>OY997270.1:153633164-156033164 GCA_963921465.1 Triticum timopheevii | reverse complement strand
TACCCACGCACGTATTGATGAGAATCCCGGAATAAGGGGGACACGATCTCTGCTTCGACAAGACGTGCCAAGGAAACCGCTTCGCTAAACGTGCTGAGGTGATATAGTAATTCAAACAAGGGCTTGGTAGCGGCGTGATGTCACGCCGCATAATACGTCAGCAGATTGGATCAATATATGTGTTTTATTCTCTCTACGTTTGGAATGTGGAATTTATTTTGCAGAGCTGGACACTATCCTGGTGTTCATTATTTTCTCCAGATTATTCAGGGGAGGAACCCGCCTTGCAATGCCGAACACTATGCACGCCGGACTTATCGTCATTGAAGACTGGTTCAGGGGCTATTTAGGGAGTCCTGGACTAGGGGGTGTCCGGACAGCCGGACTATCAATATCCGCCGGACTCCCAAACTACGAAGATTGAAGACTCCGGCTCGTGTCCGGAAGGTACTTTCCTTGGCGTGGAAGGCAAGCTTGGCAAATACGGATATGTAGATCTCCTACCATTGCAACCAACTCTGTGTAACCCTAGCCTCTCCGGTGTCTATATAAACTGGAGGGCCTTAGTCCGTAGGACAACATTACATCCCAACAATCATACCATAGGCTAGCTTCTAGGGTTTAGCCTCCTTGATCTCGTGGTAGATCCACTCTTGTACTACCCATATCATCAATATTAATCAAGCAGGACGTAGGGTATTACCTCCATCGAGAGGGCCTGAACCTGGGTAAAAACATCGTGTCCCTCGTCTCCTGTTAGCATCCGCCTAGACGCATAGTTCGGGACCCCCTACCTGAGATCCGCCGGTTTTGACACCGACAGTCGCGGTGGAGGGTTCTCCCGAAGGCAAGGACCACCGCACGCTGGAGCATTATTTAGACGACATCCTAGAGGGTGTTCGCTTGATAGAGGTCAATGCTCAAAGGATATTATATTCGAATGAATGTATCCGAACGACCCGGTCATGTGTATTATAGATATTAAGGCTTTGTAATATATTTGTGCCATTATCTGAAGTTGCTTTCCTCCTGTGCGGCCGTTTTTGTATGCCTGAGAGGTTTCCAGTCGTCCGCTTCGACCCCCACGTAGATGCTAGGGGGGTGTTCGGAATAGCACATGAGCACTCTTGACCCAACGTCTTGGTCCGTGACGGAGGTGTCAGTGCGGTGAACCAGGCAATCGGACTATACGGCTTTACCGCTCTCACTTAGCCATAGGAGTTTGAAGATGGGGCTATAAAATAGCCCCTAGTACGTAAGTGACTATCTGAATGCGGATGCATTACGTATATTACTAAAAAAACAGTCCTTCGTTTAATACGGAAAAATCGTTAAATATTTAGTAAGTCACCGAACGGCTGGACAGCTCTTGCCGCATCATGACAGTCAGTTTTCGGCTTTCTCTACTGAGGTGCTTGACCGGATGAACTAGAAACACAATCGCAGTAGTTCTCCCTTTGCTACCCTAGACGAACAAACGTAACGTAAGGTAGCAAACACAGGAGCCGGGCAACCCAACTATTCACCGAAGACATGATTCGGAGCCAATGCATGTAATGCCAAGCTTGGGATGCCGAAGTGTGCTACAAAGCTATTTGGGCTTTTGTTTAGAGGCACATATGTGGCCGTATAGAGCCCCTGGTAATGGGTGTCGAGGTATGTGAGACAACTGGAGAGATGGAGTATAGTTTTATGAACAAAGTTGAGACCGAAAAATTGTCCCTATGAGGAATTGATTGATACGTCAAGATGTGATCTTACAGAGGGTACCATAAGCACCAAAATCATTTTACATGCCGGGGGTCTAATAATAAGGAGAGAAGCTTAGTACAGGTCCTTTAAATAAGCTTTGGTCCAAAGAGTTCTTTGAATGTCCTGCCGCACGTCTGTGCCGCTTTCGCCTTGTAGAGAGAGGTTCCTTAAACGGGAACAGTCTTCTGTTACCCGCACGAAACCGGGCTCGAGGAGAGTCCGTGTAAGTCTGTAGGATATATGGGCTCGAATGCACCTGTGGTACAGAAGTAATCAAAGAAGAGTGGAAGGTCATACAGGGTCGAGCCGTACTATAGACCTGCCCGTATTGTGCCTCCGTTGATGCCCAAGGTATTCTGAGTGCGTAATGATGCATGCGCGATACAAATTCCGCGGGTGTGCGCGGTGATCGACGAAGGCCAAATTGCTAGGCTAGCTCTGGAAGTACCGAGCCGCTAGCTTGCGGGACTGACCAGACTCTTTTAACAAAGTCTGGCGGCTTGATGGCCGATGAGGTGTGCGGCTTGAGTGAGCCGCTCTGTACTTCGGCTGCGAGAGCCGCGGTGTGCTCCTTAGTGTGAAGGGAGCGTTCCGTGTTTCCATTGACTGTTATGACGCCGTGTGGACCGGGCATCTTGAGCTTTAAATAAGCATAACCCGGCACCGCGTTGAATCGAGCAAAAGCGGTCCGTCCGAGCAGTGCATGATAGCCACTTCAGAAGGGTACAATATCGAATATCAAGTCTTCACTGCGGAAGTTATCGGGCAGCCGAAGGCAACTTCCAATGTTATTCAGCCCGAGCAACGAGCCTCTACACCAGGTATTATTCCTTTAAAGGTAGTTTTAGTGAGCTTGATCCTTGACAGATCGATAACCATTTTGCGGACGGTGTCCTAGTAGAGCAGGTTAAGGCTACTGTCACCGTCCATGAGGACTCGCGTTAGGTGGAATCTGTCGATGATTGGGTCGAGGACCAGAGCTGCCGAACCTCCATGACGGATGCTAGTCGGGTGGTCCTTTCGATGGAAGGTGATCGGGCAAGCGGACCATGGGTTGAATTTTGGGGCGACCGGCTCTACGGCGTAGACGTCCCTTAATGTGCGCTTGCGCTCCCGTTTGGGGATGTGGGTGGCATAGATGATATTCACCGTTTTGACCTCGGGGGGAAATTTCTTCTGCCTCCTATGTTCGGTGGGTGAGGCTCTTCTTTGTTGTCCTCGCTGGGTGGCCTTTTCCCCTTGTGTTCGGTGTTGAGCTTGCCGACCTATTTGAAGACCCAACAGTTTTTGTTGGTGAGATTGGCAAGTTTATCGGGGGTGCCATGAATCTGGCAAGGCCGATCAAGTATTTTGTCCAAACTGGGTGGACCATCCTTGTTTCCTTAGAATGGCTTCTTCCGCTGACAGGATTTGGAGCCACTAAATCTGGCGCTGACAGCTGTGTCTTCATATTGTTTCGACGCTTATGTTTATCATGTCATGGCTTGCCATTGCCATCCCTGGCTTCAGAGCTGCCTGGGTCGCTGGTGCTATTGCTTCGATGAGCTAGCCAACTATCTTCTCCTGTGCAAAGCGGGTCATAAGTGCGGTGAGGGCTGCCATAGACTTAGGTTTCTCTTGGCCGATGTGTCGAGCGAGCCACTCATCTCGGACGATGTGTTTGAAGACCGTGAGGGCTTCGGCGTCCGGAAAATCCACAATCTAGTTCTTTTTAATTAAGAACCTGATCTAGAGCTTCCGGGCTGACTCGCCGGGTTGCTGGATTATGTGACTAAGGTCATCGGCGTCCGGGGGCCAAACATAGGTTCCTTGGAAGTTCTCTCTGAAGGCGTCCTCCAAGTCTTCCAAGCTTCCAATAGAGTTTTCTAGGAGACTGTTCAACCAATGCCGGGCTAGTCCCTTAAGTTTTAGGGGGAGGTACTTGATGGCATGTAAGTCACCACCGCGGGCCATGTGAATGTTGAGAAGAAAGTCTTCAATCCATACTGCAGGATCTGTTATGCCATCGTATGATTCAATGTTCATGGGTTTAAACCCTTCTGGGAACTGGTGCTCCATTACCTCATCGGTGAAGCATAGGGGGTGTGCGGCTCTTCTGTATCAGGCGACGTCACGACGCAGTTCGGATGGAGTCCGTATGCAGTCTTCGGCCCAGGTGAGATTGTGTTTATCGCGCCAGGCTTGATGGCCGTCTTCTCGCATTGGTGCATGCCCCCTTGATCCATAAATTGATCTGGTATGACCGGCTCCATTGTCCAGGTCTTGTCGCAGGTCGTGCGTGTACACTACAGCCGTTGTTTCTCTTCTTCTAGGGCGAGGTGGCGCAGGTTGGTGTTCGCCTTGTGTTGCCGCTCTATCCCGGCCACGAGGTGGTCGGTCAGGCCCTCAGCCGCGTTATGCACTGTCGGTATGGGCTCTGGGACCTCAACGTCGAATTGGGAGGGCAACCTGCACTTGGGGTAACTCTTAGTTGGGCGCTCGAGGCCGTATTCCTCGGCTACCAGGACATTAGTCCATCTGTCATTGAGTAAGTCCTGATCTGCTTGAAGTTGCTGCCGCTTCTTTTTCAGGCTTCTTGCTGTGGCTATTAGCCGGTGCTTAAAGTGCTCTTGTTCGAGGGGGTCCTCTGGTACGGTGAAGTCTTCATCGCCAAGGCTCACGTCTTCTTCGGAGGTCGGTAGGTCATTACTATCCTTCGAGCCCTCGTTCCCTATAGGATCGGCGGGGTTGACTTGCCCCACTTCCCAATCATCCTGTTTGGATGTTGGCTCGACCGGGGCGTCTTGGTCTTCGGCGTTCTCCGGGGTGTTATTGTCTCCGGTGCCGGTATTGTTGTCTTTTTCGCGACGTGATTTTGGTCTACGCCACTGACGTCGACGCTTCGGAGGTGCTTCCGCAGGCTTGTCCTCTAGATTCTCGCCATCGTCAGCGTCATTCTTTTTGGGTGTGTCCACCATGTATACGTCATACGAGGAAGTGGCCGTCCAGCGTCCGGTAAACGGCGGGTTCTGGCTTTGCTCCTCTTCGGCATCGTCGTCCATACTGTCGATGTCTTCGGAGGCGTAATCAAGCATGTCGGTTAAGTCATCGACTGTGGCTATTAAGTGGGTGGTGGGTGGGATGTAAAATTCCCCACCCTCGGCCCCTAGTGTGGGCTAGGCATACTTTGCCAGTGATCCTTTTGTAATGGCGAGAGATCGCACTAAGTCCAGGGCCTCGTTCAAGGGTGAGGTTTGGACTAGGAAACGAGAGTCCGTGGAGCAGGGCGGGAGAGGAGTTCCTTGGCAGAGCTCGCGTAACACGGACCTCAAGAGTTCGGATCTGGTGTTCGAGGATCAGTCCGACTTCGTGTTGATGAAGGTAGCCTGGTATGGCTCCGGGCCTGCTGGTGAAATGATTCCATCCGTATCTCCGGTGTTGAGCTCTATGGCCGCGGAGAGTTTGGCGGGCTCTAAACTCCCATCTTCGGACTCGGCGAGGAGTTCCGGATCTAAGGCCAGAGCTGCAGTTGAGGCCGCGAACCCTTGGAAGATCAAGTCTCCTCGGATATCCGCGACGTAGTTTAGGTTTCCAAAACAGGTGTGATTACCAGGGGTGTAGCTGTCGATCTTTTTCAGACGGCCAATCGAATTGGCACGCAATGCGAAGCCACCAAATACGAAGATTTTGCCGGGGAGGAAAGTCCCCCTCAGGGCGGTATTGTTGTGGATGATTGATGGAGCCATCGAGCCTTCTAGTGATGACGCAGTGGAACTCTCATTGAAAGCACCAATGTGGGTGTCAAAACCAACAAATCTCAGGTAGCGGGTCCCGAACTGTGCATCTAAGGATCGAAGGTAACAAGAGGCAGGAGACACGATGTTTACCCATGTTTGGGCCCTCTTAACGGAAGTAATACCCTACTTCCTACTTGATTGACTATGATGAGTATAGGGGTTACAAGAGTTGATCTACCTCGAGATCGTAATGGCTAAACCCTAGACGTCCATCTTGTATGATTGTCATTGCCCTACGGACTAAACCCTCCGGTTTATATAGACACCGCGGGATCTAGGGTTGTACCGTTACAGAGAAAGGAAGGTGCATGATCCAAACACCAAGCTTACCATCCACGCAAAGGAGAGTCTCATCCGGACACGGGAAAAGGTCTTTAATCTCATATCTTCACAGCTCATTAGTCCAACCCATGTCGCATAGCCCGGACGCCCGAGGACCCCTTAATCGAGGACTCCCTCACTCTGCACTTGATCCACCTTCTGTTTTGAGTAGACTTGCAACACAACCACATGCTATTAATCCTGATATGTTGCAAGTTATTGATGATGCTACTTCTGCTATGAATGATACTCATGATGATGCTAGTGAAGGAAGTATGCCCTAGAGGCAATAATAAAGTTGTTATTTTATATTTCCTTATTCATGATAAAGGTTTATTATTCATGCTAGAATTGTATTGATCGGAAACTAAAATACATGTGTGAATACATAAACAAATACTGTGTCCCTAGTAAGCCTCTACTAGACTAGCTCATTGATCAAATATGGTTAATGTTTACTAACCATAGATCATTGTCTGTGCGTAGAATTTTTTTGTTTTCCTTGCAACGTTCCCCAACAGTGGCATCATGAGCCAGGTCTATGCATAGACGATATGCATGAGTAGAACACAAAGAAGTTGTGGGAGGTGATGTTCATACTGCTTACCACCAACGTATTATTTTGATTCAGAGGCATTGTAGGATGAAGCGGCCCGGACCAACTTTACATGTCCACGCACATGAGACCAGTTCCACCGACTGACATGCAACTAGTTTTGCATAAAGGTGGCTGGCGGGTGTTTGTTTCTCCTACTTTAGTTGAATCGAATTTGACTATGGCCTGTCCTTGAGGAAGGTTAAATTAGCAAACTTGATAAATCACCGTTGTGGTTTTTGCCGTAGGTAAGAATGGTTCTTGCTAGAAACCCATAGCAGCCACGTAAAACTTGCAACAACAAAGTAGAGGACGTCTAACTTGTTTTTGCAGGGTATGTTGTGATGTGATATGGTCAAGACATGATGAGATATCCGTTATTGTATGAGATCATCATGTTTTGTAATTTATCGGCAACCGGCAGGAGCCTTATGGTTGTCTCTTTATTGTATGAAATGCAAACACCATGTAATTGTTTTACTTATCGCTATACGTTAGCAATAGTTGGCGAGACGACCACGAAGCAATGATGGAGATCAAGGTGTTGAGCCGGTGTCACACCCTGATTTTCATGCCACAACACTTAAGCTAATAAGTCATGATAAAATGTGGTTTGACAAAAACTTTTGAGTGCTTTCGACTCTGCTTGATTGGATTTTTGTCTACTGTTTGCAAGTCCTCTAAAAATCAAATAAATTCTCCAACTCTTATACTCCTTCTCCTTGATCGAAAACTTTGCCCAATGATCATACCATGTGTATAGGACATACAAATATTTTATTGCAAAAAATAGTTTGGCGAAAGAGTATTTTCTAAATTAGGCTTTCCAAAAACCCCTGAATTGAGGCTTGAACTACAAGTACTCAATTTAGGGCATGAAAAATCTTTTAAAAAGTATATTTGACTCCTATTAGATATATGACTCCCCAAAACCACGAAAATATTATTTTAAATGTTATTTTGCCACTTTAATTAAAGGCTTTCTCTTTAGGCTAGAAATGGTCTTTAATAGGTAAAAAGTATTTTACAGTTTCAAAAATATTTGAGAAAATTTAGGGAAACTCAGTGGACAGATATTTTCCAGATATTTTCCATATATATGAGTTTCAACACATGGTCATGTTCAAAATATTGGACAAAACCCTCCAAAACCATTTCTGTATATTTCAAGCATTTGAAATATTTCTGTATGAAATATTGTCAAATAAAACCAAGAAAATTCTAACAAGTCACATATGCCTAATGTGATGATCTTGAAAAGTTTTATTCCAATCAAAATAGTTTTGGTTCACAAAAGTGCCCCAAAACCATCCCTATCCAGATCCAAATTTGAGAAAGTCTGCATTGCCAACTGTCTCCTTTTGATGTCAAATCTTGTGAACATGCTCAAATCCTCAAATGATGACACTACACCAAGTGGTGCATCAAGGAGAAAAGATTTGCATGACTAAACCTTGGAAAACCCGGTTCTGTTGATTTCTAGGGTTTGCCAAAGTTACATTGGAAACTTTCTCCAAGTGGACTCAAACTTGGTGACCTACCTCATTACTATTTTCCATTTGGTACTGTTAAATATCACGTTAAGTGGAAATCATTTACTTTCCCAAAACATCATCAAACACCTTTTTCTACTTTACCAAAACCACTGTTTTGACCCCTTCCACTATTCTCCGTAAACTCAAATTTTTACCAGAGCTTCTCCCAGTCATCTTCTACATCCAGTAAGTTTTTCTTGGCCACATCTTAATAATTGGTGGGTGAAAACCTCACTTTCCCTCTCTGGAAAGCCACTATTCACAGTCCCTCTCAACCCCTCCTTCCCTCTAGAGGATCCCCGGAGCATCCAATGCATCTTTCCCATTGTTTACACTTCCCTGGATCCCCTAGACACAAATGGACATGCTCATGACACATATTTTATGCCATGGCGTGCAGAGCTCGTGCCCTGGACCTCGCTGCAGTGCTCTCCCGCACTATAGCACGCCCATTCCAAGGCCTCCTATCGACCTTGGGCGCCGAGATTGTGTCCATCGAGGCCGCCCCGACATCCTCTAAACTCTTAGATCTCGGGCCCATCCTACCTCATCGTTGTTTCCCCCTGGCAAGCTCGCCGAGCCCACCACTCCTTGTTCAAGCACGGGACCCATCCCAGCCCCTCCTTGCTCCCTCAAGCACTTCCCTGAACCCTGCACCACCTACACAAACACCATAGAGGGCCTCAGCTCATCTCTCTTAGCCGCTGCGGCCTTTCCCGCGGGTGCTCGTGAGCCCCCCTCATGGTGCACCATGGCCCTACCATATACAGTCTCCTAGAGCTTGCCCTCGAAGTCCATTCACTCCCTATCCCTCACAGCTACCTCCTAGACCAAGTCATTCCTCCTCCCATTCCCTCCATCCAGCCCCAAGGCCGGAGCCATGACACCGACCTCCGCCTAAATTCACGCTCTGTGGCCTCTCCCCTCCCCGTTAGGCCACATCGGAGCATCTCCAACATCATTGCGGGCCTCCCAGCGCTTCCTCCTCTCCTCCCTATGGTCGTAGCGCCATGTCCTTCTTCGCCGTCGCTGGTCTCGGGCGCGCGCAAAACTTCTCCCCTTCCCGAGCTCCTTTGTGGGAGCGAAGCACATGGACGGGCGCGTCTCATCATGCTGAACGCGCCGATGCGAAGAGTGTCGCCAGGGACCGCTTGGGTCGCCGACACAAGCAGCGACTGAGCTTCCCCTGCCTCTATTCCATTCGAGCGGGAGGAAGGAGACAACCCTGCGGGTGGGCCCCATGGGTCAGTGATACGTCTCCAATGTATCTATAATTTTTTATTGTTCCATGCTATTATATTACCCCTATTGGATGTTTATGGGCTTTGTTTTACACATTTATATCATTTTTGGGACTAACCTACTAACCAGAGGCCCAGCCCGTATTGCTGTTTTTTTTGCCTATTTCAGTATTTCGAAGAAAAGGAATATCAAACAGAGTCCAAACGGAATGAAACCTTCGGGAGCGTGATTTTTGGAACGAACGTGATCCAGAGGACTTGGAGTGCAAGTCAAGAAGCAGACGAGGCGGCCAAGAGATAGGAGGGCGCGCCCATCCCTCCTGGGCGTGCCCCCTATCTCCTGGGCCCCACGAGCAGCCACCTACGTACTTCTTCCTCCTATATATACCTACATACCCCAAAAACATCCAGGAAGCCAACGAAAAACAATTTCCACCACCGTAACCTTCTGTATCCGCGAGATCCCATCTTGGAGCCTTCGTCGGCGCCCGCTGCAGGGGGAATCGACCACGGAGGGCTTCTACATCAACACTGTAGCCCATCTGATGAGTTGTGAGTAGTTTACCACACACCTTCGGGTCCATAGTTGTTAGCTAGATGGCTTCTTCTCTCTTTTTGGATCTCAATACAATGTTCTTCCCTCTCTTGTGGAGATCTATTTGATGTAAACTGTTTTTGCGGTGTGTTTGTCGAGATACGATGAATTGTGGGTTTATGATCAAGTTTATCTATGAGAAATATTTGAATCTTCTCTGAATTCTTTTAGGTATGATTGATTTCTCTTTGCAACTCTCATCGAATTATCAGTTTGGTTTGGCCTACTAGCTTGATCTTTCTTGCCATGGGAGAAGTGCTTAGCTTTGGGTTCAATCTTGCGGTGTCCTTACCCAGTGACAGAAAGGGTTGCAAGGCACGTATTGTATTGTTGCCATCGAGGATAAAAAGATGGGGTTTATATCATATTGCTTGAGTTTATCCCTCTACATCATGTCATCTTTCTTAATGCGTTACTATGTTCTTATGAACTTAATACTCTAGATGCATGCGGGATAGCGGTCGATGTGTGGAGTAATAGTGGTAGATGCAAGCAGGAGTCGGTCTACTAGTCGCGGATGTGATACCTATATACATGATCATCCCTAGATTATCTCTTAATTATTCGCTTTTCTATCAATTGCTCGAAAGTAATTTGTCCACCCACCGCAATACTTATGCTATCTTGGGAGAAGCCACTAGTGAAACCTAAGCCCCCCAGGTATATCTATTATCATAAAAGCTTTCAATCTACTTTTATTTGCATCTTTACTTTTTGCATCTATATCATAAAATACCAAAATATATTTATCTTATCATACTATCTCTGTCAAATCTCACTTTCGCAAGTGGCCGTGAAGGGATTGACAACCCCGTTATTGTGTTGGTTGCGAGTTCTTTGTTTGTTTGTGTAGGTGCGTGGGAATTTTGAGGAGCCTCCTACTGGATTGATACCTTGGTTCTCAAAAACTGAGGGGAATACTTACGCTACTATTGCTGCATCACCCTTTCCTCTTCAAGGAAAACCAACGCAAGCTCAAAACGTAGCAAGAAGGATTTCTGGCGCTGTTGCCGGGGAGCTCTTCGCTCAAGTCAAGACATACCAAGTACCCATCACAAACTCATCTCCCTCTCATTTACATTATTTGCCATTTGCCTTTCGTTTTCCTCTCCCCCACTTCACCCTTGCCGTTTTATTTTCCCTCTCTTTCCCAATCTCTCTCCTCTCTTTTTCGATTGCCTTTTTCTGTTTGCTTGTGTGCCTGTTTGTCCTGATGGCTTTGCCTAAGAGTACCGACCACCTTCTTAGAAGGTTGGAAGAGATTGAATCAAATATTAGAAGCTTTATGAATTTGCAATTTGAGCATAATAATTTCTTCAGAAAAGAGCTTAAAGAACAAAAAGGTATTTTGGGGTTTATGAATAAGGAGCTTGATGATATGTCTAAAGAATTTTATGGTGTGAACTCTCAAATTACCCGGCTTGAGAAGGCTATAGCCCAGATTTCTGATAAGCAAGCCACCTTAGTCAATAAGATGGCTGCCAAACCAGAAAAGTTCAACGAAAATAATGATGAAGATCCTAAAGTTATTGATGTGTCTCCTATTAGATCTTTGTTTTGCAATATGAATCTTGATAATAATGGAACTAGAGATGAGTCAACTTTAGTTAGAAGGCGTCCCAACAATTCGGAGTTTTTAGATCTTGATGCTAAATTTTGTAAAAGTGGGATTGGAGAGGTCATGACTTTAAATAGTATTGAACCCACTATCTCAGATTTCAAGGAATTTGATTATGATAATTGTTCTTTAGAAGGTTGTATTTCCTTGTTGCAATCCGTTGTTAATTCTCCTCATGCTTATAGTCAAAATAAATCTTTTACCAAACATATCGTTGATGCCTTGATGCAATCTTATGATGAAAAACTTAATTTGGAAGTTTCTATACCTAGAAAACTTAATGATGAGTGGGAGCCTACTATAAAGATTAAAATTAAAGACCATGAGTGTTTTGCTTTGTGTGATTTGGGTGCTAGTGTTTCTACGATTCCGAAAACTTTATGTGATATTCTAGGTTTCCACGATCTTCATGATTGCTCTTTAAAATTGCACCTTGCGGATTCCACCATTAAAAAGCCAATGGGAAGGATCAATGATGTTCTCATTATTGCAAATAGAAATTTGGTGCCCATAGATTTTATCGTTCTTGATATAGATTGCAATCTTTCTTGCCCTATTATTGTTGGTAGACCTTTTCTTAGAACGATTGGTGCGATTATTGATATGAAGGAAGGTAATATTAGATTCCAATTTCCATTAAAGAAAGGCATGGAGCACTTTCCAAGAAATAAAGTCAAATTACCTTATGAATCTATCATGCGGGCTACTTATGAATTTAGTGCCAAAGATGACACTACTTAGATCTATCTTCACTTTTATGCCTAGCTAGGGGCGTTAAACGATAGCGCTAGTTGGGAGGCAACCCAATTTTATTTGTGTTTTTTGTTTCTGTTTAGTAATAAATTTTGCATCTACCTTCTGTTTAGATGTGTTTTTATGTTTTAATTAGTGTTTGTGCCAAGTAGGACCTATAGGATAACCTATGATGATAGTTAATTTAATTCTGCTGAAAAACAGAAACTTTGCGAGCACGAAATTAGTTTTGTTAAATGACAGAAACGTGATTTTGCGTTGATTATTTTTCTGATGATCAATAGAAAAATTGTCCAGGACTTCCTATTTTCGTAGGATTTTTAAAGTTCCATAAGTTTCCGTTAGTTACAGATTGCTATAGACTGTTCTGTTTTTGACTGATTCTGTTTTTCGTGTGTTGTTTGCTTATTTTGATGCATCTATGGCTAGTATTAAGTGGTATGAACCATAGAGAACTTGGAATACAGTAGGTTTAACACCAAAATAAATGAATAATGAGTTCATTACAGTACCTTATGTGGTGGTTTTGTTTTCTTTCACTAACGGAGCTTATGAGATTTCCTGTTGAGTTTTGTGTTGTGAAGTTTTCAAGTTTGGGTAAAGATTCGATGGACTATGGAATAAGGAGTGGCAAAAGCCTAAGCCTGGGGATGCCCAAGGCACCCCAATATATTCAAGAATAGCCAAAATCCTAAGCTTAGGGATGCCCCGGGAAGGCATCCCCTCTTTCGTCTTCGTTCATTGGTAACTTCATTCGGAGCTATATTTTTATTCGCCTCATGATATGAGTTTTGCTTGGAGCATCGTGTATTATATTAGTCTTTGCTTTTTAGTTTTCCACAATCATCCTTGCTGTACACACCTTTTGGGAGAAGCCCACTTGATTAGAATTTATTAGAATATGCTATGTGCTTCACTATATCTTTTGAGCTTGATAGTTTTTACTCTAGTGCTTCACTTATATCTTTTAGAGCACGACGGTGGCCTAATTTTGTAGAAATTGCTAGTCTCTCATGCTTCACTTATATTATTTTGGGAGTCTTTTAGAACAACATGGTATTTGCTATGGTTATAAATTGGTCCTAGAATGGTAGGCATCCAAGTTGGGTATAATAAAAACTATCATAGGAAGTGAATTGATGCTATGATCAATTTGATACTTGATAATTGTTTTGAGATATGGAGGTAGTGATATTAAAGTAATGCTAGTTGCGTGATTATGAATTTAAAGAATGCTTATGTTGAAGTTAGCAAGTCCCGTAGCATGCACGTATGGTTAAAATTGTGTAACAAATTTGAATTATGAAATGTACCTGGCTTGTGCATCCTTATGAGTGGCGGTCGGGGACGAGCGATGGTCTTTTCCTACCAATCTATCCCTCTAGGAGCATGCGCGTAGTGCTGGTTTTTGATGACTTCTAAATTTTTGCAATAAGTATATGAGTTCTTTTGACTAATGTTGAGTCCATGGATCATACACACTTTTACCTTTCCACCTTTGCTAGCCTCTTCGGTACCGTGCATTGCCCTTTCTGACCTTGAGAGTTGGTGCAAACTTCGCCAGTGCATCCAAACCCCGTGATACGATATGCTCTATCACACATAAACCTCCTTATATCTTCCTCAAAACAGCCACCATATCTACCTATTATGGCATTTCCATAGCCATTCCGAGATATATTGCCATGCAACTTTCCACCATTCCGTTCATCATCATGACATACTTTACTTTTGTCATATTGCCATTGCATGATCATGTAGTGAACATCGTATTTGTGGCAAAGCCACCATGCATTATTTTTTATACATGTCACTCTTGATTCATTGCACCATCCCGGTACACCGCTGGAGGCATTCATATAGAGTCATATCCTGTTCTAGTTTCGAGTTGTAATTAATGTGTTGTAATCAATAAAAGTGTGATGATCATCATTATTAGAGCATTGCCCAAGAAAAAAAAGAAAGGACAAAAAAAAGAAATGAAAAAATCGAAAAGAAAAAGAAAATAAATAAAAGGGGCAATGTTACTATCTCTTTTTCCAAACTTGTGCTTCAAAGTAGCACCATGTTCTTCATGTAGTGAGTCTCATATCTTGTGCTTGAAAGTAGCACCATGTTTTTCATATAGTGAGTCTCATAGGTTTTCACTTTCATATACTAGTGGGAATTTGTCATTATAGAACTTGGCTTGTATATTCCTACGTTGGGCTTCCTCAAATGCCCTAGGTCTTCGTGAGCAAGCAAGTTGGATGCACATCCACTAGTTTTCTTTTGTTGAGCATTCGTTTATAGCTCTAGTGCATCCGTTGCATGGCAATCCCTACTCCTCATGTTGACATCAATTGATGGGCATCTCCATAGTCTGTTGATTATCCTCGTCAATGTGAGACTTTCTCCTTTTTTGTCTTCTCAACACAATCCCCATCATCATATTCTATTCCACCCATATTGCTATATCCATGGCCCATGCTCATGTATTGCGTGAAGGTTGAAACAATTTGAGATTATTTAAGTACAAAACAATTGCTTGGCTTGTCATCGGGGGTGTAGAATTTGGGAACATCTTTGTGTGACGAAAATGAAGCATATCCTAACTATATGGTTTTGTTGGGATGAACTTTCTTAGCCATGTTATTTTGAGAAGACATGATTGCTTTGATTAGTATGCTTGAAGTGTTGCTATTTCTTTTATCGATATGAACTTTTATTTTGAATCATTTGGATCTGAACATTCATGCCACAATAAAGAAGATTACATTGAGAATTATGCTAGGTAGCATTCCACATGAAAAATTCTATTTTTATCATTTACCTACTCGAGGACGAGCAGGAATTAAGCTTGGGGATGCTTGATACATCTCCAATGTATCTATAATTTTTTATTGTTCCATGCTATTATATTACCCCTTTTGGATGTTTATGGGATTTATTTTACACATTTATATCATTTTTGGGACTAACCTACTAACCGGAGGCCCAGCCCGTATTGCTGTTTTTTTGCCTATTTCAGTATTTCGAAGAAAAGGAATATCAAACGGAGTCCAAACGGAATGAAACCTTCGGGAGCATGATTTTTGGAACGAACGTGATCCAGAGGACTTGGAGTGCAAGTCAAGAAGCAAATGAGGCGGCCAGGAGATAGGAGGGCGCACCTACCATATACAGCCTCCTAGAGGTCGCCCTCGCAGTCCATTCACTCCCTATCCCTTACAACTACCTCCTAGACCGAGTCATTCCTCCTCCCGTTCCCTCCATCCACCCCAGGGCCGGAGCAATGACGCCGGCCTCCGCCTAAATTTACGCTCTGTGGCCTCTCCCATCCCCTTTAGGCCACATCGGAGCATCTCCAACATCACTGCGGGCCTCCCAGTGCTTCCTCCTCTCCTCCCTTTGGTCGTAGCGACGTGTCCTTCTTCGCTGTCGCCGGTCTCAGGCGCGCGCAAAACTTCTCCCCTTCCCGAGCTCCCTTGTGGGTGCAAAGCACATGGACGGGCGCGCCTCATCATGCTGAATGCACCGGTGCGTAGAGCGTCGCCAGGGACCGCTTGGGTCGCTGACGCGAGCAGCGACTGAGCTGCCCCTGCCTCTATTCCTTTTGAGCGGGAGGAAGGAGACAATCGTGCGGGTGGGCCCCATGGGTCAGTGATACGTATCCAACGTATCTATAATTTTTTATTGTTCCATGCTATTATATTACCCCTTTTGGATGTTTATGGGCTTTATTTTACACATTTATATCATTTTTGGGACTAACCTACTAACCGGAGGCCCAACCCGTATTGCTGTTTTTTTGCCTATTTCAGTATTTCGAAGAAAAGGAATATCAAACGGAGTCCAAAGGGAACGAAACCTTTGGGAGCGTGATTTTTGGAACGAACGTGATCCAGAGGACTTGGAGTGCAAGTCAAGAAGCAAACGAGGCGGCCATGAGACAGGAGGGCGCGCCCATCCCTCCTGGGCGCGCCCCCTGTCTCCTGGGCCCCACGAGCAGCCACCTACGTACTTCTTCCTCCTATATATACCTACGTACCCCGAAAATATCCAGGTAGCCAACGAAAAACAATTTCCACCGTCGTAACCTTCTGTATCCGCGAGATCCAATCTTGGAGCCTTCGCCGGCGCTCCGCCGGAGAGGGAATCGACCACCGAGGGCTTCTACATCAACACCGTAGCCCCTCTGGTGAGTTGTGAGTAGTTTACCACACACCTTCGGGTCCATAGTTATTAGCTAGATGGCTTCTTCTCTCTTTTTGGATCTCAATACAATGTTCTCCCCCTCTCTTGTGGAGATCTATTCGATGCAAACTCTTTTCGCGGTATGTTTGTCGAGATCCGATGAATTGTGAGTTTATGATCAAGTTTATCTATGAGAAATATTTGAATCTTCTCTGAATTCTTTTATGTATGATTGAGTTATCTTTGCAAGTCTCTTCGTATTATCAGTTTGGTTTGGCCTATTGGATTGATCTTTCTTGCCATGGGAGAAGTGCTTAGCTTTGGGTTCAATCTTGCGGTGTCCTTACCCAGTGACAGAAAGGGTTGCAAGGTACATATTGTATTGTTTCCATCGAGGATAAAAAGATGGGGTTTATATCATATTGCTTGAGTTTATCCCTCTACATCATGTCATCTTTCTTAATGTGTTACTATGTTCTTATGAACTTAATACTCTAGATGCATGCTGGATAGCGGTCGATGTTTGGAGTAATAGTAGCAGATGCAAGCAGGAGTCGGTCTACTTGTCGCGGCCGTGATGCCTATATACATGATCATCCCTAGATAATCTCTTAATTATTCGCTTTTCTATCAATTGCTCGACAGTAATTTGTTCACCCACCGTAATACTTATGCTATCTTGTGAGAAGCCACTAGTGAAACCTATGGCCCCCAGGTATATCTTTTATCATATAAGCTTTCAATCTACTTTTATTTGCATCTTTACTTTCGCATCTATATCATAAAATACCAAAAATGTATTTGTCTTATCATACTATCTCTATCAGATCTCACTTTCGCAAGTGGCCATGAAGGGATTGACAACCCCTTTATTGCGTTGGTTGCGAGTTCTTTGTTTGTTTGTGTAGGTGCGTGGGACTTTTGAGGAGCCTCCTACTGGATTGATACCTTGGTTCTCAAAAACCGAGAGAAATACTTATGCTACTATTGCTACATCACCCTTTCCTCTTCAAGGAAAACCAACGCAAGCTCAAGACATAGCAGGCAGCGACTCAGCCAGCGTTTAAGTGGAGACACACTTGTGGTCTTCGCCTACCTGTGAGGGAAATGGCTTCCGTGCTTTGCCCCTTCGACGTCGCCCCTGCAATCGCGTGGACGTGCAGCTGGGCCGGCCAGTGTGCTGCGGTGCTATACTACGCCCAGTATGCAGTATCGGTATAACTCCTTTCCTCTTTTGTTTTCTTTTTCTAGAGTCATTGTAAAATCCATAAATAAATCAAATGGAGTCCAAATTTGATGATTCAAATTTTTAGCGATTCCATAAATCATGCTCTAATCGATAGGAAGCAGTGAATATTTTTACTATTCCCTTTTTATTCACATATGTCAAATTAAAAAAATCCATATTATGTTCATTTCGACTCCAAATGAAGTGAGACCAGTTTCTAAATGTTTCTAAAACTATGCCTGATTTAGCGGGTACTTTTACTTATTTTTATAAAAAGGCATTATGTAGACAACTTGCAGATCCATTAAATCTCTTGTTTCCATCATATTTTAATGCTCAAAATAATCCATGGACCCATTTCAAATGAAACCACTTTGGTCATTCCTCATATGACCAGAGGTATCCTAGAAAAGCCCAACTCCTATTTTTAGAGCACTTTTAGTTGACGAAGTAGACGGAATACTTGGAGATGGACCAAAAGGATTGAAGACCTTGCGGAGCCGGGCAAGCAACCCTTTGACCATGTCTATGAAACCCTTTTTATGCATGCCATATAGCACTTTATAATTCTTGCATCGGAATCATGATAAGATGGTGACCACTTTGGTGGGATGCCTCCATGACTTCCTTGTTGATACTTGCATTGTGCATGACCCTACCTTCCTATGAGGGTTATGCGGGTGGGAGCAGATAGGATGTTAAAGTAGTGGCTACGTAAATGGGTCGGGTATATGCATGGTGATGAAAACAAAGTATTTTCAAAAGATTTCCGAAAACCCCGTCGGGTGCAACTTATGCCTAAGGGAGATGTTGAGTTGAGTAACCACTTGATGACAAAGTGGTGTATCGAGGCAAGTAGGTGTATTGTTTCTGAAAACGGATTGATATAAGTTGCGACCGTTACTCCAACCTTACATGTACAACCACTCTACCCCTTATGGGACGGGGCATTATTGATTACCTAGGCCGATATTAGCATGGTGCCAACATTACTAGTGACGGGGGTGACATGAGGTTACTCTCGAGACGGGGTTGTGCTTGCATAGGCGGCCATGACCATTTTCACAGGGCACCAGACACACCGTTGGTCCCTGCGTGTATGTGTGATAATGAAAAGGGCAGAGTCCCAAGATCTTGATGCTTATACACAAAGGCCGTGTACCAACGAGTGGACCCTATGTTAGTGTCACCTAGGGAAAGATAGTGATCGGGTGCTTCCCCCGAGTACTTGAGGTACCGCGGGATCATGAATGACACGAAAGCTTCCCGGATCTTGTGGGTAAAGTGTGCAACCTCTATAGAGTGTAAAACTATTCGAATAGCCATGTCCACAGTCTAGGACGGTTGGGAAACCGCTCTTGGGCTATGTAACACCCTCGATGCGGCTATATCTCCCACGTGTCGAAGCACGACTTAGAGGCATAACCGCATTGAAAGCAATGTCGCAAGTGAGGTAATCTTCACACAACCCATGTAATACATAAGGGAAAGAGATACATAGTTGGCTTACAATCGCCACTTCACACAATTACATGAATAAAGCAATACATCATCCAGATACAATCAAGGTCCGACTACGGAACCAAAATAAAAGAAGAACCCCAAATGCGACAAAGGTCCCCGATCGACCCCAACTGAGCTCCACTATTGATCAACTAGAACGAAACAACACAAAGGGCAAGATCTTCATCGAGCTCCTCCTTGAGCTTGGTTGCGTCACCTGCTCGGTAACATAGGCACCTGCAAACTGGTTTTGGAAGTATCTGGTGAGCCACGAGGACTCAGCAATCCCATTACCATGGGTATCAAGACTAGCAAAGCTTAAAGGGAAAGGAAGGGGAAAAGTGGTGAGGTTGCAGCAGCGACTAAGCAAGTATGGTGGCTAACATATGCAAATGAGAGCGAGAAGAGAAACAAGCAGAATGGTCGTGAAGCTAGCAATGATCAAGAGGTGATCCTGAACACCTACTTACGTCAAACATAACACAGAAACCGTGTTCACTTCCCGGACTCCGCCGAGAAGAGACCATCACGGCTACACACACGGTTGATGCGTTTTAATTCGGATCAAGTGTCAAGTTGTCTACAACCGTACATTAACAAATTCCCATCTGCCACATAACCGCGGGCACGGCTCTCGAAAGTTTATACCCTGCAGGGGTGTCCCAACTTAGCCCATGACAAGCTCTCGCGATCATCGAAGGAATAGACCTTCACCCAGGAAGACCCGATCAGTCTCGGAATCCCGGTACATCAAGACATTTCGACAATGGTAAAACAAGACCAGCAAAGCCGCCCGATGCGCTGACAATCCCGATAGGAGCTGCACATATCTCGTTCTCAGGGCAACACCGGATGAGACAGGCTACGAGTAAAACCAGACTTCGAGTTTCCCTAAAGTGGCCCCGCAGGCGGCTCGGTTTGGACCAACACTTAGACAAGCACTGGCCCGGGGGGGGGGCTATAATAAAGATGACCCTTGGGTTAATTACTCCCAAGGGAAAAGTAGGTGGTGGTGAGGCAAATGGTAAAATTCAATGTTAGGCCTTGCTGGACAAGTTTTATTCAAAGCGAACTGTCAGGGGGGTCCCATAAATCACCCGACCGCGTTAGGAACACAAAATCCGGGAACATAACACCGGTATGACGGAAACTAGGGCGGCAAGAGTGGAACAAAACACCAGGCATAAGGCCGAGCCTTCCACCCTTTACCAAGTATATAGATGCATTAATAATATAAGAGATATTGTGATATCCCAACCAAAATCCTGTCCACCATGGAGAAATCTTCAACTTCACCTGCAACTAGCAACGCTATAAGAGGGGCTGAGCAAAGCGGGAACATAGCCAAACAATGGTTTGCTAGGAATGGTGTCAAAGGTTAGAGGTTCATGGCAATATGGGATGGCTTGATAAACAGGTAATAGGTAGCGCAGCATAGCGATAGAATGAGGCAACTAGCATAGCAATGATAGTAGTGAGATCCAGGGTAGCGGTCATCTTGCCTGAAAACCCGCAAGGAAGAAGAATGAGTCCATGAAGAAGACAAACGGACGTCGTCGAACGAGTCCTCACAACTCCGGAACGAAACCGAAGCTAACGAGAGAGGCAACCCGGAAAGAAGCAAACAACATAGTAAACACACAAGCATAATCATGGCATGATGCGCAGACAAATATGATGCATGTCCGGTTTAATGAGGCATGGCATGGCAAAATGCAACAAACAATACTACAAGTTAAGTGGAGCTCAATATGCAACGAGTTGCATATTGACGAAACACCACATGCAATTATTTAGTTTGATCTCGTTATAAGCTACTCAACAATATTAAATGTTGTTAAACGTGGCAAGGGGTGAAGCATAATGGAAACTAACTATTTAAGCAAGTTTAAATGAGGCCGGAAGAATAAACAACAATTCCGGAAAATCCTCATGAGCAATATTCAAATTTGGTACTGTTCTGCCCTAAAACATATTTTATTGTTGTTAAACAGGAAAATAAAGTGGACCATGTTAAACTAGGCATTTTTCCACCCCAAATACATATAAAGTTTATTTAATTCCGAGTTACGGTTATTTAGTTATGAAATAAATCATTTTAACATGGCATTTAAGCAAATTAATGCAAACAGCAATTTAAACATTTTAAACATAGATGAAAGTGGCATATTATTAATCTACACAAATTTCTGAGCACTTTTCATATATAAAACATTTTAATATGATGCACCGTTGAAGAGTTATTAAATGTATGAAGAACAGGGGGTTTTCTGTAAACTGCAAACTCTGGGTAATAGACAAATACGCAGCAGGAAAAAAAACAACACTGGGCCAAATCTGGCTGGAGCAGGCCCAACAGAAAGAAAAAAAAAGGAGGCGCTGGGGCCTCACCCATGGGCCAAGCCCAGGTCGGTGGAGGAGGCGGTGAGATCCAGCGGCTGGGCTTTAGAGCCGCGGCAGGGCGACGGGTCAACGGCGCGGGACGAGCGGGACGAGCGAAGCCTCTCTGCTCGATGCAGAGAGAGCAGAGGCCGGCGGCGCTCGATCTGGAGCAGGAGAAGCAGAGGCCGGCGAGGAGGGACTCCGGCGGGGCGGCGCAGGAGGTCTCCGGCGAGGCGGAGGATCCAGGCGGCGGGGAGTTCCCCAATGGCGCGCCCATCCATGGCGTCGGGAAGAACCTAGGGCGGTGCCATGGCTCGATCTGTTGCAAGCAGAGGAGACAGGTGAGGAACAAGGGGAAGTAGAGGAAGGGGAAGGAGTGCAGGGCGCGAGAGAGAGGCCTGGATGGACTGCTCCGGCGACCGGCCGGCGAGGTCGGACGGCGGCCTGGGTCTGGGAGCAGAGGAGACGCTCGGGCAGGTTCGAGCGGCGCATGGAGCAGCTCCGGCGACGCGGGCGATGGAGGTCAAGGGAGGTGAGGTGGTGGATCGGGAAGGAGGCTGGCGATTGGCTCGGGGACGGTGCTGCAGCTTCGGGGATGGGCAATTGGCGCACGAACGAGGAGCTCCTGGCTCAAGGGCGACGAGGAGAGCGAGGAGGGTTGGATCGAGGGGAGGCCTCGGGCAGGAGGTTGGAGGGGGAATCGATGAATTGGGTCACAGGGGATGGATTTGATTGGATCGGGGAAAAAAACGAGGAGGGCGGCTGGTTGGTTCGACGCTGATAAGAAGGAGAGTGGCGGCGGCGTGGGAATGGGATGGATGGGATAAGGTAGGGCTAGGGTTTGTCCAAGATAGTCTAGGAGTGGACTATATATATGAAAAAGAGGGAAGTTTAGATCATCGGATCGAAATCCGACGGATGAGAATAACTAGGTAGGGAGTCCAAATAAGAAAACAGAGATACTTTGTAGACGTTAGGGGATGATCCGAATCCAACGGTGATGACTGCCCGGGTCGGGTTCGGGGAAGTTTCGGACACGCTCAAGAGGGGAGGTGGTTGTGCAGAGAGGGTCAAACGGTCAGACAAGAGGGAATCGAAAAACCGGGTTAGACTCGGAACGGCCAACAAAAGCAAGGGGAACACGACAACTACGAGCGGATGCAAGTTTTTAAAACATGATGGCAACGGAGTGCCGATGCAATGCGGATGATGCTATGAGATGAGATGCATAACAAAAACAAAAGCAACACAACAGACAAAAACCCAACCACGAAGGAAAAATCATATCGCATCTCCGGAAAAGGCAAGAGTTGGAGTTAAGAATATGGAAAGTCGTATCCGGGGCGTTACAGGCTACGTCCACATGTTTACAAAACCTGGTGAGTGTGTATGGATAAGTGGTAAGAACTACTTGGGTCATGTCAAATAACTTGACATGATTACTAAGTTGGATTGTTTCCAACTCTATTTATGTTGATATGTGTAAGTTGTTCTCATGGTTACTTGAATTCTCATGATGCATGTCTTACAAGTTGTTGAACATATCATAGCACTCAAAACCGGCGTTCTGCAAAAGTTTACCTATATCATGCATTGTTGTACCTTGAACCGAAACATGGGTTGCTTGCGAGTACATTCAAAGTACTCATTGGCTTGCCACTGGTCATTTAATTGGCCAGGCATGGAAGAGTAGGAGTTCGAAGAGGAATTATTTGGAGATGAACATGCGAACTAGGACGCTTTCCCTGTCAGAATGCCTGTAGGGTTAAGGTAGGTGGCATGGGTTCTACTTATCAACGAAGATTTCCGCTGCTTGTGTTTTGTTTGATGTTCAGCCCTTAAAGCTTTATCTATGTAAGAATTGACCATAGTGGTCATAATTCGTGTAAGACGGTATGTATGGATGTAAGACTGTTGTTATTCAGCTTCTCTGTGTTTAGTGAGCATTGATCTCTGGGATCACTATACACGTGCATTTGGTGACTTCGACTGAGGGAGTCCTGGACTAGGGGGTGTCCAGATAGCCGGACTATCATCATCGGCCGGACTCCAAGACTATGAAGATACAAGATTGAAGACTTCGTCCCGTGTCCGGATGGGACTTTCCTTGGCGTGGAAGGCAAGCTTGGCGATACGGATATGTAGATCTCCTACCATTGTAACCGACTCTGTGTAACCCTAGCCCTCTCCGGTGTCTATATAAACCGGAGGGTTTTAGTCCGTAGGACAAACAACCATGACAACAATCATACCATAGGCTAGCTTCTAGGGTTTAGCCTCCTTGATCTCATGGTAGATCCACTCTTGTACTACCCATATCATCAATATCAATCAAGCAGGAGTAGGGTTTTACCTCCATCGAGAGGGCCCGAACCTGGGTAAAAACACCGTGTCCCTTGTCTCCTGTTACCATCCGCCTAGACGCACAGTTCGGGACCCCCTACCCGAGATCCGCCGGTTTTGACACCGACATTGGTGCTTTCATTGAGAGTTCCTCTGTGCCGTCATGGTCAGGAAGGATGCCTCTTCTCGTCTTTAAAGACGGTATCTTCGCCAAAGGAGCCTTGGCCGCCGGCCAAACTATCCGGCTGGGTGGTTTTCTCATGACCGCCTGTTCGGCCACCGCTCCGACGATGACCTCTCGGGTCATCAAAAGCAATCTTCACATCAACTCGGAATTCTCCGAGCAGTTGGATCCAATAGAGCTCTCGTCCGTAAACGAGCTCTTGGATCGCATCGCCGCCTGGGAGTCGCTACAGACTACAATCAGATTGGGCTTAAAACCGATCTGAGAGAGATTAACTCTCCCCAGGTTACCCGCCACATTGCGGTGGTAGAGGAACAACGCGGTGACTCTTCTTCTGTATTGAAAACTAGTCATGTCCGGACTCCCGAACCCTCCATGCCAGATTCCCGCGGAGGGACGAACGTTGATCAAGCACTGAACCTAAAGTCAGGCATCGGACCAGACTCATTGGACAACGTCCAGCAATCCAAGCTTCCAAATTCGGAAACTTTTCGGCCCTTGAGCCTCGAGTTGGGTAGGGTTCCGGACTCAATTCCACCCACCCACCCAGACATATGCGATCTATCTCAAATCCGGCAAGAGCCCGCTAAAACAGTACATCATTACTGGGCCAGATTCCTCCTGGTTATGGACAGGATAAAGGACTGCCGAGAGGAAAATGCAATTTCAATTTTCTGCAATAATTGCACGGACGAGGGAATCTTGAACGCCGTCAGTCGTCATGAAATTACACGCTTCACCGATCTGGCGTCCATAGTACGAAAGTACTGTGCCATGGAGAGTTTTCGGAAAACCGAAACTAAGTTTTGGGACAATCCGGCCCCGAATACAACCCTATTCTGAAACAAAAGGGTGCATCACACTCAGGCACCAGGTACAAAAACCAAAAAGCAAAAACCCCATAAAGGGCATGGAACCGTACTGGAGGGATGGCTCAGCGGACCCTGTAAAATTCACAGTACAGAAGGCGCCACTCCAACACATAGCCTTCGAGCATGTTGGATACTGAGGCAGGTGGCTAAAAGTGGCGAAGAGATTCTAGCCCCGGAGAACCACTCCAACAGTACCAGTACGGTATCAACAGTCTTCAAGACTTTCACATCAAATAATATGCGGAAACGAACAACCCGTAGCCTCGCCGAAGTCTACCAAGTAGCAACAACAAATCCACGGAGCGACACGGCCATCACCTTCAACGCCAGCGACGAACCTAAATTCCGAACAGCCCGAGCACCAGCCGCATTGGTCCTCAGTCCAATAGTGGACGGCTTTTGTCTTACCAAGGTACTCATGGATGGCGGCAGCGGATTAAACCTCATCTACGAGGAAACTCTTCAAAAAATGGAAATAGACTGGAGCCGCATTAAGCGAAGCAGCACAACCTTTAGAGGAATAATCCCTAGCCGGGAAGCACGCTGCACAGGAAAAATCACACTTGATGTGGTGTTCGGCTCGCCGGACAATTACAGGTCTGAAGAGGTCACGTTCCAAGTGGCCCCATTCAGCAACGGACATCATGCTATATTAGGATGAGAGGCATTCACAATTTTTCAAGCCATACCCCATTACGGGTACATGAAGCTTAAGATGCCCGGGCCCGGCGGAATAATCACTCTCGTTAGTGATCCGGACACAGCACTCCGCGCCGAAAACAAGACAGCCGCATTAGCCCTGGAGGCACTATCCGAAGCCCTAGCGGCGGAGGAACTCACTGCGCTGCGCTCTACGGTGAATAGGGATGATGCGATACTCGATAAGAGATCCAAGTCCACCTCCTTTAAACCAGCGAATGAAATAGTCAAATTCCAGGTCCATCCAACGGAACCAACAAAGACGGCCTCCATCGGGGCACAGTTGAACCCTGATGTAGACGCCGCACTACGAGAATTCCTTCGGGAAAATTGGGACATCTTTGCCTGGCACCCTTCAGATATGCCAGGAATCCCACGCAGATTGGAAGAACACAGCCTAAACATCCTAAAAGGATTCAAGCCAGTCAAACAGGCTCTTTGGAGATTTTCCGAACCCAAAAGACAGGCAATGGGAGAAGAGCTAGCCAAACTACTGGAAGCCGGATTCATCAGAGACATCAAACATCCGGACTGGCTAGCAAACCTGGTAATGGTACCAAAGAAGGACAAATCCTGGCGCCTATGTGTCAATTTTAAAGACCTCAACAAGGCCTGCCCAAAGGATCCCTTCCCCCTTCCCCGCATCGACCAAATAATCGATGCTACTGCAGGGCACGATTCATTGTGCTTCCTTGACGCATACTCCGGCTGCCACCAAATCAAGATGGCGGAGGCGGACCAAGCTGCAACGGCATTCATTACTCCATATGGACCATTTTGCTTCAACACGATGCCCTTCGGACTAAAAAATGCCGGCGCAACATATCAGCGCATGATTCAGACATGTCTAGATACCCAGATCGGCAAAACAGTAGAGGCATACGTAGACGACGTAGTCGTCAAAACCAAACACGTCGAAACTCTAGTACACGATTTGAGGCTCACATTCGACAACCTCCGAGCATATGACATCAAGCTGAATCCGGAAAATGTGTTTTCGGCGTACCAGCCGGAAAGCTCCTGGACTTCATTGTATCCGGTAGAGGAATTGAAGCAAACCCAGCCAAGATCCGAGCTCTGTCACAGCTGGATATTCCAAAAGACCTCAAACAAATACAAAAATTGACTGGATGCGTGGCGGCTCTAAGCCACTTCATCTCCCGTTTGGGAGAAAAGGCATTGCCCCTCTATCGCCTCCTCAGGCACACCGAACACTTCGAGTGGACGGATGCTGCCACTGCCGGACTCGAAGAAATAAAAGCCATATTGGCAACAAATCCAGTCCTGGCTGCGCCTAACCTGGGCGAACCAATGTTGTTATATATCGCGGAAACACATCAAGTTGTAAGCGCGGTGCTCGTCGTCGAATGAGAAACAGAAGGGCATAAATTCCCCCTTCAAAAATGAGTGTACTACGTATCCACTATCTTAACTCCCTGCAAGTCCCGGTACCCGCATTATCAAAAGATAGCATACGCGGTGTTCATGGCATCCCGGAAGCTTCGACACTACTTTCAAGAGTGTTCAATAACAGTGGCCTCCGAGGTGCCCCACAACGACATTATAAACAACCGCGACGCGACGGGCAGGATTGCAAAATGGGCCATTGAGCTCTTACCATTCGATATAACTTACAAACCCCGGCGAGCTATAAAGTCGCAAGTCTTGGCTGACTTTGTCGCTGAATGGACTGAAGCTGAACTCCCTAAAGAGTACGGCGCATACTCCAATTGGATTATGCATTTTGATGGCTCCAAAATGTTGGCCGGCTTGGGGGCTGGCGTCGTATTGACGTCCCCAACCGGGGACACAGTCCAATACGTACTTCAGATAATGTACACGGACTCCAACAATGCAGCCGAATACGAGGCCCTCCTACATGGCCTCCGGATGGCAATCTCCATGGGCATTCAACGCCTAGAGGTGCGCGGGGATTCAAACCTTGCAATATCCCAAGTAAATGGAGACTTTGACCCCAAGGATCCGAAGATGGCAGCCAATCGTAACGCTGTCCTAAAAATGTCAGCTCGGTTCGAAGGACTCGAATTCCACCACGTAGTCCGGGATAATAACCAAGCAGCCAACGTGTTGGCACGCATCGGCGCGAAACGCGATGCTGTCCCTCCAAACATCTTCCTGGAATGGCTCTTTAAGCCATCCGTACTATGGGAAGAGGAGTCCGAAAATAACAACCCAGAAACAACTGCGCCACCCAACACAGAACAATCTGACATAATCAGCGGTTCAGCCGATGAAATAACACCTTCAACACACAAAATAATGGCGGTAATTGCCCCGTGGACAGAACCATTCCTAGCCTACTTAATTAGGCGGGAACTTCTCGAAGACCAAAATGAGGCCCGCTACATAGTTCGGCGATCTAAAGCCTACAAGGTCCATGAGGGAGAACTTTATAAGAAAAGCACAACCGGAGTCCTTCAAAGGTGCATCTCCGAAGAGGAAGGGCGAAATCTTCTGGCTGAAATTCACGCCGGACTAGGCGGACACCACGCGATAGCCCGGGCCCTTGTAGGTAAGGCCTTCCGCACAGGATTTTATTGGCCGACGGCCCGGGCAGATGCTCAGGACTTAGTCCAAAGATGTGTCGGTTGTCAGCTCTTTGCTAATCAGAGCCATATGCCACCCACCGCCCTCAAAACTATACCCATTACCTGGCCGTTCGCGGTCTGGGGGCTTGACATGGTTGGACCCCTTAAAGGGGGAACCCACAAGCAAAAGTACCTATTGGTCATGGTGGATAAATTCACCAAATGGATAGAAGCCAAGCCAGTTAAAACGGCCGAATCCGGACCAGTGATAGACTTCATATCGGGGGTAGTACACCGTTATGGCGTCCCCCACAGCATCATCACCGATAACGGCACGAACTTCACGGCCGACGAGGTTAAGCTCTGGGTAAAAAATATGGGCATTAAGCTCGAATACGCTTCAGTCTATCATCCTCAAACCAACGGACAAGTTGAGCGAGCAAATGGTCTAATAATGAGCGGCATCAAGCCCAGACTAGTGTGGTCCCTCACGGAATCTAACACGCACTGGGTAGAGGAGCTCGACTCCGTACTCTGGGGGCTACGGACCACGCCAAACCGTACTACCGGATTCACACCATTCTTTATGGTATACGGCGCAGAGGCAGTTTTGCCCTGCATATAATTCATGACTCACCTCGAGTGCGCATGTACGAAGAAAGAGAAGCCGAGCTGGATCGGCAGGACAGATTGGACGCATTAGAGGAGGAGCGCGACGTGGCAAAGGCTCGTTTCGCATTCTATCAGCAGCAGGCTCGAAGATATCAAAGTAGAGAAGTACGGGCTAAAACATACAATGCTGGCGAACTAGTTCTACGCCTGTCGGACAAGAAAAAGGACAAACTCAAGCCCAAATGGGAAGGTCCCTTCATCATCGACCAAGTCCTGACCGGCGGAGCATACTGCCTGCGAAATACATCGGACAACCGACTCGAGCCAAACCCATGGAACGCAGCCTGCCTCCGAAGATTCTACGCCTAGCGCCGGACTCAGAGTTCGTCTCCTTCCCCCGTCCACATTTTATACTTCAGTTGCCTTCTATCTCTCTTTTTCTTCTTTTTCACCTTTTTTTATAAAAACCCTTGAGGGCCTATTCGCGCATTGTTCGCACACACCTGATGTGCTACCCGCACTCATTATACCTGGGGGCTTCTTTAACAGAAGCTTACTTATAAGGGCTTTATGCCCAACACATGTGTCAAACTTCCACATGTACCTTTTATTCACCATTATATGCATCGATATGACTTAAGTTTTGGCCAAGCTGGGTTGCCTGGCTCCTGTGCTTACCCCTACGTTCCCGATTGTTCGGCTAGGAGGTAAAGGGAGCACCTCTGCGATTGTTACTGCCGGGTCAGCCGGATGTGTACCTCAGACTGGGTGAAGCCGAAAGCTAGCGTTCTTAAGGGAATATTTGGTCGGTGACTTGAAAGATGATTTTTCACACATTTATTTATCTGCCCCTAGATGTTTTTCCTGTTGTTTTCGTAGTCCGGACATGCACTTTAGGGCATGCCTCCCAGGGAAAGGAACACTTAATGGAACTATTCTCCCTAGAAGATGTTTCTTACTAACCATGTAATATAACATAACTAGTTGGCCACTTGTCTGATAAAGCACTAATGACCCCTATGCCTGGTCTCCATGCATGCCCCGGTTTTTTCATAACCGAGAAGGTATTCGGACACACTCCGGACTTTGGGGTCCCGAGGTTGAAGCGAAAAGGTCGGCAAAGACAAACGATCTACAATCCGGCTAGAAGGCATTTTACATGTCATTTTAAATACATCGTCAAATTGACTGAGTGTACTCCTCCTCAATCCCGTCTAACACGCTGTCTAATTTACAGTCCCATTGGGAATACTTAGCGGCCAACTCTACTTGGCTGTACACTAAGCTCACAGGGATCTCCTTCCCATTGGGCCCCACAGGTCCGACCTCGGCCATGTGGTTTGGATCCGCCTTCTTGTACCGCGTCTTCACCATGGCCCAGGCCTCCCTGGCACCCTGACGGCAGGCCGATATCTTCCATAAACGGAAGCGCTGCCAGGCTCCCTGAAGCTTCTCCGCAAGCTCTCCAAGGCCCTCGGGTAGGGGGAGGGACGGCCATATGGCCTGGACGACACCGCTCATCACCTGCCGAGCACGTTCGAGTAGTTTCACCAGCTCGGGAAGTTGGTCACCCATTGAACCGGGCATTTCCTCCGCAGGGTGACCTGTGAGCACACCTACAGACATATTTCTGTCAATTGACTTCCTCACCGAACTCTTCTTTTCAAAGGAGTTCGCTCAAGCACTTACTATAGATGCCGCGACAAAGCCGATGATTCTCCTTCATGGAGCCAGATAGCTCGGCCCGAACACCCTTCAGCTCTTCTCCAAGCTGGGCGTGGGCATCCTGGAGTTTGTTCCTCTCCTGCTGCACCTTCATAAGCACCCTCTCGCCGGCCTTCAGCTGGCGCAGTAGGTGTTGCTTGTCCGGATCCAGTCCGGCAACATCTGCAATATCATTGTTAGACTTACACGCACGCCGCACACCGCTTATATTTTTGAAATAATGTGTTACCATGAGGGGTCTCTGTGTCTCCTCCTGCGGCAACGAGTGCGGCCTCAAGTTGGGCCTTGCACTCTTGTTGCTCCTGGGACAATTGGATATTCTTCTATGTAAGATCCTGCACATTAAAAGATCCTTAAATCAGTTATTTTAACTACTTCAAGTCTCGGGGGCTACTGGCATATACCGCTATTATAATCCCTTACCTGTATGTCTTTTACATACTGCTCCGTGGCTCTGGTCAAACCATCTTGAGCAGCACGGAGGTGCGCGTCTCCCGCGTTAAAGGCATTCAATGCCTCAGGGGAGAAACACGCGTCACGAAAAACTGTCCGGCGGCGCCTATGGTTCATGGCGCTCTCCACCTTAGACCTGGTGGCGGACAGCCTGTCGGCATCCTCCGTTGGAGGAGTATCCGGCTCGCGCCTTGCGCTCGCCTCCCCCTCCGGACCAGGTGTTGGAGCCTGGCTGGCGGAGGCTTGGGTGGCAACCTCGCCGGGCACAGTCCGGCAAGCTCTCTTTCTCCTGAAAAAGTCATGAGCATTAATACACCCCCTATGAATCTTTTCCTAAATAACGGTCGCGAGCTATACAGTTGCGGTGACATTTCAATTCGCACCGCACCCCTCTTCCACCTGCGGGGTCGGACTGACCCTTGTTGGTCAGCCGCCGCGGGTTCGGCCTCCCGCCTTGAAGGCACCTCCTACAAGACACCGTTGTATACGGTGGTCAGGAATACGCAAGGATGAAATAATGGTGTCAGGACTTCGGTCATAAGTACCTGGGAAGCCGGTAACAAGCCGGGGTAGTCAGCCGTAATGGCGACTAGAGCGTTGTCCATGCTGAGTTGGTGGAACACCCCGTCGATTAGCTCCACCTTTATGTTCGGATCCTCTTCGGAGGCCGGATCAAGGGACCTTCCTGGATCCTCGGGTTGTGGAGCCGGACTATGTATGCCCTCCACATCCCGACGCAGCTCCTGCGTCGAAATCGTAAAGTAAGGTACTTAACTTTGAAAGCATGGGTCGGATAAATAAAATGTCCACTTACCCAGCGCCGAGGGTTATTCATGGAGAACCCATTCAATGGGCTCGTCTGGAGGAAGTCCTCCTTCTTGTACAGGCCGGACAGAATCTTCACTAGATCTTCGGCCGATCCCGGCCCTTTGCGGCCATGACGGGTGGCATCATTTTCCCCGTTGAAATCCCACATGGGGTGGCCCCTGTATTGCAGCGGCTGCACCCCCCGCATTATGCACGTGGCCATGACTCCAATCATGGTCAATCCGGAATGGGCCAGCAACCTTATCCGGCCCATCAAATAATGGACGCCCTTGTCTTCCTCCAGTTGAGGGCTCCGCGGGCGCCAACTTAGGTGTTTCTTCAGAGGAGCCTTGCTGAACTCCGGGAGGCCGATCCGAACTGGGTCCGGCAGTGGAGCGTCTTCTACATAAAACCATTCTGAAGGCCAGTCTTCGGACGCCTTCTTTGGGGTTCCCGATGGATATCCGGTCCCGGTGATGTGCCATATTTCGGCACCGCCCACTTTATATATTGACCCCTCATGAGAACGGGGTACGAGGCAGAATAGCCTCTTCCACAGCGCAAAATGGGGCTCGATGCCCAGGAATAGCTCACAAAGAGCTACGAAACCCGCGATGTGCAGAATAGAGGCGGGCGTGAGGTGATGGAGCTGGAGTCCATAGAACTCTAGAAGCCCGCGGAGGAACGGATGTACGGGAAATCCGAGCCCCCTTATTAGATAGGGGACGAAGCACACCCGCTCTCCTTTAGAGGGGCTAGGGGTGGCCTCCGCTTGCTTTCCACCTTTGTAGGTGGCCAGCCCGGCTCGAACCGGGACCATAAAGTCCGGAGGAATATATCCCTCCGCTTGAAACTTCACTAGCTCGTTGTGCGGAACTGAACATCTCCTCCAATCTCCTGGCGGAGGGCTGGGAGCGCGAGAGGAGCCGCGTCGACGGTCCATGATGATATGGGTTTTCGGTCAGAAGCGCTCTGATGAGTACTCGGGGAAGGAGGATGGTGTGATTTGGATATGGATTCTTATCTCTCTTATAGGCAGATTATTTGCGCAGCTAGGGGGTAAAACATAAAAGATACCCTGGCTTTTCGCATTCGTGCGACGCGTGGAAGAGGGCCATTATTGGGCGTGGAAGCCAAGGAGCACAACATTTGTAAGGGAGCCGAACACTATTCGGCAAGCACATGGAATTTGAAGGAGAACCCGCCTTGCAACGCCGAAGACTATATATGCGCTGGACTCGTCGTCATTGAAGCATTTTGTTTGATGTTCAGCCCTTAAAGCTTTATCTATGTAAGAATTGACCATAGTGGTCATAATTCGTGTAAGACGGTATGTATGGATGTAAGACTGTTGTTATTCAGCTTCTCTGTGTTTAGTGAGCATTGATCTCTGGGATCACTATACACGTGCATTTGGTGACTTCGACTGAGGGAGTCCTGGACTAGGGGGTGTCCAGATAGCCAGACTATCATCATCGGCCAGACTCCAAGACTATGAAGATACAAGATTGAAGACTTCGTCCCGTGTCCGGATGGGACTTTCCTTGGCGTGGAAGGCAAGCTTGGCGATACGGATATGTAGATCTCCTACCATTGTAACCGACTCTGTGTAACCCTAGCCCTCTCCGGTGTCTATATAAACCGGAGGGTCCGTAGGACGAACAACCATGACAACAATCATACCATAGGCTAGCTTCTAGGGTTTAGCCTCCTTGATCTCGTGGTAGATCCACTCTTGTACTACCCATATCATCAATATCAATCAAGCAGGAGTAGGGTTTTACCTCCATCGAGAGGGCCCGAACCTGGGTAAAAACATCGTGTCCCTTGTCTCCTGTTACCATCCGCCTAGACGCACAGTTCGGGACCCCCTACCCGAGATCCGCTGGTTTTGACACTGACATCGACTTTTAAGTCGGGGTCCCCATAGTCGATGACGATGGAGATCATGATGTTGCTTTGGAGATGGAGATCAAAAGCACGAGATGATGATGGACATATCATGTCACATATTTTGATTGTATGTGATGTTTACCTTTTATGCATCCTATTTTGCATAGAACGATGGAAGCATTAAAAGATAATCCCTTCACTAAATTTCAAGATATAAAATTTCTCCCCGAGTATGCACCGTTGCGAAAGTTCGCCGTTTCGAGACACCGCATGATGATCGGGTGTGATAGACTACATTCACATATAACAGGCGTAAGACAGTTTTGCACATGCAAGATACTTGGGTTAAACTTGACGAGCCTAGCATGTACATACATGGCCTTAGAACTCTGGAGACCGAAAAGTCGAACATTAGTCATATAGTAGATATGATCAACATAGAGATGTTCACCATTGATGACTACTGTTGGGGAACGTAGTAATTTCAAAAAATTTCCTACGCACACGCAAGATCATGGTGATGATATAGCAACGAGGGGAGAGTGTTGTCTACGTACCCTTGTAGACCGAAGTGGAAGCGTTGATGCAACGTAGAGGAAGTAGTCGTACGTCCTCCCGGTCTGACCGATCCAAGCACCGTTACTCCGGCACCTCCGAGTTCTTGACACACGTACAGCTCGATGACGCACCCTCGATCTCTAATCCAGTAGAGGTTCCGAGGGGGAGTTCTGTCAGCACGACGGCGTGGTGACGATCTTGATGTTCTCCTGTCGTAGGGCTTCGCCTAAGCACCGCTACAATATGACCGAGGTGTAATATCATGGAGGGGGGCACCGCACACGGCTAAGGAACGATCAATGATCAACTTGTGTGTTCTAGGGTGCCCCCCCACCCCCGTATATAAAGGAGGGAGGGAGGAGGTGGCCGACCCAAGGGGGGGAGCGCCATAGGGAGGGGGAAACCTACTCCAAGTAGGTTTCCCTCTCTTTTCCTTATCTTATTTGGAGGGGGAAGGAAGGAGTACTAGTAGTAGGAAGAAGTACTAGTAGTAGGAAAGGAAGAGGGGGAAGGAGAAAGGAAAGGGGGGGCCGGCCCCCCTCCCCAATTCGGATTGGGCTTGGGGGGGCGCGCCCCCCTCCCTTGCTCCTTCTCCCTTCCTCCTACATGGGCCCAATAAGGCCCATATACTTCCCGGGGGGTTCCGGTAACCTCCCGGAGCTCCGGTATATTCCCAAACTCTTCCGGAACCTTTCCGGTGTCCAAATATATCCGTCCAATATATCAATCTTTATGTCTCGACCATTTCGAGACTCCTCGTCATGTCCGTGATCATATCCGGGACTCCGAACAACCTTCGGTACATCAAAATATATAAACTCATAATATAACTGTCATCGAAACCTTAAGCGTGCGGACCCTACGGTTCGAGAACAATGTAGACATGACTGAGACATGCCTCTGGTCAATAACCAATAGCGGGACCTGGATGCCCATATTGGTTCCTACATATTCTACGAAGATCTTTATCGGTCAAACCGCATAACAACATACTTTGTTCCCTTTGTCATCGGTATGTTACTTGCCCGAGATTTGATCGTCGGTATCCAATACCTAGTTCAATCTCGTTACTGGCAAGTCTCTTTACTCGTTCTCTAATACGTCATCTCATAACTAACTCATTAGTTACATGCTTACAAGGCTTAGGTGATGAGTATTACCGAGAGGGCCCAGAGATACCTCTCCGACAATTGGAGTGACAAATCCTAATCTCGAATTATGCCAACTCAACATGAACCTTCGGAAACACCTGTAGAGCACCTTTATAATCACCCAGTTACGTTGTGACGTTGGTAGCACACAAAGTGTTCTTCCGGTACACGGGAGTTGCACAATCTCATAGTTGTAGGAACTTTGTATAAGTCATGAAGAAAGCAATAGCAGTATACTAAACGATCAAGTGCTAGGCTAACAAAATGGGTCATGTCAATCACATCATTCTTCTAATGATGTGATCCCACTAATCAAATGACAACACATGTCTATGGTCAGGAAACATGACCATATTTGATTAATGAGCTAGTCAAGTAGAGGCATACTAGTGACTATATGTTTGTCTATGTATTCACACATGTATCATGTTTCTGGTTAATACAATTCTAGCATGAATAATAAACATTTATCATGATATGAGGAAATAAATAATAACTTTATTATTGCCTCTAGGGCATATTTCCTTCAGTCTCCCACTTGCACTAGAGTCAATAATCTAGATTACATAGTAATGATTCTAACACCCATGGAGTCTTGGTGTTGATCATGTTTTGCTCGTGAGAGACGCTTAGTCAATGGATCGGCAACATTCAGATCTGTATGTATCTTGCAAATCTCTATGTCTCCCACTTGGACTTGGTCCCGAATGGAATTGAAGCGTCTCTTGATGTGCTTGGTCCTCTTGTGAAATCTGGATTCCTTTGCCAAGGCAATTGCACCAGTATTGTCACAGAAGATCTTCATTAGTCCCGATGCACTAGGTATGACACCTAGATCGGAAATGAACTCCTTCATCCAGACTCCTTCATTTGCTGCATCAGATGCAGCTATGTACTCCGCTTCACATGTAGATCCCGCCACGACGCTTTGTTTAGAACTGCACCAACTTACAGCTCCACCGTTTAATATAAACACGTATCCGGTTTGCGATTTAGAATCGTCCGGATCAGTGTCAAAGCTTGCATCGACGTAACCATTTACGACTAGCTCTTTGTCACCTCCATATACGAGAAACATATCCTTAGTCCTTTTCAGGTATTTTAGGATGTTCTTGACCGCTGTCCAGTGATCCACTCCTGGATTACTTTGGTACCTTCCTGCTAAGCTTATTGCTAAGCATACGTCAGGTCTGGTACACAGCATTGCATACATGATAGAGCCTATGGCTGAAGCATAGGGAACATTTTTCATTTTCTCTCTATCTTCTGCTGTGGTCGGGCATTGAGTTCGACTCAACTCCACTCCTTGTAGCACAGGCAAGAATCCTTTCTTTGCCTGATCCATATTGAACTTTTTCAATATTTTGTCAAGGTATGTGCTTTGTGAAAATCCTATTAAGCGTCTTGATCTATCTCTATAGATCTTGATGCCTAATATGTAAGCAGCTTCACCGAGGTCTTTCATCGAAAAACTTTTATTCAAGTATCCCTTTATGCTATCCAGAAATTCTATATCATTTCCAATTAATAATATGTCATCAACATATAAAACTAGAAATGCTACAGAGCTCCCACTCACTTTCTTGTAAATACAGGCTTCTCCAAAAGTCTGTATAAAACCATATGCTTTGATCACACTATCAAAACGTTTATTCCAACTCCGAGAGGCTTGCACCAGTCCATAAATGGAACGTTGGAGCTTGCACACTTTGTCAGCACTTTTTGGATCAACAAAACCTTCCGGCTGCATCATATACAACTCTTCTTCTAGAAATCCATTCAAGAATGCAGTCTTGACATCCATTTGCCAAATTTCATAATCATGAAATGCAGCAATAGCCAACGTGATTCGGATAGACTTAAGCATCGCTACGGGTGAGAAAGTCTCATCATAGTCAACCCCTTGAACTTGTTGAAAACCTTTCGCAACAAGTCGAGCTTTATAGACAGTAACATTACCATCAGCGTCAGTCTTCTTCTTAAAGATCCATTTATTCTCAATGGCTTGCCGATCATCGGGCAAGTCAACCAAAGTCCATACTTTGTTTTCATACATGGATCCTATCTCAGATTTCATGGCCTCCAGCCATTTTGCGGAATCTGGGCTCATCATCGCTTCCTCATAGTTCGTAGGTTCATCATGGTCAAGTAACATGACTTCCAGAACAGGATTACCGTACCACTCTGGTGCGGATCTTACTCTGGTAGACCTACGAGGTTCAGCAGAAACTTGATATGAAGTTTCATGATCAATATCATTAGCTTCCTCACTAGTTGGTGTAGTTGTCACGGGAACCGGTTCTCGTGATGAACTACTTTCCAATAAGGGAGTAGATACAGTTATCTCATCAAGTTCTACTTTCCTCCCACTCACTTCTTTCGAGAGAAATTATTTCTCTAGAAAGGATCCATTCTTAGCAACGAATGTTTTTCCTTCGGATCTGTGATAGAAGGTGTACCCAACAGTTTCCTTTGGGTATCCTATGAAGACACATTTCTCCGATTTGGGTTCGAGCTTATCTGGTTGAAGTATCTTCACATAAGCATCGCAGCCCCAAACATTAAGAAACGACAACTTTGGTTTCTTGCCAAACCATAGTTCATAAGGCGTCGTCTCAACGGATTTTGATGGTGCCCTATTTAACGTGAATGCGGCCGTCTCTAAAGCATAACCCCAAAACGATAGCGGTAAATCGGTAAGAGACATCATAGATCGCACCATATCAAGTAAAGTACGATTACGACGTTCGGACACACCATTTCGTTGTGGTGTTCCAGGTGGCGTGAGTTGCGAAACTATTCCGCATTGTTTCAAATGTAAACCAAACTCGTAACTCAAATATTCTCCTCCACGATCAGATCGTAGAAACTTTATTTTCTTGTTACGATGATTTTCTACTTCACTCTGAAATTCTTTGAACTTTTCAAATGTTTCAGACTTGTGCTTCATTAAGTAGATATACCCATATCTGCTCAAATCATCTGTGAAGGTGAGAAAATAACGATATCCGCCACGAGCCTCAACATTCATCGGGCCACATACATCTGTATGTATGATTTCTAACAAATCTGTTGCTCTCTCCATAGTACCGGAGAACGGCGTTTTAGTCATCTTGCCCATGAGGCACGGTTCACAAGTACCAAGTGATTCATAATCAAGTGATTCCAGAAGTCCATCAGTATGGAGTTTCTTCATGCGTTTTACACCGATATGACCTAAACGGCAGTGCCACAAATAAGTTGCACTATCATTATCAACTCTGCATCTTTTGGCTTCAACATTATGAATATGTGTATCACTACTATCGAGATTCAATAAAAATAGACCACTCTTCAAGGGTGCATGACCATAAAAGATATTACTCATATAAATAGAACAACCAATATTCTCTGATTTAAATGAATAACCGTCTCGCATCAAACAAGATCCAGATATAATGTTCATGCTCAACGCAGGCACCAAATAACAATTATTTAGGTCTAAAACTAATCCCGATGGTAGATGTAGAGGTAGCGTGCCGACGGCGATCACATTGACTTTGGGACCGTTTCCCACGCGCATCATCACCTCGTCCTTGGCCAGTGCTCGCTTATTCCGTAGTCCCTGTTTCGAGTTGCAAATATTAGCAACAGAACCAGTATCAAATACCCAGGTGCTACTACGAGCTCTAGTTAGGTACACATCAATAACATGTATATCACATATACCTTTGTTCACTTTTCCATCCTTCTTATCCGCCAAATACTTGGGGCAATTCCGCTTCCAGTGACCAGTCTGCTTGCAGTAGAAGCACTCAGTTTCAGGCTTAGGTCCAGACTTGGGTTTCTTCTCTTGAGCAGCAACTTGTTTGCCATCCTTTTTGAAGTTCCCCTTATTCTTTCCTTTGCCCTTTTTCCTGAAACTAGTGGTCTTGTTGACCATCAACACTTGATGCTCCTTCTTGATTTCTACCTCCGCGGCTTTCAGCATCGCAAAGAGCTCGGGAATAGTCTTGTTCATCCCTTGCATATTATAGTTCATCACAAAGCTCTTGTAGCTTGGTGGCAGTGATTGAAGAATTCTGTCAATGACACTATCATCAGGAAGATTAACTCCCAGTTGAATCAAGTGATTGTTATACCCAGACATTCTGAGTATATGTTCACTGACAGAACTATTCTCCTGCATCTTGCAGCTATAGAACTTATTGGAGACTTCATATCTCTCAATCCGGGCATTTGCTTGAAATATTAACTTCAACTCCTGGAACATCTCATATGCTCCATGACGTTCAAAACGTCGTTGAAGACCCGGTTCTAAGCCGTAAAGCATGGCACACTGAACTATAGAGTAGTCATCAGTTTTGCTCTGCCAGACGTTCTTAACGTCGTCAGTTGCATCAGCAGCAGGCCTGGCACCCAGTGGTGCTTCCAGGACGTAACTCTTCTGTGCAGCAATGAGGATAATCCTCAGGTTACGGACCCAGTCCGTGTAATTGCTACCATCATCTTTCAACTTTGCTTTCTCAAGGAACGCATTAAAATTCAACGGAACAACAGCACGAGCCATCTATCTACAAACAAACATAGACAAGCAAGATACTATCAGGTACTAAGTTCATGATAAATTTAAGTTCAATTAATCATATTACTTAAGAACTCGCACTTAGACAGACATCTCTCTAGTCATCTAAGTGATCACGTGATCCAAATCAACTAAACCATAACCGATCATCACGTGAGATGGAGTAGTTTTCAATGGTGAACATCATTATGTTGATCATATCTACTATATGATTCACGCTCGACCTTTCGGTCTCCGTGTTCCGAGGCCATATCTGCATATGCTAGGCTCGTCAAGTTTAACCTGAGTATTCTGCGTGTGCAAAACTGGCTTGCACCCGTTGTAGATGGACGTAGAGCTTATCACACCCGATCATCACGTGGTGTCTCGGCACGACGAACTTTGGCAACGGTGCATACTCAGGGAGAACACTACTTGATAATTTTAGTGAGAGATCATCTTAAAATGCTACCGTCAATCAAAGCAAGATAAGATGCATAAAGGATAAACATCACATGCAATCAAATATAAGTGATATGATATGGCCATCATCATCTTGTGCTTGTGATCTCCATCTCCGAAGCACCGTCGTGATCACCATCGTCACCGGCGCGACACCTTGATCTCCATCGTAGCATCGTTGTCGTTTACGCCATCTATTGCTTCTACGACTATCGCTACCGCTTAGTGATAAAGTAAAGCAATTACAGGGCGTTTGCATTTCATACAATAAAGCGACAACCATATGGCTCCTGCCAGTTGCCGATAACTTCGGTTACAAAACATGATCATCTCATACAATAAAATATAGCATCACATCTTGGCCATATCACATCACAACATGCCCTGCAAAAACAAGTTAGACGTCCTCTACTTTGTTGTTGCAAATTTTACGTGGCTGCTACGGGCTTAGCAAGAACCGTTCTTACCTACGTATCGAAACCACAACGATAGTTTGTCAAATAGACTCCGTTTTAACCTTAACATGGACCGGGCGTAGCCACACTCGGTTCAACTAAAGTTGGAGAAACAGACACCCGCTAGTCACCTGTGTGCAAAGCACGATGGTAAAACCAGTCTCGCGTAAGCGTACGCGTAATGTCGGTCCGGGCCGCTTCATCCAACAATACCGCTGAACCAAAGTATGACATGCTGGTAGGCAGTATGACTTATATCGTCCACAACTCACTTGTGTTCTACTTGTGCATATAACATCAACGCATAAAACCTAGGCTCGGATGCCACTGTTGGGGAACGTAGTAATTTCAAAAAATTTCCTACGCACACGCAAGATCATGGTGATGATATAGCAACGAGGGGAGAGTGTTGTCTACGTACCCTTGTAGACCGAAGCGGAAGCGTTGATGCAACATAGAGGAAGTAGTCATACGTCCTCCCGGTCCGACCGATCCAAGCACCGTTACTCCGGCACCTTCGAGTTCTCGACACACGTACAGCTCGATGACGCACCCTCGATCTCCAATCCAGTAGAGGTTCCGAGGGGGAGTTCCGTCAGCACGACGGCGTGGTGACGATCTTGATGTTCTCCTGTCGCAGGGCTTCGCCTAAGCACCGCTACAATATGACCGAGGTGTAATATCGTGGAGGGGGGCACCGCACACGGCTAAGGAACGATCAATGATCAACTTGTGTGTTCTAGGGTGCCCCCCTACCCCCGTATATAAAGGAGGGAGGGAGGAGGTGGCTGGCCCAAGGGGGGGCGCGCCATAGGGAGGGGGAAACCTACTCCAAGTAGGTTTCCCTCTCTTTTCCTTATCTTATTTGGAGGGGGAAGGAAGGATTACTAGTAGTAGGAAGAAGTACTAGTAGTAGGAAAGCAAGAGGGGGAAGGAGAAAGGAAAGGGGGGCCGGCCCCCCTCCCCAATTCGGATTGGGCTTGGGGGGGCGCCCCCCTCCCATGCTCCTTCTCCCTTCCTCCTACATGGGCCCAATAAGGCCCATATACTTCGCGGGGGGTTCCGGTAACCTCCCGGAGCTCCGGTATATTCCCAAACTCTTCCGGAACCTTTCCGGTGTCCAAATATATCCGTCCAATATATCAATCTTTATGTCTCGACCATTTCGAGACTCCTCGTCATGTCCGTGATCATATCCGAGACTCCGAACAACCTTCGGTACATCAAAATATATAAACTCATAATATAAGTGTCATCGAAACCTTAAGCATGCGGACCCTACGGTTCGAGAACAATGTAGACATGACCGAGACATGTCTCTGGTCAATAACCAATAGCGGGACCTGGATGCCCATATTGGTTCCTGCATATTCTACGAAGACCTTTATCGGTCAAACCGCATAACAACATACTTTGTTCCCTTTGTCATCGGTATGTTACTTGCCCGAGATTTGATCATCGGTATCCAATACCTAGTTCAATCTCGTTACCGGCAAGTCTCTTTACTCGTTCTGTAATATGTCATCTCATAACTAACTCATTAGTTACATGCTTGCAAGGCTTAGGTGATGAGTATTACCGAGAGGGCCCAGAGATACCTCTCCAACAATCGGAGTGACAAATCCTAATCTCGAATTATGCCAACTCAACATGAACCTTTGGAAACACCTGTAGAGCACCTTTATAATCACCCAGTTACGTTGTGACGTTTGGTAGCACACAAAGTGTTCTTCCGGTACACGGGAGTTGCACAATCTCATAGTTGTAGCAACTTTGTATAAGTCATGAAGAAAGCAATAGCAGTATACTAAACGATCAAGTGCTAGGCTAACAAAATGGGACATGTCAATCACATCATTCTTCTAATGATGTGATCCCACTAATCAAATGACAACACATGTCTATGGTCAGGAAACATGACCATCTTTGATTAATGAGCTAGTCAAGTAGAGGCATACTAGTGACTATATGTTTGTCTATGTATTCACACATGTATCATGTTTCCGGTTAATACAATTCTAGCATGAATAATAAACATTTATCATGATATGAGGAAATAAATAATAACTTTATTATTGCCTCTAGGGCATATTTCCTTCAACTACCCCATCTTACGTGATGATCGGACATGGGTTAGTTGATTATGATGATGTATCACTTAGATAACTTGAGGGATGTTAATTTAAGTGGGAGTTCATTAGTAATTTGATTAATTGAACTTAAATTTATCATGAACTTAGTCCAGATAGTATTTGCAAATTATGTTGTAGATCAATAGCTCATGTTGTAGCTCCCCTATTTTTTGATATGTTCCTAGAGAAAACTAAGTTGAAAGATGATAGTCGCAATAATGTGGACTGGGTCCGTGATATGAGGATTATCCTCATTGTTGCATAAAAGGATTATGTCCTTAATGCACTGCTAGGTGACAGACCTATTACAAGAACAGATGCAGACGTTATGAACATTTGGCTACCTCGATATGATGACTACTTAATAGTTTAGTGCACCATTCTTTATGTCTTAAAACCAGGACTTCAAAAATGTTTTGAAACTCCACGGAGCATATGAGATGTTCCAAGAGTTGAAATTGGTATTTCAGGCTCATGACCATGTCGAGAGGTATGAGACCTCTGACAAGTACGTTGCCTAGAAGATGGAGGAGAATAGCTCAGCCAGTGAGCATGTGCTCAGAATGTCTGGGTACTACAATCGCTTGAATCAGGTGGGAGTTAATCATTTAGATGTGACAGTTATTGTTAGAGTTCTCTAGTCACTATCACCAAGCTAATAGAACTTAGTGATGAACTATAATATGCAAGGGATGACGAAAACGATTCCTAAGATATTTCTAATGCTGAAATCGGCGATGGTAGAAATGAAGAAAGAGCATCAAGTGTTGAAACTGGTGGTCTTGTTAACCATCAACACTTGATGCTCTTTCCTCATTTCTATGATGTTCTATGGTGTCTCTTACCGTTTTACCACTATCATTTTGGGTTATGCATTAGAGACATCTACATTCATGTTAAATAGGGCACCGTCTAAATCCATTGAGACGACACCGTATGAACTGTGGTTTGGCAAGAAACCTAGGTTGTCATTTCTTGAAAGTTTGGAGATGCGACACTTATGTCAAAAAGCTTCAGCTTGATAAGCTCGAACCCAAAAGTGGAGAAGTACGTCTTGATAGGATACCCTAAAGAAACTATTGGGTACACCTTCTACCACAGATCCGATGGCAAGATGTTTGTTGCTAAGAATGGATTCCTTCTAGAGAAGGAGTTTCTCTCGGAACAAGTGAATTGGAGGAAAGTAGAACTTGATGAGGTAATTGTACCTTCTCCCGAATTGGAAAGTAGCCCATCACAGAAAACCATTCCCGTGATGCCTACACCAACTAGAGAGGAAGCTAATGATGATGATCATAAAACTTCACATCAAGTTACTACTGAACTTCGTAGGTCAATCAGAACACATTCCACACCAGAGTGGTACGTAATCCTATCCTGGGAGTCATGTTACTAGACCAAGGCGAACCTACAAACTACGAAGAAGCTATGATGAGCCCAGATTCCGACAGATGGCTTGAGGCCACGAAATCTGAGATAGGATCCATGTAAGAGAACAAAGTGTGGACTTTGGTGGACTTGCCCGATGATCGGCAAGCCATAGAGAATAAATGGATCTTCAAGGAGAAGACTGACGATGATAGTAATGTTACTGTCTACAAAGCTCGACTTGTCGCAAAAGTGTAGGACCTTGAAGTATGTCTAGAGGGGGGGGGTGATTGGACTACTTGACCAATAAAAACTTAACCTTTTCCCAATTTTAGAGTTTGGGAGATTTTAGCTATTTTAGGGCAAGTCAAGAAATCAACACACTATTCAAGCAAGCATGCAAAGAGTATATAGGCAGCGGAAATTAAAGCATGCAACTTGCAAGAAAGTAAAACGGAAGGGTTTGGAGGATTCAAACGCAATTGGAGACACGGATGTTTTTGGCGTGGTTCCGATAGGTGGTGCTATCGTACATCCACGTTGATGGAGACTTCAACCCACGAAGGGTAATGGCTGCGCGAGTCCATGTAGGGCCCCACCCACGAAGGGTCCACGAAGAAGCAACCTTGTCTATCCCACCATGTCCGTCACCCACGAAGGACTTGCCTCACTAGCGGTAGATCTTCACGAAGTAGGCTATCTCCTTGCCCTTACAAACTCCTTGGTTCAACACCACAATCTTGTCGGAGGCTCCCAAGTGACACCTAGCCAATCTAGGAGACACCACTCTCCAAGAAGTAACAAATGGTGCGTTGATGATGAACTCCTTGCTCTTGTGCTTCAAATGATAGTCTCCCCAACACTCAACTCTCTCTCATAGGTTTTGGATCTGGTGGAAAGAAGATTCGAGTGGAAAGCAATTTGGGGAAGGCTAGAGATCAAGATTCATATGGTAGGAATGGAATATCTTGGTCTCAACACATGAGTAGGTGGTTCTCTCTCAGAAATGGTAAGTTGGAAGTGTAGGTTTGTTCTGATGGCTCTCTCCACGAATGAAGAGGAGGTGGAGGGGTATTTATAGCCTCCACACAAACTCTAACCGTTACACACAATTTACCAAACTCGGTGGGACCGATTCAACAAACTCGGTCGGACCGATTTAGTAAACCTAGTGACCGTCAGTGATTTTCGGTGGGACCGACATGCATCTCGGTGAGACCAATTCGGTTAGGGTTAGGGCATAACGTAATCTCGGTATGACCGATTACACAAACTCGGTGAGACCGATTCGGTAATAAGCTTTCTAGAGAGTTGGTCAGGTCAACTCGGTGGGACCGATTTGCTCTTTTCGGTGAGACCGAAATGTTACAAAAAGGAAACAGAGAGTTTACATTGCAATCTCGGTGGGACCGATCGCTCACTTCGGTTAGACCGAAATGTTACGAAGGGAAACAGAGAGATTACAATCCCATCTCAGTGAGACCGAGATCCCTATCGGTAAGACCGTTTTGCTTAGGGTTTGTGGCAGTGGCTATGACTTTTGGAATCGGTGGCGCCAGATAGGAAGAATCGGTGTGACCGATTTTGGCTTTGGGTTTAAGTCATATGTGGATGTGGGAAAGTAGCTGAGGGTTTTGGAGCATATCACAAAGCACATGAAGCAAGAGGCTCATTAAGCAACACCTCATCCCTCCTTGATAGTATTGGCTTTTCCTATAGACTCAATGTGATCTTGGATCACTAAAATATAAAATGAATTGTCTTGAGCTTTTGAGCTTGAGCCAATCCTTTGTCCTTAGTATTTTGAGGGATCCACTTTCATCATCCATGCCATGCCATTCATTGAGCTTTCCTGAAATAATAGTCTTGGAATAGCATTAGCTCAATGAGCTATATGTTGTTATGAATTACCAAAACCACCTAGGGATAGTTGCACTTTCAAAAAGGTTTTTGACAAGTTCAAGGGGCTGACTATGATGATACTTTCTCACCCGTAGCGATGCTTAAGTCCATCTAAATCATGTTAGCAATTGCCGCATTTTATGATTATGAAATCTAGCAAATGGACGTCAAAACTACATTCCTTAATGGATATCTTAAAGAAGAGTTGTATATGATCCAACCAGAAGGTTTTGTCGATCCTAAAGGTGCTAACAAAGTGTGCAAGCTCCAGCGATCTATTTATGGACTGGTGCAAGCATCTCGGAGTTGGAATATATGCTTTGATGAGGTGATCAAAGCCTATGGTTTTATATAGACTTACGGTGAAGCCTATATTTACAAGAAAGTGAGTGGGAACTCTTTAGCATTTCTGATATTATATGTGGATGACATATTGTTGATTGGAAATGATATAGAATTTCTAGATAGCATAAAAGGATACTTGAATAAGAAATTTTCAATGAAACACCTCGGTGAAGCTACTTATATATTGGGCATCAAGATCTATAGGGATAGATCGAGACGCTTAATAGGACTTTCAAAAAGCACGTACCTTGACAAGATTTTGAAGAAGTTCAAAATGGATCAGTGAAAGAAAGGGTTCTTGCCTGTGTTACAAGGTGTGAAGTTGAGTAAGACTCAAAACCCAACCACGGCAGAAGATAGTGAGAGAATGAAAGTCATTTCCTATGCCTCAGCATAGGTTCTATAAAATATGCCATGCTGTGTACCAACCCGTTGTGTACCTTGCCATGACTTTGGCAAGGGGATACGTATTGAAAGTGGGAGCAATTAGCTAGAGTAGCTTCTCAAAAGCATTGTAGACATAGAAATATGCAAAATATATACAGATCTGAATGTGGCAGACCCGTTGACTAAACCTCCCTTACAAGAAAAACATGATCACACCTTAGTACTCTTTGGCTGTTAATCACATGGCGATGTGAACTAGATTATTGACTCTAGTAAACCCTTTGGGTGTTGGTCACATGGCGAAGTGAACTATTGCTGTCAATCACATGGTGATCTGAACTAGATTATTGACTCTAGTGCAAGTGGAAGACTGAAGGAAATATGCCCAAGAGGCAATAATAAAGTTGTTATTTTATATTTCCTAATTCATGATAAAGGTTTATTATTCATGCTAGAATTGTATTGGTCAGAAACTTAAATACATGTCTGAATACATAGACAAATACCGCGTCCCTAGTAAGCCTCTACTAGACTAGCTCGTTGATCAAAGATGGTTAAGGTTTCCTAACCATAGACATGTGGTGTCATTTGATAAAGGAATCACATCATTAGGAGAATGATGTGATGGACAAGACCCATCCGTTATATTAGCATAATGATCGTTCAGTTTATTGCTATTGCTTTCTTCATGTTAAATACATATTCCTCCGACTATGAGATTATGCAACTCCCGGATACATGAGGAATGCCTTGTGTGCTATCAAACGTCACAACATAACTGGGTGATCATAAATATGCTCTATAGGTATCTCCGAAGGTGTTTGTTGAGTTGGCATAGATCGAGATTAGGATTTGTCACTCCGAGTATCGGAGGTATCTCTGGGCCCACTCGGTAATACACATCATAAGAAGCCTTGTAGGCAAAGTGACTAATGAGTTAGTTGCAGGATGATGTATTACAAAACGGGTAAAGAGACTTTCCGGTAACGAGATTGAACTAGGTATAGAGATACCGACGATTCAATCTCGGGCAAGTAACATACCGATGGACAAAGGGAATTACGTATGCTGTCATAACGGTTTGACCGATAAAGATCTTCGTAGAATATGTAGGATCCAATATGGGTATCTAGGTTCCTCTATTGCTTATTGACCAGAGAGGTGTCTAATTCAGGTATACATAGTTCTTGAACTCGTAGCGTCTGCACACTTAACGTTCGATGACGACATAGTATTATATGAGTTGTGTGATTAGGTAACCGAATGTTGTTCGGAGTCCCGGATGAGATCATGGACACGACGAGGAGTCTCGGAACGGTAGATAGGTAAAGATTGATATATAGGACGGTGGTATTCGGGCATCAGAAGTGTTTCGGGGGGTACCAGGTACTTATTGGGTCACCGAAAAGCAGTTTTGGGCACCCCCGACAAATATATGGGCCTAATGGGCCAAAGGGGGAACATACCAGCCCCTGGTGCGCCCCTTCTTTGGACAGCAGGCCCTAAGGGAAGGAAAGGGGGAAGGGCTAGCCCCTCCTGCCTTTCCCTCTCATGGGAGAAAGGAAAGGGGGGGGGCACCCTCCCCTGCCTTTCCCCGCACTCCAAATAAGGAAAGAGAGGGGCGCGACTTGGGAGAGACACCATGTAGGATTCCCCCTACTTGGGCGCCCCCTTGGTTGCTCCTTCCTCCCCCCACCTATATATATGTGGGAGCGGGCGCCTAGCACACAACAAATCAATTGTTAGCCATGTGCGGCGCCCCCTCCACCGTAGTGCTTAGTGTCGGTGTCAAAACCGGAGGATCTCGGGTAGGGGGTCCTGAACTATGCGTCTAAGGCTAATGGTAACAGGAGGTGGGGGACGCAATGTTTACCCAGGTTCGGGCCCTCTCTATGGAGGTAATACCCTACTTCCTGCTTGATTGATCTTTATGAATATGAGTATTACAAGAGTTGATCTACCACGAGATCGTAATGGCTAAACGCTAGAAGTCTAGCCTATGAGGTTATGATTGTTGTGGCTAAACCCCAGAATTCTAAACCCTCCGGTTTGTATAGACACCGAAGGGGGGGCTAGGGTTATACAAAGTCGGTTACAGAGAAACGAATCTACATATCCGAATTGCAAAGCTTGCCTTCCACGCAAAGGAGAGTCCCATCCGGACACGGGATGAAGTCTTCTATCTTGTATCTTCATAGTCCAACAGTCCGGCCTAAGTATATAGTACGGCTGTCCGAGGACCCCTTAGTCCAGGACTCCCTCAGTAGCCCCTGAACCAGGCTTCAATGACGATGAGTCTGGCGCGTAGATTGTCTTTGGCATTGCAAGGTGCGTTCCTTCTCCGAATACTCCAAAGTAAATTCCAAACACAAGAATCATGTCCGGCTCTGCAAAACAAGTACCACACACGACCGTAGAGAGTTTAATATTTTACGAGTCCAATCCGCTGACAAATTTTTGTAGTGAGACATCATGCCACTGCCCGGTCATTATTCAAACTGTTTTTAGCCTCCTGCTCCGTATTTCGAGGTGCGGTTTCACTGGCACGTCTTGTCGAAGCAGAGATCATGTCCCCTTATCATGAGATTCTCATCAATATGGGCATGGGTAACCCAACCATGTCATCTACACGACACTTGGGGAATGGGCGGATTTTAAGGTGAGAAGGGAGGCACATGACTTTTACTGCCTTTATAAGGGGATAAGGATTCATCCTTGTTCACCCATGCCTTCTCCTTCCTCTGCCCATCCATTCTCGAGCTCCAGGGCCCAAGATTTCACCTTCTCCGCCCAAAAAAAAGCACTCCAATCATGTCCGGATCCAGAGCTGGAGGCTAGTGGATGGCCTCCTCCGTCAAGAATAAGGACATTAAGGAGCTCCGGGAGGCCGGTTACCTGGCCAAGGAAATCGTTCATCGACTTCCGGCCAAGGGACAGATCGTCCCCACCCTAGAGCCCCATGAGAGGGTTGTGTTTCTCACACACTTCGTCCACAGGCTGGGATTCCCTCTCCATCCTTTTGTCCGCGAACTTATGTTTTGGCACCCAACTCTATCCTCAACATCTCGGCATTCATGGTCATGTGCGAGGCCTTTATCCGCATCCCACCTCACTTCAGCCTATGGATGAAGACCTTCAATGTGAAGCCCAAGGTGGTGAGCGGCCAACAAGCTGAGTGCGGGGGCACCATGGTGGGCAAGATGCCGAATGTTACCTGGCCCGAGGGCTCCTTTGTGGAGATGGTGAAGGGTTGGTAGTCGGGGTGCTTCCACATCACCATGCCACACGGCACCAACTGGGCGGCGGCCCCCGAATTCTGATCTGGAGTTCCGATGCGGCTCACCTCCTGGCAAGAGAAGGGCCTGACCTGGGGTTCTTCGGACAAGCTGACTAGGCTCCAGACGTGCGTCCAGAATATGATAACCAACAAAATCAAGCTCGTCAACGTGATCCAGGTTATGCTCATCCGCCGGATCCTTCCGTGCCAACGCCGGACTTACTATTTGTGCGAGTTTGATCCGGCCAAGCACTAGACGCTACTAGAGCTCTTCGACATGATGCACGAAGACATCTGGAAAGGGCTCTTCAAAGCCGGCAAGACACCACCGCCCACGACTGAGGATCGCGGGCTTAGCTTAAAATGCCAGGCTAATTCAGTATGTCCCCGGGGCCTTCTTATCAATTTTTTCAGGCCTGGATAGCGATAGCGGGGCGGATTAACTGTCCGGCTCCGCTGCCTGAAGATCCAGAAACCCCTCTTCTAACGAAGATGCTGTTTCCGGTGCCTTATGAGGTGCTGGAGAAGAAGGCCAAAAAGAAGGCCACGGGGACCAGAAGTGGTCTCCGTCGCAAGGGTACTTCGGACGTGACGTCCGAAGACATCGAGACGCACTCCTCCACCAAAGACGACGAGGAAGAGGAGGTGGAAGAAGAATTCCATCCTCCCCTGTTGGGGGGAGAAAGAAGAAGAAGGCCTCCACACATGCGGAGGCCGAGGCCTCCAAGAAGGGGAAAACTTCCCTTCTGGACAACTCCGCAGCGTCCAACAGTGGCGGGGAGCAGGAGCCCAAGGTCAAGCCCCTAGCCAACTCGTAAGTGTCTGGACACAGTAATATATCCGACATTTTACTTTCTTGTTTTTGATGTGCTGGATCGTGCACTTGCAGCCCGTCCCAGTCCAACATCGCGCTGTCCTCCTCTTCGGAGGGGTCGCAAGACCCGTCGGCGATGAACAACACGTCCCTTCCGACGGCCTCCTCCCCCAAGGCTATGGACAACACCGAGGTGTTATCTTGAAGGATCCCAGGCCCGGGAGAAGCTCAGGAGGCCATCCCGGTGGTGCCAAAGGGTGAAGCCTAGGCTTCCGGACACGTGGGGGAGCAAACCCCCATGGACACCGATGATGGGGGTTGTATCCAATTCGGCCCCCGGCCGCATACAGCTCCGGAGACCAAAGTGGCTCGGGAATCAGGCAGGCTGCCTCTTTCGAACGTGGGAGGCGAGCCAACTCCGCCGGTGACCTCTGTCCATCCAGAGGGACCAGATAGATTACTGGAAGCGCTGCAAGGCGCTTCCATTGTGGAAGAACATCGTACTCTTATGAGTATAGTGATTGAGAAGATCCACTACACCAAAAGTGGACTGACCGAAGCCTGCACTAGCCTTCTAATGGGCTTTGAGGAAAGTAATATAATTGTAAAAGAATGTCACAGTATAGACAGTAGCCCTTGGTGCTCCGTTCGGTGTTTGGAAAGAAAAGCGGAACAGAGGATCAAAATAATTTTGGTAGGTGTCTAACATAATATGTCTATGTGAATAAGCAGGTGCCGCTGCTGGCTGTGACTGCTCACACTGCGGAAGTCTCTGAACTGAAGCAGAATCTGGAGTGGTCCAAAGAAGAGCTCGGCCACGTGAAGAAGCAGCTAGAGGACAGCCAAGGTATGCAGTAACCTGCGCGAATATTTAGGCAGGATGAATGTTTCGCGCTGACTAAAGTGTCATGAACTTTAATAGGGGCCACGACCGAAGTAGCGGCCCTCAAGAAAGTGTTGGCGGAGGCCGAGGACAAAGCGGTAAGGGAATGTGCCATGCGCGATAAGCAGGAGGCCCGGGTCAGCGAGGTCCAGCAAGAGCACCAGGACACCGTCAAGAAGTCCGAGTCCTTGGAGCGAGATTCGAAGACTCAAGAGTCCGAACTTGCCAAGGCCCGCCAGAGCATGCAAGAAGCCCGAGCCGAAGCCCAGAGCGCCCTCCAGGAAATCCAAGCAGCCAAGAAGATCGCAGCGGCTAAGGATTTTATTATGCAAAGTAAGTATGTGAAGGAAACATTCTTTTTACTTACCCGAATTTGGAGCTCTCCAGGAGCGTTTGCAGATCTGCCGCGCAACATATCAAAGGCTGCAGAGTTCTATCGAGCCAAAGAAGGGACCTCTACGGAGAAGTTGTTCTGGTCTCAATACCTTGGACCAGAACATCCAGTGCCCTTTAGCGACCAGCTGAAAACAACTGGTCGAGCTGCATAAGGCGGCTGAACTAGCCATGAAGGAGCTAATAATCCGGCTATGGCCTGCCAAGCCCATGACTAGCAGCTACTTCGGATTCGTGAAGCAGCTTGTGAGTGCCTGCCCATGGCTTGAAGTCATAAAGCGGTCGGTCTGCATTGAAGGTGCGCGAATGGCCTTTGCCCGTGCCAAGATGCACTGGGCGAAGATGGATGCCAAGAAGCTGATGACCGAGGGGCCGCCTGAGGGAAAGGAGCACCACCGACCCGAGCTATATTTTGATAGTGTCTTGGAGGGATCCCGCCTTGTGGCGGAGCAATGTGCGAAGGATGTTATATTCCCGTGAAAACATTCATGTTATCCTATCCTGTAATATGAAACAAGGTCATTATGTAATATAATGCTTGTTACATTAAAATTTTACCTCTTGTGTGGCCATTTATGAAATTGAGAGTTGACCAGTCGTCGGCTTCTGCCCCCACGTAGATAGTACGGGGGTGTTCAGGATAAATATAAACACTCTTTACTCCAAAATTTTGTCCTTAAGGTGTTTAACGCAACGACCAAGGCAATGGGACTATACGTCTTTATCACCCTCACTTAGCCATAGGAGTTTGACAATGAAAATTTTGGTGCAGCCCCTGGTATTCGGAAGGCTGAACTTGGGGCGCTATACACGCCTAATCGGGTAAAGACCGATTCCTCTCAGAAAGCGGAAAAAGTTTCTAAGGATTTGAAAACCTCTCGAGCAGCTGACCAGACCTCGCCGCATCATGACAGTCGGTTTTCGGCTTTCTCTACTAAGGTGCTCGTCCGGAAGAACCGGGACACAGTCACAGTAGTTCTCCCTTTACTACCCTAGCCGATATAGCGGAATGTAAGGTAGTAAGCACAGGAGCCGGGCAACCCAACTATTGACCAAAGACATGATTCAGACCCGATGCATATAATGCTATAAGTTCGGGGTGCCGAACTGTACTGTAAAAGTGTTCGGACTTCATTGCCATACTGCGGGGCATGATGAAGCCCCTAGCGAAGTAATGCGTACTAGAGTGTATGGGTGCAATTGATAAAAAATACAAAGACAAGGAAAAAATCAAGTAATAAGATGACACTGCAAATTATTTTCCATTGTAATTTGATTAATACGTCGAGGCGTACTTGTACAAGTAATGCGATAAGCAAGTAAGGCTATTTAACATGTCATGACCAAGCGAGTTGCGTGCAGGTATGTAAAATAGGTATAGCGATCGTTAGTAGAGACCACCTGGGGATTCCCTTGTACGTCAAAGCTCCTTGCCTCCTTGGTGTATCCGTCCCATGATGGGTCTGATGATCAGGTTATCTGAAAAGCCTCAAGAAGATAAAAACCTGAAAGAAAGAGAAAAAGTGAAGGTATGCGGATCCAGGGGCGGTTGAGCCGCATTGTGGACTGCGGTCTAGCTGTGCCTCCATCCATGCCCATGGTATTTTAAGTGCGTAGTTATGTACGCGACACAAATGTCTCCGCTTGATTGGGACTGGGACGGAGGTCGAATTGCTAGTTGCGCTCCGGACGAGCTGGACTGTCCTGTTATAGAGTAGTTCGGACTCGTTTAGCGGTGTCCGGTAGCTTTACTGTCGAATTAAGATTCTGCCTAACAAGGCTGCTCTGTACTTCTGCTGCAAGGGCCGCGGTGTGCTCCTTCATATGGAGGGAGTGCTCCGTATTTCTGTTGACCATTATTACACCGCGTGGTCTGGGCATCTTGAGCTTGAGGTAGCTGTAGTGCAGCACCCCATTGAATTTAGCAAATGCGGTTCGTTCGAGCAGTACATGATAACCATTGCGGAAATGGATGATATCGAAGATTAACTCTTTGCTTCGGAAATTATCCAGGGATCCGAAGACCACTTCTAGTGTGATTGAGCCCGTAGAATAGGGCTCTACACCTGGTATGACACCTTTAAAGGTTGTTTTTGAGGGCTTGATCCTTGAGGGATCGATACCCATTTTGCACACTGTATCCTGATAAAGCAGGTTCGGGCTGCTGCCACCATCCATGAGGACTTGCGTGAGATGGAATCTATCAATAATTGGGTCAAGGACCAGTGCGGCTGAACCTCCATGATGTATATTGGTCGGATGGTCCCTTCGATCGAAGGTGATTGGACAGGAGGACCATGGGTTGAACTTTGGGGCGACTGGCTCCATCGCGTAGACGTCCCTGAGTGCACGCTTGCGCTCCTTCTTGGGGATATGGGCGGCGTATATCATGTTCACCGTTTTGACATGGGGGGGGGATTTCTTCTACCCCCCTATGTTCGGTGGTCGGGGTTCCTTGTCATCGTCATAGTTTTGCAACCCTTGCTCCTTATTCTCAGCATTTCACTTGCCAGCTTATTTGAAAACCCAACATTCTCTATTGGTATGATTGGCTGGTTTATCAGGAGTGCCATGGATTTGGCATGGTCGATCGAGTATGCGGTCCAGACTGGACGGGCACGGATTGTTTCTTTTTAATGGCTTCTTCCACTGAATTTGGCGTTGGCCCCCATGTATTCGGTGCTATCACTGTTGTTTCAACGCTTATGTCTATTGCATCGGGGCTTGCCGTTGCTGTTTCTGGCCTCAGAAGTGCCAGGTTCGCTTGTATTGTTTTTGCTATGGGCTAGCCAGCTGTTTTCGCCCACACAGAAGCGGGTCATGAACGCCGTAAGGGTTGACATGGACTTCGGTTTTTCCTGGCCGAGGTGTCGGGCAAGCCATTTGTCGCGGATGCTGTGCTTAAAGGCCGCTAGGGCTTTGGCGTCCGGACAGTCAATGATTTGGTTCTTTTTAGTTATGAACCGAGTCCAGAATTTCATGGCTGACTCTCCGGGTTGTTGGATTATGTGACTTAGGTCATCAGCATCCGAAGGTCGGACATATGTGCCTTGGAAGTTGTCGAGGAAGGCGCCCTCCAATTCCTCCCAGCTCCCAATTGAGTTTTCGGGCAGACTGTTTAACCAGTATCTAGCTGGTCCCTTGAGTTTTAGCGGGAGATATTTGATGGTGTGAAGATCATCGCCGCGGGCCATATGAATGTGGAGAAGCAAATCCTCAATCCACACCATGGGGTGTGTTGGGCCATCATATGATTCGATGTTTATGGGTTTAAACCCTTCTAGGAAATCATGTCCCATTACTTTGTCATTGAAGCAAAGGGGGTGTGCCGCACCTCTATATCGGTCGTGACGTAGCTCGGATGGAGTTCGTCTGCGGTTTTTAGCCCGGACGTGGTTATGTTTGTCACGTTCAGCTAGATGGCCATCCTCGCGCGTCGGGGCACGCCCCCGTGATCCATAGATTGATCTTGTCTAACCCGCTCTCTTTTGAAAATCGTGTTGCAGGTCATGTGTATATCCCGAGCTGTTGTATTTCTGTTTCTTCGGCGAGGTAGCGCGGGCTGGTGTTCGGCTTGAAGTGCCGCTTTGTCCCGGCCACGCGGTGGTTGGTCAGCCGTATTGTACCTTGGTAGGACGGGCTCCAGCACCTCATCATCGAACTATGGTAACAGTTTGCGCTTCGGGTAGCTTTTGGTTGGGCGCTCGAGGCCATATTCCTCGGCTCCCAGGACATCAGTCCATCTTTCATTAAGCAGATCTTGATGAGCTTGAAGCTGTTGCTGCTTCTTTTTCAGGCTTCTTGCGGTGGTAATTAGCTGACGCTTAAAGCGTTCCTGTTCGGCGGGCTCTTCAGACACGATGAAATCTTGGTCACAGAGGCTAACCTCATCCTCGGAGAGCGGAAGGTAGTTGCGATCCTATGAGTCTTCGTTCATGGCCTGTTCGCCAGGGCTGACTCGTCCATCATCCCGTTCCTCCTGTTCGTAGGTTGGCTCAACGGGGTCTTCATTGTTTTCAGCACCGTCCGGAGTGTTATCCTCTTTTGTGTTGGTATTGCTGTTTTTACTATGGCGTGGCTTAGAGCGGCGCCGCTAACGTCGGCGCTTTGGCTATGTTTCAAGAGATTTATCCTAGACTGGATTTGCACTATCGTCATTATTTTCTTTGGGTGTATCCACCATGTATATGTCATACGAGGAGGTGGCTGTCCAACGCCCTGTAGACAGCGGTTCCTGATCCTGTCCGGCATCGTCGTCCATACCGTCGATGTCTTCGGAGTCGTAGTCAAGCATGTCGGTTAAGTCATCGACAGTGGCTACAAAGTGGGTGGTGGGTGGGAAACGAAGTTCTTCATCGTCCGCTTCCCATAAGAACCGGACATAGTTCGGCCGAGAATCCCCTGACAAGGAGAGGGATTTCAATGAGTTTAACACATCGCCAAAAGGCGAGTGCTGGAAGATGTCCGTGGAGTTGAACTCCAAGACCGGCGCCCAATCAAGTTCGATGGACGCGGATACACCCGATCCATAGCCCATGGCCGGAGACGAGTCCGGGGTTCCGGTAACACAAGCCCAGTCCGATGTTGGGTCTGTGTGCGGCTCGAGCGCCGTTGAGTCTGTGGCCTCCGCGGCGGGGTTAAACTTCCCATCTTCGGATGATGCAGTCTGCTCCGGCTCTAGGGCCAGGGCGGTCACAGGTTCTATCTCCCATGTGTGGCCCGATGACAGATCTAGGTCATGTTCATTGTGGTGGCCAGGGACAACCGTCATGGGCTCGAATCCGTCGAAGATCAAGAGTCCGCGGATATCGGCCACAAAATTCAGGCTTCCAAATCTGACCTGATGGCCAGGGGCGTAGCATCGATCTGCTCTAGATGGCAAAGCGAGTTGGCCCGCAGTGCGAAGCCACCGAATACAAAGATTTGCCCAGGGAGGAAGGTCTCGCCCTAGACTGCATTGCTATAGATGATTGACGGAGCCATCAAGCCTATCTTCGATGACACAGAGGGACTCTCAATGAAAGTACCAATGTCGGTGTCAAAACCAGCGGATCTCGGGTAGGGGGTCCTGAACTGTGCGTCTAAGGCTAATGGTAACAGGAGGCGGGGGACACAATGTTTACCCTGGTTCGGGCCCTCTCTATGGTGGTAATACCCTACTTCCTGCTTGATTGATCTTGGTGAATATGAGTATTACAAGAATTGATCTACCACGAGATCATAATGGCTAAACCGTAGAAGTCTAGCCTATGAGGTTACGATTGTTGTGGCTAAACCCTATAAGTCTAAACCCTCCGGTTTATATATACACCAGGGGAGGGATAGGGTTATACAAAGTCGGTTACAGAGAAAGGAATCTCTATATCCGAGTCGCCAAGCTTGCCTTCCACGCAAAGGAGAGTCCCATCCGGACATGGGACGAAGTCTTCTATCTTGTATCTTCATAGTCCAACAGTCCCGCCAAAGTATATAGTCCGGTTGTCTGAGGACACCTTAGTCCAGGACGCCGTATCCCACTCGTATCCACCGCACCCTCCCCGAACGAAACGCGTCGAATGCGCCATCGTGGGAGAGATCGTGGGTGGTTTCTTTATTCAAAAAGACGGAACGTCCGCCCCCTCCCTCTTTATAAGCACGGGAAACAGGGGCAGTTCGCCCATCTCGCTGGTTGCTATTCCAATCTCAAAAAACCTCTCCGCCGCTCCCCCCTTCTTCCCGAAGCTGAAAGAGAGCAGCGCTCTGCCCCCCATCGTCACCGACACCACCAACGCCGTCAATCTCTCTCACCACCTCCGCTATGGCTCCGAAAGCCGGGAAGGTCGTGAAGTCGGCCGAGGCGCAGCGGCTCGCGGCGCTGCGAAAGGAGCGGGCAATCTCCCCCCCCCCCCCCCCAAGCTCGCCGCGAAGGAGCTGAGGGAGTATTACTACCTCTTCTGGTCGACGGAGACGCGAGCGCATCCGCGCACGAAGGTACTCTCAGCCGCCGCTTCGAAACTGGCTCCGAATGGATATCCCTTCTTCATGTTGTTCTTCTACTACGGGCTCTGCCCGCCTTTCTCTGAGTTTTTCTGCGACATTATGAACACCTACGGGTTCCGCCTCCTTGACTTCACCCCCAATGCCGTTCTGACCATGGCAGTTTTCGCACATCTCTGCGAAAACTTTGTCGTTGTCTATCCAAATGTAGCTCCTTTTCGCCACTTCTTTATGCCCCAAGTTTTGAGGGGGGAGCCTTTATCCGGCGGAATCGCCTGGATCTCGAGAGCTGGCAAGAAGGAAGCTTATATGGAGGGAGAGTTCGGCAGCAAGTGGGAGGAATGGAGAGCACACTGGTGCTGGATTGTCGAGGAGAACCAGCAGCCATTTACCGCCCAGCGCCAAGCCCCAGTAGCGCGTGGCAATGATTGGAGCAGCGTGGCCCTGGAAGATGATAGGCTGAAGATTGCCATCACCCGGATCCAACGCCTCAGGCTTGCCGGGCTCACTGTAGGCGCCGTTGGCGCAGATTTTCTTCGCCGCCGCATCGCACCCCTGCAGGAGAGGAGGAGACCCGCCTGGGAGTTCCAGAATGCGGCGGATATCATGAGGCTGCGCCCGGGCCTCAACTTCAACTTCACTGTCCTGGAACTGGATGCGATGCTCCAGGAACTGTTCAAGCACGACCCTCAACATCCCGAAGTGTTCAGGTTGCCGAAGGCTGTCGTTCTGCTGTGCAACAGCTCCTCGCTCGACCGCATCCGTGCAATGATGCCGCTGTGCGATTCGCATGGAATTGTCCCAACTTGGCAAGAGCCCGCAGACGATGTCGTGCAGGAGTTCTTTGACGGCTTGGTAGAAGTGCCGGTCCGCTCCAATGAACAGAAAAGCCTTACTCGCGACACCACTGATGCGGAGATGCAGCGCATCGCCACTAGGCTGGAAGAGGCGGCGGCAGCCGCTGCCGCGGGCGAGTTTTGATTCACCGTGGAGGAGGCAGAGGCAGCAGAGGCGACAAGCCTTGCCGAGCGAGAGGAGCTTGCCGGCGAGGGAGAGCTTGCCGGGCCTGAAGTCGAGTCGAGCGAGCCCGCCGAGGGTGCGAGCAGCTCGTTGAAGACCAACTCCTCTTCCTCCTCATCTTCAGACAGCTCGCCGCAAGCAGAGCCCCCAGCTCCACCAAGAAGGCGTCTCCGCAAGGCCGGGGACGTAGCGGGGCGGCAGACGAGTCAACAGCCGCCGCGCGACACGCTCCACCTGTCACGCCCAATATGCAACCCTATCCAAAAGGAACTCGAAGGTCCCACCAAGGATAGACCCGCATATTGGAACGCTTTTGCAAGGTGGATATCATTACATCAACATTACATAATAGATGGGGATACACACATAAGGCATACAATGCCACACGAATACATCAATACAACATACATAAGATCAACATCCGACTACGGATGAATCACAAACAGAAGCTCAAACGACATCCACCCTGCTAGCCCAGGCTGCCGGCCTGGAACCTATCCCCTGACTGAAGAAGCAGAAGAAGAAACTCAATGCAAGCAAGCATCGCTCTCGCGTCAAGATCATCAAATAACCTGTACCTGCAATTGTTGTTGTAGTAATCTGTGAGCCACGAGGACTCAGCAATCCCATTACCATGGGTATCAAGACTAGCAAAGCTTAAAGGGAAAGGAAGGGGTAAAGTGGTGAGGCTGCAGCAGTGACTAAGCATGATATGGTGGCTAACATACGCAAATGAGAGCGAGAAGAGAAACAAGCGGAACGGTCATGAAGTTAGCAATGATAAAGAGGTGATCCTGAACACCTACTTACGTCAAACATAACACAGAAACTGTGTTCACTTCCCGGACTCCGCCGAGAAGAGACCATCACGGCTACACACGCGGTTGATGTGTTTTAATTCGGATCTGGTGTCAAGTTATCTACAACCGGACATTAACAAATTCCCATCTGCCACATAACCGCGGGCACGGCTCTCGAAAGTTTATACCCTGCAGGGGTGTCCCAACTTAGCCCATGACAAGCTCTCGCGATCAACGAAGGAATAGACCTTCTCCCAGGAAGACCCGATCAGTCTCGGAATCCCGGTTTACAAGACATTTCGACAATGGTAAAACCAGACCAGCAAAGCCGCCCGATGCGCCGACAATCCCGATAGGAGCTGCACATATCTCGTTCTTAGGGCAACACCGGATAAGTCAAGCTACGAGTAAAACCAGACTTCGAGTTTCCCCGAGGTGGCCCCGCAGGTTGCTCGTTTCGGACCAACACATAGACAAGCACTGGCCAGGGGGGGGGGGGCTAAAATAAAGATGACCCTTGGGTTAATTACTCCCAAGGGAAATATAGGTGGTGGTGAGGCAAATGGTAAAACCAAGGTTGGGCCTTGCTGGACAAGTTTTATTCAAAGCGAACTATCAGGGGGGTCCCATAAATCACCCGACCGCATTAGGAACGCAAAATCCGGGAACATAACACCGGTATTACGGAAACTAGGGCGGCAAGAGTGGAACAAAACACCAGGCATAAGGCCGAGCCTTCCACCCTTTACCAAATATATAGATGCATTAATAATATAAGAGATATTGTGATATCCCAACCAAAATCCTGTCCACCATGGAGAAATCTTCAACTTCACCTGCAACTAGCAACACTATAAGAGGGGCTGAGCAAAGCGGTAACATAGCCAAACAATGGTTTGCTAGGAATGGTGTCAAAGGTTAGAGGTTCATGGCAATCTGGGATGGCTTGATAAACAGGTAATAGGTAGCGCAACATAGCGATAGAACGAAGCAACTAGCATAGCAATGATAGTAGTGAGATCCAGGGTAGCGGCCATCTTGCCTGAAATCCCGCAAGGAAGAAGAACGAGTCCATGAAGAAGATGAAGCCACGAAGACGAACCGCACGTAGACGAACGCATCCTCACGATCGCAACGAAACGGGAACTATCGAGAAGAAGCACACTACATAGTAAACACACCACACATGAACAAGGCATGATGCACAACAAGCATGATGCATGAGAAAGCTAGATGAGGCTACTCATGACAAGAGATGTTACAAACAAGAACAACACATCAAAGCAAGTTTAAATGAGGCCGGGAACAACATATAACAATTCCGGTAAGTCCTCATATGTATATTTCGAAATTGGTCCAGAACTGAATAAACCTTATGTTCAAGTTGTTAAATAGCAAGTTAAGATGCACCAAGATGATCTACACGAAAATTCTAGTCAAGTTACATATAAGGTTCATTAGATTCGGAGCTACGGCCTAGAAGATATGAGCAAAACAAGTTAAACATGGCATTGATGCAAAATGCACCCAAACATCAAGCAAACACACCAAAACAAGGATGCAACATGATAATGTGAAGCTACATGCAAAAACAAGCAAGTTTCATATAGAGCACACTCAAAACGGAGCAACGGTGCAACACATACACTCTATACAAGGCATAGCAACAAACTGTCCATAACAGCAACTAGGCATCTTACAAGCATCAAAACAATATGCTACAACACCCCAACATAATAACAAAAGGCATGGGCATGAAGTATAGGTGTAACGCCCTCGATGCGGCTATATCTCCCACGTGTCGAAGCACGACTTAGAGGCATAACCGCATTGAAAGCAATGTCGCAAGTGAGGTAATCTTCACACAACCCATGTAATACATAAGGGAAAGAGATACATAGTTGGCTTACAATCGCCACTTCACACAATTACATGAATAAAGCACTACATCATCCAGATACAATCAAAGTCCAACTACGAAACCAAAATAAAAGAAGAAACCCAAATGCGACAAAGGTCCCCGATCGACCCCAACTGGGCTCCACTACTGATCAACTAGAACGAAACAACACAAAGGGCAAGATCTTCATCGAGCTCCTCCTTGAGCTTGGATGTGTCACCTGCTCGGTAACTTAGGCACCTGCAAACTGGTTTTGGAAGTATCTGGTGAGCCACGAGGACTCAGCAATCCCATTACCATGGGTATCAAGACTAGCAAAGCTTAATGGGAAAGGAAGGGGTAAAGTGGTGAGGTTGCAGCAGCGGCTAAGCATGATATGGTGGCTAACATACGCAAATGAGAGCGAGAAGAGAACAAGCGGAATGGTCGTGAAGCTAGCAATGATCAAGAGGTGATCCTGAACACCTACTTACGTCAAACATAACATAGAAACCGTGTTCACTTCCCGGACTCCGCCGAGAAGAGACCATCACGGCTACACACACGGTTGATGCGTTTTAATTCGGATCTGGTGTCAAGTTGTCTACAACCGGACATTAACAAATTCCCATCTGCCACATAACCGCGGGCACGGCTCTCGAAAGTTTAAACCCTGCAGGGTTGTCCCAACTTAGCCCATGACAAGCTCTCGCGATCATCGAAGGAATAGACCTTCTCCAAGGAAGACCCGATCAGTCTCGGAATCCCGGTACATCAAGACATTTCAACAATGGTAAAACAAGACCAGCAAAGCCGCCCAATGCGCCGACAATCCCGATAGGAGCTGCACATATCTCGTTCTCAAGGCAACACCGGATGAGACAGGCTACGAGTAAAACCAGACTTCGAGTTTCCCCGAGGTGGCCCCGCAGGTGGCTCGGTTTGGACCAACACTTAGACAAGCACTGGCCCGGGGGGACTAAAATAAAGATGACCCTCGGGTTGGCCGACCCAAGGGAAAGGGATAGGTGGTGGTGAGGAAAATGGTAAAACCAAGGTTGGGCCTTGTTGGGCAAGTTTTATTCAAAGCGAACTATCAGGGGGGTCCCATAAATCACCCGACCGCGTAAGGAACGCAAAATCCGGGAACATAACACCGGTATGTCGGAAACTAGGGCGGCAAGAGAAGAACGAGTCCATGAAGAAGACGAACGGATCCTCACGATATCAACGAAACAGGAACTAACAAGAAGAAGCACACAACATAGGTAAACACACCACACATGAACAAGTCATGATGCACAACAAGCATGATGCATGACCAAGCTACATGAAGCTACTCATGACAAGAGAAGATGCAAACAAGAACAACACATCAAGGCAAGTTTAAATGAGGTCGGGAACAACATATAACAATTCCGGTAAGTCCTCATATGTAAATTTCGAAATTGGTCCAGAACTGAATAAACCTTATGTTCAAGTTGTTAAACAGCAAGTTTAAGATGCACCAAGATGATCTACACGAAATTCTAGTCAAGTTACATATAAAGTTCATTAGGTTCGGAGCTACGGCCTAGAAGATATGAGCAAAACAAGTTAAGCATGGCATTGATGCAAAATACACCCAAACATCAAGCAAACACACCAAAACAAGGATGCAACATGATAATATGAAGCTACATGCAAAATCAAGCAAGTTTCATATAGAGCACACTCAAAACGGAGCAACGGTGCAACACACACACACTATACAAGTCATAGCAACAATCTGTCCATAACAGCAACTAGGAATCTTACAAGCATCAAAACGACATGCTACAACACCCCAACATAATAACAAAAGGCATGGGCATGAAGTACACGTAAAGCATAACAAAACATGAACACTGAGCAATCTCCAGAAACAATTAGAACATGCTCAAAATGACATGGAGATATTGCAAATAATAACAGTTTCAGACTTTAGCAGAAATAACATCAGGTTGCAATGTTTAGAGCTATCAAACAACATGTTACAGGAACTTATCATGGCAAACAAAGGCGTGGCATGAATCTACTAATTGCGTATATCAAAAGACCCTTACTGACCATAAGCCAAAAAGGCACGGAAAATATGATGGCACCCATGTAAACATGGCAATTTATATTACAGATTTATACATGGCAAGAACAACAATAAGTAGGCATGTTCGTGAGCTTGAACCACTCACTACAGAGAAATACATGGCATGGCAAGGCAACCAACAGTAAGAAGGCATGTTTATGAAGCTAGGCATGGCAAGAGCAAGTTCATAGGATGCATGGATCACTAGGAAAACACATGGGAACAAGTGAACTTAAAGTAAACAGGCTGACAAACAACATTTTCAAGCAACTTTAGAGCAAGATTACAACATGTTCCAGCAGGCTATAATTGCAACCAAGGGCATGAATGGATAGAGCATGACATGTATATGAAAACATGTTTATAGGACATCTCCAGATTATGCATAGAATGATTAGTGGAAACATGTTAACATAGCAACAAATTATAACAGAATCTGCCATGAAAACAGCAACAGCAACTACCCTACTTAGCAAGCTTGATACACTCAGCACACAACTCATAAAAATACATGGTCAACACCCCTGGAAAGATGACATGGCATAGTTCAACATTCATGTAGAGCTCATACTCATAGGATGCACACATAAATCATGGCAAAAAATGATAAATCAGCAAGTTATAACAGTTTCAGCAGATTAACATCAACATGCACTCTTCCAACAGCATTTCGGACATCAAGATAAGCTCAAATGAAAATTATGCAATGGAATGAAATGAAGTACTCGTCGAGACGAACAATTTGACATATTATACGCATGAAACGGAGCTACGGATGCAGAGATGTGATGAAATGAACATGGCATGAAAATTACAAAAACTGAGGACTTAGCAGTTTTCGGGAAAAAATGAGTAAGCGGTGGATAGCTATCCGACGCACGGGCGGGTTTTAGCGGGCGCTCACCATGTGGGCTCGGCCCAGGCGCAGAGAGGAGCGGGCCGGGGAGGCTGGCGGCTGGGCCGGATCGGGCCGCGTGGCCCACGCGGGGAGGAGAGGCGACGGTCGCCGTCGTCTCCCTCGATCCCGCTCGGGACCGGGGAGGTAGGGGCGGCGGCGACCGGTGGCGACGCCGGCGAGGGCACGGGGCCGGCGGGGAGGCAGCAGGGCACCGGATCCGGGCGGGGCGCGGTCGAGGAGCGCCGGCGAGGCTCCCGAGCGGAGGAGCGGGACTCCGGCAGGGGAAGTCCGGCGCTGCAGAGGCCCCGGGCGGCGAGGGCACGGCGGCGCTGGACGCTCGCGGCGGCGGCGGCCTTCGACCCGGGCGGCGGCAGAGGCGGGTGGCCGTGGGAAGGCAGGCGGCGACGGCGACCGGCGCAGGAGGCGGAGGGCGCGGCCGTGCGGCGGCGGCCGGCGCCCGCGGCGGCGGCCGGCGGCGAGGCGCGAGGCGGCGGGGACGAGCGGGCCGGGCGGCGCCGGATCTGGGCCCGCGCGGGCCCCGGATGGGCTCCGCGGGCCGGCGGCGCGGGGACGGCGGCGGGGTGACGTGTCGGCGCGAGAGTGGCTGCGGTGGTCGGGGCGGACGTGTCCGGCGCGGGCGGACGCGTCCGGCGGCGGGAGGTGAGGGGAGCTAGGGTTTTTGCCCGAAAATGGAGGGAGAGGGGACGTTTTTATAGGTAGAGGGAGTCAGGAGAGTCCAAATGAGGAGCGGTTTTCAGCCACGCGATCGTGATCGAACGACCGAGAGCGTGGAGGGGAGTTTGGTGGGTTTCGGGCCACTTTGGAAAGGGTGTTGGGCTGCAACTCAAAGAGGGCTTTGCGGTTACCCGGTTAACCGTTGGAGTATCAAACGACCTCCAAATGGCACGAAACTTGACAGGCGGTCTACCAGTGCTATACCAAGGCCGCTTGGCAAACCTCGGGCCATTCCGAGAAAGTTTAACACCCGCTCACAACGAGAGACAAAAAGGGGGACGCCGGATGACATAGGAGCGCCGGATTGCAAAACGGACAACGGGGAAAAGGCTCGGATGCATGAGACGAACACGTATGCAAAATAAAATGCACATGATGACATGGCAAAATGCAACATGCAAGCAAATGACATGGCAACGACGGCGAATAACTGGCGGACACCTGGCGCATCGTATCCGGGGCGTTACAACAGGTAAAACACTACAAAACATGAACACTGAGCTATCTCCAGAAACAACTAGAACATGCTCCAAAACACATGGTAAGATTGCAAATAATAACAGTTTCAGACTTATCAGGAAATAACATCAGGTTGTAATGTTTAGAGCAAGCAAACAACATGTTACAGGAACATAACATGGCAAACAAAGGCATGGCATGAATCTACTAATTGCATAGATCAAAAGTCCCTTACTGACCATGAGCCAAAAAGGCATAAAAAATATGATGGCACCCATGTAAACATGGCAAGTTATATTACAGATTCATACATGGCAGGAACAACAATAAGTAGGCATGTTCGTGAGCTTGAACCACTCACCACAGAGCAACACATGGCATGGAAAGGCAACCAACAGTAAGAAGACATGTTTATGAAGCTAAGGATGGCAAGAGCAAGGTCATAGGATGCATGGAACACTAGCAAAACACATGGGAACAAGTGAACTTAATGTTAACAGGCTGACAGCAACATTTTGAAGCAACTTTAGAGCAAGATTACAATATGCTAAAGCAAGCTATAATTGCAACCAAGGGCATGAATGGATAGAGCAAGACATCTAGATCAAAACATATTTATCGGACATCTCCAGATTATGCATAGAGTGATTACTAGCAACATGTTAACATAGCAACAAAATATAACAGAATCTGTCAGGAAAACAGCAACAGCAACTACCCTCCTTAACAAGCTTGATGCACTCAGCACACAACTCACAAAAATACATGGTTTGCACCACTGGAAAGATGGCATGGCATAGATCAACATACATGTAGACATCAATCTCATAAGATGCACACATTAAACATGGCAAAAATGATAAAACAGCAAGTTATAACAGTTTCAGCAGGTTAACATCAACATGCACTCTTCCAACAGTGTTTCAGGCATCAAGATGAGCTCAAATGAAAATGATGCAATGAGATGAAATGAAGTACTCGTCGAGACGAACAATTTGACATATTACACGCACAAAACGGAGCTACGGATGCAGAGATATAGCAGGTCAAACATGGCATGATAATGTGCAAATCTAAGGACTTTGCAGTTTCTGAGAAAAAAAATGGATGAGCGCAATATAGCTAAATGTCGCATGGGGCGGGGGAAAGAGGGTTGCTCACCACTGGGCTTGGCCCAGGAGGGAAGAAGAGGCAGGCTTGGTAGGATGCGGGCTCTGCTGGGCCGGACGGGGCCCATGCGGAGGGACGCTCGTCCCCGACCTTGCCAGGAGGCCGAGGCGAGGCATGGCGGCGGCGGCGGCTTGATCCCGCCCGAATCTCGCCGGATCCGGGCGCGGCGGCGGCGGGGATCTCCGGGACGGCGGCCAGCGAAGGGCGCCGAGCGCGGGGAGGCGAGCGAGAGGCGGGGCCGCGGCTGGGGAAGGCGCGGACCGGCGGCGGCACTCGGTGGCCAGCGGCGGGGCCGAAGGGAGGAGCGGGGCGGCGCACGCTCGGGCGCCCGCGGGGCAGCGGCGGTGGCGTTCCGGGCCGGGGAGGGCCCGCGATGGGCCGTGGCGGCGGCGACTGAGGGAGGGCGCGAGGCCACGTGGCGGCTTCGGATTGGGCGCGGGACGGCGGCTGGACGTGTTCGGCCGTCGGCGGACATGTCCGGCTGCGCGGAGGGGGAGTTGCTAGGGTTTGGACTGCGAAAATTCGGGGGGAGACACCTATTTATTGGTAGAGGGAGCTAGGAGGCTCCAAATGGAGCACGGTTTTCGGCCACGCGATCGTGATCGAACGACCGAGAGCATGGAGGGGAGTTAGGTGGGTTTTGGGCCACTTTGGAAGGGGTGTTGGGCTGCAAAGAGAAGGAGGCTTTTACGGTTACCCGGTTAACCGTTGGAGTATCAAACGACCTCCAAATGGCACGAAACTTGACAGGCGGTCTACCGGTGCTATACCAAGGCCGCTTGGCAAACCTCGGGCCATTCCGAGAAAGTTTAACACCCGCACACGAAAAGAGGTAAAGGGGGCGCCGGGGAGCATAGGAGTGCCGGATTGCAAAACGGACAACGGGGAAAAGGCTCGGACGCATGAGACGAACACGTATGAAAAATGAAATGCACATGATGACATGATGAAATGCATATGATGACATGGCAAAGTGCAACACGCAAGCAAATGACATGGCAACGACGGCGAATAACTGACAAACACCTGGCGCATCGGATCCGGGGCGTTACAACACTCCTCCACTAACAAGAGATCTCGTCCCGAGATCTTAGGACCGAGACGGAAGGGAAAAAGGGATGGGGTGAAACAAGAACTCAAGAGAAGAATCAAAGAATCGAGAGCACTCGAGAAGAAGAGAGGAGCGACGAGAATGACGAGAATCGAAAGCTCACGGAATAAGATAGGCTATGAAATCACTCCTGTTAGAACGAGTTAGAAACGAATAAGACTGAAAGGATTTAGGCAGCACTCCGGCTGAAGATGGAAAAAAATAGAACATGAACTAGAGAGGATGGAATGATACTTGATGAACTCTTGAAGAGTGAATGAAATCATGAAGAATCGCCATGAAGAACTCCGTTGACAAAAGGATGATGAGATAGAATGAAGGATGAAATAATAAGATTAAATCTTACGATGATTTAGATGGAGGTTCCCACGAGATGGCTGAGGAAATTTGAACTCCGGAAAAGAAAAGATGAAAACACTTGGAACTTGAATTTATTCAACAAGAACAAACTCTGATGGAAGGGATTAGACACTTGGATGAAATAAGAATAAGATTTATTGTATGCCTACCCTTCATCCATTAAATTGATGACAAGCAATGGATTTAGCATACTACTTATTCTTCTTGAAAAAGGATTAAGGGAAATATGGCGCAAAACTTGAGAAAGGTGTTCATGAACCACCGGTAGGATTCGAAAATGACTTATGAAAGGGAAAGAATCACCGAGAAGAATTAGAAAAAGCACAAAGATACTTGAGGAATAAAAAGACAAGATAATGGCAGGATCGCGAACTGGTTGAAGAATACTTGAACGAAGCACCGGAAGAATATTGAGACGACCAAAGCTGAAGACTTAGAACGAAGAAATCTTCTGAAAAGATGGCCTCCGGTGAAAAGAAATGGAAAAACAACTCCTGACATACTCCGGATGGGTAAGAAAAGGAATATCTGGCAAATGGAATAATCCGCGAGGATAACATGAAGCTAGAACCACGAAACTTCGAGAGAACAGACAAGGTTTAGAGGAAATACTCTTATTCGATCTTCATATGACAACGAGAAATCATCCTCAAAATTACTAAGATACTCCGGGAGAATGAAAAGCGAAGAGGTTGGTCCAACAATGAAAAGAATTTGAAAGCGATCTTGGAGAAGGCATGTGACTGATGAAATTCATTCTTACGTCACACTTGAAAAGAATTATGAATGCTCCGGGGGAATCAGAAGAGTCAGGTAAGATCCTGGGAAAAGACCTGTGGGTTAGGGCCCACTAAAAGAAAACACCGTTGAAAAGGATTGTTGAACAGATAGATGATGCACCGGAACAATTGGAATAATTGGATGAGGTGACAACCTCGAATTAATTCAAACACAGACAAATCTCCTGAGATATCTTGAACACTCCGGAAGGATAAACTGGCGAGAGGCGAACGAGCAAAGAGAACACTTGATCCAAGGAAAAGAATAAGATCAACCCGAAAAACTTGAATTGAGTCCACCGGAGAAGAAAAAGAGATGACGAATGATGAACGAGACGAGAATTCAGCGGTTGAGATGATTGACACAAGATTGAAGAGGCTCCACACGAATGGAATTGACGCTCGAAAGAGACTCAGGCTCCGGGAAGAAGAGGGTGGGAGGGCAGGAAAACAAAGGCAACTTGGAAGGGGAAACCGACGAATATCTTAAAGGGAAAACACCTGTTGAAAACAAAGACTTCGCACGAGTAGGAAGGATACTCGATTACAGACTCCGGATTCGAGAAGAAGAAGGGAGGGCGGGTGGGAAAAACAAGGACAACTTCGGACAGGGAAACAACATCGATCGAAAAGAGCTGAGGGTTGATCTTGGCAAAGATGAAGAGACTCGAGTCGACTTGACGAGAAATGCACCGGATAAAAGAGCTGAGGAACAACGATCAGAAAACCAATCTGCGTGAACCTAAAGAAAATTTTGAATGGGAAGAGGAGTACTTCAAAACACCTACGTCAAGATTCCTCACCAGAGCGACGAAGGGGCTGAGGAGTAAAAAGAATTCCTACTCTCTGATATAACTAGACTCCAGAAACAGTTTTCTTCTAGACTCAACAACGGCCAAACTACACGATCAATCAAGGGGGGCTCCTAGGGTCGGTCGAGGCTCTGATACCAACTTGTCACGCCCAATATGCGACCCTATCCAAAAGGAACTCGAAGGTCCCACCAAGGATAGAACCGCATATTGGAACGCTTTTGCAAGGTGGATATCATTACATCAACATTACATAATAGATGGGGATACATACATAAGGCATACAATGCCACACGAATACATCAATACAACATACATAAGATCAACATCCGACTACGGATGAATCACAAACAGAAGCTCAAACGACATCCACCCTGCTAGCCCAGGCTACCGACCTGTCTATCCCTTGATTGAAGAAGCAGAAGAAGAACTCAACGCAAGCAAGCATTGCTCTCGCGTCAAGATCATCGCATAACCTGTACCTGCAACTGTTGTTGTAGTAATCTGTGAGCCACGGGGACTCAGCAATCCCATTACCATGGGTATCAAGACTAGCAAAGCTTAAAGGGAAAGGAAGGGGTAAAGTGGTGAGGTTGCAGCAGCGACTAAGCATGATATGGTGGCTAACATACGCAAATGAGAGCGAGAAGAGAAACAAGCGGAACGGTCGTGAAGTTAGCAATGATCAAGAGGTGATCCTGAACACCTACTTACGTCAAACATAACACAGAAACCGTGTTCACTTCCCGGACTCCGCCGAGAAGAGACCATCACGGCTACACACGCGGTTGATGCGTTTTAATTCGGATCTGGTGTCAAGTTATCTACAACCAGACATTAACAAATTCCCATCTGCCACATAACCGCGGGCACGGCTCTCGAAAGTTTATACCCTGCAGGGGTGTTCCAACTTAGCCCATGACAAACTCTCGCGATCAACAAAGGAATAGACCTTCTCCCAGGAAGACCCGATCAGTCTCGGAATCCCGGTTTACAAGACATTTCGACAATGGTAAAACCAGACCAGCAAAGCCGCCCGATGCGCCGTCAATCCCGATAGGAGCTGCACATATCTCGTTCTCAGGGCAACAGCGGATAAGTCAAGCTACGAGTAAAACCAGACTTCGAGTTTCCCCGAGGTGGCCCCGCAGGTTGCTCGTTTCGGACCAACACTTAGAAAAGCACTGGCCCGGGGGGGGGGGCTAAAATAAAGATGACCCTTGGGTTAATTACTCCCAAGGGAAATATAGGTGGTGGTGAGGCAAATGGTAAAACCAAGGTTGGGCCTTGCTGGACAAGTTTTATTCAAAGCGAACTGTCAGGGGGGCCCATAAATCACCCGACCGCATTAGGAACGCAAAATCCGGGAACATAACACCGGTATGACAGAAACTAGGGCGGCAAGAGTGGAACAAAACACCAGGCATAAGGCCGAGCCTTCCACCCTTTACCAAATATATAGATGCATTAATAATATAAGAGATATTGTGATATCCCAACCAAAATCCTGTCCACCATGGAGAAATCTTCAACTTCACCTGCAACTAGCAATGCTATAAGAGGGGCTGAGCAAAGCGGTAACATAGCCAAACAATGGTTAGCTAGGAATGGTGTCAAAGGTTAGAGGTTCATGGCAATTTGGGATGGCTTGATAAACAGGTAATAGGTAGCGCAGCATAGCGATAGAACGAAGCAACTAGCATAGCAATGATAGTAGTGAGATCTAGGGTAGCGGTCATCTTGCCTAAAATCCCGCAAGGAAGAAGAACGAGTCCATGAAGAAGATGAAGCCACGAAGACGAACCGCACGTAGACGAACGCATCCTCACGATCGCAACGAAACGGGAACTATCGAGAAGAAGCACACAACATAGTAAACACACCACACATGAACAAAGCATGATGCATGAGAAATCTAGATGAGGCTACTCATGACAAGAGATGTTGCAAACAAGAACAACACATCAAAGCAAGTTTAAATGAGGCCGGGAACAACATATAACAATTCCGGTAAGTCCTCATATGTATATTTCGAAATTGGTCCAGAACTGAATAAACCTTATGTCCAAGTTGTTAAACAGCAAGTTAAGATGCACCAAGATGATCTACACGAAAATTCTAGTCAAGTTACATATAAGGTTCATTAGATTCGGAGCTACGGCCTAGAAGATATGAGCAAAACAAGTTAAACATGGCATTGATGCAAAATGCACCCAAACATCAAGCAAACACACCAAAACAAGGATGCAACATGATAATGTGAAGCTACATGCAAAAACAAGCAAGTTTCATATAGAGCACACTCAAAACGGAGCAACGGTGCAACACATACACTCTATACAAGGCATAGCAACAAACTGTCCATAACAGCAACTAGGCATCTTACAAGCATCAAAACAATATGCTACAGCACCCCAACATAATAACAAAAGGCATGGGCATGAAGTACAGGTAAAGCACTACAAAACATGAACACTGAGCTATCTCCAGAAACAACTAGAACATGCTCCAAAACACATGGTAAGATTGCAAATAATAACAGTTTCAGACTTATCAGGAAATAACATCAGGTTGCAATGTTTAGAGCAAGCAAACAACATGTTACAGGAACATAACATGGCAAACAAAGGCATGGCATGAATCTACTAATTGCATAGATCAAAAGTCCCTTACTGACCATGAGCCAAAAAGGCATAGAAAATATGATGGAACCCATGTAAACATGGCAAGTTATATTACAGATTCATACATGGCAGGAACAACAATAAGTAGGCATGTTCGTGAGCTTGAATCACTCACCACAGAGCAACACATGGCATGGCAAGGCATCCAACAGTAAGAAGACATGTTTATGAAGCTAAGCATGGCAAGAGCAAGGTCATAGGGTGCATGGAACACTAGCAAAACACATGGGAACAAGTGAACTTAATGTTAACAGGCTGACAGCAACATTTTGAAGCAACTTTAGAGCAAGATTACAATATGCTAAAGCAAGCTATAATTGCAACCAAGGGCATGAATGGATAGAGCAAGACATCTAGATCAAAACATATTTATCGGACATCTCCAGATTATGCATAGAGTGATTACTAGCAACATGTTAACATAGCAACAAAATATAACAGAATCTGTCAGGAAAACAGCAACAGCAACTACCCTCCTTAACAAGCTTGATGCACTCAGCACACAACTCACAAAAATACATGGTTGGCACCACTGGAAAGATGGCATGGCATAGATCAACATACATGTAGACATCAATCTCATAAGATGCACACATTAAACATGGCAAAAATGATAAAACAGCAAGTTATAACAGTTTCAGCAGGTTAACATCAACATGCACTCTTCCAACAGTGTTTCAGGCATCTAGATGAGCTCAAATGAAAATGATGCAATGAGATGAAATGAAGTACTCGTCGAGACGAACAATTTGACATATTACACGCACAAAACGGAGCTACGGATGCAGAGATATAGCAGGTCAAACATGGCATGATAATGTGCAAATCTAAGGACTTTGCAGTTTCTGAGAAAAAAAATGGATGAGCGCAATATAGCTAAATGTCGCACGGGGCGGGGGAAAGAGGGTTGCTCACCACTGGGCTTGGCCCAGGAGGGAAGAAGAGGCAGTCCTGGCAGGATGCGGGCTCTGCTGGGCCGGACGGGGCCCATGCGGAGGGACGCTCGTCCTCGACCTTGCCAGGAGGCCGAGGCGAGGCATGGCGGCGGTGGCGGCTTGATCCCGCCCGGATCTCTCCGGATCCGGGCGCGGCGGCGGCGGGGATCTCTGCGACGGCGGCCAGCGAAGGGCGCCGGGCGGCGGGAGGCGAGCGAGAGGCGGGGCCACGGCTGGGGAAGGCGCGGACCGGCGGCGGCGCTCGGTGGCCGGCGGCGGGGCTGAAGGGAGGAGCGGGGCGGCGCACGCTCGGGCGCCCGCGGGGCGGCGGCGGCGGCGTTCGGGCCGGGGAGGGCCCGCGATGGGTGGCGGCGGCGGCGGCGGAGGGAGGGCGCGAGGCCACGTGGCGGCTTCGGATTGGGCGCGGGACGGCGGCTGGACGTGTTCGGCCGTCGGCGGACATGTCCGGCTGCGCGGAGGGGGAGTTGCTAGGGTTTGGACTGCGAAAATTTGGGGGGAGACACCTATTTATTGGTAGAGGGAGCTAGGAGGCTCCAAATGGAGCAAGGTTTTCGGCCACGCGATCGTGATCGAACGACCGAGAGCATGGAGGGGAGTTAGGTGGGTTTTGGGCCACTTTGGAAGGGGTGTTGGGCTGCAAAGAGAAGGAGGCTTTTACGGTTACCCGGTTAACCGTTGGAGTATCAAACGACCTCCAAATGGCACGAAACTTGACAGGCGGTCTACCGGTGCTATACCAAGGCCGCTTGGCAAACCTCGGGCCATTCCGAGAAAGTTTAACACCCGCACACGAAAAGAGGTAAAGGGGGCGCCGGGGAGCATAGGAGTGCCGGATTGCAAAACGGACAACGGGGAAAAGGCTCGGAAGCATGAGACGAACACATATGCAAAATGAAATGCACATGATGACATGATGAAATGCATATGATGACATTGCAAAGTGCAACATGCAAGCAAATGACATGGCAACGACGGCGAATAACTGACAAACACCTGGCTCATCGGATCCGGGGCGTTACACCACCGTGGCAAGCACTGTTGCCGCGGGGGCACCTCATGCCACTGCGGCAACTGGAGCGGGGTCCTCCCGGTCCACCGTTTCTGCTACTGCCGCTTCTCACGCCACGACGGCGGCCGGTGCTGGGCCATCTCAGACCTCCGCCACTACCCCCGCCAAGCGGCTAAGGGAACCTACTCCTCTGCCTCGTCGCGCCGGAGGTGAGCCAGACTTCGACCTCTCCGCGCTCAGCTCTGACGAGGAAGAAGAAGAGTAAGATTCTCTGTTGTACTTGTAGTTCTTCAATTCTTGCTGTTTTGTCTTGTATCTGATTTGCTTTACTCCAAACTCATTCCTTTTCAGGACCCTAGCCCAGAGAGCGGCGAAGAGAGCCAATGTCCCGGTGATTGTCATCGAGGACGAACCCACCGCGACAGCAGGGGGTGTGTCCGAGACCATCTTGCCGGACCCGGCAACTATTCCCCAAAGCAGCCCCCGGGGCAGCCCCCAGCGTAAGTATATGGTTTACTTCCCGCTGTTTAGGCGCGCATGGGTGCTCTTTCTTTGCTGACATTTGGCTATTGGTTTGAGTAGGAGCAGAGCAGCCTCACCAGGAGCGCCTGGAAGCTGCCCCCGACATGCCATCTGCTTCGACTACACCGCCAAGGGAGGGTTCCCCGGCAAGGGAGCGTTCTCCGGCAAGGGAGAATTTCCCGGTAAGGGAGAAGTCTCCGGCAAGGGAGAGTTCTCCAGCAAGGGACATCACCAGCGACCCCCCGGTGGCGGAGACCATGACTGTAGAACCCAGTACAGGTAATCCTCTTGCTTGAAAACTTCCCTTGGGTTCCTCTTCTTCTGATTTTCTTTTTGGATAGTTGCTTGACTTTTCTCCCTTTTCCGGCCGTTAGATCCATCTGCCACGGAGCCGATGGAGACCGAGGTTGCCGGCGAGGAGAACGCGCGCGGCAATACCGACAACGTCGCTGCTACCGAAGAAGCAGCCGGTGCTGATGATCCCGCCGGCGAAGAGGCCGCCAAAGCTGCTGCCGCAAAAGCCGGCGAGGGGTCTGGCGATCGCACTGACGGCCCTGAGGCCGCAGGAGCGCCAGGCGCTACGCCGACCGCCGATCCCTCCGCCGCTGCCGTAGCGTCAGGCTCCGAAGAGCCTTAGCCCGGCGCTTATTTGAAGGCCGGCGATGGCGTCTTCATCAAGCTCCCCTGGGCGTCAAGCTCCAGGGCGCCGGTCGAAGGAGAAATCTTGGATGGAGAGGTGCTCGCCTCCGCTGGGCTGACGCTGGTTGACGCGCCGAGCAGGAGCAGCGGCGAGCCTAAGGAGGAACAGCTGTTCCGGAAGCTGGTGTCGCTCTACCGCGCTCGGCAAGCCAAGCTGGAATCTCGAGAAGCGCTTGTCGCGAAGGCGGGAGTGGATATCAAGAAGTGCGCGGATGTCGTGGGGCTTTGTGGGCACGAGCACCTATGGGGCAGGGGGCCCCTTCTGGTCCGTCAAGGGAGCGGAGGGCGCACGCAGAGCAGATCGAGGCGAGGGGGCGCAGGGGATTTTACCCAGCTTCGAAGCTCTCCGGTGAGATAAAACTCCTACTGCTGCTTTGTGTTTGTATTTGTTCTTGCTCGAGAGCGTGGGTATGTTGTGGTTTCGAGTGAGTCGAACTGAACCTCCAGCATGCCGAACCCCTTCTACGTGCGCACGGGCCTCCTTTTTATAGTCTAAAGGGGTCACTGACAGGTGCCAACGCAGAGAGAGGTGTAGAAAGGTAAAAACGCGGGTTGGTACAACCACTATCAACAGTGTCCCCTACCTAACTCTGACGGCAGGGGACAAGAGCATTTAATGCCCGTCCGGTCGCTCCAACAGTGCTGGAAACGACCGTTAGGGGCGCCACCGATCGCCACGATGGCCTCCTAGTCGTCTTCACTTGCCACCTCGCACCACTAGGCTGCACAGCCACCCGCCACGTGCACCAGGAGTGATCCTGCGGCGACACGTCGTCGGGTGAGCTGGAGCATGGGCGCAAAGTGGCGGCTTCGCCGCGGCAAGCGCCTTGCCGCGGTATCTGTTCTTGTCGCATCCGCAAGCTTGCCGCTCGTCGGGTCTTGCCGGGACACGCGGTGCGTCACGGCAAGTCTTCTGAAGTGCCTTGGTTGGCCTTCCCGGCAAGCTCCTCTTGCCGGGGTCTTGTCCTTCCCGGCGAGCTTCTCTTGCCGGGGTCTTGTCCTTCCCGGCAAGCTTCTCTTGCCGGGGCTTTGTTTTCTCAGCTAACACTTTGTTCTTGAATGGCAGTAGATGAGAATGGCGGAGGGTCTTGGCGGACGCCCGGCAAGCCTTGCCGCGGGGCGCTGCGACTGTCCGTGCCCAAGTTCGGGGTACTAAGGTACCCCTACTTTAGTACACCGACAGGAGCCCCCGGGCCTGGTTCATACACGGTGCCGAGCGATGTTGGGCCAGGCCCAAAACAGGGCACGGGCACGCGCAGCCTGGGTCCAAAACCAGATCCACTCCGAATCCACCGCGTCCTCTCGTAACGGCACGCGTCAATCGCGGTGTCGTGGGAGACGTGGGTGGCGTGGGCGATTTTCGATGCGTCCACCCCCTGTGATCACGGGGTGGGGCGAGGTCACCTCATCCGTCGCCTCAGCTCTGCATCTCCGCCACGCGGCTCCCATGCGCTTGGGGTCACGGACGGTGGGAGTGGGAAACTGGGCCATTGCGATTCCCGTGCTTTGATTGGCTGAGCGGGGCGTCCGAGCCCCCACCTCGCTCCTTTAAGAAGGGCGAGAGGGGAGCGCAGAAGCCCGCACTCTCCCATCTCCTCTCTTTCTTCAGCTTCCGCTCCCCTTTCTCACATTCGCCATGGAGAAAGGGAACCCTGGTTCTTCATCGGTGGCGGCGAGGGTGGCCACCAGACAGGGCACCTCTCCCTATCCCGCGCCTGTGGTGGCAGAGCCAGCCACAAGGGGAAGAGGGAGGGGGCGAGGTCGTGGACGAGGTCGAGGACGGGGTCGGAGCGCTCGGGGAAGAGGCGGACGGGACGGGGCGCCATCTCCGCCTCCGCCGGCGGTTCCTCTCCCCACGGCGGTCCATACCGGGGACGACCCTTGTGAGTTCTTCGTCAGGCTGCGCCGCGCGCCTCGTCGTCGCCTCCGGCTTCCAGCTCCGTTTGCAATCGCGATGGAGTTGGACCCGCCCGAGACACTAAGATTGCACATGAGGGGCTGTGGAATCAGCGGCACGCGAGTCCACGTTGTATTCCCAGCCCCTAATGTGATGTATCTTGATCGTGGGTGGAAGACGTTCGCTCGCATCCACAGCTTGACGGCGGGGTTTACCCTCCATTTTAAGTTAATGGAGGGCGACCTTCTCTCCGTCAAGGTCTTCGGGGACTCCGGCATTCGGGCGAGGTGCTGCGTGGACAGCTCCTCCGACAGTGAAGGTTCCTCCTCGAGCGAGAGTGACGAGGAGGAGAGCGACAGTGACGACGAGGGTAGCGCGCGGCGGGATGACGGGCCCAACTAGGTGTCGTGCGTCGCTTCGCGCGTCACCGGCGACCCCATCATCCGTGTCGCCGGCCCCTTGAACTCCCCGGGGTCGTCTCCTTGGGCGGCTGGCGTAGGGAGGCTGCGGAAGAGGAAGAGGGTTGGCGGCAAGGCCGTCAAGTCGGAGTACGAGGGCGTAGTGCCCTCGACAGCGTGCTGACGTCCTGCCGCCCCGTCTTCGAGCCCCTCTTCCGGCGCCGCCATCACCATCCAGCCTCCGGAGGCTCCCGGGATGTTCTCTTGGTGTCTTCTGGCACCCGTAGCTCGCCTAGGCGCCTGTGGGGACCCCGACTCATAAGTCGTTATCACCGAATGCACGTGTACAGTGATCCCAGAGATCAATGCTCACTGAACACACAGAAGCTGAATAACATGAGTCTTACATCCATATATACCGTATAACACAAGTAGGACCGTTATGGTCAAGTCTTGAGTACAACATCACAGCGGAAATCTTCGTCGATAACTTGGACCCATGCCATCTGCTTTAACCCTACAGGCATTCTGACTGGGAAGCGTCCTAGCTCGCGTGTTCGTCACCGAAGAGTTCTTCATCACATCCTGTTCTTTCATGCCTGGTCAATAAAATAACCAGTGGCAAGCCAATGAGTACTTTGAATGTACTCGCAAGCAACCCATGTTTTGGTTCAAGATACAACAAAGCATGATATAGGTAAATTTTTGCAGAAAGCTAGTTTTTCTCATGCAAGTATGATCAACATATATCAAGGGCATGACTGTGTCTGCAACAAGTATCAGGAGGTTTTAGACATCATCATCGAGAAAGAGTTATAAACAACTCATGCTCAAGCTCATAGTGACTCCCTCACGAGTCGCATCATCAATATCACCAAACTGTGTTGTTTTTCAGAAACATATGGACATAGTCTAAGCAGCACCGCCCAACTTTCCTTGACCGTGGACACGGCTATTCGAATAGTTTTACACTCTGCAGAGGTTGCACACTGTACCCACAAGATCCGGGGAACTTCCGTGTCATCCACGACCCGCGGTACCTCAAGTACCCGGGGTAAGCACCCGATCACTACCTTTCCCTAGACGACACTAACATGGAGTCCACTCGATTGGCAGTAACCCCCGTGCCCAACATTTCACAAAACGCTTTCTTGGAGCCTCGCTCCCATAATTATCACATACCACTGGCACGGGGTACCAACGGTGTGTCCGGTGCCCTGTGAAAACAGTCATGGCCGCCCTACCTGGCACGACCCCGTCCCAAGAGAGAGCACCAACTCTCCCCCGTCACTAGTAATGCGGGCTCCAGGCTAGTATCAGTCTAGGTACACAATAATGCCCTTTCCCATATAAGGGTAGAGTGGTTGCGCATGTAAGGTTGGGACAGTCATCAAATCTTAAATCTAATCCGTCTCTGTAAACAACACTTTCATCAAGCCTCAGTACACTACCTCTCCACCAAGTAGTGACCTAGTTCATCATCATCTCCCAGGGGCATTAGTGGCACCCACTGGGCTATTCGCAAGTATGTCAAACCACACTTGGTTTCTTTCCATGCATAACCCTGACCCACTTTGCGTAGCAACTACTTTAGCATCCTATCTACTCCCACCGGCATAACCCTCATAAGAAGCTAGGGTCATGCACAATGCAAGTTTCATTGAGGAAGTAACAAAGGCAACCAACCAACGTGGTCTACCATCTCATCATGATTCCGATGCAACAATAATAAAGAGAGATATGACATGCATAAAAAGGGTTTCATAGACATGGTCAAAGGGCTGCTTGCCTGTTTTAACAAAGCCTTCGAGGTCTTCAAATATCTCTGGTCCATCTCCGAGCATTTCGTCTACTTCGTCAACTATCGCCGAAAGCAACCATAATAAGCAACACAACAAGGCAGAAAATAAAAGTGCTCTAAAAATATGAGTTGGACTTTTCTAGGATACCTCTGGTCATATGAGGGATGACCAAAGTGGTTTCATTGGGATTTGATGAATGGATATCTCTGAACATTTTGATATGGTGGAATCAAGGGGTTTATGGATTTGCAAGAAGTGTACAGCAATATATTTTTGAAAAATGAGCAAAGGCATCCATTTAACAAAGGGTGATTTTAGAAGCATCTAGGAATTGGTTTCACTGGATTTGGAGTTGCGATGATTCTCCTATGAATTTGCAAAGCTGTCGAATATGAAGAAATGGCTCATTATTTTGTGGGGTATAGAAAGTATTAATAAAAATGTTCATAAACTAAGTTATGAACTTAGATGCTTCTAGGAATTTGAATCATGGCATTTGGATCAAATATGAGCCCTCTGTGATTTTCTAAAGTTCATCACAGAAATAGGAAAAACAAGATTTGATAAATGTTTGTGAGGAAAAAGTATCTGGAAAAATGTGCATGTTGCACCAACAGGTAGAGCATGATTTATGGAGTCTCTAGAAATTTGAATCATCAAATTTGGAGTTGATTTGATTTATTTATGGATTTTAGAAACTGCACAGAAAAGAAAAAGGGGAAAAGATATTTACCCAAACGGGCTAGATCTGGGCGGCGGAGGCGCGCACTGGGCGAGGCATAGCGGGCAGTGCACTGGGCCTGGCCCAGCTCCTCGCGGACACCCGACGGGAGGCCACACCGAAGGCGTATTCGCTGGTGACACTTCCGTCGAAGGGAAGCGCAAAATAGCTGGCCCGTCTCCACTTGCCAGCGTGGCCCGGTGGCTGAGCCACTGACGAGCGGGGCCCGCCTGCAGTATCATCCCCAACCTCCCGCGCGGCGCGACGGGAGAAAGAGGGAGCGAGGCCGGACGGCGCCGGCGCTCTTCCCGGCGACTCCGGCCGTCCCCGGTGACGCTCGGCATACCTACGGACTCGGGAGGCCGAGCCGCACCCATCCATGGGCGCCATGCAGGCTGGGGAGGTCCAGGGCGACGGCGACCCTGACACCGGCGGACGAGGCTTCAGGAGAAGATGGTTGCGGTGGCACGGGGCACCAGAGCAGGAGAAGGTGAGTGGGAGAGCTCCGACGGTCATCTGCAGTTCTACTGGTGGCCAAAGGAGGGGCGGGGAGGCCCTGGTTTGCCGGAGCCGAGTGGAGGCCAACGGCGACCATGGCGGCGATGGAGAGGCAAGGAGAGCACGAGGGGAATAGAGAGCTTGTCCGGGAGGTTGCTGGGAGTGAGATAGGGCGAAAGGAGGCTAGAGAGAGCTCGGGGGCTGGATTAAATAGGCGTGGCCACGGAGCACCGTGGGCAGCGTCCACGGACGCGCTCGGGTGAGGTCGTGGAGGGGAGAGGAGAGAGGTTTAGGAGGGGGCCAGCAGCGTGCCGTGTCCCGGACGCCGAGGCCACCTCGGGAGACATCACCCCGTCGCCCAAGGCTGTCGTATGCCCTTGGCATGGGTGAGCTACAGTGCGGGAGCGCACTGTAGCGCGCTCCAGAGCGCCCATATGGCTGTCCAGGCCATTTTCTATGCTTGTGGGCGCGCCCTTGCATGTCCAGTAGTGCTTGGGGGTAGTAAAGAAAGGTAAGGAAGCATTGGATGCCATGGAGGGCCACTGGAATGAGGAGGGAGGTGAGGAAGAAAGAGAAACTGGCTGTCCAGAGAGGGAGAGAGGGGTTTTCATCCCCCCAACAATTGAGTTTGGGCTAGGAAAGCTTACTGGAGGTAGAATATGACTAGAAGGGGCTGTGGTAAAAATTTGAGCTCACCAAGAATAGTGGAAGGGGTCAAAATAGTGGTTTTTGCAAAATGTCAGAAGGTGTTTGATAATGGTTTGGGCAGTAAGATGACTTCCATTTGTCATGAGGCTCCACATGGTGAAGTGACACACACTATTAGGGCCTTCCACCAATTTGGAGCTCATTTGGAGCAAGTTGACAATGCAACTTTGGTAAACCCTAGAAATGAACAGAAATGGGTTTCCCAAGATTTAGTCATGCAAATCAATTCTCCTTGATGCACCACTTGGTGTAGTGGCCTCAATTGGTCATGTGATCATTCTCACAAAAGTTGGAATCAAGGAGAGAAAGTTGGCAATGTAGAGCTATTCAAATTTGGTTCTGGACAGGAATGGTTTTGGGGCACTTTGATCAGGTTAACTTGTTCTGCAACTTGTGCCATTTGGTCTAGATGAATTATTAGACCATTTTAGCATGTTCACAAGGTTTGAGAACATTTGGACATGTTTGGCAATGTAAAGTTGCTCAAACTTCAAAATGGACAGAAGTGGTTTTGAGGGTATTTGATGATGTTATCTTGTTCTCCAAGACATGAGACTTGGCAAGATCACCAAATATGTCATATAAGACATGATAGAATTTTCTTGGAATTTTTGGAGAATATTTCCTTTGTAAATATTTCAAAAGCTTGAAATATCCAGAAAGGGTTTTTGAGGGATTTGACCAATACTTTGAACATGACCATGTGTTGAAACTCTTATATATGGACAATATGTGTCCACTGAGTTTCCCTGATTTTTGTCAAATATTTTTAAAACAATAAAATAATTTTTCCCTATTAAAGACCGTTTCTGGCCTTAAGAAAAAGCTTTTAAATAAAATAGTAAAATAACTTTTAAAATTATATTTTTGTGGTTTCTGGGTATCCTATATCTAATAGGAGTCAAATATTTTTTTAGAAAGATTTTTACTGCCCTTAATTAAGTACTTGCAGTGCAAACCTTAATTCAGGGGTTTTTGAAAAACTAATTTTTGAAAATGCTATTTGGCCAAATTATTTTTGCAAGAAATTATTTTATGTCCTATACACATGGCATGATCATTGGTTCAAGAGTTTGGAGCAAGGAGATGAAGTATAGGAGTTGGAGGATTTATTTGATCTTTAGAGCACTTGCAAACAGCAGACAAACTTTTAATCAAAGCAAAGGCAAAACACTCAAAAGTTTTTGTCAAACCACATTTTAGCATGATTTATTGAATTAAGTGTTGGCATGAAAATCAGGGTGTGACAGACCTACCCCCCTTACAAGAATCTCGTCCCCGAGATTCCCAGACTAGGCACGGAAAGGGATACAGAAACTTGGATCTGGGGTAGTCTTCAAGTCTTCATGTTGCTTCCGCTTCCGTGTAGTGCTCCATTGAGCTTGAAGTACCTGGTGTTGTAGCTTCATGTATGACGCTCTTCTTGATCCAGGTTGCTAATGGGTAGCTCGCGGTAGGTTAGCTGGGGCTAGGGGTCGATGGCTTGGTGGTTAGTGTCCTTATCAGTGCTCGGGCTAGCTAGGAAGTTGAAAACACTTCCGGGGGTTGTGATGCATGGAAAGCATTGTGCACCCAGGTTACTTAAGTGGCAACTCCGTCTGCTAATTGTCTTCTCTTTGTCTCGTAGTGATCTCAGATGAGGTTGTTAAATCTTGGAGTGATCTTGCAGAAGGCCGATGAATCTTGGGGCGAGCTTTCCTTTGACATGGAAGCGCTGGGTTCCTTTGAGAGGGGTGACCCGGAGATAAACATGGTCTCCAACTCGGAAGGTCATGTCTCGATGACGTGAGTCAGCGTAGCTCTTTGTCTTGACTTGGCAGTCTTCAAACGCTCTCTGACAAGCTGGACTTGCTCTTCGGCTTTACGGAGGATATCGGGCCCAAAGACAAGTCCTTCTCTGGTTTCTGACCAATTGAGGGGTGTGCGGCATTTCCGTCCGTATAACACCTCAAATGGTGCCATCTGAAGGCTTGACTGATAACTGTTGTTGTAAGAGAACTCGGCGAAAGGAAGGCAATCTTCCCACTTAGCTCCATATGCTAAGACACAGGCTCGGAGCATGCCTTCGAGTGTCGGATTCACTCGTTCTGTCTGACCTCCGGTCTGTGGGTGGAAAGCAGTGCTGAGGGACAACTTGGTCCCCATGGCCTCCTGGAACTTCTTCCAGAACCTTGAGGTGAATTGGGTTCCTCTATCCGACACAATTTCCTTGGGAACGCCATGAATGCTCACGATCCGGTTGATGTAGAGACTGGCTAACTGGTTCCCCTTGTAGGTCGTCTTGACAGGAATGAAGTGGGGGCTTTGCCCGCCTTGATCTTCCTCTTGATGCCTTCAATACTCTCGTGTCCCGTCTGAGCTTCTTTAACCTCATCCATCAGGGTCGGCTTGACTTCAAGGTTAGCTAAGAATCCTGGTGCAACCAGTTCCAACCCGAAGCTTTCAAGTTCTTCATACAAGGCGGGTAGCTTGTCCTTAAGCATAGCATTCAAGGAACAAGCCTTTCTGCTTAATGCATCTGCTACCACATTTGCCTTCCCAGGGTGGTATTGAACACTGAGGTCATAATCTTTGATCAGCTCTAGCCATCTTATTTGCCTCGTGTTCAATTCCCTCTGAGTGAAAATATACTTCAGACTTTGTGATCCGTGTATATTTCACATCGCATTCCTAAGGGGTAATGTCGCCATGCCTTCAGGGCATGAACCACTACTGCTAGCTCAAGATCATGAGCAGCATAGTTTTCTTCATGAGGCCATAGTTGCCTTTGAGAGGAGTGGCTCGCAGATATGCACGGTCTTCAACGCGGAAGCTCACTCCTTGACGACAATGGTTGGTATAGTTCTTCCTCCTTGACATGGCGGCCTTCGGATGTTCCCTAACCAGCTGATCAACTCTTCTTCCGTCTTCATGTGGACATTCATGTCCTCAAGTAAGGATGATGATTTACTTGCCCAAGTACTCTATGAAGTATTTGGGGTACGAAGAGTGGGCTGAGGCATTGGTGAGGGTCACGGTTGAGCATTGGTCAAGGTCTTATTGATCTAGAGCCAAGGCCCAAGGTCATGATCCAACCGTGTTGTGGCTTGGTAGGGCATAAGGGTTTCAAGGATTCTAGTGTGCGAATGAACATTTATCATCCTATCTTTAAGCACGGTTTCTGAGATGTCAATAGTCTATCTAGTCCTTTAAACAAATCACACCATATCACCGATAGCATCATTTCGTATAGGCCAACTCCAATCATCACTCATGCTATTCATATCCTCATGACTCCCAAGAGGAGGTCTAACAACATCATATATGTCTACAATCCCCAAACTCATATGTATGTCTACCCCTAAAAATCCATGGGTAGAACATATAAGCTGCTAAGCTTGAACGTGAAAATCCAAGTGCTCAGCCTATTCTTCCAAGGTCTAAGATAAAGCACCTCTATCCTAGAGAAACACGTCGTAAGCCACTCCAAGATCTTGTTTCCTTCCTATGAATCAACTCCAACAGCCCATTAACTTCCATCAATCACTGCATAATCCATTAATTCTACAAATCCAACTCCTATGTTGGTGTTCCACATGATCTTCTAAAGTCTTATAATTCCCCGAATACTTGAAAAGGCTATCTCTACTATAGTCAGTCCACCAATTTCCATTATTGTGATCTAGTAATACCCCAAGGTCAAGCTCACAAGGACTCCTAAATAAACTCCGACAATTAGTCCAATCTCCTAGTTTATCGTCCACCAAGAAACATGGTATCATGATCAAGATCATTAGTCTAAATCCAACTTACTCCGAACCATGTAAACATACCCAGCATCTATACTCAACTAGGATCACCTATTTAGACCCAAATCTTGTGTCCAACGAGAAATCCTACATGTTCCCCCAAGTCATTTACGTAATATCAACTGTCTCCTATCAATATCCCATGGCTAAGTTAAATCCAAATACTTCCAAGAATTTTAGCTTGCGATCAAATTTGTCCTATAAATCCAATTCACTCATGGGTAGTGAAAGCTACGCTACTCTATAATCATGATCCCACCAAGTTCATCTACCAATATGAAAGCCTCATAATCCACCAAAGAGTCTCAGATAGTTCCTCAAAGTCATTGATATAAACTCATCAAGTCATTTGTCCTGTATCCCTATATCCTTGAATTGGTCTCCCTATGGCATCGTCAGTCTTGGTGCTATCTTAGGAAGATAATGTGCTCATTCACTATGTCCACTAGTTCCATAATGAACCCAGTGACAAGCAAGGTTACAGAGGCTTAACAGATTCTCTTGCAATTCCGTAGGTTAAGCTCATGGTTAAGGTTTAGAGCTGGGGTATCTTATGAAGTCTTGAAGGGTCTAGGAATGGGTTCCTAACCTTGGGGAGTAGACATAACGTCACTGGGTTGCACTTGGTCGAGGAGGCTGCAACAAAAGTCTCAAGTGCTGGTTGGTTGTTGAAGTAGAATCCATGGTGTATATTGTCTTGCTAGCCTTCATTTGAGGAGAGAGAGACGAGAGGGAAAAGTAGCATAGAGGAGGGGAAAGCCTAAAGGGGGTTCTACAGTGCAGGTGCAAACAATCAGGTGAAAAAGAGGCCAAACTCAAACAACAAAATAAGGCAAGTGATATAGTCGCGTACTTGTTGCCTGGGCAAAAAGGGCGACTGATATCAAAACACAACAAACAAGCAACACACAATCATGGTTCTACTCGAACCATCATACGGACTCGACTGCGCATAGGGGGTACACGACTCATCCTACCCTAGGGGTTCTCGGACTCCATAGTCGTGCCTTGAGCCTCATGCAGTCTCCCGGGTTTTCCTCAGGTGCTGCTACGTCTCTTGTAGTTGTTCGATGAAACGATCCCGGTTGAGCTTGAAGAGTCTTCAACAACTTCTCACCTGTTGGAGTGATGGGGTGAAGGTGGGTCCTCATAACTGGCATTGACTTGGTCTTCCATTGTCTTCTCAATCATGAAGATCCCTTTTTGTCTTCTAAGGCGTTGATGGTACCAGGTAGGTAATCCTTTATGCAATGACATATCAAGGCATAATAGAGGTCCATCATGTCGGTTACGTTGATGACAACTTCGACACCAAGAGCGGGGGATGAGGAGAACCATTTTCCTGCTCACTATGGTGAGGCGGACCAAATGGCTAGGTTCTCATCCATCGGTGGTTGCCGATACAACAACGGTAGTGACAGGGTTACTCTATTAGCGATGCATATCATGTTCTTGCATAACCTATGCCCTGGTCATCGTAGGCTAAGGTTGCATCATCTTGGAGCAGTGTCAAGGGTGTCGCCATCTCCTGGGTCTTCAGGTCCTCATTCCTCGAGGATGTATCTTCTGTTGGTATCATCTTGTTGTGATGTCGCCAATCTTGTGTTCAGGAGATGTGGGTGAATGTCTGGCAAGGCATCTTCCTTCTAGATTATCCACGAGGATTACAAGGAATCCAGTGGTCAGGGGCATAAGGGTTCTAGCAACCAAAGGTTTTGAAGGGGAAGAGATTAATAAAGAAATTATACCTTAGTTTCGAAAAACTGAGAAGGGAAGAGAAGTATAGATAGTTTTGAAAACTAGTAGTAGTTTTGGAAATAGTTTTACCCTAACTAACGACCATGCTAACTAAGGCTTCCTACAGTCAGGATGGCTCTGATACCAGATCTGTGGGGACCCCGACTCATAAGTCGTGATCACCGAATGCACGTGTACAGTGATCCGAGATCAATGCTCACTGAACACACAGAAGCTGAATAACATGAGTCTTACATCCATACATACCGTATTACACAAGTAGGACCGTTATGGTCAAGTCTTGAGTACAACATCGCAGCGGAAATCTTCGCCGATAACTTAGACCCATGCCATCTGCCTTAACCCTACAGGCATTCTGACTGGGAAGTGTCCTAGCTCGCGTGTTCGTCATCGAAGAGTTCTTCATCACATCCTGTTCTTTCATGCCTGGTCAATAAAATAACCAGTGGCAAGCCAATGAGTACTTTGAATGAACTCGCAAGCAACCCATGTTTTGGTTCAAGATACAACAAAGCATGATATAGGTAAATTTTTGCAGAAAGCTAGTTTTTCTCATGCAAGTATGATCAACATATATCAAGGGCATGACTGTGTCTGCAACAAGTATCAGGAGGTTTCAGACATCATCATCGAGAAAGAGTTATAAAAACTCATGCTCAAGCTCATCATGACTCCCTCACGAGTCGCATCATCAATATCACCAAACTGTGTTGTTTTTCAGAAACATGTGGACATAGTCTAAGCAGCACCGCCCAACTGTCCTTGACCATGGACACGGCTATTCGAATAGTTTTACACTCTGCAGAGGTTGCGCACTGTACCCACAAGATCCGGGGAACTTCCGTGTCATCCACGACCCGCAGTACCTCAAGTACCCTGGGTAAGCACCCGATCACTACCTTTCCATAGACGACACTAACATGGAGTCCACTCGATTGGCAGTAACCCCCATGCCCAACATTTCACAAAACGCTTTCTTGGAGCCTCGCTCCCATAATTATCACATACCACTGGCACGGGGTACCAACGGTGTGTCCGGTGCCCTGTGAAAACAGTCATGGCCGCCCTACCTGGCACGACCCCGTCCCAAGAGAGAGCACCAACTCTCCCCCGTCACTAGTAATGCGGGCTCCAGGCTAGTATCGGTCTAGGTACTCAATAATGCCCTTTCCCATATAAGGGTAGAGTGGTTGCGCATGTAAGGTTGGGACAGTCATCAAATCTTAAATCTAATCCGTCTCTGTAAACAACACTTTCATCAAGCCTCGGTACACTACCTCTCCACCAAGTAGTGACCTAGTTCATCATCATCTCCCAGGGGCATTAGTGGCACCCACTGGGCTATTCGCAAGTATGTCAAACCACACTTGGTTTCTTTCCATGCATAACCCTGATCCACTTTGCATAGCAACTACTTTAGCATCCTATCTACTCCCACCGGCATAACCCTCATAAGAAGGTAGGGTCATGCACAATGCAAGTTTCATTGAGGAAGTAACAAAGGCAACCAACCAACGTGGTCTACCATCTCATCATGATTCCGATGCAACAATAATAAAGAGAGATATGACATGCATAAAAAGGGTTTCATAGACATGGTCAAAGGGCTGCTTGCTTGTTTTAACAAAGCCTTCGAGGTCTTCAAATATCTCTGGTCCATCTCCGAGCATTTCGTCTACTTCGTCAACTATCACCGAAAGCAACCATAATAAGCAACACAACAAGGCAGAAAATAAAAGTGCTCTAAATATATGAGTTGGACTTTTCTAGGATACCTCTGGTCATATGAGGGATGACCAAAGTGGTTTCATTGGGATTTGATGAATGGATATCTCTGAACATTTTGATATGGTGGAATCAAGGGGTTTATGGATTTGCAATAAGTGTACAGCAATATATTTTTGAAAAATGAGCAAAGGCATCCATTTAACAAAGGGTGATTTTAGAAGCATCTAGGAATTGGTTTCACTGGATTTGGAGTTGAGATGATTCTCCTATGAATTTGCAAAGCTGTCAAATATGAAGAAATGGCTCATTATTTTGTGGGGTACAGAAAGTATTAATAAAAATGTTCATAAACTAAGTTATGAACTTAGATGCTTCTAGGAATTTGAATCATGGCATTTGGATCAAATATGAGCCCTCTATGATTTTCTAAAGTTCATCACAGAAATAGAAAAAACAAGATTTGATAAATGTTTGTGAGGAAAAAGTATCTGGAAAAATGTGCATGTTGCACCAACAGGTAGAGCACGATTTATGGAGTCTCTAGAAATTTGAATCATCAAATTTGGAGTTGATTTGATTTATTTATGGATTTTAGAAACTGCACAGAAAAGAAAAAGGGGCAAAGATATTTACCCAAACGGGATGGATCTGGGCGGCGGCGGCGCGCACTGGGCGAGGCATAGCGGGCAGTGCACTGGGCCTGGCCCAGCTCCTCGCGGACACCCGACGGGAGGCCACGCCGAAGGCGTATTCGCTGGTGACGCTTCCGTCGAAGGGAAGCGCAAAATAGCTGGCCCGTCTCCACTTGCCAGCGTGGCCCGGTGGCTGAGCCAATGACGAGCGGGGCCCGCCTGCAGTATCGTCCCCAACCTCCCGCGCGGCACGACGGGAGACAGAGGGAGCGAGGCCGGACGGCACCGGCGCTCTTCCCGGCGACTCCGACCGTCCCAGGCGACGCTCGGCATACCTACGGACTCAGGAGGCCGAGCCGCACCCATCCATGGGCGCCACGCAGGCTGGGGAGGTCCAGGGCGACGGCGACCCTGACGTCGGCAGACGAGGCTTCAAGAGAAGATGGTTGTGGTGGCACGGGGCATCAGAGCAGGAGAAGGTGAGCGGGAGAGCTCCGACGGTCATCTGCAGTTCTACTGGTGGCCAAAGGAGGGGCGGGGAGGCCCTGGTTTGCCGGAGCCGAGTGGAGGCCAACGGCGATCATGGCGGCGATGGAGAGGCAAGGAGAGCACGAGGGGAATAGAGAGCTTGTCCGGGAGGTTGCTGGGAGTGAGAGAGGGCGAAAGGAGGCTAGAGAGAGCTCGGGGGCTGGATTAAATAGGTGTGGCCACGGAGCACCGTGGGCAGCATCCACGGACGCGCTCGGGTGAGGTCGTGGAGGGGAGAGGAGAGAGGTTTAGGAGGGGGCCGACAGCGTGCCGTGTCCCGGACGCCGAGGCCACCTCGGGAGACATCACCCCGTCGCCCAAGGCTGTCGTATGCCCTTGGCATGGGTGAGCTACAGTGCAGGAGCGCACTGTAGCGCGCTCCAGAGCGCCCATATGGCTGTCCAGGCCATTTTCTATGCTTGTGGGCGCGCCCTTGCATGTCCAGTAGTGCTTGGGGGTAGTAAAGAAAGGTAAGGAAGCATTGGATGTCACGGAGGGCCACTGGAATGAGGAGGGAGGTGAGGAAGAAAGAGAAAGTGGCTGTCCAGAGAGGGAGAGAGGGGTTTTCATCCCCCCAACAATTGAGTTTGGGCTAGGAAAGCTTACTGGAGGTAGAATATGACTAGAAGGGGCTGTGGTAAAAATTTGAGCTCACCAAGAATAGTGGAAGGGGTCAAAATAGTGGTTTTTGCAAAATGTCAGAAGGTGTTTGATAATGGTTTGGGCAGTAAGATGACTTCCATTTGTCATGAGGCTCCACATGGTGAAGTGACACACACTATTAGGGCCTTCCACCAATTTGGAGCTCATTTGGAGCAAGTTGACATTGCAACTTTGGTAAACCCTAGAAATGAACAGAAATGGGTTTCCCAAGATTTAGTCATGCAAATCAATTCTCCTTGATGCACCACTTGGTGTAGTGGCCTCAATTGGTCATGTGATCATTCTCACAAAAGTTGGAATCAAGGAGAGAAAGTTGGCAATGTAGAGCTGTTCAAATTTGGTTCTGGACAGGAATGGTTTTGGGGCACTTTGATCAGGTTAACTTGTTCTCCAACTTGTGCCAGTTGGTCTAGATGAATTATTAGACCATTTTAGCATGTTCACAAGGTTTGAGAACATTTGGACATGTTTGGCAATGTAAAGTTGCTCAAACTTCAAAATGGACAGAAGTGGTTTTGAGGGGATTTGATGATGTTATCTTGTTCTCCAAGACATGAGACTTGGCAAGATCACCAAATATGTCATATAAGACATGATAGAATTTTCTTGGAATTTTTGGAGAATATTTCCTTTGTAAATATTTCAAAAGCTTGAAATATCCAGAAAGGGTTTTTGAGGGATTTGACCAATACTTTGAACATGACCATGTGTTGAAACTCTTATATATGGACAATATGTGTCCACTGAGTTTCCCTGATTTTTGTCAAATATTTTTAAAACAATAAAATAATTTTTCCCTATTAAAGACCATTTCTGGCCTTAAGAAAAAGCTTTTAAATAAAATAGTACAATAACTTTTAAAATTATATTTTTGAGGTTTCTGGGTATCCTATATCTAATAGGAGTCAAATATTTTTTTAGAAAGATTTTTACTGCCCTTAATTAAGTACTTGCAGTGCAAACCTCAATTCAGGGGTTTTTGAAAAACTAATTTTTGAAAATGCTATTTGGCCAAATTATTTTTGCAAGAAATTATTTTATGTCCTATACACATGGCATGATCATTGGTTCAAGAGTTTGGAGCAAGGAGATGAAGTATAGGAGTTGGAGGATTTATTTGATTTTTATAGCACTTGCAAACAACAGACAAACTTTTAATCAAAGCAAAGGCAAAACAGTCAAAAGTTTTTGTCAAACCACATTTTAGCATGATTTATTGACTTAAGTGTTGGCATGAAAATCAGGGTGTGACAGCGCCTCTTTTGCCCTTCTTGCCTCCTTGCCCTACCTCCTGAAGAGAGGGACATAAAAAGGATTACGGGCATCTTATCTTTTTAATTTGTAAGCCTTTGGGCCTTAGCTGCATTAAGAACTTGTAATCCTCTCTTTCATGTTTTTCATCCTCTACGGACTGTATCTATGTGGGATGTTTTTTAATGAAAGGGGGAATGCTTGCCGGGTTATATCCTTCATTCTGTTGCACCCCTTGTATGCTTTTACCCTACGCTTTTAGGGATCTTGCCGGCGCAAGCACACTTGCTGAGTGCGGAACATCAGCAGCCTGCTGGCGGTGTTGCCTCCGGCAAGAAACCTTGTCGGGGCTAGTTGCAGCGCACTTGTATTGTTGAGCGGACTCGAAACAAATCAAGGGCGCAACTTAGCCATGACGCCGGTTCCTCCGCGCACAGGTTTTCCATACAAGGCACGGCAGTTTCCGAGAAGAAACGCGGTTTCGCATTCCCCAGTCCATAAGAGGATGCATGATGAGGGACGAAAGACTTATCTGACATCGCAGCCCCGGCAATCCTGGCTTGCCGCGGATGAATCTTGGTACTCGCAGCCCCCAGCAACGCTGGCTTACCGGGGCCCGGGTGCCGGCGCGCCCTTCTTCTCCTTCTTTGTCACTGTTATTTTAGTTATGAGAACAACTTAGTCAGTGTCGTAATAAGTTACTTTGTCGTATAACTTCATTCTGGGCAATGCTAGTTATGTTATCTCCTTTATTCACTCCCATTCCTTGTATGTCTTTACCCTACGCTTTGAGGGAACTTGTCGGTGCAAGCACACTTGCTGAGTGCGGAACATCAGCAGCCCGCTGGCGGTGCTGCCTCCGGCAAGAAACCTTGTTCGGGCTAGTTGCAGCGCACTTGTATTGTTGAGCGGACTCGAAAAAAAATCAAGGGCGCAACTTAGCCGCGAGTCGATTCCTCCGCGCACAGGTTTTCCATACAAGGCACGGTCGTTCAAGGAGTATAACTTAAAAAATTTAAAAGCTGACTGTGCTCAAACTTTGGCAACTTAGCTTTTCTGTCTTCTGTGTTCCGGCAAGGCTGCATTCCTTTGAACGACGCCAACTGCTATGTTATTTCCTTTACTTGATTCCATCCCTTGTATGTTTTTACCCTTATGCTTTCAGGGAACTTGCCGGCGCAAACACGCTTGCCGCGAGCGCTGAGTGCGGAACATCAGCAGCTTGCCGGTGGTGTCGCCCCTGGCAAGGAACCTTGTCGGGGCTAGTTGCAGCACGCTTTCAGTGTTGAGCGGACTCGAAACAGAGTAAGGGTGCAACTTAGCCACGAACCGATTCTTCTGCGCACAGGTTTTCCATACAAGGCACGGTCGTTCAAGGAATATAACTTAAAAAATGACTGTGCTCTACTTGCCGGTGGAGCTCGATGGTGCGTCCTCGACGGTAGCGCAGCACTCCGAAGAGGTGCGCTTGCCGAAGCGGGCATCAGAGCTACTCTTGGCGGACTCGGTCTTTGGTGAAGCTGTCTTTGCCTTCTTGCACTTGCCGGTGGAGCTCGATGGTGCGTCCTCGACGGTAGTGCAGCACTTCGAAGAGGTGCGCTTGCCGGAGTGGGCATCAGAGCTACACTTGCCGGACTTGGTCTTCTTCTTCTTCCCCCCGGGAGCTTCAGCGGCAAGTGGTTTGCATTCTGCTGCAGCTGCTGCTTCCCGGTAGATCTTGTCGGTACAGATAAGTGCATCTTTCTTGTCACCATGGACAGAAATAACACTTATCGGACCAGGCATCTTGAGCACATTGTAAGCATAATGAGAGGCTGCCATGAACTTGGCGAGCGCTGGACGGCCGAGTATCCCATTGTAGGGCAATGGGAAATTAGCAACATCAAATGTGACTCTCTCTGTCCTGAAGTTCAGCTCGCTGCCAAAAGTCACCGGCAGTGTGAGCTTACCCTTTGGCTTGCTCCTTCCTGGGTTGATTCCTTGAAAGGTGCCGGTCTCTTCGAGCTCGCTGTCGGGGATCTGGAGCTTGTTGAGCACCGCGGAAGAGATCAGATTTAGGCCGGCCCCGCCGTCAACCAACATCTTTGTGACCTTGAGGTTACGGATGGTTGGAGAAACCAACATCGGCAAGCACCCGACCGCAGTGATGCGATCAGGGTGATCCTCAACATCAAAGACAATGGGCGTGCTGGACCACTTCAGGGGCTTGCGCGATTCGACTGATGTTTCTGCTGCATTTACCTCCCGCACCCACTGTTTGAGTTGACGGTGCGAGGTGTGCAGAGAAGCACCACCGTCAACGCACAAAACCTCCATCGCCTTCTGAAACTCTTGGTCGTCGGTCTCATCTTCCTCCATGTCATCAATCTCATCTTCTTCTTCGTCCTTGTCGCGGCCACGGGGAGGTCTATCTCCTTGCCGCTGTTTGGCCTTGCCGCGGCACCCTCCCCAGGCGGGAAACTTCTTGCTGGATCCTCCGCCACCTTCCCGGGCCTTCTCCTTGTCGCGACGCTCATATTCAGCTTTCTGTAGCTCTGCCATCTGCTCAACCTTTTTGCATGCTTGGAGGTCATGGCCCTTGGTGCGATGGATCTTGCAGTACTGCTTGCCGGAGCCGTCTTGCTTGTCGGCGGCCACCACAGCCTCGCCGGAGTCGCCAGCTTTGGCCTTGTCGGAGCCGCCTCCGTTGCCGGACTGCTCAACAACTAGCACATCCTTAGCCTTTCTTTTTTTGTTATTCCGCCTCCGGTTCCTCTTTGTCGGAGGGGCGTCCTCACTGTCAGATCCTTCTGCTCCGGCGTTCTCTCCGGGAATTTTCCTCCCTTCCTCAGCCCGCGCACACTTGTCGGCCAGAGCGTATAGCTCGCTGACATCTCTGATCTTGCACATCGCCATCTCCTCCCTCATCCTACGGTTACGCATGTTCTGATGGAACGCGCTGATAACCGCGGCAGGGTGGACGTCTGGGATGTTGCGCTGCACCTGGCTGAATCTCTGTATGTACTTGCGCAGGGATTCTCCTTCCTTCTGGGCAAGCAAATGAAGATCGCTTTCCTGGCCATGGGGTTTGTGGCCGCCTGTGAATGCGCCAACAAACTGATGGCACAGGTCCGACCAGGAAGAAATGGTGCTGTCCGGTAAGTGCATGAGCCAAGATCTGACGTTGGGCTTGAGCACCAGCGGAAAGTAGTTGGCGAGGATCTTCTCATCGCGCCCCCCGGCAGCCTGCACCGCGATGGTGTAGACGCTGAGGAACTCCGATGGATGTATCCTGCCATCGTACTTCTCAGGTACGTCTGGTTTGAAGTTCTTGGTACTGGGCCACTGGACCTGCCGCAGCTCACGAGTGAACGCAGGGCAACCTACCGCGTACGGTAAGTCGCCTGGTTCCCCTGGCGCATGCATATCGATAGTGGGCCCAGCGCGCTGGTCAGACTAACGTCGCGCCTCTCTGCGACGCTCGATGCGAGTGCGAGCGTCTTCGTGTCGTCGTTCTTGGAGAACGTGGCGTTGATCGCGGCGAGCTCGCGGATCCGACGACGCGGTGGAGTCGGTGTCGAGGTTGGTCCGGCGAGTCCGCGATCTTGGCCTTCAGGGCGGGGAGTGCACGGTGGTGGCACCCCTGCTGGTCTTGTCGCCACCGGCTTCCGCCTGAGCGTCTTGCCGCGGCTTCAACGTGCTCGTTTGCCGGGGCTTGTCAGCGTTGGCGAAGCCGATGAGGCTATAAATGTCGGCCCTCCAGTCGTCGATCTTGTCCGGCGCTGGAGGGTAATCTAGAAGCAGCTAGGCTCGGGCCAGTGCTTCCTCTGGAGTCTTGGGCGGCGGTGGCGAGCGACGCGAGGTGCGGGACATGCTCGGACTCCCAACTGGGTTGGAAGGAGCAGTGCCCCGTCCAGGCGACCGCACCTCACTCGTGCCAGCATGCTGGCGTGCACGCTGGTCCGGAACGTCTCGCGATCCGCCGGCTTGGCCTTGCTCCAACGCAAGCACGGAGCTGGGGGCACCGTGGAGTTGTCGATCTTGCACCTCCTGAGAGGGGTGCGGTGGATATCCAGACGCTGAAGCTTGCGGGGCCTTGTCCTTGGACCTGGTGACGACGCGAGTCCCACCGTCAGCGCCCGCTCCTCCGCCGGCGTCCACCCCACCGCCCGTTTGCTCCGGTGGCGGTAGGACAGTCGCAGACGGAGCTGCCACCTCCGAAGCTTCCTTCTTCGGTGGCATGTTGATGGAGATGTTGATGTAGTGCGCGCAGACGCCGGATCAGATACGCACGACCTCGACGCCCCCCTACCTGGTGCGCCAAAGATGTCATGGGGCTTTGTGGGCACGAGCACCTATGGGGCAGGGGGCCCCTTCTGGTCCGGCAAGGGAGCGGAGGGCGCACGCAGAGCAGATCGAGGCAAGGGCGCGCGGGGGATTTTACCCAGCTTCGGAGCTCTCCGGAGAGATAAAACTCCTACTGCTGCTTTGTGTTTGTATTTGTTCTTGCTCGAGAGCGTGGGTATGCTGTGGTTTCGAGTGAGTCGAACTGAACCTCCAGCTAGCCGAATCCCTTCTACGTGCGCACGGGCCTCCTTTTTATAGTCTAAAGGGGTCACCGACAGGTGGCAACGCAGAGAGAGGGGTAGAAAGGTAAAAACGCGGGTTGGCACAACCACTATCAACAGTGTCCCCTACCTAACTCTGACAGGAGGGGACAAGAGCATTTAATGCCCGTCCGGTTGCTCCAACAGTGCAGGAAACGACCGTTAGGGGTGCCACCTATCGCCACGATGGCCTCCAAGTCGTCTTCACTTGCCACCTCGCACTGCTAGGCTGCACAGCCACCCGCCACGTGCACCAGGAGTGATCCTGCGGTGACACGTCGTCGGGTGAGCTGGAGCATGGGCGCAAAGTGGCGGCTTTGCCGCGGCAAGCGCCTTGCCGCGGTCTCTGTTCTTGTCGCATCCGCAAGCTTGCCGCTCGTCGGGTCTTGCCGGGATGCACGGTGCGTCACGGCAAGTCTTCTGAAGTGCCTTGGTTGGCCTTCCCGGCAAGCTCCTCTTGCCGGGGTCTTGTCCTTCCCGGCAAGCTTCTCTTGCCGGGGTCTTGTCCTTCCCGGCAAGCTTCTCTTGCCGGGGCTTTGTTTTCTCAGCTAACACTTTGTTCTTGAATGGCAGTAGATGAGAATGGCGGAGGGTCTTGGCGGACGCCCGGCAAGCCTTGCCGCGGGGCGCTGCGACTGTCCGTGCCCAAGTTCGGGGTACTAAGGTACCCCTACTTTAGTACACCGACAGCGGAGGAGCTCCGGGGTCTTAACCCGTAAGCTCTCCGGTCCCTGGCAGAGGAGCGGAAGCAACTCGCCAAGGAGCGGAAAGCCTTCCTCCTCGAGAAGGCTGAAGTTGAAGAGCAACAACGGCTTGCCGCCGAGAAGCCGTCCGCGCGGGAGGGCGAGTTGGCGCAGCGGAAGGTCAGCCTTGACAGCCACGAGGAGGAGCTTGCTACGCGCGAGCAAACATTCGGCGGGGCTCTCAAGCAAGCAGAGGATACTGCCGCAGCTGCCGAGGCCTCCAAGAAGGAGCTGGAGACGAAGGTGGCGCAGCTGGAGGCCGATCTCAAGGCGAGCGGTGAAGAGCTTGCTGCGCTCAAGCGTGAGCGTGAGAAGGACGCCTACAGCTTTGGCGAGCTGCAGGGTCGTCTCGCCGAGAGGGGCAAGGAGCTTAGCGCCGCCAAGGACTCCAACGCAGATCTTGAGTTGAAGCTGACTACTTTGACCAAGACGCTGGACGGTGCCAGGGAGCAGGAGGTGGCCTTGAAGGAGAAGATCAAGGCCGACGAGGCGCTGCTGGCGAGGGCTGCTGCCGCCCAGAACACTTTTAGGGAGAATGTGGAGCACTGGACGGAGGGTCTCGTGGATATTTCCGCAGCCATTGACAGGGAGCTGGCGCAGCTGGGGATGGAGGATCTCGGGTATTCCTCCGATGAGAACCTCCAACCCAACGCCAAGCTCACCTTGTTCTTCAAAGGCGTGGTGACGGCCCTCCAGCGACTCCGGGAGAAGATCCCAAAGCAGCTGGACGACGAGTCGCGCAAGATCTGCGCGGGAGCTCTTCAAAAGGTGTTGGTGAAGGTGGCCTTCCGCAAACCGGGCCTCAACCTCACCAACGTCCTCAAGACCCTGCCGTCGGATGCTGATCTGGAAGCGCTCAAGACCCTTGTCGCACCCATTGTGGACAAGGTGAGCGGGATCAAGAGGGTTGAGGGCAATCGCGTAGATTAGTCCGCCCATTTTCTCCTTTTCTTGTCGCTGTTGGTCATGTTATGAGAACAATCTGTTAGAGCTGCGACAAGCTATCTTGTAATATAACTCTATTTTGGGTAGCGATTTCTATGTTATTTCCTTTACTTGATTCCTTCCTTTGTATATTTTTGCCCTACGCTTTTAGGGAACTTGTCGGCGCAGGCACCTTAGCCGCGAGCGCTGAGTGCGGGACGCCGGCAGCCTGCTGGCGGTGCCGCTACCGACAAGAAACCTTGTCACAACCAGTCGCAGCTAACTTAAGTTGTTGAGCGGACTCGAAACAAAGTAAGGGCGCAACTAGCTACGAGTTGGTTCCTCCACGCACAGGTTTTCCATACAAAGCACGGTCGTTCGAGGAAGATAACTTAAAAATTTTAAAACTGATTGCTCAAACTTTGGCAACTTGGTTTTTCTGTCGTTTGCTTCCCGGTAAGGCGAAACTTTCTTGAACGACGCCTGGTCCACACCATTATCTTCTCCTTTCCCCCCGGCAAACTTGTGGGCGAGGGAACCTTCCTTTCTTTGAGAAAAAAAAGAAGAGAAAATAAAGATATGGAGCCTTACGGCTCGTTATTGCTTACCGGGGGTAGGCGCTTCACAAAGTGTCAGATAACAGATGCAAAAAATAGAAAGCATGAAATTGACAAGATGTGCGGAGCACATGAGCTTTACTTATGCACGGGGTCTGCGCCCGGCTTTGTACAAAGGATTACATGCAACAGCGGCAAGTCTTGTACAAAAGGTGGTTGCCGGAACAGGTTCCGGCAACCGCGCCTTACGGGTAAAACTTACGAAGATGCTCAATGTTCCAGGAGTTGCTCACCGGAATGCCATCCTCGGTCTCAAGGCGGACAGCGCCAGGCCTAGTGACTCGTTTCACCCGGTAAGGGCCTTCCCACTTCGGCGTCAACTTGTTAGAATTCTTGGCGGACTGAACGCGCTGAAGAACAAGGTCGCCTTCCTCGAGAGTTCTGGCATTAACTTTGCGGCTATGGTAGCGGTGCAAAGCTTGCTGGTATCGAGCAGCTCGTACAGCGACCTGAAGACGGTCTTCCTCAAGGAGCAGCGTGTCATCTTGCCGCAGCTGCTCTTGCTCAAGCTCATCATAAGCGAGCACTCGAGGTGACCCGTATACGAGTTCCGTGGGGAGAACTGCCTCTGCTCCATAGACTAGAGCGAAAGGTGTCTGGCTAGTGGCTCGATTTGGCGTCGTCCTGATCGACCAAACAACCACCGGCAGTTCCTCAATCCAGTTCTTTCCGCACTTGCGCAGCCTGTCGAAAGTCCTGGTCTTGAGCCCACGCAGCACTTCAGCATTTGCCCTCTCCACTTGACCGTTGCTTCTCGGGTGAGAAACAGAAGCGAAGCAGACCTTGGCGCCAAGATCTTGGACGTACTGCATGAAGGTGCGGCTCGTGAATTGCGTGCCATTGTCGGTGATGATCCTGTTAGGGATCCCGAAGCGGCAAACAATCGACCTGAAGAACTTGACTGCTGACTGTGCTGTCACCTTCCTCACTGCTTCCACTTCCGGCCACTTTGTGAACTTGGCTATTGCAACGTACAAGTACTCAAAGCCCCCGACGGCTCGGGGAAAGGGGCCGAGGATGTCGAGCCCCCAGACCGAAAATGGCCAGGATAAAGGGATCGTCTAGAGAGCTTGAGCTGGCTGGTGTATCTGCTTGGAATGGAACATGTTCCACATTGGCGCAAGAGCACTTGCCGGCAAAGCATTTTGGCAAGGTTTCTTTTGGCCGATAGCCCTCCAGGTGAGTCTTCTTCTGTACAGTGTGTTGTCGACAAACTGGTACATACTTGACTACCGGGCAACTCTTTCCGCTTCTTCTTGCTCTTCGGGAAGTTCTCCTATCTGAAGGAAACGGACAATCTGTTGTGCCCATGCTGGAGCTTGCGGCTCGACAACAAGGACTAAAGGCACATCTGCTGCTGCGGGAACATCCGCTTCTACGGCAAGAACCTGCGGCTCAGCCGGAGCTTGACGTTCCCCGGCAAGCTTGCCGGAGCAAAACTTGTCGGGAGCGTCTGCTTCAATGGAACAAACCCTAGGGCTTGCCAGAGCAGACTGCTCCTCAGCACCCTTGGTGTTGATCTTGGGGACCTTCTTGGCGGCGGCTTCGGGGAGCTCTTTCGGAAAATGGTCACCAGAAATCAACCTCATCTTTTTGCTCTGTCCAGTTGATGGCGTTACAGACGGTTGAGTCAGTTTGAGCACAAAGATCCCTGGTTCCACAGGTAACTTAAGTGCGGCGCACTTCGACAGACCATCGGCAATGTCGTTATCAGCTCTTGGAACATGTTCCATATGTAGGCCGTCAAAGTGCTCTTCTAGCTTTCTCACTTCATCAACGTAAGCTTCCATCAATGGACTCTGATAATTCTTGTTCACTTGGCGGACGACAAGCTGCGAGTCACCCCTGACGATGAGCTTCTTGATCCCAAGGTCTGCCGCGATCCTGAGACCGGCAAGCAAACCTTCATACTCTGCGGTATTGTTTGTTGCTTGCTCCCTGGGAAAGTGCATCTGGACTACGTACTTGAGGTGCTCTCCGGTGGGTGCAACAAGTAGCACGCCCGCACCGGCGCCTTGTAGCGAGAAGGCACCATCAAAGTACATCAGCCACTCTTTGCTTGCTTCCTTGACGGGGATGCTCGTTTCTGGAATTTCTTCATCTGGTGTTGGCGTCCACTCTGCTATGAATTCTGCCAATGCTCTGCTCTGGATAGTTGAAGTGCTCTCAAACTTGAGGCCAAAGCTTGACAGTTCCAGTGCCCACTTGACAATCCTACCTGTTGCTTCTGGATTCTGCAGTATCCTCTTCAGCAGAAAACGAGTGACAACTGTGATCTCATGTGCTTGGAAGTAATGGCGCAGCTTTCTCGAGGCCATGAGAAGGCCGAAAAGCAATTTCTGCACACCAGAGTACCTCGACCTAGCCCCCTGCAGAAGGGAACTGACAAAGTAAACTGGGCGCTGCACCATTCTCTTCTGTATCTCCTCACGCGCCTGCGCAAATCCATCCTTGTCGGGACCAGAGCTTGTCGGTGAAGCCCCCTGTTTGTCGCTGGATGCATCTGCCGTGGTTGCTGGCTCATCATCCGCCTCCCTCTCCGCTACTAACGCAGCACTAACCACTTGATTGGTTGCCGCTATATACAGTAGCAACTTCTCTTGTGGCTTAGGTGCGACAAGTGTTGGAGTGGAGGACAAGTATCTCTTTAAGTCCTGCAGCGCAGCCTCCGCTTCCGGAGTCCATTTCATTGGACCTGCCTTTTTCAATATTTTGAAAAATGGCAGGGCGCGCTCAGCAGACCTAGAAATAAACCTGCTGAGAGCAGCCACACAATCGGCAAGTCTTCATACATCCTTGACGCGCTTTGGTGCTTCAATCTGCTCAATGGCCTTGATCTTGTCGGGATTGGCTTCAATTCCCCGCTGAGACACGAAGAACCCGAGAAGCTTGCCGGAGGGGACTCCAAACACACACTTCTCGGGGTTAAGCTTGAGGTTGATCTTGCGCAGATTTGCAAAGGTTTCGTCTAAATCTTGAATCAGAGTTGCCCTGTCCTTGATCTTGACCACTATGTCATCCATGTAGGCTTCCACATTTCTGTGTATTTGTGGCTCAAAAGCGTCATGCACTACCCTTGTAAATGTTGAACCAGCATTCTTTAAACTGAAAGGCATCCGTATGAAACAGTATGTGCCACATGGAGTGATGAATGCGGTCTTTTCCTCATCCTCTTCTGCCATGAAGATCTGATGGTATCCTGAGTATGCGTCAAGAAATGAAAGCAAGTCACATCCGGCCGTGGAGTCAACAATCTGGTCAATGCGCGGCAAGGGAAATGGGTCTTTGGGAAAAGCTTTATTGAGATCGGTAAAGTCGATACAAAGCCTCCATTTCCCGTTTGCCTTGCGCACGACTACAGGATTGGCCAACCACGTAGGATGGAGCACTCCTCTGACAAGGCCTGCTGCTTCCAACTTCTTGATTTCTTCTGCGATGAATTCCTGGTGCTCCACTGCTTTTTTCCTGACCTTCTGCTTGATGGGCCGCGCATGAGGACTGACGGCAAGATGGTGCTCGATTACTTTCCTGGGAACACCGGGGATGTCAGACGGTTGCCACGCAAACACGTCGACGTTCGCCCGCAGGAAAGCAACGAGTGCGCTTTCCTATTTAGGGTCGAGAGTGGCACTGATGGTGAAGGTACCACCAGTGCCGTCCTCCTTCGCGGACACCTTCTTGGTCTCTGGCGGAGCTGCCATTGTCTTCTTACACTTGCCGGTGGAGCTCGATGGTGCGTCCTCGACGGTAGCGCAGCACTCCGAAAAGGTGCGCTTGCCGGAGTGGGCATCAGAACTCTTGCCGGACTTGGTCTTCTTCTTCCCCCCGGGAGCTTCAACGGCAAGTGACTTGCGATCTGTTGTGGCTGCTGCTTTCCAGTAGATCTTGTCGGCGCAGATAAGAGCATCCTTCTTGTCGCCAGGGACAGAGATGACACTTATCGGGCCTGGCATCTTCAACATGTTGTATGCGTAGTGAGAGGCTTCCATGAATTTGGCGAGTGCTGGACGGCCGAGTATCCCATTGTAAGGCAATGGAAAGTCAGCAACGTCAAAAGTGACCCTCTCAGTCCTGAAGTTCAACTCGCTGCCAAATGTCACCGGCAACGTGATCTTTCCCTTCGGCTTGCTCCTTCCCAGATTGATTCCTTGGAGTGTGCCGGTCTCTTCGAGCTCACTGTCAGGGATCTGGAGTTTCTGGAGTACCGCAGAGGAGATCAGGTTCAAGCCGGCCCCGCCGTCAACTAGCATCTTAGTGACCTTGAGGTTGCGGATAGTTGGTGAAACCAACATCGGCAAGCACCCGACCGCAGTTATGCGATCAGGGTGGTCCTCAATATCAAAGATGATAGGCGTGCTGGACCATTTCAGAGGCTTGCGTGACTCGACGGGTGGTTCTGCCGCATTGACTTCCCGCACCCACTGCTTGAGCTGGCGGTGTGAAGTATGCAGAGAAGCACCACCGTCAACGCACAGGACCTCTGTGGCTTTATGGAACTCCTTCTCACCGGTGTCGTCATCATCCATATCTTCATCGTCGTCGTCATCTTCATCATTGTCGCGGCCGCGGGGAGGTCTGTCTCCTTGCCGCTGCTTGGCCTTGCCGCGGGGTTCTCCTCAGCCGGGGCGTTTCTTGCCGGATCCTCCAGCACCTTCTTGGGCCCTCTCCTTGTCGCGTCGCTCGTATTCAGCCTTTTGCTGTTCGACAAGCTGCTCGACCTTCTTGCAGCTCTGGAGGTCATGGCCCTTGGTGTGGTGGATCTTGCAGTACTGCTTGTTGGTGCCGTCCTGCTTGTCGGAGACCGCCACAGCCTGGCAGTTGGTGCATGCGGCAGTCTCCTTGCCGGAGCTACCAGCTTTGGCCTTCTTGGCGCCGCCTCCATTGCCGGACTGCTCAACGACTAACACATCTTTGCCTTTCTTCTTCCTGTTGTTCCGCCACAGGTTTTTCCTTGCCGGGGCAGCATCCTCACTGTCAGATCCTCCTGCTCCTGTATTCTCTCCGGGGAGTTTCCTTCCTTCCTCAGCACGTGCACACTTGTTGGCCAGGGCATATAGCTCACTGACGTCTCTGATCTTGCACATCGGCATATCCTCCCGCATCCTGCGGTTTCGCACGTTCTGATGGAACGCGCTGATGACCGCGGCAAGGTGGACATCTGGGATGTTGTGTTGTACACGGCTGAATCTCTGAATGTACTTGCGCAGGGGCTCTCCTTCCTTCTGGGCGAGCAGATGAAGGTCGCTCTCTTGGCCATGAGGCTTGTGGCCGCCTGTAAAGGCGCCGACAAACTGATGGCATAGGTCTGCCCAGGAGGATATGGAGTTGTCCGGCAAGTGCATGAGCCAGGACCTGACATTGGGCTTGAGCTCCAGCGGGAAGTAGTTGGCAAGGATCTTGTCGTCCCGCCCCTCGGCAGCTTGCACCGCGATGGTGTAGATGCTGAGGAACTCCGACGGATGCGACTTGCCGTCGTACTTCTCTGGTACGTCTGGCTTGTAATTCTTCATGCTGGGCCACTGGACTTGCCGCAGCTCACGAGTGAACGCAGGGCAACCTACCGCGTACGGCAAGTCGCCTGGTTCCCCTGGCGCATGCATGTTGACAGATGGCCCAGCGCGCTGGTACAATTGATGCCGCGCCTCTCTTCGGTGCTCGATGCGAGTACGAGCGTCTTCTTGCTGTCGTTCGTGAAGAGCTTGGCGCTGATCGCGACGAGCTCGTGGATCTGATGATGCGGTGGAGTCGCTGTCGTGGTAGATCCGGCGAGTCGGCGATCTTGGCCTTCGGGGTGGAGAGTGCACGGTGGTTGCACCCCCACCGGTTTTGTCGCCATCGGCTCGTGCCTGGCAGTCTTGCCGCGGCCGCGATGTACTCGGCTGCCGTGGAGTGTCGCTGTTGGCGAAGCCGATGAGACTCTGAATGGTGGCCCTCCATTCATCGATCTTGTCTGCCGTTGGAGGGTAATCCAGGAGCAGTTGGGCTCGCGCCAAAGCTTCTGCTGGAGTGGTGGGTGGCAGTGGCGAACGGTGCGAGGAGCGGGATATGCTCGGACTTCTAACTGTGTTGGAAGGAGCAATATCCCGTGCAGGCGACCGTGTCTTGATCGTGCCAGCATGTTGGCGTGCATGCTGGTCTCGAGCACCCCGAGATCCACCAGCTCGATCTTGGTCCAAAGAACGTATGGTACAGCGAGTTCCATGACGATGTCGGTCCCGCGCCTCCTGAGATGGGCGCGGTGCATGTACGGACGCCGAGGTCTGCGCAGCCTTGTCCTTGGACCTGGCAGCACCGTGAGCTCCCTCGTCGACGCCCGTTCTTCCGCCGGCGTCTACCCCACCACCTGTTTGCTCCGGTGGTGGTGGGATCGACGCGGACCGAGCAGCCGCCTCTGAAGCCTTCTTCTTCGGTGGCATGTCGATGAAAAAAATGAAGATCTAGCTCATGTGAATGCCGGATCAGGTTCACACAACCTCGGCGCCCCCTACCTGGCGCGCCAAAGATGTCGGGGAAACTGATCCACGAACACCTATGGGACCGGCGGACCGAGCCCCTTTCGGTTCGGCGGGGGGCGGAGATCGCACGAAGAGCGGATCGAGGCGAAGCACACGAGTAGTTTACCCAGCTTCGGAGCTCTCCGGAGAGATAATACTCCTACTGCTGCATGTCTGAGTGTATTGAGTTCTTGCTCGGGAGCGCTGAGTGCTACAGTACACGCTGGCTGCTAACGAGACCGAGCGTGAGTGTTTTTCTGCCTTCGAACCCACTCTACGTTGCGCATGGGCCTCCTTTTATATGCTCAAGGGGTCAACGACAGGTGGCAACACAGACAAGGGTAAAAATGGAAAGGTGTTGCGGTTGGTACAACTACCTGTACAGTGTATCATACCTAACCCTGACGGCAGGGGACAAAGGCATTAAATGCCCGTCTGCGTCGCTCAAATAGTGCAAAAAAGGGACCGTCAGGGACGCCACCGCTTGCCACGATGGCAATCTTGTCAGTGCCGCTTGCCACCGCGCACCGCTGGCTGCACAGCCTCTTGCTACGCGCGCCTGGAAAGGTCCCAGGTCGACACGTTGGTGGATGTGCTAGAGCGCAGGTACAGAGTGGTAGCTTGCCGCGGCAAGCGCCTTGCCACGGTCGTTGTCTTGTCGCGTCCGGGAGCTTGTCGCTCTCCGGGCCTCGCCGGGACGCGTGGCGCGTCGCGGCAAGTTCCTTGAGATGCCTTGGTTGGCCTTCCCGGCAAGCTCCTCTTGCCGGGGCCTTGTCTCCTTGGCTTGAATACTTTGTTCTTGAATGGCTCCAAAGGAACCACGGAGGACCTTGGCGGTCACCCGGCAAGCCTTGCAATGGGGTGCTGCGACTGCCCGTGCACAAGTTCGGGATACTAGGGTACCCCTACTCTAGTACACCGACAACAGTGCCAAGTTAGAGGGAGCACCGGTGATGGTGCACTAGGGGAGACGCGCTCATCATAAACACAGTTTTATTGAGTGTCTATGCATGTGTTGTCTTGGAAATCATCTTGGGGGTGTGGAGGAGTAGAAACTGTAGAGGCCCTCCGTTCGGAAGGAGCACCTTTATCTGCTGCCTTGCTAACTTCCTTCTGCTTTATTGATTTTGAATTGTCAAGTAAAACTGACAAGAAACAGAAATAAAATTCTCTCTTTAGAACTCATTCATGCATGATACTGACAATCACTACTTTGATGTAAGGCTAACACAAGATACCAGGATGGAATATGTACGAAAAACAGGACGGCATGGCATGTTCACAACTGTTTGTGTAAACTAAGCAGAAACCATTCCAGCAAATAAGAAGCAACGCAAGCTAGACACCACATGAAAGATGGAACCAATATGACTCTGCCAAGTTAAAAGCGTCCCTTCATGAATGGAATTTCAACCAATTAGAAGCAGCGCATGCTATAAATCATATGAAACATGCAACTAATATCGCACTGCATATACTAAAGGTGTCTCGTCATATTGATTGATGCGGGATACAAAAAAACAATAGTTTTATGTAAGGACATGCTTAATAGTTAGATGTACTATGTACTAAATACATGAAGGCATGTCACATTAACGTGTATAAAGTATAAGCTAAGCAGACTAGCACATGCAGTTTAACCAGATTGGAAGAATTACAATCTAGACACCATATGCAACATGCAACCACATATCACACTGCCAAGTTAGAGCAGGCACATGAGATGCTAGTGTAGGGGAAATGCTGTAATCAACTACAGAGCTACGTTCACTATCTTCATCTAGCATTTCTGTTTCTTGAGAATCATGTTGGGAGGCTGACGCTGCATTCTTTAAATGAGGAGTAGTCCCCTTGCCTGCCTGCCTCATCATAAGTGATTGATGAGGGATACACAAGAACATTAGTTTGATGTAAGAACATGGTTAATACACAGATGTACTAGTATGTACCAAAAACAGAAAGGCATGTCATGTTCAAAGGTATAATGTGTAAGCTAAGCTGATGCAATTTAACCAAATTGGAAGCAATACAAGCTACACATCTGGCTGGAGTGGTGAGCATGATCATCTAGGACCTGAGAGCCTGGTGGGAGGCGGGCTGCTTCACCACCATCACAACTTTTTAGTTGGCTTCCAGGTGATGCCTATCTTTGCTGGGCTTGTCACTGGCTTGGCCAGTGCCCTGACTAGCTATTTGTCTTCTGGTGCTCACGGGATGGTGGTTGATGTAAAAAAATATATTTCCTTATCATAGACCGGCTTCGGCCTTTCGAATACAAGCTAGACACCATATGGAACATGCAACCACATATGACACCGTGAAGTTAAAGCAAGCACATGGGATGGTGGTTCATTGCGAGCGAGGTCATCAACTCTAGAGCTACGTTTACCGTCTCCATCTGCTGACATTGCACCCTTTATAGCGCTGTAATGTGTCGTGCCTACCCGCGAAGAAAGCTGGCGCGACTTCTCTCTTTTCTTTGCTGCTTCTTTTTCAGCAGACTCTGAGATACTCTTGCATAAAAACACAATAGTGAGAGTATGGGTGCAGTGTGTGCAGAAGTAGTGCACTATAAAAGTAGCAGATAGCAAGTGGCTGAAAAATAAATGACAGGAGACATATGATAGCTCTACAACATTGCATGGCAAACAAAATTAGATTCTACTCCGTATGGTTTTGTAATATATGAGCATAGGAAATATAGGTACTCCTCCAGCACACCAACACATGTGGTCATATCTAAGATAACAATCGATTGAAAATAAATAGGTCAGTCGATTTTTTAAAGAACCGTCCGATCTATAAGCAATGGGTAGATGGCCTTCGTCTACCGCTCGCCAGTTACTGTTGACGATCTTTCTTGAACCGCCAGCGACCACCGGACCAGACCCCTGCCTCCGCCGCCCCGCCCTCCCCTTGACCTCACACCACCGCCATGCTTGGCGGCGCCCTCAGGCCATCCCTTTAATCCCGTCCGACCTCTAGATCGGGTGCCAGTAGCTCTAGGCCGAACACGCCCCTAAGATAAACACCAAGGCGCCGCTTCCCCGGCGTAATAGGTGTACAAGCGCCTGTAACGCCGGGAAATGCTTTCGTTAATTGTGAATCAACTGGCCAGAAATTGAAATTCAGGGGGGCGACGGACCTCTAGCTAAAGTGAAATAGTATATGAGGTGAAACCTTGTGCATCGCGAGTTACTAGGAACATCTAGTATCAAGAAGAAGCGGTCAACTAGTGTCTACTGTGGGATGAATACCATGCAAGCAGACACGTAAGATTTGCACGAATAAGGGAAGAGGAGTACCTTTTTCGGTTGCCGGTGTAGTCACCTCCACAGGTCGCGCCGATCTTCTTCTTTTTACCGGGGAAACTGATGTTCTGGAGGGTGCAGGCTTGGACGAACCCATGGCCAAATTGTTGACTGTTTTGCCGTTGCCGTATGTCGGCGGAGGGGAAGCAGATTCGAGGCGGCGAAGGACGGCCTAGCAGGAACAGCTCCGGTGCGGTGGAGGGTGGCAAAGTTGGAGCGGCAGTGGTGAGGCGCAGGACGGCGTGGTTGAACTGGCTTGGGTACGGATGGCTCGGCCTCGGCTTCAACTACTAGCCATGGAGGGTGTTGCGGTTGAGGTTGTGGTGGACGACGACGTCGGGGTATCGGCTCTGGCATGATGGAGGAGGGCGGCGGTTGATGGGTGGGATGGGGTGGCGGACGGAGGACGCCGTGGTTTCACGGCTGGTGGAGAGGTAGTTTTGGTGCCCACGGAGTACGAATGGGGAATCGGACGTATGGGGGGAACCATGTTTCGGTCTGGGACGCGCTTGTTTTTGGCTTTTTTGAAGAGAAGATGGGACGCGCTTGTTTGAAAGTTTGGGAAAGTACAAACTTTGCCCCCCTCTTAAATTTTGGATCTATTGCGGGTCAGGGGTAGGATGGTAATCCCAGGTGTCCCAAATAGTGGGCAGGAGCGATTTCAGCCGCGCGCATGTGTGCTTAGGCGGCCATTGTTTATGAATGTTTTTCGGAGGCGGTTGTGTGGCATCTAGATGAAGCTATAAACCTACCCTGGTTTAGACCTTTGGACGTCGGGCCGGTAGGTTTCATGGGTCGGAGTTATTAGAAAAGTAATTTCCTTGTACTACCAAATATTGGTCTCACGCGGTTTCGGGCGAGTAGAGGCTCTTTTGGCGCTTCGTTGGAAATTTTGAAACACAAGAATTCACGTTTAGAGTACTCTCTAACTATGAGGATTGACCTAAATAGACAACGTTATATTTGACCATGTATGTTTGAAAACCTCATTAAATTATCTGGTTCTTTTTGAAATTTTGACACTCGAAAATCCTATAACTACGATTATTTTGGAATGGAGGAGCTAAATTTGAATCTATTTTGTACACGACTACATATACTATTATGTACAAAATCAGAGCAAAGATTGGTGCCCCCATAATTTAGAATGGTTTACAAATGCCATGATATCAAATTCCAATAATTGAATGGACTTCATGTTGAATTCGATTTTTTTAAACCACCTTAAGTTGAATTCAAATGTATGCTAGTTCATAGGTAGCTATTTATAATGTTTAAAGCGATGCATTGTCTGGAGTTCAAAATACTAACTATGTGGATCAATTGTGTCGAATAATAACATAGACATGCTCAAATTCGATAGAATCTAGATGTCTGATGGATCAATGACCACTCCTTACGCGAATTGCAAATATCATGATCCCATCCTAATATTTGGATACAATTTATATCTTTAATCAATGTGTACAGCAGTCTTTTACATGTAGTCTCACTCTCCATCGGTGGTCTCTCACACATGCTCACACACTCTCTCCCGAGGTGTCTTTTTCGCACACATGCTCTAGATATAACCCTCCCTCCCTCTCTTAACCATTTACAACTGTTTTCACTAACCTTTATCACAAGCACTCTTCCTCTCGCAAACATACACACGCACAATCCCCATCGACCCTTTCTATATACATGGACCTGCCTACGTGTCTCATGTACGCACATTATCTTTAGGCCTGTCTCTCACGCATTGTCTGACACCTCTCTTCCTAATCGACGAGTATGATTCTAGCAGAGCATTATGTAGGATGCCCCTTAAAGTTAGGTTGGATGAATAGTAATATCAGAGATAAAGAGGTTACCTTAGTCCGAGAACCTAGGGTTACAAATCCTAGCCGGCTTTGTCAGTGGACACAGAGTCCTTCACAATTCTACTATCTTTGTCTTGTACAACTAGTCATCCATGGGTCTTCCTAAATGCGTCACAGGCCGACCAATGTGGCTCAGGATGGAACCGAACGAAGGGCCTCACCTCGACCCATCAGACCTCACGCGGTGACACACCCTCTACCCCCACGTCTCATTATCTTCTCACACCCACACATACCAACACAAACACCACACACAAAAAAATTTCTCCTGGTGCCTCTATTCCCTCCCCCCTTGCATATACACACTCAAGAGAATGGAATCTCTCGTCGTGACATCATATCCGTCTCTCTCTCTCTCTAGACAACTCTCATTTCTCTTGTTATCTCTCCCACGCCCCCCCATCGGCCCCTCTATCCATGCCTCTCTCGAATACATAATACACACACATACCTCTCTAGGCCCCGCCAAATGCATCAACTACACATTCACACATGCATGTTACATCACGTACCCCGTTGATCTAAAAAGCCCTCTCTTCACGGTTATTTCGCATACAACATTCCTTTTGAATAAAGTGTGGCCAAAAAATTATTTTAGAGTTTCTACATATATACAACATTACATAGTTATATATAATAACCACTAAACATTACAAAGTTTCATTAAATTATTTACGCTCACCGTACAACTCTATATTTGCTGATGACATGACTAGTTGACCAGTTAAATGCTCCACGTGGCACCTCTAGAGTTTCATTACATTATCTCACTACCATCGTGCCCACCTGTAGACTTGTATCTACTCTACATCTACACTCTTATAAAATACATAAAATACACTTATAAAAAACATATTTGGTGATGATGGTGTGCCTGCCATCCTGCAATATAGGCCGTCCGATTTATATCTGACGGATAGGAAAGAAACTATGGCAATTTTGCAAAAAGGTACCCACACACCTCTCCACATTTGCAAATAAGGCCTTCCCTTGTTCATCCTTTTCTCTCACAAGATAAACTAGTCATACAAATGCATCTTGATGTTACGTGCAATGCACGGGCATCTTGCTAGTAAGAATGAATACAAACGACAAAAAAAATATTTGGACGGTGGTTTGAACTCATGACCGCGGGCACAGCGGACAAGGTGGCCTTGTCACTACTAGGGAAAAGCCTATACACAGAATCTTAGCAGCAGCGCGGTTCAAAATAGAGCGCTGCTGCTAAGTAGTTGTGGCGCGGGTTACGTAAACTTGCTGCCGATAAAGATTTAGCAGTAGAGCGCTCGACCAGAAACGCGCTGCTACAAATATCGACCGGCGGTGTTCCCCCAACTCTAAGTAGCAGTAGCGCGGTCGCAATAACAGCGCTACTGCTAAGTACGTAGTAGTAGCGCGGTTTCCTCGAGATCGCTGCTGGTAAGTTTCAAATTGCCACAATTTTTTGTCCCAGTTAGCAGTAGCGCTTTACCGCAAAGCGCGCTGCTGCTAAGTTCTTAGCAGCAGCGTGTTTTATCTCCCGCGCTACTGCTAACCCCACCAACCCCCAACCCGTCCCTCCCCTCCCCCTTCCTTTTTCCCTTCCCCCTACCTCCCCCTCTCCTCTCTTCCCTCCACCACATGCTCCCACTCTCACTCTTCTTCTTCTCAATACTTCTCCCCCATTACTCTCTCTCTCTTCTCTATCCACCTTCTCTCTCTTCGTTACTCCTACATAACTACACCACCTCCATTAATTAATGCATCTCCTTTCTCTTTTTCCTTCCCCCTCCACTAGTTGAAGTTGTCTCCTTCCAAATTAGGTAGCTAGGTAGATGTAGGATTTAGTTAAGTGAACTATTTGCCCCCTAATTAGATCTATCTTTGTCAAGAAGAGCTTTGTGCACTTTTGATCTCCCTACAACATCATCTCCGGCCATCGAGATAGAGGTGATGAAAATTTCATGCTTTTGCAAAATGGAAATGTGTTTATGTGTGTGTGATATGTTTGTGGAAATTGTGTGTGTGGCATGAGTTGACGCCGCCAAATTGTGCTTTTGAGTTGCCTATGTTTTGCCGAAATGTCGATTTATTTCCGTTTCGGCGAATTTCGGGCAAACTCTAGATCCATATATGTCCTATTTTTAGGGAAGGTCATGCCAATTTTTTTATGACTTTGATGCATGCATGCATTTTTACAATCAATTTTTTTATTATTACCGTGCAGAGTTGACGATGGTCAGTGGAATGATGGTGGACAGGTGGTTGCGGTCGGCGGTGCAAGACATGAAAGAAAATAACCGGAAAGAGGTTTTATGTCCGTGTCGAAAATGCAAAGGAATAGTTTGGCTCGACCCGCATGACGATGGTCGTGTCGAAGCGCACCTGCTCATGACTGGTTTCATGGATGGCTATACTCGGTGGATAATTGAAGATGAGGATGACGATGTTGAGGATGCCGACGGGGCAGGCAATGATGACACGGGGCAAGACGAAGAGATGATCGATAATGGAGGCGGGGAAGAGGCCGGACATGGCGTCGGAGAAGGGGCCGAACATGGCGGAGGAGAAGGGGCCGGACATGGCGGCGGAGAGAACGACATGGACTCCACGCAGTAGAGTTCGTCGGTACTAAGTTCAATTGTGCGGGACCCTCATGTTCAAGCATTGCTTCGCAAGGAGACGAGTACTGAGAGAGCTGCTTCTAGAGAGGAGGCTAAGCTGGAGCAACTGGTGGTAGACTCGAACACTCCATTGTATGATGGTTGCAATCCTGAGGTGACCCGGTTGAGTTTCACGCTCCAACTCCTAAAGACGAAGGCTAAAAACAAATGGACCGACACTAGCCTCGATGAGCATCTCAAGTACCTAAAGGATGTTCTTCCCGCGGGTAATCTATGTTCTACTAGTGTTGATGAGGCCAAGAAGATCGTGTGCCCTCTTGATCTTCCACACGTTAGATACCATGCATGCATCAACGATTGCATAATTTATCGGAAGGAGCACGCGGAAAAAACAACCTGTCCGGTGTGCAATGCTTCTCGATACAAGAAAGCCGGGAAGAAATGTCCCCAGAAAGTTGTATGGTACTTACCGATCACTGCCCGTCTCCAGAGGTATTTTGTAGTTCCCAAGGAAGCAAAGCTAATGCGCTGGCATGCGGAGAGGAAGAAGCCCGACGATGGAGATGATCCGAAGCTGAGACACGTGAAGGATGGAAGCCAGTGGAGAGCGTTGAACAGCTTCTATCGGTATTTTGAATGTGATGCAAGGAACATCGTGCTCGGCGCGTGTACCGATGGCATGAATCCGTTTGGCAACCAGAACACCAACCATAGTACATGGCCCGTGTTTGTATGGATGTACAACCTCCCCCCCTGGTTGTGCATGAAATTGAAGTACATTCACATGAGCATGCTTATTCAAGGGCCGAAACAACCAGGAAATAATATTAATTTGTATCTAGGGCTACTTCAAGAGGAGTTAGACACGTTATGGAAAACACCGGCCAAGACATGGGACGCCAGCAAAGGTGAGTATTTCAACATGAGAGCCGCGCTGATCACGACAGTGCAGGACTATCTCGGTTACGGATATGTGGCAGGTCAGGTGTGCCATGGATATTGCGGATGCACGCGGTGCATGGATGATACAACGTCTCAGCAGCTAACGTCAAGGAAACATGGGGCATCAAAGATGGCTTGAACAGGACGACCCGTGGAGAAACCGTGGAGATCTATTCAATGGTCACGCTGAGCATCGAGGACCTCCACGTAAGCGGAGTGGTGCCGAAATCGATGAGCTGTTGAAAAACTGGAATGAGTGCCCCGCGCCGGGAAAGACGATGAGAAAGGCGCCGGAGCCGCTGCTGAAGGTATGGAAGACGAGGTCTGTGTTCTGGGACTTGGAGTACTGGCACAAACTCGATACACCTCATTGCCTTGATCAAATGCATATCTGTAAGAATGTCCTTGAGAGCTTGCTCGCAACACTGATGAACATGCCGGATAAGACCAAGGATGGGCCGAAGGCAAGAAAAGACTTGCAAGATTTGAAAATCAGGGAAGATCTGCACATGCCGCCCCGTAAAATGTCAGACGAAACAGAGACGGAGACAGAGGCACGGGAGAAGAAGGGCAAGAAATTAAAGAAAGAAGATTATTGCCCCCCCTCTTGCTTCACCTTAAGTCAGGCTGAGATCAATCAATTCTTTAAGTGACTTACCGGAGTGAAAGTTAGTTCCGGTTACTGTGGCAAGATAAGCAGATATCTAGACATGGACAAGAAAAGGTTCAGCGGGATGAAGTCTCATGACTGTCATGTGATGATGACGCAGATACTACCTGTTGCCCTTAGATGGATAATGGACAAGCACGTCCGTGACATGCTTATTGGTCTCTGCAACTTTTTCGACATCATCTCTCGAAAGTCGATCAGTGTGAAGCAGCTCCAAATGCTATAGGAAGAGATCGTTGTGATACTGAATGAGCTTGAGATGTACTTCCCGCCCGCATTCTTCGACGTGATGGTGTATCTGTGTGTCCATATTGTGGATGACATAATAGACCTGGGGCCATCATTCCTGCACAACATGATGCCGTTTGAGAGGCTGAATGGGATCATCAAAGGATTCGTTCGTAACATGTCCCGTCCGGATGGAAGCATCGTCCAGGGCTATTTGGCACAAGAGTGCATCTCTTTCTGTGAGAATTTTCTATATGGCGCAGACCAGCCGCCTGGTGTTAGTGTTGGTTTGCCCGTTAACAAGCACGATGGGAGGCTCGAAGGAGATGGTCACTGCAACGGTCGCAGGGAACTGCACGTGGCATACTCAGATCGATGCAGCGACTTTGACAGAGCAAATTTGGTAGTGCTACAACACCTAGACGAGGTAGATCCTTTCATGGCACTGCACAAAGAAATTATAGCAAAGAAGTATCGTGACCGGGGGGTATGCAGGACGGACGCCGAAGTTACTAGAGAGCACAACTCCACTTTCCTGCATTGGTTCAAAGAGCATATTACTGCTAATCCCCCGAAGGAGGGCTCTAAGGACGGATTGCTCATATACGCCTTAGCACATGGCCCCTCGCCCAACCTCGTAACCTATCAGGCATATGATATCAACGGATACACGTTCTACACGGAGGCAAAAGATATGGACAGTGATGATCAGAACTCAGGGGTGACGATGGAATGCATGACCGGCAGCGACAACGGCACAACTGAACGATTTTATGGAAGGGTCGATGAGATCTGGGAGCTTGACTACTCTGGACTACACAACACGACGATGTTCCGTGTCAGATGGGCTAAGAATGTTGAAAGAGAAAGCCGGATGTTCACTACCATGACTATACCCGATGCCAAGAGTGCTACCGTGAACGCTATCGCAAAAAACGAGCCATGGGTACACGCTAAGCACGTGACACAATGCTTCTTCATAACTGACCCGCGCAATCCCAGCCATGTTGTCATGAGGAGAGGCAAAAGGAACATCATTGGAATGGATGGAGTCGCCAACGAGGAAGACTATGATCAGTACGGCAACCCAATGAGGGAAGATGACGATGATGATGAATTATACGTCAAAAGAAGAATCAATACTACATTACCTAAGAAAAATCATACTCCATGGAAAAGGCAAAGTCACAATGAGGGGCTCAATTATTCTTCGACGAACAAGAAGGGAAAGAAGCTGACTCAAAAACGAAAACGTCAGCACTGAGGAAACGTATGTTATGGGTCCAATGATGTGTAATATATATATGTTCCTATTTTGTATACACACTTAGTCATTATTATGCATGGGTCCAATGATGTGTAATATATATGTTCCTATTTTGCATACATATTTAACCGTCAAATGATGCAATATATATCGCCCTCCCTTCGTTCACTGCCCTCGGGAAATAAAAGTGGGATAAAATAAAGGAAAAGAAAAAGGAAAACTGGCAGTAGCGACGGCAGTAGCAACGCGTTTCCACAAAACCGCTGCTGCTAGATCTTAGTAGTAGCGTGTTTCTCATAAACCGCTGCCGCTACGCACCATAGTAGTAGCGAGTTTCCCATAAAGCGTTGCAGCTACAGATCATAGTAGTAGCACGTTTCTCTGAAACCGCTGCAGCTACAGAATATAGTAGCAACGCATTTTGACATAACGCGCTACTGCTACGTCCACTTAACCCAAAATTCGCACTCGCCCAGCTTCATCCCGCCATTTCCCCCCAAATCCCCACTCTCTCTCTGGCCCCCGTCACTCCGCCGCGCCCGACCCGGCCCCGGCGCTCGCCCCCGACTCCGCCGGCGCCGGCGCTAGCCCCGGCGCTCGCCCCCATCCCGGCCCTCGACCCCGACTCCGGCGCGCTCGCCCCCGACCACGCCGCTCGCCCCCGACCCAGCCGCTCGCCCCCGACCCCGGAGCGCTCGCCCCCGACCCGTCGGCCCTTGCCTCCCTCCTCTCCCCTGCCGGCCGTCGTCGGGCCTGCCTCCTCGCCCCTGCACTCTCTGTAAACCCCCCCTCTCTGCTAGGGTTCTTCATGTTAATTAATTAGGTTATCTATTTAGTTATGAATTAGCTGAATTTATATGGAAATTTGAACTATACATGTGATATGTGCATATGTCATGTTTTGGACATGTCATGTTTGGAAAATGATCCGAGTGGCCTATGTTACGCCGGAATGTTGATTCATTTCCGTTTCGGTGAATTTCAGGCGCTCGATATGTCCATTTTTTAGCAAAGGTCATGCCGAAATTTCCCGTGAAGAAAGGCATGATTTGTGCTACATAGTTGGCATATCGAGTGCTGGAACATAGATTTCTTTTTATGTCATTTCTCATTTATTCATACTTTTAGAAATAAATGAGGCCACTTAATCATAGGAAACATGTCGAACAACGAAGAAACTGGGCCTTCTGACCAAGATGCAGACGAGATGGATTATGAGGGTGAGCAAGAGTACCTCGACTATTTGACTGCTAAGCAAGGTTTGCAGGTCGGCCTCGATGATGGTACTGACGCCGACATCGACACCGACGGCGCCGGCACCGACGGCGCCGGCACCGATGGCGGCGCCGAGACCGGTTGGGAAGGTACCGGCAGGGAAGGTACCGGCCCCGATGCCGATACCGAAAAGAGGAAGCATAAGAAGCAGAGGATACGAAAACCTAACAAAGTAGGGATTGGACAACTTGTGATCACAAAGATGGCACCTGGCAAGTTTGAGCCGTTAGAGCCGGAAGAACCTCGCAAGTGCTATGGGAACCAAGTAGGATGCATCCTACGGGAATGCGCGAGCATCAACGACGATGACTTAAGGAGTAAAGAACATTTGACGCAGTTGTTCCTAACGAAGTTGCACAAGAGATTCAAGTTCCCCGACCGGGATGATAACATAGAACAACCGTGGGATGATCCGAAGATGAAAAAGATTAAAAATCACGCCATGGGCATGTTCAGCAATGATTTGGCCTCCTGGAAAGGGAGGGTGAAACGAGCTATTGAGGCTGATGAACCCCTGTCCAAAATTCTGGAGGAAAATCCGACACTTACAGAAGAGGAGTTCGAAAAGTTCAAGGACACTTGCGCTACCAAGGCAGCCAAGGCTAAGGCTGCGAAATTCAAAAGCCTTCAGCTCCGGAACACGGGGAAGCATTGCCTCGGAAGCCGTGGCTACCTCGGTAAAAGGCCCATATGGGATAAGGAGGACGCGGAACGTGAAGCCGCGGGTCTCCCAGACCCCTTCGCGAAGTTCACCAACCCCTTGGAGCATGACTTCATCAGGGCCCGCTACAAGTGGGACAAGGAGAAAAAGGTTTTTTACACGGACAAGATAACGAGGAAATTGATTAGACTACTGGAGAAGCAACACCGGCTTGCAGCCGAAAGCCCTACTTCTCCGATGAGGCCCAAGTGGGACACCCCTCTCAACCGGGCCTTGAACGAACTTAAGGGACTCCCGTTGGACCAGCGGCCTGTCGGGGCGTGTCTCGCTGTGGCCTCGAGCACCTATGGGGCACTTGGGGCCCCTTCTAGTCCGGAAAGGGAGCGGAGGGCGTGCGCAGAGCAAATCGAGGTCGAGCGCGCGGGGGAGACGGGCAATTTTTACCCAGCTTCGGGGCTCTCCGGAGAGATAAAACCCCTACTGCTGCTTTCGTGATTATATTTGATCTCGCTCGAGCATGCGAGCGTATGGTGGTGTTGTGGGTGTCGAATGGCTCGAACCCCTTCTACGTGCGCATGGGCCTCCCTATTATACTCTGAAGGGGGCATCCACAGGTGGGAGCGTAGGAAGAGGGGGTAGAAAGGTAAAATCGCAGGTTGGTACAACAGTGACCAACAGTGACCCTTACCTAACTCTGACGGCAGGGGACAAGGGCATTTAATGCCCGTCCGGTCGCCCCAACAGTGCAGAGGAGTGACCGTTAAGTGAGCCACCGGTCTCTGTCAGCTCCATTTGCCACCTCGCCCCGCGTGGCTGCGCAGTGCCGCGCCACGTGCCCTCGGGATGGCCTTGTGTTGACACGTCGCCGGATGCGCTGGAGTTTGGGTGGCAGCCTTGCCGCGGCAAGTGCCTTGCCGTGGCCCTTTTCTTGTCGTGCCGGCAAGCTTGCCGGCAGTCAGGTCTTGCCGGAGCATGCGGGGTGCCGCGGCAAGTCGTCTGGAGATGCCCAGGACGGCCTTCCCGGCAAGCTCCTCTTGCCGGGGCCTTCATTTTCTTTGGTTAATACTTCGTTCTTGAATGGCAGTAGTAGGTGTGACGGAGGGTCTTGGCGGGCGTCCGGCAAGCCTTGCCGCGGGGTACTGCGACCGCCCGTGCACAAGTTCGGGGTACTAAGGTACCCCTACTTTAGTACACCGACAGGAGCCCCCGGGCCTGGGCCATACACGATGCTGAGCGTTGTTGGGCCAGGCCCAAAGCAGTGCACGGGCACGCGCGGCCTGGGTCCGCCCGCGATCGGACTCCGTGCCCACCGCGCTCTCCCGCAACGGCATGCATCGATTGCGGCGTCGTGGGAGACGTGTCAATACTTAATTCTAGGAAATGCGTAACGTTCGCATCCCCCGTTTATAAGCAGAGGAAACGGGGCCGTTCCTCCACTTCCGCCACTTGCAGTTCCTTCCTCTGAAAGCTCCGCCGTTCTCCCCCGTCTCCTGAATCAAGAGGAAAACAGTGCTCCGCCGTCCGTCGTCGCCGTCGCTTTCGCCACCCACCCCCCCCCCCCCCCCCCGCCGCCCCCGCCATGGCTCCGAAGGCTGGGAAGGCTACGAAGGCCGCGAAGGCCACGAAGGCTGCGAAGGCCGTGAAATCGGCCGAGGCGCTGGAGCTCGAGGCGCTGCATAAGAAGCAGGTGCTTCCCCCCCCCCCCCCCGAGCTCACTCCGGAGGCGTTGCGGGCGTAGTTTTACCTCTTCTGGTCGACGGAAACGCGTGCGCATCCGCGCACGCCGGTGCTTTCCGCGAAGGCCTCCAAAACGAAGAAGTGCCCCAAAGGGTACTACTTGTTCCCCGTGTTCTTCTATTGCAGGCTCTGCCCACCTTTTTCCGATTTCTTTTGCGACATCATGAACACCTACGGGTTTCATCTGCTCGATTTCACCCCCAACGCCATTCTGACAATGGCGGTTTTCGCACAGCTCTGCGAGAACTTCGTTGGCATCCTCCCCAATGTGGCCCTTTTCCGTCATTACTTCTCCCCTCGGGCCGAGAATGGGGAGCCACTGGCTGGCGGAATCGCCTGGACCTCCCGGATGGGCATGAAGGAAGTGTAGTTGTCGGGCGAACTCCACAGCAAGTGGGACGAGTGGAGGGCGGAGTGGTGTTGGATCTGTGATGACAATCCGCCGTCATTCACCGAGCTGTGCAAGACTCGGGTGGTGCGCGGCAACGATTGGAGCGCTCTATCGTCGGACGATGCCAAGCTATCGATCGCCACCTCCCGAATCCTTCGGCTCAGGCATGCCGGACTCACAACAGGGGCGGTTGGTGCGGATTTCCTTCGTCGCCGTATCGCCCCTCTGCAAGCGAGGGGGAGGCCCGCCTGGCAGTTCAGCGGCCCGGCAGATTTCATGAGGCTACGCCCAGGCCTCAACTTCAACTTCACGGTCATGGAGCTTGGCGCGATGCTGAGGGAGATGTTCAAGCATGACCCCAATCATCCAGAGTGGTTCCAGTTGGCGCAGGGCGTCGTCCCCTTGTGCAACAATTCCCAGCGCGATCGCATCTGCGCAATGATGCCAGAGTGCGACTCGCATGGGATAAATGCAAACTGGATAGAGCCTGCCGCCGAGGTCGTGCAGCAGTTCTTTGATGACTTGTCAGAGGTGGCAGTTAACTCAGACGAGCAGAAACTCCTCACCCGTGCCACCACTGCCGAAGAACTAGCGTATATTGCTAGCAGGGCCGAAGAGGCGGCTGCGGCCGCCGCAGCCGGCGAGTTTGGATTTACGCTGGCGGAGGCGGACGCAGCAGAGGCGGCAAGCCTTGCCGCCCGGGAAGCACTTGCCGGGGAAGGCGATGGCGAAGGGGAGGTCGACGCCGGAAAGGGCGAGTCCGCCGAGGGCGCGAGCGGCCAGCCGTCTTCGAGCAACCTGCCGCAGGCGGAGCCCACAGCGCAGCCCCAATTCCGTCCGAGAAGGCGCCTCCGTCGGGTCGGAGAGCTGGCGGAGTAGCAGGCCGCCCCGCAGCCACGGCGCCGCGGGACGCGTTCCACTGCGGCAGGTACTGCAGCTGCGGGGGGGTCCCAGGCCGCGCCGGCAACCGAGGCGGGGTCTTCTCGGGCCGCCACGCCTGATCCTGTCGCAGCCCTCGGCAAGCGCCGGAGGGAGCCTACTCCTCCGCCACGTCGCGCTGAGAGGGTACCGGAGTTCGACCTCTCCTCGCTAAGCTCCGACGACGACGAGGAGGAGGAGGAGGAGGAGGAGGAGTAAGGCCTTCCTCATACCGTGCTTGTCTTTCTCTTGATCCTTATTATTGTTTGTCTTGTATCTAATCTGTTTTTCTCCAAACCCCTGCTCTGTATCAGGACTTTGGCGGAGAGAGCGGCGAAGAGGGCCAAGGTCCCCGTGGTTAACATCAAGGACGATCCTGCCGTGGTAGCAGAAGATACGTCCGAGACCACTTTGACGGACCCGGTCCCTTCTCCTCGCAGTAGCTCCCAGCACAGCCCCCAGCGTGAGTGCCTCAATCCACTCCCTGTCGTGGGGCGCGCATGGTCGCTTCTTCTTCTGCCAATATCTTGATTATTGGCTCTTTTGTATACAGGAGAAGAGCAGGCCCACCAGGAGCAGCCGGAGGCCGATGCGGAGGTGTCGTCGGCCTCGACTACGCCACCGAGGGCCGACTCCCCGATGTGGGAGCCGTCTCCGGCAAGGATGGGGTCTCCGGCAAGGGGTGGGTCCAACGAGCCCCCGGTGGTGGAGCCCACGATCACAGAGCCCAGCACAGGTGACACTCCTTGACGGGGACTCTCCCTCAGGTCCCGCTGATCTTCCTTTCTCCTTCTTTTGGGTATTTGCTTGACTGTCCCTTTCTTTTCCTGCCTTCAGATCCTCCCCTTGGGGACCCGATGGAGGTTGAGGCCACCGGCGAGGAGGGCGGCCGTGGCAATACTGGGGATGCCGCCGCCGCTGAGGGAGGGGCCGGCGCGGAGGAGCCCGCCTGCGAAGAGGCCGCCGGGGTCGCTGGCACAGGGGCCGGCGAGGGGTCCGGTGACCGTACTGACGACCCAGAGGACATAGGAGCGCAAGGCGCTGCACCGACTGCCGATCTCTCCGCCGCTCATGCAGCACCACGCTCCGAGGAGCCCCAGCCCGGAGCATACTTGAAAGCCGGCGAGGGCGTATACATTAAGCTCCCTTGGGCATCGAGCTCCAGGGCACCGGTTGAAGGAGAGGAGTTCGACGGGGAAATACTTGCCTCTGCTGGGCTGTCAATGGTTGACAGGCCGAGCAGCAGTAGCGGCGAGTCCGAGGAGGAGCAGCTGCTCCAGAAGGTGGTGTCACTCTACCGCGCCCGTCAAGCGAAGCTTGAGTCCCGGGAAGCGCTCGTCATGCAGGCGGGAGCTGATATAGAGAAACATGCGCAAGAGCTCAAGAGCCGCAACCAGGAGGCCCTCCGGTCCATTGCCGAGGAGAGGGCGCAGCTCGAAGAGGCGAAGAAGGCGTTCATCCTGGAGAAGGCTGAAGCCGAGGAGCAGCAGAGGCTTGCCGCCGAAGGGCTGTCCAAGCGGGACGGCGAGCTGATACAGAGGAAGGCGTACTTGGACAGCCATGACGAGGAGCTCGCCGTCCGGGAACAGTCACTTGGCGGGGCACTCAAGGAGGCGAAGGATGCTGCCGCGGCTGCCGAGGCCGCCAAGAAGGAGTTGGAGGAGAAAGTGACGCAGCTGGAGGCGGACGCGACAAGGAAGAACGAGGAGCTTGCCGCACTCCAGCGCGATCGCGAGAAGGATGCGCGTGCCCACGGCGATCTGCAAGCCCAGCTCTTCGAGAAGATCAAAGAGCTGAACGCCGCCAAGGACTCGAGCGCTGATCTAGAGCTGAAATTGGCCACCTTGACGGAGACACTAGACGCCACCAAGAAGCGAGAAGATACCCTGAGAAAAGACCTCAAGGACAACGAGGAGCTACTGACGAGGGACGCCGAGGCCCAGAACACCTTCAAGGCCACGGTGGAGCTCTGGACGGAGGGTCTCATCAACATCGCCACGCTTATTGACGAGGAGTTGGCGGGGCTGAACTTGATGGGCTTTGGGTACTCTACAGAGGGGAACCTCCAGCCCAGCGCCAAGCTCACGCTTTTCTTCAAGGATGTGGTGACGGCTCTCTGGCAGCTCCGGGAAAGGATCCCGAAGCAATTGGCCGCCGAGTCGCGCGCGGTCTGCGCTGGAGTTTTGGAGAAGGTGTTGGTGAAGGTCCTCTACCGCAACCCGGGCATCGACCTCTCCCGCGTCACCAAGAAGCTGCCGGGGGGCGCTGACGTTGAGGAGCTCAAGGCCATCGTCGCACCCATCGTGGACAAGGTGAACGAGGTTAGGAGGGTCGATGGCGAGCGCGTGGATTAGGCTGCCCTTCTTCTCCCTTTTTCTTGCTGCTGTCATTTTGGTTACGAGAACAACTTCAGTCAGTGCCACAATAAGTCATTCTTGTAATATAACTTAATTCTGGGTACTGCTCGTCATGTTATTCCCTTTACTCTGTTGCATTCCTTGTATGCTTTTTACCCTACGCTTTGAGGAACCTTGCCGGCGCGAGCACGCTCGCTGAGTACAGGACATCAGCGGCCCGCTGGCGGTGCTGCTTCCGGCAAGAAGACTTGTCGGGACTAGTTGCAGCTCACTCGCATTGTTGAGCGGGCTCGGAAATAACGCAAGGGCGCAATTTAGCCGCGAGTCGATTCCTCCGCGCACAGGTTTTCCATACAAGGCACGAACGTTCAAGGGATATAACTTGAAAAAATTTAAAAATGATTAGGCTCAAACTTTAGCTACTTAGCTTTTCTGTCTTCTGCGTCCCGGCAAAGCTAGATTCCCTTGAACGGCGCCTGGTCCATACTTTTACCTTCTCCTCCCCCGGTGAACTTGTGGGCGGAGGAATCTTCTGTTTATGAGAAGAAAGAAGAGAAAATAATGGTATGGTACCTTAAGGTTCGCTATTGCTTACCGGGGTTGCGTGCTACACAGAGTGTCAAATACAGATGCAAAAGAAGAAAAATGCATTAAATTTGACAAGACATGTGAAGCACACAAACTTTATTTCCGAACGGGGGCGCAAACTTTATTTACGCACGGGGGCTGCGCCCGGCTTTGTACAAAGGGTTACATGCGACAGCGGCAAGGCTTTTACAAAAAAGGTGGTTGCCGGAATGGGTCCGGCAACCGCGCCTTATGGGTAAAACTTGCGAAGATGCTCTATGTTCCAGGAATTGCTCACCGGAATGCCATCTTTGGTCTCAAGGCGGACAGCGCCAGGCCTAGTGACTCGCTTCACCCAATAAGGGCCTTCCCACTTCGGCGTCAACTTGTTTGAATTCTTGGCGGATTGAACACGCCGAAGAACAAGGTCGCCTTCCTCGAAACTTCTGGCGTTAACCTTGCGGCTATGATAGCGGCGCAAAGCTTGCTGGTAGCGAGCAGCTCACACAGCAGCCCGAAGACGATTCTCCTCGAGGAGCAGCGCGTCATCTTGCCGCAGCCGCTTTTGCTCAAGCTCATCATAAGCGAGCACTCGTGGCGACCCGTATACGAGTTCCGTGGGGAGAACTGCCTCTACTCCGTAGACAAGAGCAAAGGGTGTCTGGCCGGTGGCTCGATTTGGCGTCGTCCTGATCGACCAAAGAACCACTGGCAGCTGCTCGATCCAATTTCTTCCGCACTTGTGCAGCCTGTCGAAAGTTCTGGTCTTGAGCCCGCGCAGCACTTCAGCGTTCGCCCTCTCTGCTTGACCGTTGCTTCTCGGGTGAGCAACAGAAGCGAAGCAAATCTTGGTACCAAGATCTTGGGCGTACTGCATGAAGGTGTGGCTTGTAAATTGTGTGCCATTGTCGGTAATGATCCTGTTAGGGATCCCGAAACGGCAAACAATCGACCTAAAGAACTTGATTGCTGATTGTGCTGTCACCTTCCTCACTGGTTCCACTTCCGGCCACTTTGTGAACTTGTCGATTGCAACGTACAAGTACTCAAAGCCCCCGACAGCTCGGGGGAAGGGGCCGAGGATGTCGAGCCCCCAGACCGAAAATGGCCAGGATAAAGGGATCGTTTGGAGAGCTTGAGCTGGTTGATTAATCTGCTTGGAATGGAACTGGCATGCTTCACACTTGGTTACTAGTGCAGTTGCGTCCTGGAGGGCTGTCGGCCAGAAGAAGCCTTGCCGGAGAGCCTTGCCGGCAAGTGATCTTGCGCCAATGTGGTGACCACATATGCCCCCATGTATCTCTGCCAACAGCTCTTGTCCCTCTTCCCGGGAAATGCACTTCAATTTCACTCCGTTGAATCTTCTTCTATACAGTATGTCATCGACAAACTGGTACATACTTGATTGTCGGGCTACTTTCCGCTTCTTCTTGCTCCTCGGGAAGTTCTCCTGTTTGATGGAAGTGGACTATTGGCTGTGCCCAGGTCGGAGCCTGTGGCTCGACGACGAGGACTAAAGGCGCGAAGGCTGCTGCGGGGACACCCGCTTCGACGGCAAGGATCTGGGATCCTGTCGGAGCGTGATGTTCCTCGGCAAGTGTGCTTGGACATAGCTTGTCGGGAGTGCATGCCTCAACAACGCGAGCCCCGGGGCTCGTCGGAGGAGACTGCTCCCCAGCTTTTTCTGTGTTGAGCCTGGGAACCTTCTTGACGGCGGTCTCTGGAGGCCCTGCCGAAAAGTGGTCGCCAGCAGGCAATTTCCTCTTCTTACTTTGTCCAGCTGATGGCGTGACGGATGGCTGAGCTAGCTTGAGCACAAAAATCCCTGGTTCCACAGGCAATTTGAGCGCGGCACATTTTGATAGGCTATCTGCAATGTCATTCTGAGCCCTGGGGACATGCTCCATTTGCAGGCCATCAAAATGTTCCTCTAGCTTCCTCACTTCATCAATGTATGCTTCCATCAGCGGACTTTGGTAATCTTTGTTGACTTGGCGGACGACAAGCTGCGAGTCACCCCTGACAATAAGCTTCCTGATCCCAAGTTCCGCCGCTATCCTGAGTCCGGCAAGCAAACCCTCATACTCTGTAGTATTGTTTGTTGCTTGCTCCTTGGGAAAGTGCATCTGGATCACGTACTTGAGGTGCTCTCCGGTGGGTGCGACAAGTAGTACGCCCGCACCGGCGCCCTTCAGCGAGAAGGCACCATCAAAGTACATGATCCATTCTTTGCCCGCTTCCTTGACGGGGATGCTCTTCTCTGGAGTTCCTTCATCGGGCGTTGGCGTCCATTCTGCTATAAATTCTGCCAATGCCCGGCTTTGAATGGTAGAAGTACTTTCAAACTTGAGGCCAAAGCTTGACAATTCCAGTGCCCACTCGATGATCCTGCCTGTTGCTTCTGGATTCTGCAATATCCTCTTCAATGGAAAGCGAGTGACCACTGTGATCTCATGTGCTTGAAAGTAATGGCGCAGCTTCCTCGAGGCCATGAGGAGGCCGAAAAGCAACTTCTGCACACCCGAGTACCTTGATCTAGGCCCCTGTAGAAGGGAACTGACAAAGTAAACTGGGCGCTGCACCATCTTCTTCTGTTTCCCTTCTTGTGGCTGCGCAGACCCATCCTTGCCGGAACTAGAACTTGCCGGATCAGGGCTTGTTGAGGAAGCCCCCTGCTTGTCGCTGGACTCGTACGCCGCGGCCGCTGGCTCATCATCTGCCTCCCTCTCCGCCACTAACGCAGCACTAACCACTTGATTGGTTGCCGCCAGATATAGCAGCAACTTCTCTTGTGGCTTAGGTGCGACAAGTGTTGGAGTGGAGGACAAATATTTCTTCAAGTCCTGCAGCGCAGCCTCCGCTTCCGGAGTCCACTTCATTGGACCCGCCTTTTTCAAGATTTTGAAAAACGGCAGGGCGCGTTCAGCAGACTTGGAAATGAACCTGCTGAGGGCAGCAACGCAGCCGGCAAGCCTTCGTACGTCCTTGACTCGTTTTGGTGCTTCGATTTGCTCGATAGCCTTGATCTTGTCGGGATTGGCTTCAATCCCCCTCTATGACACAAAGAATCCAAGAAGCTTGCCGGAAGGAACTCCGAACACGCACTTCTCGGGATTCAACTTGAGGTTGACCTTGCGCAGATTTGTGAAGGTCTCGTCCAAATCTTGGATCAAAGTCTCTTTGTCCTTGCTCTTGACCACTATGTCATCCATGTATGCTTCCACATTTCTGTGCAGTTGCGGCTCAAAAGCATGACTGACTACTCTCGCAAATGTTGAACCAGCATTCTTTAGTCCAAAAGGCATCCGTACGAAGCAGTACGTGCCACATGGAGTAATGAATGCGGTCTTCTCTTCATCCTCTTCTGCCATGAAGATCTGATGATATCTTGAGTATGCATCAAGGAATGAGAGCAGATCACATCCTGCTGTGGAGTCAACAATCTGGTCGATGCGCGGCAAGGGGAATGGATCCTTGGGGCAGGCTTTATTAACATCAGTGAAGTCAATGCAAAGCCTCCACTTCCCGTTCGCCTTGCGCACAACTACCGGATTGGCTAGCCACGTCGGATGGAGTACTCCTCGGACCAATCCCACCGCTTCCATCTTTCTGATCTCTTCTGCTATGAATTCTTGACGCTCTACTGCTTGTTTCCTGACTTTTTGCTTGACGGGCCGCGCGTGAGGGCAGACGGCAAGGTGGTGCTCGATTACTTCCCTGGGAACACCGGGGATGTCAGTTGGCTGCCATGCAAACACATCGACATTCGCCCGCAGGAAAGCAACGAGCGCGCTTTCCTATTTAGGATCAAGCGTGGCACTGATGGTGAAGGTACCACCGGTGCCGTCCTCCTTGGCGGCCACTTTCTTGGTCTCCGGTGAAACTGCCTTTGCTTTCTTGCACTTGCCGGCAGAGCTCGATGGCGCGTCCTCGACGACAGCGCAGCACTCCGGGGAGGTGCGCTTGCCGGAGTGGACACTAGAGCTGCTTTCGCCGGACTTGGCTTTATTCTTCCCCCGGGGAGCTTCGACGGCGAGTGGCTTGCTCTCTGCTGCGGCTGCTGCTTCCCGGTAGATCTTGTCGGTGCAGATAAGTGCATCCTTCTTGTCGCCTTGGACAGAGATGACACTTAACGGACCAGGCATCTTGAGCACATTGTATGCATAGTGAGAGGCTGCCATGAACTTGGCAAGCGCTAGTCGGCCGAGTATCCCATTATAAATTAATGGGATGTCAACAACATCGAATGTGACCCTTTCTGTTCTGAAGTTCAGTTCGTTGCCAAACGTCACTGGTAACGTGATCTTCCCCTTTGGCTTGCTCCTTTCCGGATTTATCCCTTGAAAGGTACCAGTTTCTTCGAGCTCGCTGTCGGGGATCTGGAGCTTCTTGAGCACTGTGGAGGAGATCAGGTTCAAGCCGGCCCCGCGGTCAACCAACATATTCGTGACCTTGAGGTTGCGGATTGTTGGTGAGACCAACATTGGCAAGCACCCGACCGCGGTGACGCGATCGGGATGATCCTTAACGTCGAAGACGATGGGCGTGCCGGACCACTTCAGGGGCTTGCGCGACTCGACGGACGGCTCCGCCGCGTTCACTTCTCGCACCCACTGCTTGAGTTGGCGGTGCGAGGCGTGCAGGGAGGCATTGCCGTCGATGCACAGCACCTCTGTTGCCTTCTGGAGCTCTTGGTCGTCAGTCTCATCTTCCTCCATTTCATCCTCCTCGTCTTCATCCTCATCCTTGTCGCGACCCCGGGGAGGCCTGTCTCCTTGCCGTGGCTTGGCCTTGCCGCGGTGCCCTCCCCGGACGGGAGGTTACTTGCCGGATCCTCCGCCGCCCCCCTGGGCTCTCTCCTTGTCGCGGCGCTCATACTCAGCTTTATGTAGCTCCGCCATCTGCTCCACTTTCTTGCAGGTTTGGAGATCATGGCCCTTGGTGCGGTGGATCTTGCAATATCGCTTGCCGGAGCCATCCTGCTTGTCGACGGCTACCACAGCCTCGCCGGAGTCATCGGCTTTGGCTTTGTCAGAGCCGCCTCCGTTGCCGGAATGCTCGACAGCTAGCACATCCTTAGCCTTTCTCTTCCTGTTGTTCCGCCTCCGGTTCTTCCTTGCTGGGGCGGCATCCTCACTGTCAGACCCCTCTGCTCCTGCAATCTCTCCGGGAATTTTCCTCCCTTCCTCAGCCCGTGCACACTTGTCGGCCAGAGCATAGAGCTCGCTGACATCTCTGATCTTGCACATCGCCATCTCCTCTCTCATCCGGCGGTTGCGCACGTTCTGATGGAACGCGCTGATAACCGCGGCAGGGTGGACGTCTGGGATGTTGCGTTGCACCTGACTGAATCTTTGTATGTACTTGCGCAGGGGCTCCCCTTCCTTCTGGACGAGCAAATGCAGGTCGCTTTCCTGGCCATGGGGTTTGTGGCCGCCTATGAAGGCGCCGACAAACTGATGACACAGGTCCACCCATGAAGAGATGGAGCCGTCCGGCAAGTGCATGAGCCAAGATCTGACGCTGGGCTTGAGTACCAGCGGGAAGTAGTTGGCAAGGATCTTCTCGTCGCGCCCTCCGGCAGCCTGCACCGCGATGGTGTAGATGCTGAGGAACTCCGACGGATGAATCCTGCCATCATACTTCTCGGGCACGTCTGGCTTGAAGTTCTTGGTTTTGGGCCACTGGACTTGCCGCAGCTCACGGGTGAACGCAGGGCAACCCGCCGCGTACGGCAAGTCGCCTGGCTCTCCGGGTGCGTGCACGTCGACAGTGGGCCCAGCGCGCTGGTCGGATTGACGTCGCGCTTCCCTTCTGCGCTCTATGCGGGTGCGAGCGTCTTCATGTTGTCGTTCTTGGAGAACGTGGCGCTGGTCACGGCGAGTTCGCGGGTCCGACGACGCGGTGGAGTCGGCGTCGGGGTTGGTCCGGCGAGCTGGCGATCTTGGCCTTCGGGGCTGGGAGTGCATTGAAGTGGCACCCCCAGCGGTCTTGTCGGCGTTGGCTTGCGCCTGGGCGTCTTGCCGAGGCCTTGATGCGCTCGGTTGCCGGGGCTTGTCGCCGTTGGCGAAGCCGATGAGACCGTATATGGTCATCCTCCAGTCGTCGATCTTGTGCGGCGCTGGAGGGTAGTCCAGGAGCAGCTGGGCTCGGGCCAGCGCTTCCTCTGCTCTTTTGGGCGGCGGTGGTGACGAGCGGCGCGAGGAGCGGGATGTGCTCGGACTCCCGACTGGATTAGGAGGAGCAACACCCTGTCCGGGCGACCGTACCTCGCTTGCGCCAGCATGCTGGCGTGCATGCTGGCCTCGAGCGTCCCGCGACCCACCAGCTTGGCCTTGCTCCAATGCAAGCACGGTGCTAGGAGCACCGGGGCGTTGTTGACCTTGCACCTCCTGGGAAGGGTGCGGCGTCTGCACTGTCGCCGACGCTTGCGGGGCCTTGTTCTTGGATCTGGTGACGATGTGCGTCCCACCGTCGGCGCCCGCTCTACCGCCGGCGTCCACCCCACCGCCAGCTTGCTCCGGCAGTGGTGGTGGAATTGATGTAGACGGAGCGGCCACCTCTGAAGGCTTCTTCTTTGGTGGCATGTTGACGAAGGTGTTGATGCTGCGCGTGCGGAGACCGGATCAGATGCTCATGACTTTGACGCCCCCCTACCTGGCGCGCCAAAGATGTCGGGGCGTGTCTCGCTGTGGCCTCGAGCACCTATGGGGCACTTGGGGCCCCTTCTAGTCTGGCAAGGGAGCGGAGGGCATGCGCAGAGCAGATCGAGGTCGAGCGCGCGGGGGAGACGGGCAATTTTTACCCAGCTTCGGGGCTCTCCGGAGAGATAAAACCCCTACTGCTGCTTTCGTGATTATATTTGATCTCGCTCGAACATGCGAGCGTATGGTGGTGTTGTGGGTGTCGAATGGCTCGAACCCCTTCTACGTGCGCATGGGCCTCCCTTTTATACTCTGAAGGGGGCATCCACAGGTGGCAGCGTAGGAAGAGGGGGTAGAAAGGTAAAATCGCAGGTTGGTACAACAGTGACCAACAGTGACCCCTACCTAACTCTGACGGCAGGGGACAAGGGCATTTAATGCCCGTCCGGTCGCCCCAACAGTGCAGAGGAGTGACCGTTAAGTGAGCCACCGGTTGCCACGATGGCGTCTCTGTCAGCTCCGTTTGCCACCTCGCCCCGCATGGCTGCGCAGTGCTGCGCCACGTGCCCTCGGGATGGCCTTGTGTTGACACGTCGCCGGATGCGCTGGAGTTTGGGTCGCAGCCTTGCCGCGGCAAGTGCCTTGCCGTGGCCCTTTTCTTGTCGTGCCGGCAAGGTTGCCGGCCGTCAGGTCTTGCCGGAGCGTGCGGGGTGCCGCGGCAAGTCTTCTGGAGATGCCCAGGCCGGCCTTCCCGGTAAGCTCCTCTTGCCGGGGCCTTCGTTTTCTTTGGTTAATACTTTGTTCTTGAATGGCAGTAGTAGGTGTGACGGAGGGTCTTGGCGGGCGTCCGGCAAGCCTTGCCGCGGGGTGCTGCGACCACCCGTGCACAAGTTCGGGGTACTAAGGTACCCCTACTTTAGTACACCGACACGGCCGCAATATGGTCGTGTGCACGGTGCTGGAGATGACGCCACGTGGAAGGTGTTTTACAACGACGTTCCGGAGGCCAAGAAGCAGAAAAAGAAGTTTAGTCAGGCGGACATCGACGCAAAGGTGAAGCTTGCGGTCGAGAAAAAAGCAGCTGAGGACGCGAAAAAAGCAGCCGAGGACAAATATGAGTTGCTACAGCAGGCAGCCAATGCAGCTGTAACTGCCTACAGAGAAGATTTTGCTACTAACTTGGTTCCAGTTATCATCAACTGGGCGAAGGAAAATCCACACAAAACGGTACATGATTTCTCGATGCCCAGTTTCGTCGCGAGCAACTCCATGAACAACAACACCATCGCACCATCACTTGCTCAAGCAACCGGGCCTCCTCTCGTAGCCGCTCCCGCTCATAGCAGCCCGTCCTCAGTCTCAGGCGTGCTAGGTGGGCCTTCGTCTTTGGCTGAGCTTGACGCCGTCACGGTAATTACATGTCGCACCAACATATATATATATATATATATATATATATATATATATATATATATATATAATATTCCATTTTTGTTGCCTTTCGGTTGTTTTACACCACAGACATATGTGTTTGCAGGCGAAAGAAACCCCATGCACCATACTCTACTTGATCAAAGGCCAGAAGGTGGACGTGGGAAAGGGGATGATAATGGACCCCTCTCAACGCACATTCCGCAACCAGCCGATCCCCGCTGGGCACTTCAGGGTTAGCTTGACCAGTGTGAAAACGGGGCACGAGGATTTGCCTCCTCCAGTACAGCATGTGGGAGCGGACGATGAGACCCCGCCGCGAATTGGACGCTGCAAGGGTTGGGTGCTGCTATGGCCGAAGAATCTTATTCGTCTGGAGCCGGCCGAGAGCACACCAATAACTACCACACATCAACAAGCATGTGCGGAGACCACGACCCCACCTACGCAATTACTAGCTCCTGTAGTAGTGCCGGGTGAGAGCGGCGGACGACATGATGAAGGGGGTGCAATAGTACTGGCTGATGTAATTTCTCCTGTAGAACAGAGAATGGATGATGAGACGGAGGTCGACCCTATGGATTACCTCAATACAAATGCGTATGACTATGACATAGATATGATGAGTCAACCATATGACGAATCGGGCTATCAGCTTGCTAATGAGGATATGGATGATATGCCTGGGCAGGGCCGTACCATGGAATGCAAAAAGTCTCTCTTCATGAAATCCTCACAGGACACGCCTGAAGATGCTGCCTCAACACAGGCTCAACTAGCCGGGCGTGAGGGTCGTACAGTACTTAGCCCGGGAACACTTGGGCAGGGGTTAAGGAAGGGTCTGGAAGGTGTGCCCAAGAAAAAGGAGAGGAAGAGATCGGGGAAGGTAACTGCCTCCAAACAAGCCAGAGCACACAGCAGCCAGACGATGCATTCTGAAGAGCGTGTACCCGTGAAAGGTGCGGTCATGTTCCATCTCACGGGCGAGCCGATGCTACCGCCGAAACCGCTGGAGGCACTATCACTGGATCTCAGGAGACTGCACGACCATGTGCTGTCGACTGAGAAAAGCCTACTAGCCTCAAAGGATCCAGGATATCCGACATACGCGGCTCGTGTGCCTGAGGGGAAGTGCTACGTCGACACACGGCCCGCGGAGGTGTTCTTCCTGCGGTTTGACCATATCTTTGAGATGTTTCTAACAAGGCGGCTTGATTTTACTATCGTCCGCCTTTTTGCGCTACATATGAGCTCCGTCGTGAAGAGTGAAGAAGTCTCGCAAATCTGTGTGGCGGATCCGTACTACATGCACGAGTCTTTCTTGAGTCTCGGCGACTTTGAGCGTGAAACTGCTAGGGAGTACCTCCAAAACTTCATGGTATAGAATAAGGACCGGGAAATTGTCCTCGTGCCTTATCATCCAAAGTAAGTCAGTTCCGGACAACCCTTTCGTACATTTCAATCATTCCTTCTCTCTCATATGGGGAATAATTTGAGGTGTCTTTTCCCCGTAGCAACGGGCGCGCCGTCCTTATCGTTCTTTACCCGCAAGTCTCCCACGCCGTGTATTTTGACCCTTCCAGAGACTACGAGAAAAAGGACTACACCCACATAATGAATATTCTATATGATGCTCTCCAAGGCTTCAACTTTAGAGGTGGCCACGTGCATATCAGGAAACAAAGGAACAAGAAGATGGGTTTTGCGCATAAAACTAACTTCTCCTGCATCCATGTCCCAAAACCAAGCAAGAAGGATGGATTCTACATCGTCCATCTCATGATTCAGTTCAACACGGATCACCAAAAGCTTCGCATTAACAGCAGAAATGATGATCATATCCACAAGTGGCTAGAATCTCATGGAGAAGCGAATTATAAACTTAGAGATGACTTCTTTCGCATCCAAAGCGACATTGCGACGATCATCATGAAAGAAGTCGTTGATGAGAAGGGGATGTTCCACCATGGCCCTATATCGCGAGCTGACGTCCGAACTCGCATAGGCATGCAACGTCTAGATCTCACGCCGTTCAAGCAGCTAGGGTTCATCCTCGATGATATGGAAGGATGGAACTTCTAGCGATTTATGATGCCGATGATGATGATATGTGTCGGTTGAACTTGTATACTTTTTGTAGCAATGAAACTTTGTGATGTCCACGGTCCCTGCCGAACTTGCTTAACGCTACTTTGTTAGTTTGCGTACGATGACCTGCGTACCTCTAGTTAATTAATTTGCATACTGTATATGTTGCATCTAGTTGCTAAACTTTCTTTTTTGGTGTTGCTCTAGTATATTTTGTCGCATATATATGATTGTACATCCTCTTCATGAACATGCATCTCTAACAGGTACCTAGTTTCTTGATGGCGAGATGGAAATGCTATGTCGTGTACAAAGGGAAGGTTCCGGGGGTGTACAACGAGTGGCATGAGTGTCAGGCGCAAGTGAATGGGTTCACGGGCGCCAGCCATAAAGGCTTCAAAAGCAGACAAGAAGGAGAACTAGTTACTTGAGGTTCACGCTAGCGCAAGAGAGGACTCGTAACCGCCACCTCATGTACTGCATGGTTCCTCTCTCACTCATAGTGATAGCACTTCTTGCGTATACCTTTGTTTAGATGGATGATGTTGTTGTAGTTGCAAGTATTCGAGACTTGCATGTATTGCTATTTTCGAGATGATGACAAGATATCACTTTGTGTTGGATGATGATTATGAAGAGACTATTTGTATGTACATGCTATGATTACATTTGTGGTCTCACAGGCATTTGTATGTGTATCATGATGACATTTCTATGTGCTAAAGATTCTTCTACAAATCCGGTTCAAATACAAAACAAATATGCCAAAAAAACTACTTAAATTAGCAGTAGCGAGTGTACAAAAGTTAGCAGCAGCGCCTCAATAGCAGTAGCGCGTCCGGCCAAAGAGCGCTAGCGCTACTAGCGGTAGCGAGCTTCCCATAACCGCGCTGCTGCTACACTTGTGTAGCAGTAGCGCGGGTGCTCACGCGCTACTGCTATGAGTTAGCTGTAGCGCCGTATTAGTAGCGCGGGTACCCGCGCTACTGATACATCTAAAACCCACGCTACTGCTAGCCTTTTCCCTAGTAGTGTGTAGTGGTATGCTGAGCCATCTGTTTTAACACACAGGAGCTGGTGTGGTGATTATACACACACACACGCATGCACACGAACTACATCCACGCAACACTCACACAAACACATGCACCCATGCACGCACGCAACAACAATCACACATACACACGTAGCCACGCACGCACACAACACTCACACGCACACACGCACACATGCATGCACACACCAGTACACCACACGACCATCACACACTCTCACGCTCAAGTGCTAAACCTACACGTGCATGCGCACACATCAGGCCTTGACAGACACATACACAACCAGGTGATTCCCATGCACAGGTTGGAGTCTTGTCGCGCCTGCGTAAATTTGTGTTTATTTAACCTTTTCACTATGCAAACTAACAGGTGGGACCCACAAGGAACGTGGTCAATTTAACTAGTCAACATGGCGACACACAGACTATTTGGCCGGTCAACAGAGTGCAATCCGATGCTGAACCGTGAGCAAGTGACCGTATAATCACCGCAAAACGTATATAGTGACCGTAATCAGCTTATTCTGAAGCTCGGTGACCGTATTACGCTTTTCTCTCTGTAGGCCCTCCAAAACTACATCTCTACACGTTCCCGCATGTTACATCTAATAACTATGCAATACAGCACTACTACTACACTCTAACACAATGAATCATATGTGTTTTTAGTTTTAATAGATATCATATTGTTACGTATAATTATTCAGTTTGCATACATTAAAACTGCCTTTGAAATGTATGGCCACTATCATCTACCACGCGGGAAAAATCCCGCCCTTTCCTGTTTAATCAGGTTTGTATCGATGGATCGTGCGAAATAGCAAAACTATAGTACTATACAGTACATGTGACAGTTCACTGGGCCGTCGTGTCATGTACTCCTCCGTCGTAAGAGTGGAGCGCTCGCTTTCATAAATATCCTAGTCCCTTTCGCCGACATGTGGGACATCAAGCTACCGGGTCCACGTGCCATACTGGAATACAGTGCAGAGCAGCCGGGGTAAAGCACCCCAGTCATGGCGCCTGCGTAGTAATGAGAAATGAGGCGTCAAATCACAAAGCTGCACCTTTCCCGCAGTTAAGTTGGAGGGACGAAGTAATAATGCTAAAAAAAGAAGTTGGAGGGACGAAGCAACCATCATTTCACTCGTTGCTGACTCCGCTTCTCCCTCATCTTCTTCAACTTAACCACGTGTTGCTTCTGCCGTTGTTCTGCCTCATGTGGGACGCGGATCGGCTTGGTAAAGCACGTACATGTGGGACCACATGTTAGCAAACCACCAGGACAACGTCCTTCGAAAATAAGAAACCCCCGCTGCCATCCGCGCGTCAAAATCACCTCCTTTTTACTAATCTTGATTCTATAATTTTTTAGATCAATATAATTGAGATTTGTATAGATAGCACACAGGAGCAAAACCAAGTGGTATGGTTAAGGTCATCCACAATGTGTAGCCAAATGTGAAAATAGCTTTTGGCATCGTGGGAACCATTGTGGACAGTGTTCCCAAAGCCAAAAAGATGGAACCGAAGCTCCTTGATTGATTGATTGAAGGAATATAAAAATGCAACGTCTCTCCTCTTTCTCCTATGCTTGGACACATGTTGTACAATATAGAGCACAGAGTCTACTCCCCTGTCCCTTCTATCACAAATCACAAAGCAGTGAGGCGTCAAATCACAAAAGCATTGACAAAGCAACCATCATTTCACTCTTCGCTGACTTCGCTTCTCCATCCTCTTCTTCGAGAAACCATCTCACCGCACTAAGCTGGACAGACGACGCTATTGTGTACTCCTAGTAGTATTAGTCCTTTGGTTCAATGGACTTCCTGGATGCAAATAAGGCGGTTGTCTCGGCTTGCAGGCGGCACTTGCGAACGACTTACTGTGGTCTCCCTCAATGTGTTGTCCGTCGAACGCACGTCGCCAAAGCACAAAAACAAGATATCGTCGACGTCACCGCAATGGGGAAGGAAGTCAAATATAGTTACTACCTCCATTTTTTTTGTACACAACGCCAGTATATCAAAATTAAATTTGCAAAAGGCCACTAACACTAATCGAGGCAAAATTGATGGGGTTTGCCTTGTACTAGCAACCAAGGACATTAATATCCCCTGCATGCATGCGGAAGTGAGAAGGTTTTTTTGCATGGCGCTGCATTGATCAAGCGATGAGGAGTGAGATGGTTAGCTCTTTGATCTTTGGAGATAAAAATACGCATTAATTGACACGTGAAACGAGGATTTGTATCGATTAAATGCCGCAAAGGAAAACCCCGCCTTTCTTTTTTAACACTAGTACTCCTAGTACGTGCGTACTTATCCTGTTTGGGTCTACGCCTTGCATTGCCAAACTTCGCCACACATTTTTGCCAAGCTTTCCTAAATTTTCAAAATGAGAAGGAGGTACACTTGCGCACGGCTATCGTGGTCTCACCCCACCCTCACACGGTCTCTCCTGCACGCCGCGGTCGTACCGCACCCTCACACAGTTGCTCATGCACGCCGCAAACCCAACCAAGGGAACGCACCCTCTCTGACACGTGCTGTCGCATGTGAACAAACCAAACTCAGCCATCCTATCGCTGACACATAATTTTCGTTCATAGAGTATGTTTATCCAAACGCATGTTGGGGAGTATCTGTATGGCCCGTGCGGTGGTTTGTTGGGGAAGAAGAAGAGGTGAGGAAGAAGGGAAGAAGCATTAGGAGACGTAGGATATTCATCCAACCGCCAGAAATGGTAGACTGACCCAAGCCAGGCGACTTTCATAACAAATATATGTTTTTACACAGCAAAAGATCCATAAAAATAACAACATAAATAAAAACTATCACTGCTCGCGGAAAGAGACGGCCTCGTCGTCTTTGGCTGCCGGCGCAAACCAGCCGTAGCTGCCGACGTGTGTCTCCGCACCGTGGTTGTCCACGGCCTCCAGCTACTCGTTCAAGCGGAGCATGCAGGCGCTCTGCACGTACAAGAGCACAGCCTGGGTCAACTCGAGTACGTCCGGTTCTGCCTGCAGGAGGGCCTCGATGGTAGCGGCATCCCCGCGCTCCACGTCGAGTCGAGCCTCCGCCGCCCGGTTCAAGTCCAGGACGTCCAGTTCCGCCTACAGGAGGGCGTCAATGAGAGCGGCATCCGCGCGCTCTGCGTCGAGTCGAGCCTCTGCCGTCCGGTTCAAGTCCAGGATGTCCGGTTCCGCCTGCAGGAGGGCCTCGATGGCAGCGACATCCGCACGCTCCGCCTCAAGTTGAGCCTCCACCACCTGGTTTACATCCACGACATCCGGTTCCGCCTGCAGGAGAGCCTCGATGGCAGCGGCATGTGCGTGCTCCGCGTCCAGTTGAGCCTCTGCCTCCTGGTCCTCCTTTAGTATCGCCATGTTGAACCGCTGGTCCGCCTGCACCAAGGGGGACTCGGACGCCGACACGAAGTCAACGTCCATTGTCTCATACCCATCGGGAGCCTTCTGCACCACGACCTCCGCCATGAACATTGGATCGGCTTCCTCCTCCTCGTATCTTGGCTCCAGAGAACTCGAGGATTGGCCCGCCGCAAAGCGAGCTTGGGAACGAAGGTCTGTGGCGCCAACCGCCGCCGCAATTTCTGCATGGCGCTCCGGCGTCAGCATCTTGCAGTAAGTGATCTTATGGCGCACCATGGATTTCCAGCGAACTAGGGGACGCTTGATGCGGGCTAGGGGATCGAAACGTGGGGGAATGGGTTGGAGATTAGGTGTGGTTTTAGGGCAGTGGCTGGCGTAGGCGGAGGAGCGAAGGTTCTGGTGTGAATATCCGGTGACGTGACGACCGGTCAATCGGTCTTGACTGTACATCGCTCTTGTCGCGTTCGCGTTGCAGCCCGGCACGCTGGACCCTCCACGTCACTCGCCGAATGGAACGCGATTCGTCTTGCGTTTTAGCTCGCTTGTGGGACCGCTATTGAGAGCAAACCGACGTCCCTCCCCCTCCCCCGCCCGCGTCATTTATTATACTACCACTCCCTCCGTTTTATGCGGAGTAAATAAAAACAGAGGGATTATACTATGGATGAGGATCCCCTGACGTGGCCGAACCCATTGAGTAACTGACATGCGGGGCCTAGCAAGCATGGGGTCCGCCAGTAAGTGACCGAAAGGGAGGGTAAGGCAGGGATACCTACGTCATAGGATCCACTTCCACTACTACTCCCTCCTTCCATTTACTATACAGGGCCTAATGCGTTTTTCGAGGCTAACTTTGACCAAATGTTAGAGTAATAATATATGACATGCAACTTACACAAAGCATACAGTCAAATTTGTATGTGAAAGGAGTTTCCAGTGATATAATTTTCACATTATACATCCCATGTACAATTAATCTTGTTAATAGTCAAATGCGGTTTTAAAAATGCATTAGAGCATGGTTAATAATATATCCAGTCGATGGCTATGAGGGACTGCCATGTCATCTATAGCCATCATCTATTATAGTCGATGGCTATAAGGTTGGCTATTTCCCGCAAAAAAAATATATTAGGTTGGCTATTGTATTAGTACTTTTTCCATCTCCTCTCTATCTCTTTCTTCATATTTATTGTACTAGTATTTAACTAGGAATGCGTATATAGCTAAGGCTCTTGCATGAGAGCTCACTCCCCTTACTTTTTCACATCTCTCTCCTCCACATAGGCCCTATATAAATGGAAGGAGGGAGTACAGATGTTGTCAGTACTCCACGTGTACTATTGGACATGGAGCTTCAAAAAGTTACTATTGGACTGGCTATACGTGGCGAAATCCTAGTAGGAAGAGCATGCGCGAGAACAAGCACATTCACGTGGTTGAAAACAAATTGGAAACCATCTCGAGTACAAATCTAGGAGTATGTACGAATCTAACAATATTTATTGGGTGTTGTTGAATGTTGATACCTTTTTGATCAAAGTAGAGATACTTTGACTACACATAAAACTTATATGTAAACTAGAAAGGATAGGAAGGAGTATATTGTACGTTCAAAAACAAAACGAACATTGAATACCCTTTATATATGATTTGTGGATGCTGTGATCACCGGTTCAAAATTTTGAATCCGTCTTAGGTATCACGTGCCCCCACTCATTGCCTCTCGATTTCATCTCGGGGTATGGAGATCTATTGAAAGAGGACTAGGGTGGGTACATGCAAATGATACTCGGTGGAATGTTCAAATGAGGCATGCGAGAGGACGGACTTGACTGGAGGGCGACATGATCGATGGAGAAGAGGGTTGGAGAGGAATGAGAAATAAGCAAACGCCACATGATTATACCTGAACGGCTCAAATAAACAATAAGTTGTCTCGCTTGGCCTACATAGTGAAAGGCCTAATGCGCAACGCGGAGCACTGACGCTCGAATATGGCCAGGAAAACAGGGAAACCGACATGTGGGGCACACCCATCGAGACGACGTAGCGCAGACTAGTCCAATGGAGGAGCTGTCCCACGACCTCCTCGCCACCAACAACCGTTCATGTGGGTCGTTGGGGCCAACAACGGGGCGCAGCTTGATAACCCACAAGTGTAGGGGATCGCAACAGCTTTCGAGGGTAAAGTATTCAACCCAAATTTATTGATTCGACACAAGGGGATCCAAAGAATATTCTTGAGTATTAGCAGTTGAGTTGTCAATTCAACCACACATGGATAACTTAGTATCTGCAACAATGTGTTTAGTAGCAAAAGTAGTATGATAATAAAGGTAACGGTGGAAAAAGTAAATATAATAGTTTTTGGGTTTTTGTAGTAGTTATAACAGTAGCAACAGAAAAGTAAATAAGCAAAGAACAATATATGAAAAGCTCGTAGGCAATGGATCAGTGATGGATAATTATGCCATATGCGATTCCTCATGTAATAGCTATAACATAGGGTGACACAGAACTACCTCCAGTTCATCAATGTAATGTAGGCATGTATTCCGTAAATAGTCATACGTGCATATGGAAAAGAACTTGCATGACATCTTTTGTCCTACCCTCCCGTGGCAGCGGGGTCCTAGCGGAAACTAAGGGATATTAAGGCCTCCTTTTAATAGAGAACCAGAACAAAGCATTAGCACATAGTGAATACATGAACTCCTCAAACTACGGTCATCACCGAGAAGTATCGCGATTATTGTCACTTTGGGGTTGTCGGATCATAACACATAATAGGTGACTATAGACTTGCAAGATAGGATCAAGAACACACATATATTCATGAAAATGTAATAGGTTCAGATCTGTAATCATGGCACTCGGGCCCTAGTGACAAGCATTAAGCATAGCAAAGTCATTGCAACAACAATCTCAGAACATAGTGGATACTAGGGATCAAACCCTAACAAAACTAACTTGATTACATGGTAAATCTCATCCAACCCATCACCGTCCAGCAAGCCTATGATGGAATTACTCACGCACGTTGGTGAGCATAATGAAATTGGTGATGGAGGATGGTTGATGATGACGACAGCGATGAATCCCCCTCTCCGGAGCCCCGAACGGACTCCAGATCAGCCCTCCCGAGAGAGATTAGGGCTTGGCGGTGGCTCCGTGTCGTAAAACGCGATGAAACTTTCTCTCCCATTTTTTTTCTCCCCGAATGTGAATATATGGAGTTGGAGTTGAGGTCGGTGGAGGTCCAGGGGGCCCACAAGATAGGGGGCGTGCCCTACAGGGGGGGCGCCCCCGTTTCTCGTGGACAGGCCCTAGGGCCCCTGGTGTATTTCTTTCGCCCGGAAATTCTTATTAATTCCAAAAAGTGCCTCCGTGATTTTTCAGGACATTCCGAGAACTTTTCTTTTCTACACATAAAACAACATCAAGGCAGTCCTGCTGAAAACAACGTCAGTCCGGGTTAGTTTTGTTCAAATCATGCAAGTTAGAGTCCAAAACAAGGGCAAAAGTGTTTGGAAAAGTAGATACGTTGGAGACGTATCAACTCCCCCAAGCTTAAACCTTTGCTTGTCCTCAAGCAATTCAGTTGATAAACTGAAAGTGATAAAGAAAAGCTTTTACAAACTCTGTTTGCTCTTGTTGTTGTAACATGAAAAGCTAGCATTCAAGTTTCAGCAAATATTATGAACTAACCATACTCACAATAACACTTAGGTCTCACAATTACTCATATCAATAGCATAATCAGCTAGCGAGCCATAATAATAAAACTCGGATGACAACACTTCCTCAAAACAATCATAACATGATATAACAAAATGGTATCTCGCTAGCCCTTTCTGAAACCGCAAAACATAAATGCAGAGAACCTTTAAAGATCAAGGGATGACTAAACATTGTAATTCATGGTAAAAGAGATCCAGTCACGTCATACCCAATATAAACCAATAGTAATGAATGCAAATGACAGTGTGCTCTCCAGCGGGTGCTTTTTAATAATAAGGGTGATGACTCAACATAAAAGTAAATAGATAGGCCCTTCGCAGAGGGAAGCAGGGATTTGTAGAGGTGCAAGAGCTCGATTTTAAAATAGAGATTGAATAACATTTTGAGCGGCATACTTTCGCTGTCAATGCAACAACTATGAGATGGCTGTATCTTCCATACTACATGCATTATAGGCAGTTCCCAAACAGAATGGTAAAGGTTTATACCCCCCAACCACTAACAAGCATCAATCCATGGCTTGCTCGAAACAACGAGTGCCTCCAACTAACAACGGCCCTGGGGGAGTTTTGTTTAATTAATTTGATTTGCTTTGATCTTTTTTTATCATGGGACTGGGCATCCCGGTTACCGGCCCTTTCTCATGAATGAGGAGCGGAGTCCACTCCTCGTGAGAATAACCCACCTAGCATGGAAGATATAGGCAGCCCTAGTTGTAACATGAACTGCTCGAGCATACAAAATAGAATTTCATTTGAAGGTTTGGAGTTTGGCACATACAAATTTACTTGGAATGGCAGGTAAATACCGCATATAGGAAGGTATAGTGGACTCATATGGAACAACTTTGGGGTTTATGGAGTTTGGATGCACAAGCAGTATTCCCGCTTAGTACAGGTGAAGGCTAGCAAAAGACTGGGAAGCGACCAGCTGAGAGAGCGACAACAGTAATAAACATGCATTAAAATTAATTCACACCGAGTGCAAGCATGAGTAGGATATAATCCACCATGAACATAAATATCATGAAGGCTATGTTGATTTGATTCAACTACATGCGTGAACATGTGCCAAGTCGAGTCACTCAATTCATTCAAAGGAGGATACCATCCCATCATACCACATCATAATCATTCTAATAGCATGTTGGCATGCAAGGTAAACCATTATAACTCATAGCTAATCAAGCATGGAACAAGCAACTATAATCTCTAAATGTCATTGCAAATATGTTTACTACATACTAAGCTGAATCAGAAACGATGAACTCATCATATTTACAAAAACAAGAGAGGTCGAGCTCATACCAGCTTTTCTCATCCCAATAAGTCCATCTTATATCGTCATTATTGCCTTTCACTTGCACGACCGAACGATGTGTATAATAATAAGAGTGAACGTGCATTGGACTAAGCTGGAATGTGCAAGCATTCAACTCAAGAGAGAAGACAAATAATATGGGCTCTAAGTTAAATAAACAATCATGCATATCAGAGCCACTAAGCATTTTCAATATAGTCTTATCGACCCCCCAAAAGAAAGGAAATAAAATAAAACTATTTACACGGGAAAGCTCCCAACAAGTAAGAAGAAGAACTAGAAATCCTTTTGGGTTTTCATTTTAATTCTACTAGAAGCATGGAAATTAAACTAACTAATCTTTTTGGTTTTTTCTTAAGGTTTATGAAACACGCAAGACGAAAGCTAGAAAAAGAAATTTAAACTAGCACGGATAATACAATGAAAGAGTATGAGCACCGACGACTAGTGTGTGAACATGAATGTAAAGTCGATGAGAAATACGTACTCCCCCAAGCTTAGGCTTTTGGCCTAAGTTGGTCTAGTACCAAGGACCGCCTGGCTGGTATCCATAAGTTAAACTGGGGTTGTACTGAGGTGCAGCGTCAACCGCCTCCTGAGCAGCAGCGTGTTGGCGAGCTGCCTCTACTCCCCTCTCGTATTCAGCTGCTTCTTCCCTGGAGACAACATATCTTCCTTTTGCCTGATAATCAAAAAGGTAGGGAGCAGGAAGAGTAATAGGGATGATGTTGCGTCTGTCATAGATTAGTCGGTAATGGATGAATTGTTCATTCCTTTCAAGAAATTGATGATTGAACATAGCTTCTTTATCCAAATAAACAGGAGGTAAAATCATATCCCCCTCTCGTGGGGCTATATTAAGATAATTGGCCACACGGGTTGCATAAATTCCTCCAAATAAATCCCCCTTTCTACTATTATTCTGCAACCTACGTGCAACTATTGCCCTCAAGTTATAACCTTTATAACCTGACACAACACTCTTGAGGACACAAAGATCAGGGACACACATGTGACATGCTTCATCCTTACCGTTAATGCATCTACCAATAAAGAGAGCAAAATAATGTATAGCGGGAAAATGAATGCTCCCTATGGTAGCTTGTGCTATGTCCCTAGATTATCCCACAGTAATACTAGCAAGAAAATCTCTAAATTCAGATTTGCGAGGATCATTAATATTACCCCACTGCGGGAGTTTGCAAGCACTTGTGAAATCCTCTAAAACCATGGTATAAGATGTATCATAAATATCAAACATGACACTAGGAGAATTACGCGCACAGTTATATTGGAACCTCCGCACAAAGGAATCAATCAATTGATAGTACTGAGGACACTTATCTTGTAAGAAGTCCTCCAGCTCGGCATTACGCACATACACGTCAAATTCCTCCTTGAAGCCTGCTTCGACCATAAAATCATCGGATGGCCACTCACAAGCTCGTACATCCGCGTCCCTCGGCAATTCAACATCTTGCTCACGTATAGCAATCCTTGGCCCTTTCTTTGCCGAGGAACCACCTTGGTACATTCTTCTAAGCATAATTCTTTTTCTGAAAATTTCTGAAATTTTAGTAACTTCAAAATAAAAGTGAATAAAACTAAACAAGATTGATAGCAACTACTTTTACAAGTGCCTAGAGCCTATATCATGCATTGGAATTGCTTGGGACCTCATAAATTTAACATGCAAGCTCAAGAACATGCTCACCTATGCAGCAAAAATTTGCAATGAATAAAGCACTAGAACAAAAACTAATTGGACCAATGGAGGAGTCACATACCAAGCAACAATCTCCCAAAGTAGTTTTGTGAATGGAGCTTTGAGCAAGGAGATTGAAAATCGCAGCAATATGAGCTAGAACTCGTGCTTGAGCTGGATGGGGTTTTTTTTGGGTAGAAGATGAAGTGTGTGGGTGCTCGCATAAGTGGAGGTGGGCCACCAAGGGCCCATGAGATAGGGGCGCACCCTATAGTGGGGGGGGGAGGGGGCGCCCTCCACTCTCGTGGCCTGGTGCTTGCCCCTCCTGCAGTGTTTTCAGTGCCTAAAATCTACAAATATTCCAGAAAAAATCATACTAAATTTGTAGGGCATTTGGAGCACTTTTATTTTCGGACTATTTTTTATTGCACGGATAATTTAGAAAACAGACGGATAATACTATTTTTGCTTTATTTATTCTAAATAACAGAAAGTAAAAAGAGGGTACAGAAGGTTGTGCCTTCTAATTTTATCCATCTCGTGATCATCAAAATGAATCCACTAAGAAGGTTGATCAAGTCTTGTTAACAAACTCATTTCGAATAACACGGAAGCGGAGAAATTTCGAATAACACTAAGTTACCTCAACAGGGATATAAAAATCCCCAACAATAAGAATATCATACTTTTTATTGACAGTAGGGAGAGGAAATTCAAAATCTCCAATAATAATAGTTGGCACTTTTCCAATAGAATTGATGCTATGAACTTGAGATTGTTTCCTCGGAAAGTGTACCGTATGCTCATTACCATTAACATGAAAAGTGACATTGCCTTTGTTGCAATCAATAACAGCCCCTGCAGTGTTCAAAAAAGGTCTACGAAGGATAATAGACATACTATCGTCCTCGGGAATATCAAGAATAACAAAGTCCGTTAAGATAGTGACATTTGCAACCACAACAGGCACATCGTCACAAATACCGACAAGTATAGCAGTTGATTTCTCAGCCATTTGCAAAGATATTTCAGTAGGTGTCAACTTATTCAATTCAAGTCTACGATATAAAGAGAGAGGCATAACACTAACACCGGCTCCAAGATCACATAAAGCAGTCCAAACATAATTTCTTTTAATGGAGCATGGTATAGTTGGTACACCCGGATCTCCAAGTTTCTTTGGTACTGCACCCTTAAAAGTGTAATTAGCAAGCATGGTGGAAATTTCAGCTTTCGGTATCTTTCTTTTATTTGTGATGATATCCTTCATGTACTTAGCATAAGGATTTACTTTCAGCATATCAGTTAAGCACATACGTAAGAAAATAGGTCTAATCATTTCAGCAAAGCGCTCAAAATCCTCATCATCCTTTAACATGGATGGTTTAGGAGGAAAGGGCATGGGTTTCTGAACCCATGGTTCTCATTCTCTACGATGCTTCCTAGCAACAAAATCTCTCTTATAATAACGTTGATTCTTTGATTGTGGGTTATCAAGATCAACAGCAGGTTCAATCTCAACATCATTGTTTTTGCTAGGTTGAGCATCAACATGAACATTATCATTAACATTATCACTAGGTTCATGTTCATCACCTGATTGAGTTTAAGCATCAGAAATAGATGTTTCATTGGGATTCTCAGGTGTGTCTACAGTAGGTTCACTAGAAGCATGCAAAGGCCTACCATTTTTCTTTTTCTTCTTTTTAGAAGAACTAGGTGCCTCTAAATTATTTCTCTCAGAATCTTGCTCGATTCTCTTAGGGTGGCCTTCAGGATACAAAGGTTCCTGAGTCATTCTACCAGTTCAAGTAGCCACTCTAATAGCAAAGTCATTTTTATTATTTAATTCATCAAGCAAATCATTTTGAGCTTTAAGTACTTGCTCAGCTTGAGTAGCAACCATAGAAGCATATTTGCTAACGAGGTGAAGTTCATCTTTAACTCTAGCCAGATTATCGCTTACACGTCCTATCTCGAAAGCATTATTCTTTAACTCTCTACCAACATAAGCATTAAAACTTTCTTGTCTAGCCATAAAGTCATCAAATTCATCTAAGATGGGCTATGGAATTTAGTAGAGGGGATTTCAACTTTATCATATCTATAGAGAGAATTTACCTTTACTATCTGTGTCGGGTTATCAAGACAATGTGCTTCCTCAACAGGCTGTATATTAAGACCATGTATTTCTTCAATAGGTGGTAAATTCTTAACATCTTCAGCTTTCATACCTTTTTCTTTCATTGATTTCTTTGCCTCTTGCATATCTTCAGGACTGAGAAATAAAACACCTCTCTTCTTTGGAGTGGGTTTAGGAATAGGCTCAGGAGTTGGCTCAATTGGTTCAGGAAATGGCTCAGGAAGAGTCCAATTATTTTCATTAGTCAACATATTATTCAATAGTATTTCAGCATCGTCGACTGTTCTTTCCCTAAAAACACAACCAGCACAACTATCCAAGTAGTCCTTGGAAGCATCGGTTAGTCCATTATAAAAGATATCAAGTATTCCATTTTTCTTAAGAGGATGATCAGGCAAAGCATTAAGTAACCGGAGAAGCCTCCCCCAAGCTTGAGGGAGACTCTCTTCTTTGATTTGCACAAAGTTATATATTTCCCGCAAGGCAGCTTGTTTCTTATGAGCAGGGAAATATTTAGCAGAGATGTAATAAATCATATCCTGGGGACTACGCACACAACCAGGAGCAAGAGAATTATACCAACTCTTAGCATCACCCTTTAATGAGAACGGAAATATCTTAAGGATATAATAATAGCGAGACTTCTCATCATGAGTAAACAGGGTAGCTATATCATTCAACTTGGTAAGAGGTGCCACAACAGTTTCAGATTCAAGGCCATAGAAAGGATCAGATTCAACTAAAGTAATAATTTCAGGATCAACAGAGAATTCATAATCCTTATCAGTAACACAAATAGGTGAAGTAGAAAAAGCAGGGTCAGGTTTCATTCTAGCATTAAGAGACTGCTGCTTCCATTTAGCTAATAATTTCTTAAGATCATATCTATCATTGCAAGCAAAAATTTCCCTAGCAGCTTCTTCATTCATAACCTAACCCTTAGAAACAACAGGTAATACATAATCATTGGGAGAACCTTCATCATCACTATCATCAATAATAGGTTCTTCAGTAATTTCATTTCCCCTAATCTATCAAGTTGTTCATCAAGAAATTCACCTAATGGCAAAGTAGTATCACGCACAGAAGTAGTTTCATCATGCATAGAATAAGTGGCATCATCAATAACATGTGACATATCAGAATTCATAGCAGTAGCAGGTTTAGGTGTCGCAAGCTTATTAATAACGGAAGGAGAATCTAGTGCAGAGCTAGATGGCAGTTCCTTACCTCCCCTCGTAGTTGAGGGCAAAATAGTAGTTCGGTCTTCTTTCAAGTTCTTCGTAGTGATCAACAGATATAAATCCAAAGTGACTCAGAGAATAGAGCTATGCCTCTCCAGCAACGGCGCCAGAAATTAGTCTTGTTAACCCACAAGTGTAGGGGATCGCAACAGCTTTCGAGGGTAAAGTATTCAACCCAAATTTATTGATTCGACACAAGGGGAGCCAAAGAATATTCTTGAGTATTAGCAGTTGAGTTGTCAATTCAACCACACCTGGATAACTTAGTATCTGCAGCAAAGTGTTTAGTAGCAAAAGTAGTATGATAACAAAGGTAACGGTGGCAAAAGTAAAGATAATTGTTTTTTGGGTTTTTGTAGTAGTTATAACAGTAGCAACGGAAAAGTAAATAACCGAAGAATAATACATGAAAAGCTCGTAGGCAATGGATCAGTGATGGATAATTATGCTGGATGTGATTCCTCATGTAATAGCTATAACATAGGGTGACAAAGAACTAGCTCCAGTTCATCAATGTAATGTAGGCATGTATTCCGTAAATAGTCATACGTGCTTATGGAAAAGAACTTGCGTGACATCTTTTGTCCTACCCTCCCGTGGCAGCGGGGTCCTAGCGGAAACTAAGCGATATTAGGGCCTCCTTTTAATAGAGAAACAGAACAAAGCATTAGCACATAGTGAATACATGAACTCCTCAAACTACGGTCATCACCGAGATGTATCCCGATTATTGTCACTTCGAGGTTGTCAGATCATAACACATAATAGGTGACTATAGACTTGCAAGATAGGATCAAGAACACACATGTATTCATGAAAACATAATAGGTTCAGATCTGAAATCATGGCACTCGGGCCCTAGTGACAAGCATTAAGCATAGCAAAATCATAGCAACATCAATCTCAGAACATAGTGGATACTAGGGATCAAACCCTAACAAAACTAACTTGATTACATGGTGAGCATAATGAAATTGGTGATGGAGGATGGTTGATGATGATGAAGGCGATGAATCCCCCTCTCCAAAGCCCCGAACGAACTCCAGATCAGCCCTCCCGAGAGAGATTAGGGCTTGGCAGTGGCTCCGTGTTGTAAAACGCGATGAAACTTTCTCTCCCATTTTTTTCTCCCCGAACATGAATATATGGAGTTGGAGTTGTGGTCGGTGGAGGTCCAGGGGGCCCACGAGATAGGGGGCGTGCCCTACAGGGGGCGCCCCCGTGTCTCGTGGACAGGCCCTGGCGCCCCTGGTGTATTTCTTTTGCCCGAAAATTCTTATTAATTCCAAAAAGTGCCTCCATGGATTTTCAGGACATTCCGAGAACTTTTCTTTTCTACACATAAAACAACATCAAGGCAGTCCTGCTGAAAACAGCGTCAGTCCGGGTTAGTTTCATTCAAATCATGCAAGTTAGATCCAAAACAAGGGCAAAAGTGTTTGGAAAAGTAGATACGTTGGAGACGTATCACAGCTCCAGCACCACCTCTGGACATGGCGACCGCGGTGAGCGACAGGCTCATATCATTGCTAGACACAGTCGGTTTCAGTGTGCCGAGGGTGGCGTCAGTGCTGTGGCACGACCAACAGTATGTTTGGTTTGTACCCAAGGTTGCCCATCAAAGCATTGGGTAGCCAAAATTTTGGTTGAGGTATTGGTTGCCCATGATTTGGCTGACATTGGCAAGAAAGATGAACTAAAGTTGGCTAGAGTTCATTGGCATGCCAAAAAAATGTCAACCATCCAAACAAAGACCAATCTTTGGGTCATGACCAAAATTTTGGTTGAGGTATTGGTTGCCCATGATTTGGCCGACATTGGCAAGAAAAATGAACTAGAGTTAGCTAGAGTTCATTGGCATGCCAAAAAAATGGCAACCATCCAAACAAAGACCAATCTTTGGGTCATGACCAAAATTTTGGTAAGGTGCCCCTTGGCCACATTCCAAACACACCCCAACACCCGGCTCATCGAGGATGCATGGGGCGCCGCGACGCGTCCGCGGAGTGGTGTAGCACGGCCAACTGCATCCTCTGGACCTGAGACCATGCCGGGTCGTCTTGCTTTTTCAATGACATGCGGGGATCGCATGTGAGCAAAGGGCATCTCCAATGTTGCCACGACCGCCGCTGACTACCCTGGCACACCAACACCCTCGTCCCTCGCGCCATCGCGCGGTGCGTTCCTAGCCGGCGCCAGCTGCCCACATTCATGTCGTCCGTTCGTATGTCATCGTTAAGAGGCTCGGTGCCCAAGGAACCAACTCCGACGACTTAATGACGCACCAGGACGCTTGGCCTCACTAGAATGCGCTACTTAAAGCGGCAACGCCCAGCTAACCTCCACACCGTAGCACATCGTTCTCCTACCTGGCCCCACATCCGCCATGACCGCAAGTGCAAACGCTCTGCGGGAGAGCTTGTCTTCGGGGATGAAGCTCAAGGTTGCCTCCCTCGCTCAAGTCGCCTCTCGCGATGCAATAGCGGCGTAGCCGGACACGGACGCGACCGCACAAGCAGTGGCCACGTTGGCGGCCGACGATGGGAGCACCATCAGCCACGCGTCCTACTTGCCACTGTCCAACTTCCCGCACCGCCGAGGTCGGGGACTGCTCCGAGGATGAGTAGGGCATGGGAGGAAGCAGGGCATGGTGTGCCAACTGGTCGGTCCGTATCCCGTGTTCTACTCTTCCTCGCCGGAGACCGCACCTTCACTTGACGGGTCTTGAACCCTGCCCCCGTACATAGAGATCGCAGATGGAGGACGTCGGTCGCTGCCGTAGAATAGGTTTAGGGTCGGGTTTCTTTTATTTTTCTGTCCTATAGAAGTTCGAAATGTAATGAAAATCTGCCGTGTTTGCATTAATCTCGGCCGGTGTATATGAACTTTCACAATAATATACATATTGTAGGAGTACTAGCAAGATGCTCGTGCGTTGCACGGAAGTTCAAGATCTTGTGGGAGAAAAGGATGAATGAGGGAAAGCCTTATCTGCAAATGTGGAGAGGAGTGGGGGTAAATTGTCATAGTTTCCTTCCTATCCGTTAGATATAGAACTGACGGCCTATATTGCAAGATGACAGGCACACCATCATCACCAACTTTTTTTTTATTGAACCGAGACAAATCTAACATGCGAAGTAAAATAAACACATAGGGCTATACATACACAATTTATCTTAGGCACTCCAATAGTACGTCCACTACACATTCACGGATTTCACATCTTTCTACATCTACGGGAACCTACGAAAGGGTTAACGTAAATTGCCTCTCTCTCACCTCCCTTGATTTTGATGGTGGTGGACCCCTCCCTCCCCCCAATCTACAATCATCATCTCACACGTTTCACATTACGGTAATTACGTAACTGGGATTACGTAGGTGTAGCATTACTCGTCCTAAAAACCAAACTAAGCCAACCTCCCAGTATATCGCGCGGGAAAAGACCCGGTCGCACCATTTTAGTCGGGATTACCGGATTACTAGTAATTAGTATCGATGGATTGCGCGAAGCAACAATTTTTTTGAGGGGGCGAAGCACCTAGTTTAAAAGGAAAAAAGGAGGTACACTCACAGCACTCCTGTCACGGTCGCATTGCACCCCACACACGTTCGGTCCTGCACACGGCTCACACAAACGGAACGCGCTTCGGTTTTCCTCTTCACTGACACGTGGGACTGCACTTGGAGAAACCGAACATGCGCCAAACTCCCCCCGCCCACCGTGCGAAAATACCCCCCCCCCCCCCCGCCACACAAAAATTCCTCCCAAATCCGATTCAACCGCCCTTCGGCCAACTAGCAAATAATATTCCCCAAACCCCCCTCCAATCCATTCGCTCCGCCAAAGATGCCCTCCCCGCCACGCCAATACGTCGGTGCTGCGGTTGGTCGAGGGGACGCACGGAGATCCTCTCGCTCCCATGGTACGCTCTCGTAGACTGCCATCCTCTAGATGCGCCTCCACCTCTGGCTACGTTCTTGTGGAGCTGCACGGCGGTCAGCACCGCCACCGCTGGCGACGTTCGTGTGGAGACGCACGGCGGCCAGCTTCTCCCACGGTGCGCGCATCCTACACTAAGGCCCCGTTCATGTCGGTGTAGCACCGAATGTTAGCTGATAGACGCTGTTAATCTCACTGTTTGCCGAAGTAGTTTACTGTCAATATGCTCCACTTAAGAAGCTTCCTTGCCCTGTTCTGCACTCAATCTGCTTAGCTGAGATGGCATGCCAAGGCCGATTAGTTGCTAAAATATCCTGCAATATATTTATTGTGATGTAGATTGCCATGGTCTAGTAGCCAATCTGTTAGGTGAAATAGCTCTACACCGTTTTATACTCGATCTTTGTTGCTGCGATGGACTTCGATAGTTCGATGGCTGTGTGCTTGCCCTCATTAACTGCTGAAACAGCCTGCCATAATTTAGCACTCAAATCTGTTTGCTGAATTAGCTTTACATATATTTTGTTACTTAGATCTGCTCGTCCAAATATCTTGCCATAGCTTTAGACATCGAGCTAGGTATTTTTTTCTGGACTTCATAAAAAAGCATATATGTTTTTCTTGTAATATCTAGTAGAAGAACTAATTTGTATGTCTAATAGATGGACAAGACTTGGATAACTTCTGCTCGAAGATTCTCTGCTGCATATGTCGAGGGGGTTGAAAACTTCATGAACTTTATCAAAGCTGAATACGGTGGTCCGAAATCATATGTGCTCTGCCCGTGTAGCAGTTGTATGAATTCAGTTACATGACCCCATTCAACTATGCAAAATCATCTACACTTGTATGGGATGTCGGTCACATATACTAGGTGTGTTCATTATGGGTGAAGCTGTGAACGTCAATGTTATTGACTACGTGGAAGCAGCAGATCACCATCTTGATCTGCCTGATGCTCAGGTGGAAGAGGAGGAGGAGGTGGTGGTGGCAGAGGCAGTGAGTTGGACCAACATTGAAATAATGCTATGAAATGCTCGTGCATTCCGTGAACTTTCACCTGTAGAAGAAAAACGGTGGGCCCGCATGTTGGAACAATGCAACATGGCTGTCACCCCAGGAAATAAGCTGTCAGTATTCTCAGCTATGGTCACCTTTCTTCAGGTGAAGACATCTGAGTGGATGACCAACAAATCATTCGATGCGATGTTGGCTGCTTTCCGCAAATCTTTCCCAGATGCGTCTAAGCTGCCACACACCTACAGTAAAATGAAGAATTTCCTTCATACAGTTGGATTTGGATATGATATGATCCATGATTGTAAGAATAATTTTGTTCTGTTCCGGAAGGATTATGCCAACTTAAGTGAATGCCCGAAATGCAAATCATCAATATGGAAAGATGGCGATGCTGTGAAGAGGATTCCTCATAACATTCTGGGACATTTTTCAATTACACCAAGATTGCAGAGGTTGTTTCATAATGCTGAAACAAGAGAGGATGTACTGTGGCATTCTAGGAACCAGGAGTACAGAGATCAGAATGTAATGAGCCATCCATCTCATGGTAGTGAGTGGAAAAGCTTCAATGATAAACACAAAAAGTTTGCTGCTGTCCAAGAAACATTAGACTTGGCTTAGCTTCAGATGTATTTAACCCATTTGGCCACCAGAGCGCCACATATAGCATGTGGCCGGTGCTTGTTATCCCTTACAACATGCCTCCAAATGTCTGCACCAAATAATCAAACTACATGATGGCCTTGCTCATCCCAGGTCCAAAAAGTCTTGGAAAGGATTTTGATTTATTCATGGAGCCTCTTGTGGACGAACTTCAACAGCTATGGAGGGGTTTTCTCACTCGAGACCTATATCGCAGCCCACCAGCTGATTTCTTTCTGCATGCTGTCATAATTTGGTGCATCCATGATTATCCGGCTTTGCGCACTATGTCAGGGCGAACGACACATGGTTACAATGCATGTGTTCGCTGTGACCGGAATCCACTGTAATACGCAATACTTAGCAAGATCTGTTACATTGGACACCGCCGTTTCCTTGCCAAGGACGAGCCGCATCATAGAAAATACCGAAGACATGCGTTCAATGCAAAGCATGAAAACTGTGATGCACCAAAGAGGCTCACCGCCGATGAGTTGCAAGTGGAATTAGAGAAGGTCAGGCATATTACACCAGGAAACCATCCTGGTAATGGTAGCGGGAAAAGGAAGCGTGGCAGGGCAGAAGAGAGATTATTGTTTACCCGCAGGTCCACTTTGTGGAACTTGGAGTATTGGAAAGATTTGGATCTACGACATAATCTTGATGTGATGCACATCGAGAAAAATATATGTGACAGCATTATCGGCACACTTCTTAATATTGAAGGCAAGACGAAAGATACCTTAAAATCTAGGATTGATTTGACACAGCTGGGTATCAGAAAGGATTTGCAGGTGCAAGATGAAGGTAAACCACGGGATATGGCACTAGCTGTGTACGTCTTGGACAAGGTAAAAAGAAAAGAATTCGGCGAGGTCCAGTCACATGTTAGATTCCCACATGGATTTGCTTCCAACCCTGAAAGGAGAGTCAGTGCAGATGGAAACAAGGTACAAGGGTTGAAAACTCATGACTGGCACGTCCTACTTCAAAGGGTTTTACCTGTTATCCTTAGAGGATTGGTCCGCCCTGACTTATACATAGCAGTTGCAGAGTTGGGACAATTCTTCAGTGAACTCTGCAGTAGAAATATCTGGATAGACGCTTTGGAGCGTCTTAGAGACAAGATACCAACTATCCTATGCAACCTTGAGAAGATATATCCTCCTGCCTTCTTTGATGTGATGGTGCATTTGGCTATTCATCTACCTGATGAGGCACTACTTAGAGGTCCAGTACAGTATGGCTGGATGTACCCTATTGAAAGGCGGCTAGGCACTTTCAAGGGCTATGTTAGGAATAGAGCTAGACCCGAGGGTTCCATTGCAGAGGCCTACATTGCTACAAAAGCGTTGACATTCTGCTCAAAATACATTGAAACAGCTGATCAGCTTAGCAAAGAGGTGGGTGAAGACAATCCCGGGCTCAATGTTTTCAATTATTCTGTTCGAGTTACACGGAAGAGTCGACAAGAGGACAAACCTAAATATTTGGACAAAATGGTTTGGTATGTGTTGAATAACTGTCCTAAGATACTACCTTATATCAAGTAAGTGCAGTACTGCAGCTTATACATCGTAATCTACTAAACTTGCAGCATATTCTTATATATTTAGATGTTTGACGCGATCACTATGTTGTGCAGCATCTACAAAAGGGAGTTGCTTCCGCAAAATCCAAGAAACATTGACAAACTGGTTATGGCAGGATTTGCGAAATGGTTCAACAACCATGTAAGCTTCTGAATTGCACTATCAGTTTTTTTAATATATTGAGTACATAAGATGATCAGCTTGTCTATTTTCTAACCATAGGTTAAGAAGATGCGGGAGGATGGGTAGGCAGTTGATGATGCCCTTTACTCACTAGCAATGGGTCCTGATACTCGGGTAAGACATTATGAATCTTGCGTTGTTGGAGATGTGCGCTACAACACCCTTGCACGAGACGAAGGCAGGAAGACACAAAACAGGGCCATCATGAGCACGGATACGTATGACAAAGAGATAAGTGAAATGTATGCTAACATAACACACATTGTTCAGTTGTAGTATATCTCCAGTTTCGAGGATCATTGGTGTGTGGTTCTATTGTGTTGTCATTGGTATAACCTGTTTTCCAGGATCTCAAAACCCAGAGCTGATGATTATTTCAAATCCATCAATGTCAAGGCGCGTACCAGACCAACGGGCCTTTTATTTTGGCAAATCAAGCAACACAGATAGTTTTCTTGGAAGACACATTTGCATGTAGCGATGACTGGAGAGTATTGCAAAGGTTTGAGCAGAGGAATTCGTTTAATGAAGTTGCACAACAAGATGATGCTTACACTGCTCCTAATGTACAAGATAACACAGATGTTCCTAATATCTTTGAGAACCATCACATCAATGACGCCGGCGAAAAGATTGCCTGTCGTGCTTTGGACATACAAGAGTTGATCAAGAAGAAGCCAACGTTCGAGGATGTTGAGGACGAAGAAGAAGATGACACCATGGGGAATTACGATTCAGACTGATACACATGGCGAAGATGTTGATGCTGCTGCTGCGGATGATGATTACATTGCTTTTGTCGTATTTACCTGTCAGAAGACGTTTTTTTATCTACTATGTGAAATTGTGTTTGCTATGACAACTGGAACCCAATGAACATGTTGTCTAGTATTTTGCTGTGAGAACATCACTTGTTATGTATGCTGATTTGTGTTTGGTGCTTGTATGACAACTAAAACATGATGACATTGTTGTTTAGTTGTACTCAAATTTGGCTGTGAAACTTGAATTTGATGACATAGTTTGCTGTTGGACTGCAATTTGCTCGACGTCTTCGAATGAGAACAAAGCTGACCCGACAGGTCCTCTGCTATTTATTTATTTATGAGCAAAAGGGGATACCCCCTGATTTCCGTTAATAGAAATCATTAGATGTGCACAACACTACGCCCAGCCTGCTACACAGGTTTCATTCATTACTAGTTTCAGCAAAGTGCTCATGTCATAGCCACTGAATACATCATGAGTGCTACATGCACTGCAACTAAAGAGACAATCATCCTATAGAGCACATCGATTTTGCCCGTTATCTTCACAAGCTCTTTCATCTCCTCATTGTTGTCAAGGCCGTTCAGCAGCTGTTGCTTGGCCATGATCAGAGGAACTGCATCTTTAACCTTCTGCTATGCATCTTCCTCTTCTGTCGTTCCTTCAGTTACTTGTCCAACACCCCAACCTGCTGGTATTGGGATTCCTCGGCTAACCAAATAATCAGCGTAGTTGCATTCCCCCACATCAGCAACTTCCCAGAAATACAAATCACACGAATCTTCCCTTTTCTGCACTAATCAAATTGGAAGATCATCAACCAAACTAGTAAAAAAATCAGAAACTAAAAGCAGCAGAACAACACTTAAACATATTATTACCCCATGATTTGGGCATTTGTAGAAGACTCGGCCAGGGTTGAGGATTATGGATGAGACGCGATGGATGACTCTGCGTGATTTGCAGCAGTGGCACCACACCAACGGCAGCGGGTTGCAATGAGCAATCGGATGCGGTGCGCATGCCGGCGGGGGTGTGATGCGAGCCATAGGCGATGGTACGGGTCGCGACTTGGCGCATATCTGGTTGTTGCCTACTGAAGAAGAGGTGGACGAGCAGCCAGCGGACATGGTTGTTGCGGCTAGATCTTCTGATGCTAGGCAGAGTAAGTAGAGAAGAGGAGAATCGATCGTTGGATATGTCAGTTTCATTACTCGTAGAGTAGCATAGCACCATATATAGTCATAGTCTAGGTTTGGATTCGAACCAGCTACAGGAGCACGTCTCTCTTTTTTCTAAAACTTGGCAACGTCTCTTTACTGGTACACTAGCTTGTTCTATACGCCTTCCCAAGTCTTTGATTTTCTTTCCCTTTTTTTGCGAGGAAGGAAGGAGGACAAAATTGAGAGTTCTTGGGACTCGAACCCAAGACCTCTCAGTTGAAAACCAAGGGTTCTAGTCACTTATGTGGCGAACGTTCCCTGTGAGGAGGACGGCAGACGAACGAATCTTCCTCGTAGTCTTCATCCTATATATAAAAAAGTATGCTACTTGGTGTCCGCTTGGTCAACAAACGGTTGGGCCAATCTTGACCGTTGGATTGACATTCAACGTCTGTCGCGTTTCTTCAGTCTCTTCTTCCTCGAGCCAAACCAGTGTCGGCGGGACCGCCTGCACCCACCTCCCACGGCTGGCTGTGATCTTCCCTGTCTCCTGTTCGTTCCTGTCCGAGGCCTCACCATCGTCCTCCGCCTTGTTTCGCTCGTCGGGGCGCCGCCCTCCGGTGTGGCCAACTTGGTCAACAACCGAGAGGAATAAGGAGATGACTATACATGGTGAGGATGACAGTAGGAACCCAGCAGCGTGCGCAATAATTTTGTTCTTTCGAGATGGAGAAGGGTATCAACTAGGTTGTGCAGGACCCGTGGCCCGTCTAGCCCAGGCTTTTATTTTATATGTTTAGCACATGACTAGCCCAGTTTGTTTTTTTCCTTTCTGAGAATGGCTAGCCAGCTATTTTGCTTTTGCAGAATAACCAACATAGGCCTACTTGCTTTTCTACGCCCTGCTGGGCTGGAAAACTTTAAAGACAAGGAGGGATGCATTTTGCCTAGAAAAAGGGCTATAAGTAATAAGAAATGGGCTATAATTAATGATAAATGGGCTGTAAAATGAAAAAAATACAGCAAACATGCAATTAGTTCCAAAATACTGCTTTCTTTCGGATTTTGATATTTTAAATTTCGTTGTTTTTGTGCGGGTAAAATTTCATTGAATTTAAATTAAGGTATATTTAGATTTAAAACTAATTTGAATCTGGCTAAAAATTTCGGGCTGTATGCTATTTGGGACAGATTTGGAGGCTGACTTGTGGGTCTACTAGGTTTTCGTGTACTTTGGCTTTGTCAACTTAGTCCACAAACGATCTAGCACCAGTGACCGCTGGATGTTAATCGAACGGTCATGCTACTTCTTCAATATCTGGTCTTCATGGTCCAGCAGCCCAAACCAGCTCCGGTGGGACTGCCTACTCCCGCCTCCCGTGGCCGGCTGCGCTGCCGCACAGGCCGCACCGCCCCATCCTACTTCATTGCTGGCCAGGCCATTCCTCTACTCACCCACACCTCCTGTTATTTTCCGGCGACGACAGCCGGACCAGTAAACCCTCGTACTCCCCACCGTTTGGGCAACCATTGTCGAGTCTTCCCCAGCTCCGTGTCGTTCCCTTCCTAGGCCTCGCCGTCGTCCACCACCAAGGTGCTCTCGGCGCGGCCTGGTCAACGTGGTCAACAAACGACATCCATCGGACGTGGACTGTACGTGAAGAGGCTGACAGCTGGGTCCATGGCTGCACACAAGGAAATGCCTCCTTATTACGTGAAAAATAATGATTCCTCCACCTGACAGCTGGGACCCATCGGAAGGGCCTCGGTATTTCGTGAAAAAAACGTTCCCCCCGCTGACATGTCGGACCCACCAGCTATATCTTCGCACGCAAGGAAGTGCCTCCTTATTACGCACAAAAAAATGAATACCCCCTACTAGCTAGGACCCACCATAGTTGTAGGCCAACTAAGTTGACGGGGATGGAGGGCTTTGTCAACTTAGTCAATATGAACGATTCTAGCTCTAGTGACCGTACGATTTCTATCCAACGGTCGTAGTGCTTCTTCAACCTCTGGTCTTCTTGCTCCACCGCCCAAAGCAGCGCCGGTCATGCCGCATGCTCCTGCTTCCCGTGGTCGGCTGTGCTGCCGCGGAGGCCTCACCGCCCCTACTATTCCCATCGCTGGCCAGGCCCGCGACGGCAGGCTCACACCGCAGCCGAACCAGTGAACCCTCGTACTCCTCTCCGCGCGGGCTTCCATCACCGCGTCTTCCCCGGCTCCGCGTCGTCGCCTTCCTAGGCCTCGCCGTCGTCCACCGCCGTGGTGCTCTCGACGCGGCATGGTCAACATAGTCAAGGAATGACTTCCATCGGACGTGGACTGTATGTGGAGAGGCTGACAGCTGGGTCCACGGCCGCAGCAAAGAAGTGCCTCCTTTTTACTTGGAAAATAATGATTCCTCCACCTGACAGCTGGGACCCACCAGACGGGCCACTATATTTCGCGAAAAAACGTTTCCCCTGACTGTTGGGACCCACCAGCTACATCTTCGCATGCAAGGAAGTGTGTCCGGGCAAAAAAAACGATTCACTCCCCTGACTGCTGGGACCCACCAGCTACATCTTCGCACGCAAGGAAGTGCGTCCGGGCAAAAAACACAATTCGCCCCCCTGACTGCTGGAACCCACCAGCTACATCTTCACACGCATGGAAGTGCATCCGGGAAAAAAACCGATTCGCCCCCTGACTGCTGGGACCCACCAGCTACATATTCGCATGCAAGGAAGTGCCTGACAGTCGGGACCCACCTGGTCGAAGCGTATGTAGTGTTGTCATTCTGGTCGCGAACATGTACATACATATATACTGGTCGATGTAGAGGCGCGCACGTGTCGTAGTAGACGCGCGTATGTGTCATAGTAGAGGCACGAATGTAGCATGTACACGTACGTACAATGGCCAGTGTGCAAGAAAGAAAATACAGCCACATATGTGTACATACGGGCGGGGTCTCGAACGCCTACTCGCGCATACTTAAGGCCAGGGCTTGTGTACATGGCTGGGTCGGAACGGAGAAACAACGTCGTCGTCGTGTTCATGGGGAGCCAACCGGCTGGGTCGGACTGGAATGCGTCGTCGTGTTCATCCGGTGGGCTTGGACGGAACTCGCGTTGGAAACGAGGCCTGGCATACTGCAGAATGGAGGAAACGGCCTTGTGTTCGACCGGCCACATTCGAAACTAGATCCTGTTCATTGGGAGGGGTCTTGCGTATCGCAAAACGGAGGAAACGGAACTCCTACGGTCGAAACGTGGGTCCTGTTGATCGGGAGGGGTGTGGCGTACCGCAAAACGGACGAAACAGACTCGTGTTGGAGCGCTATGGTCGATACGGGGGTCGTGTTGATAGGGAGGAGTGTGGCGTACCGCAAAACGCACGAAACAGACTTGTGTTGGAGCGCTACGGTCAAAATGGGGGTCCTGTTCCTTAGGAGGGGTGTGGCGTACCGCAAAACAGGACTCCACGGGATACTGTTCATCTCCAACGTCGACCTCCTCCAGCCTCCACGGGCTACCGTCGACCTCCTCCAGCCTCCACATGCTCCTATTAATCAAGCCTCCACCGCGCGCTACTCCACCGGCTACTGTTCAACCACCCCTCCACGGGCACCCCTTCACCGTCTACTCTTCATCCAGCCCTCCACGGGGTCGTACTGTTCATCCAGAGGCAATGCCACGGGGTCCTACATCCACCCCCATCGCTCACTCTTCATCCACCACCCCTGCCCGCAACGCTCATTGTTTATCCAATTGATCGGCTTCAGTTTGCAGCAGTAGCGAAGGAATCGCTCGATCGGGTTCAGTTAACACCCATCGATCAATCGCTCGGGTTCAGTAACGCGTAGCCTGCAGTGCAATTGCTCAGGTTCAGTTAGAGCCCAACGCCTCGCTCGGGTTCGGTTAGAGACAACGCCTTGCACACACGTGTACGTGTACGAGAGAAACGCGCATCGCTCGTCCCCCGACCGCCCACAGTAATCGAGAACTCCCCAAAATTTTCCTTGCCCTTGCTTCTACCACGGTTTTTTCCGTCATGGACGGCCCAAAGAATGTCATGCAGCTGCGTCTCTGGCCCGCCCAGGACGAAAAGCCCATTTTCTGTCATGATTTTTTGTCATAGAAGTAGGAGCCCACCACATCTATGATGATACCGGGTTTTGTCACAACTATCTTCATAGAAGTGTCATATGTATGACAGAAAAAAGTTTTGTTCGGCCCAAAATGTCATGGATGTGTCTTTTTTTGTAGTGTTGGTTGGTTAAAGCACGAAAAAGTTCGACTACATCAATCACGTTATGAAACGCTTCCTCTTATGGTCTACGAGGGTACATAGACATACTTTCCCCCTCGTTACTATGCATCTCTATGGATAGATCATTGCGTGTGAATAGATTTTTTTTCCTTGCAATGTTCCCCAACAGCTAGTACCATGCTTGATGATAATATGACACTAGGTGAATTTCTTGATGAATAAATTGCTAGAGCTGAAGATATTGAGAATGCTGAAACTGATGAAATTATTGAAACTGATGAAGCACTTGAAATTTTAAAACCCAAAACAACAATTAGACCTAGCACTCCTAGATATGAATTTCCCAAGATACCTGAAGGTTATGTTAGGGATGGGGAGATAGCTAGAGACTTTCTTAATTGCAATGATAGGGACAATGTTATGAAATTACTATGCAATCTGAAAGAAAAATCTTTGAATGATAGAATGAAATGTGATCCTAAGTTTGCTACTTCACCTATCTTTGTTACTGATAAGGATTATGAATTCTCTATCGACCCAGAGTTAATTGCTTTAGTTGAATCTGATCCTTTCCATGGTTATGAAATTGAAACTGTTGTGGCACACCTTACTAAATTGAATGACATAGCCACCCTTTTTGCTCATGATGAGAAACTTTGCTACAATTATATTCTCAAGTTATTTCCATTCTCATTAAAGGGTGAGTCTAAGATATTGTACAATACTCTTGCTCCTGGTGGTGCGTGTAGTCCCCAGGATATGATTTATTACTTCCCTGAAAAATATTTTCCTTCTCATAAGAAACAAGCTGCCTTACAGGAAATATTTAACTTTGCGCAAATTGAAGAAGAGAGTCCCCCACAAGCTTAGGGGAGGCTTCTCCAATTGCTTAATGGTTTGCCTGATCATCCACTTAAGAAAAATGAAATACTTGATATCTTCTACAATGGACTAACTGATGCTTCTAGGGACTTCCTAGATAGTTGTGCTGGTTGTGTTTTCTGGGAATGAACTATTGAACAAGATGAAGAATTATTGAACAACATACTAAAAAATTACGAAGATTGGACTCTTCCTAAATCACCGCCTAACCCACCCCAAAGAAGAGGGGTATCTTATATCTCAGTCCTGAAGATATGCAAGAGGCAAAGAAATGTATGAAAGAAAAAAGGTAATAAAGTTGAGGATGTTAAACATTTACCTCCTATTGAAGAAATACATGGACTTGAAACACCACCACCAAAGGTTTTATAGGTAAACTCTTCAATGAAATTTGATGAAAGTGACATCCCTTACAATAAACATCCTAGTCAATGCCTTTATGAGTTTGATAACTACATTAGAAAATAGGATCACTTCAACGCAAATGTTACGAAACAATTGAAATACAATTCTGATATCATTGCTCGCTTGAGTAACTTCTTATTTAGAGTCACTAATCATGTTAGAGGTGTAGGAAAACATGCCTCTATGGTTCATACCCAGTTATAACAAGTTTCTAAATCTCAAAAAGAATTGGTTGATGAAATGAACAATAATATAAATGATCATGTTGTTAGAGTAATGACTGGAGGAGGTAGAATGACTCAGGAACCACTTTATCCTGAGGGACATCCTAAAAGAATTGAAAAAGACTATCAAATAATTAACATTAATGCACCTAGTCCTTTTGAAGAAGGAAAAGAAAAATAATAAGACTTTGCATACTTCTAGTGAACCTGAAATAGAAAAACCTCCTGATAATAATAATGATGTTTCTATTTCTAATGCTGAAACTCAATCTGGTAATGAAAATTCTTCTAGTGATAATGAAAAAGATAATGATGATGTTCATGAAGACACTCAACTAGATAAAGATAAAGAACCAAATAATGATGCTGAAATGGAACCATCTCTTGATCTTGATAAACCATAAGCTAAAAATAAAAGATATGATAAAAGAGACTTTGTTGCTGAAAACATGGAAGAGAAAGAGAAGATGGGTTAAAAAAATCCATGCCTTTTCCACCTAAATCAACTAAGAAAAAGATGATGAAAAATTTCACGCTTTGTTGAAATTATTAGGCCAATGTTTTGCGCACTTGCTTGACTGATATTTTAAAGATGTCCCTTATGCAAAATACATGGAAGACATTATCACTAATAAAAGGAAAATACATGAAGCTGAAATCTCCGCCATGCTTGCTAATTATTCTTTTAAGGATGGAGTACCTAAAAACTTGGAGATCCGGGAATACCAACTATACCTTGCTCCATCAAAAGAAATTATGTTAAAACTACTTTGTGTGACTTAGGAGCTGGTGTTTGTGTAATGCCTTTCTCTTTATATAAAAGACTTGACTTGAATAAACTCACACCTACTAAAATATCTTTGCAAATGGCTGACAAATCAACTGCCATACCTATCAGTATTTGTGAGGATGTGCTCGTTGTTGTTGCAAATATTACTATCTTAACATACTTTGTTACACTTGAGATGCCCGGGGATGACAATTTGTTGATTATCTTTGGTAGACCCTTTCTGAATACTTCAGGGGCTGTTATTGATTGTAATAAAAGCAAGGTCACTTTTCATATCAATGGTAATGATCATACCACTACAAAAAAATACACTTCCGTGATGATACGTGTTTGTCATAGTAGGTCGCATTTTCTGTCATGTATGTACATCCATGAAGATTTTATGACAGAATCAAGATAGTCATACCTATGCTGTCGTAGAAGTGTTCCATGACATTACCAAAATTATCATCAAGGAAGTGTCCACTTCCATGATGATCAATCGCGCATCACAGAAGTGCTTTCGTAAAGGGTGACCGACACGTGGCATCCAGCGTAACGGAACGCTGTTAAGCTACCAGGTCCGATTTTGGATCCGATAACCCGTTAATAGCCCGAACAAATGGGGATTTTCCACGTGTAAAATCATCATTGGCTGGAGGAAACACGTGTCAGCTCCGCGTTGGCACAGGTGTCACTCATCCAATGGGCGAGGTGCGCTGATGATATGTTGACACGTGGACCGGCCCAAAAGTGGCCCATAAAGTTTAAATGGGCCGACCCAACTAAAGGCCCACAAGTTTTTGCGAACCATAATGGGCCGACCCAGCTAAAAGCCCATGAGATTTTGCAGGCCATAATGGGCCGGCCCAGCTAAAGGCCCGCAAGATTTTGCGGGCCATAATGGGCCGTCCAGCTAAAGGCCCACAAGATTTTGTGGACCATAATGGGACGGCCCAGCTAAAGGCCCCCAAGATTTTGCGGACCATAATGGTCCGACCCAGCTAAAGGCCCATGAGATTTCGCCGACCATAATGGGCTGGTCCAGCTGAAGGACCCAAGATTTTGAGGACCCTAGTAGGTCAGCCCATTAACTAGCTGCCATGTTTTGGGCCAAATGCCGGCCCATATTTGATCCGGTCCATTAATGGCCTGCCATGTTCCGGGCCTAATAATTGCCCATATGAGATTCGACCCATTAAAAGCCGGCCACGTTCTGGGCCAAATTACGGCCGAGATCAAGTCAGGCCCTTTAAGAGGCTTTGGGCTAAATTATGGCCCATATCTGATTCGGCCCGTCAACTGGACGCTATGATTTTGGGCTCACTAGCTAAAGGACCATTCAGTAATTTGGCCTAATATTAGTTTCAGACTGTTAAGGCCCTTTTAACATTTTGGCCCTATATATATTTCGGCATGTTAAAAGCCCGTCATATAGTTGGGCCTAACTACAGCCCGATTTGCATCCGGCCTGCTCACAGCCGATAATCTGATTGGGCCAAACAAGGATCAAGACAATTTTGGCCTGTTATAAGCCTGTGATTTGATTGGGACAATCATGTGCCGGGGTCTATTTCGGCCTGCTGCCGGCCCGTGAGCTGTTTGGCATGTTTCAGGCACAACCTACTTTTCAGCCTCCTAAAAGCCCATTGAGATTTCTTGGGAAAATAGGGCCGGTGGTTTACTCGGCCTATTAAAGGCCCGAATCTACTAGTGGGCCATTTTACATTTAGGCCTGTTAACGGACCAAGATGACGGGGTCCATGATGCGGATCATACATAGTGATTTGCATGACAGCCCGATTATGTACTATAATTTTATGGTTTGGCCGGTTTACTGTGAAGATAGGATATATATACAGTAAAATAACTGCAGCATCATGAATAAGAAAAAAACCTAGACTATACAATAAAGAAATTACGACATATTACATCCACTGGGCATTAAAGTTCGCCACTATGATAATAAAGTACAAGCAGACAACATATTACATACATTGGGCATCAAAGATCGCCACCAGTGCATTTAAACACGCCAACAAAATAATATACAAAACCGACAACACTTCAATAGAGTTCAAGAAAGGTTAGCCCTGCTCGGGAGCTGCAGCGCAAGCACCTGAGCAAGCTAATGAGACTACGCTTGTTTGACACTTATATCCTCCTCACTCTGAAAGACAAACAAGTAGACAAATGACAGGTTTTGCACGTATAAGTATCAGTGCTGACAATTCATCACATTTCTTACTGACGAATGAAGTGACACAGTTTAAAATAGCATTAACACAATATGGTATTGTTCAGGTCAAGACATGGAAGGAAATGACATTGTGAAGGAGTTGGCAGCTTCACGACACCACTGGATTACAGATCAAGAACTCCTAAGTATCAATGGTTTGTGTGCTGTCAATTTATCCCATTTCAGATTGGCAAAATAAGATCACTTGCTCTGTATAGTTTAATTTACATGGTATGAAGAAGGAACTTGGTTGTACAACTGAAAACTTAAATTGAGAAGGACAAACTTTTGTTTATGAACTACATAATGAACTTTAAACATGCAATTTGATGCAAACACCTAAAATAAACAGTTGTTGCAGTCATGCCTAACCAAATATACACAACAAAGATTGAAGGCTTGAGAAGGACAAACTTACATTATTGGTGAAGACAGGCTCTATAAAGACCTTGTCCATCCTGATGTGGGGGGGCAATTCAAGAAGTTTACCACAGAATCTTCTTCATAAGCATTGCCTTTATTCTACATTTTGTTAAGAGTAAATATAGATGTGACAATATAAGAAAAAATGGAGAATATTTAAGATAAGATGAAGAGTGATGCTACATAACCAAGTAGCTATAAATGTAAGTACATTGATACATGCAAAAGGTACAGCCAGGAGCAATGCAAAGCTAAACTTCTTCAGTATCATCGGTGTTATCCAACCTTATGGTAAGAGTAAATATAGATCTGATGTGTAGAAAATGGAGGGCAAAGGAAAAAAAGCTGCAGAGTGATGGTACATGAACAACTACCTGTCAATATAAGTACACTGATAAAGGACAACGGGTACTTACAAGAACAATGCAGAGCTAAAAAATTTCATTGGCATTGAATATATTCTACACTAATGTAACCATTCATACAGATCGAATAATTTGGAGTGAACAATTGAGCTATCATGCACACTGCTGTCATATAATGAACCAGGTATGTATGCAAGTACAGTGATACAGGACAACAGGTACTAACAAGAGCAAAGCAGCGGGCAGCATATTTGCGATATCTTGTTGTTCTTTTCAAACCGGAATTCTTTTTCGCAGATTTCCTACAAAAAAAGATCCATAAGGCACATGCGGAAAAGTAGAAGTTCAAATTGTCATGCTATATCATAGATAGTACCTCATCCTCGGAACAAGACCAGTGCATAACAAGGTTTTCCCTTTCAATGTCTTCTAAATTTAGCACAGGATACTTCACCAGAAATTTGTTTATAGACTTGCCATCAAAGTGTGATTTCCTCAGGTAACACCGATACTGCTGCAATGATTCCTTGAAAAGTGCAAGCAAGCTTTGCTCGTCATGACTATCCAGATTGACCCTCGCCTACTTACAACAATGTAATGTAAATCATTGATGTGTTCAATCAGCAGAAAAAAGGAAAATAATCACCATGAATAATAACACTTACACGTAAGTGGGACATGAAGATGTGAAAATGGTGTTTGTCTTCACTATAATCTTGCCATGATGGGAGTATATACACGTAGTCCCTAACGACATTGAAGGCATTGTCTTTTAAACTAGGAATAACTGGAATGGGGTTCCAATCTGCAGGAATTGGTCGTCTCTGTAGTTGGGATAGGTCTTCGGCCTGTGGACTTGTTGTACTTTTTGCTGGAGTGGGATTTTTCTGTGGTACGGCTGGTGCTATGGCAACTGAAATCGGCATACCTTTTGCTGGAGTGCAGGTCCTGTGTGGTGGGGCTAGTGGTGTGCCCAGTGAAGTATGGGTACAGTTTGCTGGAGTCGGTCCTATGTTTTGTGTCACTGGTTGTACAGCCAATATAAGTGGGGTGTTGTCTGATTTCTCCGGCACAACCACATTTTTCAAGGACTTTGCTGGTGCTCCTTCAGGTTCGGCAATCACCCTCTTCCTTTTTGATGTCTGATGCACAAGAACAACATTTGAGTGGAAAAACATGGTATGATGACAGATGGAATATGTATTGATAATGGATGGGCATGGCATCTCGACATATATGATGAGTAAACTAAGCAAATGGTGGTGCAACAAAGTAGAAGAAATGCAAGACAACATATGCAAGATATGCGCAATCAATAAAACCTTGCCAAATTAGAACAGTCACCTTGATGGGTGAACATGACAGACCATCTGCCTTTGACTCCTTGAGGTTACAATAATCATTAGGATCATATTCTGAACAAGAATCTACAGGTGGGGAGCGTACGAGTTTCATTGCATCCAAAATGGTACTCAATGCCTTGGTGCCAATTTTGTAAGTCATTGTAGTGTTCCACAATATTCTTTTGATGCACGAATTCTGATATTCACTATAATTACGTATAATATCTAAGAACCATTAAAACATAAATAGTTGTGAGATTATCTTTGTAATGTAGAGGATATTCTAATATAGGGGCGCCCCTGTAAACAATTGTGTGCTATCACTGGATTCTGATGAGAGAGCTCATGTGTGCTGTAATATGGTGCGTGCATTTATATAATCTGGCACAAGTACAGAAAAAATAGGCTCCGGAAGTAAGGATAGTTGGCAGATGATAGGTTCATAATATACTGTATAGAAAGCTTATTGCCAAACCATGATAACAAGAGCACATAGCAACTAGGCAGATCATAGTGTACATAAAAGGGGTACACCATAACCACGATATATAAATTGGGAAAGTGGAACTGGCTTGAAAATACGGTGTTGTATTGCCGCTATTTATTGAAAGCCTATCGATCACGTACAGGCCAGCTCTATCAGCTGTTGACTGCAGATGTCCCTGCTCTCATTCCTGACAAGGAACATACTGTACGTACTAAATACAAAATAGCAAAAGAGGAACATGTTAAATAACAGAAGAGAAGCATATTCTTTAGGTTCTGCTTCATTGCATACAATGTTGGTTGCCCACTCATGATGAATCACATCGCCCAAAGAAATGCAATTCCATGCCGTCTCTCTATATGTGGCAATTTTGAACAAGAGTAATTAGGATCATATTCTGAACAAGAGTCAACAGGTGGGGAGCGTATGAGTTCTATTGCATCCAAAATGGCAGTCAATGCCTTGGTGCCAATTTTGCAAGTCATTGCATTGTTTAGCTTCAAGAGTGGACTGTTGCCAGTGCGACGCAAAGCAGCTACACAGATCATAGTGTAGATATAATGTGAAAACCTTAAGCATTAGAGTAAAATCAGCAAAGTGGAACTTGCTGGAATATATGTGCTAGTATTGCCGGTACGGCTAGAAATGGTTCGGAGACCAGCTCTCTTCAACTGAAGGTGCGGTACTATTAATATTAGTGTAACTCTCAAAGGCGATGCATCTCCCCGCATTTCATTGCTATTCTTATAGGATTCAAGTGGGAAGGCCACTACAAATCCTATTCCTATGCTTACAAAATCCTACGAATCAAAGAGGCCCGAAGAGTTCAAAGTGTCCATCACAACCGACTGTATAGACCTCTACACTGCAAATGTGCCTACTCATCTTCACTACAAGGAACATACTGTACTACTATCATACTCCCTCCGTTCCAAAATATAAGTCTCTGTAGAGATTTCCACTATGGATCACATACAGATGTATCCAGATACATTTTAGAGTGGAGATTCGCTCATTTTGCTCCATATGTAGTCCATGGTGGAATATATACAAAGACATGTATTTAGGAATGGAGAGAGTACTTATTAAAGAAGAATGAAGAGGAACATGCTAAAGAAGATTGGATAATAAAATGTTCGTTGCACAGTGCCCACACATGATGAACCAGAGCGCAATAAGAATGCAACTCCCTCCTGTCTCTCGACCATTTCATGCGGTTGGATGAAGATCCTACGTCTCCTAACCCTTATTCTTCCTCGTTTCCTATTCTTCCCATATGGAACACCACACAGGCCGCCGGCAGGTCCACCGGCCCCCACCCCCACCCCCGCCCCCACCCGCGTTGAGTTTTCTTCGTCGGCGAGGCCCCACCACCGCCCCCCACAACCACCGTCCCCACCCAAGCCCCTTTGTCCGCACCGATGAACTCCGGAAAGCTCTGAAAATTCAACTGACCCAATTTTGAAATTTAGTCTACTGTGATTTAACTAGTGTGGAATCTAAAAGGGGAAAACCATAAGCATTGGAAGTATAGTGTTGAGTGTGCCATGGAGGATCTGAAGGTGCAAACCGGGCAAAGGCAACTTCGCAACCAATATTTTCTTTCAACTAGCAAGTAAGTGATGGACAAGAAATCAGAGTAAAGCAGTGGCGATCTATTTTCTTGCTGTGATAAATATGTTGAGGAGATACGAAAGTGTACCGCCTCTGGTGCGGCGCCGTGTATGCATCTGCTGAGAATTTGGCGGTGCTGCGGTAGCGATGGCTGTTGGCGGCATGGAAGCATATCTAGGAGGGTAGACGGTGGCAGCGGGGCGCGGTGGATGAGACGGTCGTAGGAGAGGCGCCGGCAAGGTGGACGACGGCGGGGATGAAGCGAGAGGACGGGATGCAAGGATCCCAGTCCGAAGCCGTGGATGAGAGAGGTCGATCTCTTGTAATGGACGGCAGCATCGGGGTATCAGCTCCCGCATGGTGGAGGAGGACCGCGGTGGATGTGATGGCGGACGCAGGAGGCTAGGGTGGAGAGGGTGTTTTGGCACCCATGTAGTACGAATGGGGAAAGGGAGGTTGAGTGGAAGGTGGGAACCATGTCTCGAGGGCGCGCTTGTCTCAAATGCGAGGAAATTTACAAACTTAGCCCCTTTTTCAAATTTCCTACATCACAACAATATTAGTCGGTTGGGGATAGGACGGTAACCTCACATACACCAAATATTTGCCGACGAGAGTTTGGTTTTGGTGCCCACCGTGTATGAATCGGGGAGGGAGTCGATTTCGGCCAAGGAAACACTATGTTTTGGTGCCCACCGTGTATGAATCCGGGTGAGAGGCGGTTATGTCACGTTTGAGTGAAATTACAAACCTACCCCTATCGTAACCTATAGAAATCGAGCAGATAGGCTTTGCGTGGCAGGGATAGGAAGTAGTAATTTCCATCTAGCAGATTTTGGTTTTGGGCGGTTAAAGTGACTTTCCCCGCTTCATTCAAATTTTGCAGAGTGGACGCTTACCGTGCCAACTCAATTCGAATACCATTTGTATCATATTTGTTTTGGGCGGTATCCATTTTCGAATGGAATAAAATTCTATATACATCAGTTTTTTATATATACTTTCAAAAGCACAACACCCTTTATACATAAATATGGTTTACAAATGGCATGATCTCAGATTCATAAGGTTGTATCCATCAATTTGGATTTTCACATATTTGAAACCACTTTATGTTGAAATCCAATGTATGCCTTCCTCGCTAACTGTCTCCAATTCATGTGTGTTTCATGCGGGTTTTTTTACTTCTCAAACATGTATAATGTGTTTCACACATGCAACATATAGTGTAATCCCGTTTAGACATTAATTGCATATAAACCATGCATTGTTTCTAATTAAAGAATCTATGGATCACCAATATTGATAAACTATATAACATTACACGTGTCCCCAAATTCAAATGAATATGCAAGTTTGATACACCAATTTGTGTTATGATATTATTGATGTCGTGATCTCCAGTTTAAATATTTGAATCCCCTTTAATCCAGATATTCGTCTCATATAGCTATCACTCATGCTTATATAGGACTATCTCTCTAGACCTATACGCATTCATCGTCTCTCGGGTATCTATCATGCTACATGTATGTCGACAATAATCTTTTATCTTCGTAACACACTGACGGTACTCTCTCCCTCGACCTACATCACTCTATCTCTCTCTAAGTATATCTCCCTCCCTGCTATGTGTATCTGACTATGATTCTCCATGTGGAATCTCTTTCTCTCACACAAACACAAAACTTTGTCTCTCGGGGTCTCATTTCTCTCTACTATTCCCCTGTGTGCCACTCGCACACCCCTCATACAGAGATGCCTTTCGCTCCTTAGGTATGAGAACCTATGACTCTTCCTCTTAAATATCTCTTTCTCACACACAAACACAAACTCTGTCTCCCAGGGTCTCATATTTCTCCACTGTTCTCTTGTATGCTCACACACACTCTCTCCCCCTAGAGATATCTTGCGTTCCCTCATATGTCTCTCTAGCTATCACTCTTGTTGTGAAATATCTTTCTCTCTCGCAGACACAAAACCCCATCTCTCGGGATCTCATTTCTCTCTGATATTTGTTTGTATGTCTCACATGCACCCTCTCTCTACCTCTCTCACACCCACACACATAACTCAGCCTTCTGATTCACTCGACTCCTATCTCTAACGCACACTAGTAGCATCATTATCTTTCTATTTATCTGTTTCTCCATCAAAATTCTTTCTCGCCCTCACTCTTGCTTCCTATCACGCACACTACATATGTTTATCTCTACATGCAGTCAAGTGCCCTCTTTTTATCGCTCTCTCACACACACATAGCTTCACACTCTGAACCACCCGGCGGTCATCTCCAACACTCAAACTAGCGGATGTCCCTCTAGCTAGCATCTCCATCTCTGTATCTATCAGTAGTTTCTCCGTCAACATTTCTTTCTCGCACGCAGTCTTGCTTCCTATCACCCACACTATATATGTCTCTCCAAAGATATGCATTTATAGGTTGATCTCTTTCACACAATCGTTGTGCCTCACTCCCTCTTCTTGCCATAGATGCATGCTCCAGCCCATGCCACTATCTCTTAAAGACAAAAACACATGCTCAATTGTCGGGCCTTCTTCCATGCATTCTCACATGCATGCATATTGTCATACAGGTCCATCTCTCCCATGTCGTTGATCTTATGACTTATCTCTTCTTTCTTTTATCTCAATCATGCGCGCGCGCACACACACACATCCCACGTATACATGTATACCTCTCACACATGCATGTTCAACGTCTCTATGTCTCCATACATAGTTAATTACCCTCAACCCTAACGCCACATCGAATCATTCTCTTCTGGTGTGCACATAACTTCCGCCTGGATGGGGAAAACACACACTCACACTTAACAATCTCCTTCTAGCTACCCCCCTCTCACTCTTCCCATATATCCCCGAAACCAATAAGACTATCCCTTCGTTTAATTCCCGCCTACATGCACCATCGATATATAGTTGTCTTCCTCGGTGTCTCTTGAACAAACACGTTCTCTCGATGTCGACTCCTCTCACGCACACACACCTTCTCTTCCCTCTCTACGAGCATTTTCTCTCTCGCACCCCATCGTTGGTGGCCTCGGTCATACACATCACCTCTCTATGATGAAGCCATGCACAACACGCACCCACCCACCCACCCCCCCCCCACACACACACACTAAGACTCCATTAGACACACACTAAGACTCCATCTCTCTCTCTCTCACACACACCCACCCACCCACCCACACACACACACACAAAATTCACACACACACTAAGACTCCATCTCACACACACATGCTCTAGGCGGAGCATTTGTTCCTACCACCCTTCATCCAATCTTACCCGTATGATCAACAATCACCTTAATTTACTTGTATAACATGGACCAATTCCATTTTACTTTAGGAGTTAGCAAACTTATCATCTATACCCTTATAAAAAACCGAGTTGGCGATGATGGTGTTCCTGCCATGTTGTAATATAGAGCGTCAGATCTATATCTGATGGATAGAAAGCAAACTATGATAATTTTACAAAAGATACCCGCACCTCTCTCCACATCCTTATCTCCCACAACCTCATTGCTGAGCAATTAAAAAAGGAAGTCTCTGGAACAATCTAGCATGGTGGCCGCTGCCGCCTGCCGGCACCGTTCATCCCCATGCCTCCTCCCATTCCGACCACCAGTCACTACCACGCTCCACTCCTCCTCACCTTATCTCTCATCTTTCATTTTTTCGATGACATTCTCGAGTACCAGTTTCCCGATAAAATTCTCGAGATATCATTAGTTTGTACACATGGGATTACTCCTGCATGGGTCAATCACAACAGGTGTTTTGTAAAAAAATGCATATTGATGTTCCATGCAATGCACGAGCATCTTTCTTGTAATTATATAATGCAAATCACGAGCAGGAAGTGACATTTTTTTACACAACCACGTTAACATGGCCACGTAAATCACTAGCTAAAGTAAATACCATTATACTTATATCCTGATGCAAAAGGTTGAGTACATGTCCGAAGAGTAGAGTTGCACACACGCACTCTGTCTCTCAGAATCTCTCACAGACACATACACGCTAGTTACGTGACACCCACTTAAGAAGACATGTATGTTACAATTTGTGCACCTGCGGGTACACGTGATGCTGCACATTTATTTAAGCTGGACGACGAACCCAAACAGTAGCTGCATTCATTCCCCTCCCGCCGCCTCTTCTCTGGTCCCCGTCGCCCAATAGCCATGGCTCGGCTGAAGGTAACAACATATGCCATAGTCCCGTTGGAGCGGCGCTTTAATCTAGAAATTTTAGTGGTCATGAATGCATCTTTTTGTGCTAGCACTCCTATATAAGGGTTGACCGGTCACTTCCCGCGGATGTGCGGGCGATGGAAGAGGAAGGAGAAGGGAAGCGGGCTGTGGAGTAACATTTTTTACCACAATTTCTTAGGAAACTGAGTGCAATAATTGAGTAGTTGTGCAAACTACCTGTACTACACCTAAAACGGTTCAAAACCTATACTCCCTTGCCTGCGCGTGCTTCCGGTGTGAAACGGTCAGCATTGCCTTGGAGCGTCAGTGCCACTTTAATGCCCGGCCAGAGAGGAGGCGACCTCTCACTGGCACCGGCTTTGTAGTGGCGCGACGGCCGAGAGAGCGCCGCTTCCTGGTACACGCGACTGCTCCGCGTCGAGGCTGGCCATAGGCCCTGTTTGGATCCATGGGTTAGAGTTAGTTTGAGCTAGTTGGGGCTCAAATAGCCCTAAAGTATCCAAGCATTAGGGTTTAAGTTGGAGCAAGTTGCACCGAACCCACCAAAAAAAACTATCCCACCCAAGAGGTGCTAACTGGAGATAGTTCTCATTAGGACCACTGAAAAATCACTTTTCTCTCTCCATCAAGTGCATTTATTGTCAATCTAACCCTGTCACCCAAACACCTCTTTGGCTACAGTTAGTTCAGGGTTAGTCATGAGTTAGTCTAACCTCTAGCAGAGTATCCAAATAGGAGAAGTATAGGACATGCAAGTTGCTCAAAGCATACAGTCAAATTCGTACGTGAAAGGATTTTTTTCTTTTTGAAAATGGAACGTGAAATTAATTTTTTTAGAATGCTCTTGGTATGTCGCTAACATGTGATGAGTTAACCGACCTCAATAGACGGCAAAAACGCCAGCCTGCCGCACTTTGAGAGAGACGAGGAGGGAGAAGCAATATGGGCTGCTGGATTACAAGAGATAGGTGTTGCACGGAAGCCAAGAAATATGGTGATAGCGTGTCTTAGCCAAGTACTAGTATGATGTAACTACACTGGGCGGCCGTGTTTCGTACTCTTCCAGTCCACTGTGGAGATGATTGGTTGATTTTATATTGCTAAATAATATAAAATATTATGAGTGCAGACGCTCCACCACGAGGTTCCTTGCTCCTTCTTGGTCGTTAGGAATCTATGTTCTTCCACTCTATTTTTTTACATGAGCTTTGTTCAACCTTTTGACAACATGCGAGACATTTAGCATCAAGGTGCACGTGTCATGCAAGGATCATTCCATCTATATGAAGAACACGTGGGACTGGAACTACGAGAAGGACATGTACCCAGGAGTGGACGTACGAACCTGAGTAATGTAGCGCAGTAAGTGAAGTAGAAAGGCACAAATGGTATGAACATGCGTGGCATATAGGGTGTGTTTGGTTGCATTCTCATGTCAGCATAGTTGTTCCCTCTTCATGCATGCTCAACTGAACACCCCTCTTCATGCATGCTCTCTTCATGCATGCTTCTAGTGTATTTGTGCTAAACTAGTGTGGACTCATGCACCCTCCATACACTCAACCAAACGCCCAAAAGTGGGTCGAGAAGGGAACTCTTGGGCGGCATTTGTCTCTTACTACGTAGTACCACTAAATGTTGTACGTGCAATGCATGGTGATCTTATGGAGTACGTGCCTAAGTACTCTACTACTACTATATTAGTTGGTGGCACATATTAGCTTTTATATTTGTTTACGTCTATGCCCCGAGACCTTCCAACTAGACGTGTCTTTCTCTCCAGGTCGCACTTTGTATCGTTCATACCACTAGTACTACTACGTGTGGCCTCCGACCTAGAAGTGGAAGAAGTGGAGACGCTCTACCACGCTGTTTTTTTTTTGCTTGGGGTCTACCTTGCTGTTCATGTCGCACTCCTTTCCTCGACGTGTGGGACATCTAGCACGTTCCGTGTTTGGCACTCTTCATCATAAGAGTTGAAAGGCTAGCATTCATCAGAAAGAAAAAATAAATATAAATCAGTAGTGATACTATTTTTTTGAGAACCAATCAGCAGTGATACTATACCATGCGGTTTCCTTGATCCTTGATATCGGAAAGAATAATTCCGTTCGCCAACATGTGGGACATCGACTATCCTAGTCCACTTGCCATGCACGTAGAACTCCAAGGGAGAGTCACCCCGGTCATCGCGCTACAGTAATAATGACTAATGAGCCATCAAATCGCAAGCCCAACCTTTCCCACTTTTAAGTTGCCCGGACGAAGGAACCATCATGACTTCGTTGAATTCCGCTTCTTGAAGAAAACTACTGTACCAGCAGTACTACCAGCTACAGTAGTTACTCCAACAGAGGCCTCCTTTCGTTCATAGGATAGGAATTTTATAGGAATATGAAAATCATAGGAAGTGAGATGACATGCATCTCAATTCCTATAGAGAAAGAGATGCCATTTGATGCATAGGATAGAAACTTTTCCGTTGAGTCCAGGCTAATGTACTAGTAATTTGCTCTAAAAACTACAGTAGTAACTAGTAGTACTGGTACGTGCTCGTACTCAGACACAGACATAAACACTAACTACTAGTACTACTACTTCTCACATGCTGGCTAGATGTCGTCGTTCTCCATCCCGGCTTTGTCGGCGACACCCCATCGTGCTTGGATCTCCGCCGACCTCTCCGCAACAGCGCATGCGTCCTCTTCTTTCTTGCGTGGTGGGCCTCTCTTTTCTTGAGTGCTTTCTGACTTTTCGGCTCCCTCTATGCGGATTTGGCAGCCTCTTGCTCTACCGCCCATTCGGCCTTGGCAGCTCCAAATTCCTCCCACATAGGTGTGAGGTCGCGAGCGACGATGAACTCGGCACAGCGCGATGCCATCGGTTCCCTACCATTTTGTGTGCGGTCGTGGGCAGCGAGGAACTCGGCGCGGCGGGATGGCATCGCTTCCTTACCGGTTAGTGTGCGGCGTGGTGGCATGAACGATGCTTGGTGAGAGCTCTGGGGTGGAGTGGCCGGACAACCGTATAGTGCATTGGTTTGTCAAGAGCTCAAGTACAGAAGACGATGGAAATTTGGATTCCCCTTCAATCCTGGTCATTTATTACTGAGTAAAATGCATTGGCGGTTATCGAACTTGTCTTGATAGCTCACTTTGATCATTGTATACGAGATATGGTGATTATACGGTCACTGGCTCATCATATAGCTCCATATTTGTCTGGTTGACCAGTCAAATAGTCCGCATGCGCCTCATCAGCTCGTGTTCTTTATATATCTACGCGGGCCTTCCTGTCAGTGGAGAAAGAAATAAAAACCAAAATTCTGCGTATGTGGGGAATAAAACCACGGACTCATCGCTGCAACTCATGCTCACGCTCGTGTTCTTTAGCATTCTCTCAGCCAAATGAAAATGAAATACTTTGTGTCAGACACTCATGCTCACGCTGTCAAAGCATGCTAATGCATGCACGTCGCCCTCTCAATCAAAGTCCTGCTCATGGCGCAACGCAAACAGCGAGGCCATCACCTGCACGCCCTGGCGGTGCCTGACATTATAGTTTAGACGTTTGATGAAGGCCTACGCGAATGCCGGGCATGTATTCACCTAGCTCAACACCAACGGTCATACTTGGAGTGCCTTGCTCATGTATATCGTCCATCACAACGACAATCTATAAAACAGCCTAGCTAGAGAGGGTACTATGTTACGGAGTATGTACTATCGTACGCGTGTGTGTCTGATCGATTCGTCCATTATTCATAAGTTATGCCTGGTTGTGTGGTGTCTAATGGTGGTCGTCGAAGGCTAGCTAGCGAGAAGAGCGTTTGCATGGATGCCTGGTTGTCAATACGCCCACATATGCTTCAAAGGCTCATCATCCATGGGTTCACACTTTACCACCACGCCAGCGTCTGACCGCCCTGGCCTACCGAAACCCTTCCATCGCTAGCGCATGCTTCCCGCCTGAAACAGTCACCATCTCTCCAGAACGTCAATGCCACATTCACCGGACTTAACTGCTGTCGGTGTACTAAAGTAGGGGTACTTTAGTACCCCGAACTTGGGCACGGACAGTTGCAGCACCCCGCGGCAAGGCTTGCCGGGCGTCCACCAAGATCCGCCGCCAAGACCCTCCGTCATTCTTATTCTACTGCCATTCAAGAACAAAGTGTTAGTTGAAAAGACAAAGCCCCAGCAAGAGGAGCTTGCCGGGAAGAGCAAGACCCCGGCAAGAGGAGCTTGCCGGGAAGGACAGCCAAGGCACTTGCCGCGGCAGAGCCACCACTCTGCGCCTACGCTCCAGCTCACCCGGCGACGTGTCGCCGCAGGATCACTCCCGGTGCACGTGGCGGGTGGCTGTGCAGCTTAGCGGTGCGAGGTGGCGAGCGGAGCTGACAAGGAGGCCATCGTGGCGATCGGTGGCACCCCTAACGGTCGTATCCTTGCACTGTTGGAGCGACCAGACGGGCATTAAATGCTCTTGTCCCCTGCCGTCAGAGTTAGGTAGGGGACACTGTAGATAGCAGTGTACCAACCCACGTTTTTACCTTTCTACCCCTCTCTCTACGCTGCCACCTGTCGGTGACCCCCTTTTGACTATAAAAGGGAGGCCCATGCGCACGTAGAAGGGGTTCGGTTGGGTTCGGTTCGGTTCGGTTCCGCAATTGGGAAATTCGACACCACATCATACTCACGCTCTCAGATAAGAGCAAATACAAACACAAAGCAGCAGTAGGAGTTTTATCTCTCCGGAGAGCTCCGAAGCAGGGTAAAAATCGTCCGTCTCCCCCGCGTGTATTCACCTCAATCTGCTCTGCGTGCGCGCCCCGCTCCCTTGCCGGACCAGAAGGGGCCCCCTGCCCCATAGGTGCTCGTTTCCCACGACATCTTTGGCGCGCCAGGTAGGGGAGCTTCGAGGCCATGCGTATCTAATTCGGCGTCTACGCGTGCTACATCAACGTCTTCGTCAACATGCCACCGAAGAAGAAGGCTTCGGAGGTAGCCGCTCCGACTGCGACTGTCCTATCGCCACCGGAGCAAACGGGTGGTGGGGCGGACGCCGGCGGAGGAGCGGGCACCGGCGGTGGGACTCACGTCGTCACCAGGTCCAAAGACAAGGCCCCGCAAGCTTCGGCGTCTGGATATCCACCGCACCCCTCTCAGGAGGTGCAAGATCGACAATGTCAGGGTGCCCCTAGCACCGTGCTCGCGTTGGAACAAGGCCAAGCCGGCGGATCGCGAGACGTTCAAGACCAGCGTGCGCGCCAGCACACGGGCACGAGTGAGGTGCGGTCGCCCGGACGGGGTACTGCTCCTTCCAACCCAGTTGGGAGTCCGAGCATGTCCCGCACCTTGCATCGCTCGCCACTGCCTCCCAAGACTCCAGAGGAAGCACTAGCCCGAGCTCAGCTGCTTCTGGACTATCCTCCAGTGCCAGACAAAATCGACGACTGGAGGATGACCATTCAGAGCCTCGTCGGCTTCGCCAACGACGACAAGCCCCGGCAAACGAGCACATCGAAGCCCCGACAAGGCGCTCAGGCGCAAGCCGACGCCGACAAGACCGCTGGGGGTGCCACTACCGCGCACTCCCCGCCCCGAAGGCCAAGATCGCCGACTCGCCGGGCCAACCTCGACACCGACTCCACCGCGTTGTCGGACCCGCGAGCTCGTCGCGATCAACGCCACGTTCTCCAAGAACGACGACACGAAGACGCTCGTACTCGCATCGAGGGCAGGAGAGAAGCGCGGCGTCAATCTGACCAGCGCGCTGGGCCCACTGTCGATATGCATGCGCCAGGGGAACCAGGCGACTTGCCGTACGCGGTAGGTTGTCCTGCGTTCACTCGTGAGCTGCGGCAAGTCCAGTGGCCCAGCACCAAGAACTTCAAGCCAGACGTGCCCGAGAAGTACGATGGCAGGATACATCCGTCAGAGTTCCTCAGCGTCTACACCATCGCGGTGCAGGCTGCCGGGGGGTGCGATGAGAATATCCTCACCAACTACTTCCCGTTGGTACTCAAGCCCAACGTCAGGTCTTGGCTCATGCACTTGCCGGACAGCTCCATTTCTTCTTGGGCAGACCTGTGCCATTTGTTTGTCGGCGCATTCACAGGTGGTCACAAACCCCATGGCCAGGAAAGCGATCTTCATTTGCTTGCCCAGAAGGAAGGAGAATCCCTGCGCAAGTACATACAGAGATTCAGCCAGGTGCAGCGCAACATCCCAGACGTCCACCCTGCCGCGGTTATCAGCGCGTTCCATCAGAACGTGCGTAACCGCAGGATGAGGGAGGAGATGGCGATGTGCAAGATCAGAGATGTCAGCGAGCTATATGCTTTGGCCGACAAGTGTGCATGGGCTGAGGAGGGGAGGAAAATCCCCGGAGAGACTACAGGAGCAGAAGGATCTGACGGTGAGGATGCCGCCCCAGCAAGGAAGAACCGGAGGCGGAACAACAGAAAGAGAAAGGCTAAGGATGTGCTAGTTGTTGAGCAGTCCGGCAACGGAGGCGATTCCGTCAAGGCCAACGCTGACAACTCCGGCGAGGCTGTGGTGGCCGCCGAAAAGCAGGACGGCTCCGGCAAGGAGTATTGCAAGATCCATCGCACCAAGGGCCATGACCTCCAAGCATGCAAGAAGGTTGAGCAGATGGCAGAGCTACAGAAAGTTGAATATGAGCGCCGCGACAAGGAGAAGGCCCAGAAAGGTGGCGGAGGATCCGGCAAGAAGCTTCCCGCCCAGGGAGGGCGCCGCGGTAAGGCCAAGCAGCGGCAAGCAGATAGACCTCCCCGGGGCCGCGACAAGGATGAAGAAGAAGATGAGGATGATGAGATGGATGAGGATGAGACCAATGACCAAGAGTTTCAAAAGGCGACGGAGGTTTTGTGCGTTGACGGCGGTGCTTCTCTGCACACCTCGCACTGCCAACTCAAACAATGGGTGCGGGGGGTGAGTGCAGCAGAGCCATCAGTCGAATCACGCAAGCCCCTGAAGTGGTCCAGCACGCCCATTGTCTTTGACGTTGAGGATCACCCTGATCGCATCACTGCAGTCGGGTGCTTGCCGATGTTCGTTTCGCCAACCATCCGCAACCTCAAGGTCACAAAGATGTTGGTTGACGGTGGGGCCGGCCTGAATCTCATCTCCTCCGCAGTGCTCAACAAGCTCCAGATCCCCGACAGCGAGCTCGAAGAAACTGGTACTTTTCAAGGAATCAACCAGGGAAGGAGCAAGCCAAAGGGGAAGATCACACTGCCAGTGACGTTCGGCAGCGAGCTGAATTTCAGGACAGAGAGTGTCACATTTGACGTTGCTGATTTCCCGTTGCCCTACAATGGGATACTCGGTCGTCCAGCGCTTGCCAAGTTCATGGAAGCCTCTCATTATGCTTACAATGTGCTCAAGATGCCTGGTCCGATAAGTGTCATTTCTATCCACGGCGACAAGAAAGATGCACTTATCTGTACCGACAAGATCTACCAGGAAGCAGCAGTCGCAGCAAAGCGCAAACCACTTGCCGCTGAAGCTCCCGGGGGGAAGAAGAAGAAGAAGTCCAAGTCCGGCAAGAGTAGCTCTGATGCCCACTCCGGCAAGCGCACCTCTTCGGAGTGCTGCGCTGCCGTCGAGGACGCACCATCGAGCTCCACCGGCAAGTGCAAGAAGGCAAAGACAGCTTCACCAGAGACCAAGAAAGTGGCCGCCAAGGAGGACGGCACTGGCGGTACCTTCACCATCAGTGCCACGCTTGATCCTAAATAGGAAAGCGCGCTCATTTCTTTCCTGCTGGCGAATGTCGATGTGTTTGCATGGCAACCATCTGACATCCCCGGTGTTCCCAGGGAAGTAATTGAGCAACACCTTGCCGTCTGTCCTCACGCGCGGCCCGTCAAGCAGAAAGTCAGGAAGCAAGAAGTAGAACGCCAAGAGTTCATTGCCGAAGAGATCAAGAAATTGGAAGCAGCAGGCTTGGTCCGAGGAGTGCTCCATCCAACGTGGTTAGCCAATCCAGTAGTCGTGCGCAAAGCAAACGGGAAATGGAGGCTTTGTATTGACTTCACTGATGTTAATAAGGCTTGTCCCAAGGATCCATTTCCCTTGCCGCGCCTTGACCAGATTGTCGACTCCACAGCCGGATGTGATCTACTTTCATTCCTTGATGCATACTCAGGATATCACCAGATCTTCATGGCAGAAGAGGATGAAGAGAAGACTGCATTCATTACTCCATGTGGCACGTACTGTTTTGTACGGATGCCCTTCGGACTAAAGAATGCTGGTTCAACATTTGCAAGAGTAGTCAGCGATGCTCTTGAGCCGCAGTTGCACAGAAATGTAGAAGCTTACATGGATGACATAGTGGTCAAGAGCAAGGACAAAGAGACTCTGATCCAAGATTTGGACGAAACTTTTGCAAATCTGCGCAAAGTCAATCTCAAGTTGAACCCTGGAAAGTGCGTGTTTGGAGTTCCTTCCGGCAAGCTTCTCGGGTTCTTTGTGTCCCACAGGGGGATCGAAGCCAATCCCGACAAGATCAAGGCCATCGAGAAGATCGAAGCCCCAAAGCGCGTCAAGGATGTGCGAAGACTTGCCGGCTCCGTTGCTGCTCTCAGTAGGTTCATCTCTAAGTCTGCTGAGCGCGCCCTGCCATTTTTCAAAATTTTGAAAAAGGCAGGTCCAATGAAATGGACTCCGGAAGCGGAGGCTGCGCTGCAGGACCTGAAGAGATACCTATCCTCAACTCCAACACTTGTCGCACCTAAACCACAAGAGAAGTTGTTGCTATATCTGGCGGCAACCAATCAAGTGGTTAGTGCTGCGTTAGTAGCGGAGAGGGAGGCAGATGATGAGCCAGCGACCGCGGCAAGCGAGTCCAGCGACAAGCGGGGGGCTTCCCCGTCAAGCTCTGATCCCGCCAAGGATGGATCTGTACAGTTGCCGGAAGAAAAACGGAAGAAGATGGTGCAGCGCCCAGTTTACTTCGTCAGTTCCCTTCAGCAGGGGGCTAGATCAAGGTACTCTGGTGTGCAGAAATTGCTTTTCGGCCTTCTCATGGCCTCGAGGAAGCTGCGCCATTATTTTCAAGCACATGAGATCACAGTTGTCACTCGCTTTCCGTTGAAGAGGATACTGCAAAATCCAGAAGCAACAGGCAGAATTGTCGAGTGGGCACTGGAACTGTCAAGCTTTGGCCTCAAGTTTGAAAGTACTTCAACTATCCAGAGCCAAGCATTGGCAGAATTCATAGCAGAATGGACGCCAACACCTGATGAAGAAATTCCGGAGAAGAGCATCCCCGACAAGGAAGCGAGCAAAGAATGGATCATGTACTTTGATGGTGCCTTCTCGCTGCAAGGCACCGGTGCAGGCGTACTACTTATCGCACCCACCGGAGAGCACCTCAAGTACGTGATCCAAATGCACTTTCCCAAGGAGCAAGCAACAAACAATACTGCAGAGTATGAAGGCTTGCTTGCCGGACTCAGGATCGCGGCAGAACTTGGGATCAAGAAGCTTATTGTCAGGGGTGACTCACAGCTTGTCGTCCGCCAAGTAAACAAAGATTATCAGAGTCCGTTGATGGAAGCTTACATCGATGAAGTGAGGAAGCTAGAAGAGCATTTTGACGGCCTGCAGATGGAACATGTTCCAAGAGCTCAGAATGACATTGCAGATGGCCTGTCAAAATGCGCCGCACTCAAGTTACCTGTGGAACCAGGGATCTTTGTGCTCAGGCTGACTCAACCATCTGTAACACCGTCGACTGGACAGAGCAAGAAGAGAAAGTTGGTTACTGGCGACTACTTTCCGGCAGAGCTTCCCGGAGCCGCCGCCAAGAAAGTCCCCAGGATCAACACAGAAAGTGCTGAGGAGCAGTCTGCTCCGACAAGCCCTAGGGCTTGTTCTGTTGAAGCAGACGCTCCCGACAAGCTGTGTCCCGACACGCTTGCCGGGGAGCATCACGCACCGGCAGGATCCCAGATCCTTGCCATAGAAGCGGATGTTCCCGCAGCAGCATTTGTGCCTTTAGTCCTTGCCGTCGAGACACAAGCACCGGCATGGGCACAGCAGATCGTCCATTTCCTGCAAACAGGAGAACTTCCCGAGGAACAAGAAGCAGCGGAGAAAGTAGCCCGGAAATCAAGCATGTACCAGTTTGTCGATGACATACTGTACAGAAGAAGATTCAACGGAGTGAAATTGAAGTGCATTTCCCGGGAAGAAGGACAAGAGCTGTTGGCAGAGATACATGGAGGCATATGTGGTCACCACATTGGCGCAAGAGCACTTGTCGGCAAGGTTTCTTTTGGCCGACAGCCCTCCAGGATGCAACTGCACAAGTAACCAAGTGTGAAGCATGCCAGTTCCATTCCAAATAGATTCATCAACCAGCTCAAGCTCTCCAAACAATCCCTTTATCCTGGCCATTTTCGGTCTGGGGGCTCGACATCCTTGGCCCCTTTCCCCGAGCTGTCGGGGGCTTTGAGTACTTGTACGTTGCAATCGACAAGTTCACAAAGTGGCCTGAAGTGGAACCAGTGAGGAAGGTGACAGCACAGTCAGCAGTCAAGTTCTTCTGGTCAATTGTTTGTCGTTTCGGGATCCCTAACAGGATCATCACCGATAATGGCACACAATTCACGAGCCGCACCTTCATGCAGTACGTCCAAGATCTTGGCGCCAAGATCTGCTTCGCCTCTATTGCTCACCCGAGAAGCAACGGCCAAGCGGAGAGGGCGAACGCTGAAGTGCTGCGCGGGCTCAAGACCAGAACTTTCGACATACTGCACAAGTGCGGAAGAAATTGGATCGAGCAGCTGCCAGTGGTTCTTTGGTCAATCAGAACGACGCCAAATCGAGCCACTGGCCAGACACCCTTTGCTCTTGTTTACGGAGCAGAGGCAGTTCTCCCCACGGAACTCGTATACGGATCACCTCGAGTGCTCTCTTATGACGAGCTTGAGCAAGAGCAGCTGCGGCAAGATGACGCGCTGCTCCTCGAGGAGAATCGTCTTCAGGCTGTTGTGCGAGCTGCTCGCTACCAGCAAGCTTTGCGCCGCTACCATAGCTGCAAAGTTAATGCTAGAAGCTTCGAGGAAGGCGACCTTGTTCTTCGGCGTGTTCAATCCGCCAAGAATTCCAACAAGTTGACGCCAAAGTGGGAAGGCCCTTATCGGGTGAAAAGAGTCACTAGGCCCGGTGCTGTCCTCCTTGAGACCGAAGATGGCATTCCGGTGAGCAACTCCTGGAACATAGAGCATCTTCGCAAGTTTTACCCATAAGGCGCGGTTGCCGGGCCCCTTTCCGGCAACCACCTTTTGTACAAGCCTTGCCGCTGTTGCATGTAACCCTTTGTACAAAGCCGAGCGCAGCTCCCGTGCGTAAATAAAGTTTATGTGCCTCGCACACCTTGTCAAATTTAATGCATCTTTCTTTCTTGCATATATATCTGACAATCTGTGCAGCAATCACCCCCGGTAAGCAATAGCGAACCTTAAGGTTCCGTATCATTATTTTCTCTTCTTTCTTCTCAAAAAGAAGATTCCTCCGCCCACAAGTTCACCGGGGGGGGAGGAGAAGATATAGGTGTGAACCAGGCGTCGTTCAAAGGAATCTAGCCTTGCCGGGACGCAGACAACAGAAAAGCTAAGTTGCCAAAGTTTGAGCATAGTCAATTTTAAATTTTTAAGTTACATTCCTCGAACGACCGTGCCTTGTATGGAAAACCTGTGCGCGGAGGAACCAACTCGTGGCTAAGTTGCGCCCTTGCTTTGTTTCGAGTCCGCTCAACAATGAAAGTGAGCTGCAACTGACCCCGACAAGGTTTCTTGCCGGAAGCAACATCGCCAGCAGGCTGCTGATGTTCCGCACTCAGCAAGCGTGTTAGCGCCGGCAAGTTTCCTAAAAGCGTAGGGTAAAAACATACAAGAGATGGAATCAAGTAAAGGAAGTAACATAGCAGACAGTACCCAGAATAAATTTATATTACAATAAATAACTTGCCGCGCATTGATGAGTTATTCCTATGACATATCTAGCAGCGGCAAGGAAAGGGAGAAGAAGGGCGGCCTAATCCACGCACTCGCCGTCGGCCCTCCTAACTTCGTTGATCTTGTCCACAATGGGTGCGACGACGGCTCTGAGCTCTTCAAGATCGGCACCTGCCGGCAGCTTCTTGGTGACACGGGTGAGGTCGATGCTCGGGTTGCGAAAGAGTATCTTCACCAACACCTTCTCCAGGACCTTGGTGCAGATCGCGCGCGACTCGTTGGCCAGCTGCTTCGGGATCCTTTCCCGGAGCTGCTAGAGAGCTTTCACCACACCCTTGAAGAAAAGCGTAAGCTTGGCCCTGGGCTGGAGGTTTTCCTCAATGGGATACCCGAAGCCCGCCAAGTCCAGCTCTGCCAGCTCCTCGTCAATGGATGCAGCGATGTTGACGAGGCCCTCCGTCCAGAGCTCCACCGTGGTCTTGAAGGTGTTCTGGGTCTCGGCGGCCCTCGTCAGCAGCTCCTCGTTGCCCTTGAGCTCCTCCCTCAAGTCATCTTCTCGCTTCTTGGCGGCGTCCAACGTCCCCGCCAAAGTGCCCAGCTTCAGTTCCAGATCAGCGCTTGAGTCCTTGGCGGCGTTCAGCTCCTTGATCTTCTCGGCAAGTTGAGCTTGCAGATCGCCATGGGCAAGTGCATCCTTCTCGCGCTCGTGCTGGAGTGCGGCAAGCTCTTCATTCTTCTTTCCCATATCCGCCTCCAGCTGCGCCACTCTCTCCTCTAACCCCTTCTTGGCGGCCTCGGCGGCCGCGGCTGCGTCCTTTGCCTCCTTGAGCGCCCCGCCAAGTGACTGCTCTCGTGCCTCGAGCTCCTCCTCGTGGCTGTCCAAACTAGCTTTCTTCTGTGTCAGCTCACCTTCCCACCTGGACATCTCCTCGGCGGCGAGCCTCTGCTGCTCCTCGGCTTCAGCCTTCTCCAGGATGAACGCCTCCTTTGCCTCGCCAAGCTGCGCCCTCTCCTCTGCAATGGATCGGAGGGCCTCCTGGTTGCGGTTCCGGAGATCTTGCGCATGTTTCTCTATGTCAACTCTCGCCTGCGCGACAAGCGCCTCTCGGGACTCGAGCTTTGCTTGCCGGGCGTGGTAGAGTGACACCAGCTTCCGGAGCAGCTGCTCCTCCTCCGACTCGCAACTACTGCTGCCAGGCGCGTCAACCACCGCCAGCCCGGCAGAGGCAAGTACTTCCCCGTCAAACTCCTCTCCTTCGACCGGCGCCCTGGAGCTCGACGCCCAGGGAAGCTTGATGTATACGCCCTCGCCGGCCTTCAAGTAAGAACCTGGCTGGGGCTCCTCAGAGCCCGATGCTGCGTCAGCGGCGGAGGGGTCGGCGGTCGGTGCAGCGCCTTGCGCTCCTGCGTCCTCCGGGTCATCAGTACGACCGCCGGATCCACGCCAGCTCCTGCACCAGCAGCCTTGGCGGCTTCTTCGCCGGCGGGCTCATCAGCGCCGGCCTCTTCCTTGTCAGCGGCGACATCCCCAGTGTTGCCGCATGCGCCCTCCTCGCCGGTGGCCTCAGTTTCCATCGGGTCCCCAAGAGGGGGATCTGAAGACAGGAAGAGGAAGGAAAAGTCAAGCAAATATCCAAAAGAAAGAAAAAGAAGATCAGAAGAACCCAAGGGCAAGTTTTCGACAAGGAGAGTCACCTGTGCTGGGCTCTGTGATCATGGGCTCCACCACTGGGGGCTCACTGGTTCCGCCCCTTGCCGGAGATCCCTCCCTTGCCGGGGAGTGCCCCCATGTCGGGGAATCGGCCCTTGGCGGCGTAGTCGAAGCCGACGATACCTCCGAGGCGGCCTCTGGTTGCTCCTGGTGGGCCTGTTCTGCTCCTACACAAATGAATCAACAATCAAGATGTCAGCAAAAGGAAAAGCACCCATGCGCACCCCACAACAGGGAGCGAACCAGGCACTTACGCTGGGGGCTGTGCTGGGGGCTGCCGCGAGGAGAAGGGATCGGGTCTGTCAAGGTGGTCTCGGACGTATCTTCCGTCGTCACAGCAGGATCATCCTCCACGTCGACCATGGGGATCTTGGCCCTCTTCGCCGCCCTCTCGGCCAGGGTCCTGAAAAGGAACGAGGTTTAGGGAGAGGCAGATCAGATGCGAGATAAACAACAACAAAGAAAGACAAGTGCAGTAAGAAGAAAGCCTTACTCCTCCTCCTCCTCCTCATCGTCATCGGAGCTCAGCACGGAGAGGTCGAACTCCGGTACCCTCTCAGCGCGGTGTGGCGGAGGAGCAGGCTCCCTTCGGCGTTTGCCGGAGGCTGCGGCAGGATCAGGCGTGGCGGCCCGGGAAGACCCCGCCTCAGTTGCCGGCACGGCCTGGGACCCTCCCGCGGCAACGGTACTTGCCGCAGTGCAGCGTGTCCCACGGCGCCGCGGCTGCTGGTCGGCCTACTCCTCTGCCATCTCTCCAACTCGACGGAGGTGCCTTCTCGGTCGGAATTGGGGTTGCGCTGGGGGCTCCGCCTACGGCAAGCTGCTCGAAGACGGCTGGCCACTCGTGCCCTCGGCGGGCTCGCTTGCTTCGACCTCGGGCTCCCCCTCGCCAGCGACTTCTTCGGCCAGGTGTTCCCGGTCGGCAAGACTTGCCGCCTCGGCCGCCTCCATCTCATCCAACGTGAAGCCAAACTCGCCCGCGGCAGCGGCTGCCGCCGCCTCTTCGGCCCTAGTGGCGATGTACGCCATCTCTTTGTCGGTGGTGGCGCGGGTGAGGAGCTTCTGCTCGTCGAAATTGACTGCTACCTCTGTCAAGTTATGGAAGAATTGCTGCACGACCTCGGCAGCGGGCTCTATCCAAGTTGCACTTATCCCGTGCAAGTCGCACTCTGGCATCATTGCGCAGATGCGATCGCGCTGGGAGTTGTTGCACAAGGGGACGACGCCCTGCGGCAACTGGAACCATTCTGGATGGTTGGCGTCATGCTTGAACATCTCCCTCAGCATCCCGTTGAGCTCCAGAACGGTGAAGTTGAAGTTGAGGCCTGGGCGCAGCCTCATGATATCCGCCGGGCCGCCAAACAGCCAGGCGGGCCTCCCCCTCTTTTGCAGAGGGGCGATACGACGGTGAAGGAAATCCGCGCCGACCGCCCCTGTTGTGAGCCCAGCATGCCTGAGCCGGAGGATTCGAGTGGTGGCAATCCTCAGCTTGGCGTCGTCCGGCGACAGAGCGCTCCAGTCGGCGCCACGCACCACTCGAGTCTGGCGCAGTTTGGTGAATGGCTGCGGATTGGCATCACAGATCTAGCACCACTCCGCCCTCCACTCGTCCCTCTTGCTATGGAGCTCGCCCGTCAAGTACACCTCCTTCATGCCCATCCGGGAGGTCCAGGCGATTCCGCCAGCCAGTGGCTCCCCTTTCTCGGCCCGGGGAGAGAAATAGTGACGAAAAAGAGCGACATTGGGGAGGATGCCAACAAAGTTCTCGCAAAGGTGTGCGAAGACCGCCATTGTCAGAACGGCGTTGGGGGTGAAGTCAAGAAGATGAAACCCGTAGGTGTTCATGATGTCGCAGAGAAAATCGGAAAAAGGTGGGCAGAGCCCGCAATAGAAGAACACAGGAAAGAAGTAGTAACCTCTGGGGCACTTCTTTGATTTGGAAGCTTCAGCGGAAAGCACCGGCGTGCGCGGATGCGCCCGCGTCTGCGTCGACCAGAAGAGGTAAAACTCCTCCCGCAGCGCCGTCGGGGTGAGCTCGGCGGGGAAAAGCACCCGCTTCTTGCGCAGCGCCTCAAGCTGCAGCGCCTCGGCCGACTTCGCAGCCTTCGCAGCCTTCCCGGTCTTCGGAGCCATGGCGGAGGCGGTGGGGGAAAGCGAGGGCGACGGCGGCGACAGCGGCGGCGGGCGACGGAGCGCTGCTCTCTTTCGACTTGGGAAGCGGAGGGGAGCGGCGGAGCTTTCGGAGGAAGGAACTGCATGTGGCGAAGGCCGCGCGTGCCCGTACCCTGTTTTGGGCCTGGCCCAACAGTGCTCGGCACCGTGTATGGCCCAGGCCCGGGGGCTCCTGTCGGTGTACTAAAGTAGGGGTACCTTAGTACCCCGAACTTGGGCACGGACAGTTGCAGCACCCCGCGGCAAGGCTTGCCGGGCGTCCACCAAGATCCGCCGCCAAGACCCTCCGTCATTCTTATTCTACTACCATTCAAGAACAAAGTGTTAGTTTAAAAGACAAAGCCCCGGCAAGAGGAGCTTGCCGGGAAGAACAAGGCCCCGGCAAGAGAAGCTTGCCGGGAAGAGCAAGACCCCGGCAAGAGGAGCTTGCCGGGAAGGACAGCCAAGGCACTTGCCGTGGCAGAGCCACCACTCTGCGCCTGCGCTCCAGCTCACCCGACGACGTGTCGCCGCAGGATCACTCCCGGTGCACATGGCGGGTGGCTGTGCAGCCTAGCGGTGCGAGGTGGCGAGCGGAGCTGACAAGGAGGCCATCGTGGCGATCGGTGGCACCCCTAACGGTCGTATCCTTGCACTGTTGGAGCGACCAGACGGGCATTAAATGCTCTTGTCCCCTGCCGTCAGAGTTAGGTAGGGGACACTGTAGATAGCAGTGTACCAACCCACGTTTTTACCTTTCTACCCCTCTCTCTACGCTGCCACCTGTCGGTGACCCCCTTTTGACTATAAAAGGGAGGCCCATGCGCACGTAGAAGGGGTTCGGTTGGGTTTGGTTCGGTTCGGTTCCGCAGTTGGGAAATTCGACACCACATCATACTCACGCTCTCAGATAAGAGCAAATGCAAACACAAAGCAGCAGTAGGTGTTTTATCTCTCCGGAGAGCTCCGAAGCTGGGTAAAAATCGCCCGTCTCCCCCGCATGTATTCGCCTCAATCTGCTCTGCGTGCGCGCCCCGCTCCCTTCCCGGACCAGAAGGGGCCCCCTGCCCCATAGGTGCTCGTTTCCCACGACATCTTTGCCCCCATGTCGGGGAATCGGCCCTTGGCAGCATAGTCGAAGCCGACGATACCTCCGGGGCGGCATCTGGTTGCTCCTGGTGGGCCTGTTCTGCTCCTACACAAATGAATCAACAATCAAGATGTCAGCAAAAGGAAAAGCACCCATGCGTGCCCCACAACAGGGAGCGAACCAGGCACTTACGCTGGGGGCTGTGTTGGGGGCTGCCGTGAGGAGAAGGGATCGGGTCCGTCAAGGTGGTCTCGGACGTATCTTCCGTCGTCACAGCAGGATCATCCTCGACGTCGACCACGGGGATCTTGGCCCTCTTCGCCGCCCTCTCGGCCAGAGTCCTGAAAAGGAACGAGGTTTAGGGAGAGGCAGATCAGATGCGAGATAAACAACAACAAAGAAAGACAAGTGCAGTAAGAAGAAAGCCTTACTCCTCCTCCTCCTCCTCCTCCTCATCGTCATCGGAGCTCAGCGCGGAGAGGTCGAACTCCGGTACCCTCTCAGCGCGGTGTGGCGGAGGAGTAGGCTCCCTTCGGCGTTTGCCGGAGGCTGCGGCAGGATCAGGCGTGGCGGCCCGGGAAGACCCCGCCTCAGTTGCCGGCACGGCCTGGGACCCTCCCGCGGCAACGGTACTTGCCGCAGTGCAGCGTGTCCCACGGCGCCGCGGCTGCTGGTCGTCCTACTCCTCTGCCATCTCTCCAACTCGACGGAGGTGCCTTCTCGGTCGGAATTGGGGTTGCGCTGGGGGCTCCGCCTACGGCAAGCTGCTCGAAGACGGCTGGCCACTCGTGCCCTCGGCGGGCTCGCTTGCTTCGACCTCGGGCTCCCCCTCGCCAGCGACTTCTTCGGCCAGGTGTTCCCGGTCGGCAAGACTTGCCGCCTCGGCCGCCTCCATCTCATCCAACGTGAAGCCAAACTCGCCCGCGGCAGCGGCTGCCGCCGCCTCTTCGGCCCTAGTGGCGATGTACGCCATCTCTTTGTCGGTGGTGGCGCGGGTGAGGAGCTTCTGCTCGTCGAAATTGACTGCTACCTCTGTCAAGTTATGGAAGAATTGCTGCACGACCTCGGCAGCGGGCTCTATCCAAGTTGCACTTATCCCGTGCAAGTCGCACTCTGGCATCATTGCGCAGATGCGATCGCGCTGGGAGTTGTTGCACAAGGGGACGACGCCCTGCGGCAACTGGAACCATTCTGGATGGTTGGCGTCATGCTTGAACATCTCCCTCAGCATCCCGTTGAGCTCCAGAACGGTGAAGTTGAAGTTGAGGCCTGGGTGCAGCCTCATGATATCCGCCGGGCCGCCAAACAGCCAGGTGGGCCTCCCCCTCTTTTGCAGAGGGGCGATACGACGGCGAAGGAAATCTGCGCCGACCGCCCCTGTTGTGAGGCCAGCATGCCTGAGCCGGAGGATTCGAGTGGTGGCAATCCTCAGCTTGGCGTCGTCCGGCGACAGAGCGCTCCAGTCGGCGCCATGCACCACTCGAGTCTGGCGCAGTTTGGTGAATGGCTGCGGATTGGCATCACAGATCCAGCACCACTCCGCCCTCCACTCGTCCCACTTGCTGCGGAGCTCGCCCGTCAAGTACACCTCCTTCATGCCCATCCGGGAGGTCTAGGCGATTCCGCCAGCCAGTGGCTCCCTTTCTCGGCCCGGGGAGAGAAATAGTGACGAAAAAGAGCAACATTGGGGAGGGTGCCAACAAAGTTCTCGCAAAGGTGTGTGAAGACCGCCATTGTCAGAACGGCGTTGGGGGTGAAGTCAAGAAGATGAAACCCGTAGGTGTTCATGATGTCGCAGAGAAAATCGGAAAAAGGTGGGCAGAGCCCGCAATAGAAGAACACAGGAAAGAAGTAGTAACCTCTGGGGCACTTCTTCGATTTGGAAGCTTCAGCGGAAAGCACCGACGTGCGCGGATGCGCCCGCGTCTGCGTCGACCAGAAGAGGTAAAACTCCTCCCGCGGCGCCGTCGGGGTCAGCTCGGCGGGGAAAAGCACACGCTTCTTGCGCAGCGCCTCAAGCTGCAGCGCCTCGGCCGACTTCGCAGCCTTCGCAGCCTTCCCGGTCTTCGGAGCCATGGCGGAGGCGGTGGGGGAAAGCGAGGGCGACGGCGGCGGTGGGCGACGGAGCGCTGCTCTCTTTCGACTTGGGAAGCGGAGGGGAGCGGCGGAGCTTTCGGAGGAAGGAACTGCAAGTGGCAAAGGCCGCGCGTGCCTGTACCCTGTTTTGGGCCTGGCCCAACAGCGCTCGGCACCGTGTATGGCCCAGGCCCGGGGGCTCCTGTCGGTGTACTAAAGTAGGGGTACCTTAGTACCCCGAACTTGGGCACGGACAGTTGCAGCACCCCGCGGCAAGGCTTGCCGGGCGTCCACCAAGATCCGCCGCCAAGACCCTCCGTCATTCTTATTCTACTGCCATTCAAGAACAAAGTGTTAGTTGAAAAGACAAAGCCCCGGCAAGAGGAGCTTGCCGGGAAGAACAAGGCCCCGGCAAGAGAAGCTTGCCGGCAAGAGCAAGACCCCGGCAAGAGGAGCTTGCCGGGAAGGATAGCCAAGGCACTTGCCGCGGCAGAGCCACCACTCTGCGCCTGCGCTCCAGCTCACCCGGCGACGTGTCGCCGCAGGATCACTCCCGGTGCACGTGGCGGGTGGCTGTGCAGCCTAGCGGTGCGAGGTGGCGAGCGGAGCTGACAAGGAGGCCATCGTGGCGATCGGTGGCACCCCTAACGGTCGTTTCCTTGCACTGTTGGAGTGACCAGACGGGCATTAAATGCTCTTGTCCCCTGCCGTCAGAGTTAGGTAGGGGACACTGTAGATAGCAGTGTACCAACCCACGTTTTTACCTTTCTACCCCTCTCTCTACGCTGCCACCTGTCGGTGACCCCCTTTTGACCATAAAAGGGAGGCCCATGCGCACGTAGAAGGGGTTCGGTTGGGTTTGGTTCGGTTCGGTTCCGCAGTTGGGAAATTCGACACCACATCATACTCACGCTCTCAGATAAGAGCAAATACAAACATAAAGCAGCAGTAGGAGTTTTATCTCTCCGGAGAGCTCCGAAGCTGGGTAAAAATCGCCCGTCTCCCCCGCGTGTATTCGGCTCAATCTGCTCTGCGTGCGCGCCCCGCTCCCTTGCCGGACCAGAAGGGGCCCCCTGCCCCATAGGTGCTCGTTTCCCACGACAACTGCAGGTGCAGATGTTGTGTCACTGACATGCGGGCCAGATGCCTGTTGGGACCACATTTTAGTAACCCAACGCACCTGCAGTTAAGTCACTGAAGCAACATCCACATTCACACCCGATGAACCTACTCCGGCACCAGCCGTCCATCCGTCTACCGTGGCTCATTGCCATTCGCCCGCTATATTAACTTGAGCCCTAGCTCCCAGCCATAGCCAAAGACCCACACTCATTCTTCTCCGATCGCTTCCTTCTATCAGCACCACTCCAACCATTGCCTCCTAGCCCTCCGAAGCTCTCTTGTACGTACTGTCGCAAGAGCAGACAAGGGACATCAGCGGCTCCGCTCCGGGCGCGCTCCAAAGCTCTCTTCGACGTACTGTCATAGGAGCTGACGAAGGAGATCGCCGGCACCCTCCTGGCCGCCTTCTACTGCTACGACCACAAAGCCGGCGCACGTGCACAAGCGCAACCGACAGCGAGGAAGAGTAGTACATGGTAGGTCGCCACCGCTCTGGTACCAGGAAGGCCACAGCTACTCCACTTAGTCGACGCCAAGCATGGTGCGGTAAACTTCGGCGGCCGATTAGCCGCTTGACAGCGACGTGGAGGCGGAAATCTTCAGAAACTTGTGCTCCAAAGGAGGAGGTTATCGAGGCGGATGAGGAGGAGGCAAAGGCAATGGCCGGCTTTCTCGGGTTCATCGCCGGACATGGTGGTCGGGCGCCAGCGATAATTTAGATTAGGTTTAAAGTAGGTTTTAGTATGGTTTGTGCGAAATATGTAATGAATTTCGTCCAGTTTGTAGGAAAAGTTTTCAAAATGTAATGTATTTCATCCGGTTAATTTGAAATTTGCTTTGTTTGCATGAATTTTGTCCGGTTAGTTCATATAGTTGTCGAAAGGTATGCGGGCAGCATCGGATGGCATCCATCAGTTTCCTCGGACAGATGCCAGTGCAAATTTGTGGGCCAGCGCTGGAGATGCCATAACTATCATGCTATAATCGCTAACAGTTCTCCATTATTTGGCAGGGAACAGTTTTCCCTCGATCAAAATCAGATCTACTTTATTTCGCACTCCTCCCACGTAAGAGTGTAAACTCTTGCTTACATAAAAATGGAGCAAGTGGACGGCACTGTAACACATCATATCACTCAAACTAGCCCTCCTAACGAGCTGGAAAGCACCGCCCTCATCATTTTATTCTGGATTTCTATCGATCGATCACGCAAAAAAGTTACGCTTTGCAAGTTCTAAAGGAAAAGGCGGCCCACTTATGACTCATACGCATCGCACCCCCAACAGTCCGGCTCGCACGCCGCTCACCAGAGGGGACACGCTTTGTCTTGCAATTTCACCGACATGTGGGACTGCAATTGAATAAACCGTCGATAGCCAAAATCTAATCGCTCGGCGGGCGTCGGCTGAAAAGAGAGAGACGGGGGAGGGAGAGGAGATCGCCCGCCCGCCGTGCACAGACTCTATGGTGATAATGTGAGGTGGGCCATGCAGGAGTCCGGACCGCTTCCAAGCTCGCTTCTGACCGCCCTAGCCCCTCAAACGCCAGCTTCCCGCCGCATGCATGCATAGCAAGTAGCACCAGTAAAATACTGGGCTATAAGCCTGCTTATATGGAGGAGAGAGAGGCATTGACAAAGTCAAGGAGTGTGCTCTGCAAGAGCCCGTCTACACGTGCTCCTAGTTATAAAAATAATAATTCTAAAAAAAGAGTCATAAAAAATGATTGTGTCTAAAAAAAGAAAGGTAAAAAACATTTGAGAGGAAACAGATAGAGAGAATGTGAGAAAAAGTTCTAACCTGATAGCCAACCTTATAGTCAACAGTATGGTAGTATTACATGAGGAAGGAGGGAGTGGTGCACATGCCAAGTTCACTGGGCTGCCGTGTTTCACACTCCTCCATAGTAACAGTGGAGACAATAGCTTTCATCAAAAATAAACAATGAATACTCGTTGCTCGTCCTCTATATCGGAAAGAATACTTTCATTCGCCGACATGTGGGACTTCGACCATCCTGGTTCACCTGCCATGCACAAAATTATCCTAGTCTACCCCGGTCGTATCGCAGGCCCAACCTTTCCCACTGTAAGTTGGTCGGATGAAGGAACCATCATGACTTCGTTGAATTCCGCTTCTTCAAGAGAACTTACTATACCCGCAATACTACTACCACACGCGAAGACTGGACGACACTGTACCACGTCATATCACTCAAACCCACTAGGCCATCCTCAAAAAAAACCACTAGGCCAAACTAGCTCGCCTATAGGTCATCTATTTTGGAATGGAGGGAGTACGTCTCTGTACTACTATAATTTTGTGTTGTACGTCTCTGTACTTTTGCTACGATTTTCCTACCCTGTGAACCAAATGAGGCATGAATGTATCCGTGTCGACTAAGCCTACAATTTTAGGAGCTTGGGCTATTGGCCGATCGACGACGGATAAGTATGAGCGTACCACGAGCTCATGAGCCCAAACGTTTGTCTTTGGTGAGTGCTTTGCAAGTACTATAGCTTGCACAGTAGCTAGCCTACTAACACCAAGAATCATGAAACAAGCTCTGCTGATATGATAAACAGTTCAAACTTACATCTAAGCATGCCATATATTACATCAAAAGCTAGTGAGGATACATCTGTTTCCATAACTCGGAGAGGGTTCGCATGATTCACTATCAAACAAAAGTAGCAAGTACCGCCCACACAAGACAGTGCACTAGCCCTAAGATGGTTTGATAACACGCATCGTTCTGGTAATTAAAGACAGGGCAATGCAAACTACCCTAAAGGATTAGCGCGACCAACTATTTCTTGTCATCGATCTCTGGCAATGACCACAGTATGGACAGCGGCATGGGAATCGATCTCTGGGGCGATGTCCACATGACTGACCGTGACATCGGAACCGATCTCTAGGGCGATGTCCACAGGAGGGACAGTGGCGTCGGAATCGATCTCCGGGGCGATGCCAATAGGACGGACCACGACATCGAAAATGATCCCTGGGGTGTTGTCCACAGGATGGGCCGCGACATCGGAATCATCAAGGACGTCCACCGGCACCTGCACAACCCTAACATATTAGCAAGCACATTGCAAATAATCAAAAACCACAACTATGGCAATAAGCCATTATTTTTTACCTTGTGCAGCTCACCGGGGGATCCCATCCCTCCGGGGGCCATCTCCTCATCCTCGATGGGGGCCATCACCTTGCCAGGGGAATACTGCTTCTCAACGGCAACTATCTCCTCAAACTCGGCCTTGAGCCTCGCATAGGTGGCCATCAAAGTTTCTGGGGTAGGTGCGGTGGGGCCCTTGATGTTCTTCCAACTTTCTTTGAGGACTTTGTCCACCAATGTCATCAACTCTTTGGCCAGTGCTTGTTTCTTGGAGTTCTTCGTCTCCATGGGTTGGCCCGCCAACATGCTCAACTCGTTGGTCGGTGCTCGCTTCCTAGAGATCGCTATCTCTAGTGGGTTGCCCGCCAGCAACACTTTTCCTAGTTGTAAGTGCATCTAGTGCCACCCCTAGTTGGTTTTTGAGTATTGACAACAAACTTGGTTGATTCGGTTTACCTACCAGAGTTGACCCCTAAAAATTTGTGAAGACATTGAAGACAATGGTGGTCTGTGAAGACATTCACATTGAAGACTATGACAGGAGAAGACATCGCGTGAAGGCTATGGAGTGTGAAGACATAGTTGTTTCGTAGTTTCCTTTTCTTCTTTGTTGAGTCATAGGAACCACCGTACTATTAAGTGGGGTCCAAGTGAACAAAGTCAGAGTGACTGAAGTGATTCTCAACCAAATCCTATGTCTTCGAGCGAAGACAATGAGAGCAAATCTTATCTAGAGCTGGATGAGTCAGCTTTACTTGTAGCCCAAGTCAAGCTGTCGCGTGTGTTTGAAATATGACCGTTGCCATGTGTCAGTTCCTTAGTGACCCAGGGTCATTTTGGACAAATCAGGTCGGGTTGCCTCCTGGGTATAAATAGCCCACCCCCTACACCATAAATTGGTGGCTGCTCAGAGTTAGTGCATGGCTTTTGTCGTTTGAGAGCAACCCACCTCCGAACCCTTTGGGAGAGAATCCTTGCGAGGACAAAGCCCAAAACACCCAGAGCCAAAGAGTGTTAGGCATCATTGAAGTCTTTCTGTCCGTGTGATCTGAAGACTTATTACACTTGAGGACTGTGAATCCTCCAACCGGTTAGGAGTCGCGTTCTGAGCATCGAAGAGTCATTGTGGATTGCCAGTGAACGAAGTCTGTGAAGGTTTGGAAGTCTCCCTTGATGACTTACCAAAGTTATTGGGCGAGGACTAAGTGTTCTTAGCGCAAGGGAAATAAGGTGAAGACGCGGTCTTCTGAGTTGAATCTCAGCCTCCCTAACCAGACGTATAGTTGTCACAGCAACTCGAACTGGACCAACAAATCCCTTGTCCTCTCTGAGCAACTAGTTCTATCCTACCTCTCTCACCTTACTTACGGTTTGTCTTCGTGAAGCCTTTCCCTACTTGCTTGATCTATTTGACTTCACTAAGTGAAGACTGTTGTCTGTTTGGCTTCATACTATCTTCCATCCTGATCCAATCTACCTAGCTGCTTATAGTCTTCGTGCTTTCACTTCATTGCTTACTTGACTATGACTTGTCTAGTGTAGTCTACCTTCCACTTCATATCAACAGGGTCATTTCTATCGTTTGTCTTTGAAACACCCATGTTTTGAAGACTTTCATAAAAATCACCTATTCACCCCCTCTAGTCGAATACTAGCACTTTCAATTGGTATCAGAGCAAGGTGCTCCCTTGTTTTGTGTGATTCGGTTTAACCACCTGGAGTTTAGCTATGTCAACTGCAGGGATAATCAAAGTCTCCGCTGCGTGCCCTGTCTTCGATGGCACTGATTACCCCTACTGGAAGAATAAGATGTGCATGCATCTTGAAGCCATTGATGTCGATCTCTGGTATGTCATCAAGAACGGCGTTCCCAAGACTGGTGAAGGTATCACTCCTACTGATGTCAAGAAGTTTGTGCAACTTAACTCAACTGCCAAGAACATCATCTGTGGTCATCTGACCAAGGGGCAGTATGGTCGTGTGAGTGCTCTAGAAACTTCAAAGCTGGTCTGGGACTAGCTCTCCAAGGTTAATGAAGGTGTCTCAACACAGAGAGATTCAAGGATCAGTGTTCTTCGCAATCTCTTCAACCGCTTCAAGAGAAATGACAATGAGAATGTCCAGCTCACATTTGATCGCCTCACTGATATCACTAATGGGCTTCATGCACTCGGTGCCACTATGATCACCAAGCACGAAATTGTCAAGACACTTCTGAGATCTCTCGACAGCTCATTTGACACCCTGGCCCTTATGATTCAAGACGCCCTGACTTCAAGACTCTCGATTCGTCTGACATACTTGAGAGGCTCAACACACATGAGTTCCAGCTATATGAGAAAAGAGATATCTATGGTCCCAACTATGGCCGTACTCGCGCTTTGAAGGCAAAGGTCGTCTCCTTGTGTGAAGAAGAATCTGACTGCAATTTTGGTGATCCTGAAGATATTGGAAAGGATCTCGCTATTCTTGTAAAGAAGTTCCAGAAGTTCACCAAGAAGAAAGACTTCAGAAAGTCTTCAAGATCCAGCTCAAGGAATGATGAAGCTTCCTCTTGTGATCACAAGAAGAGAACCTGTCACAAGTGCAAGAAACCTGGTCACTACATCTCTGAGTGTCCCCAGTGGGACAAAGAGACAAAGAAGAAGAAGAAGAAGAAGAAGAGCAAGGACTATGATTCTGATGACAAGAAGAAGAAGAAATCCTCAAAGTCTTCTTCCAAGGCTTCATCGAAGTCTTCTTCACACAAGAAAAGCTCATCTGGCAAGGCTCGTGCTTTTGTTGGCAAGGAGATGGATTCAGAGGAGGAGTCTGCATCTGACGAGGCAGAGGTGGAGTCCGAGGAGGAATCAGATTCTGGAGTGCCAAGCCTGGCTCTGGCTTCTGCATACGTCGCCAAGTCCATCTTCAACACCGAAGACAATGGCCTCGTCACCAACGACGATGTCAAGGATGAGGATGACTCTGCTCCCACCTACTGCTTCATGGCACGTGGTGCCAATGTAAACTCACGCGATGCTTACTTTCAAACATCAAGTGAAGATGACTCTGAATGTGAATCTAAGCCTAGCTGCAAAACACTTGCTAAAATTGCGACTGAACAACAGAATGCCATGGAACATATTCAAAAACTGTTAGACAAAAGCGATGATCTGTTGGATGCAGAAATGACCCGATCTCAGTCCTTAATTGACGACATTAAAAATATTCATGTTAAGTATGAGGAACTTGAAAGCTTTCCTATGATTATCTTCAAAGGAAGTAGGAAATTGAGAAATTGAGATCGGCTCATGAAGATCTTCAAAAGGAAAACTAGTCACTCCGCGCTCAACAGATCAGTTCCGCTCAGGAAGGATTTGAACCACCATGTCTAAAATGTATTGAGCGTAACAATGCTACCTCTCTTGTAGAATGTTCAACTGCTACTACTGTTGGAATATCTTCAACTGCTAATGTGGTAACTAACCCCTCATCTGAGGATAACACTACTATTGCTGATGAGAATGCCAGGTTGCAGTCATTACTTGAGACAGGAATTTACAAAAGTCTCAAAGGGCATTAGACACTATGTGAGGTCCTAAAAAAGTAGATTCTGAACCGAAACCCTAGGAAAGAGGGTGTTGGGTTCAAGAGGAAAATGAGTGTTGATGGTTCTTACTGGAGTCCTGAGCAGTACCCCAAAACCACATGGGTTGCTGCTAAGGGACCTTCAGTAGATCCATCTACCATATCTGGCTTCACTAGTGCTAACCCAATTATCATTGATGAATCCTTTGATGCAAACTATAAATTGTTCATGAATCAGAATGGTGAAGTGTTTGCCAGGTATATTGGTAATAACTATAGGAATGGACCACCTCTTAAGAATATCTGGGTACCCAAAAGGTGTCTCGAAAGTCTTCCCGTGAATGTCGTTACGACACCACCTGGGAAGCAGACAAACCCCAGACCAAAGGCTTCATATGGTCCAAAGGCTTCATATACAGACGGAAGACTCACCTGAGTCACCCTAATGCCAATGTTTTGCAGGGAAATCATACTCAGACCTTTGAATATCAACGTGTTTCATCAAACCGCTATGTTCATAAGTCTAAGAACTTTTCTGCTTATTCCTATGTGTATTATTCTCCTCCTGGAAGGCTATTTGTTAGGGCTTCAAAGCCGAAGTTCTCAGATGCTACACTTAGACTCATTGCTTCTAAGCCACCCCTGAAGATGTGGGTGGTTAAGAAAACTTAACTCTCTTTTGCAGGGAAAGGTCTCCAGCCGGAAATCAAAGGCGTCTGATGCTTATGCTAGGGACCTTAGACATCTTGTGGGGCGCAAGATAAAATTCACAAATGGTCTTACTATGTATTTCGTCCCAGGATTCCTTGACACTCATCCTATCTATGCTGACCAAGATCTGGACTTCTATGTTCCACTTGTTCGTCAAATGTTTATGCTTCACAACTCTCTTGGTGAAGCCTATCCCCCAAACTGTACTGTAGGCTATGACACCTCATGCTTCAGAATGGATTATGGATAGTGGCTGCACCAACCACATGACGGGTGATCGAAGTCTTCTGATGGATTCAACTCTTCGGCCGTCTGATAAGAGTCATATCACATTTGCTAACACTGGTAAAAGTAAGGTATTGGGTCTTGGTAGAGTTGCAATCTCAAAGGATCAGCACATGGATAAAGTGATGCTTGTTGAATCCGTTGGTTTCAATTTAATGTCTGTATCAATGCTATGTGATTTGAACATGGTTGTGATATTTGGAAAATATCGTTGCCTTGTCCTTATGGAATCTGACAAATCTCTAGTCTTTGAAGGGTATCGAAAAGATGATCTGTATATGGTAGATTTCTCAGCAGGACCACAACTAGTCGTATGTCTTCTAGCAAAAGCTTCAGAGTGTTGGCTCTGGCATTCGGAGGCTAGGACATGCGGGCATGAGGAACTGGTACACTCTGGCGAAGAAAAGGCATGTCATGGGCATCGAAGGCGTCAAGTTCAAGAAAGACCATCTATGTGGTGCCTGTGAAGCTGGGAAGATGACTAGGGCCAAGCATCCCTCAGAGACAATCATGAAGACATCTCAACCCTTCGAGCTGCTTCACATGGACTTATTCGGCCCTACTCATTACTCTACTCTTACTACCACTTCTTGTCTCTATGGTTTCGTTATTGTTGATGATTACTCAAGATATACCTGGGTGCATATAATTCTCTATAAGACTGAAGTTCAGGATGTCTTCAGACAATTCGCCAATCGTTCCATGACGAACTATGGTGTAAGATCAAGCATATCAGAAGTGACAACAGCACAGAATTCAAGAACACCGGCCTCGACACTTACCTTGATACACTGGGCATCAGTCATGAGTTTTCTGCTCCCTACACACTCAGCAGAATGGCATCGTGGAGCGCAAGAACAAAACCCTCATTGAGATGGCTCGAACGATGCTAGATGAGTACAAGACTCCAAGGAAGTTCTGGCCTGAAGCCATTGACACTGCATGCCACATCATCATTCGAGTTTATCTTCACAAGCTTCTAATGAAGACATCATATGATCTGCTAACTGGTAAGAAGCCAAACGTCAGTTATTTTAGAGTGTTTGGTGCTAGGTACTGGATCAAGGATCCACATAACACTTCAAAATTTGCACCGAAAGCACATGAAGGTTTTATGCTTGGATACAGAAAGGATTCGCACTCCTGCAGAGTCTTCAACCTCTTTTACTATAAAATGGTTGAAACTCTGGATGTGCGGTTCGATGAGACTAATGTCTCGCAAACAGAGCACCTGCCAAATGTGCTAGATGAAGTTCCTCCTAGTGAATCTATCATGCTCATGGGTACTAGAGAAATCATACAGTCCGAAACTCAGGCTGAAGATGTACTCATCATTGCACCAAGTCAACCTGAAGACAATGCTCATCCTGAAGTCAATACTGAACCAGAAGACAATGATCTGCAAGGGCAAAATCTTCGTCCAGTACATCCCCGTGGTGCAAATGAAGTACAGATTGAGAAGATAATTGACAGCATCAATGCACCTGGTCCACTCACTCGTTCAAGAGCAACACAACTAGCAAATTTCTGTGGGCACTTTGCATTTGTCTCTATATCTGAACCCAAGAAAGTTGGAGAAGCCTTTATGGAACCTGAATGGATTCAAGCCATGCAAGAAGAGCTTCATCAGTTAAGGCTGAACAATGTCTGTGAACTTGTCAAGCGTCCTGATCATCGCAAGCATAATATCATTGGCACCAAATGGATCTATCACAACAAACAAGATGAACATGGTCAAGTTGTCAGAAACAAGGCTCGTCTGGTTGCTCAAGCTTACACTCAAATAGAAGGGATTGACTTCGATGAAACATTTGCTCCCGTGGCAAGACATAAGCCATTCACATAATGCTTGCATATGCCAACCATCACAACATCCTTCTGTACCAAATGAATGTGAAGAGTGCCTTTCTCAATGGAAAGATTGAAGAAGAAGTGTATGTTGCACAACCACCTGGCTTTGAAGATCCAAAACGTCCTGATATGGTCTACAAGCTGAGCAAGGCATTGTGTGGCCTCAAACAAGCTCCTCGCGCTTGGTATGACATGCTCAAAGATTTCTTGAAAAGCAAAGCCTTCAAACCTGGTTCACTAGATCCAACACTCTTCACGAAGTCGCACGACGGTGAACTGTTTGTGTGCCAAATCTATGTGGATGACATTATCTTCGGCTGCACCGACAAGAGATACAGCGATGAGTTTGGGCACATGATACAAGAGCAATATCAGATGTCCATGATGGGTGAGCTGAAGTTCTTCCTTGGTCTTCAAATCCGTCAGCAGAGAAATGGCATCTTCGTATCACAAGAGAAATACCTCAAAGATTGCCTGAAGAAGTTTGGAATGCAAGACTACAAAGGATACACGACGCCAATGCCAACCAAAAGTCATCTGGGTCCTGGCAAAAATGGTAAAGAGTTCGATCGAAAGGTATACCGCTCCATGATTGGTTCCTTACTTTACTTATGTGCACCTAGGCCAGATATAATGCTTAGCGTTTGCATGTGTGCCCGATTCCAAGCAGCACCAAAGGAGTCGCATCATCTAGCGGTGAAGCAAATTCTTTGGTATTTGGCTTACACCCATAGGATTATGGCATACAAAGGGCTCAACATTTGATCTGATTGGGTATTCTGATGCTGATTATGCTGGTGAAAAGGTTGATTGCAAGTCCACCTCAGGAACATGTCACTTTCTCGGCCAATCACTTGTCTGTTGGTCTTCAAAGAAGCAGAACTGTGTGTCACTCTCCACTGCTGAATCTGAATACATTGCTGCGGGTTTGTGCTGTGCTCAGCTTCTATGGATGAAGCAAACTCTCAAGGACTATGGCATCAACACGAAGAATGTGCCACTCTCTGTGACAATGAAAGCGCCATCAAGCTTTCCAAGAATCCAGTTCAGCACTCGAAGAAAAAGCACATTCAGATCCGTCATCATTTTCTCAGAGATCATGTCAACAAGGAAGACACTGATATCATTCATGTCAATACTGAAGAGCAATTGGTAGATATTTTCTCTAAGCCCTTCGATGAGAAAAGGTTTTGCAAGTTGCAGTGTGAGCTAAATATCTTAGAATCCTCGAATGTCCTGTGAATGGACACACATCCTAACGCTTATGCATGTTGACGACTTAGATGTGCAACACACGAAGTAACGTATATCTTCAATTAATGAAGACTTACACTCTGAGTGTGAATATATTAATGTGGAATTTGATTTCGGAGCGCCATGATAATTGTGCGCCATGTCTGGGTCTAATACTTCCTATACGGTGGGTAACGCCACCACCAAATTCTTATTGAAGTGTTTCTCTTGGTGTTACAATTGCAAAGTCTTCGCATTTGGATTGGCTTCAACATTAATTTGTCTTCATGATTTATCTTCACAATGCTGATTCGGTTTATTTATATATATATATATATAGGGTGGGTCTATTATGATAGCACCCTTAGGACCTTATTCTGATAACACCCACCTCTTATTCTGGTAACAGTGCTACCCCGAGCTGAACACAGGCACCGGAGAAAAACAACAAAACAAAATCGAACCCACGCACGCACCCACCCATCCCACCCACCTTATCCACTCGTCAGATCCCCACCCCACCAACAACCTCCTCTTCCATCGCTGTCGACAGCGCCGCCATTACTCCTCCTCCACCTATCCCTCGGCCACTGTGCCTCCTCTCACCCCGGCCGGCGCTCAACCCACCCCATCCCGCTCCAACGGTGCCGCTACTCACCATCCAAGCCCGAAGGCCACCGCGCCTCCTCTCATGCCCGTCCATCGTGCCTCCCCTTCCCGATTGCATCGCCCCACCGACGAACACCTGCTGGTCGCTGTGGCCGTACCACCCTCTGCACGACCGGATCGGCCAAGGCCCTACCTTGCCTCACCACCCTTCGACATTCCCATGGCGGATGTCTCCAATTCGCGCCGTCCCGCTCCCGTACCTTCTCACTACCTCCGGCTGCTTGAGCAGGGGAGGCCGACAGATCCGGGCAGTTCCGGCCTCGCCGCGACGCCAGGCGACCGGGCCGAGCAGCAGGCGTCCGCCAGCCTCTCCCCCATAGGATCCGACTCAAGGACCGTGGTCTCCCTCCTGCGCGTGGGCGTTGCGGCGCCGAATCACCAGGTAGAGAAGCGACATACACCCTTCATGGCCCGGCCTCCTGCTCCGGCCTTGATCTCCTAGTCCGCTGGCCTGGCCTCGCTACGGACTCCTCGGGTCGCCAGTCCCGCGTCCCGTGGCTGCACACGGTGAAGCAGCCCACACCACGGCGACCCGTGCGTCGCTGATTCTTCAACATCAGTCAGTTCGAGTGGGAAGGGGTTTGAACCCAAGAGGCAGAGCGTCGGTGCTACCTCACCCCCACCTTCTCCGTTCCTTTAATTCACGAGCACCACCTCAACCCCCGAGCAGTGCGGGCGGTGCGGACGTGTAGTTCGATGGGCGCATGAGTGTAGTGCACTGAGTGTGGGGTTCCGCTTCCTTTTCTTCCCTCTTTCGGATCTGCCGCCGCTGGGTTTGGAACAGTTGTCCATCAGTACGTCACTACAGGAGAAGCATGTAGCCACTCTTCGTGTTGTTCCTTTTTGTGCAAAATTCATAACCAATGCAGTGCAGGCTGCTCCCCGTCCCTCCCCGACGCATTGATTTTTTCCCGGAAACATGATAGAGCAGTACACTTGGATACCATGGAGGTTCAGATGCTTATTTCTCCATTTAGATTTGCAGTGCAGTGCGTGTTTGTGGAACCAGAAAAATGGTTGTTTATTCTTTGTGATTTTTCTTTGCGTTCAGTAACTTGTTGTGCGTTGAAAAGTGCAGTTAGTTGTTAGTTTCCGTACTCTTCACTTTGTTGTGTAGTGCGGTTAATTTGTAGGTATAGGCAAACAACAAAATAAACAGCAAAACAACAGGAAAAACACAAAAAGGACATGCAACCCACTCGCCTACCGCTTGTGGTTCATTGCTAGCAAAAAAATGTAGAAAAACTTGTTATAATTTTGATAAAAGAACACCAAGTTATATAAAAAGCAAATGAAGTACACCTGCCTCAACTTTGCGGTCTAGATGCATTAATTAAAAAATGAGGGGAAAAAGTATTATGCCTGCGGTTCACTTTCGGTAGTTTCGCGGCCCGTTTACGGTAGTCTTACTGTTCACTTTTGGATAGTGTTGCAGTTCACCAACGCTCGACATGAAGTGCCCTTCACCTCGTTTGGGAAATTTACTCCTACAAAAAATAAATCATGAAGTGCACTTGTTCGTGTGATGAAATGCGGTTTTTAGTCTAAAGAAGTGCGGTTTCCTACCTCGTTTGGGAAAATTATGTCCCACAAAAAATAAATCATGTAGTGCACTTATCGGTCTTCAGTGCGGTTTTTGGTCGGAAGGCAGTGCGGCTTTGTGTCTGATGCAGTACGTACGATGATTTTGGGTCGTGAAAAAACAGTGTCCGCTTTTCGGTAAATTCAAAATTCCTCTTAAACCGTAAAGAATTAGAGAAAGTGTTCTACATGAAAAAGTTGCGCCTTGTTGATATGTTTCCAACGGCGTATCATTTGAATCATTTCGGCCAGCGGTTTGTAAAAATTTCATGAAAAATGGCAACTGCCACTCGTCGTCCGCCGCACGATTTTCAAAATTAACTTAAAACCGTAAGGCTTTAAAAAAATATTTCAACATATGAAAGTTGCGCCCTGTTCGTAGCTTTCGAACGGCGTATCACAAGCCTCGTTTCGACAAACGGTTAAAAAACTGGAGCGAAAACAGTACCGAAAATTTGAAAAAAAAAATGAAAAACAGAATTCTGCGATTTAGTGAATTTGAAACTGCTCTTAAACCGTAAGGAACTAGAGAAACATTTATCTCTACTACCTAAAAGAAACGTAAGGTTCCCTCTCCCCTCTTATGTTCCCCTTCCTTCGTCCAACCTCTCATACGACCCCCTCTCCCCTCAATCGATTTTCTTTTCTCCCCACCGGTTTTCTCCTGCCGGTTTTATCCTTGGTTTTCTATTCCTTCCTTAGCAGGTAATCAATTCATGTATGGTAACCAGTAGCAATTAAATTCATGCATGGTAATCTCTACTACTCCCTCTATTCCCCCCCCCCCCCGCCTGATTTTCTATTTAAATCGTTTTTTTACTTTTCCGGATAAACCAGGATCAATCTTTGGTAACTCATTCAATTCTCATATGGTAAGCGATCTCTTCTTTGGCAATGCATAACGCAATCAATTCACATCAATCAGGCACATATTCTTCTATTCTTGGTTATTTCTTGCGTCTTCTGCGTATTGATTTTTTCTCTCCATAAATATCTCTCCCTTCCTTTCCAGATTTCATCTCATTCATTCAATGATTGTTTGCCCGCCGCGCTAGGGTACACAAGACACTACCTACGCCGTTGCTACGATCCCGCTCGCACCGCGCTGGGAGGCCACCATCCTCCTCGAGGAGAATAGGCCGGAGCACCATGATCAGGGAAGATCGTGGTGTTGTTCAGTACTCGCCTCGAGTCTACGCCAGCACGGGACACCCGATACCCACCAAACCCGCATCGCCTCTGCGCACGTATGTTGATTGCCGCTGCTGAGCCCTTTTCTCGACGTCATCGCCCTGAGCATCACTGCCGAACCAGGCCTCCCACGGGCGTCTTCCACCGTTTCATGATTGGACGGCGGACTCAGCTTCTGCCCTACCCAATCGCGCCGTAGAACCGTCACCAAACGTTTTTCATCACCGAGCTGCCAAGAGACGGGAGGCGAGAAGATGTCCTTGGAGGTCGTGCAGCTTTTCAGAAGGACGGAGTTGGCTAGATCCCATCCTCCTTGGCAAAACAACTAGCCGAGCCTCAACTCCTGGAGACGGCGGCGAGCGGCGCGACAGAGGTCCTCAATGTTTTATAAAATGCTTTCCTGTTTATAATTTTCTGCTAAGTTTCGTGTCCGCTTGCCATATGTAATGTACCTTTTCCGTGGTATAGTTACAAGGATCTGCATGATGGAGAGCTAGCCTGCATGATGCAGTCATGTACGTTACGGCCAATGGCCTGATGGCGAGCTGGCTTTTACCTTAATTGCTTCAATGTTCCTCTTCCTCTTTGTCAGGGTCATCCCATGAATATATTTACTCAGGGAATCAGGCGCTCAATACACACTGACTATTATTTGTATTGCAGAAAACATAAATCATTTGCGAGCTAGAAGGAGCTCATCATTCTAAGAGTCCGGTTGTATTCTTAGTTAGAGGTTGGAAAAAAATTGTAAATATCCTTGTAAGACTAGCAATATTTATATTCCCATGCTTTTTCTAGTATATACTATCTAGGTTGGTTAATTCTTTTCACAACATTCTTATGTCTATTGTTTTTGTTTCGACAATGGTAAAACAAGACCAGCAAAGCCGCCCGAATGTGCCGACAAATCCTGATAGGAGCTGCACATATCTCGTTCTCAGGGGACACCGGATTGTCCAAACTTCCGGTAGGCCAGCCCAGAGTTGCCCCTGGTGGCCACCGGCGGCTGACGGTTTGGACCAACACTCACAACGAGCACTGGCCTGGGGGGTAAATAAAGATGACCCTTGGGATCCGGAAACCCAAGGGAAAAAGGGCTAGGTGAGGCAAATGGTAAAACCAAGGTTGGGCCTTGCTGGACAAGTTTTATTCAAAGCGAACTGTCAGGGGGGTCCCATAAATCACCCGACCGCGTTAGGAACGCAAAATCCAGGAACATAACACCGGGATGACAGAAACTAGGGCGGCAAGAGTGGAACAAACACCAGGCATAAGGCCAAGCCTTCCACCCTTTACCAAGTATATAGGTGCATTAATTAAATAAGAGATATTGTGATATCCCAACAAGTAAACATGTCCCAACAAGGAACAACATCTCCATGTTCCAACAAGGAACAAACTTCAATCTTCACCTGCAACTAACAACGCTATAAGAGGGGCTGAGCAAAGCGGTAACATAGCCAATCAACGGTTTGCTAGGACATGGTGGGTTAGAGGTTTGACATGGCAATTTGGGAGGCTGACAAGCAAATGGTAGGCATCGTGGCATTGGCATAGCAAAAGAGCGAGCAAACTAGCATAGCAAAGATAGTAGTGATTTCGAGGGTATGGTCATCTTGCCTGAAATCCCGCAAGGAAGAAGAACGAGTCCATGAAGAAGATGAACGGGAGTAGTCGAAAGAATCCTCACAATCGCAACATTACCGGAACTAGGAAGCAACACCGGAAAGAAACAAACAACATGGTAAACACACAAGCATAATCATGGCATGATGCAGAATCAAGTATGATGCATGTCCGGTTTAATGAGGCATGGCATGGCAAAGTGCAACAAACAACACTACAAGTTAAGTGGAGCTCAATATGCAACGAGTTGCATATTGACGAAACACCACATCCATTATTTAGTTTGATCTCGGTTATGTATCCCAACAAAATTAAATGTTGATTAACATGGCAAGAGGTGAAGCATGACGAAACTACCTACTCTAGGCAAGTTTAAATGAGGCCGGAACAACAACCAACAAGTCCGGAAACTCCCCATGTGCATATTTTAAGGTTTGGTACTGTTCTGCCCTAAACACAATTTTAGAGTTGTTAAACATGCAAGATGAAAGCACCATGTTAAACTAGGCATTTTTCTACCCCATTTACATATAAAGATTATTTAAATCAGAGCTACGGTTATTTAGTTATGAATTAAATCATTTTAACATGGCATAGGAGAAAAATTAAACAAACATCATTTTAGACATTTCAAACAAAGATGAAAGTTGGATATTATTAATCTACACAAAATTCTGAGCAAGTTTCATATATAAAACATTTTAATCCGATGCACGGTTAGTGAGTTATTAAATGCATGAAGAACAGGGACTTTTCTGCAAAACTGACAGGCTCCTGGAAATTAGATAAAATCGCCCAGAACTGAAAAAAAACGATGCCGGCCGAATCTGGGCAAGCCCAACAGCAGGAAAAAAACAGGAGGCGCTGGGGAGTGTGTGGCCTCACCCAGTGGGCTTCAGCCCGGTCCGGTGGGGAGGAGGCCGTCGGGGTGAGGAGGCGCGCGAGCTGGGCCTTGGGCGGCTGCGGTCAACGGAAGCAGAGCAGTGGCTGAAGCGGTCGTGGCGCTCGTCTGTCTCCAAAGAGAGGAAGCAGGGGCAGCGGTTGGCGATGCAGGTGGTCTCCGGCGAGGGCACCGGTGGCCGGGGACGGGGCCCAGCCGGCGGGATCCGGCAGGAGCGATCAAGGGCGGCGGAGGAGAGGGGATCCGGTCCAGATCGGGGCCGAGGCAGCGGGAGTCCATGCTTCGGGCGCCCATGGCTTGCTGGTTTGTGTCCCTGGAGACAGATAGGGAGAGAGGTGAGGCGAGGGAGAGAACAAGAGGGAGAAGGAGATGGCAGGGGTGGCGCGACCCGGCCGGAGGTGACCTGGTGAAGGTGCTCGCCGGCGGGGGGAGGCAGCTCCGGTGAGGCAAGGCAGTGATGAGGTGGAGGCGAGGGGAGCTCGAGGCGGCTTGGGGCCTGGTGCAGCTCGGGAGCCCTCGAGCGGGAGAGGCTGGAGTCTGGCTGTGGTTGGTGGATCGGGAGGGGATGGATCCCAAGGAAGAGGATCAGAGGTGGCTGGTTGGTTCGGTGAAGAAAACGAGGGACTTGGATCGGGGAGGATTTGGATCGAGGAGATGTGGTTGGCTGAGGGGATTTTTGGATCAGTAGCGATCCCAAGGGAGAGGGTGGCGGCGGCCAACTTGGCAGGGGAAAGATTTGCCGGATGGGACGACATTTAGGGTTAGGTGTCTATATATAAAGCACTGGATTTTTGGTTAGGGGCTATTAGGACCCTCCGATCGCCATCGAACGATCGCGAATAAAATAGGTAGGAAGTCCAAATAAGAAAACAGAGATGTTTTGTAGATGTTAAGGGATGATCTGGGCCCATCGGTAACAACACCCGGGTTGGGTCCGGGACAACTTTCGGACGCGCGCGAGGGGTCTGCGGGCTGTCAAGAGAGGTTAGGTGGTCACGGTCAAGAGGGAAGCGAAAACCCGATTGGTCTGGAACGGTCAGCGCGGGCAAGGCGATCCGAGGGAAGGTGATGAAGGCAAAGGGAGAAACGGCAACGACGAACGAATGCAAGTTTTAAAATATGATGGCAACGGAGTGCCGATGCAATGCGAATGATGCGATGATGAAATGCAAGACATGAACAAAATGCAAAACAAAAACAACAAAAACAAACAAACAAAACAAAAACCCAACCACGGAGGAAAATAAAATATCACATCTCCGGAAAAGGCAGGAGTTGGAGTTACGAATATGGGAAGTTGTATCCGGGGCGTTACATTGTCATTAATGGTTAACTTAAGGTGGCTAATTTAATACACATCTGGGTGGAATGGTAGGGCCACCCTGGAGTACCCAGTGGTTTGCCCGGGCACTTGGAGAACCCAGTCTTTCCCAAGGGAATCCCGGAGGACCCGTGTGATTAACCTATGGAATGCCACCCAGGCTCAAAGGGATCATAAGATTATTCATGGTAGAAAATTCCGTTTGCAGCCACAAGACAATATGGGCTCTGGCATAGTTGAGTATGTTGCGTGAGCTCTTGAAGAGGTAGACTAGCAGATGTAGGGGGTGTAGGTGGTACTGTCTACCCAGAGTAAAGAGTTAATACTTCTGAAAGACTGTGTCTCGGTCATCCGTTTCTCAAACAACATGTAGTGCGAGAAATCCAACGGAGGAGATCGAGTCTTGTGGGGAAAAGTGTGCAAACCTCTGCAGAGTGTACAAACTAATCATGATTAGCCGTGTCCCCGGTTATGGACATCTTGAGTATCTGGTTCTTGGATTATCATGTTGATCTCATCATGTTACTTAAATAATTTGTTGGGTTGATGATTAATAATTTGGGATTGAGTTGGAGGAACCTTCTCAATGTTTTCAACAAACTTTGTAGTTAAATAAAATATATTCCTTTGTTGTAGGAAAAAATTGGCTTTTCACAAAAGCATTATAAACTTAGAGCTTTTCCACCAGCCTTATATGCATATAGTGATAGTTATTATTCATCATTATCCTATGGTGTGAATTCGCCAGTACATTCAATGTACTGACCTACATGGCTGCAACGTCTCATGTTGCAGGAATCTTACGACGAGTAAGTGATACGTTAGGGTTACGATTTCTACACTCAACTTTGTCGTTGGTGTTGATGGGAATCCACAACCTTGTTGTTACTTCCGCCATTTGGATTGAGGTAATGGTATTTACGTTACTTTATACATGTGATTTACCTCTGTTATAAATCCTCGAGTACTGTGTGTGTCAGCATACCGATCCAGGGATGACACTTAAGCACAGAGACTTGATCGTTTGAGGTCGGGTCGCTACAAGATGGTATCAGAGCACATGTTGACTGTAGGACGTGACCCCTAGAAACTGGCAAGCCCATAGGAAAGATTTTCTCTACTACTTTATTTTCAAAAAGATCTCTTACCTCTCTTCTCTTCTGAGTTTATTCAAATATTCCCTTTTAGTGAGACTATACCCTTTCCCCTTTTGACCACACGAAGATGCGACTGATGAGACCACTCCAAGGAGTACAAGATATCGGACAACTAAGACTGCTTTGGAATAAAGATTATTTTACCGAGCATTTGTTATAATTGGAACTACAACGGTTGAAGACTCCGAAGACTCGGAGAATTTGAAGGTTTTGAAGATTTTTCAGATTTGTATGACCTAGGAAGGCACCCCTTATGGAACTTGGCAGACTATGGCAGCTGTCAATACCCGAGATCAAGGTGTATCGGAGAAAGACCGGAACATGGAGCATTATAACCCAAAAGTTTTGTCAATAAAACCCTAAGGCAGGAAATATCAACTATGGAATGATAGCTCATAGAAATGACAAGAGCATAAACACGGCTATCCATGATGTTATCGCCCGCTTATGCTATTATCACCATGCTGAGTTAAGCATGCATTTCTTTGGAAGGATTGGATGGTAGAAAGCTGATGGAGCACCTGTCAGCAAAGGATGCAGTTTTAACCTTATCAGGTATATCGCCAGGATCTGGAGTATTACCTCAAGAATTTTAAGATGGACCTTCAGGAAGCCGTATTTGACAAGGAAGTATTTCGTGAAGAACTCAGGCCCCAAAAGCTGAAAGTAGCCAAGCTGGAGGAGCTAAAACCTCGAGATACCGGAGATTAGTCAGGAACTGGAGGACAGTAGGACCATGGTTCATGCCAAGGATGTTGAAACCCAGAAGTTTGGAATGCAACTCTAGAATATTAAAGGACGTCACAAGAGACTTTGCGTCAACAGAGATGATCTGGCAAAAGAACTCGAGAAGTACAAGCACGAATCTGAAGAAGCTATCGGAGACATGAACAAGAATTGAATATTTTGGCGACTTTGAAGATTTATTGACCTTTAGAAGACCAAACCCTGTTATATACTTATGTTAGATGCGACGATTGTGAGCTGTCATTTGTTTGATGTTTTTCCGACGGCCACAAAATAAAATCTATCTTTTCAAAAACTATTGTCTGTATTGTGTGTATCCCCCTCTATCTCTCTCTTATCCCACCCCCAAAAACCAATGGACCAATAGAGGATGAATGGAGATAAACCCATATTTTTCTGCGATCGATGAGTCAATTGGAGACGGACTGATATATTCAGGACATGGAGGATCATATGAAGAATAACACTATAGCCGGAAATGATATGACCCAGCATACTCTTTAGTACTTTGAAAGAGGTGCTGCTATTTGGTGGAGGATGTACCCAACCATCAATGGATGGCAAGGAGTAACCACTTGGGAAGAATTTAAGTTGACTCTGCTAAGATCTCGGCTTGTGTTCCAGAAGATGAAGCCTTATGGAAATGATATGAAGAAGCCTTGTGCATGCAAGATTTGTGGAGGAATAGGACACAACCATAAAGATCACAAGGATGAATGCCCTAATTGTGAAGGAAGTCACCCAGCTGAAGAATGCCCAACTAAGCAGATTACTTGTTTCTTATGTGAAGGAACTACCCACTACCCTGCTCAATGTCACATTTACCCCATGGTACAGAGAACCATCCAGTAGGTGAAAGAAACAATGAAAGGAGCCCTCATCGAAATTTTAGAAGAACATGTGATGAAGGAAGAGGTGGAGGACACACACAAAGGAAACAAAATTAAAGCCTACACCAGGTCATGCTATTCATGTGGAGAAGAAGGACACATCTCCCAAGATTGTCTGAATGGAGATGTAGTAGAATTCCCGACAAAGGAAGTAGAGTATGACCCACAGGAAATAGAAGCCCTGATTGAAACAGAAAATTCCAAGAAGAGAAGTAGATTGGATTCCATGAAGGACCTGAGCCATATCACCTATTTCAGATGCAAGAAGTCAGGGCACTACTTCAGCGGTTGCCCAAAAGGAAATCTCAAGACTTGTCGAAGTGATATGTTTTCGTTGCAATGAAGTAGGGCACTTTGCAAGAAATTGTCCCAAGGAGAAGGAGACTTGTGCTAAATAGTTGAGTTAGCAACAAAAGAAATGTAGTAGTAGTAGTCGTAGAGGGAACAATTATTTTATACTGAGGTGTTGAGTTGAGGCATGTAATGGAAATGCAGGAGATTGTAATAATTTGAGAATCAATAAAGTTAGCATCGTTGGTACTGAATGGATTTTATGAGTAGTTACTCTATGAAGAAGGATTTTGACCAATTTTGAGGATATGAGAAATATGGTCTATGGATAAGTTTGTGCATTTTAAGGGTGCTAGTACCCTGTGTTGAGATTTGACCCCTCGAAAGGATAATGATATTCCACGGAGTGGATTTCGGACAAAACAAGTATGAGTTTTATCTCAATATGTTGGATACCCCCGAGAGTATGAAGGGATGAAATACTATTGGATATAAAGGAGGTATGATGTTGGTAATATGGAGCAATGGTGACTCTGTGATGAGTCTGAGTAATCACATCTTAGTTTCGTACCAATAGAAGGAAGAGAGATAGTATAATTGGATGGATTTAAGTATGCTAGCAAGTTGGATCAGTTGCCCCATGATGAGTTCAAGGGGTACATGTGATGAGATGGGCCCATAACCCACAGGCCCCAGGACCTGCCAAGAAGCAAGCACACTCTTGCCGAAGGAAAAACCCTGGAAGAAGTTACGATTTTATCGACAGACGATTTTGTAGGAGTTTACGCAAAACCTGAGAGATGTGAAGAAACGATAGATGTTTGTTTGGCTTGCAGAATCTATGGATTTATCCGAACTTGGTTCATCGACAAGAGAAATTCTGCAATGCTTGTGAGGACGATCGACTGTTAGAATGCGAGATTCGCTAAACCATATACAAGGAAATGATTTGGGTGCGGGATGGATTGATCACCATACCGACTTACTCTTATTATTCTCCTTGCTATATGAGATGGTAAATCTGAGTGACCTACCTAAAGTAGAGCGACGATGATCAAAACCTTGTTTGAACCTTAGAATGGTATGACGGTTTTTTTCCTTGTACAAGGCAGCCGTTACCTCCCATAGGATGTACGGTGAGAACGAAGCCCAAACCTGTTTTCTGCAGGAGAAACCATAAATTGTTGACCACCATGAGATATCGATAGTTTTGAGGATCTGAGAAGACTGACACCGCCAACACCAAGGATGTACGACCTGAGTTTTGAGGGAACCGTAACCATGCTTCTAAGGGTGGTAGCACTCGAGACCCCGGAGATGATTGATGGATTTTGAGAAGACCCCCACCCTAACCTATTTCTTTCTAGCCTCTCCGAATCTCGAGGACGAGATTCATTTTAAGGGTGGTAGGTTTGTAACATCCCGAAGTTCTAAATTTTGGAATGTTATATTAAATAGATAGTTTTCATTGCTTGTGTGATGTGCTGTGTGAAATTGAGTGAAATTTGAAACTTCTGTACGTTAAATGAGACGGAATAAAAGGACTTTCCCAAACTTTCATCTTGCTTTTATGGTCTCCATGAATTCAAATTCTTTTGAAATACAAAACCCTAGAGAGAAGATGACATGACTTCTTCCATTTAAATAAATGAAACGGGTTTTTGAAAATATTTGAATTTCATTTGGAAATATTTCAAATTCAGAAACTTTAAGCAACTCAATGATTTTCATGAGAGAACATAAAAGGACTTCTTCAAAATATATGAAATATGAGTTGAGAGTTTCAAAGGATCAAATTTAAAGTCCCTTTGAAATTATTTTCAATTTGGAGTTTTTTGAGTTTTATTCAAATTATTTTTCTCCAAAAAATATATATATGGAAAATAGGGTAACATGATTCCCTAAAATAGAAAATTGGAGATAAATAAATTTGAAATCATTTTGGTATTTCTAAAATGATTTTTACTGGGTTTTATTGAAACAGTAGCACTCTTTGATTTATTCAAAATTTGTGGATTTTATTTAAAGTTAGAAAAATGTTCATATCATAGAAAATATTGTACTGAATTTTTTTATATATTATATGCCTATGGAAATATAAATATTATTTTCTTATTCTGTTTATCTTCTCCGTTTTTATCTAAAAAAACAACTGGATATGCGACCCATCACTAACTGCCGCCCATGTGCGCATTATAGTAGGAGCGGGCGCCCATCATTTTTTTCCTATATGGGCCAGGCCCAACCGGCCATATTCCTCCCTCACATTTTTTTTCTCCATAGTTTTTTCTCTCTTTTCAATTGCTCAAAAGAGAAAGAAGAAAAAAAAATGCAGCCTACTCGCGCTGGCCGAAGGCCTTTAGGGCCGTACTAGGCACGTTTTCTCTCTTTTCTCTTTTCGTCTAAGTTTAGTCCCACATTGTCTAGTCTAAGCCTCTTTATCATCTACTCCCTCCGTTCTTAAATACTTGTCTTTCTAGGAATTTCAACAAGTGACTACATACGGAGCAAAATGAGTTAATCTACACTTTAAAATATGTCTACATACATCCGTATGTAGTAGTCATTTGAAATGTCTAGAAAGACAAATATTTAGGAACGGAGGGAGTATAAATGTAGAGCCATAGAGCCTTCAAAAATCATCCGATTCGGGTTAAATCAATATATTTCGGTTTGACTAAATTCAGTAAAAGTATATTTCTCCTCTCCAGCGGAAATTCTGGAAGTCGTCTCCTCTCTCTGAAGTCGTCTTTTCCCTACCTCATAAAGGTATCTTTCTACGTTTTTTTATAGATACTCCCGTAGCTTATTATTTTTGGACTAATACGGTAGAATAATTAGATATATAAATTAGTCCCTGTATTTACATTTTAGGACTAGAATTCTTTTAGTCATAGCCTTTATTATTCCGTAAAACAGCTTGACACTGATTTTTCAAATAGCCATAACTTTTGACTCGTTCATCCAAATTAGATGAAACCGGCGCCTACATTTTCAACTTGATTCTACCTATCCAGTGAACCTATCCCAACAATTTTTTGGAATTTTTCATATTTTGAAATTTGTTCAAATTCATACTCAAATTTCTTTTGATCATATCTTTTTACCCGTACCTCCGTTTTTGATGAAACCAACGCCTAAATCTTCGTAATGATCCCCTCTGTCCAGTAAACCAACTTGAACATGTTTTTGACAATTTAAAGTTTGAGTTTAGTTCAGATTAGTATTCGATCTTGTTTCGTAACTCAGTTTTAGTTGATTCTTTTAGCAAATCGAACCTCTTGACCTGAATTTTCTAAAAAGGCCAAATTCACTTAATTTTGGTACTGTTAGAAATTGTTTTATGTTGCAACAGTAAATTGTTTGTTTTCGAAGTTTTTTGAGATCTTGTATTCAATTCTTTTGCATGAGTGCTTATGTATGCAATTGCTTGCTCGCGATAGATTGACCGGAGTGTGACGTGTAGAACTATTAGGAGTATTGAGTGCGAAGTTTCTTCATCAACAGTACATGCAAGTTTACACTTTTATCATATCCTTTTCATACCCAGTTTTTATGCATTAGTTTTACCCTCAAACATTGCATGAGTAGGATTGATAACATGTGAGTATTGGGAAGTAGTTGATGAGGTAGAACCTATTGTCCTGCATTCAAACCTTGGGACTTACTTCTACGTTATTCTTATACTGCTATGCTATGCTTGTAGACGTGATTGGGTTTGAGTGATTCATGACAGATGTGAGAGTTATCATTAATGGTTAACTTAAGGTGTCTACTTTAATACACATCTGGGTGAAATGGTAGGGGCACCCTGGAGTACTCAGTGGTTTGCTCGGGCACCTGGAGAACCCAGTGCTTGCCCCGGAGGACCTGTGTGATTACCATATGGAATGCCACCCAGGCTCAAAGGGATCATAAGATTATTCATGGTAGAAAATTCCGTGTGCAGCCACAAGCCAATATGGGCTCTGGCATAGTTGAGTATGTTGCGTGAGCTCTTGAAGAGGTAGAATAGCAGATGTAGGGGGTATAGGTGGTACTGTCTACCCAGAGTAAAGAGTTAATGCTTCTAAAAGACCGTGTCTCGGTCATCCGTTTCTCAAACACCATGTAGTGCGAGAAATCCAACGGAGGAGATCGAGTCTTGTGGGGAAAAGTGCGCAAACCTCTCCAGAGTGTACAAACTAATCATGATTAGCCGTGTCCCCGGTTATGGCCATCTTGAGTATCTGGTTCTTGGATTATCATGTTGATCTCATCACGTTACTTAAATAATTTGTTGGGTTGATGATTAATAATTTGGGATTAAGTTGGAGGAACCTTCTCAATGTTTTCAATAAACTTTGTAGTTAAATAAAATATATTCCTTTGTTGTAGGGAAACATTGGCTTTTCGCATAAACATTATAAACTTAGAGCTTTTCCACTAGCCTTATATGCATGTAGTGATAGTTATTATTCATCATTATCCTATGGTGTGAATTTGCCAGTACATTCAATGTACTGACCTACATGGCTGCAACGTCTCATGTTGCAGGAATCTTACGACAAGTAAGTGATACGTTAGGGTTACGATTTCTACACTCAACTTTGCCGTTGGTGTTGATGGGAACCCACAACCTTGTTGTTACTTCCGCTATTTGGATTGAGGTAATGGTATTTACGTTACTTTATATATGTGATTTACCTCTATTATAAATCCTCGAGTATTGTGTGTGTCAGCATACCGATCCAGGGATGACACTTAAGCACAGAGACTTGACTGTTTGAGGTCGGGTCGCTACATCAGAATGCCAAATAAGAGTTTCTTTTTGTCGAAATCAAATGGTAACCAGTTTCTATTAATCTCAAAAGCTTACAAACAAGCTTTAGCAGTATGTTTGCATGTCATGTTTTTGGCCAAACAGCTTATGTGAATGGGCAGAGGCAAGGTATGAGACTAGAGAAGCCATTTGGCTTAGGGGATACCATAACAAAGGGGATAGGTTCCTCAGATTTTTCGGCACATCAGAATACCGTGTTGGATATCGAGGCTGAGATCAAGTTGGCTTTTGACTCCACGAGTCAAATGAAATAAGGCGAAAGGCCCACTACTTCTTCATTCATGGCTTATTGATTTGATTCCTCAACCTATCTCCATTGGATGGACTTACGAAAGAATAATATCTAATCTCCCCATCGCGGTTAGGATCCCATGAACCAGGAGTGCCAGCACCGGTTCCTCAATCTTCCTACTGGAGGCATGTTCATGGCTTTCATTCATTCATTTCATTCTTTGTTCCATTGTGGAATCGAACGGGCAAGATGACTTCGGTTCACATGTGAAAGTGCTCCGAAAGGCACCGGCTCCCAATGATGAAATTCTTGCTGAAAGCACAGCTATGTGCTGGCACTCAATCAAGTAGTAGCGCTGGCACGTCACTCGGTGGCAATTTCTCCTTAGGCACATGTCTCAGCAACACAAAACGAGGGTTTCACTCATTATAGGACTTGACCAGACATCTCACGACACGAGCTGACGACAGCCATGGAACACCTGTACGAAAGTCAGTACAATCCTGTTAAGGACATGTTTTGTTGTTCATATGTCAAGGGCTGGTAAGGTTTTGCGTGTTGTATCGAATTAAACCACATGCTCCACCGCCTGTGCAGGCCCCCGTCAATTCCTTTGATTTTCGATATTGTGACCGTACTCCCCAGGCGGAGTGTTTCACGCGTTAGCTGGGCCCCTGATCTACATAGACCAAGTGCGAACACTCATCGTTTATGACATGGACTACAAGGATATCTAATCATGTTCGCTCCGCATGCTTTCGCACCCCAGCGTCGGTAGGGACCCAGAGAGCTGAATTAGTTGACGGCTTTGGTGTCGACGGTGAATATTAAGGAAAGGAGAGCAAGGGGAAGAGGGGGCAGCCCTCGGCCCGATCATCCAATTCGCTTCGACGATCCAGGCATGGTTCAGTAGTCAAAGCAACTTCGTCACTTTCGTGTACCCATCGGACGGCAGCCCTTTTGGGGGTTCCTTAGGGACCAATTCACTCTGCGTAGATTGAATGAACGCAGAAAGCCTTCCACTTGCAGGCGATCGTGTTTTTCATAGGATTTCTCGTTACTCATGTCAGCATTCTCACTTCTGATATCTCCAGGTCTCGTCACCAAAAACCTTCCCCGATTGACAGAACGTCCTGCTACTGACACTTGAAAAAGCTGCTTTCAAGCTCTCGTCGCTTCGATGAATCACTTGAGCCCTGAGACATTTACAGTGCCATGGAGCTAGACCAGTGAGCTATTACGCTTTCTTCAAAGGATGGCTGCTTCCAAGCCCACCTCCTGGGTGTCATCGCTCGATCACTTCCTTTTCCACTAAGTGATTACTTAGGGACCTTAGCGTACGGGTTTTTAAGATTTTCAATACCCATGTTTCCTGAGGCGAAACTTTGTTTCACTCCTTTCATTTATACTCTAAGCGTGATTGCTATAATATATACTTCCTTGACCACTTTAAGATAGATCGATCTTAAGAAGATCATTGCCTACTCCTCAGTAACCCATATGAATTTGGTGACTATTGGTATGTTTAGTCGGGCGGCCGTTAGGTCACCTATTTTGAGTTATGGACACATAAGCAAGGCCAAAACATGTTTGCCGTGCGTGCGACCCATCAACCTACTAGCAATAGGGGAGAAAACTTAGCATGTCGCAACAAAAGCGTCAATTCGAGGCGTCAGCAAAACACCGCCGTCTGTTCCTATAACAAAACCCCTTAGCGCCCCGGGATGGGAGTGGGGGGCGTCCCTACGCAGACAGTAGCAGCACCGGCTCTACAAAGTCCGACTCGAATCTTTCGGTTGGCTTTCCCGTGAATAAGAATTGTTGGGCGCGGCGAAGCGAGCGCTTCTAGCTGTTTCGCTTGCTTCTTTCTTATTACGACGGCTATTATGGCGTGGCTGAAATGAACGAAAAGCGAGATGATTCAAATCGATTGATAGATGGCCTGATCTATTCTGATAGATCGAAAGGTTTTATATCAATAATAAGGGTTGACCTCTTTCTATCTATTGATGATACAAGATATCTATCTATTCTGGATCCATCAGAAAGAAATCGATATGTATCTTATTTTTTCTACATCATATGTAGAGCGCCCAAGCTCCGATCGATTGCTTTAACCGTTATTCTCCAGATTGGCGAAATGAACTTTCGTCTTGCTTCCGTAAAATAATAAAATGTGCTTTCGCCAGAAGAAGAAAAAAGAAGATAGCTCAGTAAATGGCATTCAAGTAAAGTCGAGAAAGAGGCCTTGCTTTCGCACAGGATGGAAAGAATTGACTCGGGTAAGTAAGCCCTATTGGGGGATTAAGGGCTCGAGTACGATTCGAGCGCCTTTTTTTCTGCTGCGTAGGCTGACCATTTTGAATATGGGCGGCATTGCCCTTCTTCACTCATGCGATATTGCTGGATCGGGCTTACGCCCTTGTCCAAGATTCCCCACTCCTGCCCCCCGTGGGAGTCCGGGCCGTGTCTCAGTATTGGCTTGGTCAGCCTTTACCTGACCAACTACCTAATACTACGCAAGCTCATCAAACAACGCTTTAAGCTTTCTTTAGGATTTGGCCCGAACGATTCGGCAGATTCCCACGCGTTACAGACCCGTTCGCCACTTTGTTCTCAACTATTCCGATTCCAGCAAACGGATGCCATTAGGTCAAAGCCGTAGCGTGCACCCTGTAGTTTTGAAGCAGGGCGAGACAACTTTAGCTAGGAGCCTCTTTTCCTTCTGCACAGCTCCCCGAAAACAACGTTCGACTTGCATGTTAAGCATATAGCTAGCGTTCCTTCTAAGCCAAGATCAAACTCAGATTTTGACTATGATTAGGCGAGGACACGATTCGAACCTGCAGTCTTCAGGTCATGATCCTGATGAGTTGACCAGTTCCTCTACCCCGCTTCTTCCCCTGATCTTTCTTTCCCTCTTCCCATAAACATTGATTCTCTCTCCTAACCACTCTTAAATATGTGAAATACACGGAATCGATCCAAAACTACAAGCAAGGGAATCAACTCTTATTGTCGTAAAGGAAAACTAACCCCTTTCCTTTATATATATATACAAGGAACAAGTAGCCATCGCCACCTATTCCTGAATTAAGGGAACGCGAGAAATCTTTCTCTATGTCAATTCAAAACAAAACAAACGGACGACTGGATCCTATAAACGAAATTCTTTTGAGAAGAGCTTGCGCCTATGCTTCTATAAAAATCACCTGCAAGTTGCAATACTTTTCTTGCTATGGAATGTGAACTTACACATTTAGTAATGGAAGCAATCCTTGGTGCAAGACTAGTATAGCTTCACGAACCTCTCAAGGAAACAGTCGAGGCCCGGCCTGGTAGCGATGCCTCTCACGCGGATGGGAGTTACTTTTCTTTATCACCGTAAGCGTTACGAAATGGACCCGCATTCCCCTTTGCTTTCTTTTGCAATTAAGCTTAAAAGAAACATAGACGACAAGTACCGTAGATGTCATAATTTCGTATATAGCAAATTTAGGTAGTAAGTAAAGGAACTATAGCATGCAAAGGGACTTTTCCAGCAACTTCAAATCAGAAAGGCCCGACTCCCATAAAGAATGCTTGCAGATCTTTCTTTTTATTACGATGACGATATGGACCTCATTACTGTCTAATTTTCTTATATTTATAGAAGTTCTTTTTTTGGATTCGACATGCCGCACAGAAATCGCGGCGGCGGTCAGCGCCACAGACCTCTGTTCCCAAGCTCGCTTTGCGGCAAGCCAATCCCCGCGTTCTCTGGAGCCAAGCTACGAGGAGGAGGAAGCCGATCCAATGTTCATGGCGGAGGTCGCGGCGCAGAAGGCCCCCGATGGTTATGAGACGATGGACATCGACTTCGTGCCGGTGTCTGAATCCCCCATGGTGCAGGCGGACCAGCGGTTCAACCTGGCGATACTAAAGGAGGACCGGGAGGTAGAGGGCCAACTCGATGCGGAGCGCGCGCATGTCGCTGCCATCGAGGCTCTCCTGCAGGCGGAAGCGAATGTCGTGGATGTGAACCAGGCAGCGGAGGCTCAACTTGAGGCGGAGCGCGCGAATGCCGCTGCCATCGAGGCCCTCCTGCAGGCGGAACCGGACGTCCTGGACTTGAACCGGGCAGCAGAGGCTCAACTCGACGCATAGCGCATGGATGCCGCTCTCATCGAGGCCCTCCTGCAGGCGGAACCGGATGTTCTGGACATGAACCGGGTGGCGGAGGCTCGACTCGACGCGGAGCATGTGGATGCCGCTGCCATCGAGGCCCTCTTGCAGGCGGAACCGGATGTCCTCGACTTGAACTAGGCGCTGCTCTCATCTGTGCAGAACGCCCGCACGCTCCGTGTAAACGAGTAGCTGGAGGCCGAGGACAACCACGGTGCGGAGACACATGTCGGCAGCTATGGCTGGTTCGCGTCGACAGCCAAAGATGACGAGGCCGTCTCGTTCCGCGAGCAGTGATAATTTTTCTTTATGTTGTTGTTTTTATGGATCTTTTCCTGTGTAAAAACATACTCCCTTTGTTCCTAAATATTTGTCTTTTTAGATATTTCAAATAGACTACTACATACGGATGTATATAGACATATTTTAGATTGTAGATTCACTCTTTTTGCTCCGTTTCTAGTCACTTGTTGAAATCTCTAGAAAGACAAATATTTAGGAACGGAGGGAGTATATTGTTATGCAAATCGCCAGACTTGGGTCAGTCTACCATTTCAGGCGGTTGGATGAATATCCTACGTCTCTTAACCCTTCTTCCTCACCTCTTCTTCTTCCCTAACAGACCACTGCACGGGTCGTACGGATACTCCCCAACATGCGCTTGGATAAACATACTCTATGAATGAAAAATATGTGTCAGCGGTAGGATGGCTGAGCTTGGTTTGTTTACATGCGACAACACGTGTCAGTGAGGGTGCGTTCCCTTGGTTGGGTTTGCGGCGTGCATGAGCGACTGTGTGAGTGTGTGGTGCAACTGCGGCGTGCAGGAGCGACCGTGTGAGGGTGCGGTGCGACCACGACAGCCGTGTGCAAGTGTACCACCTTTTCATTTTGAAAACTTTAGGAAAGCTTGGCAAAAATGTGTGGCGAATTATGGCAATGCAAGGCCTAGATCCAAACAGGATAAGTATGTACGTACTAGGAGTACTAGTGTTCAAAAAGAAAGGAGGGGTTTTCCTTCACGGGATTAATCGATACAAATCCCCGTTTCACGTGTCAATTAATGCGTATTTTTGTCTCCAAAGCCCAAAGAGCTAACCATCTCACTCCTCATCGCTTGATTAATGCAGCGCCATGCAAACCAACCTTCTCACTTCCGCATGCATGCAGGGGATACTAATGTCCTTGGTTGCTAGTACGAAAGCTGTCAGGACCCCGACTCAATGCCACATCGATCTAGCATGCAACACCTCATATCACTTTGCGGCCTCACGCACGGTATTCCCATGGGTGTCGCCTTAACTTTGCCCGGGACCATTTGCGCCTTTTGGCACACGTATATGATAGTGTCGCTAGCATCCATATGATAGGAGCCCGGGCTGACATGGCTAGTCGTAAACCCAAAGTGGCACAAACTTACAGGGACAGGCATCCATGACTCAGCATCGAACGTGTCGGTCATCAGCGAGTGAATCCAGGCTGTAGCACTGGGCTAACAGGACTCCGGTATTCATCGCGTGACATTTCCCCGAGGGGACAGACACAGGAACGAAGAAGAACACATGCCGGCCAGCCTATGTGTTCCGGAGCAGTAGCAAGCTACCATGGCTCGGTGGAAACACTAGGAGACATTTCCCGGTAAGAGAGGCTACTAAGGATAAACAACTAGATAGTCAGATCCCACACATACCAAGCATTTCAATAACATACACACAATATGCTCGATATGTGCAAATACAACATGGCATCACAACATGACTCTACGACTCAAGTATGTATTCATCAGGCTCCGAGGAGCGAGATATTACAAACAGGGGTCTCATGACCCAACATTCAGAGCATACAAATCAAAGCACAAGCGGAAGCTTAACATGTCTTAGTACAGACATCTACAAATGAAAAGGGCTTAGAAGCCTGACTATCTACTAGATCCTGCCGAGGGCACAAGATCGTAGCTGAGGTAACAAGCTAAACGTCGAAGTCCACGCAGAACTACTAGCGTGTTGGAAATATGCCCTAGAGGCAATAATAAAAGTATTATTATATTTCATTGTTCATGATAATTGTCTTTTGTTCATGCTATAACTGTATTATCCGGAAATCGTAATACACGTGTGAACACTTAGACCACAATATGTCCCTAGTGAGCCTCTAGTTGACTAGCTTGTTGTGATCAACAGATAGTCATGGTTTCCTGACTATGGACATTGGATGTCGTTGATAACAGGATCACATCATTAGGAGAATGATGTGATGGACAAGACCCAATACTAAGCATAGCATAAAAGATCGTGTAGTTCGTTTGCTAGAGCTTTACCAATGTCAAGTATCTCTTCCTTCGACCATGAGATGGTGTAACTCCCGGATACCGTAGGAGTGCCTTGGGTGTATCAAACGTCACAATGTAACTGGGTGACTATAAAGGTGCATTACAGGTATCTCCAAAAGTATCTGTTGGGTTGACACGGATCGAGACTGGGATTTGTCACTCCGTATGACGGAGAGGTATCTCTGGGCCCACTCGGTAATGCATCATCATAATGAGCTCAAGGTGACCAAGGTGTTGGCCACGGGATCATGCATTACGGTACGAGTAAAGTGACTTGCCGGTAACGAGACTGAACAAGGTATTGGGATACCGACGATCGAGTCTCGGGCAAGTAACGTACCGATTGACAAAGGGAATTGCATACAGGGTTTGATCGAATCCTCGACATCGTGGTTCAACCGATGAAATCATCGAGGAGCATGTGGGAGCCAACATGGGTATCCAGACCCCGCTATTGGTTATTTCCCGAGAGTCGTCTCGGTCATGTCTGCGTGTCTCCCGAACCCGTAGGGTCTACACACTTAAGGTTCGGTGACGCTAGGGTTATTAGGAAGACTAGTATGTGACTACCGAATGTTGTTCGGAGTCCCGGATGAGATCCCGGACGTCACGAGGAGTTCCAGAAGGGTGCGGAGGTAAAGATTTATATATGGGAAGTTGTTAAAAGGACACCGGAAAGTTTCGGGGGCATACCGGTATTGTACCGGGGCCACCGGAAGGGTTCCGGGGGTCCACCGGGAGGGGCCACCCCTCCCGGGGGGGCCACTTGGGCTGCGTGAGGGGTTAGCCAGCCCCTGGTGGGCTTGGCGCACCCCCTCCCCTGGGCCCTTGCGCCTAGGGTTGAGGGGGGAACCCTAGAGGGGGCGCCCCCCCTTGCTTGGGGGGCAAGTCCCCCCTCCCCTTGGCCGCCGCCCGCCCTCTAGATGGATCTAGAGGGGCCGGCCCCCTTCTCCCTTCCCCCTATAAATAGAGGGGTGAGGGGAGGGCAGCCGCACCACAAACCAAGGCGCAGCCCTCCCCTCCCCAACACCTCTCCTCCTCCGTTGTGTGCTCGACGAAGCCCTGCTGGAGTACTGCTTCTCCACCATCACCACGCCGTCGTGCTGCCGGTGGAGCTGTCTTCCTCAACCTCTCCTTCCTCCTTGCTCGATCAAGACGGAGGAGACGTCACCCGTACCGTACGTGTGTTGAACGCGGAGGTGCTGTCCATTCAGCACTTGGTCATCGGTGATTCGAATCACGTCGAGTACGACTACATCATCACCTTGCAAGCTTCCGCACGCGATCTACAAGTGGTATGTAGAAGCAAACTCTCTCCCTAGACTCGTTGCTTAGATGAACTCATAGATGGATCTTGGTGAAACCGTAGGAAAAATTTTAATTTTCTGCAACGTTCCCCAACAGTGGCATCATGAGCTAGGTCTATGTGTAGTTCTCTAATGCACGAGTAGAACACAATTTGTTGTGGGCGTGGATCTTGTCAACTTACTTGCCTCTACTACTCTTTTCTTGCTTCAACTGTATTGTGGGATGAAGCGGCCCGGACCAACCTTACACGTACGCTTACGTGAGACCGGTTCCACCGATTGACATGCACTGGTTGCATAAGGTGGCTGGCGGGTGTCTGTCTCTCCCACTTTAGTTGGAGCGGATTTGATGAACAGGGCCCTTATGAAGGGTAAATAGAAGTTGACAAAAATCACGTTGTGGTTATTCGTAGGTAAGAAAATGTTCTTGCTAGAACCCAATCGCAGCCACGTAAAAGATGCAACAACAATTAGAGGACGTCTAACTTGTTTTTGCAGCGATTGATCATGTGATGTGATATGGCCAGAAGTTGTGATGAATGATGAATTGTGATGTATGAGATCATGTTCTTGTAATAGGATTCACGACTTGCATGTCGATGAGTATGACAACTGGCAGGAGCCATAGGAGTTGCCTTTATTTTTTGTATGACCTGCGTGTCATTGAAGAACGCCATGTAAACTACTTTACTTCATTGCTAAACACGTTAGTCATAGAAGTAGAAGTAGTCGTTGGCGTGACAACTTCATGAAGACACGATGATGGAGATCATGATGATGGAGATCATGGTGTCAAGCCGGTGACAAGATGATCATGGAGCCCCGAAGATGGAGATCAATGGAGCTTTATGATATTGGCCATATCATGTCACAACTATATAATTGCATGTGATGTTTATTATGTTTATGCATCTTGTTTACTTAGGACGACGGTAGTAAATAAGATGATCCCTTACAAAATTTCAAGAAGTGTTCTCCCCTAACTATGCACCGTTGCTACAGTTCGTCGCTTCTAAGCACCACGTGATGATCGGGTGTGATGGATTCTTACGTTCACATACAACGGGTGTAAGACAGTTTTACACAGCGAAAACACTTAGGGTTAACTTGACGAGCCTAGCATGTGCAGACATGGCCTCGGAACACGGAGACCGAAAGGTCGAACACGAGTCGTATGGAAGATACGATCAACATGAAGATGTTCACCGATGATGACTAGTCCGTCTCACGTGATGATCGGACACGGGCTAGTCGACTCGGATCGTGTAACACTTAGATGACTAGAGGGATGTCTAATCTAAGTGGGAGTTCATAATTTGATTAGAACTTTATTATCATGAACTTAGTCTAAAACCTTTGCAAATATGTCTTGTAGATCAATGGCCAACGCTAATGTCAACATGAACTTCAACGCGTTCCTAGAGAAAACCAAGATGAAAGATGATGGCAGCAACTATACGGACTGGGTCCGGAACCTGAGGATCATCCTCATAGCTGCCAGGAAGCAATATGTCCTAGAAGGACCGCTAAGTGACGCTCCCGTCCCAGAGAACCAAGACGTTATGAATGCTTGGCAAGCTCGTGCTGATGATTACTCCCTCGTTCAGTGCGGCATGCTTTACAGCTTAGAACCGGGGCTCCAAAGCGTTTTGAGCATCATGGAGCATATGAGATGTTCGAAGAGCTGAAACTAGTTTTCCAAGTTCATGCCTGGGTCGAGAGATATGATGTCTCTGACAAGTTCTACAGTTGTAAGATGGAGGAAAATAGTTATGTCAGTGAGCACATCCTAAAGATGTCTGGGTTGCACAACCGTATGACCCAGCTGAACATTAACCTCCCAGATGAGGCGGTCATTGACAGAATCCTCCAGTCGCTCCCACCAAGCTACAAGAGCTTTGTGATGAACTACAACATGCAGGGGATGGTAAAGACCATTCCTGAAGTGTTCTCGATGCTGAAGTCAGCAGAGGCTGAAATCAAGAAAGAACATCAAGTATTGATGGTCAATAAGACCACTAAGTTCAAGAAGGGCAAGGGTAAGAAGAACTTCAAGAAGGACGGCAAAGATGTTGTCGCGCCCGGTAAGCCAGTTGTCGGGAAGAAGTCAAAGAATGGACCCAAGCCTGAGACTGAGTGCTTTTATTGCAAGGGGAAGGGTCACTGGAAGCGGAACTGCCCCAAATACTTAGCGGATAAGAAGGCCGGCAACACCAAAGGTATATTTGATATACATGTAATTGATGTGTACCTTACCAGTACTCGTAGTAACTCCTGGGTATTTGATACCGGTGCCGTTGCTCATATTTGTAACTCACAGCAGGAGCTGCGGAATAAACGGAGACTCGCGAAGGTCGAGGTGACGATGCGCGTCGGGAATGGTTCCAGAGTCGATGTGATCGCCGTCGGCACGCTGCCTCTACATTTACCTACGGGATTAGTTTTAAACCTTAATAATTGTTATTTAGTGCCAAGTTTGAGCATGAACATTGTATCTGGATCTCGTTTAATACGAGATGGCTACTCATTTAAGTCTGAGAATAATGGTTCTTCGATTTATATGAGAGATATGTTTTATGGTCATGCTCCGATGGTCAATGGTTTATTCCTAATGAATCTCGAGCGTAATATTACACATGTTCATAGTGTGGATGCGAAAAGATGTAAAGTTGATAACGATAGTCCCACATACTTGTGGCACTGCCGCCTTGGTCACATTGGTGTCAAGCGCATGAAGAAGCTCCATGCTGATGGACTTTTAGAGTCTCTTGATTATGAATCGTTTGACACATGCGAACCATGCCTCTTAGGCAAAATGACCAAGACTCCGTTCTCCGGAACAATGGAGCGAGCAACCAACTTGTTGGAAATCATACATACCGATGTGTGCGGTCCAATGAGCGTTGAGGCTCGCGGAGGATATCATTATGTTCTCACTCTCACTGATGACTTAAGTAGGTATGGGTATGTCTACTTAATGAAACACAAGTCTGAGACCTTCGAAAAGTTCAAGGAATTTCAGAGTGAGGTAGAGAATCAACGTGACCGAAAGATAAAGTTCCTACGATCAGATCATGGAGGAGAATATTTAAGTCACGAATTTGGCACACACTTAAGGAAATGTGGAATCGTTTCACAACTCACGCCGCCTGGAACACCTCAGCGAAACGGTGTGTCCGAACGTCGTAATCGCACTCTATTGGATATGGTGCGGTCTATGATGTCTCTTACCGATTTACCGCTGTCATTTTGGGGATACGCTCTAGAGACAGCTACATTCACTTTAAACAGGGCACCGTCTAAATCCGTTGAGACGACACCGTATGAATTATGGTTTGGAAAGAAACCTAAGCTGTCGTTTCTAAAAGTTTGGGGATGCGATGCTTATGTCAAGAAACTTCAACCTGAAAAGCTCGAACCCAAGTCGGAAAAATGCGTATTCATAGGATACCCTAAGGAAACTGTCGGGTATACCTTCTACTTAAGATCCGAAGGCAAGAACTTTGTTGCCAAGAACGGATGCTTTCTGGAAAAAGAGTTTCTCTCGAAAGAAGTAAGTGGGAGGAAAGTAGAACTCGATGAAGTAGTACCTCTCGAACGGGAAAGTAGTGCAACGCGGGAAACCGTTCCTGTGATGCCCACACCAACAGAAGAGGAAAACAATGATGATGATCAAGGTACTTCGGATCAAGTTACTACTGAACTTCGTAGGTCCACAAGGACACGTTCCGCACCAGAGTGGTACGGCAACCGTGTCCTGGAAATCATGTTGTTAGACAACAATGAACCTTCGAACTATGAAGAAGCGATGGCGGGCCCGGATTCCAACAAATGGCTTGAGGCCATGAAATCCGAGATAGAATTCATGTATGAAAACAAAGTATGGACTTTGACAGACTTGCCGGATGACCGGCGAGCGATAGAAAACAAATGGATTTTTAAGAAGAAGACGGACGCGGATGGTAATGTTACCATCTATAAAGCTCGACTTGTCGCTAAGGGTTATCGACAAGTTCAAAGGATTGACTACGACGATACTTTCTCTCCCGTAGCGAAGCTGAAGTCCGTCCGAATCATGTTAGCAATTGCCGCATACTATGATTATGAGATATGGCAGATGGACGTCAAAACGGCATTCCTTAACGGACATCTTAAGGAAGAACTGTATATGATGCAGCCGGAAGGTTTTGTCGATCCTAAGAACGCTAACAAAGTATTCAAGCTCCAGCGATCCATTTATGGACTGGTGCAAGCATCTCGGAGTTGGAACATTCTCTTTGATGATATGATCAAAGCGTTTGGGTTTATGCAGACTTATGGAGAAGCCTGCGTTTACAAGAAAGTGAGTGGGAGCTCTGTAGCATTTCTCCTATTATATGTATATGACATACTCTTGATGGGAAATGATATGAAACTTCTGGACAGCATTAAGGCCTACTTGAATAAGTGTTTTTCAATGAAGGACCTTGGAGAAGCTGCTTATATATTAGGCATCAAGATCTATAGAGATAGATCGAGATGCCTCATAGGTCTTTCACAAAGCACATACCTTGATAAGATTTTGAAGAGGTTCAAAATGGATCAGTCCAAGAAGGGGTTCTTGCCTATGTTACAAGGTGTGAGATTGAGCTCAGCTCAGTCACCGACCACGGCAAAAGATAAAGAAGAGATGAGTGTCATCCCCTATGCTTCAGCCATAGGATCTATTATGTATGCCATGCTGTGTACCAGACCCGATGTAAACCTTGCCGTAAGTTTGGTTGCAAGATACCAAAGTAATCCCGGCAAGGAACACTGGACAGCGGTCAAGAATATCCTGAAGTACCTGAAAAGGACAAAGGACATGTTTCTCATTTATGGAGGAGACGAAGAGCTCGTCGTAAAGGGTTACGTCGATGCTAGCTTCGACTCAGATCTGGATGACTCTAAGTCACAAACCGGATACGTGTATATGTTGAATGGTGGAGCAGTAAGCTGGTGCAGCTGCAAGCAGAGCGTCGTGGCGGGATCTACGTGTGAAGCGGAGTACATGGCAACCTCGGAGGCAGCGCATGAAGCGATTTGGGTGAAGGAGTTCATCACCGACCTAGGAGTCATACCCAATGCGTCGGGGCCGATCAAACTCTTTTGTGACAACACTGGAGCTATTGCCCTTGCCAAGGAGCCCAGGTTTCACAAGAAGACCGGGCACATCAAGCGTCGTTTCAACTCCATCCGTGAAAATGTTCAAGATGGAGACATAGAGATTTGCAAAGTGCACATGGATCTGAATGTCGCAGATCCGTTGACTAAACCTCTCTCACGTGCAAAACATGATCAACACCAGAACTCTATGGGTGTTCGATTCATCACAATGTAACTAGATTGGTGACTCTAGTGCAAGTGGGAGACTGTTGGAAATATGCCCTAGAGGCCATAATAAAAGTATTATTATATTTCATTGTTCATGATAATTGTATTTTGTTCATGCTATAACTGTATTTCCGGAAATCGTAATACACGTGTGAACACTCAGACCACAATATGTCCCTAGTGAGCCTCTAGTTGACTAGCTTGTTGTGATCAACAGATAGTCATGGTTTCCTGACTATGGACATTGGATGTCGTTGATAACAGGATCACATCATTAGGAGAATGATGTGATGGACAAGACCCAATACTAAGCATAGCATAAAAGATCGTGTAGTTCGTTTGCTAGAGCTTTACCAATGTCAAGTATCTCTTCCTTCGACCATGAGATCGTGTAACTCCCGGATACCGTAGGAGTGCCTTGGGTGTATCAAACGTCACAACGTAACTGGGTGACTATAAAGGTGCATTACAGGTATCTCCAAAAGTATCTGTTGGGTTGACACGGATCGAGACTGGGATTTGTCACTCCGTATGACGGAGAGGTATCTCTGGGCCCACTCGGTAATGCATCATCATAATGAGCTCAAGGTGACCAAGGTGTTGGCCACGGGATCATGCATTACGGTACGAGTAAAGTGACTTGTCGGTAACAAGACTGAACAAGGTATTGGGATACCGACGATCGAGTCTCGGGGAAGTAACGTACCGATTGACAAAGGGAATTGCATACAGGGTTTGATCGAATCCTCGACATCGTGGTTCAACCGATGAAATCATCGAGGAGCATGTGGGAGCCAACATGGGTATCCAGACCCCGCTGTTGGTTATTGCCCTAGAGTCGTCTCGGTCATGTCTGCGTGTCTCCCGAACCCGTAGGGTCTACACACTGAAGGTTCGGTGACGCTAGGGTTATTAGGAAGACTAGTATGTTACTACCGAATGTTGTTCGGAGTCCCGGATGAGATCCCGAACGTCACGAGGAGTTCCGGAAGGGTCCGGAGGTAAAGATTTATATATGGGAAGTTGTTAAAAGGACACCGGAAAGTTTCGGGGGCATACCGGTATTGTACCGGGGCCACCGGAAGGGTTCCGGGGGTCCACCGGGAGGGGCCACCCCTCCCGGGGGGCCACTTGGGCTGGGTGGGGGGTTAGCCAGCCCCTGGTGGGCTTGGCGCACCCCCTCCCCTGGGCCCTTGCGCCTAGGGTTGAGGGGGGAACCCTAGAGGGGGCACCCCCCCTTGCTTGGGGGGCAAGTCCCCCCTCCCCTTGGCCGCCGCCCCCCTTCTAGATGGATCTAGAGGGGCCGGCCCCCTTCTCCCTTCCCCCTATAAATACAGGGGTGAGGGGAGGGTAGCCGCACGACAAGCCAAGGCACAGCCCTCCCCTCCCCAACACCTCTCCTCCTCCGTTGTGTGCTCGGCGAAGCCCTGTCGGAGTACTGCTTCTCCACCATCACCACGCCGTCGTGCTGCCGGTGGAGCTGTCTTCCTCAACCTCTCCTTCCTCCTTGCTGGATCAAGACGGAGGAGACGTCACTCGTACCGTACGTGTGTTGAACGCGGAGGTGCTGTCCATTCAGCACTTGGTCATCGGTGATTCGAATCACGTCGAGTACGACTACATCATCACCTTGCAAGCTTCCGCACGCGATATACAAGTGGTATGTAGATGCAAACTCTCTCCCTAGACTCGTTGCTTAGATGAACTCATAGATGGATCTTGGTGAAACCGTAGGAAAAATTTTAATTTTCTGCAACGTTCCCCAACATAGCGATACTGAAGTCTCTCTGCAAAACATAAAATAGACAGACGTGAGTACAAATGTACCCAGCAAGACTTACATCAGAACTAACTACATATGCATCATTATCAACAAAGGGGATGGTGGGGTTTAACTGCAGCAAGCCAGATTTGACTTGGTGGCTATCCTGAACTACGACTGCAAGTAACTCTTTTGAGGTGGCGCACACGAGTCCACATATTCACCATATCAATACACCACTATGGATCCGCTCCCGTCTCCCTATGAGAACGCCATTCATAGCACTCACACTTATCTTGCGTATTTTAGAGTATCCACTTTCACTTGTCTATGAGTTGTTATAGGCAACCAAGAAGTCCTTTTCCACAGACACGGCTATTCGAATAGATGATGTTAACCCTGCAGGGGTGTACTTCTTCACACACGCTCTCACCACTTACCGCCGTTTACACGACATGTACTCGGCAACCTTCAAGCGGAAGCCCAACGAGGGTGTCGTCCACGACCTACCTAAACACCTAAGTCTCTAGTCCAGGTTTATCGCCTATTCAGGTTCCATCCGCAGGGAGTCCGGCCGAGGTTTCCACATACGGCCCCGAACGATGTGAACAGGGTTCCGAGACACCTAACGGGTGCCCGGTGTACCCGGCCACGTACCTACCGCATCACAGCCCACCCCACGGTCAGCGCTGTCCACGGCCTCCAGTAGGCTACAAACACCAGAAACTACTTGCATCTCCTGGACAGAGGACTAGGGTGAATAAGAAGCCGAGAGGGTCCATTGGTTTCGGGCCCAATGCATGGTAGTAACTGTATCATGGATCACAAACACAGAACTCAGTTCCTGAGGACGGCTGCAATGAGACAACCCACCATGTACTCCTACATGGCCTCTCACCGCTACCTTTACCAAATCGTGTTCACACACTTAGCTCTCAACAGTAGGACATGTTCACACACCTATGATTCATCCTCGATGAATCAGACCTGACTCAACTCTAAGCAATAGCAGGCATGATAAACAAACATGAATGAGTAGGCACAACAGGGCTCAAACAACTCCTACTCATGCTAGTGGGTTTCATCTATTTACTGTGGCAATGACAGGTCATGCAGAGGATAAAGGGGTTCAGCTACCGCAGCAAGTAACAGATGAATCGTTGTTGTCCTAATGCAGTAAAAGAGAGCAGGAGCGAGAGAGTAGGATTGTATCGGAATGAACAAGGGGGTTTTGCTTGCCTGGCACTTCTGAAGATAGCATTGAGTCTTCATCAGTGTCAACGATCACAACGTCGGTGCAACGTCTACCGAGGGGGAACAACACCGGCAAATAGAGAAGAAACACGATCAATGCAATGCACAATATCTATGACATGGCAATATGAATGTGTTTTGGGCTAATGCAAGCTAGAACAGATTGAGATGAGTCCATTTGAACCAAAGATTCAAATGCAAACCCATTTTAAGAGGTCATAATAGTGCATTAAATTGTTTCACCTAAACAGCAAGGCTAATGTGTTCTAACATGCATGAAACCAGTACAGATAGATAGATTGGATTTTTCTGATCATTTTTCATATATAATTTGTTTGATTTGGAGCTACGGTTGATTTTCTATGATTTTTAGAAGTTTTGGTTATTTTCTGGAACTTCCTGTAAAAGAATAAATCCAGAAAATGAGTTATTGCGTCAGCAGTGCGTCAGGGTGACATCAGCAGGTCAAAGGTGATGGTCCAGGTCAAACCTGACCAGTGGGGTCCACCGGTCAGTGAGAGAGTGCTGCCTAGTGTCAATGACAGGTAGGGTCAGGTCAATAGGTGAGGTGGCCAGGTCAAACTGACCTGTGGGGCCCGTGGGGTTAATTTAGTTATAACAGGGGCTAAACTTGTGGTTAAAAAAAAGGTGCGGGGCCCGCCTGTCAGCGAGTGAGCTTTGACTAAACACAGTAATTAGACTAATCTAATCCGTCCACGTCAGCACACCGGAGAATGGCCGGCGGCGACCTCAAAACGCGGCGGAGGGTTGCCGGAGTGGCGCTACGGGTGGTGTTGGGCCAAGCCAAGGGCATCAGAAGGTTGCCCTTGCTCGCGCGCATCCAGGGGAGGCACGCGGGAGGGCGCGGGGTGGCTGGAGCTCGCCGGACCAAGCTCGCGGCGGCGGCCGGAGCTCGAAGGTGCTTCGAGACGGCGCTACGAGGCGCAGCAGGGCAGGTGAGTGGGTGCGTTCGGCTCCTAGGGGTTCACCGAGCATGGTGACGTGCTCAGGCGCGGGCTACGGTGCGGCGGCGAGGAACCACGGCGGCGGTGAGCTTTCGGCTTCGGTGGACAGCGGGGCTAGAGGAGGAGAACGACGACGGGGAGAGAGGGGTTAGGTAGAGGAGCTCACGGAGGGGTCTTCGGTGATCTCAATGGCCTCGGGGATGGCCTGGTGACGACGAATCGATCGACAGCGGCCGTCGGTGCAGGGGACGAAGATGGCGTCGGCGACGGCGCTGCTGGGCATCCACAGGCGCGTTCTTCGGCTTGGAGCTTCACGACATCGAGGCGGAGCTAGAGCTCACAACCACGGGGCAAGGGGACGGCGGAGGGCGCGGTGCTTTGCGGCGGCGGGCACCGGCTGATTTGGGCGGCTGTGAGAGAGAGAGAGAGAGAGAAAGAGAGAGAGAGAGAGAGCAGAGGAGAGGGGGGCCACGGGGAAAGAGTGAGAGGGGTCATGGGGTGTTGCGTGGCACTCGGGGACAACTCCAGAAGCGGCAGAAGCAGGAGGTGGCTCGGGCGCGTGCCGGCGCGCGGTGGCCACACGCCCTCGCCTACTGGTGCGAGTAGGAAGGCGACAGGGAGCCCAGGTGGGCTGGGCCAGCCAGATGGGCTGCCAGGTGAGCGCCAGGTAAGTGCTTTCTCCCTCTCTCTATACTGTTTTTGTTTTTCTATTTTTTTGTAACTTCAGGGCTTTATTAAAAATGTCAGGGCATTTCCAAAAATCATGAAACTAATCATGACTACTGTTTGGAATATATCCAACAGTAGACATTTTAGTTTATGATTATTTGAGCATTTAAAATATTTAATAGCATTTAAATGCCCAAATGCAAATACTATAAGATTTAATTCAGAGCCCAAATATGTCATGGAAAAATGTGCAACACCCCTGGTTATGTTTCCAACATTTTCCAGAAATGATGAACATTTTTGAAAGCCATTTGGACTCACTGGAAATATTTTAGTTGAACCTAGTTGAATTCATTTGGTGCTAGGGTTTAGGCAATCCCCATTTCAAGTTTAAGCAAAATTTAAACATGATGCAGCAACAAAAAGCTAGCATATGTCATACCAGAATTAGGGATGTGACAACTCACCCCCACTAAACAAGAATGTTGCCCCAAGATTCAAGACGTGAGATAAGAAGACAAAGGGGACACTATGTATCTCAAACTTCATGATCCAACTGCCTTCTCGAGGTTGTTGATCTGTTGACTCAAATTGATCTTGGCGTCCTTACTTTCGAGATCTTCATCCAACACGACGACAATAGAGTGAAACATGTCTACACGGATGGATCATCTTAATGATCACAAGATCAACTCGCGGAATGAGGCGTAGAAACATCTCTCGAGCCGAGACACGGAGCGTGCATCCAGAAGGATGGAGTGGAACTGATGACGAGGGTTCACTACCTAGACAACAATCCCACACTTAAGAGGGTGGTGAACGGTTGTCAACGTAGAGAAGATTTGAGTTGCCATGAAACCATATCGAGACACTTCAAGGAACGTGACTCGTAGACTATCCCCTTAAGTGGCAAAAAGAATTACCTATGATTCAGAGATCATTGAAACTCTTTTGTACCAGCCTAAGGCAAATCACAATCGATCATTTGAAGGAGTCCGAAAGAATTGCATTCTCGGGCCAGAATGGATGATGTGGACTACCTTGTTGAAGACAACGCAACGGATGATTTTTGCTTATCATCGGGAATGGATGGGACCCATGGTAGGACCACTTTTGAGGATGATCCTGAACAAGAGTTACTAAGAAGGAAGCCCGTAGTGAAAATGCACAAAGACGGTGCAAGCTAGGAACAAAATGCAAATGTTGGAATGTTCCAACCATCATATCTGCCTGTGATTCAGATCTGGTTAGTAACAGGATACTTCAGACAACATGTCCGAAAAGGAAATGTTGCAAACCCCATCAATTTTGCGTCGATTAGTGTTAGTGGCCTTTTTGCAAATTGTAATTTTATATACTGGCCTTGTGTATAAAAAATGGAGGTAGTAACTATATTTGACTTCCTTCCCCATTGCGGTCACGTCGATGATATCTCGAACATTGTGGTTCGGCGAAGTGCATTTGACGGAGAACACCATGGAGAGAGACCACGGTAAGTCGTTTGCAAGTGCCGCCTGCAAGCCGAGACAACCGCCTTATTTGCATCCAGGAAGTCCGTTGAACCAAAGGACGCGTAAATGTACTAGTACTACTAGTACACAATAGTGTCGTCCGTCCGGCTTAGTGCGGTGAGATGGTTTCTCGAAGAAGACGATGGAGAAGCGGAGTCAGGAGGAGTGAAATGATGGTTGTTTCGTCCGTGCTTTGTGATTTGACGCCTCACTACTTTGTGATTTGTGATAGAAGGGACAGGGGAGTAGACTCTATGCTCTATACTGTACATGCGCCCGAGCACGGGAGAAAGAGGAGAGACGTTGCATTTTCTATTCCTTCAATCAATCATTCATGGAGCTTCAGTTCCATCTTTTTGGTTTTGGCAACACCGTCCACAATGGTTCCCACGTTGCCAAAAGCTATTTTCACATTTGTCTACACATTGTGGATGCCCTTAACCGTACCACTTGGTTTTGCTACTGTGTGCTATCTATACAAATCTCAATTATATTGATCTAAAAAATTATAGAATCAAGATTAGTAAAAAGGAGGTGATTTTGCCGCGTGGATGGGGGGGAGGTTTCTTATTTTGAGAGGATGTTGTCTTGGCGGTTTGCTAACATGCGGTCCCATGTGTCAGTGCTTTACCAAGCTAATCCGCGTCCCACATAAGGTAGAATAACGGTAGAAGCAACACGTGGTTAACTTGAAGAAGATGAGGGAGAAGCAGATTCAGCAACAAGTGAAATGATGGTCGCTTCGTCCCTCAGATTTCTTTTTTAGCGTTATTACTTTGTCCCTCCAAATTAACTGCGGGAAAGGTGCAGCTTTGTGATTTGACGCCTCATTGCTCATTACTACGTCGGCGCCATGACTGGGGTGCTTCCCCGACTGCTCTGCACTGTACTCCGGTATGGAAGGTGGACCCGGTAGCTTGATGTCCCACATGTCAGCGAAAGGGGATAGAAGATTTACGAAAGCGAGCGCTCCACTCTTACAATGCGGGAGTACACGAAACGACGGCCAAGTGAACTGTCACTTGTACTGAATAGTACTATAGTTTTGCTGTTTCGCACGATCCATCGATACAAGCCCGATTAAAGAGGAAAGGGCGGGATTTTTCCCGCGTGGTAGAAGATACTGGCCATACATTTCAAAGGCGACTTTAATGTATGCAAACTGAACAATTAAGTAACAATACGATATCTAGTAAAACTAAAAACACATATGATTTATTGTGTTAGAGTGTAGTAGTAGTGCTGTATTGCATAGTTGTTAGATGTAACATGCGAGAACATATAGAGATGTAGTTTTGGAGGGCCTACAGAGAGAAAAGCGCAATACAGTCACCAAACTTAAGAATAAGCTGATTACAGTCACTATATAAGTTTTGCGGTGATTATACGGTCACGTGCTCACGATTCAGCATCGGATTGCACTCTGTTGACCGGCTGCATGGCACCAGGTTGACTAGTTAAATTGACCACGTTCCTTGTGGGTCCCACCTGTAAGTTCGCATAGGGAAAAGGTCAGATAAACACAAATTTACGCAGGCACGACAAGACTCCAACTCGTGCGCAGGAATCACCTGGTTGTGTATGTGTCTGTCAGGGCCTGATGTGTGCACATGCATGTGTAGGTTGAGCACTTGAGCGTGAGAGTGTGTGTTGGTTGTGTGGTGTACTGGTGTGTGCATGCATGCGTTCGTGTGTGCATGTGATTGTTGCGTGCGTGTGTGGCTGCGTGTGTACGTGTGAGTGTTGCGTGCGTGCATGGGTGCATGTGTTCGTGCGAGTGTTGCGTGCATGAAGTTCGTGTGCATGCGTGCGTGTGTGTATAATCACCACGCCAGCTCCTCTGTGTTAAAACAGACGGCTCAGCATACCAATACAAGGCCACCTTGTCCGTTGTGCCCACGTTCATGACTTTGAACCACCGGCCAATATTTTTTTCTCGTTTGTTTTCATTCTTACTAGCATGATGCCAGTGCGTTGCACATAACATAATTATGCATTGGTATGACTAGTTTATCTTGTGAGAGAAAAGGATGAATGATGGAAGGCCTTATTTGCAAATGTGGAGAGGTGTGTGGGTACCTTTTTGCAAAATTGCCATAGTTTCTTTCCTATCCGTTAGATATAGATCGGACGACCTATATTACAGGATGGCAGGCACACCATTATCACCAACTCTATTTTTTATAAGAGTATATTTCATAAGAGTGCAAATGTAGAGTAGATACAAGCCGACTGGTGGGCCCGATGGTAGTGAGATAATGTGATGCAACACTAGAGGTGCAACGTGGACCGTTAAACTGGTCAACTAGTCGTGTCTTGAGCAAATACAGAATTGTACAGTGAGCCCGTGACTATATAATAACCACAAAACATAAATGGTGACCGTAATGAGTGGATTCTGAAGTCCAATGTACGTATTGTGCTTTCTCTTCAAATACAATGATCGTCACTGTATATATCGCGGGAGAAAGATGAAACCTGCGTGAATGTGTTGGGGGCTTACTTTAAGAGAACCTGGAGATAGTTTGTGTGCGTACGTGAAAGGGGCGTAGAGGGCGAGTATGCGATGGAGAGAGAGATGCTCTTCATTTCACTTTATTACGACTAACTTTCTATATAGTATAAAAATATACAAAATCACAGTGCGGAATAAATATCATTGTGGGCACCATGCAATGCAATTAGAGTTCATACTCCTCCATATAACTTTTTAATGTTCTATATATGTAGAAATTCTAAAATAATTTTTTGGCCGCACTTTATTCAAAAGGAATGTTGTATGTGAAATAAACGTGAAGAGAGGGCTTTCTAGATCAGGGTACGTGATGTAACATGTGTGAATGTGTAGTTGATGCATTTGGCAGGGCCTAGAGAGGTACGTGTGTGTATTACGTATTCTAGAGAGGCATGGATAGAGGGGCCGGCGGGGGGGGGGGGGGGACGTGGGAGAGATAGCACGAGAAAGAGAGTGGTCTAGGAGAGAGAGAGACAAATATGACGTCACGGCGAGAGATTCCCTTGAGTGTGTATATGCAAGGGGGAGGGGACAGAGGCACCAGGAGAACTTTTTTTTGTGTGTGGTGTCTGTGTTGGTATGTGTGGGTGTAAGAAGAAAACGAGACATGGGGGTAGAGGGTGTGTCACCGCGTGAAGTCCGGTGGGTCGAGGTGAGGCCCTTCGTTCGGTTCCATCCTGCGCCACATTGGTTAGCCTGTGACACATTTAGGGAGATCCATGGATGACTAGTCGTACAAGAAAAAGATAGCAGAATTGTGAAGGACTCATTGTCCACTAACAAAGCCGACTAGGATTCGTAACCCTAGGTTCTCGGACTAAGGTAACCCCTTTATCTCTGATATTACTATTCATCCAACCTAACTTTAAGGGGCATCCTACAAAATGCTCTGCTAGAATCATACTCGTCGATTAGGAAGAGAGGTGTGAGAGAATGTGTGAGAGACAGGCCTAAAGATAATGTGCGTATAGGAGACACATAGGCAGGTCTATGTATATAGAAAGAGTCAATGGGGATTGTGCGTGTGTATGCTTGCGAGAGGAAGAGTGCTTGTGATAAAGGTTAGTGAAAAAAGTCGTAAATGGTTATGAGAGGGAGGGAGGGTTATACCGAGAGCATGTGTGCGAGAAAGACACCTCGCGAGAGAGTGTGTGAGAATGTGTGAGAGACCACCGATGGAGAGTGAAACTACACGTAAAAGACTGCCGTACACATTGATTAAAGATATAAATTGTATCCAAATATTAGCATGGGATCATGATATTTGCAATTCGCGTAAGGAACGGTCATTGATCCATCAGACATCTAGATTCTATTGAATTTGAGCATGTCTATGTTATTATTCGACACAATTGATCCACATAGTTAGTATTTTGAACTCCAGACAATGCATCACTTTAGCAATCGAATATAAACGTGAGTATAGTTCATGTTGTGTGTGTAAAGCACATTATATATACGAAAGTTACACAATGAACATTATAAATAGCTACCTATGAACTAGCATACATTTGAATTCAACTTAAGGCGGTTTAAAAAATCAAATTCAGCATGAAGTCCATTCAATTATTTGAATTTGGTATCATGGCATTTGTAAATCATACCTAAATTATGGGGGCACCAATCTTTGCTCTGATTTTGTACATAATAGCATATGTAGTCGTGTACAAAATAGATTCAGATTTAGCTCCTCCATTCCAAAATAATCATAGTTATAGGATTTTCAAGTGTCAAAATTTCAAAAAGAAGCGGATAATTTAATGAGGTTTTCAAACATACAAGGTCAAATTTAACGTTGTCTATTTAGGTCAATCCTCATAGTTCAAGAGTACTCTAAATGTGAATGCTTGTGTTTCAAAATTTCGAACGAAGCGCCAAAAGAGCCTCTACTTGCCCGAAACTGCGTGAGACCAATGTTTGGTAGTACAAGGAAATTACTTTTCAAATAACTCTGACCCGTGAAACCTACCGGCCCGACGTCCAAAGGTCAAAACCGGGGTAGGTTTGTAGATTCATCTAGACGCCACGCAACCGCCTCAAAGAAAGACACATCCGTGACATTTTGGGTCGAACGAATTTTTTTTCTATCATACTTATGACACTTCTATGACGATAATTGTGACAAAGCCCGGTATGATCATAGATGTGGTGGGCTTCTACTTCTATGACAAAAAATCATCACAGAAAATGGGCTTTTCGTCCTGGGCGAGCCAGAGACGCAGCTGCATGACATTCTTTGGGCCGTCCATGATGGAAAAAACTAGGTAGAAGTGAGGGTGAGCAAAATTTCGGGGAGTTCTCGGTTAACGTGGGTGGTCGGGGGCCGAGCAATGCGCGTTTCTCCCGTACACGTACAAGCGTGTGTGCGAGGTGTTGGGTTCTAACTGAACCCGAGTGAGGCGTCGCCTAACTGAACCCGAGCGATTGCACTGCAGGCTACGCGTTACTGAACCCGAGCGATCGATCGATGGCTGTTAACTAAACCTGATCGGGCGATTCCTTCGCTACTGCTGCTAACTGAAGCCGATCGATGCTGCCTCTGGATGAACAGTGAGCGTTGCGGGGGGTTTGCATGAACAATGAGCGGTGGGGGTGGATGAACAGGACTCCGTGGCGTTGCCTCTGGATGAACAGGACCCCGATCGATCAAACGGGTTGGGGCTGGATGAACAGGCCCCCGTGGAGGGCTGGATGAACAGGACGACCCCGTGGAGGGCTGGATGAACAATAGACAGTGGAGGGGTCGATGAACAGTAGCCCGTGGAGGAGTGGTTGAACAGGAGCCTGTGGAGAGGGGTGGTTGAACAGGAGCCTGTGGAGAGGGGTGGTTGAACAATAGCCGGTGGAGTAGCGTGCGGAGGTGGCTGGATGAACAGGAGACCGTGGAGGCTGGAGGAGGTCGACGGTGGACGAACAGCAGCCCGTGGAGGTTGGAGGAGGTCGACGGTGGAGATGAACATTATCCCATGGAGTGCCATTTTGCGGTACGCCACACCCCTCCCGATGAACAAACCCCCGTTTCGATCGTAGCGCTCCAACACAAGTACGTTTCGTCCGTTTTGCGGTACGCCACACCCCTCCCGATCAACAGGACCCCGTTTCGACCGTAGGAGGTCCAACACAAGTCCGTTTCCTCTGTTTTGCGGTACGCCAGACCCCTCCCGATGAACAGGATCCCATTTCGAACGTGGCCGGTCGAACATAAGGCCGTTTCCTCTATTCTACGGTACTCCAGGCCTCATTTCCATCGCCTGTTCCGTCCAAGCCCTCCCGATGAACACGATGACGCATTTCGTTCCGACCCAGCCGGTTGGCTCCCCATGAACACGATGACGACGCTATTTCTCCATTCTGACCTAGCCATGTACATGAGCCCTGTCCATACGTATGCGCGAGTAGGCATTCGAGACCCCACTCGTATGTACACACACGTGGCCGTATTTTCTTTCTTGCACACTGGCCGCTGTACGTATGTGTACATGCTACGTGCGCGCCTCTACTACAACACGTGCGCGCCTCTACATCCGCCAGTATGTACATACACGTTCGTGACTAGAATGACAATGCTACGTACGCTTCGACTAGGTGGGTCCCGACTGTCAGGCACTTCCTTGTGTGCGAAGATGTAGCTGGTGGGTCGCAGCAGTCAGTTAGGCGAATCATTTTTTTTGCCCAGACACACTTCCTTGCGTGCGAAGGTGTAGCCAGTGGGTCCCAGCAGTCAGGGGGGAAACGTTTTTTCGCGAAATATGGTGGCCTATCCGGTGGGTCCTTGCTGTCAGGTGGAGGAATAATTATTTTGCACGTAATAAGGAGGCACTTCCTTGCGGCCGCCGTGGACCCAGCTGTCAGCCTCTCCACATACAATACTCTTCCGATGGAAGACGTTCCTTGACTATGTTGACCACGCCGCACGGAGAGCACCAGGGAGGTGGACGACGGCGAGGCCTAGGAAGGGACGACGCGGAGCCGGGGAGTACGAGGGTTCACTGGTTCGGTTGCGGTGTGAGGCTGCCGTCGCCGCAGAATAACAGGGGGTGTGGGTGAGTGGAGGGATGTCCTGGCCAGTGGTGGGAGTAGTATGGGGGTGGTGAGGCCTCCGCGGTAGCACAGCCGGCCACGGGAGACAGGAGCAGGCGGCACGACCGGCGCTGCTTTGTGTGGCTGGAGCAAGAAGACTAGAGGTTGAAGAAGTACTATGGCCATTGGATGGACATCATACGGTCACTGGAGTATTGACTAAGTTGACAAAGCCCTCTGTCCCCATCAACTTAGTAGGCCCACAAGTCAGCCCAACAATATGGTGGGTCCCAGCTAGCAGAGGGTATTCATTTTTTTGGGCATAATAAGGAGGCACTTCCTTGCGTGCGAAGATATAGATGGTGGGTCCGACCTGTTAGCGGGGGAATGTTTTTTCGCGAAATACAGAGGCCCTTCCTGTGGGTCCTAGCTGTCAGGTGGAGGAATCATTATTTTGCGCGTAATAAGGAGGCATTTCCTTGCGTGTGGCCGTTGACCCAGCTGTCAGCCTCTCCACATACAGTCCACTTCTGATGGATGTCGTTCATTGAACATGTTCTCCAGGCTACGCCGAGAGCACCAGGGCGGTGGACGATGGTGAGGCCTAGGAAGGGAACGACACGGAGCCAGGGAATACTCGGTAGTTGTTTCCCACGCGGATGAGTACAAGGGTTTACTGGTTCGTCTATCGTCCCTGGAGAATAACAGCAGGTGTGGGTGAGTAGAGGGATGGCTAGGCCAGCGATGGGAGTATGGTGGGGCCGTGAGTCCTGCGCGGTAGCATAGCCGGCCGCGGGAGGAGGGAGCAGGCAGTCCCGCTGGCGCTTGTTTGAGCGGCTGGAGCATGAAGAGCAGCGATTGAAGAAGCACGACAGCCGTTGGATGGACATCCAACAGTCACTGCTCTCGTGTGATGACTAAGTTGACAGGGCATTGCATGTGCGTCAACCTTACTTTTATGAAAGCATACGCGTCCACCTGTAGTAGGCGCACAAGTCAGCCTCAAATCTGTGGAAAATAGCATACAACCCATGTGCCATTATTTCTAATAATGTACAGCCCATTTGCTAATTCTTAAGAATTTTTTTGGAGCCCATCTTCTTTTTGTTAGCATTACACCCCATATTGTGGCCACGGTTAAAAAGTATACGAAATTTTGCATATTTCGGCACGGTCAACTGTTTTTAATCCAGAAATATCGATTCACACTGAAACTATTTTGAAAAATAATTTATATAAATATAAAATCCAAATAATTGTCCACACATAAAAATCAATGGAATTTAAAATCTTGTAATGAAAAAAAATTGAAACTAATTCCCAGTTTGATGGATTTTAAAAATGTACAACCCATTTCTGGGCAAACCGAATGAAACTCTCCTCATCTTGTTTGGGTATTTCTTTAAAAAAATAGAACTGGGCTAGCCATTTTCAGCAAGAAAAAAATACAACTGGGCTCATGATGTGGTAAACATAAATAAATCCCTGGCTAGACGGGCCACAGCCCCCGCACAGCACCGTTGTTACCCTGATCCGTCGCTAAAACTAGTATAAATAACAACTGCTTGTTCCTAAAAAAAACTGCGATCTGCTGGGTCCCTGGTGTTAGCCGCTCGTAGTGTAATTCTCTCATTTATTGACTATGTCGACAATGGCGTGAGCCCCAGATGTCCAACCATTAGGAGGAACTATATTTTTGGGCTTGTAATATAGAGGCACTTGCTTGCGTACTGCCATGACGCTGGTGGGTCCCTACTGTCATCCTCTCCACATATAGTCATCTCCTTGTTCCTCTTGGTTGTTGACGACGTTGACAACGCAAGAAGTCGGCGCTCCGCACACGGTGAGCGAACCAAGGCCGCAAGGCGGAGGACGACGGCGAGGCCTCGGACGGAATGAACAGGAGTCGTGGAAGATGCACCGGTCTAGTCTCAAGCGGAGGGGAGTACGAGGATTGACTGGATCGGCTGCGGGTGCATGTTGGGGCCGACATCGCCGGAGAATAACAGGACGTGTGGGGGAATAGAGGGAGGGACGTGCGAACATTGGAGAGTATGTATGGTAGGACGGCGGAGGCGCAGCCAGCCATGGGAGGCGGGAGCAGGAGGAGCCGACGGGGTGGTTTGGTTTGGGCGGCTGGAGGAAGAAGAAGACAAGAGATAGAAGATACACGACAGATGTTGAATGTCAATCCAATGGATGGTAGGCAGAATCGTTTGTTGACTGGCTAGTAAGTCGACACCACCTTGGATAGGCTATTTCCTCGTGGGTCCCAAATGTCAGAATCCAAATCTGTCACGGTCATGCAGCCTTTCATATGAAAATTTACAGCCCATTTGATGTGCTAGTTCGAAATAAGTTTGTGGGTGCTGGTGGGGGCTAATCACTTGGCTTCTGTAATGCACAGTGAGCTCAAGTAGTCAGTGAGAGTGATGTTATTTCCCTTGGTTGTGATGTGTTACAATATTCCACTCTAAATTAAACGAATGGCAAGCCATTTGCCGTGATTCAACGAAAATATGACAGTCACAGCCGAGTTGAAAAGGGCAGGAACATCTAACTCCAGCTTACAAACTGTACAAAAGCACGAGGGTTAATTGTTCATCAGGTTTACAAAAAACCCCAGGTTGAAAAGGGCAACAGCATCTAACTCCAGCACTATTTTTGGTAGTCACAGTCAAATGGATTGGTCAGGTCCATACAATGAACATCCCGGGTCGTAAAATTTACTGGATTATGAACACAATATGTTGTAAATAGAAGCCGGCACATTCAGAAGCTCTTTTGCCCACCTGAAACTCCTTTTTTTGCTCTTCGACATACCCATCCGTCAAAACATGCTGCTGATAAACTTAAGCCTGTTGGAGAATAGTAACATCGCATTCAGCAGGAAGAATGTGACAAATCTAGTGTTTGCACGGTTGGCTACATATCGTTCTAGCGTTATTGTCTTCAATCGAATCTCATGAGAAGTGAGAAAATCCCGATGCTTACGAATCCACTGATTGGTTATAACTTTCTTACCCCGTCCTGTTTCCTAAATAGACCTGAAGATTGAAAACAGTTAAGGTCTAAAAAAAGAGTGTTGAAAGGGCAACACCCGAAAGGTTAATTCTAGTACACTATATGCGGGCTTCCAATGTGCGTGAAATTATCACCTTTATATACAACTTCTCCAGACATGGAAAGCATTGCAGCAAGCCAATAATCTTGTTCAGATCAAAACTATTCATTTGGATATATAAGATCTTGACATAATCCAGCACCATTGATAGGCCATCCATGGAGAAACTCTTCATTGAGCATAGAACATAATATTAGTACAAAATGTGTACTCCAAGATGATATATAACTTATGCGCAGGAATTTAAAATGCAGCTTATTGCTACAAGTTTAGATGATAATATAAAGTACCTGAAGAACTGTGGATCGAAACACCATATTGAAATGAGCACATAGATCATGTATTAGACCCAAGGTCTCTAGTTTAGGCGCAGAGAGGATGGTTATTTGCAACGGTGAATAACTAGAATCAAGATAAACCTTTGAAGTGAAGGGGCATCTTGGATGATGAGCTGCCTTCCGTCAAAAGAAATTCCAATTCTTACAAGGTTAGGCGACTTTATTTGGAGACAACCGATTCTAACTGTGAAAACAAGCACCAAGTACTCTAGGGCAGGGCAACTGGAGTGGATGATGCTGTGCAATGAGGCCTCCGATATACGAACCCGCACAAGTGGAAGTTTCTTGAGAAATGGGAGTCGAAGATTTAGTACCAGATTGTCTGGTAGGTAGCACAGCGCAAAGGTGGCGGTGTGGATAGAGGAGGAAAACCGCGAGATGGACATTGGTGCTGAGGGCACAAGTTCATGGCGTTCGGTATGTGGTATGTGATTTCCAGGGGAATAGTAGAACTCAAGCAGCTGTAGTTCTGTGAATTCAGGGGATTTCAGCCAGGCGTCCACCGTGCAGTACATGTTATGCTTGCTCAGGTAGCATGACGGGATGCAGAGGCTTTGAACGGAGCCCTGGTGGGAGGAGATGATGGCTCTGGGGATTTCAAAATCATTGAAGAGTGATAGCTGACGACAGTCGAGATTAAGGGGCATGGCGCGCCATAGAGGGCGCCACCGAATTGAGAGGACTTGCGTGCGGCAGCAATCCTTGGTGGGGAGAAGCAAGATGATCTCCCCAAGGACGGCGTCCGGGAGATCGCTGATGCGGTCCACCCGAGATTCTACGGGTTCCTGGGATGCGATGGGGGCGGGGTCGCCGCTTCTCCCCACGCTGCTGGGTGCGCGATCTACAACAGGGGTCTGCATTGGCGGGAACCTCATCTTCTTGGCGCAGGGGTCAGCCGACTCCATTTTCGTCGAGGGCGTCGCGTCGCGATCACGGATTTGAGCAGAGTAACGAATGACTAGCCTAGTTGTAGTGCGAGTGAAGAAGAAGGGGAGCTGAGGGTTTTGTGTAGTAGTGAGGAAGAAGGGTAGCTAGGGTTTTCTATATGAGTGAGGTGAGGAATTTGGGGGTACGAGTGGTGCAAGCTGACATGAGGTCGGTGGGAGCGAGGAGGAAGAAGAGCACCCAGGTTTTTTGGGGGGCGGTGTGCTGGGTGTGGGTAGCGCCTCTCATTCAGTAAATATATGGGCTTTTGAATTGATTTTACTATTTACTATTGTGGATGGGCTGTTTCGTCTTGGGCCCATAGAAACAATTACTACTAGTATAGTGGAGACACTCTACAGCTACCCAGAAAAACAATTACTACTAGTACAGTGGAGACACTCTACCGCTTCTGACTCCTCCTAGGTCATTGAAACGTCTCCCTCTACTGAATGTCGTTATACTTTTGTTCACCGAGATGCGCGCCATGCAGCGCACGGGCCCAAATGCCATCCACAAAATTAGAAGGCAGTATGCAGGCGGAGAGTCACCCCGGTCGTAGCGCGGCAGTAATTAGCTGTCGTATCACAAAACCCCACCTCCCCACAATCTATGTTTGACGAACGAAGCAACCATCATTTCACTCTTCATTCAATCCCTTTCTCCCTCACCGTCTTCAAGAAAGGCAACACTCGCATCTGCCACTGTTCTTCTCTCCCAACGAAGGGAAGGTAAGCGGATCCATGATGTTGGTATATTTTCGTTCAAAGAAAAGAAAGAACTTTTGTAAAGCAGTAACCGATCCTCACTCCCTTTTTTGTTTAATTGTCATTGCGATTGTGTTTTCCTTTCAGTGATCTCCTAGTATTCGTCAGTTATATGATGGACCAGGGAGAACCAGGCAAAGATCTGCCGATATTGGAGCAGACGCGGGAGGCTGATCCCCACGAGACAGAGAGCTCCAAGAAGATGGAGGCAGCCACCGGGCCGACCCCAGATACGCTCACGGCCACTACTGAGATGGTCAATGCCCCGTTTGAGGTTACAGCCCCCGTGGCACTGCAGGAGAAGTTTTCCCCCTTCGAGGATGTGTCTCCCCCCCCACTGAGCTGCCCAAGGTGATTTTCTTCTTTGCCGATCTCGATTGTGGTTTTGCATCTAAGTATGTGGTGATTAATAATGCAAAATTTTATTAGCTTCGATGCCATGTTATACATAGTGGTTTAAATAACTTGTGTTTCTTATACTGAAAAGTAATTCATAATTTGTTTCTATTTTAATTAGAGCCCTGATGCAGACAAGGATTGTGTGGTTGTACATGGCACTCGCTATGAGGTGGATGACCTGAATATACGCACTGGGAAAACAGAGTTCTTAGGCTGTTGGATCCTGGAAGCCATTTGCGGTTATATCAATGAAGAGTTGTATTCCAGCCTCACTGTTGTCAGGCGTGTTGTCCAGGGTGTACTGAAGCACAAGAAGTTCAAAGCTACTCCTTCCTTTGTGAGGCATACTGTTCTTGTCAAGCTTACGCATGAAGATGACGTGGCATGCCTCCACAAACAAGTTTATCAATGGCAAGGCCACAAGGTTGTCTTCATGAAGGTTCACAAGATTGAGTTGCTGCGAGACATCCTCAATGATGTTCATGGCAAGGTCCTTCTTGTGTCCAACCCAAATTAGATCGAGGCATGAAATAGTTGCCCCAGCTAGTGTTTAATAGTAGTTTGGATTGTGTCTAATTATTCGAACCTTGCCTGTTATGGACCCCTCTAGGGCTAGTACTCTGTTTGAATCCGTCTATGGGAACTACTGCTACTTTTGTGTGCCCATGAATCATGTGAGAACCATCGTAATTGTTGCTGAAACATATGCGTCCTCACTAGTTTTTTCATGAATATGGCATGGTAAGACATAAGTTGTCACGGTTTATCATACGAGCAGTGTGTGTTTTGATGAGATGGAGCACTCGTTCGAGAACTATGCACCGACGTATACATAATTACTTGTAAACACTATTGGTGCTACCCCACTTGTAAGCAGTTGTGCAAAACACGACACATTGGGTCAGCTCGCTTCAACACTAGGCTATCGACCAGCTAACAATCAACAATCTGCTGTCTGACATATAAGCAACTATGTATCTTGTTACAGTGGTTCATGCAATTAACTGAGGCCACAATGTAAATTGCAAACGCTCACACGCTAGTCCAACGCTCATGTGGAACACTCACATTAAACTCGTCTTCATAAAAAACTTGAAAAGCATAAGTTAAGCAATTTTATACATCTCAATGATTCATAGAACATAACAAACATATACTAGTTCGCAGCAAAAGACAAAGTTGTGAGAAGGTTTACAAATCAGGAAAAAACAAGCAAGGCTTCTCTGAGCAAAGGGCCTCCCGGCAGGCTTAAATTTCCTGGAGTTCACTCTGGTTTTTTCTTGTTGCCACCATCCAGGGTTAGGTTTTCTCATTCCAGAATAACCAATTATAATTGTGGTCTTAGCTGGAATGCTGAACTGAACCATGCAGTGTACTGACCAGGTGAAATTCTTGTGCATTCCACTAAATATAAGAACCACTATTTGCAGAAATAAGCAGACCACAATGCCTCTTGTCCGCGCACCTGTCCAAAAAACTGTTGTGCAACTGTGCTAGCTAGTCCGCGGTCCATGGATGAACTGATAGAAAGTGCATTCCGGACTAGGGTGAAGTTGTTTTCGCTCGTCCCTGCACTGCAATCAGGAAGTAGAACATACGAATCAGCTTCTTTTAGATTGCGTTGGTCATTCTACCTTAGTTACTAGCAATGTAGGCATACCTTGAAGACTGGAGGTTAGACGACGACAACGAGGGGTAGCCATCTCATTTTGCGCAGTTCTACTAAAATTGAGGTGTGTGCTTTTGATTGCGCGGATAGAAACGATACGGAGACAGACATCCCAAAACGATATGGAGACAGACATCCCTCTTTGCGCTAATATGAAATACGGTTATTTAAATAGTGTCAGATATTTGCATTGGCGTATGATTAACAACAGCATCAATTGTGTTATAGTTGACACTAGATTGATAGTATGAAGAGTCCTTAAGTAAGTAGCATCACATCACATCAACAATGCCACTAGATTAACATGCAGAACAATAGCATTAGTATTACTGTCGTGAGAGTAGCACATGGTCAGTAAATGGGCAATCAAATTTGTGCAGTTCCACTGGGATGAAGCAATGTTAGTGGTGTGAGATTTAAGTGTAACTGCAAAAACACAATTCATGGGAAATAAAGCAAGACGGAAGCACTTCATAAAATGGTGGTGGCATTGCTTCAATTTATCAACGGCACTAGACCATTACTTATAGTGACATTAGGTGGCATTGCTTAATGCTTCATGTGATTTTACATTAACAGTAGCGATATGGGCGTAGGGACAGCAGGGGCATAAAGTGGTGAGGCAAATGTGGCTGCCGAGAGCGGCAAACACTCAGGCAGCATGTCTGCATTTGTCCCATTTTTTATCTCCTCGGTGACATTTTCCTATGTGAGCACAGGAAATCTAGACCTTCTCATTCTCATTTGCATTGTCGCCCAACACCCGTCACTTTCTTTCCTTTTTCAACCAAGAGATAGGTCCACTTCCCCCCACCCTTCACCATCCACCATGCTTTCTTCGTCTTTTCAACCAAGAGACCGGTTGGGTAGCCAGTATCTACTACTTTCCCCCGTTTCCTCTTAGAACCAAGTCCTAGATTCATGCTACAGCTTTCCCTCTTTCTTCCCTGTTTGAACCAACTCTTAGAGTCGACTGTATGAACTAGCTTTACCTCTAATAATAGTATAAGTCTAGGTGGCTTTGGAATAGCGGACGGAAGTAGAAAAAGATCCACACGAGGGAGCTAGGGCAGTAGAACAAGGCTGGTGTTCTGTTTCGAAGGAATATATACCTGAGGGTCGTTGACATGTGGCAAAGACGGCGTCGGGAGGCCGCATCCTGGCCACAATACCGCAGGTAGGAAGAAGGGGTCGGAGGCCCTCCCGAGCCAGCGCTCTCTCAGAGAGAACTGCATGGCTGCCAATCAGAACGTGCGGGCAGCCGTTGGTCTCCTCCCTCGCCGCCGACGACACCGTGAATGATGCACCTACACCCCTGCCCCGGTCGAGGTTGTCCAGCTGGATTTGTGACCAGCCGTGAGCTGAGAGAAAGTGTGGCCACCTATGTCTTGCTTAGATCTGGAGAGCATGAGAGAGTGAACGAGAGGAACCCTTGTAAAGCAAGCGCTAAGGCTCCTACTTATATATATAGTGGAGCGATTTTGTTGTACTAGCTTCAAAAAAAATGCGCTCCTACGTGTACCCGCGAGTGGGCGTGAGAGAACTAGTGCGTGCGTGCACCGCTTCTCTTCATGAGAGTACAATATACTATGCCCAAAGAACGTTCTCCGCAAGGGTAATAGTATAAGTGTGTGACGTGTGAGCTAAAATAAAATGTGCGCGACGTCTTTTGTTTTTCATAAGTTCTGAGGGTAGGGTGTGAAGAGCACATATGTGCGTGACCTCTACCTGCAGATAGACGGTGGGTGCGACGTGCGAGTCTGCGAGAGGACTCGGGAGAGTCATGACTCGTGAGGGTGCGTGTGCGTGAGAGAGAGGGGGCACGTATCAATGCAATGCATGTGTCCGTAAATCATTATCCAACAAACGTTCGCCACAAGCCTTTTCCCGACGAACGCCGTAAGAACCGTTAGATCGGCATCCGATAGTGTCAGGTTTGCCATGTCATTTAATAGAACAGACACTCCTCCTACACACAAATCTTTCACGTGAGTGTTAGCAACTGCCGTATGCTCCCTCCGTTCCGAAATACAGTGCATAAAGCTTTCTGAAAATTCAAACCTCACAAACTTTTACCGAGTTTTTGTGTCCCAAATTGCACATGTAGAATACCCTGTATATATCATTTCATTCATCTTCGAGAGGTAACTATAAAGATGGGGGAGGAGTCTACAAAGAAAGACGATCGTATCACCCGCAGCAATTTCAACCATCCTTTGGTTTCGAGGAATATCATAGGAACTCCATATGATATGATTTTTATAGGATTTTTTCCTTTAGAGCCAATTGGTTCATAGGAATAGATTCATATACTCCACATTTCAAAGGAAATAAACATGATATCATTTCTATAACTTTAGAGCCACTTGGTTCATATGAATGGATTCCTATACTCCCTTAATTTCAAAGGAAAATAAACATTAGCGTATATTCAATTGTAAAGTTCCTATGATATGAACCAAATTACATCTCTTTTCTAATCCCTCCTCATAGGAATTGAGATACATGTCATCTCTAGATCCAATAGAAAAGTTCTTATGATGTGAACCAAATGACATCTCTTTTCCAATCCCTACTCATAGCAATTGAGATGCTCCATGTCATCTCTTTCCCTACAACTTCCATGTATACATCTTCTATTCCTAAATAGATAGTACAACCCACTAGTAGTTTTTTTCCAAAACATGCAACTATGGCACAAGGACTATATATTGTGCCAATAACTTTGAAAAATGGTCGCTGGATGAAGCTAATCCGACAGTGCAGAGATGGCAAATCCGAGCACCACTGGCCGTTGGATATCATCAACATTCCAGCAGATCTGCCACGTGTACAATTTAGAAGACTCCATGGTTGAACTTAAGCATAATGCACAAACCTCAGAACACAAGCACTTCTCCTTTGTTCTACAATCTTCTATATAATAATTGATTTTTTTCTAAATGAATTGCCATTATTTGTTTTTTACTTTATGCTTTACAATGCACAACCCCATGAATCTTAACATTTTTATAAAACTAATTGATGGAATTAGACTAACTATAAGAACTAAACAAACATCTACATCATGCATATATGACTCAAAGCTTTACATGCTATAGTGTGTATTAATTCATAATTTGGTTTCAAAATCCCATGCATTCAATGCATGTGTACCTTACTAGTTTTGAGTAGAGTAGCAAATTTCATGTGGCCCCAGGTATATCAAAATGCAGGGCCCATTCATCATTGCCTTTCGGTCGAACCTACGTCCACAATTTTTTGTACGTACTATATCTCCACTGGTCCCTGAACCCAAAATGCTGCCTCGTTCTTGTAAAACCAAGCGGCCCACACATATTTAAGGCGTCGACTCGAACCCGTTTACTATGACGTGGCCCCGCACGCTGTAGTACTCCTACAAACCCTACCGCCGCACTCATCATCGGTTTCTTCAAGAGGACAAGGGAGAAGCCGATTTGTAGTGGAGGCGCTTTAAAAAAAAGGATCTGTAGTGGAGACCCCTACCCTAGGGTGCCCTAGGTAGTTGCCGCACGCATCATTATTTTCTCTTTTCTTTATGCTCTTGCACCCTAGAGTGAAATTATGGTTGCTTCGTCCATCCAGCTTAATGCGGGAAAGGTGGGGCTTTGTGATTTGACCCCTCATCGCTCATTTTCTACTACTGTGGCGCTACGAATGGGGTGCCTCCAATTCCAACCGCTGCTCCGTACTGTAATTTGGTGCATCACACGTGGAACAAGACGGTGGATGAGCCACATGTCGGCCAAAGGGGTCTTGTTAAGTCTGTCACCATTTCGTGTGCGGACTGACCTGCTTGAGTTGCTATGCCAACACGACATGATCAGCCTACCACTTGGTTTTTCTCCTTGGTGAATCCCGACTTTATTGATCTAAAAAGATACGAGCTGAACTACCCTCTCCATCTCGGTTTTTTATTTTTAGGCGTCTCGGTTTATAGGGCGTGCACGTAGTTCTAGGTCGTCCATTTGACTAACTAAATATGAGTTACTATGTCACAAAAAGTATATCATTGGATTTTTAAGCGGATGTAGTTGTATTTAAAAGTTGAGGGCGGGGCTTTTCCTGCACGGTAGGTGGGGCAGTTCCGCCTAGTCAGTTCGACAAAGACGCGAGAAGATGAGGGAGTAGGCTGCTACAAACATAGGGCTGTGTGATTTGACAGCGAGTTACTGCTGGACAGGTGGGGCCCCGTGATTTGACTTGCCATTATCATTTTAACTGCGGCGTTATGACCGGCGTGAGTCTCCCGATTCATGACCACCTCCATACAGGTGCCTCTCTTTCCTCCATGATTTGACCACCATGTAGTAGAGGCTGGCTCTTGCATGAGAGCCCACTTCTCCCCTTTTTCCTTGCCTCTCTTTCCTCAACATATGCAAAAATGCCATGTAAAGTGCACTATTGTACTTACTTGCTCCTACAGGTGCTAGGTTTGCCACATAGGCATAAAGTATGATGTGGCAAGTTAATCAAGAAGAGAGAGACAAGTTTGGTGACCCAAGGAAGAAACGGCGCTAAGGGCGTGTACCTAGGTGAAAAGACAATTTTGAGTCTATAGCTAATTAAATGAAGCAAACTTAGCAACAGAAAACTAATAAGCACACCATTTCATTGGAAGAGGTCACCCCTTGGCAAATGCAATAAATACTACTCCCTGTGTCCCATAATATAAGAACGTTTTTGGCACTACACTAGTGTCAAAAACGTTCTTATATTATGGGATGGAGGGAGTACGAAGAAAGAGACAGAGAGAAGTAAAAAAATACACTTATAGCCAACCTTATAGCTAACCTTGTTGTAGTATGAGTGACTAAGTGATGACTATGTATGACATGCCAACATCAGATAGCCTAACGCACCGTGTTAAATCTCCAAGGGTGCGACCGCGCGAGCGACGCGACGGTCATGGTAGGGACGACCATGATACAAGCTGCTGGCAGCCCTTGGATCCGAGATCAAACGATCTCATGCTAAGTTGCTGAAAATTTTCAGAATAACCCTCCAGGATAGGATATTCACCCATAGGTCTAGAATCACGCCATGCAACCGTTCGATCTCAGATCCAAGGGCTCTCGGAAGCCCATATCATGGGAGAATGGAAAGCCACTACCCTGCCGTTCGCACGCTGGCAGTGCGCTCCTACTCATCCCTGCACGTCCTTTAATATTACGGAAGTTCGCTCCTAGTCGTCCCGTCCTTTCACATTATGGCAGTTCCACTAATCCTAACCCTCCTCCCAAATCCATGGCGTCCCAAATCTCCATGATCGGCATTGAGTACAAGGTTAGACCCATCACCGGCGATGAGATCGACGTCATCTACACCCGTTCTTCCGCGACAGTGAAAGGATGCCTTTCTCACTTCAGACGCATGTTCAAAAAGTCAGATGATGAGTGGGTCGCTGGGCTAGATGTTGAGTACACCACAGTCCTGGGATGAGAGAAGGATCTAAAGGACGAAGAGAGGAAGAAGCCCACCGTGATCCAGGTTTGTGTGCATGACTTATGCGTGGTCTACCACATATGCCATGCCAATGTTGAATGCCTGGATTTTAAGAACTTCCTCGAGAGCAACCTAGTCGAATTTGTTACTGTAGAGTTTACGAATGACAAAGAAGTCCTGGGTCGGATAGGCCTCGTTGTAGGCAACCCCTTCGACCTCCAGAAGAATCGGCTGCTGCCCTCCGGTGGCCAGCCTTTAATGCTGACCCTGGCAGGAGCCATGGTTCATCCTGCGTACCGTAAACTAGAGAAACCTCATTACACGTTTCATCGTCATGCATGGCACCGGAATGTACTAGATATAGACCACATCCACTATGCTGCAATGGATGGCTACCTTTGTTTCAATATCTACAAGGGTTGGATGAAGAGGAAGAGCCAAGTGTGCGGTTCAAGCAAAGAAGTATCAGCCAAGAGGAAGAGGGACAAGGACGAAGTCGAGGACATGGACGAGGACTCCGAGTGAGTAAGGTGTCAGTATCGTTACTCATGGTGGTCTAATGCAGTGTCTATCAGATTAGTTGCATAGTTTAATTTTAGGTGTGATTAGTTTAATTTGAGGGGTGTGTTGTGCTGAGCCCCCAGCAGAACTATGTTATGTTTCTTCTCATTACTTTAACTCTTCAGTATGTACATACTACTAGTATTTCTTTAATAGAATTTAGCACCCCAATTAAGCACGTACTAGCTTTTTTAATAGTACTATATGCATAATTTGGCGACGAGCGCTCTCTATATGTACCACCTTTTTGTAATTTCAATTTTTGCTCCATGGCGCAATCCATCGATACTACTACTGTACAAGAGTATACATTTTTTAAATGGCTAGAGTACTGTACATCACATATATAGCCAGTTAAATTCTCAACCTAGAACGGCGTGCATGCCATGTAGAAAACCGATACAGAGGAAGTATAGTAAAAATGAGGTGATTTTACTGAGCGATCGGCAGGGGAGCATGGCTTGTCATGCGGTCCCACGTGTCATGATGTACCAAGGCGATGCGCGTGTCCCTCTTGAGGCAGAAGCAATACTATGTGGTTTGAGATGATGGCGAACCGAAGTGTGAAATAATGGTTGCTTCGTCCATCCGGGAAGGTGCGGCATTGTGATTTGACGTCACATTGCTCATTACTACTACTGGGCCGGTACGAGTGGGGTGCGTCCCCCTGCTGTTTTGCACTGTTATTTGGTGCTTGACACGTTGACCCGGTTGCTATATGTCCCACATGTCGGCGACAGGAAGTTCAAAATTCATGAAAGTGAGCGTTGACGGAGGAGTATACTACACAATTCATGAAAGGGAACGACTTAGTTTTGGAAAAATCTGTTTTTACGGAGTACATACCCACTAGGGTTTATAGGGCTCATCTAGAAAACATACGTTTTTCTGTTTGATAAGTCTCAATTCTACTACTACTAGTAGTACCATTACATGTTGGATTTCGAGGTGCGTTAGATCACCCGATGCAAGCAGTGTCAAGAGGAAACTCACCAATGCATGTAGAAGTTCATGGAAATTTAGTGGTCATTCATGAATTCGTTCTAATTAATGCCTCGGTAAACATAACTTCTTGAGAAAAAATGAACGTACTAATTACTTGTTCAAACTACGAATTAATTCGACCACTCACCGTCTACCTTGGTTGGAGAGATTTTGAAATTGAGCCATAAACTAGAAAGGAGGGAGTAGTAACTTTTGTCTCGATTACTATTTGTGGCCTTGTATAGATGCAAAATGTATTTTTTACAGTGGCCTTTTTAAGTAAATGGAGGGAGTACTAAAGGACATATATATTCCAAGGTACGTAGTAGGGACGAGGAGTAAACGGCGGGAGTAGTAAAATTTTCTCCTCGTGCTGCGAGCCACTGCGCGCATGGGCGAGGGAGCAGGCGTAAGGCATACAGTAGTAGTACTACTACTACTTGTAAGCAAGCCTCACCTCATCCTGCGAGCCACCGCACCTGTTAACGGGGGAGATGGTGTACTAAGCAAGCTTCTCCTCGTTCTGTGAGTTGACGGGACACATCAAAAGTACTCCAGTGTATAGTGACTTGCCTCTAAGCTAGGCCCCACATGGTTTGCCTCTTTTTTAACATAACACGTCAAGTCGCAATTTGTTTGTTCACTCGTGGTAGATGATCCTCCCTCCACCAAGTGGACAACTGGTACACGTGTCAAATTACCATGTGGGCTGCTTTTCCGTACAGAAATGAGCTCCACCATGTACCCACGCGGGTGTGGTTGGGAAACAGACGGGAGTACGTGCGCTGTTCGTGCACCTCTTCTCTTCGTGCACGTCCCCCACCTACGTGGGTGTGTGTGAGAGAGATACAAACCAAGACATAATGCGACGTCCATCCCCATGCCTCCGCCTAGTCCGACCACCAGTCACCACCACACCCAACTCCTCCTCACCTTATCTCTCATCTTTCTCCCTCCATTTTTATATACAAGGGGCCACTATCAAAATTACAATTTGCAGATATACAAGGCCACTAACACGAATCAATGCAATATTAATGGTGTTTGCCTCATGGTACTAGCAAAGGAGGACATTAATTATCCCTTGCATGCATGCGGGAGTTTGTAAAAAATGCATCCGATGTTCGGTGCAATGCACGGGCATCTTGCTAGTCCATGAAAACAACACATGGCAAAATTCCACGGCGAACGAGGGATTTGAATCTGTTGGGAGGGGCTCTTTGGATCTTGCCCGGGGTAGCCAAAATATTGGCGATCCTTATGTCCACCGGGGCCTTTGCCACCGATTAACGAGGAATGGCTCGGGTGCTCATGCTTTCATGCATCCTCCAGCACGCACGTTGGAGACGAGCTCGCACGAGCTGTGTTTTTTGTCCCACAACGCCGCCCGAGCCGCCTGCAGACCGACCGGTGACCCGCAAATTACGCCGTCAAACCGTAGCCGCACACATTATGACATCAACTCAACCAACCGGACGAAATTCACGCAAACATGTAGACAAACTGATATTTCATATAAACAACGACGGAAATCATATAAAATACTGGATTTTCATACAAACATGACGGATTTCATTACATTCAAATGAACTACGCGATGCTAGTTCTAGACAGCACAGGTACATAATACCTGGCCTAAATGGTCGCCCGCCAATCGATTTGTGTTCCTCATGTCTGGCAGCACGATCACCGGACTGCCGGGAGCCCCGGAGGTATATGCTTCAGCGCAAAGGACGGCTCGGTTCCCCACTGCCCAACTGATATCATTGGCTGATGCCGAAGATGATGGTGGCCGGCACCGGTTCGAGTTCATCATCGGCCACAACTTCGCCATGGCCGGCACCGGCTCGAGTTCATCCTATCATTCCCCTCTTCCGTGGAGCCCATGCGGGGTCGACGAAGGTCCTTGCAAAAAAAGGATCCTGCAAGACACCTTCTGTGTACGCCGGCGTCGCCTCCGCGGTGTCCTTCATGGGACCCAAGCGGCGGCGGCTACCCGTGTTCTACTTCTCCTCGATGATGGCGGTGGATGCGGAGGCGCTGACCACCGACTCGTCGCTCTCCGCGCACCCGGCTTCTTTCGCTGCTTGCATGGCGCGGCCGCCGGCATGGGAGTCTCGGCCACAGAAACGGGAGACGCAGTACGAGGCGGCGGTGTGGATGGTAGCAACGACGCCCGTGCGCCGCTCCTCGTTGAGCTGGCCTGGAGCGGCGAGTTGCTGAACCGTGCGCTGGCTTGGGGCGATAACTGGCTCCATCGGGCGAGGGGAGGGAGGTGGATCAGTGAGCTGCATAGCTCATATCCGGCGGGCTACCCAGCTGGCTTGGATGCGAAATAACTACTCTTCGTACACTAGTAGAAAACGAAGCTTTAAAACTGGTTCGTAAGGGCCTTTAGTGCCGGTTCTTCAACCGGCACTAAAGGGTGGAGACTACAGCCCCCCCCCTTTAGTACCGGTTCGGCACGAACTGCCACTAAAGTCCCACCACATGGCGTGAGCTTGCGCCGTGGCATGCGGGGCCTTTAGTACCGGTTGGTGTTACCAACCGGTACTGAAGGTATTTTTTTGAATTTTTTTTAAAATTTTGTAAAAATTATTTGATTTTTTCGATTTTCAATTTTCTGAATTATTTGATGATTTAGTCTCTAATCACCCCTCTTAACTGGTCAAGTGTGGATCACTCATTCCAAATCGTCTAACTTCCCGGCCGGTCACCCATCCTCTCACTCCCCCAACCTAAGCACGCTTAACTTCGGAGTTCTATTCCCCCTACTTTCCAAGTCTGCACTTGTTGTTTTCCTGACAAATGTAAGCTGTCAATCCTATTAACCCTCAGCAGTTTAGCTTGAGAATTAGGTCACACGTTTCACCATTTGAGTTTGGAACTATTATTCTAAAAAACAGTTAGTAACACTAATATTTCTTGAATAAGTTTGACCATAGTTTGACCACAGTTTGACCATAGTTTGACCAGATTTGACCAAAATTCAAAAAATTGAAATAATTATTTAGTAACACTGATATTCTTGAATAATTATGTTGCAACATTAATACTTCTTGAATAAGTAGTTTGACCATAGTTTGACCAGATTTAACCAAAATTAAAAAAAACTGAAATTTGAGCATATCTTTTTTTCCTTTTGGAATTTGAGGATTCTAAAGTATTGCAAACCGACCATAGGCCGGCAAAATCAAATGTGGATTTTCATGCTGAATTTTTTGATATATTATACATTTTTTTCCGACATCATATGCAAAAGTTATAGCCGTTTTACATTTTCCCTACACTTTTTGCAAAACATGTCCAAATTTAAGTTTTTTAATTTTCCTAACTAGTAGATGTAGTAATATAACTACTTCTCGAAGAATTTTATTTTTTGATTTTTTTATCATTTTCTTTTGTATTTTTCAAAACTGAAATGGCAATACATGGGGGGGGGGGTGTAGAGTTTGAAAATATCCCTATAGTCCCGGTTTGTGTCTCCGACCGGGACTATAGGTCAAACCCCTTTAGTCCCGGTTCGCGGCACAAACCGGTACTAAAGGTTAGCCCTTTAGTACCGGTTTGTACCACGAACCGGTACTAAAGGTGATCGTGGGGCCCCGGCCAGACGCCAGCCTGCCACCACCCCTTTATTACCGGTTCGTGGCACGGACCGGTACTAAAGGTTCATAATGAACCGGCATTAATGCATAGCCGTTCGGACCGCCACTAATGGTACCATTAGTACCGGGCCAAAATCGAACCGAGACTAATGTGTCTCATTAGGTCCTTTTTCCACTAGTGGTAAGCCATTGTAAGAGTGGACAAAATGGTGAAGGAGGAGATAGGGGAGCGGCGGAGGTGTGCGATTCTTGGTCGGCATTTGGCCTCATTTAAATAGGAGATTAAATAGACGACAGACGGGAGGAGCTCGGCCGATGTTGCATTTAATGCCGGCCCGGTGATGAACAGACGTGTGTCCAAAGTGGGTTTCTTGGCTTCCCCACGGGCGGGTTTCATGAAGGCGTTTGAATGCGGCAAGGAGGCGTGTTCAGCCGGGCGTGCAGCGAGTGGCGCCCTTGACTCTGACCTAGGACATCGCGCCGTTCTTCCACTGACGTGTGGGCTCTTTGGGTACATGGCCTGCATGTCAGTGACCCAACGCAGCAACGCACAGCAGAGGAACCTTTGGTGGGCCAGGGCGGTCAGAAGCGGGCATTTCATAAACCGATGATTGTTCACTGAGTGTGACATCATCTTTTCCATGTAGATAAGCCTACTATGTTGATAGCCCGTTCGATACGTTCTGATTCATAAAGACCGCTGCAGACATCAATGTTCTGCTTATCATAGATAAGATTGATTAATACCCGTAACAATCCATGTCCTTAACAAAGGGTGCATGCACGTATAGGTTGAGCGTGTGTCTTGCGTCGTGTGCTGTGTGCGTGCAGGCGTGCGAGTGTTGCGTGCGTGCAAGGGTACGTTTCAGTGTTGCATTCATGGATGCGTACATGCGTGTGTTTGTGAGTGCATGCGTACGTGTCAATGTTGCACGCCAGCATGCGTGCGCGTGTACGTGTCAGTGTTGCACGCCTGCATGCGTGCATGTCTTGCGTGTGTGCATGTGTATGTGCGGGGTGAGGTGCTACGTCTTGAGCTTGCGTTGGTTTTCCTTGAAGAGGAAAGGGTGATGCAACAATAGTAGCGTAAGTATTTCCCTCAGTTTTTGAGAACCAAGGTATCAATCCAGTAGGAGGCTTCTCAAAAGTCCCACGCACCTACACAAACAAACAAAGAACTCACAAAAACACAATAAAGGGGTTGTCAATCCGTTCACGGCCACTTGCAAAAGTGAGATCTGATAGAGAGAGTATGATAAGATAAATAATTTTTTGGTATTTTATGATATAGATTGGAAAATTAAAGATGCAAATAACAGTAGATTGAAAGCTTATATGATAAAAGATAGACCCGGGGGCCATAGATTTCACTAGTGGCTTCTCTCAAGATAGCATAAGTATTACGGTGGGTGAACAAATTACTGTCGAGCAATTGATAGAAAAGCGAATAATTATGAGATTATCTAGGCATGATCATGTATATATGCATCACGTCCATGACAAGTAGACCGACTCCTGCCTGCATCTACTACTATTACTCCACACATCGACCGCTATCTAGCATGCATCTAGAGTATTAAGTTCATAAAGAATAGAGTAACACATTAAGAAAGATGACATGATGTAGAGGGATAAACTCATGCAATATGATATAAACCCCATCTTTTTATCCTCGATGGCAACAATACAATACGTGCCTTGCTGCCCCTGCTGTCACTGGGAAAGGACACAGCAAGATTGAACCCAAAGCTAAGCACTTCTCCCATTGAAGAAAGATCAATCTAGTAGGCCAAACCAAACTGATAATTCGAAGAGACTTGCAAAGATAACTTAATCACACATAAAAGAATTCAGAGGAAATTCAAATATTTCTCATAGATAAACTTGATCTAAACCCACAATCTATCGGGTCTCGACAAACACACCGCAAAAAGAGTTACATTGAATAAATCTCCAAGAAGAGCAAGGAGAACATGGTATTGAGATCCAAAAAGAGAGAACAAGCCATCTAGCTAATAACTATGGACCCGAAGGTCTGTGGTAAACTACTCACAACTCATCGAAGGGGCTATGGTGTTGATGCAGAAGCCCTCCATGGTTGAATCCCCCTCCGGCGGAGCGCCGACGAAGGCTCCAAGATGGGATCTCGCGAATACAGAAGGTTGGTCGGTGGAATTAGGTTTTTGTGGCTTGTTCTGATGTTCTCGGGGTACTTGGGTATATATAGGAGGAAGAAGTAGGTCGGTGGACGCCCAAGGGGCCCACGAGATAGGGGGGCGCGCCCAGTATGGGGGGGGGGGGGGGGCGTGCCCTCCACTCTCGTGGCCGCCTCGGCTGCTTCTTGACTTGCACTCCAAGTCCTCTGGGTCACGTTCGTTCCAAAAATCACGCTCCCGAAGGTTTCATCTCGTTTGGACTCCGTTTGATATTCCTTTTCTTCGAAATACTGAAATTGGCAAAAAAAACAACAATACGGTTTGGTCCTCCGGTTGGTAGGTTAGTCCCAAAAATGAAATAAAAGTGCAAAGTAAAGCCCATAAACATCCAAAACAGGTAATATAATAGCATGAAACAATCAAAAATTATAGATACGTTGGAGACGTATCAAGCATCCCCAATCTTAATTCCTGCCCGTCCTCGAGTAGTTAAATGATAAAAACAGAATTTTTGATGTGGAATGCTACCTAGCATAATTATCAATGGAATTTTCTTTATTGTGGCATGAATGTTCAGATCCAAATGATTCAAAACAAAAGTTCATATTGACATAAGAAATAATAATACTTCAAGCATACAAATCAAGCAATCATGTCTTCTCAAAATAACATGGCCAAAGAAAGCTATCCCTACAAAATCATATAGTCTGGCTGTTGCTCTATCTTCATCACATAAAGTATTTAATCATGTACAACCCCGATGACAAGCCAAGCAATTGTTTCATACTTTAGTAATCTCAAACTTTTTCAACTTTCACGCAATTCATGAGCGTGAGCAATGGACATAGCACTATATGTGGAATAGAATGGTGGTTTTGGAGAAGACGAAAAAGGAGGAAGATAGTCTCACATCAACTAGGCGTATCAACGGGCTATGGAGATGCCCATTAATAGATATCAATGTGAGTGAGTAGGGATTGCCATGCGATGCACTAGAGCTATAAATGTATGAAAGCTCAACAAAAGAAACTAAGTAGGTGTGCATCCAACTCGCTTGCTCACGAAGAGGTAGGGCATTTTGAGGAAGCCCATCATTGAAAAATACAAGTCAAGTTCTATAATGAAAAATTCCCACTAGTATATGAAAGTGACAACATAGGAGACTCTCTATCATAAAGAAACTGGTGCTACCTTGAAGCACAAGTGTGGTAAAAGGATAGTAGCATTGTCCCTTCTCTCTTTTTCTCTCATTTTTTATTTGGACTTTCTCTTTTTATTTTTATTTTGGCCTTTCTCTCTCTCTTTTTTTAAGTCCGAAGTCTCATCCCGACTTGCGGGGGAATCATAGTCTCCATCATCCTTTCCTCACTGGGACAATGCTCTAATAATGAAGATCATCACACTTTTATTTACTTACAACTCAAGATTACAACACAATACTTAGATGTGAACAAGATATGACTCTATATGAATGCCTCCGGCGGTGTACCGGGATATGCAATGAATCAAGAGTGACATGTATGAAAATTATGAAGGTCGCCTTGCCACAAATACGATGTCAACTAAATGATCATGCAAAGAGCAATATGACAATAATGATGCGTGTCATATAAACAAAACGGTGGAAAGTTGCATGGCAACATATCTCGGAATGGCTATGGAAATGCCATAATAGGTAGGTATGGTGGCTGTTTTGAGGAAGGTATAAGGTGGGTGTATGGTACCGGCGAAAGTTGCGCGGCACAAGAGAGGCTAGCAATGGTGGAAGGGTAAGAGTGCGTATAATCCATGGACTCAACATTAGTCATGAAGAACGCATGCACTTATTGCAAAAATCTACAAGTCATAAGGAAACAAAGTACTACGCGCATGCTCCTAGGGGGATAGATTGGTAGGAAAAGACCATCGCTCGCCCCGACCGCCACTCATAAGGAAGACAATCAATAAATAAAATTGTGCTCCAACTTCATCACAAAGCGGTTCACCATACGTGCATGCTACGGGAATCACAAACTCCGACCTCGCCGTACCAGAACCACTCCGACCTCACCGTCCTGCACCTCACTACTGCCGCTCCACTGTCGCAACCGCCCACTGCACTGGAGCTGCTGCCGCTACGCCGTCGTTCGCCGCCTCGGATCTAGTTCCCCGCCGCTGACAGACGGCTACTGCACCACACTCAACAACTTGACCATGGGTTCGTCCAAGGCTCCACCGTCCTCCACAACTTCTCGTTTCCAGCGAACCACAAGAAGATCGTTGGAAAAACAGAAGGAGGACACAACACTGCCAGCAGAAAGAGGTACTCCTCTTCCCTTATTCGTGCAAATCTTACGTCTCTACTCAGACCCTATTCATCCCACGAAAGAAACTAGTTGAGCGCTTCTTACTGCATCTTCTTCGTGATACTAAATGCACAAGGTTTCCTCCCTTTACTATTTCACCTTTGCTAGAGGTCAGTAGCCCACTTGGATTTCAATTCAGGGTTAGTCGAGCCGCAATTAAAAGAAGCAGCACCCGCTTAGGCACGCGGAGCACTGGCGTTTCGAGGAAGATCGTCAACACTGACTGGCTGGAGGTAGATGAAGGCATTCTACCTGTTCTTCGTACATCGGATGGTGCAGAAAAATGGACCGACCTATTTGTTTTCAGTCGACTGTTATTTTCATAGAATCCAGTAGTAATTAGTGTGCCATGCATGTTGTAGAGCTATCATATGTCTCCCATCATTTATTCTCATCGACCTGCTATCTGCTACCTTTACACTGTACTAATTGTGCACACACTTCACCCATACTCACACTATTGTTTTTTTATGCATGGGTATTTCAGACTCTGACGCAGTGTTGATGAATGCAGAAAAGAAAAGACAGAAGTCGCTCTAGTGTATTTCGAATACCCACCGACCACTAATTTATTACCATTTCTGTCCTTCATATCCGCGCTGACGGGTGGGCCTTATGGTAATGTGCACTGCTGAATGTGGACCGTTTGACTGGTCAATTTATTGTGTTATCAACAAATTACGGAGCTGTATGGTGAGCCAGTGACCGTATGATCACCCTAAAATGTACTTGTCGTGGAATTAACACGTCAGATGTCCTAGTAAGAGGACTTAGTCGTGGAGCCATCGCAACGAGATTAGCAAAAAGGGGTTAAACCGGACAAAGGACACGGGGAGTTTATACTGGTTCGGCCCCTTGCGGTGAAGGTAAAAGCCTACGATCCAGTTGAGGTGCAATTGATGGGGTCTCGATAAGGAGGGAGCGAATCCGCTTTGCCTATCTCTTGAGTTGTTGTTTCTTGTCCCTGAACCGCCGCTGGGTCGTCCCTTTATATACACAAGTTGACGCCTGGCGGTTTACAAAACACCAAGGCCGGCTTATACACGTGTCCGACTCGATTTCTACCTTTCCTAACTTACAACACAAGTTTACATATCTCATACCGGTTTACGTCTATGGGCTCTAAACCACCTTTGGGCCCTGGGCCTCTAAGCTTCAATGGTAGAGCGCCATACTCCTTGTCTTCATGGGCTTCAATACGGATGAGCATAAAACGGCCCCTTCTGGGCGGTTTACACTCAGTAGTTATATCCCCAACATTAGGCCCTAGATTGATTTGAACCTGTTCATGTCAATCTTCAACACTTAGAAAAACTCCTTGAACATCCTCCTATGATCCTTGTAAACCGCCATGACGTCTCCTCCATATGAGCTTGGTAAACCGCCATGACGTCATCTTCTGAAATTGCAGCAAATCGTCATGACGTCATCTCTGTGTAAAAACCTGTAAATACCTCTTTTATTAATTAAATTCTGAAGACCGAGGCGACAGCTGTATCAGATATCTGATTTTTGGCTCCTCGATTCTCGCGCCTGTCATTTATCCCTTTGCCCTTATAAATAAGACCGGGGGGTCCTTTCCATTCTCCCTCTTGCCTCTTCATCTCTTCTTCTTCCTCGCGACCCCGAAGAGCCCGAGCTCCGCCGCCGTCGTCGTCCTTCGAGCACTGCATCAACAAGGCCGCTGCATCAACCTGTTCTTAATCAGATAGACTGGGACGCCCCTTCGCTGCTCCGCAGCATCAGTAAGTACTCCTCTTTCCAAATATTAGATCTGCATTAGGGTTCTGCTGTTCATCGGTGTTCTTCACTGTTCTTCCTTTTTCTCTCCGAGATCTCATAAATAGATCTGAAACTGATAGCAAAGGTGTGCGGAAGTAGTTCAGCGCCCCTAGTCACCTTCAGAAACCACTTTTTACTGCATGAGATCCCGTCCAAGCATATGCGCTCTTCTGCTATCGCGGCCTTTAGTTTTAGAATTTTCCCCTTTTGCAGAACTGCGGTAGATCCAAATTTATGCTATTATCCTGTGAAACCTATTTCTGCAACACTTAGAATTTTTTAGATCTATTCCTCCTATACCACTTTAGGCGGTCTAACTATTAGAAATTGATAATCCGCCAGTTACCATTAGCCCTCTCTTAAACCGCCACTTTTACCTGAGCATCAGTATCCGGTTTAACATGTATATTTTCCATATTTGATCCCTTCCCCGACCTAACGCCGGTTTATACATTTTAATCTTAGACTGTAATCCGGCATCTGAACTTACTTTACAGCTTTTCATCAAAAATGACCAAACAGCTCTTCTCCTGCAATTGGGCTCCCTCCCGGGTTACGGAAGAGCACCTTACTAGTTATGTTGTGACTGGCGCTTTAGCAAAACAAGAAACCGTCCGTTGGAGAGCCCCGGGTACTGAAAATGCTCCTGAACCTCAAGATGGAGAAGTAGTTGTCTTTGTACATCATTTAGACCGAGGGTTTAGCCCTCCCGGACCAAAAAATTTCAGGGATGTACTTGCCAGCTTCCAACTCCACCCTCAAGATATTGGACCAAACTTTGTGTCCAATATTTGCAATTTCCAAGTGTTTTGTGAGGTTTACCTGGAAGAAGAATCGACCGTCGAGTTGTTCAGAGACTTCCTTCACTTGAACCGCCGTACTGAATTCACTGACGGCCCCAACACTGAACTTGGCGGGGTATCAATTCAGAAAAGGAAAGAAGTCAATTTCCTCACGCCAAACACCACAGCCAGCCCAAGGACTGGAATCAAACATGGTTTTACTGCTGGAATACCGCTCCTGAAGATGAAAATCCTCTGCCGGGTTACCGTTCTCACCGGCTCAGTAATGAACACCCATTGCCTCAACGGCTTACTACCAAGGAACGATCCAAGTACACACCACATATTTCTATGATCCGAGCCTTTATGGCAAATGGTTTAACCGACATTGATCTTGTCCGTTGCTGGGTTTCATGGAGTATCTTGCCCTTAAGCCAGTGTCCCGGTTTAATGTGCGAGTATACAGGAGAGTTAAAAGATCCTCAATGTCATATCGATGTTCAGCTAACTGATGATGAAATTACTGAAGCTGTCAAGAAGATGTTGGATGAACCGATATCTGAGTGCAGCAAGACCGGGATGCGTCCATATTACGCCTCCCATAAACCACCCGCAGTAAGGATTGTATTTTTCTGCTTTTAATTCGCCCTCCTTGTTGAGACTTTTCTGATGACCTTCTGTTTATCCTTGCAGAGGAATGATCCATTCTGGAAGAGGAATTCTCAAGACAAACCGGCGAAACCACAAGACAAACCGGTGAGAGCGCCTCGTGCTAAGAGCAAGGCCTCAAAGAAACCAGCGAAGAAAAGAACCGCCGAGTCCCCTGATCCGACCGAAGATGTTGATGATTCGGAACCAGAGGTAGAACTTGATTCCCTTGGCTCATTTTTCATTCATCTTATTGACAATGATCATTATCAGGATGATGCAGAAGCCAGCCATGCTGATCATGTAGAGGTAATTCCCCTTTCTTACGATTTAGATCTTGTGCCAGTACGAATACTCCGTCGCGCAGTCCGGAAAGTGAAACATTCACATCCTCTCGCTTATTTGGATCCACACTTTTCTTTGAAGACACAACACCTTGAAGCTTGTCGCACAACCCGACACAGTGGTCAACAAGTTACCTCCTCCAGTTTACCGGACACACGGATTCGGAAACGCCGTGCAGAGGTCTCTTGTACTTCTAACAAATCTTATCCCAATGCGGGTTACTTCCGATACCCTCTTAATCGGTATGATTCCAATTATTAGGGCACTTCCAATTCATCCTCAGGCGACTCATCAACCACACAGATGCCTCCCCTCTAGACCGCCCCTGGTAAGCATAATAATTTTAGTTTTGCTTTCTTGCACCGGTTTATCATACTAACCTCTATTTGTTACTTGTAGTGCCAAAGCCCGACTCAGTAAAAAGGCCAAGCTGACTGCTCCCACTGATGATAATCCGTCTTTTGAACCGTAAAGGACCTCAGAAGCCGCTGATCGAGATGCTGATATCGCTCTGGATGATCCTGTGCCACAAGGTCAGGACACTTATGTTGATCCACCAAAATTTAATCCGGCTAGTCCCATGCTGATCCACCAAGCCCAGCTGCCAATCCACCAAGTCCAGCTGCCAATCCCTTAAGCCCAGCAAGAGCCGCTGCTAAACCGTCCAACGCAGATGAGATTGTTGATGGCACGACCAATGATGTGGTGATTACCGGTTTTGGCCACACTTCTCCTGGCAACCCTGTCGCTTTATCAAAGCACAGTGCCAAAGAGGAATTTACTGCTGTGGACGAAGGCAAGTGGAAGTCTGATTTGTCAAGCTATGCTCATCTCAATGCCCAGAACTCCACTCTGGATATCTAAACCACCTGTATACAAGTCGTGATTATGAGGCTGGTTTAGTCAACTTGATGAAGGAGCGCTATGAGGTAACTTCTATTCAAACATTTTATAAATTTTTCTTTGTGCTCTATATCAACTCCATTGTAGCCCCCAAGGGCCTGTTTATCTCTTCAAGATGAACCGGGACTTTTGATAAAAAATACTTCAACCTTGTAGCCCCCAAGGACCGGTTTATCTCTTCAAGATGAACCGGGACTTTCTATTGCAAAGCTTATCCTTGTTGAATTCCTTCACCTTCGGTTTATCTGATCAATTAAGCATTAGCCCCCAAGTGCCAAGACTAATACTTGTATTGAGCCTTGGGACTTAAAATATCAGTTAAAAAGAAGCAATCCGCATTAGCCCCCAAGTGCCAAGTGTATAACTTGTTATGTGCTTGGGACTTTTGAGAAAATATGAACAACTTTATTATGTGTCTTCTGTAGGCTAACTTGAGCAACAAAGATTCCCAAATTGCCAATCTTCAAGAAAATATCAAGTCCTAGCAAGCAGAAACTTCCAAGGCCAAAGAGGAATTAAAGGGCGCTTTAACTGCCATGGAGCAATTAAAGGATGGCTTCAAAAGCGAGCGGACAGACTGGGAAACTGAGAGGGTCACTCTGTTAAAATGGGCTGAGGATGCTGAAGCGGCTCTCAAACCGGTGGCAGAAGAGCAAACTGGCTTAAAGCGTCAGATCCATGCTATGACTTCTGCAATATTTGGTAAGTACTCTTTGCAAGAGCCTTTCTGAAACATCTTTGAAACCGCCGGTTTAACAGCAAATTCTTAAGCCATTGCAGGTAGTCGTGTTGCTCATCTGGGCTCAGATATGTGTAGGAAGTTGAAAGCAGCCTATACCTTGATAGAACAATTATATACCGGTGCTCAACGAGTCATCTGCGCGGCCTCATACACTAAATAGCCGCCAACCTTAATCAAGGATACATTGGCCAAATTATCTATGACTCCTGCCCAGATAGAAGAGGTAAAGAGATCTGCTGCAAGGGCTGGCGCTTTATCTGCACTGACTCGGGCCAAAGCTTGGATAGCTGATCTTGATCCGGAAGATATTGGAAAGGGCTATCCTAGCTAACAAGAAGATGGGTCAGAATTTGATAATAAAGCCCTCAAAACCTTGACAAAGGAGATGCGCCCGCTTGCAAGCAGATTGGCTGAAGAAGTTGACTTGTCTGTCCACCGGTCCAACTATGATGCGGACAACAAAAGGGTTGATGCATCTGTGAAACAAGTGCAGAATCTTATTCCGCCAATCCGTAAGCACACTTATGCCCCTGATGTTGAACCGTCCAATCTTATAAGTGACGAAGCTGTCTTCCAAGCTTTAACCGGGATTGACTAGGCAACCATTGACTTCCAGCCACTGGGTGGGGTGGAGGAGGTTGAACCGGCGCAAGGTGATCCGCAAACTTCTCATCAAGCCGAAGAGGAATCATAATCTGGAAGCCGGTTTACCATTTGTGTACCGTCCTCTGTAGAAGAACAATTATCTTGTTGGGCGGTCCAAGCGCCTTGTAATATGCTAGTTTAAAACACTTGGTCTGGTACGCCATCGTGCATAGCTTGAAACATTTGATCTGCTATGCCGTATAATCACTTTCCTGAGACTGCCACTTTGTCATAAGATGCCATGTATGTTTATGTTTTTATCAGTGTTATGCAATCCTACTTTTTGCATGTCATAAACTGAAAAACTTATCCTGGCGGTTTACCGCCGGACGGGTTACGATGCCCAATATGAAGTCATAGTCTATAACCAAGGCTGTAAAGATGATGAAATATGAAAATACCTCATACCTGTGATTTAAATCATATCATTGGTTTACCAATCATTCTTGCCGGAAGGGTGATAACCCAAATCCTGAGTATTGATAACTCTCACCATGCTGTGCTGGTATATAATAAACCATGCCGGGTTATGATAAACAGCAGATGATCATCCTGGCGACTTATAGTCAATGCCAGACCGGGCTAAGAGCACCGGTTTATAATTGATTTTGTGCTAACAACTGATAGTTGAAATGTCAGGACCCCGACTCAATGTCACATCGATCTAGCCTGTAACACCTCTTATCACTTTGCGGCCTCACGCACGGTATCCCCACGGGTGTCGCCTTACCTTTGCCCGGGACCGTTTGCGCCTTTTGGCACACGTATATGATAGTGTCGCTAGCATCCATATGAAAAGGAGCCCGGGCTGACATGGCTAGTTGTAAACCCAAAGTGGCACAAACTTACAGGGACATGCATCCATGACCCAGCATCGAACGTGTCGGTCATCAGCGAGTGAGTTCTGGGCTGTAGCACTTGACTAGCAGGACTCCGATACTCAACGAGTGACATTTCCCCGAAGGGACAGACACAGGAACGAAGAAGGACACATGCCGGCCAGCCTAAGCATTCCGGAGCAGTAGCAAGCTACCATGGCTCAGTGGAAACACTAGGAGACATTTCCCGGTAAGAGAGGCTACTAAAGATAAACAACTAGATAGTCAGATCCCACACATACCAAGCATTTCAATAACATACACACAATATGCTCGATATGTGTAAATACAACATGGCATCACAACATGACTCAACGACTCGAGCATTTATTCATTACGCTCCGAGGAGCGAGATATTACAAACATAGGTCTCATGACACAACATTCAGAGCATACAAATCAAAACACAAGCGGAAGCTAACATGTCTGTGTACAGACATCTACAAATGAAAAAGGCTTAGAAGCCTGACTATCTACCAGATCCTGCCGAGGGCACAAGATCGTAGCTGAGGTAACAAGCTAAACGTCGAAGTCCACATGGAACTACTAGTGAGACTGAAGTCTCTCTGCAAAAACATAAAATAGGAAAACGTGAGTACAAATGTACCCAGCAAGACTTACATCAGAACTAATTACATATGCATCATTATCAATAAAGGGGATGGTGGGGTTTAACAGCAGCAAGCCATCTTTGACTCGGTGGCTATCCTAAACTACGACTACAAGTAACTCTTTTGAGGTGGCGCACACGAGTCCACATATTCACCATATCAATACACTACTATGGATCCGCTCCCGTCTCCCTACGAGAACGCCATCCATAGCACTCACGCTAATCTTGTGTATTTTAGAGTATCCACTTTCACTTGTCTATGAACTGTTATAGGCAACCCAGAAGTCCTTTACCGCGGACACGGCTATTCGAATAGATGATGTTAACCCTGCAGGGGTGTACTTCTTCACACACGCTCTCACCACTTACCGCCATTTACACGACATGTACTCGGCAACCTTCAAGCGGAAGCCCAACGTGGGTGTCGGCCACGACCTACCTAAACACTCAAGTCCCTAGTCCAGGTTTATCGCCTATTCGGGTTCCATCCATGAGGAGATCTGGCCGGGGTTTCGCTCACAGCCCCAAACGATGTGAACAGGGTTCCGTGACACCAAACGGGCGCCCGGTTTACCCGGCCACGTGCCTACCGCATCACAGCCCACCCCTATGGTCAGCGCTGCGCACGGCCTCCAGCATACTACAAACACCAGAAACTACTTGCAACTCCTGGACAGAGGACAAAGGTGATTAAGAAGCCGAGAGGGTCCATTGGTTTCGGGCCCAATGCGTGGTAGTAGCTGAATCATGGATCACAAACACAGAACTCAGTTCCTGAGGACGGCTGCAATGAGACAACCCACCATGTACTCCTACATGGCCTCTCACCGCTACCTTTACCAAATCGTGTTCACACACTTAGCTCACACATAATAGGACATGTTCACACACCTCTGATTCATCCTCGATGAATCAGACCCGACTCAACTCTAAGCAGTAGCAGGCATGACAAACAAGCATGAATGAGTAGGCACAACAGGGCTCAAACAACTCCTACTCATGCTAGTGGGTTTCATCTATGTACTGTGGAATGACAGATCATGCAAAGGATAAAGGGGTTCAGCTACCGCAGCAAGTAACAGATGAATCGTTGTTGTCCTAATGCAGTAAAAGAGAGCAGGAGCGAGAGAGTGGGGTTGTATCGGAATGAACAAGGGGGTTTTGCTTGCCTGGCACTTCTGAAGATAATATAGTTCTTCATCGGTGTCATCGAACTCATCGTCGAAACATCGTCTACCGAGAGGGGACAGTTACCGGCAAACACAGAAGAACACAATCAATGCAATGCGACAATATGATGCATGCTATGACATGGCAATATGATGTGTGATAGGTCTAATGCAATTTGGGACATAAAGGTTTGAGTCCATTTGAACCAAGGATTCAAATAATCACCCAAAATAATAAGTGATATAGGTGCATTAGCTTGTTTCACATAAACAGCAAGGTTATAGTGTTCTGACATGCATGAAACTAGTACAGATGGAAAGACTGGATTTTTCTGATCATTTTTCATATATAATTTGTTTGATTTGGAGCTACGGTTGAATTTATATGAATTTTAGAAGTTTTCGTTATTTTTTGGAATTTCCTGTAAAAGAATAAATCCAGAAAATAAATTACTGCATCAGCCTGACGTCGGGGTGACGTCAGCAGGTCAAAGACGCCGTCCAGGTCAAACCTGACCTGGGGACCCACTGGTCAGTGACTCGGTCGACTAACTGAGTTAGTTAGTGCTAAACTAACCCTAACCAGGCTGTTAGCAGGGCGGGGCCCACATGTCAGTGTCTAGTTTAGTTAACTAAATTAGTTAGCTCTAATTAATCTCAAGTTAACTAATTAGGGGCTTGGGCCCACATGTCAGGGAAGGTCAAGCCAGTGGTCAACCGCGGTCAAACGAGTCAAACCCGCCGGCGACTCGACGCCGGCGAGGTCAGACACGGCGGAACGGCTCGGGTTTGCGTCTCCGGAGGCCAAACGAGCGGCGGAGAGGCTCTACGCGTAGCTGCGCTCTTCCGCACCCAACGGGACTGAAGTCAGCGGCTGGGGTGGCCAGTAGCGACAGCGAGGAGCTTGGCCGCGATGGCCGGAGCTCGGTGGTGCACGAGCGCAGGGCTACGGTGCGGCTACGGACGAGCTACTAGGTGCGTTCGGCTCCTATGAGCGAGGTGAGGACGATGACGCGCTCCGGCACAAGCTGCAGCGTCCATAGCGGCAGCGGCGACAAGGTCTGCGGACGCCGGAGTTCGGCCGTGACGGAGCTATGGCCTAGAGGGCGGGCACGACCAGGGGAGAAGGGGGAGAGGAAGAGGAGCTCACAGCGGATCCGGTAGAGGCAACGGCGAGGCCGGGGAGGGGCTGGAGCTCGCGATTCCCCGAAAATTCGCCGGCGGCCGGAGGTCGGGGACGAGCTCCGGGAAGACGCTACAGGGCTCCCGCGGTCGAATGGGTTGGTGTAGAAGATGCAGAAGGCGATGGCGGTTCCTCTGGACTCATCGGAGAGGCACGGGATGGACGGTGGCCGTGGTGGTGCTCGTCGGGGCGACGGCTGCGCTCGGCGGCCGTGCGTAGGAGAAACAGAGGAGGGGGAAGGAGCGAGTGAGAGCGCGGGGGGGTTCCAGGGGGCGTGCATGGCGCCACCCGACGAAGCGGGGGCGAAGCGGCAAGCAGGAGGTGGCGCGCGCGTGCTGGCGCGCGTTGGGCACACACCCTCCTGCCTACTGGCAGGAGGTTGAAGACGGTGGGGCGACTGCTGGGCTGGGCCAACAGTGCTGGGCCGCAGCTGGGCCGTCAGGTAGGTTAGGTAGGTGGCCTAGTGGCCTTCTGTTCTTTCCTATTTTTATTTCTCTTTTCTATTTCTTCTGCAATTTGATGGGTTTATTAAAAATACTAAAACGTTCCCAAAAATCCTGCAAATAATTGTGGGCTCTGTTGGGATTATTCCTAATAGCCCACACTTAAGTTCAGAATTATTTGAGCATTTAACATATTTACTAGCATTTAAATGCCCAAATGCAAAGTACATATGATTTAATTCAGTGACTAAATATGTCATGGAAAAATGTGCAACACCTCTGGTTATGGTTCTAGCATTTTCCAGAAATGATGAACATTTTTAAAAGCCATTTGGATTCACTAAAATTATTTTTAGGTTGAACCTATTGAATTCCTTTGATGCTAGGGTTTAGTCAATCCCCATTTCTGGTTTAAATGAAATTTAAACATGACGCAACACTCTAATGCATGCACTAGGCATTGTCAGAGCTAGGGATGTGACAACTCACCCCCACTAAACAAGAATCTCGTCCCGAGATTCAAGCGTAGGGTAAGGCGAAGGGGAAACGCAAACGAACACAATCTTCACGATCCAGGGTGCACTTCAAATGAACGTTGATTCGATCACCATCATTGTCTCAAAGTCTTGTTCTGAGAACTCCAACTAACATGACAACAAGAGGAAAGGAAAGACTCTAAAAGAATCGTTCTTATCGAAGGTCGAACAACTTAGGATCAACTCAAGGAATGAGACATGGCAACATCTCTCGAGCTGAGACGCGAAACACACATCTAGAGGAATGGAGTGGAACAGACGACAGAGGTTCACTAGGTAGACAACAATTTCACACTTAAGAAGGTGGTGAACCGTTGTCGACGTAGTGAGGAGTTAAGTTGCCATGATACCACAACGAGACATCTTAGGGAAAGTGACTCGTAGAAATATCCCCTTAAGTGGCAAAAAGAATTACTTTTGATTCAGAGATCATTGAAACTCTTTATACCAGCCTAAGGCAATTCATAATCGATCATTTGAAGGAGTCCAGAAGAATGACATACCCGGACTAGTATGGATGACGTGGATTACCTTGTTGAGGAAAAACACAATGGATGATTTTAGTAACTGGGGAGAAGCTCAACAGTAGAGAGTGATTCCACTGTTTGAGAAGTTATAGCATAACCGAGGAACTGAGAGCAAGCCCAGTTAGTGCCGATGATAACACCTAGCGCTTGTGCGTGCTCTCAAGAACTTGAGCATTTCCCTATTCATCAAGGTTTTACCAACATCCGTGTCAAGGATCCTGGCAACACAACATACTACCATGATGAATTGTGATGGACGATGCAAATACAAAGGAAGATAACACCTTCTTCGATTTCACCTTGGCGGGGCCAAGGGAACAAAATCTGGATGATTGACCAAGAGGCATTTAGCACTCCGCTTCTAATGTTCTCCTTGATGTGCTAGCATATCCCATTCATAGATATGGTTTGGTATCTAGAACATCAAGTAACAGGTCGGACGTCGGGAGCACAGAAATCATAAGGCACACAAATAGGGAATAATTCCTACGAAGTCCTTATGGAGAGGTGGCCAACTTCTTCAATCAAGATATTACAATAACAGGTCTTCCGGCTGGGTGTGTTGGCCACGACATCCATTTTACCGGGTTACAGAGAGACCAATAATATAATTCTTGGGAAACATTCCAACCATCATATCTGCCTGAGATTCAGATCTGGTTGGTGTCAGAATAATCTAGACTCGCCGAGTCTAGAAAGTAAAATGAAAGGTTGCAACACAAATCGACGAGATGACGTTGCGAGATTCTCGGGGAGTGAACTAGGGTAGCAAGCTCCAAAACATGAGCTGGTTCTGCTACAACATGTGAACATGTTGTCCGAGACAAACATGATCCCATGGTAGTCTTGCAATAAAACACTACCGAGTTCCGGTGGGGAACCATCAACAAGGATATCGAGGTCCTTGCATAAGTCTTGCTCTTAAGAAGGAACTTCTTCTCCTTGAACAAATCAATCAGTGGCTTGGTGTGCTACGGAATACGTATGGAGTGGAGGTAATTAATCTACCAAACCATAGTATACTTTGCACATGTGTGACTAACTTGGGATGATTCCAAGGAAGCAACATTGACTTTATCGAATTCACGGCGGCAACTTTCCTTAAATGCACGTGAATAGAGGAAGTCACTTCTTACATCCGAACATATGCTTCATGAACGGAACATGAAGATAATGCTTATAGAAGTTTCCAACACTAGCTTAATGTTCAACAAAATCATGGAGGAGTTAAGGGTGTTGTCGATGGGCTCAACAACAATTCATCCAGATTCCCATGGGGATGGAATTCCATAACTATGTGAACAAGGTGATAGTATTGGTCAGACCCAAAAGACATAATGGTGTATGCTCGAGGAAAATCCACGAGTAAGACAACATTACAAACATCGTTGGTTCTGATTTGACTTGATGATAGCCCATACTCAAGTCAAAGTTTTGGCAAGACAATAGCTCCAACAACTGGTCTCAAGGATCAATTGATGATGATATCATCTTTCTTCAATACACACACAAGATATCCCTTAACATGAACTAAGTCAGACAGCTTTTATCTCCCAACTCTCCAAGTTGTTGTCTAGCTCAACCAACTGGCTCAGGGATATCCAACACAGATTCTTGGAGGAGGAGTGATTTATAAGAAAACCAACTTGATCACGAACTCAACATAGTGGCCAGGTGACAACCCGGTAATACTTCCGAGAAGATATTCGGAACATCACGAACCACCAATATGTTACTAAGCTCGAGAACAATCTTGCTTTTCAGGGCAAGACGATATGATCAAATAAACAAGGGACTGAATGATCCTAACTCATTGATCGAAGAAGTGCACCAGAAATAAGGACTAGGTAGCACAATCTATCTTAGAATGATGATTCAATAACCAACACGCTAAGAATGAGAATATTGTCCATTTACTACCAAGCAACGAGTTGCTCAGATTATTGATTTCACACATCACAATTCACTTATCGGTGTCCCGGTTACAATAACACGGAACCGAGGAATGAATAATGATGGCGAGAAGTATCACTACATCAAGAATTCATAAGAGATGGTGCAATTCTCATGACAATCTGGACATAAAAACGGTAATACTTCAGGGTAGAACAGAATCAAAAGCTGGATTGGCATTTGATTTGCGGATTACAACTGTTTTGAGCCAATCCTAGAAATGGATGAGGTATTGGAGTTTGTTTCTCCTAGTCATTCTGGAATAGAATGGCTTGACGGACCACAGAAGTAAAAGGCATCGATGAACACGAATGCACGACTACTCCTGACTATCAATCGATAGACGAAGGTCAGTATACAACTAAAGGGGGACAACTCAAAGGAACATATGATTTTCTGAGTTGTGGATGCATAGATTAGTATGGCGAACCAAGTTCAACAAATTTCCTCTGGATAATCCATGCGGAAAGGTAGAACTGGTAGAGTCACAATATAAGATGGAGAACTCATCAAGAGCACTCCTGTTGTGATCTTTTGATCCAACAAACTTCTGCCATAAGCGGTTCATAGTATTTGGAAGAAAGAAATATCACGAACCACGAGGAATAATGCAAAGGTTACTAATATCCTAAAGGAACGAGCAAAGACTATCAACATGAGGTAAGTAGGGTGAGTCTCGGGTTCAAACACCCAGGAATAGAATACCTACTCCTAAGTAGCATCACGAGATGCTTTCGAGAATGATGGCCAGGACCTACACACTGGGAACACTAAACATTGCTAGATTACTAGGTGACTCCCTAAAATACCTAGGGTCATAATAATAATTCCAACATATATGTCGAGGCAATAGAATACCTCAACTCAGCAATTAGTGTGATTAACCTGGCCCAAAGGAACATCAAAACCAGAGGGAAAGGATTTGCAAGTGCATCAGATTGTTTAGAAACCTGGGATGACTCGGCCAGCATAACTGCTGTAAATGCTCAAAATGATTGGAGACATGCTACAAGAATGGTGGCACAGCCACTCCGAAGCACAATATCAAGGTTTCGAGATCAACGGTTATGAACATACGGAAGTAGTAAAACTGAACTGAGATTTGAAACTATCAATTCTATAAGTCTATGGATTAGTAACACGTCATCCTGATAGATAGATGAGAAGGCCTAGTTCTTAATCCCCGTAGAAGAGAAGAGGATGACTCAGATCAGAAGGCCATGAGGTATAAGGAGTAAAAAGAGCCTTACGTTCCATCCCACAATCAATTCCCTTACATAACTAAAGCATTTCTAGACACAACTTCGACCGGTTTGGCTTGGTAATCCTACAAGCAGTCAAGCTCTGATACCAAAGCTGTCAGGACCCCGACTCAATGTCACATCGATCTAGCCTGTAACACCTCTTATCACTTTGCGGCCTCACGCACGGTATCCCCACGGGTGTCGCCTTACCTTTGCTTGGGACCGTTTGCGCCTTTTGGCACACGTATATGATAGTGTCGCTGGCATCCATATGAAAACGAGCCCGGGCTGACATGGCTAGTTGTAAACCCAAAGTGGCACAGACTTACAGGGACAGGCATCCATGACCCAGCATCGAACGTGTCGGTCATCAGCGAGTGAGTTCCGGGCTGTAGCACTGGACTAGCAGGACTCCGGTAAACCGGGCTGTAGCGGACTAACAGGACTCCGGTACTCAACGTGTGACATTTCCCCGAAGGGACAGACACAGGAACGGAGAAGGACACATGCCGGCCAGCCTAAGCGTTCCGGAGCAGTAGCAAGCTACCATGGCTCAGTGGAAACACTAGGAGACATTTCCCGGTAAGAGAGGCTACTAAAGATAATCAACTAGATAGTCAGATCCCACACATGCCAAGCATTTCAATAACATACACACAATATGCTCGATATGTGCAAATACAACATGGCATCACAACATGACTCAACGACTCGAGTATTTATTCATTAGGCTCCGAGGAGCGAGATATTACAAACATAGGTCTCATGACCCAACATTCAGAGCATACAAATCAAAACACAAGCGGAAGCTAACATGTCTGTGTACAGACATCTACAAATGAAAAAGGCTTAGAAGCCTGACTATCTACCAGATCCTGCCGAGGGCACAAGATCGTAGCTGAGGTAACAAGCTAAACGTCGAAGTCCACGTGGAACTACTAGTGAGACTGAAGTCTCTCTGCAAAAACATAAAATAGGCAAACATGAGTACAAATGTACCCAGCAAGACTTACATCAGAACTAACTACATATGCATCATTATCAATAAAGGGGATGGTGGGGTTTAACAGCAGCAAGCCAGCTTTGACTCGGTGGTTATCCTAAACTACGACTGCAAGTAACTCTTTTGAGTTGGCGCACACGAGTCCACATATTCACCATATCAATACACTACTATGGATCCGCTCCCGTCTCCCTACGAGAACGCCATCCATAGCACTCACACTTATCTTGCGTATTTTAGAGTATCCACTTTCACTTGTCTATGAACTGTTATAGGCAACCCAGAAGTCCTTTACCGCGGACACGGCTATTCGAATAGATGATGTTAACCCTGCAGGGGTGTACTTCTTCACACACGCTCTCACCACTTACCTCCGTTTACACGACATGTACTCGGCAACCTTCAAGCGGAAGCCCAACGTGGGTGTCGGCCACGACCTACCTAAACACTCAAGTCCCTAGTCCAGGTTTATCGCATATTCGGGTTCCATCCATGAGGAGATCCGGCCGGAGTTTCGCTCACAGCCCCAAACGATGTGAACAGGGTTCCGTGACACCAAACGGGCGCCCGGTTTACCCGGCCACGTGCCTACCGCATCACAGCCCACCCCTACGGCCAGTGCTGCGCATGGCCTCCAGCATACTACAAACACCAGAAACTACTTGCAACTCCTGGACAGAGGACAAAGGTGATTAAGAAGCCGAGAGGGTCCATTGGTTTCGGGCCCAATGCGTGGTAGTAGCTGAATCATGGATCACAAACACAGAACTCAGTTCCTGAGGACGGCTGCAATGAGACAACCCACCATGTACTCCTACATGGCCTCTCACCGCTACCTTTACCAAATCGTGTTCACACACTTAGCTCACACACAATAGGACATGTTCACACACCTCTGATTCATCCTCGATGAATCAGACCCGACTCAACTCTAAGCAGTAGCAGGCATGACAAACAAGCATGAATGAGTAGGCACAACAGGGCTCAAACAACTCCTACTCATGCTAGTGGGTTTCATCTATGTACTGTGGAATGACAGGTCATGCAAAGGATAAAGGGGTTCAGCTACCGCAGCAAGTAACAGATGAATCGTTGTTGTCCTAATGCAGTAAAAGAGAGCAGGAGCGAGAGAGTGGGGTTGTATCGGAATGAAAAAGGGGGTTTTGCTTGCCTGGCACTTCTGAAGATAATATAGTTCTTCATCGGTGTCATCGACCTCATCGTCGAAACATCGTCTACTGAGAGGGGACAGTTACCGGCAAACACAGAAGAACACAATCAATGCAATGCGACAATATGATGCATGCTATGACATGGCAATATGATGTGTGATAGGTCTAATGCAATTTGGGACATAAAGGTTTGAGTCCATTTGAACCAAGGATTCAAATGATCACCCAAAATAATAAGTGATATAGGTGCATTAGCTTGTTTCACATAAACAGCAAGGTTATAGTGTTCTGACATGCATGAAACTAGTACAGATGGAAAGATTGGATTTTTCTGATCATTTTTCATATATAATTTGTTTGATTTGGAGCTACCGTTGAATTTATATGAATTTTAGAAGTTTTGGTTATTTTCTGGAATTTCCTGTAAAAGAATAAATCCAGAAAATAAATTACTGCGTCAGCCTGATGTCGGGGTGACGTCAGCAGGTCAAAGACGCCGTCCTGGTCAAACCTGACCTGGGGACCCACTGGTCAGTGACTCGGTCGACTAATTGAGTTAGTTAGTGCTAAACTAACCCTAACCAGGCTGTTAGCATGGCGGGGCCCACATGTGAGTGTCTAGTTTAGTTAACTAAATTAGTTAGCTCTATTTAATCTCGAGTTAACTAATTAGGGGCTTGGGCCCACATGTCAGGGAAGGTCAAACCAGTGGTCAACCGCGGTCAAACGAGTCAAACCCATCGGCGACTCGATGCCGACGAGGTCAGACACGGCGGAACGGCTCGGGTTTGCGTCTCCTAAGGCCAAACGAGCGGCGGAGAGGCTCTACGCGTAGCTGGCGCTCTTCCGCACCCAACGGGGCTGGAGTCAGCGGCTGGGGTGGCCAGTAGCAACGGCGAGGAGCTCGGCCGCGATGGCCGGAGCTCGGTGGTGCATGAGCGGAGGGCTACGGTGCGGCTACGGACGAGCTACTAGGTGCGTTCGGCTCCTAGGAGCAAGGTGAGGACGATGATGCGCTCCGGCGCAAGCTGCAGCATCCGTAGCGGCAACGGTGACAAGGTCGGCGGCTGCCGGAGTTCGGCCGTGACGGAGCTATGGCCTAGAGGGCGGGCGCGACCAGGGGAGAAGGGGGAGAGGAAGAGGAGCTCACAGCGGATCCGGTAGAGGCAACGGCGAGGCCGGGAGGGGCTCTCGCGAATCCCCGAAAATTCGCCGGCGGCCGGAGGTTGGGGACGAGCTCCGGGAAGACGCTACAGGGCTCCCGCGGTCGAATGGGTTGCTGTAGAAGACGCAGAAGGCGATGGCGGTTCCTCTGGACTCATCGGAGAGGCACGGGATGGACGGTGGCCGTGGTGGTGCTCGTCGGGGCGACGACTGCGCTCGGCGGCCGTGCGTAGGAGAAACAGAGGAGGGGGAAGGAGCGAGTGAGAGCGCGAGGGGGTTCCAGGGGGCGTGCGTGGCGCCACCCGAAGAAGCGGGGGCGAATCGACAAGCAGGAAGTGGCGCGCGCGTGCTGGCGCGCGTCGGGCACACGCCCTCCTGCCTACTGGCAGGAGGTTGAAGACGGTGGGGCGACTGCTGGGCTGGGCCAACAGTGCTGGGCCGCAGCTGGGCCGCCAGGTAGGTTAGGTAGGTGGCCTGGTGGCCTTCTGTTCTTTCCTATTTTTATTTCTCTTTTCTATTTCTTCTGCAATTTGATGGGTTTATTAAAAATACTAAAATGTTCCCAAAAGTCCTGCAAATAATTGTGGGCTCTGTTGGGGTTATTCCTAATAGCCCACACTTAAGTTCAGAATTATTTGAGCATTTAACATATTTACTAGCATTTAAATGCCCAAATGCAAAGTACATATGATTTAATTCAGTGACTAAATATGTCATGGAAAAATGTGCAACACCTCTGGTTATGGTTCTAGCATTTTCCAGAAATGATGAACATTTTTAAAAGCCATTTGGATTCACTAAAATTATTTTTAGGTTGAACCTATTGAATTCCTTTGATGCTAGGGTTTAGTCAATCCCCATTTCTGGTTTAAATGAAATTTAAACATGATGCAACACTCTAATGCATGCACTAGGCATTGTCAGAGCTAGGGATGTGACAACTCACCCCCACTAAACAAGAATCTCATCCCGAGATTCAAGCATAGGGTAAGGCGAATGGGAAACGCAAATGAACACAATCTTCACGATCCAGGGTGCACTTCAAATGAACGTTGATTCGATCACCATCATTGTCTCGAAGTCTTGTTCTGAGAACTCCAACTAACATGACAACGAGAGGAAAGGAAAGACTCCAAAAGAATCGTTCTTATCGAAGGTCGAACAACTTAGGATCAACTCACGGAATGAGACATAGCAACATCTCTCGAGCTGAGACGCGAAACACACATCTAGAGGAATGGAGTGGAACAGACGACGGAGGTTCACTAGGTAGACAACAATTTCACACTTAAGAAGGTGGTGAACCATTGTCGACGTAGTGAGGAGTTAAGTTGCCATGATACCACAACGAGACACCTTAGGGAAAGTGACTCGTAGAAATATCCCCTTAAGTGGCAAAAAGAATTACTTTTGATTCAGAGATCATTGAAACTCTTTATACCAGCCTAAGGCAATTCATAATCGATCATTTGATGGACTCCGGAAGAATGACATACCCGGACTAGTATGGATGACGTGGATTACCTTGTTGAGGAAAAACACAATGGATGAGTTTAGTAACTGGGGAGAAGCTCAACAGTAGAGAGTGATTCCACTGTTCGAGAAGTTATAGCATAACCGAGGAAATGAGAGCAAGCCCAGTTAGTGCCGATGATAACACCTAGCGCTTGTGCGTGCTCTCAAGAACTTGAGCATTTCCCTATTCATCAAGGTTTTACCAACATCCGTGTCAAGGATCCTGGCAACACAACATACTACCATGATGAATTGTGATGGACGATGCAAATACAAAGGAAGATAACACCTTCTCCGATTTCACCTTGGCGGGGCCAAGGGAACAAAATCTGGATGATTGACTGAGAGGCATTTAGCACTCCGCTTCTAATGTTCTCCTTGATGTGCTAGCATATCCCATTCATAGATATGGTTTGATATCTAGAACATCAAGTAACAGGTCGGATGTCGGGAGCACAGAAATCATAAGGCACACAAATAGGGAATAATTCCTACGAAGTCCTTATGGAGAGGTGGCCAACTTCTTCAATCAAGATATTACGATAACAGGTCTTCCGGCTGGGTGTGTTGGCCACGACATCCATTTTACCGGGTTACAGACAGACCAATAATATAATTCTTGGGAAACGTTCCAACCATCATATCTGCCTGAGATTCAGATCTGGTTGGTGTCAGAATAATCTAGACTCGTCGAGTCTAGAAAGTAAAATGAAAGGTTGCAACACAAATCGACGAGATGACGTTGCAAGATTCTCGGGGAGTGAACTAGGGTAGCAAGCTCCAAAACATGAGCTGGTTCTGCTACAACATGTGAACATGTTGTCCGAGACAAACATGATCCCATGGTAGTCTTGCAATAAAACACTACCGAGTTCCGGTGGGGAACCATCAACAAGGATATCGAGGTCCTTGAATAAGTCTTGCTCTTAAGAAGGAACTTCTTCTCCTTGAACAAATCAATCAGTGGCTTGGTGTGCTACGGAATACGTATGGAGTGGAGGTAATTAATCTACCAAACCATAGTATACTTTGCACATGTGTGACTAACTTGGGATGATTCCAAGGAAGCAACATTTACTTTATCGAATTCACGGCGGCAACTTTCATTAAATGCACGTGAAAAGAGGAAGTCACTTCTTACATCCGAACATATGCTTCATGAACGGAACATGAAGATAATGCTTATAGAAGTTTCCAACACTAGCTTAATGTTCAACAAAATCATGGAGGAGTTAAGGGTGTTGTCGATGGGCTCAACAACAATTCATCCAGATTCCCATGGGGATGGAATTACATAACTATGTGAACAAGGTGATATTATTGGTCAGACCCAAAAGACATAATGGTGTATGCTCGAGGAAAATCCACGAGTAAGACAACATTACGAACATCGTTTGTTCTGATTTGACTTGATGATAGCCCATACTCAAGTCAAAGTTTTGGCAAGACAATAGCTCCAACAACTGGTCTCGAGGATCAATTGATGAAGATATCATCTTTCTTCAACACACACACAAGATATCCCTTAACATGAACTAAGTCAGGCAGCTTTTATCTCCCAACTCTCCAAGTTGTTGTCTAGCTCAACCAACTAGCTCAGGGATATCCAACACAGATTCTTGGAGAAGGTGTGATTTATAAGAAAACCAACTTGATCACGAACTCAACATAGCGGCCAGGTGACAACCCGGTAATACTTCCGAGAAGATATTCGGAACATCACGAACCACCAATATGTTACTAAGCTTGAGAACAATCTTTCTTTTCAGGGCAAGACGATATGATCAAATAAACAAGGGACTGAATGATCCTAACTCATTGATCGAAGAAGTGCACCAGAAATAAGGACTAGGTAGCACAATCTATCTTAGAATGATGATTCAATAACCAACACGCTAAGAATGAGAATATTGTCCATTTACTACCAAGCAACGAGTTGCTCAGATTATTGATTTCACACATCACAATTCACTTGTCGGTGTCCCGGTTACAATAACACGGAACCGAGGAATGAATAATGATGGCGAGAAGTATCACTACATCAAGAATTCATAAGTGATGGTGCAATTCTCATGACAATCTGGACATAAAGACGGTAATACTTCAGGGTAGAACACAATCAAAAGCTGGATTGGCATTTGATTTGCGGATTACAACTGTTTTGACCCAATCCTAGAAATGGATGAGGTACTGGAGTTTGTTTCTCCTAGTCATTCTGGAATAGAATGGCTTGACGGACCACAGAAGTAAAAGGCATCGATGAACACGAATGCACGACTACTCCTGACTATCAATCGATAGACGAAGGTCAGTATACAACTAAAGGGGGACAACTCAAAGGAACATATGATTTTCTGAGTTGTGGATGCATAGATTAGTATGGCGAACCAAGTTCAACAAATTTCTTCCGGATAATGAATGCGGAATGGTAGAACTGGCGGAGTCACAATATAAAATGGAGAACTCATCAAGAGCACTCCTGTTGTGATCTTTTGATCCAACAAACTTCTGCCATAAGCGGTTCATAGTATTTGGAAGAAAGAAATACCACGGACCACGAGGAATAATGCAAAGGTTACTAATATCCTAAAGGAGCGAGCAAAGACTATCAACATGAGGTAAGTAGGGCGAGTCTCGGGTTCAAAAACCCAGGAATAGAATACCTACTCCTAAGTAGCATCACGAGATGCTTTCGAGAATGATGGCCAGGACCTACACACTGGGAACACTAAACATTGCTAGATTACTAGGTGACTCCCTAAAATACCTAGGGTCATAATAATAATTCCAACATATATGTCGAGGCAATAGAATACCTCAACTCAGCAATTAGTGTGATTAACCTGGCCCAAAGGAACATCAAAACCAGAGGGAAAGGATTTGCAAGTGCATCAGATTGTTTAGAAACCTGGGATGACTCGGACAGCATAACGGCTGTAAATGCTCAAAATGATTGGAGACATGCTACAAGAATGGTGGCATAGCCACTCCAAAGCACAATATCAAGGTTTCGAGATCAACGGTTATGAACATACGGAAGTAGTAAAACTGAACTAAGATTTGAAACTATCAATTCTATAAGTCTATGGATTAGTAACACATCATCCTGATAGATAGATGAGAAGGCCTAGTTCTTAATCCCCGTAGAAGAGAAGAGGATGACTCAGATTAGAAGGCCATGAGGTATAAGGAGTAAAAAGAGCCTTACGTTCCATCCCACAATCAATTCCCTTACATAACTAAAGCATTTCTAGACACAACTTCGACCGGTTTGGCTTGGTAATCCTACAGGCAGTCAAGCTCTGATACCAAAGCTGTCAGGAACCCGACTCAATGTCACATCGATCTAGCCTGTAACACCTCTTATCACTTTGCAGCCTCATGCACGGTATCCCCACGGTTGTCGCCTTACCTTTGCCCGGGACCGTTTGCGCCTTTTGGCACATGTATATGATAGTGTCGCTAGCATCCATATGAAAAGGAGCCCGGGCTGACATGGCTAGTTGTAAACCCAAAGTGGCACAGACTTACAGGGACAGGCATCCATGACCCAGCATCGAACATGTCGGTCATCAGCGAGTGAGTTCCGGGCTGTAGCACTGGACTAGCAGGACTCCGGTAAACCGGGCTGTAGCGGGCTAACAGGACTCCGGTACTCAACGCGTGACATTTCCCCGAAGGGACAGACACAGGAACGAAGAAGGACACATGCCGGCCAGCCTAAGCGTTCCGGAGCAGTAGCAAGCTACCATGGCTCAGTGGAAACACTAGGAGACATTTCCCGGTAAGAGAGGATACTAAAGATAAACAACTAGATAGTCAGATCCCACACATACCAAGCATTTCAATAACATACACACAATATGCTCGATCTGTGCAAATACAACATGGCATCACAACATGACTCAACGACTCGAGTATTTATTCATTAGGCTCCGAGGAGCGAGATATTACAAACATAGGTCTCATGACCCAACATTCAGAGCATACAAATCAAAACACAAGCGGAAGCTAACATGTCTGTGTACAGACATCTACAAATGAAAAAGGCTTAGAAGCCTGACTATCTACCAGATCCTGTCGAGGGCACAAGATCGTAGCTGAGGTAACAAGCTAAACGTCGAAGTCCACATGGAACTACTAGTGAGACTGAAGTCTCTCTGCAAAAACATAAAATAGGCAAACGTGAGTACAAATGTACCCAGCAAGACTTACATCAGAACTAACTACATATGCATCATTATCAATAAAGGGGATGGTGGGGTTTAACAGCAGCAAGCCAGCTTTGACTCGGTGGTTATCCTAAACTACGACTGCAAGTAACTCTTTTGAGGTGGCGCACACGAGTCCACATATTCACCATATCAATACACTACTATGGATCCGCTCCCGTCTCCCTACGAGAACGCCATCCATAGCACTCACGCTTATCTTGCGTATTTTAGAGTATCCACTTTCACTTGTCTATGAACTGTTATAGGCAACCCAGAAGTCCTTTACCGCGGACACGACTATTCGAATAGATGATGTTAACCCTGCAGGGGTGTACTTCTTCACACACGCTCTAACCACTTACCGCCGTTTACACGACATGTACTCGGCAACCTTCAAGCGGAAGCCCAACATGGGTGTCGGCCACGACCTACCTAAACACTCAAGTCCCTAGTCCAGGTTTATCGCCTATTCGGGTTCCATCCATGAGGAGATCCGGCCGGGTTCCATCCACGATGTGAACAGGGTTCCGTGACACCAAACGGGCGCCCGGTTTACCCGGCCACGTGCCTACCGCATCACAACCCACCCCTACGGTCAGTGCTGCGCACGGCCTCCAGCATACTACAAACACCAGAAACTACTTGCAACTCCTGGACAGAGGACAAAGGTGATTAAGAAGCCGAGAGGGTCCATTGGTTTCGGGCCCAGTGCGTGGTAGTAGCTGAATCATGGATCACAAACACAGAACTCAGTTCCTGAGGACGGCTGCAATGAGACAACCCACAATGTACTCCTACATGGCCTCTCACCGCTACCTTTACCAAATCGTGTTCACACACTTAGCTCACACACAATAGGACATGTTCCCACACCTCTGATTCATCCTCGATGAATCAGACCCGACTCAACTCTAAGCAGTAGCAGGCATGACAAACAAGCATGAATGAGTAGGCACAACAGGGCTCAAACAACTCCTACTCATGCTAGTGGGTTTCATCTATGTACTGTGGAATGACAGGTCATGCAAAGGATAAAGGGGTTCAGCTACCGCAGCAAGTAACAGATGAATCGTTGTTGTCCTAATGTAGTAAAAGAGAGCAGGAGCGAGAGAGTGGGGTTGTATCGGAATGAACAAGGGGGTTTTGCTTGCCTGGCACTTCTGAAGATAATATAGTTCTTCATCGGTGTCATCGAACTCATTGTCGAAACATCGTCTACCGAGAGGGGACAGTTACCGGCAAACACAGAAGAACACAATCAATGCAATGCGACAATATGATGCATGCTATGACATGGCAATATGATGTGTGATAGGTCTAATGCAATTTGGGACATAAAGGTTTGAGTCCATTTGAACCAAGGATTCAAATGATCACCCAAAATAATAAGTGATATAGGTGCATTAGCTTGTTTCACATAAACAGCAAGGTTATAGTGTTCTGACATGCATGAAACTAGTACAGATGGAAAGATTGGATTTTTTTGATCATTTTTCATATATAATTTGTTTGATTTGGAGCTACGGTTGAATTTATATGAATTTTAGAAGTTTTGTTTATTTTCTGGAATTTCCTGTAAAAGAATAAATCCAGAAAATAAATTACTGCGTCAGCCTGACGTCGGGGTGACGTCAGCAGATCAAAGACGCCGTCCAGGTCAAACCTGACCTGGGGACCCACTGGTCAGTGACTCGGTCGACTAACTGAGTTAGTTAGTGCTAAACTAACCCTAACCAGGCTGTTAGCAGGGCGGGGCCCACATGTCAGTGTCTAGTTTAGTTAACTAAATTAGTTAGCTCTAATTAATCTCGAGTTCACTAATTAGGGGCTTGGGCCCACATGTCAGGGAAGGTCAAACCAGTGGTCAACCGTGGTCAAAGGAGTCAAACCCGCCGGCGACTCGACGCCGACGAGGTCAGACACGGCGGAACGGCTCGGGTTTGCGTCTCCTAAGGCCAAACGAGCGACGGAGAGGCTCTACGCGTAGCTGGCGCTCTTCCGCACCCAACGGGACTAAAGTCAGCGGCTGGGGTGGCCAGTAGCGACGGAGAGGAGCTCGGCCGCGATGGCCGGAGCTCGGTGGTGCACGAGCGCAGGGCTACGGTGCGGCTACAGATGAGCTACTAGGTGCGTTCGGCTCCTAGGAGCGAGGTGAGGACGATGACGCGCTCCGGCGCAAGCTGCAGCGTCCGTAGCGGCAGCGGCGACAAGGTCGGCGGCGGCTGGAGTTCGGCCGTGACGGAGCTATGGCCTAGAGGGCGGGCGCGACCAGGGGAGAAGGGGGAGAGGAAGAGGAGCTCACAGCGGATCCGGTAGAGGCAACGGCGAGGCCGGGGAGGGGCTGGAGCTCGCGAATCCCCGAAAATTCGCCGGCGGCCGGAGGTCGGGGACGAGCTCTGGGAAGACGCTACAGGGCTCCCGCGGTCGAATGGGTTGGTGTAGAAGACGCAGAAGGCGACGACGGTTCCTCTGGACTCATCGGAGAGGCACGGGATGGACGGTGGCCGTGGTGGTGCTCGTCGGGGCGACGGCTGGGCTCGGCGGCCGTGCGTAGGAGAAACAGAGGAGGGGGAAGGAGCGAGTGAGAGCGCGAGGGGGTTCCAGGGGGCGTGCGTGGCGCCACTCGAAGAAGCGGGGGCGAATCGGCAAGCAGGAAGTGGCGCGCGCGTGCTGGCGCGCGTCGGGCACACGCCCTCCTGCCTACTGGCAGGAGGTTGAAGACGGTGGGGCGACTGCTGGGCTGGGCCAACAGTGCTGGGCCGCAGCTGGGCCGCCAGGTAGGTTAGGTAGGTGGCCTGGTGGCCTTCTGTTCTTTCCTATTTTTATTTCTCTTTTCTATTTCTTCTGCAATTTGATGGGTTTATTAAAAATACTAAAATGTTCCCAAAAGTCCTGCAAATAATTGTGGGCTCTGTTGGGGTTATTCCTAATAGCCCACACTTAAGTTCAGAATTATTTGAGCATTTAACATATTTACTAGCATTTAAATGCCCAAATGCAAAGTACATATGATTTAATTCAGTGACTAAATATGTCATGGAAAAATGTGCAACACCTCTGGTTATGGTTCTAGCATTTTCCAGAAATGATGAACATTTTTAAAAGCCATTTGGATTCACTAAAATTATTTTTAGGTTGAACCTATTGAATTCCTTTGATGCTAGGGTTTAGTCAATCCCCATTTCTGGTTTAAATGAAATTTAAACATGATGCAACACTCTAATGCATGCACTAGGCATTGTCAGAGCTAGGGATGTGACAACTATGAATTGTATAGGCAACCAAGGAGTCCTTTACCGCGGACGCGGCTATTTGAATAGATGATGTTAACCCTGCAGGGGTGTACTTCTTCATACACGCTCTCACCACTTACCGCCGTTTACACGACATGTACTCGGCAACCTTCAAGCGGAAGCCCAACGTGGGTGTCAGCCACGACCTACCTAGACACCTAAGTCTCTAGTCCAGGTTTATCGCCTATTTGGGTTCCATCTATGAGGAGATCCGGCCGAAGTTTTGCTCACAGCCCCAAACGATGTGAACAGGGTTCCCGAGATACCAAACGGGCATCCGGTACACCCGGCCACGTACCTACCGCATCACAGCCCACCCCTACGGTCTGCGCTGTCCACGGCCTCCAGTAGGCTACAAACACCAGAAACTACTTGCAACTCCTGGACAAAATACTAGGGTGAATAAGAAGCCGAGAGGGTCCATTGCTTTCGGGCCCAACGCATGGTAGTAGCTGAATCTTAAATCACACATACAGATCTCAGTGCTTAAGGACGGCCTCAATGAAACAACCCACCATGTACTCCTACATGGCCTCTCATCGATACCTTTACCAAATCGTGTTCAACACCTTACTCTCATACTGACACAATCATTTCACTCTAGCCCATCACCCAGATGAACCAGACCTAACACGACTCTAAGCATAGCAGGCATAGCAAGGTAGGAACATCACAATCATATGGCTCAATCAACTCCTACACATGCTAGTGGGTTTCATCTAGTTACTGTGGCAATGACAGGTCATGCAGAGGAAATGGGTTCAACTACCGCAGCACACAGCAGTTTGAATCACGTTGTCTTAATGCAGTAAAAGAGAGCAGGAGCAAGAACATGGGATTTTATCGATATGATCAAATGGTTGGTTGCTTGCCTGACGGGTCGGTGCACTGGTATTGCTCTTCGTTGGGGTTATCACGGTACTCCTCGGGGGCAGAACCTGCCGCAGAGAGCACCGATATACAACATTACCAAACAGTATGCAACAATATGATGCATGCATGAGACAGGGCAAAATGAATGTATTGAGCTAATGCAACTAAGAACAGATGGGTTTGAACTAATTTGAACCAATGATTCAAAGTTCAAACTCATAAGTTGCCATTTCAAGTGCTTTATCTTGTTCTGTGATAAACAGCAGGTTAGCTTGTTTAAACATGCATGAAACCAGCACAGATGGAAAGATTGGATTTTTCTGATCATTTTTCATATATAATTTGTTTGATTTGGAGCTACAGTTGATTTTATATGAATTTTAGAAGTTTGAAGCATTTTCTGGAATTTCCTATGTAAAAGTAATTCCAGTAATTAAATTACTACATCAGCATTACGTCAGGATGACGTCAGTGGTCAACGGGCTGGTCCAGGTCAAACTGACCAGTGGGTCCCGCATGTCAGTAGACAATTAGACTAACTAAATTAAGTTTAAACTAAACTGGTTTAATTAGCAGGGGGCCCACATGTCATAGACCCAGGGGGGTGAACCTGGGCCCACCCCTGGTCAAAGTCAGGGTCAAACACGCCGGCGTCTAGCCGCCGGCGAGCCCGACGCGGCGGCGAAAGTGCATTTTGGCATTCCGGCGACCAAATGGAAGGCTGAAGGCATCTACGTGTTGCTGAGATCGAGCCGCGGCTATTGGTGGTAGTGGTTGAGCTCGGGGTGGCCGGAGTTGGCGCCGGCGACGACTTTGGCGGCCGCCGGAGTTCGGTTGGAGACGAACTCGAGGCTAGGGTGTGTGGTGAGGTGCGGGGAGTGCATGGTTAGCCTCAGCGCAGCGTGGTGAGTGCGTTGGACAAGGTGAGGTGGCCGGTGGTTAGCCGGAGGCACGTCGGCGACGTGGTCCGTGGCGGCGAGTGCGGGTGAGCTACGTGTGCTCGCTGTGGTGCACGAGAGCGAGAAAGAGAAGGAGGGGAAGTTAGCCCAGCTCACTGCGGTCTTGATGGAACGGACGGCGCGGTCGGGGATGAGCTGGTGCGGCGGCGACGGTGAAGGGGATCTCCGGCGATGGCGGTTCGGGCGAGGTCGGTGCGGCGGCTTCGGGGCACGCGAGCGCTCGGGGCTTGGCTAGCTCGAAGGAGTAGAGGGCGGCGGAGCTTCTGGACACGGTGGCACGGCGTGTAGATGGCGGAGAGCACGGCTACGGCGGCAGTGCGGCGACGGTGGCATCGGTCATGGCGTGGGAGCGCGAGGGAGAGGAGCTGGGGGCGAATGGAGGTGTCCAGGGGGTTCGGGGCGCGACGTGGAGCTCGTCCAGGCCAGCTAGGCGGCGAGAGGAGGAAGCAGGGCGACGTGCAGCTGCGTGGCGTGCTGCGGTGCTGCCGTCGAGCAACTTGGCTGCCTGCATGGCGAGCCAAGCAGCTCGCTGGAGCGGTGGCCGTGCTGGGCCGGCCAGGTGGGCTGGCTGGTGGGCTGCCAGGTAAGTTTACTTCCTTCTTTTATTTTCTGTTTTCTATTTTTGTTCTGTAGGTTTGTTGAGTTTCTAAAAATACCTAAGCCATTCCAAAATTCACCAAACTGCACCTGGTCCTTAGTTGGAATATTTCCAACATGGAACATTTTAGTTTGGGAATATTTGAGCATTTGAAATATTTTATAAATTTTAAATGCCCAAATTCAAATACTTATGATTTAATTCCTAAGCTGCGCCGGGTTGAGAAACACCGGGCTGATAGAATGACTTATAGTCAGGCCGAGTCAAAGGACGCTGGTTTATCTGAAAACCTTATCAAAGAAAGGAAAACTTGCAAAAAACAAAATCAAATAAAAACTTGTAGTCGAGGCATTTCAAGGGCTGCCAGACCCAAATTCGAGGCTTTTCGTGGGCTGCTAGGCCGCTGAGTTAAACCATTTGACAAATCCTTTTAAGATGGGCCTCCAATTAACCAATCATCATTTTATCTTTGACAAGTTCAGGGTCTGTATAAGATTGACTTGTCAAACGTTCAGCGGGTCATACCAGGATTACCTGGACGGAGTGGCTTACTAGATGAAGGCAGGTTAACCCGAGGTTTCAGGTGTATACATGTAATTCCCTGTATCCGATGCGCCAGGTGTCTTCCAGTTATTCGTCATTGTTTCCATGTCGTTTGCTTGCGTGTTGCATTTTGCCATGTCATCATCTGCATTTCATCTGCATGTTTTTCAAAACCTGCATCCGTTCGGGTTCCCAGGTTCTCTCCGTTGTCCGTTCTGAGCCTAGACACACTCGCATGCGCCCGTCGCACCTCTTAGACCTTGTTTCATGAGCGCGAGAAAAATGTTCTCGGAATGGACCGAAATTTGCCGAGTGGCATGCTATATAACCGGTAGACCGCCCGTCAAATTTCATTCCATTTGGAGGTCGTTTGACGCCCCAACTGTTAACCACGTAGCCCGAGACCTCTCTCTCTTTGCAGCCCAGCCCCTCTTCACCACATCCCATGAGATGATCCAAACCCCCTCCACGCTCTTGGTCGTTCGATCACGATCGTGTGGGCGAAAACTGCTCCCCATTTGGACTCTCCTAGCTCCTCCTACCTATAAATAGGTGCCTCCCCCTCCAAATTCGCGGATGAAAACCCTAGACTTCTTCCCCTCGCGCCGCCGGACTTTCCCCCGCCACCGACGAACATGTCCTCCGCCACCGTCCGCCCTATCCGCCGCCGGCCCCCCTCTCTCTCCTCCGCCGCCAGGGCCCGCGGGGCCCAGATCCTGCCCGTGGGGCCAGAGCCGCCGCCCGCCGTCGCCCGTGTGGATCCCGCACCTCCGCCCGCGCCCGCCGGGCCTCCCGCGCTGCCGCTCGAGGGGAGGAGCCCCTCGATCCAGCGCTGCCGGTAGCCTCCCGATCCGCACCGCCCGGCCCCGCCGCCGTGCGCCGCCGCTCCGCCAGAGCTCCGCCCGAGCTCGCCGGCTCCGCCGTGGCTCGACCGCGCCTCCCACGCCTCTCCTCCGCCGCTCCAGATCCGGCCACCTCCATGCCGGCGCCGCCCGCCCCGCGACGTCTGCCGCCTCTCCCGCTTGCTGCCGGCTGGATCCGGTGAGATCCGGCCCGGAGGAGCCTCGCCGCCACCCAAGTTCGCCGGAGCCCTCGCCGGCCGGATCCACCGCAAGCCGGACCAGATCCACCGGTCCCCTCAACCAAAAGCCGCCCACGCCCTGGATCTCTCTGTCCCGCTCGTCCCCGTCCACTTTTCCCGGAGGTTGTTTTTCCAGTCCTAAAATTTTAGCATTATGTTGCCCTGTTAATCATGCTATAACTTCATGTGCGCTGCTCCGTTTCATGCATATAGTATATCAAAATGTTCACTGTGAGATGCTCTTCATTTTGTTTCATTGTGCCATGCTTGTTTGAGTTCATCTTGATGCCGTAATAATCGTTGCAAGAGTGCTATATGATATTAACAGCTGTCTGTTAACAAAACTTGTTGATTTGTCTTTTTAATTGCATTTTGTGTGTGCATCCTATGAGCTTGATGTCTACATGAGTTTTGAGCTACATCATGGCATCTTTGCAGTGGAGCAATCCATGTATTTTTTGATAGTCTTGTAGTGAGCGCATCGAGCTTGTGAAGTAGGGTACTTGCTGTTAATGTTTTGCTAGGCTGAATCTGTTACAACATGATGCTATGTAAACCTACTGCTACAAGTCATACTATGCATAATCTGGAGATGTTCACTAAGGATGTTTTGTTATACATGTCATTCTCTATCCATCCATGCCCCTGGTTGCATTTATAGCCTGCTGTAGCTTGTTGTAATCTTGCCCTCAAATTGCTAATTAACGTTGTTGTCAGCCAGTTAACATTAAGTTCAGTTTTGCCATGTGTTTTGCTAGTGATCCATGCACCCTATGAACTTGATCTTGCCATTCTTAGCTTCACTAATATGTCATCTAACTGGTTGTCACCTTTTCATGCCATGTATTGCTCTATGGTAAGTTTTATAAGCTCACCAACGTGCCTACTTATCGTTGTTCCTGCCATGTCTGAATCTGTCATATCATATGCCATGTTTGCATGGATGCTACCATCTTTTATGTTGATCTTTGGATTTAGTTCAGTACGGGAGTCTTGTTAATTGCTTTTAGTAACAGCATGCCATGCCTTTGTTTGCCATGATAAGTTCCATTAACATGTTTTCTGATAGCTCTAAACATTGCAACCAGATGTTATTTCTGCCATGCTTGGTGATTTCTGCCAAGTCTGTAAACTGTTATTATTTGCAATATTGCCATGTCCTTTTGAGCATGTTCTAGTGATTTATGGCGATAGCTCAGTGTTCATGTTTTGTTATGCTTTGTCTGTACATCATGTCCATGCCTTCTGTTTTCATGTTGAGGTGCTGTAGCATATTGTTTTGGTGCTTGCTAGATGCCTAGTTGCTGTTTTGGACAGCTTGTCCTTTAAACTTGTTTCATGTGTATGTGTTGAACCGTTGCTCCGTGGTGAGTGTGCTCTATATGAAACTTCTTGATTTCGCATGTACTTTCATCTTGTCATGTTGCATCCATGTTTTGAGAGTGTTTTCTTGATGTTTGAATGCATTTTGCATCAATGTCATGTTTAACTTGTTTTGCTGATATCTTCTAGGCCGTAGCTCCGAACTAAATGAACTTTATATGTAACTTGACTAGAATTTCGTGTAGATCATCTTGGTGCGTCTTAACTTTCTGTTTAACAACTTCAACTTAATGTTTTTTCAGATCTGGAACAACTTCAAAATTTGCATATGAGGACTTACCGGAATTGTTATATGTCGTTTCCGGCATCATTTAAACTTGTTTTGATTTGTTGCTCTTGTATGCATCATATCTTGCCATCAGTAGCTTTATTTAGCCTTTGTCATGCATCATAATTGGTTGAGCATCATGCCATGTCTATGTGTTGTGTGTTTACCTTGTTGTTTGCCTCTTTCTTGTTGTGCTTCTTCTCGTTAGTTCCTGTATCGTTGCGATCGTGAGGATTCATTCGTCTATGCTTGGTTCGTCTTCGTGGCTTCATCTTCTTCATGGACTCGTTCTTCTTCCTAGTGGGATTTCAGGAAAGATGACCATCACCCTGGATCTCACTACGATCATTGCTATGCTAGTTGCTTCGTTCTATCGCTATGCTGCGCTACCTATCTCTTGTTGATCAAGCCTCCAAACTGCCATGTCAGCCTCTAACCTTTTCACCCTTCCTAGCAAACCAATGCTTGGCTATGTTACCGCTTTGCTCAGCCCCTCTTATAGCGTTGTTAGTTGCAGATGAAGTTGAAGATTGCTCCATGATCGACAGGATTATGTTGGGATATCACAATATCTCTTATCTAATTAGTGCATCTATATACTTGGTAAAGGGTGGAAGGCTCGGCCTTATGCCTGGTGTTTTGTTCCACTCTTGCCGCCCTAGTTTCCGTCATACCGGTCTTATGTTCCTTGATTTTGCGTTCCTTATGCGGTTGGGTGATTTATGGGACCCCCTTGACAGTTCGCTTTGAATAAAACTCCTCCAGCAAGGCCCAACCTCCGGAGCCCGAGGGTCATCTTTATTTACCCCCCCAGGCCAGTGCTCCTTTGAGTGTTGGTCCAAACTAGAACCCTTTGCAGCGCCCCCTCAGGGAAACTTGAGGTCTGGTTTTAGTTGTACGGATTGCTCATCTGGTGTGCCCTGAGAATGAGATATGTGCAGCTCCTATCAGGATTTGTCGGCAAATTCAGGCGGCTTTGCTGGTCTTGTTTTACCATAGTCGAATTGTCTTGTAAACCAGGATTCCGAGACTGATCGGGTCTTCCTGGGAGAAGGAATATCCTTCGTTGACCGTGAGAGCTTGTGATGGGCTAAGTTGGACACCCCTGCAGGGTATAAACTTTCGAGAGCCGTGCCCGCGGTTATGTGGCAGATGAGAATTTGTTAATGTCCGGTTGTAGAGAACTTGACACTTGACATAATTAAAACGAATCAACCGCGTGTGTAGCCGTGATGGTCTCTTTTCGGCAGAGTCCAGGAAGTGAACACGGTTTTGGGTTATGTTCTAAGGTAAGTAGTTTCAGGATCACTTATTTTTATCATTGCTAGCTTCACAACCGTTCCGTTGTTTCTCTTCACCTCTTATTTGCGTATGATAGCCACCATATATGCTTAGTTGCTGCTGCAACCTCACCACTTATCTTTTCCATACCCATTAAGCTTCGCTAGTCTTGATACCCATGGTAATGGGATTGTTGAGTCCTCGTGGCTCACAGATTACTACAACAACAGTTGCTGGTACATGTTATGCGATGATCATGACGCGAGAGCGGTGCTTGCTTGTTTTATATTTCTTCTTCTGCTTCTTCTTCGATCAGGGGATAGGTTCCAGGTCGGCAGCCTGGGCTAGCAGGGTGGATATTGTTTGAGTTTCTGTTTGTGTACCATCCGTAGTCGGATGTTGATCTCTTGTACGATGTTGATGTATTCTTGGGGCGTTTGTGCCTTATGTATGTATCCCCAACTATTATGTAATGGTTTGATGTAATGATATCCACCTTGCAAAAGCGTCTTCAAGATGCGCTTCTATCCTTGGTGGGACCTTCGAGTTCCTTTAGGATAGGGTCGCATCTTGGGCGTGACAAGTTGGTATTAGAGCCTCGACCGACCATAGGATCCCCCTTGATTGATTGTGTAGTTTGGCCGCTGTCGAGTCCAGAAGAAAACTTTTCGGAGTCTAGTTATATCGAAGAGTAGGAATTATTTTTACTCCTCAGCCCCTTCGTTGCTCTGGTGAGAAATCTTGATGTAGGTGTTTTGAGTTACTTCTCTTCCCCTTCAAATTTTCTTTAGGATCACGCGGTTAGTTTTTTCGTTTGTTGGTTCTTAGCTCTTTTCCTCCGGTGCATTTCTCGTCAAGTTGACTCGAGCCTTCATAACCCACAAGTGTAGGGGATCGCAACAGCTTTCGAGGGTAAAGTATTCAACCCAAAATTATTGATTCGACACAAGGGGAGCCAAAGAATATTCTTGAGTATTAGCAATTGAGTTGTCAATTCAACCACACTTGGATAACTTCGTATCTGTAGCAAAGTGTTTAGTATCAAAGTAGTATGATAATAAAGGTAACGGTAACAAAAGTAAAGATAATTGTTTTTGGGTTTTTGTAGTAGTTGTAACAGTAGCAACGGAAAAATAAATAAGCGAAGAACAATATGTGAAAAGCTCGTAGGCAATGGATCAGTGATGGATAATTATGCCGGATGCAATTCCTCATGCAATAGTTATAAGATAGGGTGATATAGAACTAGCTCCAATTCATCAATGTAATGTAGGCATGTATTCCGTAAATAGTCATACGTGCTTAAGGAAAAGAACTTGCATGACATCTTTTGTCCTACCCTCACGTGGCAGCGGGGTCCTAGCGGAAACTAAGGTATATTAAGGCCTCCTTTTAATAGAGAACCGGAACAAAGCATTAGCACATAATGAATACATGAACTCCTCAAACTATGGTCATCACCGAGAAGTGTCCCGATTATTGTCACTTCGGGGTTGTTGGATCATAACACATAATAGGTGACTATAGACTTGCAAGATACGATCAAGAACACACATATATTCATGAAAACATAATAGGTTTAGATCTGAAATCATGGCACTCGGGCCCTAGTGACAAGCATTAAGCATAGCAAAGTCATAGCAACATCAATCTCAAATCATAGGGGATACTGGGGATCAAACCCTAACAAAACTAACTTGATTACATGGTAAATCGCATCCAACCCATCATCGTCCAGCAAGCCTACGATGGAATTACTCATGCACGGCGGTGGGCACCATGAAATTGGTGATGGAGGATGATTGATGATGACGATGGCGACGAAACCCCTCTCTGGAGCCCTGAACGGACTCCAAATCAGCCCTCCCGAGAGAGATTAGGGCTTGGCGGCGGCTCCGTGTCGTAAAACGTGATGAACCTTTCTCTCTGATTTTTTTCTCCCCAACGTGAATATATGGAGTTGGAGTTGAGGTCGGTGGAGGTCCAGGGGGCCCACGAGATAGGGGGGCGCACCCTACAGGGGGGGAGAGCGCCCCTGTCTCATGGACAGGCCCTGGGCCCCCTGGTGTATTTCTTTTGCCCAGAAATTCTTATTAATTCCAAAAAGTGCCTCCGTGGATTTTCAGGACATTTCGAGAACTTTTCTTTTCTACACATAAAACAACATCATGGAAGTTCTGCTGAAAACAGCGTCAGTCCGGGTTAGTTTCATTCAAATCATGCAAGTTAGAGTCCAAAACAAGGGCAAAATTGTTTGGAAAAGTAGATACGTTGGAGATGTATCAAGCCTCTTCATCTTTGCCAAGTTCAATCCTCAGTTGTTTTATTTTTCCCACCCGCCCACTCTTTTTCTTCTCAGAGTCGGAGTCCATAATCGAGTATCCATCCTACTCGTGCGAAGCATTTGCATTCTTTCAATCGGTGTTTCCTCTTGAAGTTATTCATCGGTTTTTCCCCTTCCAAGTTGCCTTTGTTTTCCCGCCCTCCCACCCTTTTTCTTCCCGGAGCCTGAGTCTGTTTCGAGCATCAATTTCATTCATGTGGAGCCTCTTCAGTCTTCCCTCAATCATTTCAACCGGTGAATTCTCGTCTCGGTGGACATTCTTCATCTCTTTTTCTTCTCTAGTGGTATCAATTCAAGTTTTTCTTTCGGGTTGATCATATTCTTTCCCTCGGCTCATGTCGTGGAATTTTCACGTCACATGTCCTTAGTGAGGACTTAGTCGCGACGCCAATGCATCTATGTGGTAGCTTGAGAGGGGTTGAGCGGAATCGAGAGACGCAACACAAGACAAAGATTTAAACAGCTTCGGGCCCCGGGAAACATCATCCGGTAACAACCCTACATGCTGTTTGAGGCTCTTATTATCATCACGAGGGAGTCGCCGTAAACCGACTCTCCTCTAGTTGTGTCTAGCCCTAGAGATTATTTCTTGCTTGTCCCCCTTTGAGGAGCCCTGCCCCTCCTTATATATGTTGAAGGGGCGGGTTACATGTGGAGTCCAACTCAGACTTTAACTTAAACTATTTTGACTTCCCTTCCTGGGCTTCTTAACGTCTGCCGGTTTAACATTGTCTGCCGGTTTAACATTGTCTGCCGGTTTAACATTGTATGCCGGTTTAACACCAGCATTTGTCTTGACTCTGCCGGCTTAACACTTGCCGGTTTAACAAGTCCCAGCCGGTTTTCAACTCCAGCCAGGTCATACCGTGGGGTATATCCCTGACACTAGCTCCCAGTTTAATTTGGATTTATCCATGTTAAACTGATCCTGATCATCCTTAAGTCCTTGTCACTTCCTTCTTCTAGAAAATCCGATTTAATAGGCCAGCTTCATAATCAACTTGCTGACATTGGTTTCTCATAGAAAATATATTGTTAAGAATAACTCCTTTGATTCAGCTCCCAATGCTTAAAAACAATATTGGTCCTTGAAATACTCATTTGATCTTCAGCCGGTTTAAGGACGTAGAACATGCTGGTTTATAGATATTGATAGCACCAGGTCATACTTGTAGTTAACATCCAGCTTGAAAATATACCTCTTATATGACTATCACTTGTATCCCTCAAGTCTTAAGAAGGTAGCATAGCAACAACTTAAGACTTGCTTCAATATAAATATCACAATCTTGAAGAAAACCACTTTGTTCATCTCAATCACTAGTTAGAATTGAGTATTCCACATACGTATGTAACGCCCCGGATCCGATGCGCCAGTTATTCGCCGTCGTTGCCATGTCATTTGCTTGCGTGTTGCACTTTGCCATGTCATCATCTGCATTTTATCATGTCATCATGTGCATCTCATTTTGCATACGTGTTCGTCTCATGCATCCGAGCATTTTCCCTGTTGTCCGTTTTGCAATCCGGCGCTCCTATGCCCTCCGGCGCCCCCTTTTGGCCTCTTCACTTGTGCGGGTGTTAAACTTTCTCGGAATGCCCCGAGGTTTGCCGAGCGGCCTTGGTATACCACCGGTAGCCGCCTGTCAAGTTTCGTGCCATTTGGAGGTCGTTTCGTACTCCAACGGTTAACCGGGTAACCGTAAAGCCGTCTTTGAGTTGCAGCCCAACACCCCTTCCAAAGTGTCCCAAAACACACCAAACTCCCCTCCATGCTCTCGGTCGTTCGATCACGATCGCGTGGCCGAAAACCGCACCTCATTTGGACTCTCCTAGCTCCCTCTACCTATAAATATGTGCCTCCCCCGTCCAAATCCGGGTCCCGAAACCCTAAATTTTCCCTCCGCGCCGCCGGACACGTCCGGCCCGAGCCGGACAGATCGCGCCGCCGCCCCGGACCAACCCCGTCGCACCACGTGGCCACCACGGCCACCGCGCGCCGCCGCGGGCCCGCGAGTCCAGGCGGGGCCCGCCCGGCCCGCTCCGCCGCCGCCGCCGCCCGCGGGACGCTCGCGCGCCCGCGCCGGCGCCCCCGCTGCCGTTCGCCGCCGACCCAGCCACCCTCGGCCGTCCGCCCGCCGCCGCGGCCCCGCCGGCGCCCGCCGACATCCGCCGCCCCTGCGCCTCCCCCCGCCGCCGGCCTTCGCGCCCCCGCCGGTCGTGCCCCGCCACCGGAGGCCGGCGCCCCGTCGCCCCGCCGCCTCCCGCCGATGGCCTCGCCGCCCGGCCGCGCCCGTCGCCGGCCACCGGAGCCCGTCGCCGCGCTGCCCGGCCCTGCCTCCGCCCCGGCCCCTCCGTCCTCAACCTCCGACCCTCTTCCCCATCTCCTCCGGCGCCACTCCGGCGAGAAGCTCCGGCCCGATCCAGATCCGCCCGCGTTGACCTTCCCTCCCCCTCAGGTCGAAATTCCTCTAAGTCCTAAAATTTAACATAAACATGCCATGTTCATGCCATGACATCTCTGCATCCGTAGCTCCGTTTCGTGCGTGTAATATGTCAAATTGTTTGTCTCGACGAGTACTTCATTTCATTCCATTGCCTCATTTTCATTTGAGCTCATCTTGATGCCTGAAATGCTGTTGGAAGAGTGCATGTTGATGTTAATCTGCTGAAACTGTTATAACTTGCTCATTTATCATTTTTGCCATGATTGATGTGTGCATCCTATGAGGTTGATGTCTACATGAATGTTGATCTATGCCATGCCATCTTTCCAGGGGTGTATACCATGTATTTTTGTGAGTTGTGTGCTGAGTGCACCAAGCTTGCTAAGTAGGGTAGTTGTTGCTGTTTTCCTGACAGATTCTGTTATATTTTGTTGCTATGTTAACATGCTTCTACTAATCATTCTATGCATAATCTGGAGATGTCCTATAAACATGTTTTGATCTACATGTCATGCTATATCCATTCATGCCCTTGGTTGCAATTATAGCCTGCTGGAACATGCTGTAATCTTGCTCTAAAGTTGCTTGAAAATGTTGCTGTCAGCCTGTTAACATCAAGTTCACTTGTTCCCATGTGTTTTTCTAGTGATCCATGTATCCTATGAACTTGTTCTTGCCATGCTTAGCTTCATAAACATGCCTTATTACTGTTGGGTGCCTTGCCATGCCATGTATTGCTCTGTGGTGAGTGATTCAAGCTCACGAACATGCCTACTTATTGTTGTTCCTGCCATGTATGAATCTGTAATATAACTTGCCATGTTTACGTGGGTGCCACCATATTTTCTATGCCTATTTGGCTTATGGTCAGTAAGGGTCTTTTGATCTATGCAATTAGTAGATTCATGCCATGCCTTTGTTTGCCATGATATGTTCCTGTAACATGTTGTTTGATAGCTCTCAACATTGCAACCTGATGTTATTTCTGCTAAAGTCTGAAACTGTTATTATTTGCAATCTTACCATGTGTTTTTGAGCATGTTCTAGTGATTTATGGAGATAGCTCAGTGTTCATGTTTCGTTATGCTTTACCTGTACTTCATGCCCATGCCTTTTTTTATTATGTTGGGGTGCTGTAGCATATTGTTTTGATGCTTGCAATACGCCTAGTTGCTGTTATGGACAGATTGTTGCTATGACTTGTTTCATGTGCGTGTGTTGAACCGTTGCTCCGTTTTGAGTGTGCTCTATATGAAACTTGCTTGTTTTTGCATGTAGCTTCATATTACCATGTTGCATCCTTGTTTTGGTGTGTTTGCTTGATGTTTGGGTGCATTTTGCATCAATGCCATGTTTAACTTGTTTTGCTCATATCTTCTAGGCCGTAGCTCCGAATCTAATGAACTTTATATGTAACTTGACTAGAATGTCGTGTAGATCATTGTGGTGCATCTTAACTTGCTGTTTAACAACTTGAACATAAGGTTTATTCAGTTCTGGACCAATTTCGAAATATGCATATGAGGACTTACCGGAATTGTTATATGTTGTTTCCGGCCTCATTTACACTTGCTTTGATGTGTTGTTCTTGTTTGCATCATCTCTTGCCATGAGTAGCTTCATGTAGCCTTTGTCATGCATCATGCTTGTTGTGCGTCATGTCTTGTTCATGTGTGGTGTGTTTACCATGTTGTGTGCTTCTTCTCGATAGTTCCCGTTTCGTTGCGATCGTGAGGATGCGTTCGTCTGCGTGTGGTTCGTCTTCGTGGTTTCATCTTCTTCATGGACTCGTTCTTCTTCCTTGCGGGATTTCAGGCAAGATGACCGCTACCCTGGATCTCATACTATCATTGCTATGCTAGTTGCTTCGTTCTATCGCTATGCTGCGCTACCTATTACCTGTTTATCAAGCCATCCCATATTGCCATGAACCTCTAACCTTTGACACCATTCCTAGCAAACCTTGTTTGGCTATGTTACCGCTTTTGCTCAGCCCCTCTTATAGCGTTGCTAGCTGCAGGTGAAGTTGAAGATTTCTCCATGGTGGACAGGGTTATGTTGGGATATCACAATATCTCTTATATTATTAATGCATCTATATATTTGGTAAAGGGTGGAAGGCTCGGCCTTATGCCTGGTGTTTTGTTCCACTCTTGCCGCCCTAGTTTCCGTCATACCGGTGTTATGTTCTCGGATTTTGCGTTCCTAACACGGTCGGGTGATTTATGGGACCTCCCTGACAGTTCGCTTTGAATAAAACTTGTCCAGCAAGGCCCAACATTGACTTTTACCATTTGCCTCACCTATTACCTTTTTCCCTTGGGAGTCGCGCATCCCAAGGGTCATCTTTATTTTACCCCCCCCGGGCCAATGCTTGTCTAAGTGTTGGTCCAAACTAGAGCCACTTGCAGCGCCACCTCGGGGAAACTTGAGGGCTGGTTCTAGTTGTACGTAGTGCTCATCCGGTCGTGGCCTGAGACGAGATACGCGTGGCTAGTATCAGGATGTCGGCACGCCGGGAGGTCTTGCTGGTCTTGTTTTACCATTGTCGAAATGTCTTGTAAACCGGGATTCCGAGACTGATCGGGTCTTCCTGGGAGAAGGTCTATTCCTTCATTGATCGCGAGAGCTTGTCATGGGCTAAGTTGGGACACCCCTGCAGGGTATAAACTTTCGAGAGCCGTGCCCGCGGTTATGTGGCAGATGGGAATTTGTTAATGTCCGGTTGTAGATAACTTGACACCAGATCCGAATTAAAACACATCAACCGTGTGTGTAGCCGTGATGGTCTCTTCTCGGCGGAGTCCGGGAAGTGAACACGGTTTCTGCGTTATGTTTGACGTAAGTAGGTGTTCAGGATCACCTCTTGATCATTGCTAGCTTCACGACCGTTCCGCTTGTTTCTCTTCTCGCTCTCATTTGCGTATGTTAGCCACCATATCATGCTTAGTCGCTGCTGCAACCTCACCACTTTACCCCTTCCTTACCCATTAAGCTTTGCTAGTCTTGATACCCATGGTAATGGGATTGCTGAGTCCTCGTGGCTCACCAGATACTTCCAAAACCAGTTTGCAGGTGCCTATGTTACCGAGCAGGTGACGCAACCAAGCTCAAGGAGGAGCTCGATGAAGATCTTGCCCTTTGTGTTGTTTCGTTCTAGTTGATCATTAGTGGAGCCCAGTTGGGGTCGATCGGGGACCTTTGTCGCATTTGGGGTTCTTCTTTTATTTTGGTTCCGTAGTCGGACCTTGATTGTATCTGGATGATGTAATGCTTTATTCATGTATTTGTGTGAAGTGGCGATTGTAAGCCAACTATGTATCTCTTTCCCTTATGTATTACATGGGTTGTGTGAAGATTACCTCACTTGCGACATTGCTTTCAATACGGTTATGCCTCTAAGTCGTGCTTCGACACGTGGGAGATATAGCCGCATCGAGGGCATTACAAGTTGGTAATCAGAGCCTTCCCCGACCTTAGGAGCCCCACTGCTTGATCGTTTTTAGCGGCCGAGTTGTGTCTAGAAAAATGTTTTGAGTCATTTAGGAATATATATATCGGAGAGTTAGAAATTCTTTTTACTCCTCAGTCCCTTCGTCGATCTGGTGGACGTAGAAGTTTTGACTTTCCTCTTCTCAAATTTCACTAATTTTTTTTTTAGGATCACGCAGGTGTCTTGGAATCGTTCCGATGGTTTTATGATGAGAACATTGTCTTGGTGCCTCCTGTCAGGGGTTTAGTGGAAGTGTCCCGGGGAGTTGAGCTCTGAGGTGTTGTCGTCATAATTTTATCGTTGCAGTTCTAGAATACCAGAGTTTAGTATGCCGACATCGAAAATCTCTTTTATGCAGTTGTTGGTGAGATAACCCCGATAACCCAGTACTGAGGTGAGTACGGGAGTGTTGCCATGACTCGTATAACGGATGCTTTTCGAAGGTTGAGGTACACGATTTCCGAAGGTTTCTTGGTTATGTGTTGACGGATGGATACAGCTAGATGTAGGTATTGTTAGTTTGGGTGAGATATATTGCTTCCCCTGTATCCCCAACACCAGATTGCATAACCAGAAAGTTTCGGGAGTTTTATAGGTGGGAATTCAAGTAGCTCCTAGAATATCTTTTCGACAGATGCATGATACGGGATTGGGTAAATCTCTATCATATGTATTTGTTCCGGCTTATTCTGCAAGCCAAATCCTTTGTTTTGTTTTTATTTGTGGTATTCGAGTTGCTTCCATGTCAAATGTTGAATCCATACCTTTTCCTAAACGGTGTTCTCATATTGCTATGTGAATACTAATCCTTTTGATCATCGAGATTGTCATGTCAATTCTTTTCTACCGGTGTGCTTCTCTTCAAGTGAATCCGATCATTTCAACATTTGTGAGATCAATTCTAAGTTTTCTCAATGGTATCCGTTTCATCCGTCCCCAAGTTGCCTTTGTTTTCCCGCCCTCCCACCCTTTTTCTTCAAGGACACAAATTTCTTAATCAAGTATCCATTTATTCATGTGAAGTCTCTTCACTCTTTTCAATAAATGTTCTGATCCGGTGATCCCTCGTGAAGATGCTCACGAGCTTCAAGTTCATCATCCTTCGTTCTTTTTTCTTCTCCGATGGATCCAACTCAAGCTTTCAGTGTTGATCATATTCCTTTCCTCATGTCAAATGCTTTCTCATGCCGGTGCACCTCTTAATCATTCAGTTCTTCCTATTCATTTGTTCTGGAGTGCTGAAGATATCTCACAAGACTTGTGTTTCCATTCTCAATCCGTTCAAGATATTTCGAGGTTGTTATCTCATTCAAGCCATTTAATTCAACCGGTGCAATCTCTCTTTAAAATCTTTTCCAACGGTGTTTTCTTTTGAGTGGGCCCTAACCCACAGGTCTTTTCCCAGGATCTTACCTGACTCTTCTAATTCTTCCGGAGTTATTCTCAATTCTTTTCAAGTGTGACGTAAGAATGGATTCCATCAGTCACATGCCTTCTCCAAGAATGTTTTCAAATTATTTTCATTGTTGGATCAACCTCTCTGTTTTTTTTCTCTTTCTCCCGGAGTATCTCATACAATTCATGGTGGTTCTCATCTTCATTCTCAAGATGTGAAGACCGAAGAAGGATTTCTCTTAAATCTTGCTCCATTCTCTTCAAGATTCATGGTTCTAGCTTGATGCCATCCTCTCATAATTGTTTTCGATTGTGAGAATTCTTTTCTTACCATCCGGAGTATTTCTTGAGTTGTTTCCATTTCTTTCCTCCGAAGGCCATCATGCCATAATTCTTTATTCTCAGCTTGTAGCTATCATTCTCCTATCTTGCCGGTGCATCAATCGAATATCCTCTAATCAGTTCTTGATCTCTTTGTTCTCATGTATCTAGTTTGTCTCAAGCACCTTCGTTCATTTGCTAATTCTTACCGGTGATGCACCCCTACTTCGATCATTTTCAATTCTTACGGTGGTTCTTTCAAGATCTCTCTTCGTTGTTCATCATATCACATTCTCGGTCTGAGATGCTTCATCTTTTCTTTCCGGAGTTCAAAGTTTTCTTGGTTATCTCGTCGCGAAGCTCCATCTAAATCATTGTAAGGCTTCACCTTGTGTTTTCAACTTCTCCTTCTTTCCACCATCCTTTTAATACCGAAGTTTCTTCATGGTGGTTCATCAAGGATTCTTTCCATTCTTCAATTGTTCTTCAAGATTTCTCTTGAAGTTATGATCCGCCAAGCTATACTCTAAAATAAACATGGTGCTCAACACATGTTTTTGTTTTGAGGCGTTCAAGTATTCTTCTTCTTGCATTTCGAAGTGCAATTCTTCTACCTTAGCTTTTGAGGTGGTATTATATCATTCTTAACAATTTCCATTCATGTTTCGTGATTCACATGTTGTCAAGAATGAGGTATTTTAAATCCATCAATCTCTTCTTTGGAGTTATCTTGGTATAGATTTCACCTAAAGCCTTCCCTAAAGAATATTTCTATTTCTGGTGCTTACCAATGATCCAACTTATATCTCTATCATCTTGGTGAAGCAGTTTTCATCTCTTCATTGATCTCAAGCAAGCAATTGATTTTGATAGTGGCAGAATTTCACCTCGAGTTTTGAGATGTTTACATAAGCCCACAACAAGCTTGTGCTTCTCGTTGTTGATTTTCCAACAACTCCGTTCGATTCTTCTTTGCAAGGATGCTTTCCAAGTTCACTTGTGGCAAAAGTTGTCATTTTCTTCTCCGTCCCTTTATCCCAACGTTCTAACTTCTATTCTTTCGTTACGGAGGCATTGTGATGTTGTGCTCTTCACCCATCACCTCGTTTTGTGAGGTTCGTTTTTTTTTCTTGCTTATCCATTTAACCGGAGTGTTGTATCTTCTCTTCAATATCTTGTCATCTCATCAAGTTTTCTTCTCTTTTATACTGGAGTGCTGTCCAAATTCTGCCATTCTTGTTCCTTGGCTATCTCATTATACCGATGTGGTCATATTCTTTTCGTTCGTGAAGCTCTTATTTCCATGTCTTTCAACCTTCAAGTTCTCGTAATACTCCTTGTTCCTCTTTTCAACCGGATTGTTTGCAATCTCGTTCATCTCTGTTGTACTCTTTCTTTTAAATTGCTCAACCTCTCAAGGTTCTTTGGTTTCACTCATTGGTCAAAGAAGCAACCTAGTTTTACCTCTTCTCTTCCTCTTCCGTTTCCCCTCCGGTGCCATCCTAGATCTCGGGACGAGATCCTCTCGTAGTGGTGGAGTGTTGTAACGCCCCGGATCCAATGCGCCAGGTGTCCGCCAGTTATTCACCATCGTTGCCATGTCATTTGCTTGCGTGTTGCACTTTGTCATGTCATCATCTGGATTTTATCATGTCATCATGTGCATCTCATTTTGCATACGTGTTCGTCTCATGCATCCGAGCATTTTCCCCGTTGTCCGTTTTGCAATCCGGCACTCCTATGCCCTCCGGCGCCCCCTTTTGGCCTCTTCACTTGTGCGGGTGTTAAACTTTCTTGGAATGGCCCGAGGTTTGCCGAGCGGCCTTAGTATACCACCGGTAGACCGCCTGTCAAGTTTCATGCCATTTGGAGGTCGTTTGGTACTCCAACGGTTAACCGGGTAACCGTAAAGCCCTCTTTGAGTTGCAGCCCAACACCCCTTCCAAAGTGGCCCAAAACCCACCAAACTCCCCTCCATGCTCTCGGTCGTTCGATCACGATCGCGTGGCCGAAAACCGCACCTCATTTGGACTCTCCTAGCTCCCTCTACCTATAAATATGTGCCTCCCCCGTCCAAATCCGGGTCCCGAAACCCTAAATTTTCCCTCCGCGCCGTCGGACACGTCCGGCCCGAGCCGGACAGATCGCGCCGCCGCCCCGGACCAACCCCGTCGCGCCACGTGGCCACCCCGGCCTCCACGCGCCGCCGCGGGCCCGCGAGCCCATGCGGGGCCCGCCCGGCCCGCTCCGCCGCCGCCGCCGCCCGCGGGACGCCCGCGCGCCTGCGCCGGCGCCCCTGCCGCCGTTCGCCACCGGCCCGGCCGCCCTCGGCCGCCCGCCCGCCGCCGCGGCCCCGCCGGCGCCCTCCGCCCCTGCGCCTCCCCCCGCCGCCGGCCTTTGCGCCCCCGCCGGTCGCGCCCCGCCACCGGAGGCCGACGCCCCGTCGCCCCGCCGCCTCCCGCCGGTGGCCTCGCCGCCCGGCCGCGCCCGTCGCCGGCCACCGGAGCCCGTCGCCGCGCTGCCCGGCCCCGCCTCCGCCCGACGCCGCCGGCGCCGGATCCGGCCAGATCCGGCCGCCCCGGCCCCTCCGTCCTCAACCTCCGGCCCTCTTCCCCATCTCCTCCGGCGCCACTCCGGCGAGAAGCTCCGGCCCGATCCAGATCCGCCCGCGTTGACCTTCCCTCCCCCTCAGGTCGAAATTCCTCTAAGTCCTAAAATTCTCACATAAACATGCCATGTTCATGCCATCACATCTATGCATCTGTAGCTCCGTTTCGTGCGTGTAATATGTCAAATTGTTCGTCTCGACGATTACTTCATTTCATTCCATTGCATCATTTTCATTTGAGCTCATCTTGATGCCCGAAATGCTGTTGGAAGAGTGCATGTTGATGTTAATCTGCTGAAACTGTTATAACTTGCTCATTTATCATTTTTGCCATGATTGATGTGTGCATCCTATGAGGTTGATGTCTACATGAATGTTGATCTATGCCATGCCATCTTTCCAGGGGTGTATACCATGTATTTTTGTGAGTTGTGTGCTGAGTGCACCAAGCTTGCTAAGTAGGGTAGTTGCTGTTGCTGTTTTCCTGACAGATTCTGTTATATTTTGTTGCTATGTTAACATGCTTCTACTAATCATTCTATGCATAATCTGGAGATGTCCTATAAACATGTTTTTATCTACATGTCATGCTCTATCCATTCATGCCCTTGGTTGCAATTATAGCCTGCTGGAACATGTTGAAATCTTGCTCTAAAGTTGCTTGAAAATGTTGCTGTCAGCCTGTTAACATCAAGTTCACTTGTTCCCATGTGTTTTCCTAGAGATCCATGTATCCTATGAACTTGTTCTTGCCATGCTTAGCTTCATAAACATGCCTTCTTACTGTTGGGTGCCTTGCCATGCCATGTATTTCTCTGTGGTGAGTGATTCAAGCTCACGAACATGCCTACTTATTGTTGTTCCTGCCATGTATGAATCTGTAATATAACTTGCCATGTTTACGTGGGTGCCACCACATTTTCTATGCCTTTTTGGCTCATGGTCAGTAAGGGTCTTTTGATCTATGCAATTAGTAGATTCATGCCATGCCTTTGTTTGCCATGATATGTTCCTGTAACATGTTGTTTGATAGCTCTCAACATTGCAACCTGATGTTATTTCTGCTAAAGTCTGAAACTGTTATTATTTGCAATCTTACCATGTGTTTTTGAGCATGTTCTAGTGATTTCTGGAGATAGCGCAGTGTTCATGTTTTGTTATGCTTTACATTTACTTCATGCCCATGCCTTTTGTAATTATGTTGGGGTGCTGTAGCATATTGTTTTGATGCTTGCAATACGCCTAGTTGCTGTTATGGACAGATTGTTGCTATGACTTGTTTCATGTGCGTGTGTTGAACCGTTGCTCCGTTTTGAGTGTGCTCTATATGAAATTTGCTTGTTTTTGCATGTAGCTTCATATTACCATGTTGCATCCTTGTTTTGGTGTGTTTGCTTGATGTTTGGGTGCATTTTGCATCAATGCCATGTTTAACATGTTTTGCTCATATCTTCTAGGCCGTAGCTCCGAATCTAATGAACTTTATATGTAACTTGACTAGAATGTCGTGTAGATCATTGTGGTGCATCTTAACTTGCTTTTTATCAACTTGAACATGAGGTTTATTCAGTTCTGGACCAATTTCGAAATATGCATATGAGGACTTACCGGAATTGTTATATGTTGTTTCCGGCCTCATTTAAACTTGCTTTGATGTGTTGTTCTTGTTTGCATCATCTCTTGCCATGAGTAGCTTCATGTAGCCTTTGTCATGCATCATGCTTGTTGTGCGTCATGTCTTGTTCATGTGTGGTGTGTTTACCATGTTGTGTGCTTCTTCTCGATAGTTCCCGTTTCGTTGCGATCGTGAGGATGCGTTCGTCTGCGTGTGGTTCGTCTTCGTGGTTTCATCTTCTTCATGGACTCGTTCTTCTTCCTTGCGGGATTTCAGGCAAGATGACCGCTACCCTGGATCTCACTACTATCATTGCTATGCTAGTTGCTTCGTTCTATCGCTATGCTGCGCTACCTATTACCTGTTTATCAAGCCATCCCATATTGCCATGAACCTCTAACCTTTGACACCATTCCTAGCAAATCGTTGTTTGGCTATGTTACCGCTTTTGCTCAGCCCCTCTTATAGCGTTGCTAGCTGCAGGTGAAGTTGAAGATTTCTCCATGGTGGACAGGGTTATGTTGGGATATCACAATATCTCTTATATTATTAATGCATCTATATATTTGGTAAAGGGTGGAAGGCTCGGCCTTATGCCTGGTGTTTTGTTCCACTCTTGCCGCCCTAGTTTTCGTCATACCGGTGTTATGTTCTCGGATTTTGCGTTCCTAACGCGGTCGGGTGATTTATGGGACCCCCCTGACAGTTCGCTTTGAATAAAACTTGTCCAGCAAGGCCCAACATTGACTTTTACCATTTGCCTCACCTATTACCTTTTTCCCTTGGGAGTCGCGCATCCCAAGGGTCATCTTTATTTTAGCCCCCCCGGGGCAATGCTTGTGTAAGTGTTGGTCCAAACTAGAGCCACGTGCAGCGCCACCTCGGGGAAACTTGAGGGCTGGTTCTAGTTGTACGTAGTGCTCATCCGGTCGTGGCCTGAGACGAGATACGCGCGGCTACAATCAGGATGTCGGCACGCCGGGAGGTCTTGCTGGTCTTGTTTTACCATTGTCGAAATGTCTTGTAAACCGGGATTCCGAGACTGATCGGGTCTTCCTGGGAGAAGGTCTATTCCTTCGTTGATCGCGAGAGCTTGTCATGGGCTAAGTTGGGACACCCCTGCAGGGTATAAACTTTCGAGAGCCGTGCCCGCGGTTATGTGGCAGATGGGAATTTATTAATGTCTGGTTGTAGATAACTTGACACCAGATCCGAATTAAAACACATCAACCGTGTGTGTAGCCGTGATGTTCTCTTCTCGGCGGAGTCCGGGAAGTGAACACGGTTTCTGTGTTATGTTTGACGTAAGTAGGTGTTCAGGATCACCTCTTGATCATTGCTAGCTTCACGACCGTTCCGCTTGTTTCTCTTCTCGCTCTCATTTGCGTATGTTAGCCACCATATCATGCTTAGTCGCTGCTGCAACCTCACCACTTTACCCCTTCCTTACCCATTAAGCTTTGCTAGTCTTGATACCCATGGTAATGGGATTGTTGAGTCCTCGTGGCTCACCAGATACTTCCAAAACCAGTTTGCAGGTGCCTATGTTACCGAGCAGGTGACGCAACCAAGCTCAAGGAGGAGCTCGATGAAGATCTTGCCCTTTGTGTTGTTTCGTTCTAGTTGATCAGTAGTGGAGCCCAGTTGGGGTCGATCGGGGACCTTTGTCGCATTTGGGGTTCTTCTTTTATTTTGGTTCCGTAGTCGGACCTTGATTGTATCTGGATGATGTAATGCTTTATTCATGTATTTGTGTGAAGTGGTGATTGTAAGCCAACTATGTATCTCTTTCCCTTATGTATTACATGGGTTGTGTGAAGATTACCTCACTTGCGACATTGCTTTCAATGCGGCTATGCCTCTAAGTCGTGCTTCGACACGTGGGAGATATAGCCGCATTGAGGGCGTTACAATGTAGCCCCCAAGTGCCGGGTTGTTATGCTTGCAACAACCTAGGACTTGTAATTTCCTGATGCTCATAAAAACTTCATCTAGTGTAGCCCCCAAGGGCCGGGTCATTATGCAATAATGAGCAGGGACTTTTGTAAATATAATCATGTAAACTTTGAACAGCAATGGGGTAGCCCCCAAGGGCCGGCTCAGTAAGATAATATTGAGCTGGGACTTTGATATATACTTTAATGAAAATAACATCATATGATGTAACCCCCATCATGGGGCTTGAATTCACGTCCACAAGGTTAAGAGCCTTGTGCTTTACCAACTGAGCAGGGACTTTGTAAATATAATGGATAAAAAGCTTTGTACCTTAGATTGTTGACAGGAGCAATTGGTAGCCCCCAAGGGCCGACTCATTATGATGTGATGAGTCGGGTCTTCAATAAGATGATCAAAAAATGACTTTGCATTAGCCCCCAAGTGTCATGGTGCATGCTTGCAGCGACATGAGACTTGTGTATTTGATGTAATATAGCCCCCAAGTGCCGGGTTGTAAGCCTGCAGCAACTCGGGACTATTCCTTCAATTGTAGAATAAAAATCATATCCATTGATAATATGATAGCCATTGCGCTAAAGCGACTTTGAAAACCTTGATCATAATAGTGGTTATTGATAACCATAATAAAATCTAGCCATGTTGGCTATTTGAATAATATACCCAATGATTTATAAGCGCATAATTCCAATGGCGCAATCCAAATATATACTGGCGACTTATAGTACAAAGCCAGGCCGGGTTAATAAACACCGGATCATATGCACTAACAACTTGTAGTTGAAAGTCGTGCCGGGTTAAAGAACACCGGATTAATTTGATGAATGATAGTCATGCCGGGTCGAGAGACACCGGTTCAACATAAAATTTATCAAAAGAGAAAAATCTTGACAAAGACAAATAAAACCATGTAGTCGAGGCATTTCGAGGGCTGCCAGGCCCAAATTCGAGGCTTTTCATGGGCTTCCGGGCCACTGAGTTGAACCATTTAACAAAGCCTTTTAAGATGGACCTCCAACTAACCAATCACCGTTTTAACTTTGACAAGTTCAGGGTCTCAATGAGAGTAACTGCCAAACGTTCGGAGGGTCATGCCAGGATGACCTGGATAGGAGTGTCTTCCTTGATGAAGGCAGGTTAACCCAGGGTTTTAGGTAAATATACCAGGCTTCCAAGCCGTGGGTCGATACCCAGCTACAAGGGTCCATTCAAACTCCTTGGTATTTGACACAAGGAGCCCCCAAGTAATGTGATGAGCTGTGCTCATTGAGTGCCTATGTTTGAGCTGTGCATAGCATCCAGACTCTCTTTGGCCCCTTGGGTGTGAAGCTCCCAAGCTATGTTATGGCGTGATAGCCGGATTAATGGATAGAACTCCGCTTTTTCAGCTGAAGCCCCCATGTAACCAATAATATGATAAGCCAATAATGCGGGATACCCATGTTTGAACTGTGCATCATGGCATCAGGTCCTCTTCAGCAACCTTTAACTTTTTGCAAGAGATAAATTCTTCTTGAACCGGGATTTTGAACCAGATTTGAGAGCTTCAAAGCTTCGTGATAGATAAATTTCCCTTGAAGCGGATTGTAAACCAGATATTTGGAGAGCTTCAACGCTTTGAGAGAAAGATGTCTCTCGAACTGGATTTTGAACCGGAATCCTTTCTGATGACCCGGAACTTCTTCATTGAGCCGGGATTTTGTCATATACTTTTTGAGCCGGAAATTCTCTGACAGATTTTATATTTTCATCAATATAATAGTAGCCTTCGGGACCGGGTTATCTTTCCCTTCAACATCCTGGGGCACTTGAATTTGCTGAAACTGGCAAGACTTGCTGAGTCATATCATCGTAGCCCCCGAGTCTTAAGATGACTCAAGGAGTTGTCTTGAGATTCTCCGTACTTGACCATAGCAGAAGGTATATATCATTTGTTTTTTAACGCGATGTAAATCCACTGAAGGTTGAGGTGACTGCGGCGGGTTATAAATGATCCCGTATGAGCCGTGTCAGCAATTCAGCCAATGGTTCCTTCCAACTGGCTGTTTGAAATTTAACTTAACAGTAGTGGCAGCGATTTGTGCGCATGTCCATTGATCCATCCAGTGCAGACGGCGGTTGATGATAATTTGCCTCCAATTTGTTGGAAGAAAACCGGGCTACCCAATCAGTGACTTGCTCATAATCAAGAAGCAACTCACGCAGGCAGGTGCGGCCCTGGTGTGTCGATGTAAACCAGGCCGCAATAAACGTACGGTAGAGATGTCCACAGTAACAGAGGTGGCTCGAATAGATGAACCGGCCGCGGTGGTGTAAACCGGTGTAGACGAGAAAGAAGGCCGCGATGTTGTAAGCCGGTGCGAACGAGCAAGCTGTCCTCCGCGTTGTAAGCCGGCGCGGACGCGAGAAACAGCCACGACGTTGTAAACCGGTGCGGGAGTCCGTTAAGTAACGACAATCACCGGTGCTGAATGATGTTGGCGCGTCTCTATCTCCATGGTATAACAACCCCTTTGTCATCAGTAATTATCCTGCGTAAAAATATTGCAAGACCAAGTAATTGTTCATAAACAATTTAATATGTACTGATAAAATACATATAAAAGATAACACCTGATATTCTTGTTGGATGAACGTGGTCATGTAGCCTTATCCTCACGTGGAGTAGTAGTAGCCGACTCACAATTATGTCACGGTGACAGTAACACGTCCCCCTTTCTTTTTTTTAACAACAACGCCCATACCTTTCGACTTGTCTTCCAACCGGCCATACTTATCTCCTTCACTCATACCTTCATTAGCATGCACAAGGGCATACAAGGTGCGGCCGGTTCATATACAGAGCAGGATTTTGAAAAAGGGGGGCGGCCGTATCATAGCAACAGAAGCGGCGCAGCAGCTCGCAGTGCAGTGATAGAGGCGCGGCCGTGGCCAGCGGGAAGGCAGCCGCGAGCCAGCGCCCTCTTGCAAGAAAAAGCGGGCCGAGTCGTGGTCACGGCAACCTTGACACAGGGGTGATTCGGCAAGGCCGCTCGGAGGTGACCCGACGGTGATTTGGTGAAGCCACTCGGCGGTGACCCGGCGGCAATTCGGCAAGGCCGCTCGGCGGCGACCCGACGGCGGTTTGGCAAGGCCGCATCGTAGCGGAAAGTGGAGCTGCAGCGCGGCAGCGGAGGGCCGGTGACGGTTTAGAGGCAAGGCCGAGCCGGGCTCACTGGAGCCGGCAGGGAGCCACTTAGTCCGGCACACGGACAGCTCAGCAGAGGCTCGCGGCGGGATCAGCCACCCACATGCGCGGCGATAACAATCAGCAACTTGGGCACAAAGCTGAGCGAAGGGTAGCGGCGACGACTCGCGACGATAGGGCCGGTTCAACCCGGCAGGTCGACGAGATGTGGCAGCGGCGAGTTGGAGAAGCGTGGCCATGGCCAGCGGGAAGGCATCTCCGAGCTAGCGCCGTCTCGCAAGAAAGAGTGGGCCGGGATATGGCCATGGCGGCCTTGACGCGTGGGCGAAGTAACAATGATTCGGCCGGGGCAATAAAGCGAAGGCCAGGCTGCCCAGCAGTGATCCGTCCACGGTTTGTGAGGTCAACGGATGCTTGGTGAGACAACAGCAAAAGCGGTTCCCGGCAGTGGCGACCCGATGGCGAGACACGGTGGCGGTTCGTCCATGGAGGGGTCGAGGCAGCTCGCAGCAACTTTGGTCCAATGCGTAACTGGCACGCAGTGCGGGGGGACGACTGGGCGGATTTTGGTATGTATGACGGGCGCGTCCAAGACGACCCGGCGCCGGCTTACTGTCGGTGAGGCGAGCAGGACCAGCTCACAGGGCTAAAGGAGCCAGCCGCAATGGAGTGGAGGGCGTCCAAAGCACGCGGCCGCGGAGATGAAGTACAGTAGCGGAGGGCCGCGGCAGTTTGAGCAGGCAAAATACTGCAGCAGACGGCATCAACTTTCAGCGGTTTGAACAGGGGACTTGATGCAAAGCGGTGATTTGAAGAGGGCACACCAACGACGGCTCAATGGCGACGCGCTCAGAGGCCATCAGCTCACGGAGCAACTCGGAGTGGAGGCCGAACGACTCAAGGCCGGGTCAGCTTGCAGGTAGAGCAGAGCAGGTTGGAGGCGTGGCGCAACAGAGGAACAGAGGCCGGTCCGGTGACTCCGCACGGGACGGTAACGGAGGATGGACGGCCGCCTCGGCGACTTAGCAGGGGAGGAGACTGTCGCAGGGGAAATGACACCGCGGTCGATCTGGTGACAGCAACTCAAAGGCGGGTCTGTGGCCGAAAGGAGGCTTGATGAAGCAGTTTAACACACGACAAGAGGTGGGCCGGCGAGGCACAGCCGCGACCGTAGAGGTGATGACGGGGCGGCGACTTGTGGCTCGGGGCAAACGGGGCGAATCCATGCGACAAAAGAAGAGCGATGCAGCGGGTCGCAGTTGAGGAGGGGATGTAGCGGCTTGCGGCTCGGCGCAAGGGCGGCTCGTGGCCGGCTTGACACGGACGTCGGATCGATGCCATGGTGGTTGCTCGGAGGTGGCGGTTCAGGCATAGCCTGTTTGACGAGGCGACGGCAGCCCGCGAGGCAATAGTGGTGGTGGCTCAACCGTAGCGGAAATCGACGCGTGGACAACTCAATAGGAGGAGCTGTGACTCATCTACTCTCCTGGTGACTTGCTACCTTTATGCAGAAACGTACTAACGGATTGATTCCTTGCCTCAATCCACACGCCAATTTGGATGTGCCTCCCCCTCCAAATTCGTGGATGAAAACCCTAGACTTCTTCCCCTCGTGCCGCCAGACTTCCCCCCCCCCCACCGACGGACATGTCCGCCGCCACCGTCCGCCCTATCCGCCGCCGGCCCCCCTCTCTCTCCTCCACCGCCAGGGCCCACCCGGCCTGAGCCGCCGCCCGCCGCCGCCCGTGCGGATCCGCACCTCCGCCCGCTCCCGCCGGGCCTCCCGCACCACCGCTCGAGGGGAGGAGCCGCTCGATCCAGCACTGCCGGTCGCCTCCCGATTCGCGCCATCCGGCCCCGGCGCCGTGCGCCGCCGCTCTGCCCGAGCTCCGCCCGAGCTCACCGGCTCCACCGCGGCTCGACCGCGCCGCCCGCGCCTCTCCTCTGCCGCTCTAGCTTCGGCCACCTCCACGCCGGCGCCACCCACCCCACGACCTCCGCCACCTCTCCCGCTCGCCGCTGGCTGGATCCGGCGAGATCCGGCCCGGAGGAGCCTCGCCGCCGCCCAAGTTCGCCGGAGCCCTCGCCGGCCGGATCCACCGCAAGCCGGACCAGATCCACCGGTCCTCGCAACCAAACGCCACCCCACGCCCTGGATCTCTCCATCCCTCTTGTCCCCGTCCACTTTTCCCGGAGGTTGTTTTTCCAGTCCCGAAATTTTTGCATTATGTTGCCCTGTTAATCATGCCATAACTTCACGTGTGCTGCTCCGTTTCATGCATATAGTATATCAAAATGTTCATTGTGAGATGATCTTAATTCTGTTCATTGCGCCATGCTTGTTTGAGTTCATCTTGATGCCGTAATAGTCGTTGCAAAAGTGCTATACGATGTTAACTACTGTCTGTTAATAGAACTTGGTGATTTGTCTTTTTCATTGCATTTTGTGTGTGCATCCTATCAGCTTGATGTCTACATGTGTTTTGAGATACATCATGACATCTTTACGGTGGTGCAATCCATGTATTTTTGTGAGTCTTGTAGTGAGCGCATCGAGCTTGTGAAGTAGGGTACTTGTTGTTACTATTTTGCTAGGCTGAATCTGTTACAACATGATGCTATGTAAACCTTCTGCTACAAGTCATACTATGCATAATCGGGAGATGTTCACTAAGGGTGTTTTGTTATACATGTCATTATCTATCCGTCCATGCCCCTGGTTGCATTTATAGCCTTCTGTAGCTTGTTGTAATCTTGCTCTCAAATTGCTAAATAATGTTGTTGTCAGCCTGTTAACATTAAGTTCAGTTTTGCCATGTGTTTTGCTAGTGATCCATTCACCCTATGAACTTGCTATTGCCATTATTAGCTTCATAAATATGTCATATCATTGTTGGTCACCTTGTCATGCCATGTATTGCTCTGTGGTGAGTTGTACAAGCTCACCAACATGCCTACTTATCATTGTTCCTGCCATGTCTGAATCTTTCGTATCATATGTCATGTTTGCATGGATGCTACCATCTTTTCTGTTGATGTTTGGATTTAGTTCAGTAAGGGAGTTTTGTTAATCGCTTTTAGTTATAGCATGCCATGCCTTTGTTTGCCATGATAAGTTCCTATAACGTGTTGTTTGATAGCTCTAAACTGTTATTATTTGTAATCTTGCCATGTCCTTTTGAGCATGTTCTAGTGATTTATTGAGATAGCTCAGTGTTCATGTTTCGTCATGCTTTATCTATACATCATGTCCATGCCTTTTGTTTTTATGTTGAGGTGCTGTAGCATATTGTTTTGGTGCTTGCTAGATGCCTAGTTGCTGTTTTGGACAACTTGTCCTTTAAACTTGTTTCATGTGTATGTGTTGAACCGTTGCTCCGTTGTGAGTGTGCTCTATATGAAACTTACTTGATTTCGCATGTAGTTTCATCTTATAAGGTTGCATCCATGTTTCTAGTGTTTGCTTGATGTTTGAATGCATTTTGCATCAATGCCATGTTTAACTTGTTTTGCTCATATCTTCTAGGTCGTAGCTCCGAACTAAATGAACTTTATATGTAACTTGACTAGAATTTCGTGTAGATCATCTTGGTGCGTCTTAACTTGCTGTCTAAAAACTTCAACTTAATGTTTGTTCAGATATGGACCAACTTCGAAATTTGCATATGAGGACTTACCGGAATTGTTATATGTCGTTTCCGGCCTCATTTAAACTCGCTTTGATGTGTTTCTCTTTTATGCATCATCTCTTGCCATGAGTAGCTTCATTTAGCCTTTGTCATGCATCATACTTGGTTGAGCATCATGACATGTCTATGTGTTGTGTGTTTACCTTGTTGTTTGATTCTTTCCGGTTGTGCTTCTTCTCGTTAGTCCCTGTTTCGTTGCGATCGTGAGGATTCGTTCTTCTACGCTTGGTTCATCTTCGTGGCTTCATCTTCTTCATGGACTCGTTCTTCTTCCTAGCGGGATTTCAGGCAAGATGACCGTCACCCTGGATCTCACTACTATCATTGCTATGCTAGTTGCTTCATTCTATCGCTATGTTGCGCTACCTATCTCTTGTTGATCAAGCCTCCCAAATTGCCATGTCAGCCTCTAACCTTTTCACCCTTCCTAGCAAACCGTTGCTTGGCTATGTTACCGCTTTGCTCAGCCCTCTTATAGCGTTGTTAGTTGCAGTTGAAGTTGTAGATTGCTCCATGATGGATAGGATTATGTTGGGATATCACAATATCTCTTATCTAATTAATGCATCTATATACTTGCTAAAGGGTGGAAGGCTCAGCCTTATGCCTGGTGTTTTGTTCCACGCTTGCCGCCCTAGTTTCCGTCATACCGGTGTTATGTTCCTTGATTTTGCGTTCCTTATGCGGTTGGGTGATTTATGGGACCCCCTTGACAGTTCGCTTTGAATAAAACTCCTCCAGCAAGGCCCAACCTTGGTTTTACCATTTGCCTCACCTAAGCCTTTTTCCCTTGGGTTTCCGGAGCCCGAGGGTCATCTTTATTTACCCCCCCCTGGGGCAGTGCTCCTATGAGTGTTGGTCCAAACTAGAGCCCTTTGCAGCGCCCCCTCAGGGAAACTTGAGTTCTGGTTTTAGTTGTACGGATTGCTCATCCGGTGTGCCTTGAGAACGAGATATGTGCAGCTCCTATCAGGATTTATGGGCACATTCCGGCGGCTTTGCTGGTCTTGTTTTACCATAGTCGAAATGTCTTGTAAACCGGGATTCCGAGACTGATCGGGTCTTCCTGGGAGAAGGAATATCCTTCGTTGACCGTGAGAGCTTGTGATGGGCTAAGTTGGGACACCCCTGCAGGGTATAAACTTTCGAGAGCCGTGCCCGCGGTTAAGTGGCAGATGGGAATTTGTTAATGTCCGGTTGTAGAGAACTTGACACTTGACTTAATTAAAACGCATCAACCGCGTGTGTAGCCATGATGGTATCTTTTCGGCAGAGTCCGGGAAGTGAACACGGTTTTGGGTTATGTTTGAACGTAAGTAGTTTCAGGATCACTTTTTGATCATTGCTATCTTCACGACCGTTCCGTTGTTTCTCTTCTCGCTCTTATTTGTGTATGATAGCCACCATATATGCTTAGTCGCAGCTGCAACCTCACCACTTATCTTTTCCATACCCATTAAGCTTTGCTAGTCTTGATACCCATGGTAATGGGATTGCTGAGTCCTCGTGGCTCACAGATTACTACAACAACAGTTGCAAGTACAGGTTATGCGATGATCATGACGCGAGTGCGATGCTTGCTTGTTTTGGAGTTCATCATCTGCTTCTTCTTCGATCAGGGTATAGGTTCCAGGTCGGTAGCCTGGGCTAGCAGAGTGGATATTGTTTGAGTTTCTTTTTGTGTACCATCCGTAGTCGGATGTTGATCTGTTGTATGATGTTGATGTATTCTTGGGGCATTTGTGCCTTATGTATGTATCCCCAACTATTATATAATGGTTTGATGTAATGATATCCACCTTGCAAAAGCGTCTTCAAGATGCGCTTCTATCCTTGGTGGGACCTTCGAGTTCCTTTAGGATATGGTCGCATCTTGGGCATGACAATACACCTGGCTTCCAAGCCTGGCTTGATAGACTATTACAAGGGCCCTTTCAAAGTTTTTGTTGATGTGCACAAAGAGCCCCCAACTAACATTGTGAGCTGTGCTCAGTGGGTACCTATCTTTGAGCTGTGCGTGGCAACAAGCTCTCTTTGGTCCCTTGGGTGTGAAGCTCCCAAGCTATGTTGTGGTTTTATAGGCCGGTTTACTGGAAAACTCTTCTTTGTAAGCATGAGCCCCAAGTAACCAGGGAGACATATACGACGAAAACGGTAGAGGCCCCGCTTTAGGAAGGATGTTGGTTTATTTGTTGATCATAATATGTACATTGTCAAAAATATATACATAGTAGGAGCATATGGCTCAGGTGTAGTAAGGCCAAAGATGAGCTATATTCCACGGCCGGCGAGTCTCCTCTGATTTGCGTGAGTCTTTGTGCTCTCGAACATTGATGAGGTAGTATGACCCGTTGTTCAAATTCTTGATGACCACAAAGGGTCCTTCCCAAGGTGGAGACAACTTATGCATGTCAGTCTGATCTTGGATAAGCCGGAACACCAAGTCGCCTTCTTGAAAAGTCCTGGTCTTAACCCGACGGCTGTGATAACGCCGCAGGTCTTGCTGATAAATCGCCGAGCGAGCTGCCGCAATATCCCGTTGTTCATCTAACAAGTCCAAGGCATCCTGCCGTGCTTTTTCATTATCCGCTTCAACATAAGCTACCACTCGGGGCGAGTCATGACGTATATCACTTGGGAGAACCGCTTCTGCTCCATATACCATGAAGAAGGTTGTGTAACCCGTAGATCTATTGGGGGTGGTGTTAATACTCCATAGAATGGAAGGCAAGTCCTCTACCCAACAACTCGGCGTCCGCTTCAAAGTGACCATAAGCTGGGGCTTGATACCCTTTAAGATTCCCTGATTAGCTCTCTCCACTTGACCATTAGATTGGGGGTGGGCTACCGATGACACATCAAGCCGGATGTGCTCACGTTGACAGAATTCTTCCATAGCTCCCTTGGAGAGAATCGTGCCATTATCTGTTATAATGCTGTGTGGAAAGCCAAACCGGAAGATCACCTTTTTCATGAACTGAACCGCCGTGGCCGCATCACACTTGCTCACTGGCTCTGCCACCACCCACTTGGTGAATTTATCAACTGCCACCAGGAGGTGGGTCTTTTCATCCTTGGATCTCTTAAAAGGCCCAACCATATCCAGCCCCCAAGTTGCAAACGGCCAGGTAATTGGAATCAGCCTCAACTCCTGAGCCGGAACATGAGCTCGACGTGCAAACTTCTGACAGCCGTCACACCTTCGGACCAAATCTTCCGCATCAACATGAGCTGTTGACCAGTAAAAACCGTGCCGGAAAGCCTTAGCCACCAAGGATTTTGAATCGGCATGATGACCACAATCTCCTTCGTGGATTTCATGCAAGATCTTACAGCCTTCTTTGGAAGAAACACAACGCTGAAACGCCCCTGAGACACTATAGTGGTGCAACTCGTCATTGACAATAGCCATGGACTTAGAACGCCCGATTATCTGTTTGGCTAAAACTTCGTCCTCTGGTAACTTGCCCCGGTTCATATACGCCAGGTACGGCAACATCCAATCAGGGATAGCATGAAGAACCACTACCAGTTGAGCCTCCGGATCAGGAATCACCAGATCCTCCTCCGTCGGTACCTTGACTGACGGATTATGCAGAACATCCAGGAAAACATAGGGATCTGAGCCGTCTTAAAGTGTCTGCCGCTTCATTTTTACGCCGATCAATGTGCTCGACCTGATAACCCTTGAAGTAACCAGCAATAACGTCCACCTCCTGGCGATAAGCCGCCATGAGTGGATCCTTGGAATCCCACGTACCGGACAGTTGCTAAGCCACTAAATCGGAGTCACCAAAGCAACGTACCCGGATTAAGTTCTTCTCCTTTGCCATACGCAGTCCATGGAGTAAAGCCTCATACTTAGCTGCATTGTTAGTACAGGGAAATATTAAGCGGAGAAAATAACAAAATTTGTCACCTCGAGGGGAAGTAAGAACAACTCCAACCCCCGAGCCCTCCAATTGTCAGGATCCATCAAAGCGAATAGTCTAGTATGTGTTATCCGGTTTATCCTCGGGTGTCTGCAACTCCATCCAGTCGCTGATGAAGTCTATGAGCGCTTAGGACTTGATAGCAGTGCGAGGCATGTATTTCAACCCGTGAGGCCCAAGCTCAATAGCCCACTTAGCAACCCGGCCAGTTGCCTCCTTGTTTTGAATGATGTCTCCCAATGGAGCAGAACTGACCAAAGTGATGGGATGGCCTTGAAAGTATTGCTTGAGCTTCTGGCTCGCCATAAACACTCCATACACCAGCTTCTGCCAATGGGGGTATCTCTGTTTGGACTCGATAAGCACCTCACTGATATAGTAAACCGGCCGTTGAACCGGATATTCCTTACCAGCCTCCTTGCGCTCCACCACAATAGCCACGCTGACAGCTCGGGCATTAGCAGCCACATATAACAACAATGGTTCATTATTAATGGGGGCAGCAAGGACGGGCGGCTCGGCCAACTGCTTCTTCAAATCCTCAAACGCCACATCAGCAGCATCACTCCAAACAAAGTTGTCTGTTTTCTTCATCATCTGGTAAAGCGGGATCACCTTCTCTCCCAACTTGCTGATAAACCGTCTCAGTGCTGCAATCCGACCTGCCAGTCTTTGAACGTCATTGACACACGCCGGTTTAACCAGGGATGTGATAGCCTTGATCTTTTCTGAATTAGCCTCAATGCCCCTATTGGACACCAGAAAACCCAAGAGCTTGCCAGCCGGTACACCAAAAATGCACTTAGCCGGATTAAGTTTCATTTTATAAACCCTTAGATAATGAAAAGTTTCCTGCAAATCAGATATGAGTGTCTCTGCTTTCCTGGATTTCACTACGATATCATCCACATAAGCATGAACATTATGCCCAATCTGATTATGGTGGCTATTCTTCACACACCGCTGATAAGTCGCCTGAGCACTCTTGAGCCCAAAAGGCATAGATACATAATAGAAGGCTCCAAAAGGAGTTATAAAAGCTGTCTTCTCCTGGTCCTTAACTGCCATTTTGATCTGATGGTAACCCAAATAAGCATCCAGGAAACTCAAATGCTCACAACCTGCCGTAGCATCAATGATTTGATCAATACGAGGGAGGGCAAAGGGATCAGCTGGGCAAGCTTTGCTCAAATCTGTGTAATCCACACACATACGCCAAGTGCCGTTTTTCTTAAGTACCAGCACCGGATTAGCCAACCACTCAGGGTGAAACACCTCCACAATAAACCCTGCCGCCAATTGTCACAGCCCAGGAATTGCCTGTAACTAATTGCATGAAAGCATTCATGTCATCATGTTTAAATTTTGCTTAAGCTTGAAATGGGGATGACAAACCCTAGCACCAAATGAAATGCAATTAGGATCAAAATAAAAATATTTTCAATGAACCCAAAATGCCCATTAGAAAACTTCATTATTTTTGATAAAGGTGAAAACCTCTGCCAAAAATGATGCACATATTTTTAGGCCATTCTGGATTTTTGAATTAAATCATATTGTATTTGACTTTGGGCATTTAAATACTATAAATAATTTAAGTGCTCAAATAATTCTTAAACTAAATGTGGGTCACTGGAATAATCCAGAGAGAGTCCACAAATTATGTCAGGAGTTTACAAAATGGGTTAGTATTTTTACTAATTTAAAACAGAGGAAAAGAAATAAAAAACAGAAAGAATTAGGAAAAGGCATAGAGAGAGAGAGAGAGTTACCTGGCGCTCACCTGGCAGCCCATCTAGCTCGCCCAGCCCACCAGGGGTAGGGAGGTCTTCTTCCTCCCACCAGTCGAACGCACGGAGTGTGGCCGACGCACGCAGGCGTGCCCCGGCCACCTCCTTCTCGCCGACGATCCCCTGGATGCGTGGACGACTTTCCCATGTCGTCCCAATCCCGCTGACCCCCTCGCTCACTCTCCCTCTTCTCTGGCTCTCTCACTCACGCACAACCGAGCACGGCCATCGCCGCTGCTCAATGCCACCGTGCTCTCTGGCCGTCCCTCGACCAACCGCCAAGCCCATTGGCTCCGCCTCATCGCCTGCTACCTCTCCGTCGAGCTACGCATCGCCGGACGCCCTACAGCCTCGCCATCGACCCTTCTTCTCCATGATCAACATATGAGATCGCCACCGCCGCACCGGCTGCACAAAGCCTTCCCCGAGCTTGCCGACCGCTCCATTAGATCCGCTGTGAGCTTCTGCGTCGAAGCCCCCTCTTCCTCGCGTCGCTTTCTCGCCATAGACGTCGCCCCCTTGATGACCGTAGCACGCCACCGCCTGAGCTCGCCGTCGACGTAACTCCGGTGACCATTCGGTCACCCCGGCGAGCCCAACGTACTTGTGGCATCCCATAAAGCATTCCTAGCGCAAGCACCCGCCCGTTTGCACGCCGCAGCAGCTAACCCGTGGCCACCAAAACTCCGGTGGCCGCAACCGAGCTCGCCGCCGTCGACTCCGGCCACCCCAGGCCTGGAGACCACCACCATCTGACGCGCCATCGCACCAGCTCTCCGTAGGGCCAAAGGGGGCACCGAACGGTGCACTGTAGGCGAAACCCGAGCCCCTCCAGTGTCCCTCCGCCGCGTTTTGAGGTCGCCGCCGTCCATACTCCGGCGAAGCTGACGTGGGACGTCATTAGCGGCTAATCACCCGCTAATACCGCCACTAACTAACCCCCTAGCTCACTTACAGACGGGCCCCACAGCCCTTCATTAACCTGGATCAGTTTTTGACTAGGATTAGATTAACTCTAGTGGGCCCAGGCTATCAGGTTTGACCGGCCCAGTTAGCTTTGACCTGGCCCCACTGGTCAGCCTCTATTCCTGCCTTGTTACACTGAAATGCGGGACCCACGTGTCAAGTTTGACCCAGGGCAGCCCTGTTGACCTGCTGATGCAAGCATGACGCAGTAAGTCATTTTCTGGATTAATTTTAACTCAGGAAATTCCACAAAATGCCCAAAACTTCTAAAATTCATAGAAATTCAAGCGTAGCTCCAATGAAATAAGTTATATATGAAAAATGATCAGAAAAATCCAATCTATCCATCTGTACCATTTTCGTGCATGTTGGAACAACTTATAGCTGTTGTTTAGGACAAATCAAATACATGGCATTTGAATAATCACATATGGAGTTGAATTTGAATCCTTGGTTCAAACCAACTTCATTTAATCTGGTTGCTAGATGCATTAGCTGAAATAACAGCATATTGACATGTCATGATCATGCATCATATTATGCATTGCATTGATTGTGTTCCCTCTCTGTTGCCGGTGGTTGTTCCTTCTCGATAGACGTGTTTCGACGATGAGTTCGATGACACCGATGAAGAGCTATACTGTCTTCAGAAGTGCCAGGCAAGCAAAACCCCCTTGTTCATTCTGATACAATCCCACTCTCTCGCTCCTGCTCTCTTTTACTGCATTAGGACAATAATGACATATATGTTACTTGCTGCGGTAGTTGAACCCCTTTCCTCTGCATGACCTGTCATTGCCACAGTAAATAGTTGAAACCCACTAGCAAGAGTAGGAGTTGTTTGAGCCCTGATGTGCCTACTCATTCATGCTTGTTTGTCATGCCAACTACTGCTTAGAGTTGATTCAGGTCTGATTCATCGAGGATGAATTGGAATGTTGTGAACATTTCCTAGTTTTTGTGAGCTAAGTGTTTGAACAGGATTTGGTAAATGTAGCGGTGAGAGGCCATGTAGGAGTACATGGTGGGTTGTCTCATTGAAACCGTCCTCGGGAACCGAGTTCTGTGTTTGTGATCCATGAACAGTTGCTACCACACATTGGGTTCTGGTAACTCAACCCCTCTCGACTTATTAATCAACTCGATCTCTGTCCAGGAGTTGCAACTAGTTTCTGGTGTCTGTAGGTAGTACTAGTAGTCTACCAAGTAGCACCCGGTACAGGTGGGCTTGGGACAGACTAGGCACCATGGCACGGTGTACCAAGCGTAGCTCCAGCCGTCGAGATGGGCTTGGGAACCCTGCACACATCGTTTGGGGCCGTGAGCGACACCCCGGCCGAATCTCCTTGTGGATGGAACCCGAATAGGCGATAAACCTGGACTAGGGACTTGCGTGGTTAGTCAGGTCGTGGCCGACACCCTCGCCAGGGTTCTGCTTGAAGGTTGCCGAGATACATGACGTGTACATGGAGATAAGTGGCGAGAGCATGTGTGAAGAAGTACACCCCTGCAGGGTTAATATGATCTATTCGAATAGACGCGCCCACGGTAAAGGACCTCTGGGTTGCCTATACAGTTCATAGACAAGTGAAATTGGATACTCTAAAATGCGCGAGATAAGCATGAGTGCTATGGATGGCGTTCTCGTAGGGAGACGGGAGCGGATCCATAGTGGTGTATTGATATGGTGAATATGTGGACTCGTGTGCGCCACCTCGAAGAATTACATTGCAGTCGTAGTTCAAGATAGCCACTCAGTCAAAGCTGGCTTGCTGCAGTTAAACCCCACCATCCCTTTGTTGATAATGATGCATATGTAGATAGTTCTGATGTAAGTCTTGCTGGGTACATTTGTACTCATGTTTGACTATTTTATGTTTTTGCAGAGAGACTTCAGTCTCATTAGTAGTTCTGCGTGGACTTCAATGTTTAGCTTGTTACCTCAGCTACTATCTTGTGCCCTCGGCAGGAACTGGTAGATAGTCAGGCTTCTCAGCCTTTTTCATTTATAGTTGTCTGTACTTAGACATGTTAAGCTTCCGCGTGTGCTTTGACTTGTATGTTCTGAATGTTGGGTCATGAGACCCATGTTTGTAATATATAGCTCCTCGGAGCCTATTGAGTAAAATACCTGGGTCGTAGAGTCATGTGGTGATGCCATGTTGTATTTGCACATATCGAGCATATTGTGTGTATGTTATTGAAATGCTTGGTATGTGTGGGATCTGACAACCTAGTTGTTTATCCTTGGTAGCCTCTCTTACCGGGAAATGTCTCCTACTGCTTCCATTGAGCAATGCTAGCTTGCTACTGCTCCAAACACTTAGGCTGGCCGGCATGTGTCCTTTTTCGTTCGTGTGTCTGTCCCTTCGGGGAAATGTCACGCAGTGTCTACCGGAGTCCTGCTAGCCTACTATAGCCTAGATTCTCTAGAGTCCTGCTAGCCCAGCTGCTACAGCCCGGTTTCACTCGCTGTTGACCGACACGTTTGTTGTTGGGTCATGTATGCCTTTCCCTGTAAGTTAGCGCCACTTTGTGTTCATGACTAGTCATGTTAGCCCGGGTTCTTTGTCATATGGATGCTAGCCACATTATCATAAACGTGAGCCAAAAGGCGCAAACGGTCCCAGGCCTGGTAAGGCGACACCCGTGGGAATACCATGCGTGAGGCCGCAAAGTGATATGAGGTGTTACATGCTAGATCGGTGTAGCATTGGATCGGGGTCCTGACAGCGTTGGTATCAGAGTCTAACTGCCTGTAGGATTACCAAGCCAAACTGGTCGAAGTTGAGTCTAGAAATGCTTTAGTTATATAAGGGAATTGATTGTGGGATGGAACGTAAGGCTCTTTTTACTCCTTATACCTTATGCCCTCTGATTTGAGTCATCTTATCTTTCCTACGGGGTTAAGGAACTAGGCTTTCTCTTCTTCCTATCAGGATCATGTGTTACTAATCCGTAGACTTATAGGATTGATGGTTTCAAGCCTCAGTTCAATTCCTACTACTTCCGTGTGTTGACAGTTGAACTCGGAACCTTGATATTGTGATGTTGAGTGGTTATGCCATCATTTGTGTGATGTCTCAGAATCTCTTTTGAGCATTTACAGCCGTTATGCTGTCCGAGTCATCCCAGGTTTCTATATAGTCTGATGCATTTGCAAATCCTTTCTTTTCGTTTCCGATGTCCTTTTGGGCCAGCTTAACCACACTAATCGGCAAGTTGAGGTACTCTATTTCCTCGATGTATATGTTGGAGCTATTATTATGACCCTAGGTGTCTTAGAGTATCACCTAGTAATCCGTCCATGTTTTGTGATCCCAGTGTGGTGATTCTGGCCATTATTCTCGAAAGCATCCCGTGATGCCACTTAGTAGTAGGTATTCTACTTCTGGGTTCCTGAACCCGAGATTCACCTTAATTACCTCGTGTTTGGTAGTGTTTGCTAGTTCCTTCAGGATATTAGTAACCTTTGCGATAGTCCTCGAGGTTCGTGGTATATCGTTCTTCCATATACCATGAACTACTCATGGCAGAAGTTCTTTTGAACCGAAAGATCACAACCAGAGTGCTCTTGGTGAGTTCTCGATTCTAAGATGTGACTCTACGAGTCCTACCTTCTCCGCATGGGTTATCCGGAAGAAATATGTTGAGCTTTCTTCGACATACTAATCTGTGCATCCATAGCTTAGAAAATTGTATGTTCCTTTGAGTTGTCCCTCTTTAGTTGTTTTCTGGCCCTCGTCTATCAATTGATAGTAAGGAGTAGTCGTGCACTCGTGTTCATTGATGTCTATTACTCCTATGGTCCGTCAAGCCATTCTATTCGGAATGACTAGGAGAAACAAACTCCAGTACCTCATCCATATCCAGGATTGGGTCCAAGTAGTTGTAATCCGCAAATAAAAATGCCAATCCAACTTTTGATTCTGTTCTACCCTGGAGTATTACCTCCTTCATGTCAGGATTATCGTGGGAATTGCACACCCTCCTATGAACTCTTGATATAGTGATACTTCTCGCCCTCATTATTCATTTCTCGGCTCCCGTGTTGTTGCAGCCGTAATGCCGACAGATGAACTATGATGTGTGAAAACAATACTCCTAGAAACTCTGTTGCTTGGTAGTTAAAGGACAATAATTTTCTTAGCGTGTTGGTTCTTGAATCATCATTCTAAGATAGATTGTGCTATCTAGTCCTTATTCTCGGTGCACCTTTTGATCAATGAGTTAGGGCTATGCCAATCCCTTGCTTATTTGATCATCTCGTCTTGCCCTGAAAAGCAAGCTCGTTCTCGTGCTTAATAGCATATCGGTGGTTCATGATTTTCCGATTATCTTCTCTGAAGTATCACCAGGTTGTCACCTGATCGCTATGTTGAGCTTGTGATCAAGTTGGTTTTCGAAACCACACTTTCTCTCAGAATCTGTGTTGGATACCCTGAGCTAGTTTGTCAAGCTAAACAACAACTTGGAGAGTTGGAAGATAAAAGCTTGTCCAACTCAGTTCATTCCAAAGGGATATCCTTGTGAGTGTGTGTTGAAGAAATATGATATCTTCATTGGTTGATCCTCGTGGTCAATTGTTGGATCTATTGTCTTACCCAAACCTTTGATTTGAGTATGGGCTATCATCAAATCAAATCACAACCAACGATATTCGTAATGTTGTCTTACTCATGGTTGTACCTCGAGCATACACCATTATATCTCCCGGGTCTGACCAATGCTATCTCCTTGTTCACATAATTGTGGAATTCCACTTATATGGAAACCTGGATGAATTGTTGTTGATCCCATTAGCAACATTGTTATCTTCTCCATGATTCGTGTTGAACATACAACTAGTATTGGAAACTTTATAAGCATTATCTTCATTTCCCGTTCATGAAGCATATGTTTGGACGAAAGAAGTGAGTCCCTCTAATTCATGTGCACTTGATGCAAGTTGCCGCCATGAATTTGAGAAGGCTTGTTTTACCTCCTCTAGAATCATCCCAAGTCACTCATGCACATGCGAAGTATTCTATGGTGTGATAGACTGATCATCTTCATTCCATACTTATCGCTAGCACACCAAGCCACTGATTGATTTGTTGAAGGAGAAGGAGTTCCTTCGTAAGAGCTAGTCATGACTTATGTTAGGACTTCGTTATCCTCGATGATGGTTCCCAACCTGAACTCAGTAGTGCTTTATTATAAGACTACTATGTGGTCATGCTTGTCTAGGACAGCATGTTCACATGTGTTTAGCAGGACCGGCTCATGTTTTGGAGCTTGCTATCGTAGTTCATTTCCCCAGAATCTCGCAACGTCATCTCGTCAATTTGTGTTGCAAACTTTCACTTTTCTCTCTAGATTCGATGAGTCTGGAATATCCTCACATCGACCAGATCTGAATCTCAGGCAGATGTGATAGTTGGAATGTTTCCCAAGAACTATAATTTTGGTCTCTCTGTAAACCGGTAAAGTGGATGTCGTGGCCAACACACCAGCCGGAAGATCTATTATTGTAGTAACTTGATTGAGCAAGTTGGCTACCTCCCCATAAGGATTTTGTAGGATTTACTTCGGTAATTGTTCCTTATGGATTCTTGTGCTCCCGAAGTCCGACCTTTTACTTGTTGTTCTAGATACCAAACCATATCAATAATTGGGTTATGCTAGCACATCAACGAGAACATTAGAAGCGGAGTGATAAATGTCTCTCCATCGATCATCCAGAATTTTTTTCCTTGGCCTCGCTAAGGTGAAATCTGAGAAGGTGTTATCTTCCTTTGCATATGCATCGCCCATCACTATTCATCATGGTAGTATGATGTGTCGCCAAGATCCTCGGCATGGATGTTGGTAAGACTCTGATGAATATGGAAATGCTCAAGTTCTTGAGGGCATGCTCAGACACTAGGTTATATCCTCGATATCAATTGGAATGTGCCTTCCGTTTGCCGAGTTGTTCTATAACCATAGTTTCCTTTCCAAATTGAGGGTTCCATTCTTTTGAATTCTTTCAAACGATCATTTTTAAATTGCCTTAGGCTGGTATGGAGAGTTTCAATGATCCAGGTATCAAAAGTAATTCTTTTTGCCACTTAAGGGAATAATTCTGCGAGTCACCTTCTCTAAGGTGCCCCGTTATGGAATCATGGCAATTATTTCATCGCTATCTTGAAACCATTCACCATCTCCTCAAGTGTGGAATTGTTGCCTACCAAATTGAACCCCCATCATCTATTCTTCCATCCCACCCAAAGTGTGTATGAACATCTCAGCTCAAGAGGTGATCTATGCCTCATTCCGTGAGTTGATCGTCAGTTGCTCGATCCTCGAGAAGATCGATTCTTCTAGAGTTTCCATTTCTTCTCGTGGTCATGTTGAATGGAGTTCTCAAGGCAAGATGTCAAGACCAAGATGATGCAATGAATCAACATCATCGAGAAGAGCAGTTCGATCATGAAGATCGTGTTAGCCTTGTCTCCCCTCTGTCTTCTTACCTCACGTCTTGAATCTCAGGACGATATTCTTGTTTAGTGGGGGTGCGTTATCACAGCAGGAATTGCTTGTAACTAATTGCATGAAAGCATTCATGTCATCATCTTTAAATTTTGCTTAAGCTTGAAATGGGGATGACAAACCCTAGCACCAAATGAAATGCAATTAGGATCAATATAACAATATTTTTAATGAACCCAAAATGCCCTTTAGAAAAGTTCATTATTTTTGATAAAGGTGAAAACCTCTGCCAAAAATGATGCACATATTTTTAGGCCATTCTGGATTTTTGAATTAAATCATATTGTATTTGACTTTGGGCATTTAGATACTATAAATAATTTAAGTGCTCAAATAATTCTGAAACTAAATGTGGGTCACTGGAATAATCTAGAGAGAGTCCACAAATTATTCCAGGAGTTTACAAAATGGGTTAGTATTTTTACTAATTCAAAACAGAGGAAAAGAAATAGAAAAACAGAAAGAATTAGGAAAAGGCAGAGAGAGAGAGAGAGAGAGTTACCTGGCGCTCATCTGGCAGCCCATCTGGCTGGCCCACCCCACCAGGGGCAGGGAGGTCTTCTTCCTCCCGCTAGTCAAACGCACGGCGCGTGGCCGGTGCACGCAGGCGCGCCCCAGCCACCTCCTGCTTGCCGACGATCCCCTAGACGCGTGGACGACTTTCCTGTGTCATCCCGATCCCACTGACCCCCTCGCTCACTCTCCCTATTCTCTGGCTCTCTCACTCACGCACACCCGAGCACGGCCATCGCCGCCGCTCACTATCACCGTGCTCTTTAGCCATCCCTCGACCAACCGCCAAGCCCATTGGCTCCGCATCATCGCCTGCTACCTCTCCGTTGAGCTACGCGTCGCCAGACGCCCTACCGCCTCGCCATCGACCCGTCTTCTCCATGCTCGGCAGATGAGATCGCCACTACCACACCGGCTGCACCAAGCCTTCCCCGAGCTCGCCGACCGCTCCATTAGATCCGTTGTGAGCTTCTGCGTCAAACCCCCCTCTTTCCCGCGTTGTTTGCTCGCCGTAGACATCGCCCCCTTGATGACCGTATCACGCTGCCGCCCGAGCTCGCCGTCGACGTAGCTCCGGTGACCATTTGGTCACCCCGGCAAGCCCAACCTACTTGTGGCATCCCGTAAAGCATTCCTAGCGCAAGCACCCGCCCGTTTGCACGCCGCAGCAGCTAACCCGTGGCCACCCAAACTCCGGCGGCTGCAACCAAGCTCGCCGCCGTCGACTCCGGCCACCCCAGGCCTGGAGACAACCACCATCCGACGCGCCATCACACCAGCTCTCCGTAGGGCCAAAGGGCGCACCGAACGGTGCACTGTAGGCGAAACCGGAGCCCCTCCAGTGTCCCTCCGCCGCGTTTTGAGGTCGCCGCCGGCCATACTTCGGCGAAGCTGACGTGGCACGTCATTAGCGACTAATCACCCATTAATACTGCCACTAACTAACCCCCTAGCTCACTTACAAACGGGCCCCACAACCCTTAATTAACCTGGATCAGTTTCTGACTAGGATTAGATTAACTCGAGTCGACCCAGGCTATCAGGTTTGACCGACCCAGTCAGCTTTGACCTGGCCCCACGGGTCAGCCTCTGTTCCTGCCTTGTTACACTGACATGTGGGACCCACGCGTCCGGTTTGACCCGGGGCAGCCCTGTTGACCTGCTGCCGCAAGCATGACGCAGTAAGTCATTTTTTAAATTAATTTTAACTCAGGAAGTTCTAGAAAATGCCCAAAATTTCTAAAATTCATAGAAATTCAACCATAGCTCCAAATGAAATAAGTTATATATGAAAAATGATCAGAAAAATCCAATCTATCCATCTATACCATTTTCATGCATGTTAGAACAACTTATAGCTGCTGTTTAGGACAAATCAAATAAATGGCATTTGAATAATCACATATGGAGTTGAATTTGAATCTTTGGTTCAATCCAACTTCATTTATCTGGTTGCTAGTTGCATTAGCTCAAATCACAACATATTGACATGTCATGATCATGCATCATATTGTCATTGCATTGATTGTGTTCCCTCTCTGTTGCCGATGGTTGTTCCCTCTCGATAGACGTGTTCCAACGATGAGTTCGATGACACCGATGAAGAGCTATACTATCTTCAGAAGTGCCAGGCAAGCAAAACCCCCTTGTTCATTCCGATACAATCCCGCTCTCTCGCTCCTGCTCTCTTTTACTACATTAGGACAACAATGACATATCTGTTACTTGTTGTGGTAGTTGAACCACTTTCCTCTGCATGAACTGTCATTGCCACGGTAAATAGATGAAACCCACTAGCATGAGTAGGAGTTGTTTGAGCCCTGATGTGCCTACTCATTCATGCTTGTTTGTCAAGCCTGCTACTGCTTAGAGTTGAGTCAGGTCTGATTCATCGGGGATGAATTGGAATGTTGTGAACATGTCCTACTGTGTGTGAGCTAAGTGTGTGAACATGATTTGGTAAAGGTAGTGGTGAGAGGCGATGTAGGAGTACATGGTGGGTTGTCTCATTGAAACCGTCCTCAGGAACTGACTTATGTGTTTGTGATCACTGAATAGTTGCTACCACACATTGGGTTCTGGTAACTCGACCTCCTCTCGACTGTCCAGGAGTTGCAACTAGTTACTGGTGTTTGTAGGTCGTGCTTGTAGTCTATCAAGTGGCACCCGGTACTGGTGGGCTTGGGACAGACTAGGCACCGTGGCACGGTGTACCAAGCATAGATCCACCCGTCGAGGTGGGCTTGGGAACCCTGCACACATCATTTGGGGCTGTGAGCGACACCCCGGCCGAATCTCCTTGCGGATAGAACCCGGATAGGCGATAAACCTGGACTAGAGACTTGCGTGGTTAGTCAGGTCGTGGCCGACACCCTCGCGAGGCTACCGCTTGAAGGTTGCCGAGATACATGACGTGTATATGGCGGTAAGTGTCGAGAGCATGTGTGAAGAAGTACACCCCTGCAGGGTTAATATGATCTATTCGAATAGCCGCGTTCGCGGTAAAGGACCTCTGGGTTGCCTATACAGTTCATAGACAAGTGAAATTAGATACTCTAAAATGCGCAAGATGATCGTGAGTGCTATGGATGGCGTTCTCGTAGGGATACGGGAGCAGATCCATAGTGGTGTATTGATAAGGTGAATATGTGGACTCGTGTGCGCCACCTCGAAGAGTTACATTGCAGTCGTAGTTTAGGATAGCCACTGAGTCAAAGCTGGCTTGCTACAGTTAAACCCCACCATCCCTTTGTTGATAATGATGCATATGTAGATAGTTCTGATGTAAGTCTTGTTGGGTACATTTGTACTCACGTTTGCCTACTTCATGTTTTTGCAGAGAGACTTCAGTCTTATTAGTAGTTATGCGTGGACTTCGATGTTTAGCTTGTTACCTCAGCTACGATCTTGTGCCCTCGGCAGGATCTGGTAGATAGTCGGGCTTCTCACCCTTTTTCATTTATAGTTGTCTGTACTCAGACATGTTAAGCTTCCTCCTGTGCTTTGACTTGTATGTTCTGAATGGTGGGTCATGAGACCCATGTTTGTAATATCTTGCTCCTCGGAACCTATTGTGTAAAATACTTGAGTCGTCGAGTCATGTGGTGATGCCATGTTGTATTTGCACATATCGAGCATATTGTGTGTATGTTATTGAAATGCTTGGTATGTGTGGGATCTGACAACCTAGTTGTTTATCCATGGTAGCCTCTCTTACTGGGAAATGTCTCCTAGTGCTTCCACTGAGCCATGGTAGCTTGGTACTGCACCGGAACACTTAGGCTGGCTCGCATGTGTCCTTCTTCGTTCCTGTGTCTGTCCCTTCAGGGAAATGTCACGCGGTGTCTACCGGAGTCCTGCTAGCCTGCTACAGCCCAGATTCTCTGGAGTCCTGCTAACCTGCTACAGCCCAGATTCTCTGGAGTCCTGCTAGCCCAACTGCTACAGCCCGGATTCACTCGCTGTTGACCGACACATTCGTTGTTGGGTCATGTATGCCTGTTCCTGTAAGTTAGCGCCACTTTGGGTTCAGGACTAGTCATGTCGGCCTAGGTTCTTTGTCATATGGATGCTAGCGACACTATCATATACGTGAGCCAAAAGGCGCAAACGGTCCTGGGCCTGGTAAGGGGACACCCATGGGAATACCGTGCGTGAGGCCGCAAAGTGATATGAGGTGTTACATGCTAGATCGGTGTGGCATTGGATCGGGGTCCTGACACCAATAGCTGGGCTACCTCTTCACCAATGGCCTTGCGTCTCTCTTCATTAAAGCAGCAAAGAAACTGTTTGACCGGTTTGAACTTCAGATCAACATTAAGAGTGTGCTCAGCGAGTTCCCTCGGTACACCTGGCATGTCAGAAGGTTTCCATGCAAAGATTTCCTAGTTCTCACTTATGAACTCGATGAGCACGCCTTCCTAATTCAGACCCAAGTTAACACTAATGCGGAGTTGCTTGGATGAATTGCCAGGAACAAAATCAACCAACTTAGTCTCATCACCCGATTTAAACTTCAAAGCCGGATCATGCTCTGTAGTGGGCTTCTTCAGAGAAGTCATATCTGCCGGATCAACATTGTCCTTATAAACCTTCAACTCCTCCGTCGCACAAACCAACTCAACATAAGCCACATCACCTTCTCGCACTCTAGAGCAATCTTGCGGCTACCATGAACTGTGATGGTCCCCTTATGACCCGACATCTTGAGCTGCAGATAAACATAACACGGCCTTGCCATGAATTTAGCATAAACCGGCGTACAAACAGGGCATGGTACGGACTTCTGATTTTTATTACTTCAAAGGTCAGTATCTCAGACCTTGAATCATGATCATCTCCAAAGACCACCTCCAGAGCTATCTTACTGATCGGGTAAGCCGATTTAGCAGGTACCACACCGTGAAAAACAGTGTTTGGCGGTTTAAGATTCTTATCTATTAACCCCATACGCCGGAAGGTTTCATAATACAAGATATTGATACTGCTCCCTCCATCCATGAGCAATTTGGTGAACTGATAACCCCCAACTTGCGGTGCAACCACCAATGCTAGATGACCAGGATTATCAACCCGGGGCGGATGATCCTCCCGACTCCACACAATAGGTTGTTCAGACCAGCGCAGATAACGGGGCACCGCCGGTTCAATAGTGTTTACTGCCCTTATATGGATCTTCTGATCGCGCTTGCACACACTAGTAGTGAAGATATGATACTGTCCACCATTTAACTGCTTTGGGTTGCTCTGATAACCCGACTGCTGCTGTTGCTGATTCCCCTGTTGATTATAATCACCTTGGTTGCTTTGGTTGCCTTGATTGCCCTGTCCACCTTGGTTACCCTGAAAACCTGAATCGGAATTACCTCCACCATAACCCGGTGTGTGAAACCCGGGTCCTGATTCGCCAGACGGTCCATGATCATACCGGAAGAGGTCTGAATTTTTGAACTCTCGCATAATGAAGCAATCTTTCCATAAATGTGTAACCTATTTTTCTTGCGTCCCGTGCTTTGGGCAAGACTGGTTCAACAGACGCTCCAGATTCATTACTGATCCTCCGCCCCGCAGGGGTGGTTTACCCTTACGGCTCTGATTATTGCCCTAAACAGTGGTGTTAGCCACAAAATTAGAATTGTTATCTCCCTTGCGCTTACCATTATTCCCATGGTCAGTATGGTTATGCTGTCCTTTTGCACCGGCATTCTTCTTTCCCTTCTCCAACTTCTCTTCGTCAGACTCTGGATCCTTGGTATTATCAGAATCAACATACTTAACCAGAGCTGCCATGAGCGTTCCCATATCATTGCACTGGTGCTTGAGCCGTCCCAACTTCATCTTCAGCTACTTAAACCGGCAATTGCCCTCCAACGTTATAATCGCCGAATCAGCATTGATGTGGTCCGATGAATGCAGGATTTCCGAAACCCGACGCACCCAATGAGTTGCTGATTCGATCTCTCCTTGGACACAAGCATTCATATCCACAATGGACATGGGTTGTTTGCATGTATCCTTGAAGTTTGCTATAAACCGAGCCTTCAACTCGTCCCAGGAACCGATCGAGTTAACAGGCAGACTCTTTAGCCAGGTGCGAGCCGTTCCGCCTAACATCATGGTGAAGTATTTTTCACATGCCGCTTCATCCACATCCAGCATCTCCATTGCCATCTCATAACTTTCAACCCACGCCTTGGGGGGTTGATCGGCGGTATAATTAGGCACCTTACGCGGACCCTTGAAATCCTTGGGGAGCCACACATTACGCAGAGCCGGGGTGAGGCACGGCACTCCCCAAGAGCTAAAAGCCAACCCACATTCAACTGATGCCGCTGGTTGAACCGGAGCGGGTTGATGATTCGGGTACTGCGTTGCCAGCTGCGCCGCTGACTCTGCCTCTCGTCGTGCTCTGCCATTGTTTACCACATCCTGAGCATTCATACCACCGCGCGCCGAATTAGGCCCTCTAGGGGCGTCATGGTGCCGTGCACTGCTTGACACAGCCGGTTCGTCAATGTGCCTGTTGTAACTCTTGCTCAGACGAGGGGTTGAATGTATCCTATCCCGACTATATGAATAAGCGTGCTGTTGCACCATGGCGGTTTGAAGAAGATACCTGGCCCGTCACGTTTCAACCGCCGCCAGTGATTCGCCCTCCGTCGGAATACCTGCCAAACGAGATGCCGCAGCCATCCAGTTATCCAAATGGCTAGAGAAGTGACCTGGCGGCGTTGGTACGTACTGCGGCGGGTTATCCATCCGTCGAGGCGGGTCCATCACCCGTGGCTGACCCGGAGCTCCGGTCCCAGGTGCTTCGGTCCGGTTCACTGCTGCCGGATCACTTAGCTCGGCCCCTTGCGTATTGAAGAGATTCATTCCTTCGTAAACCGGCGGGAGACGAGATTGGTTCCTCCTCCTCAGCACTTCATTTGACGCGTTCTGATCCAACATAAGCCGGTAATTCTGCCCCTGGATCTGCTGTGACTGGGCGTCTAAAGCGGCCCGTTCTTCAGTCAACCTGGCTTCCTCAGCCGCCATGTCTTCCTTGGCCTGAGTTATCTGATCCCTCAGTTTTGTAACCTCCACGTTATGTTGATCCTGAGTCTCCGGGGTAACTGTCGCAGTCAGCAATGTCGTCCAAGCATCCAACAAACCGGAAAGAACTTGAGCTGGCCCGCGCGCAGGGCCTCCTGCCCCGGCTGCCGATCCGGAAATCATTGCTGCTGCACATGAAGATTGCAACGTGGGTTGTGTATCGGCCATGAAGATTGCAACCCGGTTCGGCGGTTCAAAGGGGTCCGGAATACTGTCGCCATCGGAACAGCCCCCAATCCAGCCATCTTGCAATTGGTACAGCGACTCGGTTTCTATAGTGGATGATTCGCCATCTGAGTAGATGGCCATCCCACCATCAGACACCGGCTCAGATCCCGCACCATGGATGAATCCTACGAACGCACGCTTCATGGCAGGCTGAACCCGGGCAGGACTCGCACGCTGAGCCGTCTCAACAAGGTCGGTGGAGATGTCCGGCTCAGGGCCCGGTTCGCCGATCTTGCCGATGAAAACATGAATTCCGCCAAAGGGGACCCGGTACCCGTACTCAATTGAGCCTGCCTCGGGGCCCCATCCTGCGTCGTCGATGTAGAGCTTGCCGCGACGACTCTTGGTCATCCGGCCAACCGCGTATCCCTTGAGTCCTTCAAAGTTGCCCTTTAAGAACTCGAAACCATCGTGCGATAGGCCCACGGTGGGCGCCAACTGTCGTGGAATTAACACGTCATATGTCCTAGTAAGAGGACTTAGTCATGGAGCCATCGCAACAAGATTAGCAAAAAGGGGTTAAACCGGACAACGGACACGGGGAGTTTATACTGGTTTGGCCCCTTGCGGTGAAGGTAAAATCCTACGATCCAGTTGTGGTGGAATTGATGGGGTCTCGATGAGCAGGGAGCGAATCCGCTTTGCCTATCTCTCGAGTTGTTGTTTCTTGTCCCTGAACCGCCACCGAGTCGTACCTTTATATACAAAGGTTGACGCCCAACGGTTTATAGAACACCGAGGCCAGCTCATACACGTGTCCGGCTCGGTTTCTACCTTTGCTAACTTACAACACAAGTTTACACATCTCATACCGGTTTATGTCTATGGGCTCTAAACCGCCTTTGGGCCCTGGGCCTTTAAGCTTCAATGGTAGTGCGCCATACTCCTTGTCTTCATGGGCTTAAATACGGATGAGCATAAACCGACCCCTTCTGGGCGGTTTACCCTCAGTAGTTATATCCCCAACAGTACTCCTATTTTATTAACACAGTACAGACTCAAACTACCATTTCTTTCTTTCATATAAGGGCTGACAGGTGGGCCCCACGGTTACGCACCCCGATGGTGCAACACTAGTTGCGCCGCATGGAATGTTTGACTGGTCAATTGATTGTGTCATCAACAAAGTACGAAGTTGTACGGTTGAGCCATTGACCGTATAATCATGACATGTATTTGTTTAACATGGTATAGACGTAAGGGCTCATATATATGCGCAAGCACTCACCGCTATAAGCGCACACACGCGAACCTTACCCCTATGAGCACCTTCGAGAGAGTGCAAGAAAGCATATATGATCTTGAGATTTTACGAAGTCACCATAGGTGCCTCGTAGCCGAGTGGAACGTCTCCTCGCACTGAACGCACATCGGCGGAAATTACTGAAAATAACACAAGATAAATGCGAGCACCGGGAATTTAACCTTGGTGGGCTCGAGAAACCACTGTCCTCCTAACCATCCAACCACATGTTGGTTAGCACGACAAAATGTATGTCGTGACCATGATGAGCTTATTCTGAAGTCCAATGTCCATATCGTGCTTTTGCTTCAAATACAATGACCATGAGTGTCGTCAACAAAATACGGAGCACGCATCCAATGGAATGTCCGTCAGTGTCATCAACAAAATATGGAGACGTATCGTGAGCTAGATACCGTTGTACTATTGTATATGCTTATTTTCTTAGTGGCCGATTGCGTGTGTGGTGTGGTGGGCACATCATTACTACTTGTGGTGGGTCAACATGAAAAATTATGGGTCGGTTCCATCCTGCGGCACATATAGGTTGGACCGAGACGCGTTATACAAAGACCCATGTGGAGGACTCGGCGTACAACACGAAGCTACCAGAGTCGCGGAGGACTCTATCCCCACTGGTGATAAGCCGACTATATATGATTTCTAACCCTAGGCCCCTAGTATGTTATAGAAGCTTGGGGGCTAGTTCGTTGATAGTATACACACACACGCACAATGCCTGGTATTCACGTGTACTTTGTACACAGCCCTATCACTAATATACAGTACCAGGAGTAGGCTCTTTCTTCAACTACAAGGGTCCGAACTAGGGTAAAACTTTGCCTCGTATTACCATCCAGCCTAACAGCCAGGGATATCCTACCGAATGATATGATGAAATCATATCTGCCAACTACTAAGAGAGAGGTGTGTCTGGGGGGGGGGGCAATGTCTGCGAGAGAGGCCGAAAGATAATGTGCGTGCGGGAGACACGTAGGCACATATATGTGCGTATAGAGGGCTAGTAGAGACCGTGCGTGTGAATATATGCATGTGAGAGAAATAGTGTTTTCCAACTGAGATTAGTGAAAAGAGTGGTACATAGTAGTCAGAAAGAGAGAGAGAGAGAAACAGAGAGAGCATGTGCGTGAGACACCCCGACACCCTGAGAGAGATTGTGAGCATGTGTGAAAGAGAAATGCCGACGCATATAAAGTGTGTGCACTTATGCATTAGATAGAGAGATATATAACACATTTGTGAGAACGGGCCAAGGCATAGTGCATCTACATGTAAAAGGCGGTTCTACGCATTAAATTAAAATATAAATGGCATTATTATTTTTGGATGAGATCATGAATTTTGCAAATTGCGTATGGATGAAAATCGCTCTATCAGACACCCATACTCTATTGAATTCTAGCATGTGCATGTGTTCATTTCATATTATCGATCCATAGAGTGAGACTGGTTTTAAATACAGGCAATGGATGCTTTTGCAATTCATATTTAAACATTAATTAGTGCACTCCATGTTGTTACTGTGAAGCACTTTATACATTTGTCACTTGCATGGATACATTCCAAATTGCTAGCTACGAAATAGAATACATGAATTCAACATAAAGGGGGTTTCAAAGATTCGGATTCATAGGAAGTGCATTCATCTATTTGAACCCGAGAGAATGGCATTTGTAAATCAGATGTAAAAGGGGGCATCAATCTTTGTTGTGAGTTTGAACATGCTATATATATTCATACGCATATCTAACTTTTTTTGCAACCAAGGAGATTATATCTGGAACCATCCATGAACTGGGGTAAGTTGCATATTATTTTACTATATACTCGTGTACAATGTATATTCAAATGTACCCCCCCCCCCCATTCCAAAATAATTGTAGCTTTAGGATTTTCAAGAGTAAAGATTTGTGAAGTTTGACAAATCCTAAAAGTTTAATTCAAGAGAACCGAAAACGTTAATGCTTCTGCTCCCAAATATTGAACGAAGTGCCAAATAGGCCTGTGGTCACCCGAAACCACGCGAGAATAATGTTTGGTGGTAGGAAATAACTGTCCTGATTCTGGACCATGTGGCCTATCGGCCCAATATCCAAAGGTCTAAACCGGGGTAGGTTTGTAACTTCACCAAGACGACAGTGTCAACCGCTTCCGAGAAGCCTTCATACGCCGTGGGCGCCTAAACACCCATGCGCTCGGCCGAAATCTATCCCGCCCAAATTTGGGACACCTAACATTACTGTCCTAGCCCCAACCCGCAAATGTCCAAAATTTTAGATGGGGGCCAAGTTTGTAACTTTCCCCAAATTTCAAACAAGCGCGTCTCAAACCGAAACATTGTTCCCCCTTAGTTCCCCGCCTCGCTCCGTTACCCCATTCATCCTCCGTGGGCGCCAAAACGCCCTCTCTACTAGGCACAAAACCCTAGCCTCCTCCGTCCTCCACCCCATAGCGGCCAATCCACCGCCGCCCTCCTCCATCACGCCGGAGCCGGTACCCCGACGTCGTCGTCCAACGCAACCGCAACTGCAACGCACTCAAGGACTTAGCAGTTGAAGCCAAGGCAGAGCTACCTCCACGACACCGATGCTGACGTGCACCGTACCAGAACCACTCCGACCACACCGTCCTGCGCCTCACTTTCGCCGCTCCACTATTACAACCGTCCACCGCACCGGAGCGGTTGCTGCTACGCCATCATTCGCTGCCTTGGATCTGGTTCCCCGCCGCTGACAGACGGCCACCGCACCACACTCAACAACTTGGCCATTGGTTCGTACAAGGCTCCATCATCCTCCACAACTTCTCATTTCTAGTGAACCACAAGAAGATCGTTGGAAAAACAGAAGGAGGACACATCACTGCCAGCAGAAAGAGGTACTCCTCTTCCCTTATTCGTGCAAATCTTACGTCTCTGCTCACACTGTATTCATCCCACGAAAGAAACTAGTTGAGCGCTTCTTACTGCATCATCTTCGTGATACTAATTGCACAAGGTTTCCTCCCGTTACTATTTCACCTTTGCTAGAGGTCAGTAGCCCGCCTGGATTTCAATTCAGGGTCAGTCGAACTGCAATTAAAAGAGGCAGCACCCGCTTAGGCCCGCGAAGCGCTGGCGTTTCAAAGAAGATCGTCAACACTGACTGGCTGGAGGTAGATGAAGGCGACCTACCCGTTCTTTGTACATCGGACGATGCAGAAAAATGGACTGCCTATTTGTTTTCAGTCGACTGTTATTTTCATATAATCATGTAGTAATTTAGTGTGCCATGCATGTTGTAGAGCTATCATATGTCTCCCGTCATTTATTTCTCAACCTGCTATCTTCTACCTTTACACTGTACTAATTGTGCACACACTTCACCCATACTCACACTATTGTTTTTTTATGCATGGGTATTTCAGACTCGGACGCAGTGTTGATGAATGCAGAAAAGAAAAGACAGAAGTCGCTCCAGTGTAATTCGAAGAGCCATCGCATTATACCTGTGAATATGACATGCCTTCCAGTTTTTGGTACATACTACGTCTTTCTATTAACCATGTTCTTACATCAAACTACTTTTCTTGTGTATCCCTCATCAATCACTTTTGACGATACACTTTCAAGTTGATAGTGTAATATTGGTTGCATCTTGCATATCATTTCAAACATGTATTGTCGGTGTACTAAAGTAGGGGTACCTTAGTACCCCGAACTTGTGCACTGGCAGTCGCAGCACCCCCCGGCAAGGCTTGCCGGACGTCCGCCAAGGCCCTCCACCGTTCCTTATTACTGCCATTCAAGAACAAAGTACTAACCAAGAAAGCGAAGGCCCCGGCAAAAAGAGCTTGCCGGGAAGGCCAACCGAGGCATCACCAGAAGACTTGCCGCGGCGCCCCGCGCGTCCCAGCAAGGCCCGACGGCCGGCAAGCTTGCCGGCACAACAAGAGAAGGGCCGCGGCAAGGCACTTGCCGCGGCAAGGCTGCCACCCCAAACTCCAGCGCACCCAGCGACGTGTCATCACAAGGCCATCCCAAGGGCACGTGGCGAGGCACTACGCAGCCATGCGGAGCGAGGTGGCAAACGGAGCTGACAGAGATGCCATCGTGGCAACCGGTGGCTCACTTAACGGTCACTCCTCCTGCACTGTTGGGGCGACTGGACGGGCATTAAATGCCCTTGTCCCCTGTCGTCAGAGTTAGGTAGGGGTCACTGTTGGTCACTGTAGTACCAACCCGCGATTTTACCTTTCTACCCCCTCTTCATACGCTGCCACCTGTGGATCCCCCCTTCAGAGTATAAAAGGGAGGCCCATGCGCACGTAGAAGGGGTTGGATCCATTCGACACCCACAGCACCACCATACGCTCGCATGCTCGAGCAAGATCAAATAACAAGCAAAAGGCAGCAGTAGGGGATTTATCTCTCCGGAGAGCCCCGAAGCTGGGTAAAAATCGCCCGTCTCCCCCGCGCGCTCGACCTCGATCTGCTCTGCGCACGACCCCCGCTCCCTTGCCGAACCAGAAGGGGCCCCCAGTGCCCCATAGGTGTTCGAGGCCATAGAGGGACGCCACACGCCCCGACATCTTTGGCGCGCCAGGTAGGGGCACGTCGAGGTCGTGAGCATCTGATCCGGTCTCCACGTGCGCTACATCAACGTCATCGTCAACATGCCACCGAAGAAGAAGCCTTCGGAGGTGGCCGCTCCGTCTACATCAATTCCACCACCACCGCCAGAGCAAGCAGGCGGTGGAGTGGACGCCGGCGGAGGAGCGGGTGCCACCGGTGGGTCTCGCGTCGTCACCAGATCCAAAAACAAGGCCCCGCAAGCGTCGGCGACCGTGCAGACACCGCACCCTTCCCAGGAGGTGCAAGGTCAAAAACGCCCCAGTGCTCCTAGCACCGTGCTCGCGTTGGAGCAAGGCCAAGTTGGTGGGTCGCGGGACGCTCGAGGTTAGCATGCACGCCCGCATGCTGGCGCGAGTGAGGTGCGGTCGCCAGGACGAGGTGTTGCTCCTCCCAATCCGATTGGGAGTCCGAGCACATCCCGCTCCTCGCGCCGCTCGTCGCCACCGCCACCCAAGACAGCAGAGGAAGCGCTGGCCCGAGCTCAGCTGCTTCTAGACTACCCTCCGGCGCCGCACAAGATCGACGACTGGAGGATGACCATATACAGCCTCATCGGCTTCGCCAACGGCGACAAGCCCCGGCGACCGAGCGCGTCGAGGCCCCGGCAAGACGCCCCGGCGCAGGCCGGCGCCGACAGGACCGCTGGGGGTGCCGCTTCCGTGCGCTCCCAGCCCCGAGGGCCAAGATCGCCAGCTCACCGCACCAACCCCGACGCCGACTCCACTGCGTCGTCGGACCCGCGAACTCGCCGTGATCAGCGCCACGTTCTCCAAGAACGGCAACACGAAGACGCTCGCACTCGCATCGAGCGCCGGAGAGAAGCACGACGTCAATCTGACCAGTGCGCTGGGCCCGCCGTCGATGTGCACGCACCCGGAGAACCAGGCGACTTGCCGTACGCGGCAGGTTGCCCTGCGTTCACCCGCGAGCTGCGGCAAGTCCAGTGGCCCAAAACCAAGAACTTCAAGCCAGACGTGCCCGAGAAGTACGACGGCAGGATACACCCGTCGGAGTTCCTCAGCATCTAAACCATCACGGTGCAGGCTGCCGGAGGACGCGACGAGAAGATCCTCGCCAACTACTTCCCGCTGGTACTCAAGCCTAACGTCAGATCTTGGCTCATGCACTTGCCGGACGGCTCCATCTCTTCATGGGCGGACCTGTGTCATCAGTTTGTCGGCGCCTTCATGGGTGGCCACAAGCCTCATGGCCAGGAGAGTGACCTCCACTTGCTCGTCCAGAAGGAGGGGGAGCCCCTGCGCAAGTATATACAAAGATTCAGCCAGGTGCAGCGCAACATCCCAGACGTCCACCCTGCCGCGGTTATTAGCGCGTTTCATCAGAACGTGCGTAACCGCAGGATGAGGGAGGAGATGGCGATGTGCAAAATCAGAGATGTCAGCGAGCTCTACGCTCTGGCCGACAAGTGTGCACGGGCTGAGGAGGGGAGGAAAATCCCCGGAGAAGTTGCCGGAGCAGAAGGATCTGACAGTGAGGACGCCGCCCAGGCAAGGAAGAACCGGAGGCGGAACAATAGGAAGAGAAAGGCTAAGGATGTACTGGCTGTTGAGCATTCCGGCAACGGAGGCGGCTCCGACAAGGCCAAGACCGACGACTCCGGCGAGGCCGTGGTAGCCGCCGACAAGCAGGATAGCTCCGGCAAGCGGTATTGCAAGATCCACCGTACCAAGGGCCATGATCTCCAAACCTGCAAGAAAGTGGAGCAGATGGCGGAGCTGCAGAAAGCTGAATACGAGCGCCGCGACAAGGAGAGGGCCCAGGGAGGCGGCGGAGGATCCGGCAAGAAGCTTCCCGCCCGGGGAGGGCACCGAGGCAAGGCCAAGACGCGGCAAGGAGACAGGCCTCGCCGCGGCCGTGACAAGGATGAAGATGAAGATGAGGATGATGAGATGGAGGAAGATGAGACTGATGACCAAGAGTTTTAGAAGGCAAGAGAGGTGCTATGCGTTGACGGCGGCGCCTCCCTGCACACCTCGCAACGCCAACTCAAGGAATGGGTGCGAGAAGTGAATGCCACGGAGCCGCCGTCGAGGCGCGCAAGCCCCTGAAGTGGTCCAGCACGCCCATCGTCTTCGACGTTGAGGACCACCCTGATCGCGTCACTGCGGTCGGGTGCTTGCCGATGTTGGTTTCACCAACAATCCGCAACCTCAAGGTCATGAAGATGCTGGTTGACGGCGGGGCCGGCCTGAACCTGATTTCCTCAGCAGTACTCAAGAAGCTCCAGATCCCCGACAGCGAGCTTGAAGAGACTGGCACCTTTCAAGGGATAAATCCGGGAAGGAGCCAACCCAAGGGGAAGATCACATTGCCGGTGACGTTCGACAGCGAATTGAACTTCAGGACTGAGAGGGTCACGTTTGACGTGGCTGATATCCCCTTACCCTACAACGGGATACTCGGCCGACCCGCACTCGCCAAGTTCATGGCGGCCTCTCACCACGCATACAATGTGCTCAAGATGCCTGGCCCGATGAGCGTCATTTCTGTCCAAGGCGACAAGAGGGATGCACTCATATGCGCCGACAAGATCTACCGGGAAGCAGCAGCCGCAGCAGAGCGCGAGCCACTTGCCGCTGAAGCTCCCCGGGGGAAGAAGAAGGCCAAGTCCGGCAAGGACAGCTCTGGTGCCCACTCCGGCAAGCGCACCTCCCCGGAGCGCTGCGCTGCCGTCCAGGACGCGCCATCGAGCTCCACCGGCAAGTGCGAGAAGACAAAGGCAGACCAACCAAAGACTAAGCCCGGCAAGAACGGCTCTGGTGTTCGCTCTGGCAAGCCCGCCTCTCCGGAGTGCCGCGCTGCTGTCGAGGACGCGCCATCGAGCTCTGCCAGCCAGTAAGGCAAAGAAAGTTGCCAAGCTTCGAACTTTTGAGTTGTGCTCTCCGAAAGTCCGTACCTTGTATGAAGAACCCGCGCAGAGGGGTCGAATCGTGGTTAGGTTGCGCCGTTGATCCGTTTCGAGTCCGCTCGATGGTAAAAAAAAAGAGGTACACCGCAACCAGCCCGACGAGTTCTTCCCACCGGAGGCAACACCGCCAGCGGGCTGCTGATGTCCTGCACTCAGCAAGTGTGTTTGCGCCGGGGGGGGGGGGGGGTTCCTCGAAAGCGTGAGGATGAAAATATACAAGGGGGGGGGGGGATCGGGGAAGAAGCACGGCCTCGACGGATTGCTGAAGACGGAAAAGCTAAGTCACCCGAGTTTTTGTACAGAGCACTTCTTAGTCCCATGCTTTTTTATGTTATGTTCCTCGTGCGTTCGTCCTTTGTACGCAAGACCTGTGCGCGAAGGAACCGACTCGTGGTTAAGTTGCGTCCTTGCATTGTTTCCGAGTCCACTCAACAATACAAGTGCACTGCAACTGGCCCGAGGAGGTTTCTTGCCGGAGACAACACCGCCAGCGGGCTGCTGATGTCCCGTACTCAGCAAGTGTGTTAGCGCCGACAAGTTCCCTAGAAGCGTAGGGTAAAAACGTACAAAGGATATAACGAAGTGGAGGGCGTAACGTAGCAAGCCTTGCCATAGGGCGCCCTTCGTATGAGAAACTTGTCCGCGGAGGAACTAACACGCGGCTGAGTTGCGTCCTTGATTTGTTTCCGAGTCCGCTCAACAATTCAAGTGCGCTGCAACTAGCCCGAGAAGGTTTCTTGCCGGAAACAACACCGCCAGTGGGCTGCTGATGTTCCGTACTCAGCAAGTGTGTTAGCGCCGGCAAGTTCCCTAGAAGCGTAGAGTGTAAACATACGAAGGGCAAAGCATGGCATCGCATTGCAGAGTCGCACCATGAAAGAATAGCTTATTACAGCGCTGTCTCAGTTGTTTTGGTGGCTATAATCACAGTGACAAGGAGAAGCCAGAGGGGCGCGCTGGCACACGGGCCCCGGCAAGCCATCTTCGCTGGGGGCTGCAAGTGCCAAAGCTCCTTCGCGACGGGCCAGGGCCCCCGGAGGCTGCGGCGTCGGCGACAAGGGCAAAAGAAGGCACACCAGCACCTGGATCTTGGCGGAGCCAGAGTTGCCGGAGGCTGCGAAGGCCAAGATTCCTCCCCGACAAGCTAATGTCGCCGGGGGGGGGGGCTGCGGAGTCAGATAAGTTTTTCATCCCTCGTCATGCATCCTCTTATGGACCGGGGAAGGCGGGGCCGCGTCCTTGAACGAGCGTGTCTTATAAAACCCATGCGCGGAGGAGCCGAGTCGCGGCCAAGTTGCGCCCTTGGTTTGTTTCCGAGTCCGCTCAACAAATACAAGCGCGCCGCAACTGGCCCGGCAAGGTTGCTTGCAGGAAGCAACACCGCCAGTGGGCTGCTGATGTCCCTCACTCAGCAAGTGTGTTCGCTCCGGCAAGTCCCCTAGAAGCGTAGGGTGGGAGCGTACAAGGCACGAAATCAAGTAAAGGACTTAGTCCGGCAAGCGTTCCCCTCTTTTCATTAAAAACATCCCAGTTTAGTACAAGTCCATAGAGGATGAAAAACATGATAGAGAGGATTACAGATTTTAAATACAGCTAAGGCCCGAAGGCTTACAAATTGAAAGATAAGATGCCCGTAATCCCTCTCCTGTTTCTCTGTTCAGGAGGTAGGTCAAGGAGGCCCCGGCAAGAGAAGCTTGCCGGGAAGGGCAAAAGGGGCGCCTAGGAGAGCTACGAGCGCCAGAAGACACCAAGAGAACTTCCCGGGGGCCGGCCAGGAGCTTGGCGGAGACGGAGGCGCCGGAGGCAGAGCTTGAAGACGGGGCGGCGGGACGTCAGCACGCTGTCGAGGTCGCCTCGCCCTCGTACTCTAACTTGACGGCCTTGCCGCCACCCCTCTTCCTCTTCCGCAGCCTTCCTACGCCAGCCTCCCAAGGAGACGGCCCCGGGGAGTTCAGAAGGCCGGCGACCCGGATGATGGGGTCGCCGGTCGCGCACGAGGCAGCGTCCGACGCCTAGTCGGAACCGCCATCCTCGTCGTCGTCGCTGTCGCTCCCCTCCTCGTCACTCTCGCTCGAGGAGGGACCTTCGCTATCGGAGGAGCTGTCCACACAACATCTCGCCCGGGTGCCGGAGTCCCCGAAGACCTTGACGGCGAGAAGGTCGCCCTCCATTAACTTAAAATGGAGGGTAAACCCCGCCGTCAAGCTGTGGATGCGGGCGAACGTCTTCCACCCTCGATCGAAGTACATCACGCCGGGGGCTGGGGATACGACACTGACTCGAGTGCCGCTGATCCCGCAGCCCCTCATGCGCAACTCCAACATCTCGGCCGGAGGCGGCGACGAGGTGCTCGACGCAGTTTGATGAAGAACTCCCAGGGGTCGTCCCCGGTGTGGACCGCCTCGAGGAAAGAAGCCGCCAGCGGAGACGGGGGAGGCGCATCGCCCCGGCCGCCTCTCCCCCGAGCGCCTCGACCACGTCCTCGACCTCGTCCGCGGCCTCGTCCCCTCCCTCTCCCCCTCGTGGCCGGCTCCGCCACCACAGGTGCGGGATAGGGAGAGGCGCGCTGCCTGGAGGCGACCCTCGCTGCGACCGTTGAAGGACCAGGATTCCCTCCCTCCATGAGAGATGGGAGGAAGAGTAACGGAAGTTGAAGACGAAGGAAGAAGAGGAAGTGCGAGACTATTGTGCTCCCCTTCCGTCCCTTTTAAAGGGCGAGGTGGGGGGCTCAGCCGCCCCGCTCAGCCAATCAGGGAGCAAGGAGGGCAGAGGAGCGGGGCCGACTCGCCATCTTCGCCTGTGACGGCTCGGTCTCCCACCTTCGCCGCCCACGACCCCCCCACGCATGGGAGCCGCGTGGCGAAAAAGCGGAGCCGGAGCGACGGGTGAAATGACCTCGCCCTGCACCGTGATCACGGGGGTGGATGCCTTAAAGATCGCACGCGCCACCCACGTCTCCCACGACGCCGCAATCGACGCGTGCTGTTGCAAGGGAGCGCGGTGGACACAGAGCCCAATACTGTGCAGTCCCAGGCCACGCGTGCCCATGCACTGTTTTCGACCTGGCCCAACAACGCTCGGCACCGTGTATGGCCCAGGCCCGGGGGCTCCTGTCGGTGTACTAAAGTAGGGGTACCTTAGTACCCCGAACTTGTGCACGGGCAGTCACAGCACCCCCCGGCAAGGCTTGCCGGACGTCCGCCAAGGCCCTCCACCGTTCCTTATTACTACCATTCAAGAACAAAGTACTAACCAAGAAAGCGAAGGCCCCGGCAAAAAGAGCTTGCCGGGAAGGCCAACCGAGGCATCACCAGAAGACTTGCCGCGGCGCCCCGCGCGTCCCGGCAAGGCCCGACGGCCGGCAAGCTTGCCGGCACAACAAGAGAAGGGCCGCAGCAAGGCACTTGCCGCGGCAAGGCTGCCACCCCAAACTCCAGCGCACCCAGCGACGTGTCATCACAAGGCCATCCCAAGGGCACGTGGCGAGGCACTACGCAGCCATGCGGAGCGAGGTGGCAAACGGAGCTGACAGAGATGCCATCGTGGCAACCGGTGGCTCACTTAACGGTCACTCCTCCTGCACTGTTGGGGCGACCGGACGGGCATTAAATGCCCTTGTCCCCTATCGTCAGAGTTAGGTAGGGGTCACTGTTGGTCACTGTAGTACCAACCCGCGATTTTACCTTTCTACCCCCTCTTCATACGCTGCCACCTGTGGATCCCCCCTTCAGAGTATAAAAGGGAGGCCCATGCGCACGTAGAAGGGGTTGGATCCATTCGACACCCACAGCACCACCATACGCTCGCATGCTCGAGCAAGATCAAATAACAAGCAAAAGGCAGCAGTAGGGGATTTATCTCTCCGGAGAGCCCCGAAGCTGGGTAAAAATCGCCCGTCTCCCCCGCGCGCTCGACCTCGATCTGCTCTGCGCACGACCCCCGCTCCCTTGCCGAACCAGAAGGGGCCCCCAGTGCCCCATAGGTGTTCGAGGCCACAGAGAGACGCCACACGCCCCGACATGTATTGCCTCTAATTTGTTGAAGTGCCACGTATAATGAGACACATCTAACTTGGTAGAGTGATTTTGGTTGGATCGTTCATATGGTGTCTATATTGCATTGCTTCCAATTTGTTGAAATGCCTTCTGCTTAGCGTTTTTCATCCATATTCCATCCTCCTACAATGTGGTTGCCATACATAAAAGTTGTGTTCGTCAGTATCATGCATCAATGAATTTGGAAGAGCGAATTTCATTCCTTTATCTTGTGTGTTTACTTGACAAGGCAAAATCTGAAAGTACGAAGGCACGGAATGATGGTGGTCCTTTGGAGCAACCGAAACAGATGATCTCTGCAGATTCTCCTGCTACTCGTACTCCAGTGCTAGTTCCAAATCTCATCTCCCCTACTCCACAACGCAAGGTGCTTGCTCTAACATGGTAGTGTGATATCTGGTTGCATGTTGCATATGGTGCCTAGCTTGTATTGCTCCTAATTTGTTAAATTGCATCTCCTTAGCTTACACATTATACATGTGAATATGACACGCCTTCCTGTTTTTGGTACATACTACAGCTGCCTATCACACCATGTTCTTACATCAAACAATTGTTCTTGTGTATCCTGCATCTATTGCTTATGATGAGACATTCACGCGCGTGGGTTAATATGAGACGCAATACTCTTACAAAGAATGCAATTTCATCCTCTCCACATGATTCTCAAGAAACAGCAAGCCTAAATGAAGATATTGAACGTAGCTCTGTACTTGAAGACCGCACTTCCCCCACACCACCATCACAGGTGCTTGCTCTAACTTCGCAGTGTGATATGTGGTTGCATGTTGCATATGGTGTCTAGCTTGTAATGCTTCTAATTATGGTAAATTGCATCTGCTTAGTTTACACACTATACATGTGAATATGACATGCCTTCCTATTTTTGGTACACACTACATCTATTTGTTAACCTTGTTCTTACATGAAACTACCTCTCTTCTGTATCCTGCATCAATCACTTATGACGAGTCACCTTTATTCGTTGCATATTGCATATTATTTCTAGCCTGTTTCCATGAATTGCTTCTAATTGGTCAAATATGTCATGGAATTAACACGTCAGATGTCCTAGTGAGAGGACTTAGTCATGGAGCCATCGCAACGAGATTAGCTTAAAGGGGTTAAACCGGACAAAGGACACGGGGAGTTTATACTAGTTCGGCCCCTTGCGGTGAAGGTAAAAGCATACGATCCAGTTGTGGTGGAATTGATTGGGTCTCGATGAGCAGGGAGCGAATCCGCTTTACCTATCTCTCGAGTTGTTGTTTCTTGTCCCTGAACCGCCGCCGGGTCGTCCCTTTATATACATAGGTTGATGCCCGGCGGTTTATAGAATACCGAGGCTGGTTCATACACGTGTCCGGCTCGGTTTCTACCTTTCCCTATCTTACAACACAAGTGACATATCTTATGGCTGTTTATGTCTACGGGCCCTAATCCGCCCTTGGGCTCTGGGCCTCTAAGTCTTCTGTAATGAAGCACCATATTCCTTGTCTTCATGGGCTTCAATACGGATGAGCATAACCCGGCCCCTCCTGGGCAGTTTATACTCAGTAGTTATATCCCCAACATTAGGCCCTAGATTGATTTGAACCTGTTCATGTCAATCTTCAACACTTAGGAAAAATCCCTTCTTGAACGTCCTCGTATGATCCTTGTAAACCGCCATGACGTCTCCTCCATATGAACTTGATAAACCGTCGTGACATCATCTTCCAAAATTGTAATAAATCTCCGTGACATCATCTCTATTTAAAAACCTGTAAACACTTTTCTTTTTAATATTGACCCTCCGAAAACCGAGGCGACAGCTGTGTTAGATATCCAATAAGCCGCGAGCTGTACTTCCAATAAGCCGCGAGCTATAAGAATTGCCTCATTTTTGTCTTAATCCGTCTTTTCTTGAATATTCCTTTATAATTTGTTGCCCATTTGTGCAGGGTGATGATCCGTTCTGGAAAAAGAAATCACAAGATAAACCGGCGAAACCGCAGGATAAACCGGTGAGAGCACCCCGCATCAAGACTAAGGATATAAAGAAGCCAGCAAAGGAGAAAACCTCCAAGGCCTCTAACCTGCCCAATGATGAAGGGCTTGATGACCCAGACTCAGAGGTAGAACTAGATTCTCTTGGTTCTTTTTTCATACACCTCATTGACAATGATTATTATCAGGATCATGCGGAAGCTAGCCACACTGGGGACGTAGAGGTAATTGTTCTATCTTCCGACTCAAATCATGTGCCAGTACCAAAACTCCGTCGACCACTCCGGAATGTAAAATATTCCCACCCTCTTACTCATTTGGATCCGCACTTTTCTTTGAAGACACAACATCAAGAAACTCGCCGCACAACCCGGCACAGCGGTCAAGTGGTTACCTACTCCGGTTTACCATATTCTCCAGTTCGCAAGCGTCGTCAAGAGGTCTCTTGCTCGTGTAATACACTTTATCCCAAGGCGGGTTACTTCCGATATCCTCTTAATCCGTCTGATTCGAATTATCAGGGAACCTGCCATTCATCCTCCGGCGATTCATCAACCACACAGATGCCTCCACTCAAGACCGTTCCTGGGTAAGCATACTGTACATAATTTTTATGCCTTGCACTGGTTTATTGTACTAACCTCTGCGTTTGTTCTTTTTAGTGCCAAAGCCCGACTTAGCAAGAAAGCCAAGCTAACTACACCATCTGATAATAATCCATCCACTGAACCGGAGAGGACCTCAGATGCTCTTGATCAAGATGCTGACATTACTCTGGATGATCTGGTACCTTAGGGTTAGGATACTTTTGTTGAACCGCCAGAAATGAATCCAACGAGCCAATCTGATGATCCGCCAAGCCCAAGTGCCGATCCGCCAAGCCCAGTTGCCGATCCACCAAGCCTAGCAAGAACATCTACTAAACCGCCAAGCCCAGACAAGACTGTTGATGGCACGATAGATGATGTTGTGATTACTGGCTTTGGCCATACTGCTCCTGGCAATCCTGTCGCTTTATCAAATCATAGTGCTAAGGAGGAATTCTCCGCTGTGGACAAAGGCAAATGGAAGACTGATTTATCAAGCTATGCCCACCTCAATGCTCAGGACATCCACTCTGGGTATCTAAACCGCCTATATACCAGCCGCTATTATGAAGCCGATTTAGTAAGTTTGATGAAAGAGCGATATGAGGTAAATATATGTTCCTTTGAATAACTTCTCTTTCCTTATAGCCTGCTTCAGTTATCAACTCTAGTAGCGCCCAAGGGCCGGTTCATCAATGTGAATGTGAACCGGGACTTCACTACAAAAAAAATAGACTTCCATGATGATACGTGTTTGTCACAGTAGGTCGCGTTTTTTGTCATGCATGTACATCCATGACAAATTTATGACAGAATCAAGATAGTCATACCTGTGCTGTCGTAGAAGTGTTCCATGACATTACCAAAATTATCATCACGGAAGTGTCCACTTCCATGACATTACCAAAATTATCATCACGGAAGTGTCCACTTCCATGACGATAAATCGTGCGTCACAGAAGTGCTTTCGTCAAGGGTGACCGACACGTGGCATCCACCGTAACGGGACGCCGTTAAGCTATCGGGTCGGGTTTTGGATCCGATAACCCGTCAACAGCCCCGACCAATGGGAAATTTCCAACTGTAAAATTCTTATTGGCCGGACGAAACACGTGTCAGCTCGTCAGTGGGTCAGAAAGGCGCCTATGATATGTCGACACGTGCCATGGCCCACCACTGGCCCATTTAGCTTACAAAGCCGGCCCGTTTGACTTGGTCAAAAGTAAACGGTCTGGCCCATGAAAAGCCTGTTAACGGTCTCTTCGCAAATAGCCCATTACAGCCCGTTAACTCACGGCCCGTTAGGCACTAAAGGAAATCAGCCCAACAATGTCATGTCGGCCGTCGAATATAACACAAGCCCATTTCACTTTCAGCCCATGTATGGCCCACGACGTCTTTCGGCCCATATGGCCTTCGTATCTTTCGGCCCTTTAAAGGCCCACGGTGACTCTGGCCCATAATGAACAGTAATTTTCTTTGTACCCGTTAACGGCCCGTGATTTACATGGGCCATTTCCGACCTGTGTTAGCTTTCGGCCTATTGACGGCCCATACGTTCTTGGGATCCTTTTCAGCCCTCGATTACTTCCGGCCCGTTACTGGCCTGTTCCCCTAATGGGCCAAATTTGGCCCATGGCAAGAGTCGGCCCGTTACTGGCATGTTCCCCAAATGGGCCAAATTCGGCCCATGGCAAGAGTTGGCCCGTTGCTGGCCTGTTACCCTAATGGGCCAAATTCCGCCCAGGGCAAGAGTCGGCCAGTTTCTGGCCAGACCGTCCTATATTCTGGCCCATTAACGACCCGTTATGCCTGTGATAGAATTAAGCTTTTGCAGTCCTACGGCCTGTTAACGTCCCGTTACCGTGATGGTCCGATACCAATTACGCCCGATTACAGCCCATGTAGACCCATTTATCCGGCGGCCCGAGGCCCACCGACTACAGGCCCATTTATCGATGGCCCGAGGCCCACTGATTACAGGCCCATTTATCAACGGCTCGTAGGAGACCCATGGATCCTACGGCCCGTATATGGCCCATGGGTAGTTGCGGCCACTAGCAAACTAGGGAAAAAGAAGACTAGGAAATAAATAAAGCCGAAACTAACACTAGGCTATTAAGGCGATTGCACAGATTACATCCACTCGGCATCAAAGATGGAATCCCATCAAAGATCGCCACCAGTGCAAATATAGGGAACACCCTACACTATACAAAAATGGCTTGTTGTTTTGTTCAGCCGGTGGCTGCACGTTAAGAATAAATTTTGTATCGCACCAAAACAAATTACAACTATATAACAAAAGGAAGGTTGGCATAAAACTTAACAGTCTAGCAGATAAATGCACCACCAGAAGTTTTGAAGCTTGGTTCATTTGACCTGACTGTTATGTTTTCATGCTGTATTGTCCGATGGAGCACAATAGCCCTCGCCTTCATTTCCCCTAGGCTCTAGAACAACATAGCAAATGTCTGATAGTCTGGTTTCAAAACCATGCATATCTTGATGACACTGAGCAATGTTTCTCCTTGTTTCACAAAGGGCCTCTGTTAGGGAATGGACTTGTGTCTGCAGCGCAGATACAACATTGCTTTGAGCTAGCATATCTTGATCATGAGGCTGTTTGGACGATATTGCCTTAACAACCAACCAAGTATTACGCAGGAACGTGCTTTTCACACTGTTAGTGGACAGGTACTGACCCACTGCAGCAAGAGCTGACATTGCGGTTATAGTTGCCTCGCCACCTTCAGAGGGTGGCGGTTCCACCATTTTTTTCATAGCTCGCTGAAAAGTTGAGGTTTTACACTAGTAGTACCAGAACAGAAGATATTAAGGAGGCAGCAAAACCAAACAAAATAGCTTTGGTCTATATACAGAACTTATTCTGGTGAACCCATGTAAAATATTAGTTGTATTTTATTGCAAAGTACATAACAAAACCAGGTTCCAAACATATGACCATGTACCATCGCTAATGTATTGTCTATTTCTTCACATTGTATTGAGGGCTAAGGATAAAAAGAGGAAGTTTATAATACGCTAAGCATAGTATGACATCATTCATATCACGAAACAACTGAGAATAGACAACCAGGCAATTGTAACGTTGTGCGGGCAAGTCCAGCACGGAACTAGATTACAGGTCAAGATCAAAGGAACATCACTCCTCCCTTTTAAACCTTGTAAGGTGCAATGATACGCTAAGACAATTGTGTATAAAATGGAAAAGAGTAATAGACATTGGCTGCAAACCATGCAGTTCAAGGCACAAGTCAGAGTAAGTAGTAGTTAAAAGGCATGAGGATTAAGGACTTACAACAGCGACTTTGACTGGTGTAGTCATGCCCTTCTTCTTGCTGGTGTGACAGTCCTTGAAGATTTCCACAACATTTGGTTCGGGTACTTTTTGGTCCTTGCGGGCTTTCCTCTACATTTCGAACAAGTCAATATAGATCTGATAATAGGGTACAGTGAAAAGAGTGAAACAGCAGCTAATTACAAGAGCCTCGCAGTGTGCAATATAGCTACGAGATCCTGTCGTCTATTGGAATTTCACTTTCGTACGGTTGGCCTTGTTCTTTTAACAGTTCACCTACAAGTAGATAGATTTGTGTGGCACATGCATCAATAGGACTTCAACATGTGATCTGATCACATATATATAATGTACCTGATACTTGGGATCAGACCAGTGTTTAACAAGGCCCCTCCAGTCTTCATCCAATATATTTTCCACTGGAAATGTTTGGGAAAGTTCACTGTTAGCCTTGCCTTCAAAGTGAGTTTTCCTCAAGTTATACCGATACTGTCGCAGAGCAGACTTGAAAACATGGGTGCAAGCTTGTCTGGTTGCATCATCTTGGCTATCCAACTTGAACCTCATCTGTTGAAAATTATGGGAGTCTCATTGTCAGCAACCTAGAAAGTATGGGACAGAGCAAGACGATATTACTAGTTTCCATACATAACCATACTTACAGATAAATGGTCGAGGAAGGTGTTGAACTGGGTTTCGTCTTTGTCATTCCTGTACTGAATCCATGTTGGGAGGATACGTACATGACACCTAACGGCAACCGCTGCCTCTGATACTAACTTGGCTGACTCTGTAGCATCACGTGGCCTTTTTAAACCTGCCTCAAAACGAATCTCCATTCTTCCTCCTCTAGATTTAGTTAACCTATCGAGCATTATCCCTGATGTTTGTTTCCTCTTGTGCCTAGGTGCTAGTCCAACAACGAACATAGGAAGTGTTAGTGTACATCAAACTGTGAGACTACATATAAAGAAGCATGCAACTGTAACTTGACTCCAGCAACTACCTTCTTGTTGTTGAAGCTCACAAGGTTCATCTGATATTGCCAACTCGTCTTGTGTCAAGAGTGCTTGGGAAGTAGTGTCAGGTGGCAAGGGAGCTTGGGAACGTGCTGCTAGCTCTGTTGACGCACGAGTATGTTGTGCAACTGGTAGTACTGTGGTAGGTGTTGCAAGAACAAGGGCTGTCTCTGCTTGTTTGGTGGCAGCTATTTGTTTCTGTTTGACTTTTTTTTTTGCATTTCGTGTAGTATGGGATGCCATGTTTGTAGAATTTTCCACTGGACTTTGACCTTCTATTGCACCATCAGTACCAGCAGAATCTGCAGGATTCATCCGCTTCTCATTCCCTGCCATTCTGTGTTTCTTCCTCTTTCTCTGTGCCATGTTAAGTTAAGCCAACAAAAAAATGAATAACAATTTAGTTCTTCAGAACAAATTGATGTGTGATGCAGACGAACTAAACTTTGAGGTTAGACAACCACATGATAGGAGGATGTAATATGTATGAAAAACAGGACGGGAGAGATAACCAGAACTATGATGTGTAAACTAAGAAGAAGACATTTCACCAACATAGAAGCAATGCAATGGAAGGTAGACACCATATGAAAGATGCTACAAATATCGCTCTGCCAAGTTAACAGTGTCTCAGCATAAATGGCGTTTAAAAAAATTTGAAGCAGTACAAGAAATAAATCATATGCAAGATGCAAGCAACATCACACTACCATGTTAGAGGTCTCTCGTCATTAGTGCCATTGCATATTCACAGCATTGCATATTCACAGCTTATGATGTGTAAACTAAGGAGAAGGCATTTCAACAAATTAGAAGCAGTGAAAGCTAGACACCATATGAAAGATGCAACAAATATCACTCTACCAAGTTAAAATTGTCTCGTCATAAGTGCCATTTCAACAAATTAGTAGTACAAGCTAGAACAGAATGTGAGATGTAACCTATATCACACTCCGAAGTCAAACGTGTCTTATGATAAGTGATTGTTGCAGGTTACACAATAGTAGTAATTTGATGTAAGAACATGGTGTGATAGACATATATTGTACGTTCTAGAAACAAGAACACGTGTCTTATTCAAGTATAATGTGTAAAGTAAGCAGATGGAATTCAAAAAAATTAGAAGCAATACAAGCTAGACATCACACATAACATGCAACCACATATAACAGTGCCAAGTTAGAGGGAGCACCAGTGATGCTGCACTAGGGGAGACGTGCTCATCATAAACACAACTTTCTTGAGTGTCTATGCATGTGTTGTCTTGGAAATCATCTTGGGGGTGTGGAGGAGTAGAAACTATGGAGGCCCTCCGTTTGGAAGGAGCACCTTCATCCGCTACCTTGCTAACTTCCTTCCGCTTTATTGATTTTGAATTGTCAAGTAAAACCGACAAGAAAAGCAATAAAATTATCTCTTCAGAACTCATTCATGCATGATACTGACAATCACTACTTTGATGTAAGGCAAACACATGATACCAGGATGGAATATGTACGAAAAACAGGACGGCATGGCATGTTCACAACTGTTTGTGTAAAAACCATTCCAGCAAATAAGAAGCAATGCAAGCTAGACACCACATGAAAGATGCAACCAATATGACTCTGCCAAGTTAAGAGCATCCCATCATAAATGGAATTTCAACAAATTAGAAGCAACACATGCTATAAATCATATGAAAGATGCAACTAATATCGCACTACATATACTAAAGGTGTCTCGTCATATTGATTGATGCGGGATACAAAAAAAGCAATAGTTTTATGTAAGGACATGCTTAGTAGACAGATGTACTATGTACTAAATACAGGAAGGCATGTCACGTTAATAGGTATAATGTCACATTTACAGGAGTATAAGCTAAGCAGACTAGAACATGCAGTTTAACCAGATTGGAAGGATTACAATCTAGACACCATATGCAACATGCAACCACATATCATGCTGCCAAGTTAGAGCAAGCACCTGCAATGCTAGTGTGGGGGAAATGCTGTAATCAACTACAGAGCTATGTTCACTATCTTCATCTATCATTTCTGTTTCTTGAGAATCATGTCGGGAGGCTGATGCTGCATTCTATAAATGAGGGGTAGTCCCCTTGCCTGCCTGCCTCATCATAAGTGATTGATGAGGGATACACAAGAACATTAGTTTGATGTAAGAACATGGTTAATACACAGATGTACTAGTATGTACCAAAAACAGAAAGGCATGTCATATTCAAAGGTATAATGTGTATGCTAAGTAGATGCAATTTAACCAAATTGGAAGCAATACAAGCTAGACATCCGGCTGGAGTGGTGAACATGATCATCTAGGACCTGAGAGCCTGGTGGGAGGCGGGCTGCTTCGCCACCATCGCGGCTTTTTAGTTGGCTTCCAGGTGATGCCTGTCTTTGCTGGGCTTGTCACTGGCTCGGCCAGTGCCCTGACTAGCTATTTGTCTTCTGGTGCTCACGAGATGGTGGTTCATGTAAAAAATATCTTTCCTTATCTTAATAAAGACCGACTTCGGCCTTTCGAATACAAGCTAGACACCATATGGAACATGCAACCACATATGACACCGCGAAATTAAAGCAAGCACCTGGGATGGTGGTTCATTGCGAGCGAGGTCATCAACTCCAGAGCAACGTTTACCATCTCCATCTGCTGACACTGCAGCCTTTAAAGTGTTGTAACGTGCCGCGCCTTGCCGCGTAGAAAGCTTGCACGACTTGTCTCTTTTATTTTTTGCTTCGCTTTCGGCAGACTCTGAAATACCCTTGCATAAAAACACAATAGTGAGAGTATGGATGAAGTGTGTGCAGAACTAGTGCACTGTAAAAGTAGCAGATAGCATGTGGCTGAAAAATAAATGACAGGACACATATGATAGCTCTACAACATTGCATGGCAAACAAAATTAGATTCTACTCCGTATGATTTTGTAATATATGAGCACAGGAAATGCAGGTACTCCTCCAGCACACCAGCACATGTGGTCATATCTAAGATAACAATCGACTGAAAATAAATTTGTCACTCGATTTTGTTAATGAACCGTCCGATCTATAAGGAATGGGCAGATGGCCTTCGTCTACCTCCCGCCAGTCACTGTTGACGATCTTTCTCGAACTGCCAGCGACCACCGGCCCAGACCCGTGCCTCCGCCGCCCCGCCCTCCCATCGACCTCACAACACCGCCGTGCTTGGCAGCACCCCCAAGCCATCCCTTTAATCGCGGCCGACCTCCAGATCAGGCGCCAGTAGCTCTAGGCCGCACACGCCCCTAAGATAAACACCAAGGCGCTGCTTCCCCGGTGTAATAGTCATACTAGCGCCTGTTACGCCCGGGAATGCTTCCGTTAATTGGGAATCAACTGGCCAGAAATTGAAATTCAGGGGGGCGATGAATCTCTAGCTAAGGTGAAATAGTATATGAGGAGAAACCTTGTGCATCGCGAGTTACTAGGAACATCTAGTATCAAGAAGAAGCGGTCGACTAGTGTCTTCTGTGGGATGGATACCGTGCAAGCAGAGACATAAGATGTGCACGAATAAGGGAAGAGGAGTACCTTCTTCAGTTGCCAGTGTGGTCACCTCCACATGTCATGCCGATCTTCTTCTTTTTGCCGGGGAAACCGTTGTTCTGGAGGGTGCAGGCTTGGATGAACCCATGGCCAAATTGTTGACTGTGTTACCGTGGCCGTATGTCGGCGGAGGGGAAGCAGATCCGAGGCGGCGAAGGACGGCGTAGCAGGAACAGCTCCGGTGCGGTGGAGGGTGGCGAAGTTGGAGCGGCAGTGGTGAGGCGCAGGACGGCGTGGTTGAACTGGCTCGGGTACGGACGGCTGGGCCTCGGCTTCAACTACTAGCCATGGAGGGCGTTGTGGTTGAGGTTGCGGTGGACGACGACGTCAGGGTATCGGCTCCGGCGTGATGGAGGAGGGCGGCGGTTGATGGGTGGCATGGGGTGGCGGACGGAGGACGCCGGGGTTTCGCGGCTGGTGGAGAGGTAGTTTTGGCGCCCATGGAGTACGAATGGGGAATCGGACGGGTGGGGGGGGGACCATGTTTCGGTCTGGGACGCGCTTGTTTTTGGCTTTTTTGAACAGAAGATGTGACGCGCTTGTTTGAAATTTGGGGAAAGTACAAACTTTGCCCCCCTCTTAAATTTCGGACCTACTGCGGGTCAGGGGTAGGATGGTAATCCCAGTTGTCCCAAATAGTGGGCTGGAGCGATTTCGGCCACGCGCATGTGAGCTTAGGCGGCCATTGTGTATGAATGTTTTTCGGATGCGGTTGCGTGGCGTCTAGATGAAGCTACAAACCTACCCCGGTTTAGACCTTTGGACGTCGGGCCGGTAGGTTTCACAGGTCGGAGTTATTAGAAAAGTAATTTCCTTGTACTACCAAACATTGGTCTCACGCGGTTTCGGGCGTGTAGAGGCTCTTTTGGCGCTTCGTTCGAAATTTTGAAATAGAAGCATTCACGTTTAGAGTACTCTTGAACTATGAGGATTGACCTAAATAGACAACGTTATATTTGACCTTGTATGTTTGAAAACCTCATTAAATTATCCGCTTCCTTTTGGAATTTTGACACTTGAAAGTCCTATAACTACGATTATTTTGGAATGGAGGAGCTAAATTTGAATCTATTTTGTACACGACTACATATGCTATTATGTACAAGATCAGAGCAAAGATTCGTACCCCCATAGTTTAGGTATGGTTTACAAATGCCATGATATCAAATTCAAATAATTGAATGGACTTCATGTTGAATTCGATTTTTTAAACCACCTTAGGTTGAATTCAAATGTATGCTAGTTCATAGGTAGCTATTTATAAATGTCCATTGTGTAACTTTCGAATGTATAATGTGCTTTACACACACAACATGAACTATACTCACGTTTATATTTTATTGCTAAAGCGATGCATTGTCTGGAGTTCAAAATACTAACTATGTGGATCAATTGTGTCGAATAATAACAAAGACATGCTCAAATTCGATAGAATCTAGATGTTTGATGGATCAATGACAGCTCCTTACGCGAATTGCAAATATCATGATCCCATCCTAATATTTGGATACAATTTATATCTTTAATCAATGTGTAGAGCAGTCTTTTACGTGTAGTTTCACTATCCATCGGTGGTCTCTCACACATGCTCACACACTCTCTCCCGAGGTGTCTGTCTCGCACATATGCTCTAGATATAACCCTCCCTCCCTCTCGTGACCATTTACAACTGTTTTCACTAACCTTTATCACAAGCACTCTTCCTCTCGCAAACATACATGCGCACAATCCTCATCGAGCCTTTCTATATACATGGACCTGCGTACGTGTCTCATGTACGCACATTATCTTTACGCCTGTCTCTCACGCATTATCTCACACCTCTCTTCCTAATCGACGAGTATGATTCTAGCAAAACATTCTGTAGGATGCCCCTTAAAGTTAGGTTGGATGAATAGTAATATCAGAGATAAAGGGGTTACCTTAGTCCGAGAACCTAGGGTTACAAATCCTAGCCGGCTTTGTCAGTGGACACAGAGTCCTTCACAATTCTGCTATCTTTGTCTTGTATGACTAGTCATCCATGGGTCTTCCTAAATGTGTCATGGGCCGACCAATGTGGCGCAGGACGAAACCGAACGAAGGGCCTCACCTCGACCCACCGGACCTCACGCGGTGACACACCCTCTGCCCCCACATTTCATTATCTTCTCACACCCACACATACCAACACAAACACCACACACACAGAAAATTTCTCCTGGTGCCTCTATTCCCTCCCCCTTGCATATACACACTCAATGGAATGGAATCTCTTGTCGTGATGTGATATTCGTCTCTCTCTCTCTAGACCACTCTCATTTCTCGTGCTATCTCTCCCACGCCCCCCTCCGTCGGCCCCTCTATCCATGCCTCTCTCGAATACGTAATACACACACATACCTCTCTAGGCCCCGCCAAATGCATCAACTACACATTCACACATGTTACATCACGTACCCCATTGATCTAAAAAGCCCTCTCTTCACGTTTATTTCGCATAAAACATTCCTTTTCAATAAAGTGTGGCCAAAAAAATATTTTATAGTTTCTACATATATAAAACATTACTAAGTTATATGGAGGAGTATGAACGCTAATTTGCATTGCATTGTGCCCACAATGATATTTATTATGCACTGTGAATTTGTATATTTTTATACTATATACAAAGTTAGTCATAATAAAGAGAAACGAAGAGCATCTCTCTCTCCATCGCATACCCCCCCCCCCCGTACGCCCCTCTCATGTATGAACACAAAACTAGCTCAAGCTCCTCTAAAAGTAAGCCCCCAGAAAATTCACGCGTGTTTCATCTTTCTCTCGCGATATATGCAATGACGATCACTGTATTTGAAGGGAAAGCACGATACATACATTGGACTTCATAATCCACTCATTACGGTCACCGTTTACGTTTAGTGGTTATTATACAGCCATGGGCTCACCGTACAACTTTATATTTGCTCATGACATGACTAGTTGACCAGTTAAACGCTCCACGTGGCACCTCTAGTGTTGCATCACATTATCTCGCTAACATCATGCCCACCTGTCGACTTGTATCTACTCGACATCTACACTATTATAAAATACATAAAATACACTCTTATAAAAAACAGAGTTGGTGATGATGGTGTGCCTGCCATCATGCAATATAGGCCGTCCGATTTATATCTGGCGGACAGGAAAGGAACTATGGCAATTTTGCAAAAAGGTACCCACACACCTCTCCACATTTGCAAATAAGGCCTTCCCTCATTCATCCTTTTCTCTCACAAGATAAACAAGTCATACAAATGCATCTTGATGTTACGTGCAACGCACGGGCATCTTGCTAGTAAGAATGAAAACAAACGACAAAAAAAATATTTTGACGGTGGTTCGAAGTCATGACCGCGGGCACAGCGGACAAGGTGGCCTTGTATTGGTATGCTGAGCCGTTTGTTTTAACACACATGAGCTGGTGTGGTGATTATACACACACGCACACATGCACCCAAACTTCATCCACGCAACACTTACACAAACACATGCACCCACGCACGCACGCAAGACTCACACGTACACACGCGGCCACGCACGCACGCCACACTCACACGCACACACACACGCATGCATGCACACACCAGTACACCACACGACCAACACACACTCTCACGCTCAAGTGCTCAACCTACACGTTCATGCGCACACATCAGACCCTGACAGACACATACACAACCAGGTGATTCCCGCGCACGGGTTGGAGCCTTGTCGCGCCTGCGTAAATTTGTGTTTATCTGACCTTTTCCCTATGCGAACTAATAGGTGGGACCCACAAGGAACGTGGTCAATTTAACTAGTTAACATGGCGCCATGCAGACTATTTGGCCGGTCAACAGAGTGCAATCCGATGCTGAACTGTGAGCAAGTGACCGGATAATCACCGCAAAACGTATATAGTGACCGTATTCAGCTTATTCTGAAGTTCGGTGTCTGTATTACCCTTTTCGCACTGTTGGCCCTCCAAAACTACATCTCTACACGTTCTCGCATGTTACATCTAACAACTATGCAATACAGCACTACTACTACACTCTAACACAATAAATCATATGTGTTTTTAGTTTTACAAGATATCATATTGTTACTTATAATTATTCAGTTTGCATACTTTAAAATTTCCTTTGAAATGTATGGCCAGTATCATCTACCGCGCGGGAAAAATCCGCCCTTTCCTGTTTAATCGGGTTTGTATCGATGGATCGTGCGAAACAGCAGAACTATAGTACTATATAGTACAAGTGACAGTTCACTGGGCCGTTGTGTCGTCTACTCCTCCGTCGTAAGAGTGGAGCGCTCGCTTTCATAAATCTTCCAGTCCCTTTCACCGACATGTGGGACATCAAGCTACCGGGTCCACATGCCATACCGGAATACAGTGCAGAGCAGTCGGGGTGAAGCACCCCAATCATGGCGCCGGCGTAGTAATGAGCAATGAGGCGTCAAATCACAAAGCTGCACCTTTCCCATGGTTAAGTTGGAGGGACGAAGTAATAATGCTAAAAAAAGAAGTTGGAGGGACGAAGCAACCATCATTTCCTCGTTGTTGAATCCGCTTCTCCCTCATCTTCTTCAACTTAACCACGTGTTGCTTCTGCCGTTGTTCTGCCTCATGTGGGACGCGGATCAGCTTGGTAAAGCACTGACACGTGGGACCGCATGTTAGCAAACCGCCAGGACAACGTCCTCCGAAAATAAGAAACCTCCCCCGCCATCCGTGCTGCAAAATCACCTCCTTTTTACTAATCTTTGATTCTATAATTTTTTAGATCAATATAATTGAGATTTGTATAAGATAGCACACAGGAGCAAAACCAAGTGGTACGGTTAAGGGCATCCACAATGTGTAGCCAAATGTGAAAATAGCTTTTGGCATCGTGGGAACCATTGTGGACGGTGTTGCCAAAGCCAAAAGATGGAACCGAAGCTCCCTGATTGATTGATTGAAGGAATACAAAAATGCAATGTCTCCCCTCTTTCTCCCATGCTTGGACGCATGTAGTACAGTATAGAGCACAGAGTCTACTCCCCTGTCCCTTCTATCACAAATCACAAAGCAGTGAGGCGTCAAATCACAAAGCACAGATGAAGCAACTATCATTTCACTCTTCGCTGACTCTACTTCTCCATCGTCTTCTTCGAGAAACCATCTCACCGCACTAGTACTCCTAGTAGTAGTACTAGTAAAGGACTTCCTGGATGCAAATAAGGCGGTTGTCTCGGCTTGCAGGAGGCACTTGCGAACGACTTACCGTGGTCTCCCTCAATGGTGTTCTCTGTCAAACGCACTTCGCCAAACCACAAAAAAAAAGTCATCGACGTCACCGCAATGGGCAAGGAATTCAAATATAGTTACTACCTCCATTTTTTTTGTACACAAGGCCAGTATATCAAAATTACAATTTGCAAAGGGCCACTAACACTAATCGAGGCATAAGTGATGGAGTTAGCAACCAAGGACATTAATATCCCTTGCATGCATGCGGAAGTGAGAAGGTTCGTTTGCATGGCGCTGCATTAATCAAGCGATGAGGAGTGAGATGGTTAGCTCTTTGGTCTTTCGAGAAAAAAATACGCATTAATTGACACGTGAAACGAGGATTTGTATCGATTAAATCCCGCGAAGGAAAACCCCGCCTTACTTTTTTAACACTAGTACTCCTAGTACGTACGTACTTATCCTGTTTGGGTCTAGGCCTTGCATTGCCAAACTTCGCCACACATTTTTGCCAAGCTTTCCTAAAGTTTTCAAAATGAGAAGGAGGTACACTTGTGCACGGCTGTCATGGTCGCACCGCACCCTCACACGGTCACTCCTGCACGCCGCGGTCGCATCGCACCCACACACAGTCGCTCCTGCACACAGCAAACCCAACCAAGGGAACGCACCCTCACTGACAAGTGCTCTCGCATGTGAACAAACCAAACTCAGCCATCGTATCGCTGACACATATTTTTTGTTCACAGAGTATGTTTATCCAACCGGAGTATCCGTACGGCCCGTACGGTGGTCTGCTGGGGAAGAAGAAGAGGTGAGGAAGAAGGAAAGAAGGGTTAGGAGATGTAGGATATTCATCCAACCGCCTGAAATGGTAGACTGACCAAACTCAGGCGACTTGCATAACAAATAGTATGTTTTTACATAGCAAAAGATCCATAAAAACAACAACATAAAGAAAAACTATCACCGCTTGCGGAAAGAGACAGCCTCGTCGTCTTTGGCTGCCGACGCGAACTAGCCATCGCTGCCGACGTGTGTCTTCGCACCGTCGTTGTCCTCGGCCTCCAGCTACTCATTCAAGCGGAGCGTGCGGGCGCTCTCCACGGACGAGAGCACAACCCGGTTCAAGGCGAGGACTTCCGGTTCCGCCTGCAGGAGGGCCTCGATTGCAGTGGCATCCGCGCGCTCCGCGTCGAGTTGAGCCTCCGCCGCCCGGTTCATGTCCAGGACTTCCGGTTCCACCTGCAGGAGGGCGTCGATGAGAGCGGCATTTGCATGCTCTGCGTTGAGTCGAGCCTCTGCCGCCCGGTTCATGTCCAGGATGTCCGGTTCCGCCTGCAGGAGGGCCTCGATGGGAGCGGCATCCGCGCGCTCCACCTCAAGTTGAGCCTCTGCCGCCCGGTTCACATCCACGACATCCGGTTCCGCCTGCAGGAGAGCCTCAATGGCAGCGGCATGCGCGCGCTCCGCGTCGAGTTGAGCCTCTGTCTCCCGGTCCTCCTTTAGTATCGCCATGTTGAACCGCTGGTCTGCCTGCACCATGGGGGACTCGGACGCCGGCTCGAAGTCGACGTCCATCGTCTCATATCCATCGGGGGCCTTCTGCGTCGCGACCTCCGCAGTGAACATTGGATCGGCTTCCTCCTGCTCGTAGCTTGGCTCTAGAGAACTCGGGGATTGTCCCACTGCGAAGCGAGCTTGGGAACGGAGGTCTGTGGCGCCGACCGCTGCCGCGATTTCTGCGCGGCGCTCCGGGGTCAAGCATCTTGTAGTAAGTGATCTTGCGGCGCACCATGGCTTTCCGGCGAACTAGGGGACGCTTGATGCGGGCTAGGGGATCGAATGGTGGGGGATTGGGCTGGAGATTTGGTGTGGTTTCAGGGCAGTGGCTGGCGTAGGCCGAGCAGCGAAGGTTCTGGTGTGAATAGTGGTTCCGGTGACGACCGGTCAATCAGTTTTGACTATACATCGCTCTTGTCGCGTTCGCGTTGCAGCCCGGCACGCTGGACCCTCCATGTCGCTCACCGAATGGAACGCGCTTCGTCTTGCGTTTTCGCTCGCTTGTGGGACCACAGTTGAGAGCGAACCGATGTCCCTCCCCCTCCCCCGCCCGCGTCATTTATAATACCACCACTCCCTCCGGTTTATGCGGAGTAAATAAAAACTGAGGGATTATTCTACGGATGAGGATCCCCTGACGTGACCGAACCCATTGAGTAACTGACAGGGCCTAGCAAGCATGGGGTCCACCAGTAAGTGACCGAAAGGGAGGGTAAGGCAGGGATACCTACTCAGAGGATCCACTTCCACTATACTACTTTGACCAAATGTTAGAGTAATAATTGTCGGGGGTTGGGTGCGACATATGCCAAAGGATGGCTTATCATGGTGGGGGCGAGTAGAACGTCGCCGGTGCCTGGAAACGGGATGAGGCGAAGACATGCACGCCAGCGGATCTTACCCAGCTTTAGGGCTCTCCGAGGAGATAACACCCCTACTGCTGCTCTGCGGGGTCTCCACATGATCACTAAGGCATAGTGAATACAAGCTTGCTCCTAGAGCTGTTTCTGGAGGTAAGAGAGGGCACGACTAGCTCTCTCCTTCCTATGTGATCTGTCTAATGCTAATGGATGCGAACCCTTTGCATGCGTGCCCTGGGGGGGTTATATATGCCTAGCCCCCGGGATTACAATGGTAAAACCGGCTGGGTGCGGGTCCCAGCCGTCTGTCTCTCAGGCGCCGTCTTCTCGGCCGGATCCTGGGGCCCGCCGACTGGTGGGTCCCGCCGACTGGCCTGGTACGAGGGCGTCAGCCCGTGTCCGACGCGGGCGGGTCTTGCCGGCTGCAGATTACTGTAGCCGTGCTTCTAATGACGCGGGCTTGGTCAGCGGGTCATGGCAACAGTGCCGCCGCCTGGCGGGCGATCACTGTGGCCATTCCGTGGTCGCATCTGGTTAATGGCGTGTGGGGCCCGTGGGAGGGGGCCGGCCGACTCCAGGGGGCCGACTCCCAACGGGTCCGACTCTCGGCGCTCTCGCCGTCTTCAATACTCTCGCTGGCTGGTAGGCCCCGCTGTCTCCGGGCCGTACAGACAGGTGGTCGTGGGCACAGGGCCCCGCCCCAAGGGCTGATGTCAGGGCTGGCATGGCAACAGTACCACGCCGGGCGGAGATCTCCGCGGGTACGGCGCACTGTGGCCATGCCCGCCTTTAATTATCGAGGTGGTTGGAAGTTGCGGGCCGACTCCCCATAGTCGGCTTTCTTAGTGTCACCTCTGGGACTCGGCTTGAGTGAGAGTCGCCTCTGGGACTCGGCCTAGTTGGAAGTCGCCTCTGGTGACACGGCTCATCTTGGAGTCGCCTCTGGGGACTCGGCTTTCTTGGAGTCGCCGCAGGTGCTTGAGGGGCGCAGTCTGCCCTGATGTCTTGAAAGGTTCTGGGGCTCGGGTTAGCCTACCCGTGGCCCATTACTCCGACAATAATATATGACATGCAACTTACACAAATGTTAGAGTAATAATATATGACATGCAACTTACACAAAGCATACAGGGTCTAATGCGTTTTTCGAGACTAACTTTGACCAAATGTTAGAGTAATAGTATATGACATGCAACTTGCACAAAGCATATGGTCAATTTCGTATATGAAAGGAGTTTCCAATGATATAATTTTCACATTATACATCTCATGTACTCCCTCTGTCTAGGTGTGTAAGTCATCTTACGAAAACCAAATAATCCCAAAACACGTAGGCGCAGTGCATTAACTTCTACCTCGTTTCTTGTTTCTTGACATATGAACCAATAAGAGATGAGGGTGTGCATGCTTTTAATGACCTGAGACTATCAAACATGACATGCAGTGGTTAGTTCATTGCATGCAATACTATTAATTTGCAAATAAACATTAATGTCTCTCGTTTTCCCCTCCTCCTCTGTCATGGTGCACAACCTAAGATGACTTACTCACCTATGTGAAAGGAGTACTATTAATCTTGTCAATAGTCAAATTGGAAACCATCTCGAGTACAAATCTAGGAGTACGTACGAATCTAACAATATTGATTGGGCGTTGTTGAATGTTGATACCTTTTTTTACCATAGTAGAGATACTTTGACTACACATAAAACTTATATGTAAAGTAGAAAGGATAGGAGGGAGTATACTGTACATTCAAAAACGAAACGAACATTGAATACCATTTATATATGATTTGTGGATGCTATGATCACCGGTTCAAAATTTTGAATCCGCCTTAGGTATCACGTGCCCCCACTCGTTCCCTCTCGATTTCATCTCGGGGTCCGAAGATCTATTGAAAGAGGACTAGGGTGGGTACATGTGAATGATACTCGGCGGAATGTTCAAATGAAGCATGCGGGAGGATGGACTCGACTGGAGGGCAACACGATCAATGGAGAAGAGGGTTGGAGAGTAATGCGAAATAACCAAACACCACATGATTACTCTTGGATGGCTCAAATAAACAATAAGTTGTCTCGCTTGGCCTACATAGTGAAAGGCCTAATGCGCAACGCGGAGCGCTGACGCTCGAATATGGCCGGGAAAACAGGGAAACCGACATATGGGGCACAACCGTCGGGACGATGTAGCGCAGACTAGTCCAATGGAGGAGCTGGCCCACGATGTCCTCGCCACCGACAACCGTTCATGTGGGTCATTGGGGCCAACAACGAGGCGCAGCTCCAGCACCGCCTCTGGACACGGCGACCGCGGTGAGCGACACGCTCATATCGTCGATAGACACGGTCGGTTACGGTGTGCCGAGGGTGGCGTTAGTGTTGTGGCACGACCAACGGTATGTTTGGTTTGTGCCCAAGGTTGCCCCATCAAAGCATTGGGTAGCCAAAATTTTGGTTGAGGTATTGGTTGCCCATGATTTGGCCGACATTGGCAAGAAAAATGAACTAGAGTTGGCTAGAGTTCATTGGCATGCCAAATAAATGGCAACCATCCAAACAAAGACCAATCTTTCGGTCATGACCAAAATTTTGGTAAGGTGCACTTTGGCCACAATCCAAACACACCTGAACACCCGGCTTGCCAAGGATGCACGGGGCACCACGACGCGTCCGCGGAGTGGTGTAGCGCGGCCAACTGCATCCTCTGGACCTGAGACCATGCCGGGTCGTCTTGCTTTTTCGATGACATGCGGGGATCGCATTTGAGCAAAGGGCATCTCCAACGTTGCCACGACCACAGCTGACTACCCTGGCACACCAAAGCCCTCGTCCCTTGCGCCGTCGCGCGGTGCGTTCCTAGCCGGCGCCAGCTGCCCGCATTCGTGTCGTCCATTTGTATGTCGTCGTTAAGAGACTCGGTGCCCGAGGAACCAACTCCGGCGACTTCATGACGCACCCGGACGCTTGGCCTCACTGGAATGCGCTACTAAAAGCGGCAACACCTAGCTAACCACCACACCATAGCGCATCGTCCTCCTACCTGGCACCACATCCGCCATGACCGCAAGTGCGAACGCTCTGCGGGAGAGCTTGTCTTCGGGAATGAAGCTCGAGGTTGCCGCCCTCGCTCAAGTCGCCTCTCGTGAGGCAATAGCGGCGTAGCCGAACGCGGACGCGACCACACAAGCGGTGGCCACGCTGGCGGCCGACGACGGGAGCACCGTCAGCCACACGTCCTACTTGCCGCCGTCCAACGTCCGGCACCGCCGAGGTCGGGGACTCCTCCGAGGATGAGTAGGGCATGGGAAGCGGCAGGGCATGGTGTGCCAACTGGTGAGTCTGTATCCCGTGTTCTACTGTTCCTTGCCGGAGACCGCACCTTCACTTCACGGGTCTTGAACCCCGCCCCCGTACATAGAGATCACAGATGGAGGACGTCGGTCGCCGCCATAGAATAGGTTTAGGGTCGGGTTTCTTTTATTTTTCTGTCCTTTAAAAGTTCGAAATGTAATGAAAATCTGTCGTGTTTGCATTAATCTCGGCCGGTGTATATGAACTTTCACAATAATATACATATTGTAGGAGTACTAGCAGGATGCCCATGCGTTGCACGGAAGATCAAGATCTTGTGGGAGAAAAGGATGAACGAGGGAAAGCCTTATCTGCAAATGTGGACAGGAGTGCGGGTAAATTGTCACAGTTTCCTTCCTATCCGTTAGATATAGATCGGAAGGCCTATATGACGGGATGACAGGCACACCATCATCACCAACTCTGCTTTTTATTGAACCTAGACAAATCTAAAAAAGCCAACTAAGCCAACCTCCCAGCATATCGTGCCGAAAAAGAACAGGCCGCGTCGTTTTAGTCGGGATTACCGGATTACTAGTAGTAGTATCGATGGATTGCGTGAAGCAACATTTTTTTTGAGGGGGCGAAGCACCTAGTTTAAAAGGAAAAAAGGCGGTACACTCACAGCACTCCTGTCGCGGTCGCATTGCACCCCACACACGTTCGGTCCTGCACACGGCTCATGCAAACGGAACGCGCTTCGGCTTGCCTCTTCACTGACACGTGGGACTGCACTTGGAGAAACTGACCATGTGCCAAACTCCCCCCGCCCACCGCACGAAAATCCTCCCCACCCCCCCACACACAAAAATTCCCCCCAAATTCAATTCAACCGGCCTTCGGCCAAATATTCCCCAAACCCCCTCCCCCCGTCCCCCCTCCACTCCATTCGCTCCGCCAAAGCCGCCCTCCCCGCCGCGCCGATACGTCGGCGCCGCGGTTCGTCTAGGGGACGCACGACGATCCTCTTGCTCCCACAGTACACTCTCGTAGACTGCCGTGCTCTAGCTGCACCGCCACCTCTGGCAACGTTCTTCTGGAGGCGCACGGCGGTTAGAGCCACCACCACTGGCGACGTTCGTGTGGAGACACACGGCGGTCAGCTTCTCCCACGGTACGCGCATTCTAGACTAAGGCCCCGTTCATGTCGATGTAGCGCTGAATGTTAGCTGATAGACGCTATTCATCTCACTGTTTGCCGAAGTAGTTTACTGTCAATATGCTCTGCCTAAGAAGCTTCCTTGCCCTGTTCTGCACTCAATCTTCTTAGCTGAGATGGCATGCCAAGGCCAATTAGTTGCTAAAATATCTTGCCATATATTTATTGTGACATAAATTGCCATGGTCTAGTAGCCAATCTGTTAGGTGAAATAGCTCTACACCTTTTATACTCAATCTTTGTTGCTGCGATGGCCTTTGATAGTTCGATGGCTGTGTGCTTGGCCTCATTGACTGCTGAAACAGCCTTCCATAATTTAGCACTCAAATATGTTTGCTGAATTAGCTTTATATATATTTCGTTACTTAGATCTGCTCGTAAAAATATCTTGCCATAGCTTTAGACATCGACCTAGGTATTTTTTCTGGACTTCATACAAAAGCATATATGTTTTTCCTGTAATATCTAGTAGATGAACTAATTTGTATGTCTAACAGATGGACAAGACTTGGATAACTTTTGCTCGAAGATTCTCCGCTGCATATGTCGAGGGGGTTGAAAACTTCATGAACTTTATCAGAGCTGAGTACGGTGGTCCGAAATTAGATGTGCTCTGCCCGTGTAGCAGTTGTATGAATTCAGTTACAAGACCCCAGTCAACTCTGCAAAATCATCTACACTTGTATGGGATGTCGGTCACATATACTAGGTGGGTTCATCATGGTGAAGCTGTGAACGTCAATGTTATTGACTACGTGGAAGAATCAGATCACCATCTTGATCTGCCTGATGCTCAGGTGGAAGAGGAGGAGGAGGAGGTGGTGGCGGAGCCAGTGAGTTTGACCAACATTGAAACAATGGTACGAAATGCTCATGCGTTCCGTGAACTTTCACCTGTAGAAGAAAAACGGTGGGCCGGCATGTTGGAACAATGCAACGTTGCTGTCACCCCAGGAAATAAGCTGTCAGTATTCTCAGCTATGGTCACCTTTCTTCAGGTGAAGACATCTGAGCGGATGACCAACAAATCATTTGATGCGATGTTGGCTGCTTTCCGCAAATCTTTCCCAAATGCGTCTGAGATGCCACACACCTACAGTAAAATGAAGAATTTCCTTCGTGCAGTTGGAATTGGATATGATATGATCCATGTTTGTAAGAATAATTGTGTTCTGTTCCGGAAGGATTATGCCAACTTACGTGAATGCTCGAAATGCAAATCATCACGATGGAAAGATGGCGATGCTATGAAGGGGGTTCCTCATAATGTTCTGAGACATTTTCCAATTACACCAAGATTGCAGAGGTTGTTTCATGATGCTGAAACAAGAGAGGATGTACTGTGGCATTCTAGGAACCAGGAGTACAGAGATTAGAATCTAATGAGCCATCCATCTCATGGTAGTGAGTGGAAAAGCTTCAATGATAAACACAAAGAGTTTGCTGCAGACCCAAGAAACATTAGACTTGGCTTAGCTTCAGATGGATTTAACCCATTTGGCCACCAGAGCGCCACATATAGCATGTGGCCAGTGCTTGTTATCCCTTACAACATGCCTCCAAATGTCTACACCAAAGAATCAAACTACATGATGGCCTTGCTCATCCCAGGTCCAAAAAGTCCGGGAAAGGATTTTGATTTGTTCATGGAGCCTCTTGTGGAGGAACTTCAACAGCTATGGAAGGGTGTTCTCACTCGAGACCTATATAGCAGCCCACCAGCTGATTTCTTTCTACGTGTTGTTGTAATATGGTGCATCCATGATTATCCGGCTTTGGGCACTATGTCAGGGCGAACGACACATGGTTACAATGCATGTGTTCGCTGTGACAGGAATCCACTATCATATGCAATACTTAGCAAGATCTGTTACATTGGACACTGCCGTTTCCTTGCCAAGGACTAGCCGCATCCTAGAAAATACCGAAGACATGTGTTCAATGCAAAGCATGAAAACCATGATGCGCCAAAGAGGCTCACTGCCGATGAGCTGCAAGTGGAATTAGAGAAGGTCAGGCATATTACACCAGGAAACCATCCTGGTAATGGTAGCGGGAAAAGGAAGCGTGGCACGGTAGAAGAGAGATTATTGTTTACCCGCAGGTCCACTTTTGTGAGACTTGGAGTATTGGAAAGATTTGGATGTGCGGCATAATCTTGATGTGATGCACATCGAGAAAAATATATGTGACAGCATTATCGGCACACTTCTTAACATTGAAGGTAAGACGAAAGATTCCTTAAAATCTAGGATTGATTTGACACACCTGGGTATCAGAAAGGATTTGCAGGTGCAAGATGAGGGTAAACCACGGGATATGGCACCAGCTGTGTACGTCTTGGACAAGGTAAAAAGAAAAGAATTCTGTGAGGTCCTGTCACGTGTGAGATTCCCAGATGGATTTGCTTCCAACCCTGAAAGGAGAGTCAGTGCAGATGGAAACAAGGTACAAGGGTTGAAAACTCATGACTGCACGTCCTACTTCAAAGGGTTTTACCTGTTATCCTTAGAGGATTGGGCCGCCCTGAGTTATACAGAGCAGATGCAGAGTTGGGACAATTCTTCAGGGAACTCTACAGTAGAAATATGAGGATAGATGCTTTGGAGCGTCTTAGAGACAAGATACCAACTATCCTATGCGACCTTGAGAAGATATATCCTCCGGCCTTCTTTGATGTGATGGTGCATTTGGTTGTTCATCTACCTAATGAGGCACTACTTAGAGGTCCAGTACAGTATGGCTGGATGTACCCAATTGAAAGGCGGCTAGGCACTGATGACACACAAGTATAGGGGATCTATCATAGTCCTTTCGATAAGTAAGAGTGTCGAACCCAACGAGGAGCAGAAGGAAATGATAAGCGGTTTGTAGTAAGGTTTTCTCTGCAAGCACTGAAATAGTAGGTGATAGATAGTTTTGTGATAAGATAAATAGTAATGAGCAAAAAATAAATAAAGTAAGTAAAGTGCAGCAAGGTGGCCCAATCCTTTATGTAGCAAAGGATAAGCCTGGACAAACTCTAATAATGAAGAAGAAGCTCCCGAGGACACATTGGGAATTATCATCAAGCTAGTTTTCATCACGTTCATAAGATTCGCGTTCGGTACTTTGATAATTTGATATGTGGATGGACCGGCACTTGGGTACTTCCCTAACATGGCCAAGCATCCCACTTATGATTAACCCCTATTGCAAGCATCCGCAACTACAAAAAGGAGTATTAAGGTAAACCTAACCACAACATTAAACATATGGGTCCATATCAACCCCTAACGAAGCAACACATAAAGTAGGGTTTAAGCTTCTGTCACTCTAGCAACCCATCATCTACTTATTAATTGCCTATGCCTTCCTCTAGGCCCAAATAATGGTGAAGTGTCATGTAGTTGACGTTCACATAACACCACTAGAGGAAAGACAACATACATCTCATCAAAATATCGAACGAATACCAAATTCACATGACTACTAATAGCAAGACTTCACCCATGTCCTTAGGAACAAACGTAACTACTCACAAAGCATATTCATGTTCATAATCAGAGGAGTAACAATATGCATAAAGGATCTGAACATATGATCTTCCACCAAGTAAACCAAATAGCATCAACTACAAGGAGTAATCAACACTACTAGCAACCCACAGGTACCAATTTGTGGTTTTGATACAAGATTGGATACAAGAGATGAACTAGGGTTTTGAGATGAGATGGTGCTGGTGAAGATGTTGATGGAGATTGAACCCCTCCCGATGAGAGGATCGTTGGTGATGACGTTGGTCATGATTTCCCCCTCCCGGAGGGAAGTGTCCCCGGCAGAACATCTCCGCCAGAGCCCTAGATTGATTCCGCCAAGGTTCCGCCTCGCGGCGGCGGAGTTTCGTCCCGTAAGCTTGCCCATGATTTTTTCCAGGGGAAAACCCATCATATAGCAGAAGATGGACGCCGGAAGCCCACCAGGGGGCCCAGGAGATAGGGGGCGCGCCCTATAGGGGGGGCGCGCCCCCTGTCTCCTGGATAGGGTGTGGGCCCACTGGCCTATTTCTTTTGCCCAAAAATTCTTATTAAATCTGAAAAGTTGTTTCGCGGAGTCTCAGGTCTTTTGGAGTTGTGCAGAATAGGTTTCCAATGTTTGCTCCTTTTCCAGCCAGAATTCCAGCTGCCGGCATTCCCCCTCTTCATGGTAAACCTTGTAAAATAAGAGAGAATAGCCATAAGTATTGAGATATATTGTGTAATAACAGCCCATAATGCAATAAATATTTATATAAAAGCATGATGCAAAATGGACGTATCAACTCCCCCAGGCTTAGACCTCGCTTGTCCTCAAGCGGAAGCCGAAATCGAAAAATATGTCCACACGTTTAGAGATAGAGGTGTCGATAAAAATAAAATACGGACATGAGGGCATCATGATCATTCTAATAAAAGCAACATATATGGATTTTGTCATATGATTTCATATGTTCAAGTAATAAGCAATTCACAATGTCAAGTATGGTTCAAAAACTTCATTGGGAACCAACAAACTATAATCTCAGTCATTGAAGCAATTGCAATTTATCGTAACATCAGAAAGAGTCAATAATAGAGCTTTTCAGCAAGCTCACATACTCAAATATCTCGTAGTCCCCTATAATTGTTAGCACTCACGCAATACTTGTGGATATAGAGTTTCAGCCGGACACTGAGAAAGATAGGGGCTTATTGTGTTGCCTCCCAACATATTCACCTTTAGATGATGTCAACAATAATAGCCTATGCCAACTTACATCCAATTGGATATATGCATCATGATCTTTCAAACACGAGGAGCTTGCCAAAGGATAAAATTAAAAATGGAAAGGTGAGGATCACCTTGACGCAAGCATAAAGTAAAACATAAAGTAAAAGATAGGCCCTTCGCAGAGGGAAGCAGAGGTTGTCATGTGCATTTAGGGTTGATGCATGAAATCTTAATGCAAAAGAACGTCACTTTATATTGCCCCCTGTATGTGGACCTTTATTATGCAGTCCGTCGCTTTTATTACTTCCACAACAAGTTCGTACAAAGCTTATTTTCTCTGCACTAATAAGTCATACATATTTAGAGAGCAATTTTTATTGCTTGCACCGATGACAACTTACTTGAAGGATCTTACTCAATCCATAGGCAGGTATGGTGGACTCTCATGGCAAAACTAGGTTTAAGGATATTTGGAAGCACAAGTAGTATCTCTACTTGGTGCAAGGAATTTGGCTAGCATGAGAGGGAAAGGCAAGCTCAACATGTTTGGAAGGTCAGTGACAATATACTTTACGTGAGATGTCGGAAAACATAAACCATTACGTTGTCTTCCTTGTCCAACGTCAACTCTTTTAGCATGTCATACTTAATGAGTGCTTCACAATCATAAAAGATGTCCAAGATAATATATTTGTATGTGAGCCCCTCTTTCCTTATTACTTCCTATTAATTGCAACGATGACCAAGGCTATGTTCACCAACTCTCAACAATTTTTATGCCTCATACTTTCTATGTGTGAAGTTATCACAATCCATAAGATCAATATGAACTCTTTTGTTCTTTCTACTTTCTCAAGATCATAGCAACATAGCAAAGCCCTTGACTCAACACTAATTTTTATTATAGATAGCACACGGACTCGATTACAAAAATAGATCACAAAGCAAAACTCAAAACTACTTGATATCAAAAATTCGAACTAATAGATCAAGATACTACTAAAAGGATCGAACTAAATAAAGCGGTAAAGATAGGAGTGTGATGGTGATACGATACCGGGGCACCTCCCCCAAGCTTGGCAGTTGCCAAGGGGAGTGCCCATACCCATGTAATTATTTCTTCAGAGGTGATGGAGGTGGTGATGATGACGGTGGATAATCGCACATCGAGCGTAAAAGCTCCTCCAACTTGCGGATAATGCCCTTGAGCCCAGCAATATGATCCTTCAACAAAATATTCTCCTCTGTGAGATACTTGTTCTGTATGCGGGCTAACTCAATCATCCTGAAAGCTTCAATCTCTGTTGGAGTGAAAAGGTTAGGTAAAGGTTGAGGGGTGTCTTCTTCTTTCACCACTGGGGCTTGAACCTCCATGGCCTTCTTGATCCCTTCATCCTTGTTGATCTCTTCTAGTTCCTCTCTTTTCAACTCTATCTTCAATAGCCAAGCATCCTTGTATTCGTTGTTGGAGGAGGGAGAAGTCATGGTGCTCTAAATCTGCAACGGAAATAGCTCGAAACGAAAATAGAGGATATTTGCGTGATACGGTGGTCAAAACCTTCGGGAGTATATATAATGAATTTTTACCGACCAAAATACGTAACATACAAGAAAACAGAGTCCGGGAGGCACACGAGGTGCCCACGAGACAGGGGGCGCGCCCTCCTCTCTCGTGGGAGCCTCGTGCCCCTTTCGTACTACTTCTTTCTTCCTAAAATCCTTAAATAATCCAAAACTGATAAAAATTGCCATTAGAGTTGTTTTGGAGTCGGTTTACTTACCGTACCATGTACCTATGCCTTTTCGGAGTCTAGAGCGTTCTGGAAAGTGTCTCTTATGTATTCCTCAGGGGTTATGGTTTCAATAATATTAGGTTCAACATTGATAGGATTACCTAAAATATAATGTTTAATTCTTTGGCCATTTACCACCCTCGAGTTTCTGCCTTCGAAGTTGTTGATTTTTATAGCACCAGAACGATAGACCTCCTCGATAACGTAGGGACCTTTCCATTTTGAGAGAAGTTTTCCTGGAAAAAATCTTAAACAAGAGTTGAACAATAACACATAATCTCCTACGTTAAACTCACGCTTTTGTATCCTCATATCATGCCAGCGTTTGACTTTTTCTTTGAAAAGCTTGGCATTCTCATATGCTTGGGTTCTCCATTCATCAAATGAGCTAATATCAAACAACCTCTTCTCACCGGCAAGTTTGAAGTCATAATTGAGCTCTTTAATAGCCCAATATGTTTTATGTTCAAGTTCAAGAGGTAAATGACATGCTTTTCGATAAACCATCTTATATGGAGACATACCCATAGGATTTTTGTATGCAGTTCTATAGGCCCATAATGCATCATCAAGTTTTTTGGACCAATTCTTTCTAGATCTATTCATAGTCTTTTGCAAAATTAATTTGAGCTCTCTATTGCTCAACTCTACTTGACCACTAGACTGCGGGTGATAAGGAGATGCAATTCTATGATTGACATCATACTTCGCAAGCATTTTACGGAAAGCACCATGAATAAAGTGTGAACCACCATCAGTCATGAGATATCTAGGGACTCCAAACCTAGGAAAAATAACTTCTTTAAGCATTTTAATAGAAGTGTTATGATCAGCACTACTAGTTGGAATAGCTTCTACCCACTTAGTAACGTAATCAACAGCAACTAAAATATGTGTATAACCATTGGAGGCAGCAAAAGGTGCCATATAATCAAAGCCCCAAACATCAAATGGTTCGATAACAAGAGAATAATTCATAGGCATTTCTTGACGTCTACTTATGTTACCTATTATTTGACATTCATCACAAGATACGACAAACTTACGAGCATCTTTGAAAAGAGTAGGCCAATAAAAACCAGATTGTAGTACCTTGTGTGCAGTTCTATCTCCAGCGTGGTGTCCCCCATAGGATTCAGAGTGACACTTGCGTAGGATTTGTTCCTGTTCATGCTCAGGCACACAGCGTCTAATAATACCATCTACTCCTCCTTTATACAGGTGTGGATCATCCCAGAAGTAATGTCTTCAATCATAAAAGAACTTTTTCTTTTGCTGGTATGTGAAACTAGGCTGTATATATTTAGCAACAATGTAATTAGCATAATCAGCATACCAATGAGCAGTACGAGAAGCATTGACAACCGCTAATTGTTCATCAGGAAAACTATCATTAATAGGCAGTGGGTCATCAAGAACATTCTCTAGCCTAGAAAAGTTGTCTGCAATGGGGTTCTCAGCTCCCTTTCTATCAATAATATGCAAGTCAAATTCTTGGAGCAAGAGAACCCATCTAATGTGTCTAGGCTTAGCATCTTTCTTTTCCATAAGATATTCAATAGCAGCATGATCAGTGTGAATAGTAAGTTTGGAATCAACAATATAAGGTCTAAACTTATCACATGCAAACACAATTGCTAAGAATTCTTTTTCAGTAGTAGCATAATTTCTCTGGGCAGTATCAAGAGTCTTACTAGCATAATGGATAACATTCAATTTCTTATCGACTCTTTGCCCTAAAACAGCACCTACAGCATAATCACTAGCATCGCACATAATTTCAAAAGGTAAATTCCAATCAGGTGGCTGAACAATAGGTGCAATGATCAAAGCTTTCTTAAGTGTTTCAAAAGCTTCTACACAATCATCATCAAAGACAAAAGGAATATCTTTTTGCAATAAATTAGTCAGAGGCCTAGAGATTTTAGAAAAGTCCTTAATGAACCTCCTATAAAAACCGGCACGACCAAGAAAACTTCTTATACCTTTTATGTCCTTGGGACATGGCATCTTTTCAATAGCATCAACTTTGGCTTTATCAACTTAAATACCTCTCTCGGGGATCTTGTTCCCCAAGAAAATGCCTTCATTAACCATAAAGTGACACTTTTCCCAATTCAGGACGAGACTAGTGTCTTCGCATCTCTGCAAAACTCGATCAAGGTTGCTCAAACAATCATCAAAAGAGGATCCATAGACGGAGAAGTCATCCATGAATACCTCAAAAATCTTTTCACAAAAAATCAGAAAATATAGCCATCATGCATCTTTGAAAGGTAGCAGGTGCATTACATATACTAAAAGGCATACGTGTATAAGCAAAGATACCAAAAGGGCAAGTAAACGTAGTTTTAGATTGATCCCCCGCTGATACAGGTATCTGAGAGAAGCCAGAATAACCATCTAGAAAGCAAAAAATGTGTCTGTTTGGATAGCCTCTCTAGCATTTGATCAATAAAAGGTAAAAGGTAATGATCTTTCTTAGTAGCTTTATTTATCTTACGAAAATCAATTACCAACCTATAGCCCATAATAATTCTTTGCGGGATCAATTCATCTTTATCATTAGGGACAACGGTAATACCTCCCTTTTTAGGGACACAATGGACAGGGCTTACCCATTCACTACCAGCAACGGGACAAATAATACCTGCCTCAAGGAGCTTTAGTATCTCCTTTCTTACCACTTCCTTCATTTTGGGATTTAATCGTCTTTGAGGATCTCTAACTGGTTTTAGCATCTTTCTCCATTGAAATTTTTTGTTGACATAATGTGGGACTAATGCCCTTAAGATCATCCAGAGTATATCCAATAGCACCTCTGTGCTTCTTCAGAGTTTTCAATAATCTTTCTTCTTCTTTCTCTGAAAGGTTAGCACTTGTCGGATTTCGGGTTCCGGCAGACCCTTGAGGTTCGAACACTGGGGTGCGCGTGGAGATTTAATCCTCTGCCTACTTGCTCTTCGCCGAATCGCTTGGACCTAAACTACTAAACAGAACAACACAAGAGACATAAGATTTATACTGGTTCAGGCCACCATTGTGGTGTAATACCCTACTCCAGTGTGTGGTGTGGTGGATTGCCTCTCGGGCTGATGATGAACAATACAAGGAAGAACAGCCTCGCGAGGGTCTGTTCTTGGCTGGTGCTACTTGGTTCTGGCTGTTGGATTCTCTATCAGGTCCAGCTTAGGTCTCGCTGCTAGATACCTCTACCCTGGGGGTGGCTAGTCCTATTTATAGGCAAAGGTCCTGGGCCTCTTCCCAAATACTGAGCAGGAAGGGCGCCAACAATTGGCCATTTTGAAGGGGAACAACGGGTACACTTATCCTGACTAAAGTTGGTCCTCGCCTGTCAAAGGCTCTGGTGGTGACGCCTGCTTGGGCTCCACAATGACTTCTTCCCTGCCGTTGGGATGGTCTTGGTCTTGTTGCACCGAAATGGATGCCTTTGCTTGATGCTCTCGCCTGCGCCTACCCCCTTTGCACCAAAGAGGAAAGGAGGACACTGCGCGGGTTGGCGCCCGACTGGCACCCTTGGTCGTCATGGCTTGCATCATGGGTACCTCGCGAGGTACCCTGCCTTGAACTCTCCGCCTCCTCGTGAGCCAGCCTGACGAGGCCATGCCTGAGGAAGCTCCTTGTCGTCCGCCCCGCGAGGCTTGGCCCCTCGCGAGGGTCTTGAGCTTGTGTTGATGAAGATGGGCTATGCTGGGCCTCCTTTGGTCCACGCCGCAGGCCGCAGGCAGGCAAGTCTGGGGACCCCCGTTCCCAGAATACCGACAGTAGCCCCCGGGCCCACGGCGCGCCCGAACTTGGCCGGGCAGAGAGGCGACACGGCAAGTGCGAAGTGTCGCGGGCCCTAACAGCCTGCGGCCTTGGGCACCGCGTGGCGGTTGATTGGACGTGGGCGGCACTGTTCCCCCAAGCCTCCTTATTTTGTGCCTTGCTAGGCGGACTCGCTGCCGCACACAGCCACTCCCCTTTCTGCTGCTTGAGCGCTCACTGTCCCTTTTTCTCTCGAATTCCAGCTTCCGCATCCAATCTAATCTCGAACCTTCCCCCTCCCTTTTCTGCCGTCATGGCTCCGCCGAGGAAGGGAAAAGGGAAGAAGCCCATGCCGCCGCCTCGTTCATTATCGACGGTGGCCCCCGCCGTCGATTGGCCGGTCATAATCAATCAAGAAGGCCTGGGCAAGGTCAGCTCAGCCCTGGCCACCATCTTCAACGAGTGCGGGAGGACGACGGGCCCGCGTCTCGCTTCTTCGTTGACAGGATTCCCACCGAGGTCCGGTACTTCGCCGACGCCCTGTGGGCGGGACTGGTTCCCCCCTTCTCTGATTTCTTCAACGCCGTGCATTCCCATTATTAGATCCATATGATGCATCTGAGTCCTGAGTCCATCACCCTTCTCGCGGTATTTGCCTTCATTTGCGAGGCAATGATGGGCATCCTTCCTTCGGTTGCCTTGCTGCGCCACTTCTTCTCTCTGCGCCTTGTCGACCCCACCCAATGTTCGGGGTGCGTGAGCTTCTTCGTTGCGCCTGAGATAGTGGCTTTCGGAATCGACTTCAGTCTTCCTCCGCCCGTGCCTGGGTTTGGCGAGCGGTGACTGTATGTGGACGTAGGGGTGCCCAGCCCCCTGCTGATGGAGCCATCTTCACCTGCTGTCCCCAACTCATGCTGGGGCTAGGAGACGCTTGCGAGCCCCCGGCTTGCCTTCGTCTGGCGTCACTTTGAGTTCCTGAGGGAGCTTGGCATGACGGCGCCCAAGGTGGTGAAGGAGTTCTTGCTACGCCGCGTCGCCCCTCTCCAGTGCCATTCTCATCGAATGTGGGCCTTCAACGGTCGTGGGGACCGCATGCGGCTCCAGGAAGAGAACCTGACGCCTGAAGCGCTGAGGAAGGTGCTCTTGGTCTTGACTGGGGATCCTTCCCCCGGCGGCATTCATCAAGGGGGGGCCTTGCTGTATCTCTGCTCGAACAGAGGTGACTTCGTGGGCCAGATTCCCATCTTCGACGAATGGGAGCCGCGCCCTGCTGGCCTCCGTGGGCCTCGCGAGAACCCAGTGGTGTTGGTCGCCCTCGCAGCCGCCTGGGGCGACTCTTCCTCAAGTGGCGGGGCAGGGAGGCATGAGCCTCCGGAGGTCGAGGGTGCCCCCGCCGAGGGGACAGCACTGGGCGGCGCTCATGAGGGAGCGGCTCCCGAGGCCCGTGCTGCCGCAGTTGAGGGTGGCGAGTGGCCGCTCGCAGTGCCTGCGGCTGAGGCTCCCGAGGCCCCAGCCCCTCCTCTTGGTGAGGCGAAAGGCAACGCGCATCAGGCGGACGCCCCCGACGCGAGTCACCTCGATGCTTCCTCCTCGTCGCAAGCTGACCCCTGCGCTCAACTCTTGGGTCGCTTCCGTGTGGACTTTGAGGCCCTCCAGAAGAGAAGGGGGGCTCTGGGCGATGATTACCCTTGCCGCCTGCTGAAGCATAGGAAGTACTTCGCCATCAATGAGTAAGCCTTCTCCCTTCCTAGCTCCTGATTCTTCTGTTGCCATTCCTAATCCTTGCTTTGTAGGGCCCTTCCTTATGAGCTCATGGAGGTGGATGAGGGGCCATCCCCCTCGCCTCCGCCCTTTCCGCTGTCTTCGATCGTTCCGAGTAGCAGAGCCCTTGTGGTGAGGCCGGTTGGTGAGGTGAACCTTCCCGAGGCGCAGCGCGGCCCTGCGCTCCCCGCGGCCCTCCTTCGCGGGCCTCCTCGTGGCATAGCTAGCCTACCGTGGGCTTCTTGTCTGGCCGTGGACCATGATTGGCTGGGGTACTCCCGGCGCTCTTCAATTGGAGATGGACTGGCTTTAGGTCGGGCCTCCGGCGGGGTGCGCCCGGTCATCTCGAGGGCGACATCCCCCAACCCCCTGCCCGAGAGGCGAGTGCTGATCCGAGCCCCACGGCGCTCGCCTGGGGCGGATGATGGTGTGGAAGACGTACTTGAGCGCGCCCGGGAGCGTCGCGCTCTTCGCCAAGGGTTCCTCCGGAGGGCGGCAGATGCGGTGAGCCTACTTGGTGAGGAACTCACTGATGAGGACGCGCGCCTTGAGGCCGAGGGCCTTCCGTTGGTTGCGGAGAGGCGCGAGCTGGAGGCGGCTGCCGCCCTCGCGCATCGTCGGCACGATCTTGATGATGAGGAGACCAAGGCGTCGCTGGCGGCCTCTCGAGAGGCCCGTTCCCAGGCCGTCGAAGAAGCCCGGGAAGCTGACCGGTGACGGGAGGCCACGGAGGAGCGGGCACGGGAATTCCTGGCCCGGTGGCGCTCACTGGAGGAGCAGGTGGAGCTGCACGAGGCAGCCCTTGCATCGATGAAGGTGGCCTCCGGCGACCCAGCGGAGCTCCAGAAGCGTGAGGAGGCCTTGACGCTGGAAGCCGCTGAACGCGCGCGCGAGCACGAGCGCCTGGAGACAAGGGAGCGCTGGGTGACACGGGTGGAGGACGATGTCGCTGCGCGGGAAGCCCGTGTCTCGGAGGAGGTCGAACGTCGGGTGGCGACGGCGCGCCTGAATCTCGAGAGTGAGTTCATGGAGAGGATGGAGTTGGTCCGGACCGAGGCCAAAGGTAGGACCACCGTCCTAAGGACCAAGCTGGAGGAAGCGACGCGCCGGGCTGATGCCTTGCGGGCCGCACTCGAGGCGGCACAGGGGGAGTCAACTACTTCCCACGCTGAAGTGCTTCTTCTTCGCCAATAGGTGGTTGAGGCTGAGGTCGTCGCCCGTCAGAATGCGGACGAGATGCGTCAGCGGCGGCTCTTGGAACACGAGCACGCCACCATGCTCACCACGCTTCGGGAGAGGGCCAACACGGCCTTAGGTAACATCTGTGAGGCGGGTGTCGGCGAGCCGCGTCCCATTAACTATGCCGACAACCTTCAGTTCTTCACCGACATCGTGACGCAGCGGAGGCACGGTCGGTTCGTGCCAACAGGTTGGTGGCGGAGAGGAGCCGAGCCCTGCTCGGGCGTGCCTTTTCCCGCGTCTTCAGCCATCTCCGGAATATGGATCCTCACTTTGACTTTGACGCTGCCATCGCCTCAGTCCCCCAGGTCGTCCGAGATGACCTGGTGTACTGGGTGGAAGACAACGTGGACGCTCTTGTTAGGGCCTTCGCTTCGGACGACGATGGCGTGGTTGTGGCCGCCGACGATGGCGGCGTGGTGAACGGCCCTGACGCCGCTGGCGACTACACGGCGGGCGATGGCGAGGCCAGCGATGCCAGCGACAGCTTGGGCGGTGTTCCTGAGGATGCATTGGGGGATTTATCTGACTGACAACGCGTTGTTCCTGTTTCCTTATCCTGCATGAATAGAACTCAGGCTTTTGTCCTGATGGTTGTGAGAGCATTTTGGGAGGGGGTGCCCCTCATGTAAAACCAATATTTTAGCGCGCTACTTAATGCTACATCGCCCATAGGACCGTGCCAAGTGGTTGGCTAGGTGTCGAGCCGGCTGATTAGTTTACCTTCGTCCCGCGCGGGTCCTGAGATAATTTGTGGGAGGCTGTGGTGCCTCGAATGCCTCCTGATCGAATCCGTAGGATCTGCAGTGAAAAACCTCCTAACGGGGTATGACGGCGGCAGTCTGGGCTGCACGCAAGCTAGTCCAGACCCGGCTCGCGAGGGGCTCACGAGGGGAGGTAGCTGAGGCGAGGTTGTAACCGAAATATGAGAGTTTGGTCGAACGAGAATAAGCACCCCTTCCCCAACACACGCAAATCTCAAATTCGAGTTCAACTTAAATCCAGCGGGGGAAAGCAACAACCAAGGGAAAAGCAATGAAAGCAAACAAAAGGCCGCATCCGGCACCTAGTCTAGTCTTGGACGTCTTCTCACCAGCATGGAGCTAAGTGCTGCCACTGGGCGTGGGAGGGAGCCCCAGGGCCTGTGGCCGGCACCCCTGAGACTCCGGGGCGTGTACAGCCCCACTCATTATTACGTGAGAGTGTCACGGGGCGGCGAGCTTCACAGGCACTGGGCCTTCTTCACAGGTACCGCCCTTGCTTCATATCGCCAGACGAGGGCCCCGCCTTGCACCGCACTCTAGTGCCATCGACGACGACCGGAAACCAGGATGTCGCCGATGGGGTAGAGCGGTCGCCAGCGGTTCCCCCGACGACCACGGGTCCTCCGCCAGGGGCAGGCCCTGAGGCACCTCCCCATCGGAGGGCCTACCTCCTGGGAACGCCTTGCTCCGAACGCCGCGGTGGTGATGTCGGATCTCGGCCCCTCTCCTGCAGCCCCCGACACCCCCCTCCTGAGGGGTAAGAGACTGCTGGAGCAGGGCAGCTGCTTGCTGTGGCGACCTGCACCTCCTGCGACCCATGATTAGTGTATGCCTGCTCCTGAGGGATTAGTGGTACCCGATAATTGTTGCTTCCAGCGTGGCCGGTGGGGCCATCCCGGGGTTCCTGGAAGAGCTCAGCTTCTGGCGCCTCGTCCCCCCAGCTTGGGCTGAGGAGTGAGCCTTGTTCACCCTCGCGCGGGTGCCCTTGATCCATCATGTGGGGCACATACTCTTCCGGGGCCGTTACCCCGAAGGCTGCGCCATAGGGCTCCGCGTGCCATGCAGCTCTACTTGACGTGCCATCCTGGTGATGGTAGCGCAGCGGCCCATGGGGGCCGTGGGTCACGACGAGTCCTTCACTGGCGGGGAGCGGAGTCGGTGCTGCCGCCGGCCCTGTGCTGACAGCTTCGCTGGTGTTGGAGTAGCCTTGGAGCCCGCGGTTGCACATGGGCCCCCCGCGCGGGCCGCCCTGGGCCTGAGACAGGAGCTGAGTGCAGAAGGGGTGAGCCCCCGAGGCGGCGAAGCCCAGGAGCTCCGCCACCCGCTCTAGCAGCACGTCCCGGCCGCCTTCCATCAGCCTGCACTGCAGCAGCTCTCGGGCCACCGTGAGTGCGGCCCTTGAGTTCGCCTGCTCCCGGTGGGTGTATAGCGTCGTGGCCGCGGCGTGGTTGGAGGCCCTTGCTGCCGACCGCATCTGCCGCGGTGTTAGAGCTATCGAGGCCTGTCTGCGTCGCCCGCGGCTCGCAGCGCCCTACGGGCGGCGAGCTGCCAGGGGCATGGGGTCGCCCGGGGCGAGCGGCTCTGCGCGGGCGGGACAAGCCGCCCAGGGATCAGGGTTGCCTGCCTGGTCGCCGGACATGGTGATGACGATGCGACGGGACGCGAAGCGGCAGAAGGCGGATCCCGGCGCACCCCTACCTGGCGCGCCAAATGTCGGATTTCGGGTTCCGGCAGACCCTTGAGGTTCGAACACTCGGGTGCGCGCGGAGATTTAACCCTCTGCCTACTTGCTCTTTGCCGAATCGCTTGGACCTAAACTACTAAACAGAACAACACAAGAGACACAAGATTTATACTGGTTCAGGCCACCATTGTGGTGTAATACCCTACTCCAGTGTGTGGTGTGGTGGATTGCCTCTCAGGCTGATGATGAACAATACAAGGAAGAACAGCCTCGTGAGGGTCTGTTCTTGGCTGGTGCTACTTGGTTCTGGCTGTTGGATTCTCTATCAGGTCCAGCTTAGGTCTTGCTGCTAGATGCCTCTACCCTGGGGGTGGCTAGTCCTATTTATAGGCAAAGGCCCTGGGCCACTTCCCAAATATTGAGCGGGAAGGGCGCCAACAATTGGCCATTTTGAAGGGGAACAGCGGGTACACTTATCCTGACTAAAGTTGGTCCTCACCTGTCAAACGCTCTGGTGGTGACGCCTGCTTGGGCTCCACAATGACTTCTTCCCTGCCGTTGGGCTGGTCTTGGTCTTGTTGCACCAAAATGGATGCCTTTGCTTCATGCTCTCGCCTACGCCTGCCCCTTTTGCACCAAAGAGAAAAGGAGGACACTGTGCGGGCTGGCGCCCGACTGGCGCCCTTGGTCGTCATGGCTTGCGCCATGGGCACCTCGCGAGGTACCCCGCCTTGAACTCTCTGCCTCCTCGTGAGCCAGCCTGACGAGGCTGTGCATAAGGAAGCTCCTTGTCGTCCGCCCCGCGAGGCTTGGCCCCTCGCAAGGTTCTTCAGCTTGTGTTGATGAAGATGGGCTGTGTTGGGCCTCCTTTGAGCCACGCCGCAGTCCGCAGGCAGGCAAGTCTGGGGACCCCCATTCCCAGAACGCCGACAGTAGCCCCCGGGCCCACGACGCGCCCGAACTTGGCCGGGCAGAGAGGCGAAAGGGCATGTGCGAAGCGTCACGGGCCTTAATAGCCTGCGGCCTTGGGTGCCGCGTGGCGGTTGATTGGACGTGGACGGCACTGTTCCCCCACGCCTCCTTATTTTGTGCCTTGCTAGGCCGACTCGTTGCTGCACATAGCCGCTCCCCTTTCTACTGCTTGAGCGCTCCCTGTCCCTTCTTCTCTCGAACTCCAGCTCCCGCATCCAATCCAATCTCGAACCTTCCCCTCCCTTTTCTGCCGTCATGGCTCTGCCAAGGAAGGGAAAAGGTAAGAAGCCCGTGCCGCCGCCTCGCTCATCATCGACGGCAGCCCCCACCATCGATTGGCCAGTCATAATCAATCAAGAAGGCCTGGGCAAGGTCAGCTCAGCCCTGGCCACCATCTTCAACGAGTGCGGGAGGACGACGGCCTGGCCCGCGTCTCGCTTCTCCGTTGACAGGATTCCCACCGAGGTCCGGTACTTCGCCGACGCCCCGTGGGCGGGACTGGTTCCCCCCTTCTCTGATTTCTTCAACGTCGTGCTTTCCCATTATCAGATCCATATGATGCATCTGAGTCCTGAGTCCATTACCCTTCTCGCGGTATTTGCCTTCGTTTGCGAGGCAATGATGGGCATCCTTCCTTCGGTTGCCTTGCTGCGCCACTTCTTCTCTCTGCGCCTTGTCGACCCCACCCAATGTTCGGGGTGCGTGAGCTTCATCGCTGCGCCTGAGACAGTGGCTTCCGGAATCGACTTCAGTCTTCCTCCACCCGCGCGTGGGTTTCGCGAGCGGTGGCTGTATGTGGACGTAGGGGTGCCCAGCCCCCTGCTGATGGAGCCATCTTCACCTGCTGTCCCCAACTCAGGCTGGGGCCAGGAGACGCTTGCGAGCCCCTGGCTTGCCTTCGTCTGCTGTCGCTTCGAGTTCTTGAGGGACCTTGGCATGATGGCGCCCAAGGTGGTGAAGGAGTTCTTGCTACGCTGCGTCGCCCCTCTCCAGCGCCATTCTCATCGAATGTGGGCCTTTAGCGGTTGTGGGACCGCATGTGGCTCCAGGAAGAGGACCTGACGCCTGAAGTGCTGAGGAAGGTAATCTTGGTCTTGACTGGGGATCCTTCCCCCGGCGGCATTCGTCAAGGGGGGGCCTTGCTGTATCTCTGCTCGAACAGAGGTGACTTCGTGGGCCAGATGCCCATCTTCGACGAATGGGGGCCGCGCCCTGCTAGCCTCCAGGGGCCTCGCGAGAACCCAGTGGTGTTGGTCGCCCTCGCAGCCGCCCAGGGCGACTCTTCCTCAAGTGGCGGGGCAGGCAGGCAAGTATGGGGACCCCCGTTCCGAGAACGCCGACATCACTAATAATAACAGGATATATTTCTTTTTCATCAAGATAAGCATACTTAAGATTATCAGGTAATGGTTTGAGTTCAAACACGGGAGCACCCTTAGGTGGAGGAGGATCCCCAAGAATTTCAACGGGAAGGTTATGTTTCAGCATAGGTTCTTGTTTAAGGAACACTTCATCTATTTCTTCCCTTTCCTTCATAAACATATTGTTTTCATGGTCTAGCAAATATTGTTCTAACGGATCAGTTGGTGGAACAACAATGGAAGCAAGACCAATAATTTCATCCTTACTAGATGGTTCCTCTTTATGGTGTTGTCTACGAAATTTAGAAAATTTGAACTCATGAGACATATCACCTAGACCAATAGTAACTACATCCTTTTCGCAATCTATCCTAGCATTAACGGTGTTCAAGAAGGGTCTACCAAATATAATGGGACAAAAGCTATCTTGTGGGGAGTCAAGAACAAGTAAATCGGCAGGATATTCAGTTTTCCCACACAAGACTTCAACATCTCTAAAAATTCCCATTGGTGAAATAGTATCTCTATTGGCAAGTTTAATTGTGACATCAATATCTTCTAACTCAGTAGGTGCAATATCGTGCTTAATTTCTTTGTATAAGTCAATAGGTATTGCACTAGCACTAGCACCCATATCACATAAGCCATGATAGCAATGGTCTCCTATTTTAATAGAAATAACAGGCATGCCTACCACAGGTCTATGTTTATCTTTAGCACAAGGTTTGGCAATTCTAGCAGTTTCATCACAGAAATAAATAACATGCCCATCAATATTATCAGACAAGAGATCTTTAACAATGGCAACATTAGGTTCAACTTTGTTTTGCTCAGCAGGTGTATAAGTTCTAACATTGCTCTTACGAGCAACAGTCGAAGCTTTAGCATGATCTTTTATCCTAACAGGAAAAGGAGGTTTTTCAACATAAGCAGTAGGAATAATAGGATCACTATATGTAATAGTCTTCTCTTCGACTGTAATAGGTGCAACTACTTTCACTTCAACAGGAGGATTATATTTAAACCACTTCTCTTTAGGGAGATCAACGTGAATAGCAAAAGTTTCACAAAAAGTAGCTACTATCTCAGAGTCAAGTCCATACTTAGAGCTAAATGCACGGAAAGCATCGGTATCCATAAAAGATTTAACACAATCAAACTTAGGTGTCATACCTGACTCCTTACCATCGTTGGAACCCAAATCTTCAGAGTTGCATTTAATTCTTTCCAATAAGTCCCATTTGAAATCAATATTCTTGAGCATATAGGAACCAACACAGGAAGTATCGAGCAAGTTGCGATTATCAAGAGAAAGCCGAGCATAAAAATTCTGAATAATCATTTCCCGAGAGAGCTCATGATTGGGGCATGAATACAACATTGACTTAAGCTCCCCAAGCTTGAGCGATGCTTTCTCCTTCGTGAGGCCAGAAATTATATATGTAATTATGATCACGATGAACAAGATGCATATGATAGAACTTCTGGTGAAATTCCAACTTCAATCGCTTATAATTCCAATATCTCGTATCATCACATAGCCTATACCATGTTATTGCATTTCCCTTCAAAGATAAAGGGAACACCTTCCTTTTGACAACATCATCGGGAATACCTGCAAGCTTAAATAATCCACAAACTTCGTCCACAAAGATAAGGTGTAAGTCGGGATGTAATGTTCCGTCTCCTGCAAAAGGATTAGCTAGCAGTTTTTCTATCATACCTGAAAGAATCTCAAAGTGAATATTTTCATAAGGTTCAGTAGGTTGAGGATCATCTATTGGCTCTTCTGGTTGGGGTGAAGATACCCCAAACAAGCCCCTCAAAGGATTAGTTTCCATAGTGACAAGTATCAGAAAATTTCAGCACACTATATAAATGTTTCCTTACCAAGTTCCACTCACCAAGAGCGCTACGCTCACCGGCAACGGCGCCAAAAAAGAGTCTTGATGACCCACAAGTATAGGGGATATATCGTAGTCCTTTCGATAAGTAAGAGTGTCGAACCCAACGAGGAGCAGAAGGAAAGGATAAGCGGTTTTCAGTAAGGTTTTCTCTGCAAGCAGTGAAATAGTAGGTGATAGATAGTTTTGTGATAAGATAAATAGTAACGAGCAAAAAGTAAATAAAGTAAGTAAATTGCAGCAAGGTGGTCCAATCCTTTATGTAGCAAAGGATAAGCCTGGACAAACTCTAATAATGAAGAAGAAGCTCCCGAGGACACATTGGAAATTATCGTCAAGCTAGTTTTCATCACGTTCATAAGATTCGCGTTCAGTACTTTGATAATTTGATATGTGGGTGGACCGGCACTTGGGTACTGCCCTAACATGGACAAGCATCCCACTTATGATTAACCCCTATTGCAAGCATCCTCAACTACAAAAAGGAGTATTAAGGTAAACCTAACCACAACATTAAACATATGGGTCCATATCAACCCCTAACGAAGCAACGCATAAACTAGGGTTTAAGCTTCTGTCACTCTAGCAACCCATCATCTACTTATTACTTCCCTATGCCTTCCTCTAGGCCCAAATAATGGTGAAGTGTCATGTAGTCGATGTTCACATAACACCACTAGAGGAAAGACAACATACATCTCATCAAAATATCGAACGAATACCAAATTCACATGACTACTAATAGCAAGACTTCACCCATGTCCTCAGGAACAAACATAAGTACTCACAAAGAATATTCATGTTCATATTCAGAGGAGTAATAATTGAACATATAAAGGATGAGCCCCTGCGCCCAACTAGCGGCCGTGGCCACGTCTCCTTTTTGCTTTTTGCGCGTGAATTACTGTAGCAACGTGGACATGGGACGCTCGGGACTCTCTCCCCTCCTCTCGCCTCCGCCATTGCCTCCTCCCCTCTCCTCTCTCTCTCTCCCGTCTTCTTCCTCTCAACCCTAGCTACCACCACCAACCCTCTACTGCTCCACCACGCACCCTCCTTCCCTCTGGATCAGGTGCAGGCCAGCCGGTGGCGCAGGCGGCGGCGCTCCACTCGAGGGCAAAGGGAGGCAACGGCGGCGGTGGCCGCCGTGGACACCCGCGACTATGGTGAGCCCCCGCGCCACCGCCCTCTCTCCTCTCCTCCCCTACTCACTCACTCATCTCTCTCCCCCGCACGAACCCCGCCGCCAAGAGGCCGCCATGGAGGCCCGTCCCGAGCTCGCCTTGCCGCTCCTCCGGTGACTCTCATCGCGCCTGGATCTGGGCGGATCTGACGATTCCCCGACGCGCAGGCGGGCTAGCACGTGGCGCTAGGGGGAGGAGCCCTCCCATGGCGGTGTCAATGTACGTGTGTGTGTGTGGATAAATTTCGACAGGATATGCAACCAATCTGATTGTGGATATGTCGTATATGGAAATGATGTTGTAAATCTGCTTATAATAATTTTGTGATGCTCAGATTTGTTCAGATAGGCTCATTTTTTCAGTAAAAAGTTGCTTCCCCCATTTCATTGCAGAAATTTTGGGTTGCACAATAATAACCTTCAAAATAGTAATTTCTACTATAGTCTTCTCATGATGATTTCAGATTAATTATTAATAGCTGTTGTTTGGTCATTTCATAGTATGCGTCTGGTATTAATCATATTGTCACTCGCATTGATTCATTCACTTTTAGGCAATACTCAGCTGTTCATGGCAAGATACTTTTAGGAATAAATGCAGTCGTACTGTGCACTTTTTGTATTTCATGTCTATTGAGTAACACTATGACAATAAGCTAATCTAGCACGGAAGGAGCATTTTTTACTTTTGTTTTCGCTGCATAATTAATGTTTATGGATAAATCTTACCAAATTATTTTCTGAGATTGCCAAACGAAACAGAACCCTAATAATATGCATGTCTTTTCGCTATGACATAATGTTCTGATTATCCTGTAGTTACCTGTTGCATTCCCTTCTGTGATAGATATCCCATATTTGATGTGGTACAACTCAAGGCATTATATAATCATGTGTTATTCTAGAATATAACCAAGGTGAACTTTTTCAGTTTTAGATGAAAGATCAACTTCATCTCTTCTAGAGAAACAAGCTATTTTGTTCACACACACACACACACACACACACACACACACACACACACACACACACACACACATATATATACATATATGTTAGTGATCTGCATAAATGGATGCCTCTTTTTTTAAGTATTTTCATATTTTGCTTCCTACCAATTTGATGTATCAACAAGTACTCTCAGCACAAATCAGTATACGCACCACATAAATAGGTTTTAAAAACTTTCAGACTGAATGAAGAATGAATGTGGAGCAACTCACCATGTTAACTATGTAGGGTGGCGGGTTTGCCATAGGATATGCACTGGCCAATGTGCGCATGCCGGTGTATGCGCACATGATGTACCTCAAGATCTCAGTTCTCACTATGACCATAGGTATGCTCAATGGTTTGGCCTGAACTTTAAATTAGTCATCTGCTGCATTTGTGGTCATGCAGGTGCAGCTAACAACAGAAATCCAATTGATGACTGTTGATTATGCTATTGCTTATGGGGCCTTTCTTAAGAGTTGATAAGGTAGTTAAATTCCTTTTTTTGCCGAACCTATGATAATTGGCTCTAGACATCACACAGACTGGTTCTGAAGTGCTATGTACAAAAGGCTAGAATAGTTGTATCCCAATCTGCTTGAGCTGTAACAATACCTAAACAAAAGAACTAGAAGTACGGTTGTACAAACAATTGTCCTATTTATTCTGTTATGTTCCGCCATGGTACAAGTGGTGAGAAAAATCTGAAGTTAAAGGAGGCATTGACGGCTCTTTGTTACCATGTTCATTTTTGGTTTCAATGATTTCGATGATGAATTCACACGTCTCAATGTCTTCCTCTGGATTAGCATGAAATTCCAATGTTAGATACTTATTTGTACAGAAGATAAGCATATAATCCTCTGTAGTGAATAGGCAGAGCAACAACAAAGGCTTGCCGGTGTGAATTTCTCAGAATGGGAATTGCTATAGTGGCGGCGATGACACATCAGCAGTGGTGGTGCAGCAGTATGGTACCCTGCCTCCATCTTGCCGCCAGCCTCCTCTACCTCGCGATGGCGGCATCTCCGACCTCCAACTCTGGTAACCCCATCCTCCTCTACGACCCATGTGATATTTTCCTTGCTACAACCCACATTGTCTGCTACTTTTTACTCTTCAGTTATGTTCTGCGCTTTTGTGGCTACCTGACCACCAATTGTTTAATTAGTAATACTTGGAAACTGGTTCTTACAATGATATATACTAGAGTAGATGAACAAGTTGTACCAGCATTGCTGTTCTGTGTACACCGCATGAGTTTTGTTAGTTACATATTTTTTATGCTAACGTTAGGAAGTCCAATGATGACAATATTCCCTTGAACATGATCATCTTTACAGATATCTGAATAGAACAATATTTTTATCGGCACGGAAAAGAAAAGGTTGATTTCTGCAGTCAACTAGCTTCTTTTTGTGAAGTTCCTTACCCATGCGTCATACGGCTCACTATTTGCTTTCCATTTTTGGATAGACCATCAACCAAGTTCAAATAAATAAAAACATGTGCAATGCGTTGATGAAACTGATATTCACCTTTGTTGCTGTAGGCATTCAAGACCTGGTAGGGCTGGGTCAACCGGCCCTTCGTGTTCAAGACCCGGCTCTGATGAGCCTTGACAGCCGTGCTACCTGCTTGGCATATTCATCCTGAGCTGTGTCCGGAACCAGACCAGTAGGAGCACCCTGAGCGAGCACTCGAGGCATGCTGTCAAGTTGGACGAGTGCAACAGGGCCAGCTGTCGTGTGTGTCCACGGCTCATACAGCAAGGTGTTCGCTCATCTTTGGCCAGAATGAGCACTACAAGAGGAACCCCCCCACACACACACATATTTTTCATTCCTTGATAGATGGTTACATTGTTGTATGTTGGTTAGAGACAATGTTTTTCTTCTCGAATTATGAAACCTCAAACAACACTAAGACATAACCGTTTTGTTCGTTTTGCAATCAAAGCTTCCATCGAATAATATTTTAGAATTCTGCTCCGTCTTATTCATAAAGTGTGGCTATTTTGTACATTCATACAAGATACGGCTTTGTGTGCATTGAAATAGCAACAAGTTGGCCTCTCGGTCTCATTTCTGTATACATTTGATTCATACACGCAGCCAGCGTGTCCATGTGATCTGGATGAATTTCTCTATCCTATTTTATGTTGTGATGTCTTTGATTTTTATCTCTTCCAGATTTACATATAGATGCCTCGGTGAATACTCAAGAATTTTGTGTTCTTTTCTATTGACGGCCTTTCGGTTTTTTATAATGATTCTAAAACGAGGTCACTCCTACTAATCTTGCTCTCCAGGCCTGGTGGCACGATGCTTGGTCAAGAATGCAGGGTGAGCAAAAGAAAACTAGGAACACTTTTATCTCTCTGGTCATCTAGAGCATATGGAGGGAGCAAGATAGCGGGCTTTGATAGTGTCTTCACACTGCCCTAGAGGGGGTGCCACTAAGGGCTTTCTCATGGAACCCGGTGCAATGTGGTTTTATGCACGCCTATGAGGAGGCTACCCTGCACGCTGGTTTTATACTGCTTTCTCAGGCCTATTACTTCCCCCTGAGATGCTTCCAAGGGTTCTATTATGCACCATTGTATTTAGTTTTTTTTCCTTTTTTGATGCTTTTCCTTCTCTGTTTTTTTATATGCAAGGCCATAAATTTTTACCATGAATCCTTGCTCACACAGAAAATTACTTCAAAATACACATGCTTCTAAAAATGCACATCCTTTTCAAGACTATGTATATCTTATTATCAAAGGTTATAAGGCAGAATGTGTTTTCCCACGACTAAAAGAAGTAATACATTGTACTTTTTTCAAAGCACGCGTGGAATTAGTGGGCTCCTTCAGGTATTTCAAGGGGAAAAACAGAATTTGTTTAACTAATTTTCTATATTGCTTATTTATGCATTTGTGACCATAGCTTTCCACTTTAGCTCATAAACTGGATGGCAAAATAGAGTTTGACCATTTCATATCCATGTTGTCTTATTAGGAAAATAAAGTTTGTTTTATGGCTGATGCTTAATATGTTTTATCGACCGGTGAATGCTCAACTTTAGCTCATAAATTGGATGGCAAATGCTAATTCTGATGGGCCTTTTGCCACTTATTGTTTTATGGTTGTCTAGACAGCTGATGGCATGCTTCTTTCTTGCTAATTGTCAATTCTTTTGTACAGGGTCCCTCAACTACTTATGCTTTGCTAGACAATGAGAGTATGTAGATAGCATCTATGGTTTTTACATTGTTTTGCGCAGGTTGAGTTGCATCACATGATATTTTCCTTTTAAGTTTATGAGTATTACAGAATCCTTTTTTTCACAAGGGGCAGTAGCTGTGCCATTCGAAGGACAAAGAGTTGATCACAAAGAGGTGGCATTCAGGATATATACACACAAAAGAGTATAGATCCAAATTATATGATATAATTGACCACTATTTCTATTAACTTCTCATGTACACAATGTTCACGAGTTCATGTATTAAGTACATTTATTTGTGTTTACTTTTCTTCAATGCAAGTTTACAGCTACTCAGAGTTCCTAATTGTAGACTCAACTATCTTGGCCTACCGATGATCTAATTTGTGGCATTATTACCTTAAGAAAATATTTGCATTTAATTTCATTTATATACAAGGGGTATAAGTTCTTGCCAAATGTACTCAAATATACGGTTATTGAAAAAATGCAAACATTTTCAACACAAACATGGTTTTAAACGGGTCTTTGCGCCATTTGGCGCAACTGGTCATCTAGTATGCATAAAGGATCTGAACATATGATCTTCCACCAAGTAAACCAAATAGCATCAACTACAAGGAGTAATCAACACTACTAGCAACCCACAGGTACCAATTTGTGGTTTTGATACAAGATTGGATACAAGAGATGAACTAGGGTTTTGAGATGAGATGGTGCTGGTGAAGATGTTGATGGCGATTGATCCCCTCCCGATGAGAGGATCGCTGGTGATAATGTTTGTGATGATTTCCCCCTCCTAGAGGGAAGTATCCCCGGCAGAATAGCTCCGCCAGAGCCCTAGATTGATTCCGCCAAGGTTCCGCCTCGTGGTGCGGAGTTTCGTCCCGTAAGCTTGCCCACGATTTTTTCCATGGGAAAACCCTTCATATAGCAGAAGATGGACGCCGGAAGCCCACCAGGGGGCCCAGGAGATAGGGGCGCGCCCTACAGGGGGGGCGCGCCCCCCTATCTTCTGGACAGGGTGTGGGCCCCCTGGCATATTTCTTTTGCCCAAAAATTCTTATTAAATCTGAAAAGTTGTTTCGTGGAGTCTCGGGTCTTTTGGAGTTGTGCAGAATAGGTTTCCAACGTTTGCTCCTTTTCCAGCCAGAATTCCAGCTGCCGGCATTCCCCCTCTTCATGGTAATCCGTGTAAAATAAGAGAGAATAGCCATAATTATTGAGATATAATGTGTAATAACAACCCATAATGCAATAAATATTGATATAAAAGCATGATGCAAAATGGACATATCAGGCACTTTCAAGGGCTATGTTAGGAACAGAGCTCGACCCAAGGGTTCCATTGCAGAGGCCTACATTGCTACAGAAGCGTTGACATTCTACTCAAAATAGATTGAAACAGTTGATCAGGTTAGCAAAGATGTGGGTGAAGACAATCCCGGGCTCATTGTTTTTGATTATTCTGTTCGAGTTACAGGGAAGAGTCAACAAGAGAACAAACCTAAAGATTTGGACAAAATGGTTTGGTATGTGTTGAATAACTATCCTGAGATACTACCTTATATCAAGTAAGTGCAGTACTGCAGCTTATACATCGTAATCTACTAAACTTGCAGCACATTCTTATATATTTAGACGTTTGATGCGATCACTATGTTGTGCAGCATCTACAAAGAGGAGTTACTGCCGCAAAATCCAAGAAACATTGACAAACTGGTTATGGCAGGATTTGCGAAATGGTTCAAGAACCATGTAAGCTTTTGAAGTGCACTGTCAGTTTTTTTAATATATTGATTACATAAGATGATCAGCTTGTCTATTTTCTAACGATAGGTTAAGAAGATGCGGGAGGATGGGCAAGCAGTTGATGATGCCCTTTACTCACTAGCAATGGGTCCTGATACTTGGGTAAGACATTATGAATCTTGCGTTGTTGGAGATGTGCGCTACAACACCCTTGCACGAGACGAAGGCAGGAAGACACAAAACAGTGCCATCATGAGCACGGATACGTATGACAAAGAGACAACTGAAATGTATGCTAACATAACAGACATTGTTCAGTTGCAGTATATCTCCAGTTTCGAGGATCATCGGTGTGTGGTTCTGTTGTGCTGTCGTTGGTATAACCTATTTTCTAGGATCGCAAAACCCAGAGCTGATGATTATTTCAAATCCATCAATGTCAAGGCGGCGTACCAGACCAACGAGCCTTTTATTTTGGCAAATCAAGCAACACAGATATTTTTCTTGGAAGACACATTTGCACGTAGCGATGACTGGAGAGTATTGCAAAGGTTTGAGTAGAGGAATTCGTTTAATGAAGTTGCACAACAAGATGATGCTTACACTTCTCCCGATGTACAAGGTAACATAGATGTTCCTAATATCTTTGAGAGCCATCATTTCAATGACGCCGGCGAAAAGATTGCCTGTCGTGCTGTGGACATACAAGAGTTGATCAGGAAGAAGCCAACGTCGAGGACGTTGAGGATGAAGAAGAAGATGACACCATGGGGAATTACGATTCAGACTGATCCACATGGCGAAGATGTTGACGCTACTCCTGTAGATGATGATTACATTGCTTTTGTCATACTTGCCTGTCAGAAGACATTTTTTTATTTACTATGTGAAATTTTGTTTGCTATGACAACTGAAACCTGATGAACATGTTGTTTAGTATTTTGCTGTGAGAACATCACTTGTTATGTATGCTGATTTGTGTTTGGTGATTGTATGACAACTAAAACATGATGACAGTGTTGTTTAGTTGTACTCATATTTGGCTGTGAAACTTGAATTTGATGACATAGTTTGCTGTTGGACTGCAATTGGCTCGACGTCTTTGAATGAGAACAAAGCTGACCCGACAGGGCCTCTGCTATCTATTTATTTATATGAGCAAAAGGGGATACCCCCTGATTTCCGTTAATAGAAATCATTAGATGTTCACAACACTACGCCCAGCCTGCTACACAGGTTTCATTCATTACTAGTTTCAGCAAAGTGCTCATGTCGTAGCCACTGAATACATCACGAGTGCTACATACACTGCAAATAAAGAGCCAATCATCCTACAGAGCACATCGATTTTGCCCATTATATTCACAAGCTCTTTCATCTCCTCATTGCTGTCAAGGCCGTTCAGCAGCTGTTGCTTGGCCATGATCAGAGGAACTGCTTCTTTAACCTTCTGCTCTGCATCTTCCTCTTCTGTCGTTCCTTCAGTTACTTGTCCAACACCCCAACCTGCTGGTATTGGGATTCCCCGGCTAACCAAATAATCAGCGTAGTTGCATTCCCCCACATCAGCAACTTCCCAGAAATACAAATCACACGAATCTTCCCTTTTCTGCACGAATCAAATTGGAAGATCATCAACCAAACTATTAAAAAAATCAGCAACTGAAAGCAGCAGAACAACACTTAAACATATTATTACTCCATGATTCGGGCATTTGTAGAAGACTCGGCCAGGGTTGCGGATTGTGGTTGAGACGTGACGGATGACTCTGCGTGATTTGCAGCAGTTACACCACACCAACGGCAGCGGGTTGCGATGAGCAATCGGCTGCGGTGCGCGTGCCGGCGGGGGTGTGATGAGACCCACATGCGATGGTACGGGTGGCAACTTGGCGCATATCTGGTTGTTGCCTGTTGAAGAGCAGGTGGACGAGCAGCCAGCGCACATGGTTGCTGCGGCCAGAGCTTCTGATCCTAGGCAGAGTATGTAGAGAAGAGGAGAAGCGAACATAGGATATGTCAGTTTCATTACTTGCAGAGTAGCATAGCACCATATATAGTCATAGTCTAGGTTTGGATTCGAACCAGCTACAGGAGCACGTCTTTCTTTTTTTTAAAACTCGGCAACGTCTCTTTACTAGTACACTAGCTTGTTCTGTACGCCTTCCCAAGTCTTTGATTTTCTTTCTCTTTTTTGCGAGGAAGTAAGGAGGACAAAATTGAGAGTTCCTCGGACTCGAACCCAAGACCTCTCGGTTGAAAACCAAGGGTGCTAGTCACTTATGTGGCGAATGTTCCCTGTGAGGAGGACAACAGACGAACGCATTTTCCTCGCAGTTTTCTTCCTATATATAAAAAAGTATGCTACTTGGTGTCCACTTAGTCAAAAAACGATTGTTCCAACCTTGACCGTTCGATTGACATTCAAAGTCTGTCGTGTTTCTTCATTCTCTTCTTCCTCGAGCCGGCAAAGCCAATCCAGCGCCGGCAGGACTGCCTGCTCCCGCCTCCCACGGCTGGCTGTGATCTTCCCCGGCTCCTGTTCATTCCCGTCCGAGGCCTCACCATCGTCCTCTGCCTTGGTTCGCTCACCGCGGTGCCGCCCTCCGGTGTTGTCAACATGGTCAACAACCGAGAGGAATAAGGAGATGACTATAAATGGTGAGGATGACAGTAGGGACCCAGCAGCGCGCCCAATAATTTTGTTTTTTCGGGACGGAGAAGGGTATCAACTGGGTTGTGCGGAACCCATGGCCCGTCTAGCCCAGGCTTTTATTTCATATGTTTAGCACATGACCAGCCCAGTTTGTTTTTTTCCTTTCTGAAAAATGGCTAGCCAGCTATTTTGTTTTTTGTAGAATAACCAACATAGGCCTACTTGCTTTTCTACGCCCTGCTGGGCCAGAAATCTTTCAAGATGTGGAGGGATGCATTTTTCCCAGAAAATGGGCTATAAGTAATAAGAAATGAGCTATAAGTAATAAGAAATGGCTATAAGTAATAAGAAATGGGCTATAAGTAATAATAAATGGGCTGTAAAATGAAAAAAAATACAACAAACAGGCAATTAGTTCCCAAATATTGTTTTCTTTCGGATTTTGATATTTTAAATTTCATTGTTTTTGTGCAGGTAAAATTTCATTGAATTTAAATTAAGGTATATTTAGATTTAAAATTTATTGAATCTGGCTAGAAATTTCGAGCTGTATGCTCTTTGGGATAGATTTGGAGGCTGACTTGTGGGTCTTCTAGGTTGACTTGTACTTTGGCTTTGTCAACTTAGTCCACAAACGATTCTAGCAGCACATCCAACGGCCGTGCTGCTTCTTCAATATCTGATCTTCTTGCTCCAGCCTCCCAAACCAGCTCCAGTGGGACTGCCTGCTCCCGCCTCCCGTGGCCGGCTGTGCTGCCGCACAGGCCGCACCACCCCACCCTACTTCATTGCTGGCCAGGCCATTCCTCTACTCACCCACACCTCCTGTTATTTTTCGGCGACATCAGCCGGACCAGTAAACCCTCGTACTCCCCACCGCGTGGGCAACCATGGCCGAGTCTTCCCTAGCTCCATGTCATTCCCTTCCTAGGCCTCGCCGTCGTCCACCGCCATGGTGCTCTCGGCACGGCCTAGTTAACGTGGTCAACGAACGACATCCATCGGTCGTGGACTGTACGCGCAAAATAATGATTCCTCCACTTGACAGCTGGGACCCACCGAAAGGGCCTCTGTATTTCGCGAAAAATCGTTCCCCCCGCTGACATGTCGGACCCACCAGCTATATCTTCGCAGGCAAGGAAGTGCCTCCTTATTACTCACAAAAAAATGAATACCCACCCTGCTAGATGGGACCCACCATAGTGGGCGGATGATTTGTGGGCCAACTAAGTTGACGGGGACGGAGGGCTTTGTCAACTTAGTCAATATGAACGATTCTAGGTCCAGTGACCGTACGATGTCAATCCAACGGCCATAGTGCTTCTTCAACCTCTGGTCTTCTTGCTCCAGCCGCCCAAAGCAGCGCCAGTCGTGCCGCGTGCTCCTGCCTCTCATGGCCGGCTGTGATGCCGCGGAGGCCTCACTGCCCCCTACTACTCCCACCGCTAGCCCAGGGTATCCCTCTACTCACCCACACCCCCTGTTATTCTATGGCGACGGCAGCCTCATGCCGCAGCCGAACCAGTGAACCCTCGTACTCCTCTCCGCACGGGCTACCACTGCTGCGTCTTCCCCGGCTCCGCGTCGTCCCCTTCGTAGGCCTCGCCATCGTCCAGACCACCGCCCTGGTGCTCGCGGCGCGGCGTGGTTAACGTGGTCAATGACTGACTTCCATCGGAGCCGGGGAAGACGCGATAGTGGAAGCCCGCGCGGAGACCAGGCGGGACAGCTGACAGCTGGGACCAGGTGGCCGCAAGGAAGTGCCTCCTTATTATGCGCAAAATAAATATTCCTCCACCTGGCAGTAGGGACCCACCGGACGGGCCACCTTATTTTGCGAAAAAACGTTTCCCCCCTGACTGCTGGGACCCACTGGACGGGCCAGTGTATTTCGCGAAAAAAAGGTTCCCCGCGCTGTCAGCTCGGACCCACCAGAATTGCCTCCTTATTACGCACAAAAAAATGAATACTCCCCTTGCTAGCTGGGACCCACCATGTTGGGAGGCTGACTTGTGGGCCTACTAAGTTGACTGCGACGGGGGCCTTTGTCAACTTTAGTCAATATGAACCATTCTAGCTCCAGTGACCACACGATGTCCATCCAACGGCCGTAGTGCTTCTTCAACCTCTGGTCTTCTTGCTCCAGCCGCCCAAAGCAGCGCCGGTCGTGCCGCATGCTCCTACCTCCCGTGGCCGGCTATGCTGCCGTGGAGGCCTCACTGCCCCCTACTATTCCCACCGCTGGCCAGGCCCTGCAGCGACGACAGCCTCACACCGCAGCCGAACCAGTGAACCCTCGTACTCCTCTCCGCGCGGGCTTCCACTATCGCGTCTTCCCCGGCTCCCCGTCGTCCCCTTCCCAGGCCTCGCCGTCGTCCACCGCCCTGGTGCTCTCGGCACGGCGTGGTCAACGTGGTCAAGGAACGGCTTCCATCGGACGTGGACTGTATGTGGAGAGGCTGACAGCTGGGTCCACGGCCGCAGCAAGGAAGTGCCTCCTTATTAGGCGGAAAATAATGATTCCTCCACCTGACAGCTGGGACCCACCGGACGGGCCACTATATTTCGTGCAAAACGTTTCGCCCTGACTGCTGGGACCCAGCAGCTACATCTTCGCACGCAAGGAAGTGCGTCCGAGCAAAAAAAACAAAATGATTTGCCCCCCTGACCGCTGGACCCACCAGCGACACCTTCGCACGCAAGGAAGTGCGTTCGGGCAAAAAAACAATTTGCCCCCTGACCGTTGGGACCCACCAGCTACATCTTTGCACGCAAGGAAGTGCCTCCGGGCAAAAAAAACGATTTGCCCCCCTGACTGCTGGGACCCACAAGCTACATCTTCGTAGACAAGGAAGTGCCTGACAGTCGGGACCCACCTGGTCGAAGCGTACGTAGCGTTGTCATTCTGGTCGCGAACGTGTACGTACATACTGGTCATTGTAGAGGCGCACACGTGTCGTAGTAGAGGAAGCACGTAGCATGTATACATACGTACAGTGGCGAGGGTGCAAGAAAGAAAATACGGCCACGTACGTACATACGGGCAGGGTCTCGAATGCCTACTCGCGCATACGTACGGCCAGGGCTTGCGTACATGGCTGGGTCGGAACGGAGAAACGGCGTCGTCGTCGTGTTCATGGGGAGGCAACGGAATGGGTCGTGTTCATGGGGAGGCAACGGAATGCATCGTGTTCATCGGGAGGCAACGGAACGCATGGGAGCCAACCGGCTTGGACGGAACAAGCGATGGAAACGAGGCCTGGCATACCACACAATGGAGGAAACGGACCTCCTACGTTCGGAACGGGGTCCTGTTGATCGGGAGGGGTGTGGCGTACCGCAAAATAGAGGAAACGGACCTCCTACGGTCAAAACGGGGGTCCTGTTGATCGGGAGGGGTGTGGCGTACCGCAAAACGGAGGAAATGGACCTCCTACGGTCGAAACGGGGGTCCTGTTGATCGGGAGGGGTGTGGCGTACCGCAAAACGGATGAAACAGATTTGTGTTGGAGCGCTACGGTCGAAATGGGGGTCCTGTTGATCGGGAGGGGTGTGGCGTACCGCAAAACGGAGGAAACGGACCTCCTACGGTCGAAACGGGGGTCCTGTTGATCGGGAGGGGTGTGGCGTACCGCAAAACGGACGAAACGGACTTGTGTTGGAGCGCTACGGTCAAAACAGGGGTCCTGTTCATCGGGAGGGGTGTGGTGTACCACAAAACGGGACTCCACGGGATACTGTTCATCTCCACCGTCGACCTCCTCCAGCCTCCACGGGCTACCGTCGACCTCCTCCAGCCTCCACGGGCTCCTCTTCATACAGCCTCCACCCGCGCGCTACTCCACCGTCTACTGTTCAACCACCCCTCCACGGGCACCCCTCCACCATCTACTGTTCATCCAGCCCTCCACACCACGGGGTCCTGTTCAACCACGCCTCCACGGCCACCCCTCCACTGTCTACTGTTCATCCAGCCCTCCACACCACGGGGTCCTGTTCATCCAGAGGCAATGCCACCGCTCACTGTTCATCCAACACCCCCGCGACACTCACTATTCATCCAATCGATCAGCTTCAGTTAGCAGCAGTAGCGAAGGAATCGCTCCATCAGGTTCAGTTAACAGCCATCGATCAATCGCTCGGGTTCAGTAACACGTAGCCTGAAGTGCAATCGCTCGGGTTCAGTTAGAGCCCAACGCCTCGCTCGGGTTCAGTTAGAGCCAACGCCTCGCATGTGTACGAGAGAAACGCGCAACGCTCGGCCCCCGACCTCCCGCTGTAACCAGCAACTCCCCTAAATTTTCCTCCCCCTCGCTTCAACCATGTTTTTTTCCGTCATGGACGGCCCAAAGAATGTCATGCAGCTGCGTCTCCCGCCCGCCCAAGACGAAAAGCCCATTTTCTGTCATGATTTTTTGTCATAGAAGTAGGAGCCCACCACATCTATGATGATATCGGGTTTTGTCACAATTATCGTCATAGAAGTGTCATATGTATGACAGAAAAAAAATTCGTTCGGCCCAAAATGTCATGGATGTGTCTTTTTCTTGTAGTGCTTGTAGTAGGAAAGGATTGGATTTTTCTTGTGTAGCCCCTATATACCGGTTTATATCTTTAGGATAGTCCAGTTTATACAACAAAATTCCTTCAGTCATCAACATGATCCGGTTGGTGGAGAGAAACTTGATAACCTTGAATTTATCCGATATGCATTAGCCCCCAAGTGCCAAGTATGTAACATGTTGTGTGATTGGGACTTAAAATATGAGTTGAGAAGAAGCAATCCGCATTAGCCCCCAAGTGCTAAGTGTATAACTTGTTATGTGCCTGGGACGTTGAAGAAAGTATTACCAACTTATTATCTATCTTGTGCAGGCTGACTTGACAAAAAAAGATTCACAAATCGCCGACCTCCAAGAAAACATCAAGTCCCAGCAAGCCGAAACTTCAAAGGCCAAAGAAGAACTGAAGAGCGCTTTAACAGCCGTGGAACAATTGAAGGATTGCTTGAAAGGCGAGCAAGCAGATTGGGAGGCTAAAAAAGCCACTTTGCTAAAGCGGGCGGAGGGTGCTGAAGTGGCACTTAAACTGGTGGCGGAAGAGCTGACTGGCCTAAAGCGGTAGATCAACGCTATGACTTCTGCCGTCTTTAGTAAATATCCTTTTCATGAACCGTACTTAATCATCCTTGAAACTGCCGGTTTAACAATAATATTTTAACCATTGCAGGTAGCCGTGTTTCCCATCTTGGTTCAGATATGTGCAAGAAACTGAAGGTTGCCTATACCTTGATAGAGCAGTTATATACCGATGCTCAACAGGTCATCTGCACAGCATCATACGACAAACCGTCCCAACTTCAATCAAGGATACATTGGCAAAGTTGTCCATGACGCCTGCCCAGCTTGAGGAAGTAAAGAGATCAGCTGCAAGGGCTGGTGCTTTGTCCGCATTGACTCGGACTAAGGCCTGGATAGCTGATCTTGATCCGGAAGACTTTGGGAATGGCTATCCTAGCCAAAAAGAAGATGGATCATGTCAGGACCCCGACTCAATGCCACATCGATCTAGCATGTAACACCTCATATCACTTTGCGGCCTCACGCACGGAATTCCCACGGGTGTCGCCTTACCTTTTCCCGGGACCGTTTGCGCTTTTTGGCACACGTATATGATAGTGTCGCTAGCATCCATATGATAAGGAGCCCGGGCTGACATGGCTAGTCGTAAACCCAAAGTGGCAAAAACTTACAGGGACAAGCATCCATGACCCAGCATCGAACGTGTCGGTCATCAGCGAGTGAATCCAGGCTGTAGCACTGGGCTAGCAGGACTCCGGTGAACCGGGCTGTAGCAGGCTAACAGGACTCCGGTATTCATCGCGTGACATTTCCCCGAAGGGACAGACACAGGAACGAAGAAGGACACATGCCGGCCAGCCTAAGTGTTCCGGAGCAGTAGCAAGCTACCATGGCTCAGTGGAAACACTAGGAGACATTTCCCGGTAAGAGAGGCTACTAAGGATAAACAACTAGATTGTCAGATCCCACACATACCAAGCATTTCAATAACATACACACAATATGCTCGATATGTGCAAATACAACATGGCATCACAACATGACTCTACAACTCAAGTATTTTATTCAATAGGCTCTGAGGAGTGAGATATTACAAACATGGGTCTCATGACCCAACACTCAGAGCATACAAGTCAGAGCACAAGCGGAAGCTTAACATGTCTGAGTACAGACAGCTACAAATGAAAAAGGCTGAGAAGCCTGACTATCTACCAGATCCTGCCGAGGGCACAAGATCGTAGCTGAGGTAACAAGCTAAACGTTGAAGTCCACGCCGAACTACTAGTGAGACGGAAATCTCTGCAAAAACGTAAAATAGGCAAACGTGAGTACAAATGTACCCAGCAAGACTTACATCAGATATAACTACATATGCATCATTATCAACAAAGGGGATGGTGGAGTTTAACTGCAGCAAGCCAGCTTTGACTCGGTGGCTATCCTGAACTACGACTGCATGTAACTCTTTTGAGGTGGTGCACACGAGTCCACATATTCACCATATCAATACACCACTATGGATCCGCTCCCGTTTCCCTACGAGAATGCCATCCATAGCACTCACGCTTATCTTGCGTATTTTAGAGTATCCACTTTCACTTGTCTATGAACTATACAGGCAACCCAGAAGTCCTTTACCGCAGACACGGCTATTCGAATAGATCATATTAACCCTGCAGGGGTGTACTTCTTCACACACGCTCTCGCCACTTACCGCCATGTACAGCTCGTGTATCTCGGCAACCTTCAAGCGGAAGCCTGGCGAGGGAGTCGGCCACGGCCTACCTAAACACTCAAGTCTCTCGTCCAGGTTTATCGCCTATTCGGGTTCCATCCGCAAGGAGATCCGGCTGGGGTGTCCCTCACGGCCCCAAACGATGTGTGCAGGGTTCCCAAGTCCACCATCTGGGTGCCACTTGGTACACCGGGCCACTGTGCCTAGTCTGTCCCAAGCCCACCTGTACCGGGTGCCACTTGGTAGACTACTAACACTACCTACAAACTCCAGAAACTAGTTGCAACTCCTGGACAGAGAACAAGGGTGATTAAGAAGCTGAGAGGGGTCGAGTTACCGGAACCCAATGTGTGGTAGTAACTGTTCATGGATCACAAACACAGAACACAGTTCCTGAGGACGGTTGCGATGAGACAACCCACCATGTACTCCTACATGGCCTCTCACCGCTACCTTTACCAAATCGTGTTCTCACACTTAGCTCACACACGGTAGGACATGTTCACACACCTCCAATTCATCCCTGATGAATCAGACCTGACTCAACTCTAAGCAGTAGCAGGCATGACAAACATGCATGTATGAGTAGGCACATCAGGGCTTAAACAACTCCTACTCATGCTAGTGGGTTTCATCTATTTACTGTGGCAATGACAGGTCATGCAAAGGATAAGGGGTTCAACTAGCGCAACATGTAACAGTTGAATCGTTGTTGTCCTAATGCAGTAAAAGAGAGCAGAGGGAGAGAGTGGGTTTGTATCGGAATGAACAAGCGGGTTTTGCTTGCCTGGCACTTCTGAAGATAATATAGTTCTTCATCGGTGTCATCGAACTCATTGTCGGTACCATGTCTATTGAGAGGGGACAAACGCCGGCAAACAAGGAAGAACACAATCAATGCAATGCACAATATGATGCATGATCATGGCATGGCAATATGCTGTGATTTGAGCTAATGTAACTAGCAACAGATTAAAGGAAGTTGGTTTGAATACAAGATTCAAATTCAAACTCCATATGTGATTATTCAAATGCCATTTAATTGATTTGACCTAAACAGTGAACAAAAGTTGTTCTAACATGCATGGAAATGGTACAGATGGATAGATTGGATTTTTCTGATCATTTTTCAAATATAATTTATTTCATTTGGAGTTACGGTTGAATTTCTATGATTTTTAGAAGTTTATACTATTTTCTGGAATTTTCTGAATAAGAATAAATCCAGGAAAAAGAATTACTGCATCAGCATGACGTCAGTGTGACATTAGCAGGGTCAATAGAGCTGCCCCGGGTCAAACCTGACCAGTGGGGTCCACTGGTCAGTGACCAAGTGTTGTTTAGTGTCACTGGCAGGTGGGGTCAGGTCAACGGTGACGTGGCCAGGTCAAACTGACCTGTGGGACCAGCGGGGTTAGTTTAATCTAAACAAAAACTAAACCATGTTTATTTAGACGGTGGGGCCCGACTGTCAGTGTGAGAGAGGGTTGATTAGCTGGGTCATTAGCCCCTAAACACGATGCCACGTCAGCATGCCGGAGTGTCGCCGGCGACGACCACTGCCGACGGCGGAGGTGCACCGTTTGCTCGCTATGGAGCACCATCCGACGCACGGTTTGCTCCTACGGGTTCCTGGGAGTGACGCGCATCCAAAGCAACAAGCGGCAGCGGCTGGGGTGGCCGGAGCTGACGGCGGAGAGCTCTTAGGAAACGGCCGGAGTTCGGGAATGCACGGAAACGAGGCTACGGAGCACGGCGTGAGCTTCTGGTGGGTGTGCTCGGCTCCTGGGAGTGCACTGAGTGCAGTGGCGCACTCAGTTTGGTCGGAGGCGAACCAAAACAACGATGGCGACAAGTCCGGCGCCGGTGAGGTCTTGGCCTCGACGGAAACGAGGGCTATGGTGAGCTAATGAACATGGCAGCAGGGGAAATCGGTAGAGGGGCTCACGGTGAGGCGGACGATGGTCTCAGCGAGCTCGAGGAAGCACCCGAGCGAGCGGAGCGGCGAGGGGGATCTCCGGCGGCCGGCGACGAAGATGACAAAGAGGGTGACGATGCAGGGCCTCCGGCGAGGCGTAGCTGGATGGAGAGGATGAGGGAGATGCGGTGATTCTCGTGGATACTTCGGGGAGGCGAGGGGAGCACGGAGGGCACGGCTATGGCGGGCGGCGGCGACGAACCCGTTCGGGCTGCGCGAGAGAGAGAGTAGAGGAGGGGGAAAGGTCTAGGGAGAGTGAGAGAGGGCCAGGGGTGTGCGTGGTATCTCCAGGGCGTCCGGGGAGAAATGGCAAGCAGGAGGTGGCCCTCGCCTCCTGTGCGTGCGCCACGCACAATGCACACTGGCGAGAGGAAGGGGATGACTGGCATGTTGCCTGGTGGGCTGGGCCGCCAGCAACAGTGCCAGGCCACAGGTGAGACTTCAGGTAAGCCAGGTAGGTGGCCCAGGTGAGTCCTTTCTCTCTCTTTCTAATTCTGTTACAGTTTTCTATTTATCTGCAGCTTTGTGGCTTTATTAAAAATACTAAATCAATCCCAAAAAGCATGCAACTGCTCATGACCACTGTTGGAAATATATCCTACAGCAAACATTTCAGTTTGGGATTATTTGAGCATTGAAAATATTTTATAGTATTTAATTGCCCAAATGCAAATAGGTAATGATTTAATTCAAAAATCCAAAATGGCCTAGGAAAATGTGCACCATTTTTGGGAGAGGTTCTAGACCAATCCAGAAATAATGAACTTTTCTAAAGAGCATTTCGGGTTCATTGAGAATATTTTTATTTGAACCTAGTTGATTTGATCTGGTGCTAGGGTTTGAGCAATCCCCATTTCAACTTAAATAAAATTTAAACATGATGCACACATGAAGGGCTAGTCTAGTGCATACCAGAACTAGGGATGTGACAGATCAGAATTTGATAATGACGCGCTCAGGGCTTTGACAAAGGAAATGCTTCCACTGGCGAGTGAGCTGGCTGAGGAGACTGATCTGTCTTTCCACCGGTCGATTTATGATGCGGACAACAGACGGATTGATGCATCGGTTTATGAAGCACAAAATCTTATCCTGCCAATCCGTAAGCATACTTATGCCCCTGATGTTGAACCATCGATCTTATCAGTGATGAAGCTGTCTTCAGAACTTTATCTAGGATTGACTGGGCAACCATTGACTTCTAGCCACTAGGTGGGGACGCGGAGGGTGAACTGGCGCAAGATGATCTAGAACCTTCACATCAACCTGAGGAAGAGTCATAATCTGAAAGCCGGTTTATCGCCTGCACACTGTCATCCTTTGTGAAAAAAAACAATTATCCTTACGGGCAGTTAAAAACGCCTTGTAATAGGCTAGCTTAAACACTTGGTTTGCTATGCCATCGTGCATAGCCACTTAGCCTGATACTGTTAATCTGTCGTGATATGCATTGTCTACTTATGATCCTTAGCAATTTGATGCAATCCTGTTTCTGCATAGAATAAACTTAAAATTTTCCTGGCGGTTTACTGCTGGACGGGTTATGTCACCCAATATAAAGCCAGGGTTGACAACCAAGGCTTGTAAAATAATGAAATATGAAATACATCATACTTGTGATATTGAATCACATTGTTGGTTTACCAACTTTATTGTAGCAAGGGTGATAACCCAAATCTTGAGTGTTGATAACCCGGCTCACCCAATGAGTTGTTAATTCGCCTTCTCCTTGGACACAAGCGGCCAGATCCACGATTGACATGGGTTGCTTGCACGTGTCTTGGAAGTTTGCTATAACCGGGCCTTCAACTCTTCCCATGAAATGACGGAATTAACGGGTAGATTCCTTAACCAAGTGCGAGCCATTCCATCTAACATCATGGTGAACTACTTCGCACACGCCGCTTCATCCACATCCAACACCTCCATTGCGATCTCGGGGGGTAAATCAGCGGTGTAATTAGGAACCTTATGCGGGCCCTTGAAATCCTTGGGTAACTTCACATTGCGTAGAGCCGGGGTGAGAAATGGCACCCCCCACGAGCTTAAAGCAAGTCCTCGTTCCACTGACGTCGTCTGTCGAACTGGAGTAGGCTGATGATTCATGTACTACGTCACTAACTGCGCTGCTAACTCTGCCTCCCGACGCGCTCTACCATTATCCACCGCATCCTGAGCATTTGCACCACCGCGCGCCGGATTAGGCCCTCGAGGGGCGTCATGGTTCCGCGCACTGCTTGACACCGCCGATTCATCAATGTGCCTGCTGTAACTCCTGCTCAGGCGAGGGGTTGAATGAATTCTGTCTCGGCTATATGAATAGGCCTGCTGCTGTACAATAGAAGTTTGAAGGAGCTCCCTGGCCCGTAGCGTCTCAACCACCGCTGGAGACTTGCCCTCCATTGGAATAGCCGCCAATCGAGATGCCGCAGCAATCATGTTATCCAAAGGGGGTTATCCGTTCGTCGAGGCGGGTCTATCACCCGTGGCTGATCAGGCGGTCCTGTCCCAGGTGCTTCAGTCCGGTTTACCGCTGCTGGATTACTAGGTCCTGCTCCTGGCGTGTTGAAGAGATTCATTGCTTCATAAACCGGCGGTAGACGAGACCGATGCCTCCTCCTCAACACGTCGTTCGAAGCGTTCTGATCCAACATGAGCCGGTAATTCTCTGCCTAAATCCGGTGTGGCTGGGCGTCTATAGCAGCCCGTTCATCAGCCATCCTGGTTTCCTCAGCCGGCAAGTCCTCCTTGGCCTGAGTTATCTGATCCCACAGCTTTGTGACCTCCGCATTATGCCGATCTTGAGTCTCCGGTGTAACTGTTGTGGTCAACAATGTCATCAAGGAGTCCAGTAATTCGGACAGAACTTGAGCCGGCCGGCGTGCGGGACCTCCTGCCCCGACTGCCGATCCAGAAGTCATCGCTACAGCAGTTGAAGATTGCAATGTGGGCTGCATACCGGCCATGAAGATTGCAACCCGTTTTGGTGGTTCAAGGGGGTCCGGAATACTGTCGCCATCGGAACAGCCCCCGAACCGGCCATCTTGTAGCTGGTACAGTGACTCGGTCTCGCCGGCCGGTTCATACACATGTCTGGCTCGGTTTATACCTTTCCCTATCTTACAACACAAGTTACATATCTCATAGCGGTTTATGTCTATGGGCCCTAATCCACCCTTGGGCTCTGGTCCTCTAAGTCTTCATGGGCTTCAATACGGATGAGCATAACCCATCCCCTCCTGGGCGGTTTATACTCATTAGTTATATCCCCAACAGAATACATTTGTTAGGGCACCCTTGCATTGATTCTAACAAGTTCAATCACCTTTTGCTTAGTTTACACTTTATACATCATACATGTCAATATGTCACGCCGTCTTGTTTTTCATACATATTCCATCCTCCTATCATGTGGCTGCCTTACATGAAAGTAGTGTTCATCAGTATCATGTATCAATGAGTTCTGAAGAGCAAATTTTATTCATTTTTCTTGTGGGTTTGACTTGACAATGCAAAATCAAGAAAGAGGAAGGAAAAGAGTAAGGAAGGCGATGATGGTGGTCCTCTGCAGCAACGTAAACGGGACATCTGTACCGATTCTCCTTGTACCGATAGTGCATTACAAGGTCCAAGTCTCCGCTCCCCTACTCCACCATCTAAGGTGCTTGCTCTAACTTGGCAGTGTGATATATGGTTGCATGTTGCATATGGTGTCTAGCTCGAATTGCTCCTAATTAGTGCAAACTGCATCTGCTTAGCTAACACACGATACATGTGAATATGACACGCTTTCCTGTTTATGGTACATACTATATCTGTCTATCACACCATCTTCTTACATGAAACTACTCTTCTTGTGTATCTGCATCAGTCACTTATGATGGGACACCTTTAAGTTGGCAGTGTGATATTGGTTTGCGTCTTGAATATGATTTCTAGCATGTATTGCTTCTAGTTTGATGAACGCGACCTATGACGAGACAGTTTTAACTTGGCAGAGTAATATTGATTGCACCTTCCATATGGTATCTAGTTAGCCATGCTTATAATTTGTTGATGTGCCTTCTGCTTAGTTACCACATCATAGGTGTGAATATGTCAAGCCGTCAATTTTTTGTACATATTCCATCCTCGTATCATGACTTTGCCTTTGATCAAAGTAGTGTTCGTCAGTATCATGCAAAAATGAGTTCTGAAGAGCGAATCATATTCCTTTTTCTTGTGGGTATGACCTCACAATGCAAAATCAACAATGGATCATTAGATTTAAGACACTTTTTTCATGAATGCAAATGACACTCATATATAGGTGATGTTTTTCTGAACATTTTGGTAACTTATTTGCATTTTTTCTGATTTAGTATGAATTAGTTATGAAGTTTTCAAATTGACGGTCAAATGGTCAAAGGGAAAAAGCATAAGAGGAGCAAAGTGACTTGGACAGAAACGGCGACTTTTGGGAATTAGGGGTAAAACAGACGAGTGGGACACAACTAGGGGCATAAATCAAATTATCCCAATCAATAAAGCTGAAGGAAATTGGCAAGGCATTGGATGATGGTGGTCCTTCCGAGCAACTGAAACGGAGGTTCTCTACAGATTCTACTCTGCCATCCTCCCAACAAGATTTGCAAGACAACACAAGGCTAGACAATTAACGTAGCTATGTAGATGATGAGCACATCTCCTCTACTCCACCATCAGAGGTGCTTGCTCTAACTTGGCACTATTATATGTGGTTGCATGTTGCATACGATGTATAGCTTGTATTGCTTCTAACTTTGTTGAATTGCATCTGCTTACTTTACACATAATGCCTGTGAATATGACATGTGTTCCTGTTTCTACATCAGACTATTGTTCTTGCATATCCCGCATCAGTCACTTATGATAAGGCACCTTAAGTTGCCACTGTGTTATTGGTTGTGTCTTGCATATGATTTCTAGCATTTACTGCTTCTAATTTGTTGAGACGCCATAAAATTTGAACTTGGCAGAGTGATATTGGTTGCACCTTTCATATGGTGTCTAGCTTGAAGTGCTTCTAATTTGTTGAAATGCCTTCTGCATAGTTACCACATCATAGGTGTGAATATGGAACGCCATCCTGTTTTTCATACATATTCCATCCTCGCATCATGTGTTTGCCTTTCATCCGAGTAGTGTTCCTCAGTATCATGCATGAATGAGTTCTGAAGAGCGAATTTTATTCCTTTTTCTTATCGGTTTGACTTCACAATGCAAAATCATTACAACTGAAGGAAATTAGTCTGGCAGTGGACGATGGTGGTCCTCCGTAGCAACTCAAATAGGGGGTCTCTATATATTCTACTCCGCCATCCTCCCAATAAGATTCGCAAGACAACACAAGGCTGGACAGTCAACGTAGCTGTGTACATGATGAGCACATCTCCCCTACTCCACCATCACAGGTGCTTGCTCTAACTTGGCACTATTACATGTGGTTGCATGTTGCGTATGATGTCTAGCTTGTATTGCTTCTAACTTGAGTTGCATCTGCTTACTTTACACATAATGCCTGTGAATATGACACATGTTCCTGTTTCTAGAACATACGTGTACATGATGAGCACATCTCCCCTACTCCACCATCACAGATGCTTGCTCTTACTTGGAACTGTTATATGTGGTTGCGTTTTCCGTATGATGTCTAGTTTGTATTGCTTCTGATTATGTTGAATTGCATCTACGTAGCTTACAACTTATACCTGGAACGATCACTTACCCATAAGACACATTTAACTCGGGACTATGATGTTGGTTGCATCTTGCATTGTCTTCTAGCTTGTACTGCTTCTAATTTCTTGAAATGGCACTTAGGACGAGACACTTTTTACCTGATAGAGTGATATTGGTTGCATGTTCATATGGTGCCTAGCTTTCATTTCTTCTAATTTTGTTGAAATGCCTTCCGCTTACTGTTTTTTCATACATATTCCATCCTCCTATCGTACGTGTGAATATGAAACGTTGTGTTTTTTTGTATATATTCCATCCTCCTATCATGCGCTTGCCTTACATCAAAGTAGTGTTCGTCTGTATCACGCATCAACCAGTTATGCAGAGCTAATTTTATTCATCCCCTTCTGGTTTTGACTTCATAAGGCAATATCAGAAAATAGGAAGGAAAAGAGTAAGTTAGGGGATGCTGGTGGTCCTCCGCACCGACGCAAACAGAGACTCTCTAGATTTTCCACTGCTACTGCTAATGAAGTTGAAGTCCCAAGTCTACATGATGAGTTCATCTCCCGTACTCCACCATTGCAGGTGCTTGCTATAAGTTGACAGTGTGATAATTGGATTCATGTTGCATATGTTGTCTAGCCTGTATTTCTTCTATTTTGATTAAATTGCACCTGGTGAGTTTATACGTTATATATGTGCATATGACATGGCTCTCTGTGTCTAGAATACACTTCATCTATCTATCATACCATGTTCTTACATCAAAGTATTGCTGTTGTGTATCCCGCATCAGTCACTCATGATTGGACGCTTTTAACATGGCAATTTGATAGTGGTTGCATCTTGCATTGATTTCTACGTTGTACTGCTTCTAATTTTTTGAATTGCCACTTATGACAAGACACTTTTAACTTGGCAGAGTAATATTGGTAGCATCTTTCATATGGTGTCTAGCTTGCATTACTTCTATTTTCTTGAAAATCCTTCTACTTAGTTTGCACATCATAGTTGTGAATATGTCATGACATCCTGTTTTTCTTACATATTCCATCCTCATACAGTTGTCTTACATCAAAGTATTGCTTGTCTGTATCATGCGTTAATGAGTTCTAAAGAGCGATTTTATTTTTTTGTGTTGTGGGTACGGCTTGACATGGAAAAGTCAAAAAAGAGCAAGGAAAATAATATAGTAGGGAGTGTTGTTACTCGTCGGGTGAAACGGAAAAGTATCTGCCCTCGAGATTCTGCTGGTACTTATAGTGCAATAGAAGGTCCAAGTCCACCGGCTAAATCTACAAGCACAGTATCACCTGCTCCACCAGCTGCAGCATCCGCTTCAACTGTACCAACATCTCAACGAGTTACTCATTCGTTTGCTCCGGAACTGGCCAGTTCCCAAGCTGCCCTCACACCTAAACTACTTCCGAAGCTCTGCTGACACAACAGGACTTAGCAAGATCATATGAACCTCATGAGCATCAACACCAAGACGGTACCTGACCGAGTCAAGTTGCAATTGCATGCTCCTTTATATGTACTCTCATAGTTTGATGTACACTAACACTTTCCATATTTGTTGTTGAACTAGCACCACGGCACAAGCGGAAAACAACATCAGGGATAATGCTTGGCATATTAACAAAATCTAAAGGAGGAAGAATGGAGATCCATTTTGAGGAAGGTTTAAAAAGGGCACGTGATGCTACAGAGTCAGCCAAGTTAGTATCAGAGGCAGCCGTTGCCGTTAGGTGTCATGCATGTATCCTTCCAACGTGGATCTAGTACAGGAATGAGAAAGACAATACCCAGTTTAACACCTTCCTTGACCATTTATCCGTAAGTAATGTTATTCATCGCTATTAGTAACATTGTCTTGCTCTATCCCATACTTTCTAGCTTCCTCCTAATAAGACTCACATTCTTTTTTCAACAGATGAGGTTCAAGTTGGATCTGAAAGATGATGCAACTAAACAAGCATGCACTCATGTTTTTTAGTCTGCTTTGCGACAGTATCGGTACCACATTAGAAAATCTCACTTTGAAGGCAAGGCTAACAATGAAATCACCCAAACATCTCCAGTGGAATATATTACAGATGAAGACTGGACAGCCCTCGTTAAACACTGGTCTGATCCAAAGTATCAGGTAGGCTATATATATTTGATCAGACCACATATTGAACTTGTATTTATGTATGTACCTTACAAGTGTAGCTTCTTCTAGGCTAACTGTTTGAAGAACAAAACCAACCGTTCTAAAGTGAAATTCCAATAGACAACATGATCTCGTAGCTATATTGCACACTGCAAGGCTCTTGTAAATAGCTGCTACTTCCTTATTTTTTGTGCCATATTATCGTATCTATATTGACTTGTTCCAGATACAGAGGAAAGCCCATGCGGACCAAAAAGAACCTGAACCGAATGCAGTGCAAATCTTCAAGGATTTCCACACCAGCAAGATGAAGGGCATGAGCACACCAGTTCAAGCCGCTGTTGTAAGTCCTTACTCCTCCTGCCTTGAACTGATTGGTACTTTGATGTGTTCATTTAACTACTTGGTTTGCAGCCAATGTCAGTTACTCTGTTCACTTTTATACACAGTTGTCTTAACGTATCATTTCACCTTACATGGATTAAAAGAGATGAAGGATATTCTTTTGGTGTTGATCTGTAATCTAGTTGTTATGTTCACGTGCGCACATAATGATAAAATAGCCTGTTTGTTTTATATCTGTTTGCCCATGATATGAATGATGTCATACTATGTACATCCTACTTTAAACCATGTCTCTTTTTCCTTAGATGTCAACGAATGTGAGGAAATAGACAATATAGTAGGAATGCTACATGGACATATGTTCCGAAAGTGACTTTATTATGTAGTTGGCACTACAATACATGCTAATGTATTACAATAGTTCACCAAAATAAATTATGTATAAACGTTTAACCTACTTTGTTTGTTTTTATCTCATTAGTAACTTATCTGGTACACTAATCTACAAGTTCAAACTTTCACGAAGCTATGGAAGAAATGATTGAACAGCCACAACCACATGAAGGTGACGAGGCTACCACAGGCACAATGTCACCTCTTGCTGCAGTGCGTCAGTATCTCTCCACTAACAGTGCAAAAAGCACCTTCCGGCGTAATTCTGGTTTGGTTGTCAAGGTAACCTCATCCAAATCGCCTACTGAACAAAATCTTCCTGCTAGACAGAGTGATATATCTGTGCTCCAAACACAAGTCCAATCCCTAATGGACATCATTTCAGAAACAAGAATAGTGGTTGACAAATGTCGTCAAGATATGAATTGTTTTGAAACCAGACTATCAGACATTCGCTTCGTTGTTCAAGAGCAATGGCGGAAAAAAGGTGAAGATCATGCTGCTCCATCAGATTCTACAGCCTGAAACATTAGCACTGAGGTCAAATGATTTGTGCTTCCATACATCTGATGGTGCTTTTATCTAGAAGGATTGTAAACTTTATGCCAACAGGCCTTTTGTTGTATGGTTGGAATTTATTTTGTTGTGATACAACATTTGTGATGCTGACACAGGCTGCAATAATTACGACGCTATTTTTGTATAGTGCAGGTTTATCTTAGTAATATATTCGGCCGAAAGCTTCGTAGGAGCCCAACATGCTAACATTCGTCCGGCCCATTCCAATTGGGCTAAAAACGATTACGGGCCGAAATTGGCATGTAGCCCAGTAAAAATATCTAGGCCTAAATCAGCATAAGCTTTCATATTTTTCTGCTAGGCCTGTGCCCATAGTGGGCCTTTAACAGGCCTAAACATAATTTGGGCCCTCAATAAAAATAGGCAGTTCACAGGTGTAAATATCTCGAGCCCATAAAAAACATGGGCCTTTAATAGACTGAAAGTGAGATTGGGCCCTGATTGTGCCAAATAACCCACTGGTCTTAGCAGGCCGAAATGGTGGCCCATTTACGATGCGGATCTTTGATAGGCCGAAATTCGGATGGGCCGTAGATGCGTCGACCTAATACACGGGCCTTTAACAGGCCGGAACTTTGGTCGAGCTAGTTTATCGTCATTTTTATATGGGCCGTTAATGGGCCCGATATGAAGTTGGGCCACATATGGCCCATGGTTTTCGTCCGGCGTTAACAGGCTGAAAATGACAACAGGCCGAAAGTGGCCCAAATCTATAGTGGGCCTCTAACAGGACGAATGACGGACATGGCCGAATATGACCCAAATCCTTCACGGTCGTTTATGGGACGAAAGTATTAATGGCCTATAAATGGGCCCAAATGAAGCAGGACCTTTAACAGGCCGGAAATACACCGGGCCGTAATTGCGCCCAATTACTTAGCGGACTGTTAACGGGCCAGAAGTGACCATGGGTCGCGTTGATGACAAGTTTAGGACAGGCCGTTGATGGGCCAATTTGACAGAGAATGTTGGGCCTTTAGCTGGGCCGACCCATTATGGTCTGCAGAATCTTGTGGGCCTTTAACTGGGCCGGCCCATTGTGGTCCGCAAAATCTTGTGGGCCTTTAGCTGGGCCGACCCATTATGGTCTGCAAAATCGTGTGGGACATTAGCTGGGCCGGCCGATTATGGTCCGCTAAATTTTGTGGGCCTTTAGCTGGGCCGGCCCATTATGGTCCGCTAAATCTTGTGGGCCTTTAGCTGGGCTGGCCCATTATGGTCTGCTAAATCTTATGGGCCTTCAGTTGGGCCGGCCCATTTAAATTTTATGGGCCACTTTTGGGCCAGTCCACGTGTCAATATATCATAGGCCCATCTCGATCGTTGGATGAGTGACACCTGTGCCAACGCGGAGCTGACGCGTGGATCCATCAACCAATGAGAATTTTACACGTGGAAAATCGGCATTGGTCATGGCTGTTAGCGGGTTATCGGATCCAAAAACCGGACTCGATAGGTTAACGGCGGTTAACGGCGTCCCGTTATGGTGGATGCCATGTGTCGGTCACCCTTGACGAAAGCACTTCTATGACGCGCGATTTATCGTCATGGAAGTGGACACTTCCGTGATGATAATTTTGGTAATGTCATGGAACACTTCTACGACAGCACAGGTATGTCTATCTTGATTTTGTCATAAAATAGTCATGGATGTACATGCATGACAGAAAATGCGATGTACTATGACAAACACGTATCATCACGGAAGTGTTTTTTTGTAGTGCATCTTCTGTTAAAAAAAGCCAAAAACAAGTGAGTCCCAGACCGAAACATTGTTCTCCCCCCCCCCCCCCCCGCCCAGCCGCCCGATTCCCCATCGTACTCCATGGGCGCAAAAACTACCTCTCCATTTGCCGCGAAACCCAGGCGTCCTCCGTCCGCCACCCCATCCCACCCATCAACCGCCTCCCTCCTCCATCACGCCGGAGCCGATACCCCGACGTCATCATCCACCGCAACCTCAACCGCAACGCTTCTCCATTGCTAGTAGTTGAAGCCGAGGCCGAGCCGCCCGTGCCCGAGCCAGTTCAACCACGCCATCCTGCGCCTCACCGCTACCGCTCCAACTTTGCCACCGTCCATCGCACCGGAGTTGTTCCTACTACGCCGTCCTTCGCCGCCTCGGATCTACTTCCCATCCGCTGATATACGACCACGGCAACACAGTCAACAATTTGGCCATGGGTTTGTCCAAGGATCCACGGTTCTCCAAAACATCGATTCCCCCAGGAGAAAAAAGAAGATCGCCGCGACATATGGAGGAGACCACACTGGCAACCAATAAGGGTACTCCTCTTCCCTTATTCGTGCAAATCTTACGCGCCTACTTGCATGGTATTCATCCCACATAAGACATTAGTTGACCGCTTCTTCTTGATACTAGATGTTCTTAGTAACTCGCGATGCACAAGGTTTCTCCTCATATACTATTTCACCTTAGCTAGAGGTCCGTCGCCCCCCTGAATTTCAATTCCTGGCCAGTTGATTCCCAATTAATGGTAGCATTCCCCGGCGTAACAGGCGCTAGTCCGCCTATTACGCAGGGGAAGCAGCGCCTCGGTGTTTATCTTGGGGGCATGTGGGGCCTAGAGCTACTGGCGCCCTATCAGGAGGTCGGCCGGGATTAAAGGGATGGCCTGGGGCGCTGCCAAGCACGGCGGTGGTGTGAGGTTGAGGGGAGGGCGGGGCGACAGAGGTAGGGGTCTGGGCCGGTGGTCACTGGCGGTTCAAGAAAGATCGTCAACAGTGACTGGCGGGACGTAGACGAAGGCCATCTGCCCGTTCCTTATAGATCAGACGGTTCATTAAAAAAGTCGGCTGACCTATTCATTTTCAGTCGACTGTTATCTTGATATGATCACATGTGGTGGTGTGCTGGAGGAGTACCTGCATTTCCTGTGATCATATATTACAAAATCATACGGAGTAGAATCTAATTATGTTTGCCATGCAATGTTGTAGAGCTATCATATGTCTCCTGTCATTTTTTTCAGCCACCTGCTATCTGCTACTTTTAGAGTGCACTAGTTTTGCACACACTTCACCCATACTCTCACTATTGTGTTTTTATGCAAGGGTATTTCAGAGTCTGCCTCGAGAAAAGCAGAAAAGAAAAGAGAGAAGTTGAGCCAGCTTTCTTCGCAGGTAGGCACGACACGTTACAACGCTATAAAGGGTGCAGTGTCAGCAGATGGCGACGGTAAACGTAGCTCTGGAGTTGATGACCTCGCTCGCAATGAACCACCATCCCAGGTGCTTTCTTTAACTTCGCGGTGTCATATGTGGTTGCATGTTCCATATGGTGTCTAGCTTGTATTCGAAAGGCCGAAGTCGGTCTTTATGAAGATAAGGACAACTTTTTTTACATGAACCACCATCCCGTGAGCACCAGAAGACAAATAGCTAGTCAGGGCACTGGCCAAGCCAGTGACAAGCCCAGCAAAGATAGGCATCACCTGGAAGCCAACTAAAAAGCCGTGATGGTGGCAAAGCAGCACACCTCCCACCAGGCTCTCAGGTCCTAGATGATCATGCTCACCACTCCAGCCAGATGTCTAGCTTGTATTGCTTCCAATTTAGTTAAATTGCATCTGCTTAGCTTAAACATTATACCTTTGAATATGACATGCCTTTCTGTTTTTGGTACATACTAGTACATCTGTGTATTAACCATGTTCTTACATCAAACTAATGTTCTTGTGTATCCCTCATCAATCACTTATGATGAGACAGTCAGGGAAGTGGACTACTCCTCATTTAAAGATTGTAGCGTCAGCCTCCCGACATGATTCTCAAGAAACGGCAAGGCTAGATGAAGATAGTGAACGTAACTCTGTAGTTGATTACCGCATTTCCCCTACACTAGCATTGCAGGTGCTTGCTCGAACTTGGCAGCATGATATGTGGTTGCATGTTGCATATGGTGTCTAGATTGTAATTCTTCCAATTTGGTTAAACTGCATGTGCTATTCCGCTAAGCTTATACATTATACCTTTTAATGTGACATGCCTTCCTGTCTTTAGTACATAGTACATCTGTGTATTAAGCATGTCCTTAGATAAAACTATTGTTTTTTGTATCCCGCATCAATCAATATGATGAGACACCTTTATTATATGCAGTGCGATATTAGTTGCATGTTTCATATGATTTATAGCATGCACTACTTCTAATTTGTTGAAATTCCATTTATGATGGGAGGCTTTTAACTTGGCAGAGTCATATTGGTTGCATCTTTCATGTTGTGTCTAGCTTGCATTTATCTTTCATGTCCTGTTTTTCGTACATATTCCATCCTGGTATCATGTGTTTGCCTGACATCAAAGTAGTGATTGTCAGTATCATCAATGAATGAGTTCTGAAGAGAGAATTTTATTGCTTTTTCTTGTCGTTGTTACTTGACAATTCAAAATCAATAAAGCGAAAGGAAGTTAGAAAGGCAGCGGATAAAGGTGCTCCTTCCAAACGGAGGGCCTCTACAGTTTCTACTCCTCCATCCCCCAAGATGATTTCCAAGACAACACATGCAAAGGCACTCAACGTAGCTCTGTTTATGATGAGCACGTCTCCCCTAGTGCACCATCACCGGTGCTCCCTCTAACTTGGCACTGTTATATGTGGTTGCATGTTATGTGTGATGTCTAGCTTGTATTGCTTCTAATTTTGTTGAATTTCATCTGCTTACTTTACACATTATACTTGAATAAGACACGTGTTCCTGTTTCTAGAACATACAATATATGTCTATCACACCATGTTCTTACATCAAATTACTACTGTTGTGTAACCTGCAATAATCACTTATCATAGGACACGTTTGACTTCGCAGTGTGATATAGGTTACATCTCGCATTCTTTTCTAGCTTGTACTACTAATTTGTTGAAATGGCACTTATGACGATACAGTGTTAATTTGGTAGAGTGATATTCGTTGCATCTTTCATATGGTATCTAGCTTTCATTGCTTCTAATTTGTTGAAATGCCTTCTAACTTGGTAGTGTGATGTTGTTTGCATCTTACATATGATTTATTTCTTGTACTGCTTCACATTTGTTTAAACTCCATTTATGATGAGACACTGTTAACTTGGCACAGCGATATATGTAGCATCTTTCATATGGTGTCTACCTTCCATTGCATTGCTTCTAATTTAGTGAAATGTCTTCTGCTTAGTTTACACATCATGTGGTTTTCTAACATCAAAGTTCAGTTCCTCTGTATCACAGATCAATTTGTTCTGAGGAACTAAATTATTCGTTTTTTTGTCGGCTTGACTTAACATGGCATAGAGAAAGAGGAAGAAACACAGAATGGCAAGGAATGGGAAGCAGATGAATCCTGCAGATTGTGCTGGTACTGATGGTGCAATAGAAGGTCAAAGTCCAGCAGAAAATTCTACAAACAGGGTATACCATGCTACACGAGCTGCAGAAAAGGCCAAACATAAACAAATAGCTGCCCCCAAACAAGCAGAGACAACCCTAGTTCTTGCAACACCTTCCGCAGTACTACCAGCTGCATGAGTTACTCATGCGTCAACTGAGCTAGTAGCATGTTCCAAAGCTCCCTTGCCACCTGACAATACTTCCCAAGAACTCTTGACACAAGACGAGTTGGCAAGATCAGATGAACCTTGTGAGCTTCAACAGCAAGAAGGTAGTTGATGGAGTCAAGTTATAGTGGCATGCTTCTTTATATGTAGTCTCACAGTTTGATGTACATTAACACTCCCTATGTTCGTTGTTGGACTAGCACCTAGGCGCAAGAGGAAACAAACATCCAGGATAATGCTTGATAGGTTAAATAAATCTAGAGGAGGAAGAATGGAGATCCATTTTGAGGTAGGTTTAAAAAGGCCACGTGATGCTACAGGGTCAGCCAAGTTAGTATCAAAGGCAGCGGTGGTTGTTAGGTGTCATATATGTATCCTCCCAACATGGATTTAGTACAGGAATGACAAAGATGAAACCTAGTTCAACACCTTCCTCAACCATTTATCTGTAAGTATGGTTATGTATGGAAACTAGTAATATCGGCTTGCTCTGTCCCATACTCTCTAGGTTGCTGATAATGCGACTCCCATAATTTTCAACAAGTGAGGTTCAAGTTGGATAGCCAAGATGATGCAACCAGACAAGCTTGCACCCATGTTTTCAAGTCTGCTCTGTGACAGTATTGGTATAACTTGAGGAAAACTCACTTTGAAGGCAAGGCTAACAGTGAACTTCCCCAAGCATCTCAAGTGGAAAATATATCGGATGAAGACTAGAGGGGCCTCTTTAAACACTGATCTGATCCGAAGTATCAGGTACATTATATATATGTGATCAGATCACATGCTGAATTCCTATTTACGCATGTGCCACACAAATCTATCTTCTTGTAGGTGAACTGTTCAAAGAACAAGGCCAACCGTACGAAAGTGAATTTCCAACAGACGACAGGATCTCGTAGCTATATTGCACACTGCGAGGCTCTTTTAATTAGCTGTTGTTTCACTCTTTTTGCTCTACCATATTATCAGATCTATATTGACTTGTTCCTAATGCAGAAGAAATCCCGCAAGTACCAAAAAGAACCTGAACCAAATGTTGTGGAAATCTTCAAGGACTGTCACACCAGCAAGAAGAAGGGCATGACTACACTAGTCAAAGCCGTTGTTGTAAGTCCTTAATCCTCATACCTTTTAACTACTACTTACTCTGACTTGTGCCTTGAACTGCATGGTTTGCATCCAATGTCTATTACTCTTTTCAATTCTATACACAATTGTCTTAGCGTATCATTGCACCTTACAAGGTTTAAAAGAGAGGAGTCATGTTCCTTTGATCTTGACCTGTAATCTAGTTCCGTGCTGGACTTTCCCACACAACGTTACAATTTCCTGTTTGTCTGTTCTTAGTTGTTTTGTGATATGAATGATGTCATACTATGCTTACCGTATTATAAACTTCGTCTCTTTATCCTTAGCCCTCAATACAATGTGAAAAAATAGACAGTACATTAGCGATGTTACATGGTCATATGTTTGGAACCTGGTTTTATTATGTACTTTACAATAAAATACAACTAATATTTTACATGGGTGTACCAGAATAAGTTCTGTATATTGACCAAATCTATTTTGTTTGGTTTTGCTGCCTCCTAAATATCTTCTGTTCTGGTACTACTAATGTAAAAACTCAACTTTTTAGCGAGCTATGGAAAAAATGGTGGAACCGCCACCTTTTGAAGGTGGCGAGGCAATTATAACCTCAATGTCAGCTCTTGCTGCAGTGGGTCAGTACCTGTCCACTAACAGTGCCAAAAGCACATTCCTACGTAATACTGGGTTGGTTATTAAGGCACTCTCGTCCAAACTGCCTCATGATCAAGATATGCAAGCTCAAAGCAATGTTGTATCTGCGCTCCAGACACAAGTCCATTCCCTAACAGAGACCCTTTGTGAAACAAGGAGAGACATTGTTTGATGTCGTCAAGATATGCATGGTTTTGAAACCATACTATTAGACATTTGCTATCTTGTTTAGGAGCCTAGGAGAAACGAAGTCAAAGGTTATGGTGCTCCATCGGACAATACAACATGAAAACGTAAGAGTCAGGTCAAATGAACTGAGCTTCTAAACTTCTGGTGGTGCATTTATCTGCTAGACTGATAACTTTTATGCCAACCTTCCTTTTGTTTTATAGTTGTAATTTGTTTTGGTGCGATACAAAATTTGTTCATAACGTGTAGCCACCGGCTGAAGAAAACAACAAGCCATTTTTGTATAGTCTAGGGGGTTCCCTATATTTGCACTAGTGGCGATTTTTGATGCCGAGTGGATGTAATCCATGCAATCGCCTTAATAGCCTAGAGTTTTCGGCCTTATTTATTTCCTAGTGTTCTTTTTTCCCTGGTTTGCTAGTGGCTGCAACAACCATGGGCCATATACGGGCCGTAGGATCCATGGGTCTCCAACGGGCCGTCGATAAATGGGCCTCCAACAGGGTTGTAGAATTGATGGGCCTCGGGCCGTCGTATTAATGGGTTTACATGTGCCGTAAACGGGCGTAATTGGTATCGGCCCAGCACGATAACGGGCCATTAATAGGCCGGAGGACAGCAAAGGCTTAATTTTGTCACAGGCATAAAGGGTCGTTAATGGGCCAGAAAATAGGACGGGATGGAAACGGCGCAATGGGTTAACAGGCGAGAAACGGACCGACTCTTGCCACAGGCCAAATTTTGCCCATTAGGGGAACAGGTCAGTAACGGGCCGGAAGTAATTGAGGGCTGGAAAGGAGCCCAAGAACGTATGGGCCGTCAATAGGCCAAAAGCTAACACGGGCTGGAAACGGCCCATGCGAATCATGGGACGTTAACGGGTACAAAGAAATTTACTGTTCATTATGGGCTAGAGTCACCGTAGGCCTCTAAAGGGCCTAAAGATACGAAGGCCTCATATGGGCCAAAAGACGTCGTGGGCCATACATGGGCCGAAAGTGAAACGGGCAGGTGTTATATTCGACGGCTCACATAACGTTGTTGGGCCGATTTCCTTTAGGGCCTAACGGGCCGTGAGTTACTGGGCCGTAAAATGGGCTATTTGCGAAGAGACCATTAACAAGCTTTTCATGGGCGAGCCAGTTAACTTTTGACCAAGTCAAATGGGCTGACTTTGTAAGCTAAATGGGCCAGTGGTGGGCTGTCGCACGTGTCAACATATCATAGGCGCCTATCTGACACACTGATGAGGTGACACGTGTTTCATCCGGCCAATAAGAATTTTACACGTGGAAATTTCCCATTGGTCCGGGCTGTTAATGGGTTATCGGATCCAAAACCGACCCGGTAGCTTAACGGTGTTCTGTTATGGTGGATGCCACGTGTCGGTCACCCTTGACGAAAGCACTTCTACGACGCGCGATTTTTCTTCATTGAAGTGGACACTTCCGTGATGATAATTTTGGTAATGTCATGGAACACTTCTATGACAGCACATGTATGACTATATTGATTCAGTCATAAAATCGTCATGGATGTACATGCATGACAAAAAAACGACCTACTATGACAAACACGTATCATCACGGAAGTGTATTTTTTTTGTAGTGGCTGTCGTCCCTTTCCAATCTCCTTCCTGCGCCCCACCTCAACTTGGGGATATGGGGAAGAAAACCACAACCAGGGGAAAGCCGAGAACGCCATGAAAGAGGTGGCCGCCGAGGGGATAAAGAAGGCGACAGATTGGGAAAAGAAATGAAGGGGAGACAACGTCTTCTATCTATCGCACCTCAACAGTGACGTGCTGCAGGAGAGGTATGGACATTTGTGGGGGAGAGACGTCCCGAAGGGGAATGGCGCTCCCAAGGTTCTGGTGGAGTGGAAGGAGGAGCCGCCAGATTCACACAAATTTTGTTGCGCATATTTCATCTACGGCCTCTGCCGTCCCTTCTCGGATTTTCTTGAGGCGATGGTGGCGGTCTATTGGTTCCACCTTTTGGATTTCATGCCAAATGCAATCGCGTGTATGGCTAGTTTTTCCCACTTGTACGAGAACTTCATTGGAGTGGCTCCCTACGTTGATCAGTTCAGACAATATTTTGTCCTGTGGGTGGAGAACAAGAACCACCATTCCGAGAACATAAGCTAGATGCCACGGGTTGTGCCAAGAGAGAACTCGGATTACATCTCTGGCTAGCAACACAGCAGATGGGAGGAGTGGAGAGGAAACTAGTGTTGGATTCAGGATGAATAGGCCCCCGAATTTTTCTAGGCACGGACGGAATGCCTTGAGCGCGGCAATGTGTGGAGGGCATTTGGCCTCTTCGAGGATAGGCTCCACCCGGCAATAAACATGATTACTCGTCTGAAGACTGCAGGGCTGACCGTCGAGCATGTAGGGGTGGATTTCCTCCTTCGCCGTACCGTTCCTCTACAAAAAAGGGACAGATTCGTCTGGGAGTACGGAGATGCTGGAGATAGGATGAGATTACTTCCTGGCCTGGCCAACAAACTAACAGTTTACGGCCATCCCTGGTTGTGCGATCAGCTATTTGGCAACTTTTTGGGTTGTTCAAGCTGCCGGCAAACAACATCCCATTGAATGTCAACTCTGCCAGGAATCAGATCTTGGAATGAGTGCCGCACTATAATGCTGACGGGGTTTCGAGTGACTGGTAGTTACCCTCTTTTGATGAAGAGCTGGCATGGTCTTCCACCTTAGTAGAAAGGGCCACCAAGGTGGAAACTAGAATGTACAAGCACACCTCCAAGGTGGAGGTGGCGTACATGAAGAAGCGAATTGAGGAAGACAGGGCGGCCCAAGCTGCAGTAGTGGTGAAGGCCGGGAAGGTAGTAAAGGGAAGAGGAAAAGCTGGAGATGAGAGCTCTTCCTATGGAAGGGGTGAGACACAGGTCTCGGAAGAGGTTGCCGGGGGAGATCCAGCCTGGGACAGGCCTTCTGAAATCGAGGTTGTGTATGCTGTGGCAACAGAGGCTTTAGAGAAAGAAGGGGTGGAGGAAGCAGGTGTACTTGAGGAGGGATGGCTCGTAGAAGGCCCTCAAGCCCCCGAGCCAATCTTGTACCCACACCCTCGCAAATGGGTGTCCAAAAGCGCAGAGGAAGTTCCTTCTGCTGGGTAATGGTGGAGAACTCCCCTCCATTGATCCCCAAGGAGAGGAGGGTACCACTCAAGATGAGCCTCGCCAGGAGGGGCCCACCCAACCCGTTGATAGAGTCAACGGATCCCCGCCAAGGGTTTCCACGGAACAGTCCAGGCTTGACCTGGCAAGTAACGTTGCCGGAGAAATTGAAGCTTCTAACCGGCAGACTCCTTTGGTAATCTATCTATTCTCCTCCCTCTTTCATTACCTTCATTCTCTTTCTAGTCTTGTTAAGCTACTTTGTCTTTCTGCCACTAATTGTTTGATCCACTTGCAGCCCCTTTGAGCGAGGAGCTAGACTTGTTGGATGAGGTGGCCATCATTGGGAAAGATGCGGCAGACGAAGACGCCAAGATCACTACTGTAGAGGACCAGACAGCTGGGGCGCCCTAGGTGCCCTAAAGGAGCCCGAGGAAGTCCCCGGCAGCGTGTCTAGGTCAGGGGTTATGGTCGAGGAGAAGATTCGCCGTCAAACCATGGGCCACCTCCCTTCATTTAGCACCTCAGTGGAAGTCCCACCACCATCTTCGAGCAACTTGGCGCTGGTGCTTGCACAGCCCGGGCTCGGAGCCCCTGGCTCGTTAATGGCGATGAGCACAGAGCTTGATGAAGAACTCTAGTGCATCCTGGCATCGCTGTAGCGAGGAGTCGAGGAGGTGGATGATTCCGTCACCGTCACCATGGACCCGTCCTTCATGGAGTCCGTGACGTTAGCCATTAAAGAGATGCCGGAGCGGCATAGCCGGAAATGGCAGGAGCTCAAGGAGCAGCGCCAATCTACCAACAAGGTCGATCAGAAGCTGAAGGATAAAGGTGTCGAATTGTGCGACTCGCACTGGTGTCTACTACACAACCTTCTTCTTGTAGACGTTGTTTGGCCTGCAAGTGCACATGTTTGTAGGACAGTAGCAAATTTCCCTCAAGTGGATGACCTTAGGTTTATCAATCCATAGGAGGCGTAGGATGAAGATGGTCTCTCTCAAGCAACCCTGCAACCAAATAACAAAGAGTCTCTTGTGTCTCCAACACACGCAATACAATGGTAAATTGTATAGGTGCACTACTTCGGTGAAGAGATGGTGATACAAGTGCAATATGGATAGTAGATATGGGTTTTTGTAATATGAAAATATAAAAAACAACAGGGTAACTAATCATAAAAGTGAGCGTAAACGGTATTGCAATGGTAGGAAACAAGGCCTAGGGTTCATACTTTCACTAGTGCAAGTTCTCTCAACAATAATAACATAGACAGATCATATAACAATCCCTCAATATGCAACAAAGAGTCACTCCAAAGACACTAATACCGGAGAACAAACGTAGAGATTATGGTAGGTTACGAAACCACCTCAAAGTTATCCTTTTTGATCGATCTACTCAAGAGTTCGTATTAAAATAACATAAAGCTATTCTTTCCGCTCAATCCATCATAGAGTTCATACTAGAATAACACCTTAAGACACAAATCAACCAAAACCCTAATGTCACCTAGATACTCTATTGTCACCTCAAGTATCCGTGGGCATGATTATACGATATGCGTCACACAATCTCAAATTCATCCAACCAACACAAAGTACTTCAAAGAGTGCCCCAAAGTATCTACCGGAGAGTCAAGAAAACGTGTGCCAACCCCTATGCATAGGTTCATGGGCGAAACTCGCAAGTTGGTCACCGAGGGAGTCCTGGACTAGGGGGTGTCCGGACAGCCGGACTATCATCGTCCGCCGGACTCCAAGACTACGAAGATACAAGATTGAAGACTCCGTCCCATGTCCGGATGGGACTTTCCTTGGCATGGAAGGCAAGCTTGGCGATATGGATATGTAGATCTCCTACCATTGTAACCGACTCTGTGTAACCCTAGCCCTCTCCGGTGTCTATATAAACCGGGGGGTTTTAGTCCGTAGGACACAACAACCATTACAACAATCATACCATAGGCTAGCTTCAAGGGTTTAGCCTCCTTGATCTTGTGGTAGATCCACTCTTATACTACCCATATCATCAATATCAATCAAGCAGGAGTAGGGTTTTACCTCCATCGAGAGGGCCCGAACCTGGGTAAAAACATCGTGTCCCTTGTCTCCTGTTACCATCCGCCTAGACGCACAGTTCAGGACCCCCAACCCGAGATCCGTCGGTTTTGACACCGACATTGGTGCTTTCATTGAGAGTTCCTCTGTGTCGTCACCGATAGGCTTGATGGCTTCTCCAATCAACAACGCCGTCCAGGGTGAGACTTTTCTCCCCGGACAGATCTTCGTATTCGGCGGCTTCGCACTGCGGGCTAACTCACTTGGCCATCTGGAGCAGATCGAAAGCTACGCCCCTTGCCGTCAGGTCAGATTTGGAAGCCTAAACTTCACGGCGGACATCCGCGGAGACTTGATCTTCGATGGACCCGATCCGCAGTCGAGCGTGCCGCACTGTCGCGATGGGCACGATCTAGCTCTGCCGCCGGACAGTGCCTTGGAGGCCGCACGTGAATCCGCTCCGACCTTGTCACGACCGGTTTTCCGGGTAATAAATTTCCAGAAAAGACCGTCGTGCTCATCAGCCCCAGGATTACTGTTAGCTGATGAGGCTCCAACTTGATACAAAAATTCCAAGCAAAATACAAAATATGTGGTACAAGACCATTCTATCCTGTGAGTACAACAAAAGGTTTCTAGAGGTTGATGGCGGAAGCGGGTTGTGAAACATCAGTGTCTATGGGACTCCATTTCCCACAGGAACAGCTAACCAGGTTAACTCCTATCTTCGCGAGGCTACTATCTCCGTTGCTTAGGTTCCGGGGCTGTCATCGCATCGCTCCTCTCCGTGCAAGAAAATCTGGCCAAGACAATAGCCAGGGACAAGCCAGTGAGTACTTTGAATGTACTCACAAACATTTGAACACAGGTATAATATGACAATGATGTGCTGACAATATTATATGCTCATGACATCAGTCACAAAGATAATTAAAACTCTGATGCGTGCAAGCAAGTTATTTATAAAAAATGCAATAACATAGTAGTATTAAAATTGATGAATAAATAACAAGCAATGCCACAGTCGGGCGTCTGAGCGACACCACATAAAGGGCTTTAAAAGAAATGCCACAGTCGGGCGTCTGAGTGACACCACATAAAGGGCTTTAAAAGAAATGCCACAGTCGGGCGTCTGAGCGACACCACATAAAGGGCTTAAAAATAAATGCCACAGTCGGGCCTCTGAGCGACACCACATAAAGGGCTTTTAAAATAAACAATCATAGTGAATATCCCTTAGGTAAAACCATCCCAGAGATACTCGATAATAACAATAATATCACGGGTTAGTCAGCAATAGTAATAATCATATTTATCACAAGTCACAAGTAGTAATTCCCGTTCTGGTTTAACAGTTTCACCTCCGAAGACCGACACTAAGACCGACACTTGACCAGTCCCAGACTGTAGTCCTTAACCATGGACACAGCTATTCAAATAGGTTTTTAATCTCTGCAGAGGTGTACTCTTTACCCACGAGTAACGGATTCCTTTAGTCCATCGGGACTAATTCCGCTTACGGTCTTTTAAATGAAAACACACCTGACTTGCACACACCAGCTTAACCTACACGTGTCTGGAATCACCCACGACACCTGTCAAGCAAACTCTAAGTGGGGAGGCTACGACCTCGCGTAGCATGGGATCAAATTTATATCGCGCGCTCTAAGGGGTGGCCTCCCCTCTCGGTCCCAACCGGAAACACCCATGCCCCCAGACCGGATGACTGGCTTTAATCCATGTCACGGTACCCTCATCCCGGCCCCTCTGTACGGTGTGTGCTAGAAAGGGGTTGACAAATTACTGAACCGTACCCTACCTGTGGCAGGGACAAGTGGTAGCACGAAACAAGTGTGGGGGTTACTGGAACAAGACTCGATCTATGGTCGACTCAGGAGGTTTATAGCTTCCTTCATGACATGTATAACAGATATATTTCAACCAATACAGTCAACACTCATTATATCTACCATGCCATACCGGACATACCCGTCCCGACGGAGACCGGCGTCAAGCTCACGCCTACCCAAGGCAGGGGCTTTCCCGGATTCCTTTCCGGCATGCATGCAAGACACATGAGGATGATTACCATCACAAGTATACTCATTTCCAACAGCATGGAAATCACTAATATGCATCCATGCAAATGATCATATCACATGAAATAACAAGTCCTTCGAAATGAGGTGGTGTTATAAACGTGTCAACAAACACACCAAAAATATTATGCCGGGGTTCAGAATGCTTGCCTTCAATGTGTGGAAAGGCAGGGTGCACTCCAAAACTTGAAACATTTCTCCTCTCTTCAAAATCCTATTTTAGCAATATAAAGAATTAACACACAAAATAAAAACAGCCCAAAAGTTGTTCTGAAAATTTTTCAAATAAATCTTAAAATAAACTAGGTGAAATTTGAGAGAGGTAGGAAAAAGAATTAATTCATTTGGAGTTATATTTAAAAAGATAAAGCCAGTCAAAGATTTGGTCAAAATCTGTTTTTAATAATAAAACAGAAAAGAAAACGTTTCGGAGGGGAATACGCTTTCGAAGCGGGGGAAACGTACTTGGGCTTTTACGCTTTCACTTAGACACGTGGACCGGCGGAGTGGGTCACTGACAGTGGGTCCTAGGTGGCCCACTAGTCAGGTTTGACTAGTCGTCCTCCCTCTCCTTCCTCTGTCCCGAGCGGAGCGGGGGCCCCGGCGATCGTCGCCGGCGAACGGTTGCTCCTCGCGGGCCCCCGAGGGTGGGGATGGATCCGCACGACTGGGGCGGTTCCTCCGGTGGTCGAGGGAGTGATGGGGACGGAGTGAGCTGCCGGCGGCGAGCTCTGCGGCGGAGGAAGCTTCGGTGGCGAAGTGGTTTTGGGGCGAAAGTGGTTCCCGATCAAAATCAAGTAGGGGTTGGGTTCCTGGAAGGAGGGAGATGATCTTGGCGGAGAGAAATGGGAGGGAGAGGCCCTGGTGGCGCCGGAATGAACGAGGCAGCGGCGGCGGCTGGAGTTGCCGGAGATGAGGAAGACGGCCCCCCTCGGGTCGATTGGCTACCATGGGGGAACTGGAGGAGTGTACTGAGGTTGCTTGCGTGCTCAGAGGGGCTCGGGGTCCCTTATATAGGCGAGGCAAGGCGGTTCCGCGGCGTCCGTGGATAAGCTCGTCGGCGACCGTCTTTCTGTAGCCGCAGGGCGTCGTGGCGACGATGAGGGCTAGGCGACGCCCTTGTGGATGAGCTCGGGTTGTGCTAGGGCCAGGTGGCGAGCCGAGGTGGCTTGGGCGGCGCCGAACGGAGCAGAGGCTGTCGGCCGACGCCGGCGTGCCCTGACAGTGGCGCTGTGCGGCTTTGGACGATTCTTGCGAGTGGATGAGGTCGGGCGCGGCTCTGCGGGCGAGCGGGGTTAGGTGGCGCGAAGCGGGCGCGAAGCGGGCGCGACGCGGCGGCTCGGGCGCACGTGCGTGCCAAACGCACGCTCTGGGCACGCCCAGAGGACGCACGGAAGGTGCTCGACGAAATGCTATGGCATGTTAGGGGGCTCCAAACCACAAGCGAGTTAGCAGGGTGGGGTTAAAATCTAAGGCAAAACTATTAGACATGCTGGTTGGGCCAGGGGATCAAGTCCATAGTGTAAACAAAACTCATGTCAAAATAGTTCATGCCCGTAAGGTGTTTGATAAAATGCTAAGGGCATCTAGGCTTTTCTTGGAGTGGCCAAAATGTCCAGATCCGTGTCTCTATGGATGAAAGAGAGGTGGTGATGTTAGTTGGCAGAAGGAAGAAACTTGCTAGTGCAAGTTTTGCAAAACTTCAATTCTGGACAGAAAGCAAATGGCATTGTTGCAAGCACTCAAAATCATCCAATGGGTCCACTCTCCTGGACTTAAGGGTTTGGCAAGGGGTACTACCAGTAGAAAAAGAAATCATGGATATAGGAGCAACTAAAATGGTGGTTGCTGTACAAATCCTCAAATTGGACCAGAATGGAAAAGAGGTTGATTCACTCAAAATTTTCAAAGAACATAAATGGGTTTTTGCACAAAGTGGAATCATATGCTCCTACTGACCTCCCTTAATTTTGGTAGAAGTTTTAAAGAGATATTTAAATAGGTTGTAGTGCAAAATTGCTCTCTGGACCAGAGAAGAAAACATGTGTAGCACTCAAAATATTTCAAGTATAACAGATATTTTTGTATAAAAGTGATTTAAAAACATCACATGACATCTCCAAAATTTGGTGGGATTTTTAGATAAATATATCAAATGGTTGTAGTACAAAAAGAGCTCCAAAACTTAAAGAAAGTCATTTTAAGGAATAAAGCTCAGGGTGAAATAATTTAATAAATAAATTTCCTGATTGAAAGATGTTTTTAAAATGAGAGGGAAAATAAGTCCAATATGTTTTGGAAGGATCCACTTGGGAAAAACTCCTTAATATTAAAAGAAAAGTTTTGAAATCAACAGATATATCCTTGCAGGCAAAATTTTTAAACTCTTGGCAAAATTTTAATAACTAAAACCTGGTTAAATTTTTGGGGTGTTACAATACTACCCCCTTAAGAAAAATCTCGTCCTCGAGATTTTCTAAGAGTTGTAAAACAAAAATACTTTTACTTGGTCAAAAGATCATTTTACACCGGCGGTAAAAAGAGGCTACAGTGAGAGGGCAATAAGTGGTGAGTAACTACAGTGTGGTACTGGCGCTGCGTGGAAAAATCCATGCTTATGAAAACGGGCGATTTCTACGCTGGACGCCGTGAATTTAGATAAATTCTAAATTTAACAATACGCTGGTCGTACCCGAGAGCACAGTGCTCTCTCTGGCTGACAGGTGGGACCGGGGCCCACTGTCAGCCTCTCCTTCTTCCTCTGGCTCTCTCTTCTTCCTCTCTCCCACGTGCTTTCCCGGCTTTCTCCACCGGCGACGTCTAGCGCGTAGGGCATCTAGGTCGTACTGCGGTAGTGCGCGGCGTGCTTGCTGCTGGTGTAGTGTGCACTCACCTCGCGGGCCAGTGCACTGTCGGCACTGCTCGCGGATTCGCCTCCGAACACCGGCGATCGGCGACGAGTAGCGCTGGTGGACCTCGTCCACCGTACACCGAGCTCGAGCTATAAAATGACCGCGGCGTTCTCCTCTTCTTCCTCACACCTGGCCTCGCTCCTCCTCCTCTCTTCTTCTCCTCTGTTTCTGCTGGCCGGAGCTCGAGACGAGGCTCTAATGGCGGAGGTGGTGCCGGACTGGTATGTGATCCTGTTGTGCGGGGGGCTGGCGGCACTGCTGGGGCTCTCTGTGCTCCTGTGCGCGATGATCCTCGATGATCGTCGCGATGCTGCTGCTCGGGTGCTGGCTCTCCGCGGTGGTGGTGATCACGAGGAGTAGGTGGGGTGTGTCGGGCGCTGACTGTTGTCAGGAGGTGCTCATTTAGATGCAACACCGTTGCAAGGTTTTGCAAGCAGTGTATGTGTCCATGCAATTGTGGTTGTGAGGCTGCTGCCGTGGTGCTGCGTGAAATAAAATAATCCATGTCGTGAGAAATTATACGATGCAGCAATTCAGTAAGAAGAAAACTCATACTAGGATTTTTCGCAGTTACACAAGTTATTCACGAAGGAAATTACTCATACTAGTAGAAACTAAATACTAGACTCATCGCACAAATTTGAGGTACCACGCATAAGTTACAATGCAAATATAAATGCTGCAAAACAAATACAATAGTGACGTCTAAAATGAAAACGGTAACTGGGTGTGGTCCTGATAAAATGTCTCTGGTAAAGGGATACACTCCTCTTCTATCGGAGGCAGTGGATTGACCAGTCGATGTATGCGTCTCTCCGGGTCGGGTCTCAGTGATCTGCCGATTGCAATCTGAGGATTTAAATCAGCGAGACTCTGGAGATAATCCATTACTCGCTGGTTCACATGCTCTTGAGCGATGATGTACTGGATAAGGTTGGCCAGAACTGGGTCTTTCTCAATCCGTCCACCGGGAAAAGATGTAGCTTCTCCGGGTGCTGCACGGCTCGGAAAGTAATAATATCCTCGTTCGTGGGCATAGGGTACTACGGATCGAAGGCGAGCAATTGCTTCCTTCGCAGCAGCTTCTATGGCCAGGTGTGGGGTTGGCATAGATTTCCCTATGAAGGAAACTTCTGTTGGATCTTGGTTGGGGTCTATGGGAGGAATGTGTACTGCTGCCCAATATTCCGAGGTGGAAGGGGTGATTCTAGATTTGAACAGCTCGTACTGGGGTGGCTGGGTAGAACCCATGGTACTGCGGGTAAAGTCCCACAATATTTTGACAAAGCTACCTGGGGTTGCATCTGGGGTTCTCAGATGAATACTGGGGCTCGGCATGACAAGAAATGGTTGTGAGAGTGGTGCACGAGGTGAGGGTTGCTGGGTAAGGTCACAAGGTGGCCTTCTTATATAGCATCTGGGCTGGTTTATTTACCATGGTGAAAGGTAATAAATCTGCCAGATTACCTCAAGAGTTGGGGTCCGTGCCGGAGATACACATATCTCATAAAGAGATGTGTTACTGTGGTTGTCGTCAAGGTTGGTCTTGGTAGCTGTGCCCGGAAATTATGCAACGGTGCGCTGTCAAAATATGCAAAGCTACTATTTAAACAGAGGCACAACGACAGGCTGCGTTAATATACATGGCCGCACGATTACAAAGTAAGGATACACTGAGACTCGGTACTACTCGTACGGCTTAATATACCTCGTTTATGTCTAAACGGGCGTGCCTGGTGGATGTCGAGTCTTCTCCACGTGTCTCACTGCCGGGATTAGTCGGAGATGGCGGAGGGACGACGGGGTCGGGGTAGTGATGATGACCATCGCGGGGATTGTTGGCCACAACCCCATTGGTGTGTGCTCCCAAAAGGTGACGAAGCACTTCTGGGGTCATCAAAGCATCTCGGTTGGTGGCTGGAGCTGAACTCCGGGTTTCGATCGGGTGTCCGAACAGCACGACTGGGTTGTCGGTGTCGAGCTCGTCTTCTCTTCTTGCTGGGGTTCGACGAACTAGCTCTCCTCGAGCTGCGATCAGATCAATGGTGACCTGGTCGAACAGTGCCTCTAGTGCATTTACATAACGCACTAGGTGCAACAATGCGGGATCCGTCTCGTGATCTCCGTTGGCAACTTGGGGTGGTCTACCATACCCTTCGCGTCTGGGGTAGTAGTGGAACGAGCTACAGTGAACTCTGGGCGACAAGTGCCTGGGATGAACTATAGCCTCTCGAGCAGCTAGTTGTATGGCTTGTGGCTCAAAGGAAGTTGTTCTTCCGGTGAACCTGTAGGGGCGTTCGGGCGCTAGACCCCTACCGTAGATGTGCACAGTGGCCCAGAATTGGCGGTCTTCACCGCTCATGGGTCCTTGGTACACAACATATTCTGGTGGCTCTTCTAACACATAGGCACGACGGGTGAGGTTTGCGAGGATGGTCACAAAGCCTCCAAGGTTGGTTGCTGTGGTCTCATTGTGTACTATGGGGCCAGGCATTGTGGCTAGGTTGGGGAAGACGCTGTGCTGTGCTGGGTTGGGGTTAGCGTGCCCTTTTTATAGAAAAAGGGGACGGAGTCTTCCTTCGCACGCTTGCGAATGAGACATTTTTGCCATCGGTCACTGGTGTGCGATCGACAGGCTAGGCTGATAGGTTGGGCACCGACTGCCAAAAGTGTCGGGATCACTGTGTGGCTATCTTGCACGAGAAGCTTGGCTGGGTTTTGGTTATGGTCTGGTTGGTTGGTTTGCCTAAGTTTATTGACCTGGCTAAGATAGGATTAGCCAATGGTCAGCCTGGCTCTGATACCAAGTCTGTCACGACCGGTTTTCCGGGTAATAAATTTCCAGAAAAGACCGTCGTGCACATCAGCCCCAGGATTACTGTTAGCTGATGAGGCTCCAACTTGATACAGAAATTCCAAGCAAAATACAAAATATGTGGTACAAGACCATTCTGGCCTGTGAGTACAACAAAAGGTTTCTAGAGGTTGATGGCGGAAGCGGGTTGTGAAACATCAGTGTCTATGGGACTCCATTTCCCACAGGAACAGCTGACCAGGTTAACTTCTATCTTCGCGAGGCTGCTATCTCCGTTGCTTAGGTTCCGGGGCTGTCATCGCATTGCTCCTCTCCGTGCAAGAAAATCTGGCCAAGACAATAGCCAGGGACAAGCCAGTGAGTACTTTGAATGTACTCGCAAACATTTGAACACAGGTATAATATGACAATGATGTGCTGACAATATTATATGCTCATGACGTCAGTCACAAAGATAATTAAAACTCTGATGCGTGCAAGAAAGTTATTTATAAAAAATGCAATAACATAGTAGTATTAAAATTTATGAATAAATAACAAGCAATACCACAGTCGGGCGTCTGAGCGACACCACTTAAAGGGCTTTAAAAGAAATGCCACAGTCGGGCATCTGAGCGACACCACTTAAAGGGCTTTAAAAGAAATGCCACAGTCGGGCGTCTGAGCGACACCACATAAAGGGCTTTAAAAGAAATGCCACAGTCGGGCGTCTGAGCGACACCACATAAAGGGCTTTAAAAGAAATGCCACAGTCGGGCGTCTGAGCGACACCACGTAAAGGGCTTTAAAAGAAATGCCACAGTCGGGCGTCTGAGAGACACCACATAAAGGGGTTAAAAATAAATGCCACAGTCAGGCGTCTGAGCGACACCACATAAAGGGCTTTTAAAATAAACAATCATAGTGAATATCCCGGAGGTAGAACCATCCCAGAGATACTCGATAATAACAATAATATCACGGGTTAGTCAGCAATAGTAATAATCATATTTATCACAAGTCACAAGTAGTAATTCCCGTTCTGGTTTAACAGTTTCACCTCCGAAGACCGACACTAAGACCGACACTTGACCCGTCCCAGACTGTAGTCCTTAACCATGGACACAGCTATTCAAATAGGTTTTTAATCTCTGCAGAGGTGTACTCTTTACCCACGAGTAACGGATTCCTTTAGTCCATCGGGACTAATTCCGCTTATGGTCTTTTAAATGAAAACACACCTGACTTGCACACACCAGCTTAACCTACACGTGTCTGGAATCACCCACGACACCTGTCAAGCAAACTCTAAGTGGGGAGGCTACAACCTCGCGTAGCATGGGATCAAATTTATATCGCGCGCTCTAAGGGGTGGCCTCCCCTCTCGGTCCCAACCGGAAACACCCATGCCCCCAGACCGGATGACTGGCTTTAATCCATGTCACGGTACCCTCATCCCGGCCCCTCTGTACGGTGTGTGCTAGAAAGGGGTTGACAAATTACTGAACCGTACCCTACCTGTGGCAGGGACAAGTGGTAGCACGAAACAAGTGTGGGGGTTACTGGAACAAGACTCGATCTATGGTCGACTCAGGAGGTTTATAGCTTCCTTCATGACATGTATAACAGATATATTTCAACCAATACAGTCAACACTCATTATATCAAAGAACATAAATGGGTTTTTGCACAAAGTGGAATCATATGCTCCTACTGACCTCCCTTAATTTTGGTAGAAGTTTTAAAGAGATATTTAAATAGGTTGTAGTGCAAAATTGCTCTCTGGACCAGAGAAGAAAACATGTGTAGCACTCAAAATATTTCAAGTATAAAAGATATTTTTGTATAAAAGTGATTTAAAAACATCACATGACATCTCCAAATTTTGGTGGGATTTTTAGATAAATATATCAAATGGTTGTAGTACAAAAAGAGCTCCAAAACTTAAAGAAAGTCATTTTAAGGAATAAAGCTCAGGGTGAAATAATTTAATAAATAAATTTCCTGATTGAAAAATGTTTTTAAAATGAGAGGGAAAATAAGTCCAATATGTTTTGGAAGGATCCACTTGGGAAAAACTCCTTAATATTAAAAGAAAAGTTTTGAAATCAACAGATATATCCTTGCAGGCAAAATTTTTAAACTCTTGGCAAAATTTTAATAACTAAAACCTGGTTAAATTTTTGGGGTGTTACAGACCCATAAGTCGGAGACGATCGTGCAGATCGAGGACGAGTGGCTGGACATCGCCTCGGGAGCTGCAACATCCGCGGCGATGGAGCCGAACACTGACTTTGTCCCCTATAAAGCTCGTGACTCCGAGGTGCCGGACTCCCTGCCGGACTCCGAACCTCCTGCGCCCCTGCCAATTGAATCTGATTGGGCGCCGATCATGGAGTTCACCGCTGCGGACATCTTTCAGCACTCACCCTTTGGTGACATCCTAAATTCGCTAAAGCATCTCTCACTATCCGGAGAGCCCTGGCCGGACTATGGCCAGGATGGTTGGGATGCGGACGACGAAGAAATTCAAAACCCACCCACCTCCCACTTTGTAGCCACTGTCGACGATCTAACCGACATGCTAGACTATGACTCCGAAGACATCGACGGTATGGACGACGATGCCGGAGACGAACAAGAACCAGCGCCTACAGGACACTGGAAGTCCACCTCGTCATATGACATATACATGGTGGACACCCCAAAAGAAGGGGACGGCGAAGAAGCAGCGGAGGCAGACTCCTTAAAGAAACAGCCCAAGTGCCGATGTCAGCGGCGCCGCTCTAAATCCCGCCACAGCAAGAATGGCGATTCCGGCACAGGGGATAATAACACCCCAGAAAGTGCCAAAGACAACCCCCTCCAGCAAGATTCAGCCCAGGAGGATGCAGAAGCAAGCCCTCACAAGAGAGCGGCAGACGAAGAGGTCGAGGATGATAATTACATACCTCCCTCCGGAGACGAGGCAAGCCACAACGACGACGAACTCGTCGTGCCTGAGGATCCCATCGAACAAGAGCGTTTTAAACGCGGGCTTATTGCCACGGCAAATAGCCTAAAGAAAAAGCAGCAACAACTTCAAGCTGATCAAGACCTACTGGCCGACAGATGGACCGAGGTCCTTGCGGCCGAAGAGTATGAACTCGAACGCCCCTCCAAGAGCTACCCAAAAGGCAAGTTGCTCCCCCGATTAGAAGAGGAAGCATACATACCTTCATCACCGGCGCACAATACGGCCAACCGGCCACCCCGCGGTCGCGACAGAGAGGCATCCAGGCCTTCCATCAAGACCGTACCCCGGCATCGCTCGGAAAGTACGAAGCCACGAGGGAACGCGCCGGACTTGTGGGATATATTGGAGGATAAGGCAAGACAATCCAGATCTATCTATGGATCACGTGGGCGCCCCACGACCCACGACGAATACCGTCGAGCCGGATACAGCAACTTCGACTGGGCCGAACACAGCAGACAACGCTCCCTTGAGCTACGTCGTGATATTGCTCAATACAGAGGCGCTGCACACCCGCTATGCTTCACTGACGAAGTAATGGATCATCAAATCACTGAAGGGTTTAAACCCGTAAACATTGAATCCTACGATGGCATGACAGACCCCGCGGTTTGGATCGAAGATTATCTCCTTCACATCCATATGGCCCGCGGCGACGATCTCCAAGCCATCAAATATCTCCCGCTCAAGCTTAAAGGACCAGCTCAGCATTGGCTTAACAGCCTGCCCGCAGAGTCAATTGGGTGTTGGGAGGACCTAGAAGCCACATTCCTCGACAACTTCCAGGGCACATATGTGCGACCACCAGACGCCAATGACCTAAGCCACATAATCCAGCAGCCAGACAAATCGGCCAGGCAATTCTGGACACGGTTCTTAACAAAGAAAAATCAAATCGTCGACTGTCCGGATGCAGAGGCCCTTGCAGCCTTAAAACATAACATCCGCGACGAGTGGCTAGCCCGGCACCTAGGACAGGAAAAGCCAAAATCCATGGCAGCCCTCACATCATTAATGACCCGCTTCTGTGCGGGAGAGGATAGCTGGCTAGCTCGCAGCAATAACCTCAGCAAAAATGCTGGTAGTCCGGATACTAAGGACCACAATGGCAGGTCGTGTCGAAGCAAAAATAAACGCCGCGTTAACGGCGGCGACAAGGAGGATACGGCAGTCAACGCTGGATTTCGAGGCTCTAAACCCGGTCATCGGAAGAAGCCATTCAAAAGAACCACTCCGGGTCCGTCCAATTTGGACCGAATACTCGACCGCTCATGCCAGATACATGGCACCCCCGAAAAGCCAGCTAACCACACCAACAGAGATTGTTGGGTATTTAAGTAGGCAGGCAAGTTAATTGCCGAAAACAACGACAAGGGGCTGCACAGCGACGACGAGGAAGAGACCCGGCCGCCGAATAGTAGAGGACAGAAGGGTTTCCCCCCACAAGTGCGGACGGTGAACATGATATACGCAACCCATATACCCAAGAGGGAGCGGAAGCGTGCACTAAGGGACGTATATGCGATGGAGCCAGTCGCCCCCAAGTTCAATCCATGGTCCTCTTGCCCGATCACTTTCGATCGAAGAGACCATCCGACCAGTATCCGCCATGGCAGATTCGCCGCATTGGTTTTAGACCTAATCGTCGATGGATTTCACCTCACGAGAGTCCTGATGGACGGCGGCAGTAGCCTGAACCTGCTTTATCAGGATACAATGCGCAAGATGGGCATAGACCCCTCAAGGATTAAACCTACAAAGACGACTTCAAAGGCGTCATACCAGGTGTTGAGGCCAATTTTACAGGCTCAGTCACACTGGAAGTGGTTTTCGGATCCCTGGACAATTTCCGGAGCGAGGAGTTAATCTTCGACATAGTCCCGTTCCATAGCGGCTATCATGCTCTGCTCGGATGAACCGCGTTCGCAAAGTTCAACGCGGTGCCGCATTACGCATACCTCAAGCTCAAGATGCCAGGCCCTCGTGGAGTCATCACGGTCAACGGAAATACGGAACGCTCTCGCGGCAGAAGTACATAGCAGCCTTCTAAGGCAATTTTCGAGTCCGGCCGTTAAACGGCCGGACACGGCCAAACACACCCGGAGCAACATCAACCAAGACCACCTCGCACGTTCCGAGCACGCGTAGCAATGCGGCCCCAACCCTAGCCCTCGCATGATTGCAAGACCAACCCTCCGCGTACATCATTACGCTCTGGAGATACCATGGGCCTAGGGGGAGGGGCACGACCACAACAGACCCAGAGTGCGGCTCGACCACACCAGGGGCTCACAAGTGTGTCGCTCTTTTTTATTTTTTATTTTCCTTCTTTGTATACACAGGACTCCAATCACCAGAGGCCCTGTCCGGCGGCGAACCCGCCGAACTCACGATACAACAGCCAGGGAGGGAAAAAGGCTGCGACGAACGCTCAGGTGGTCTCCATTACGAGCATTAAATTTGATTATATACACCAGTCCGCAGCCCACCCCTGGAGGGGGACATGTTTATTTAGTCCAATCCCTTGCTTACCGCACTATTTGTATCATTCCGCACTCATAGCAGAATTCCTTGAATAAATAATGCAGCACTTTTTGCCTGTAATTGCATTACTTTACATATATGTTCACTAATGACATCTTGCACCCGTATATTTTGGTACGGCCGAATACACCAGGGGCTTATGTTCCCCGCATTATGGTGTGATATGTCCGAACACTTTCACCAGTGCGGCACCCCGAACTTATAGCATTATATGAATCGGCTCCGAATCATGTCTTGGGTCAATAGTTGGGTTTGCCCGGCTCCCACGTTTTGGTACCTTATGTTCTGTTCTGTCGGCTAAGGTGGCACTGGGAGAACCATTGCGATTGCGCCCCGGTTGAGCTGGGCGAGCGCCTCAGTGGAGAAAGCTAAAACTGACTGTCATGATAAGGCGAGAGACTGGTCGCTGTTCGAGAGGTCTTTCCGAGTCCTTAAAGACTTATGCCGCTTCAAGCGAAGAACCGGATACTGTCTGGCCAAGGCGTGGATAGTGCCCCGAACTCGGTCTTCCGAATACTAGGGGCTTCACCAAAATTTAAAATTATAGAATTCTATGGCTAAGTGAGAGTGTTCAAGCAGTATAAGTCCGGTTGCCTTGTTCGTTGTGTTGAGCGCCTCCCTAGATGGACCAAAAAATGGGAACAAGAGTGCTCAAGTTTATCCCGAACACCCCAGCACTCGTGGCTTGGGGGCTGAAGCCGACGACTTGCCATCTCTCAGATTTTATGAACGGCCGCACAGAAGGTAATATTTTAAATTAAACAAGCATTGCTTAGCGCATATGAACAAAGTTTTCAGCGCACAGGATAACACATAGCGAGTTTACTCAATAATTACATCTCTGGGGCACTCATCCGCAATCTTGCGGGCACCCTTCAGGACAGTCTTATAGTACATCTCGGGCGTACGATACTCCTTGCCCGCTGGCGGCGCATCAGTGATAAGCTTCTCCGCATCCAGCCTGCCCCAGTGCACCTTTGCATGGGCAAGGGCCCGACGAGCACCCTCAGTACAGGCGGAGCGCTTGATGACCTCCACCCAGGGGCACGCATCCACCAGCCGCCGCACGAGGCCGAAGTAGCTCCCAGGCATGGCCTCTCCAGGCCATAGCCGGATTATGAGGCCCTTCATGGCCTGCTCGGCTACCTTGTGGAGCTCGACCAGCTGCTTCAGCTGGTCGCTAGGGGGCACCGGATGGCCGGCCTCAGCGCACTGAGACCAGAAGACCTTCTCCGTTGAGCTCCCCTCCTCGCCACGGTAGAATGCGGCAGCATCGGATACACTGTGAGGCAGATCTGCAAATGCCCCTGGAGAGCTCCGAATTCGGGTAAGTGTCAGGTAGTTTACATTAACATGCTTGCTTTGCATGAAAAATGCCTTACCCGCCGCTATTTTCTTCACATCCTCAACCTCCTGAAGGGCCTTATGGGCCTCGGCCTTGGCGGCTTTGGCACTTTCGAGAGCCGAGGCAAGCTCGGACTCTCGAGTCTTTGAGTCGCGCTCCAAACCCTCATGCTTTTCCATGAGAGCCTGGAGCTCTTGCCGCACTTCCGCCACCCGCGCCTCCTGCTTCTCTCGCTCCGTCCGTTCTGCGGCCGCATTGCGTTCGGCCGTGGATACGGCCTCCTTCAGGGCTGCCACCTCATTCGTGGCCCCTGCAGTTCCCACGTTATCCTTGTTAGTTTTATTGCAACCGAAATCCTTTTCTGTAAGGTAAATACTCAAAGTGGTGTGACTCACCTTCTTTGTCCTCGAGCTGCTTCTTGGCACGGCCGAGCTCTTGCTCGGACCGCTCGAGATCTTGCTTCAATGCACTGACCTCCGCAGTCAGTGCGGCAGAGGTCAGCAGCGCAGCCTGCAAACCCATATTGACATAATTTTTAGCAACCCTGCGTATATCTTTTTAGATCCTCAGTCCGGCTTTTCCTTTCGAACACCAAACTGAGCATCAGGGGCTACTGTCTATGCGGTATTACATTACATAATTTTAACTTCTTACCTCAAAGCCTGTTAGAAGGCTGCTGCAGGCTTCGGTCAGCCCGCTCTTGGCGAGCTGAACCTTCTGAATCACCGCACTCATGATAGTGCGGTGTTCTTCCTCGATGGAAGCGCCTTTGAGCGCCTCCGGTTGGATGGGGGCCGCGGGCGTCATGGTCTTGCCCTTCTTGTGAAGGGGCCGCCTGCCGGACTCCGGAACCACTTCGGGTTCCGGCGTGGAGTCCGGCGCAAAGTCCGGGAGGCTGCCTTGCGGCGCCTCCGGAGCCTCCTCCAAATGGTTCCCTTCCTAGGATCCCACCTCGGCGTCCTCGGCGGCGTGAGGGGTGGAGGCAGTCGGAATGGAATCCACATCCGACGGAGCCAACGACCCGCTCGACGAAGCGGGGAGATCATCGTCGGCCGGACTACAGGCAGTATGCGGCATTAGAAGGACACTATGTGACACAAAAGAAATTAAAGATCATTCAGAATCAGGATACTTACAATCTTGCCGGAGGCCTGGCCCTCGAGGGCCACTCTTCTTCGGCAACGTTGGCGTTGGCGGAACTGTCCGGGGGAGTAGTTCTTCCCCTCTTGGACCCTTCGGCCTCCCCTGTTGGGGAGGCCTTCCTCTTTCTCTCTCCCTCTTCTGGGAGAAAGTCTTCTTCCTCCTCCTCGTCTTCGGGGGAGGAATCCGCCTCGGAGTCGTCGGACACCTGAAAACGGGAACTCTTTCGAGTACCCGTGGCCACCTTCTTGGCCTTCTTCTCCGGCACCACATGTGGTGCCGGAACCAGCAGCCCCGCTAGACGGGCGTCCACTGGGTTCTCTGGCATGGGAGCCGGGCAGATGAGCTGCTCGGCCTTCTTCATCCAGTCCTGTCAAAGGAAAAGGGAGATTGAAACCCGCTTAGGGTCGAACTGTTAACAACAAGTGTCCCGTAAAGGGTAGAATCACTTACCTCGTCAGATGGACGCTGCGAGTGAAATCCGCGATCTTCCGTCGCGGATGCGGGGGCTTCTGCGCCTTAAACAGCACCCTCCAGGCGCCTTCGTACGTCGTGTCGAAGAGCCCACTCAACGCCTGGTGCTGTGCCGGATCAAACTCCCACAGGTTGAATGCCCGTTCTTTGCATGGGAGAATCCGGCGGACGAGCATGACTTGGACCACATTAACAAGCCTGAGCTTCTTGTTCACCAGCTTCTGGATACAGGCTTGGAGTCCCGTCAGCTCCTTCGAACTACCCCATAGCAAGCCCTTCTCTTTCCAGGAGGTGACCTGCACAGGGATACCAGATCTGAACTCGGGGGCCGCCGCCCACGTAGGGTCGCGCGGCTCGGTGATGTAGAACCACCCCGACTGCCACCCCTTGACGGACTCCACGAAGGCCCCTTTGAACCAGAGGACGTTGGGCATCTTGCCCAACATGGCGCCTCCGCACTCCGCCTGCGTGCCCTTCACTACCTTCGGCTTGACATTGAAGGTCTTGAGCCACAAGCCGAAGTGGGGCTGGATGCAAAGGAAGGCCTCGCACACGACGATGAACGCCGAGATGTTGAGGATGAAGTTCGGCGCCAGATCATGGAAATCCAGGCCGTCGTAGAACATGAGCCCCCGGACAAAGGGGTGAAGTGGAAAGCCCAGTCCGCGGAGGAAGTGGGGGAGAAATATGACCCTCTCATGGGCCCTGGGGGTGGGGATGAGCTGCCCCTTGTCGGGCAGCCGGTGCGCGATGTCGCCGGAAAGGTATCCGGCGCTGCGCAATTTGGCGATGTGCTCCTCCTTAACGGTGGAGGCCAACCATTTACCTCCCCTCCGGACATGGTCGGAGAAGGTTGAGACGAGATGCGCGAACTTGGGCGCTGGAGCTCGAGTGCGTGGAGATGGATAAGCAAAGGAGGAAGAAGGCGTAGGTAAAAAGGCGGATCCTTATCCCCTTATATATAGGCGGGCGGAGACTAAGTGTCCCCACCGGCCTGGTAAAACTCGCTTATCTCCCAAGCGCCACCATCAATGGCGCGGTTGGGTTACCCACGTCCGTATTTATGAGAATCCCGGAATAAGGGGAACACGATCTCTGCTTCGACAAGACGTGCCAAGGAAGCCGCTTCGCTAAACGCGCTGAGGTGGTATAATAAAAAACGATTCAAGTAAAGGCTTGGTAGTGGCGTGACGTCACAAGATGCGTCAGCAGATTGAGCCTGTGTACATGATATTCTCTCTACGGTGGAATGTGGAAATTATTTTGCAGAGCCGGACACTATCCTGGTGTTCACAATCTTCTATAGATTATTCGAAGGAGGAACCCACCTTGCAATGCCGAACATTATGCGCGCCGGACTCATCGTCATTGAAGCCAGGTTCAGGGACTACTGAGGGAGTCCTGGACTAGGGTGTGTCCGGACAGCCGGACTATCACCGTCCGCCGGACTCCAAGACTACGAAGATACAAGATTGAAGACACCGTCCCATGTCTGGATGGGACTTTCCTTGGCGTGGAAGGCAAGCTTGGCGATTCGGATATGTAGATCTCCTACCATTCTAACTGACTCTATGTAACCCTAGCCCTCTCCCGTGTCTACATAAACCGGAGGGTTTTAGTCCATAGGACACAACAACCATTACAACAATCATACCATATGCTAACTTCTAGGGTTTAGCCTCCTTGATCTCGTGGTAGATCCACTCTTGTACTACCCATATCATCAATATCAATCAAGCAGGAGTAGGGTTTACCTCCATCGAGAGGGCCCGAACCTGGGTAAAAACATCGTGTCCCTTGTCTCCTGTTACCATCCGCCTAGACGCACAGTTCGGGACCCCCTACCCGAGATCCGCCGGTTTTGACACCGACAATCACCAAAACATACATCAAGTGGCACGTGATATCCCATTGTCACCAAGATAAACATGGCAATACATACATCAAGTGTTCTCAAATAAAGACTCAATCTGATAAGATAACTTCAAGAGGGAAACTCAATTCATCACAAGAGAGTAGAGGGGGAGAAACATCATAAGATCCAACTATAATAACAAAGCTCGCGATACATCAAGATCGTGCCATAGAGAGAACACGAGAGCGAGAGAGAGACCAAACATATAGCTACTGGTACATACCCTTAGCCCCGAGGGTGAACTACTCCCTCCTCGTCATGGATAGCGCCAGGATGATGAAGATGGCCACCAATGATGGGTTCCCCCCTCCGGCAGGGCGCCGAAACGGGCTCCCAAGAGGTTTTTAGTGGCTACAGCGGCTTGCGGCGGCGGAACTCCCGATCTATCTTGATATTCGATGGTTTTAGGGTACGTAGGTTTATATAGGCGAAAGAAGTCGGTCGGGAGGTGCTCGAGGGGCCCACGAGACAAGGGGGCACGCCCAGTAGAGGGGGGGCGCCCCCTATCTCCTGGCGTCCTTGAGGATCTTCTGACTTGAACTCCAAGTCTCCAGGATGATATTCTTCCAAAAAATCACGATGCTGAAGGTTTCATTCCGTTTGGATTCCGTTTGATATTCGTTTTCTTCGAAATACTGAAACAGGCAATAAAACAGCAATATGGGCTGGGCCTCCGGTTAATAGGTTAGTCCCAAAAGTAATATAAAAGTGTATAATAAAGCCCATAATCATTCAAAACAGAAAATAAATAGCATGACTGCTTCATAAATTATAGATACATTGGAGACGTATCAGCATCCCCAAGCTTAATTCCTACTCGTCCTCGAGTAGGTAAATGATAAAGAAAGAATTTATGAAGTGTGAATTCTAGAAGGTGCACAAGTTTGATCAATAATAATTTCAATCACCTTTTCTAGCATGATAATATGTCATAACAGTAGTTCATCTCATAAAACTTCTCACGATAAAGTAACAAGCAATTCACATGTCAAAGCATAGACCATAAACTTTCTTGAAAACTAGCAAACTTCATTCTCAATCATCAAACAATTGCAATTCATCTTATTTTCAGGAATAACAAACTCCACATACTCAACTATCATATAGTCTTCTATAATTGCTAACACTCACGCAATACTAATGGTTATGAAGTTTCAATCGGACACAGAGAAAGATAGGGGCTTATAGTGTTGCCTCCCAATGTATTCACCTTTGGGTTATGTCAACAATAATAGTTCATGCTAACTTACCTCCAATTGGATATATATATCAGGATCACCCCAACACAAAGTGCTTTCCAAAGGATAAAATGAAAAAGGGAAAGGTGAAGATCACCTTAACTCTTGCATAAAGTAAAAGACATAAAGTAAAAGATAGGCCCTTCGCAGAGGGAAGCAGAGGTTTTCATGCGCTTTTAGGGTTGGATGCACAAAATCTTAATGCGAATGAACGTCACTTTATATTGCCACTTGTATATGGACCTTTATTATGCAGTCCCTCACTTTTATTGCTTCCATAACAAGATCGTATAAAGCTATTTTCTGCGCACCAAAATATCGTACATATTTAGAGAGCAATTTTTATTGCTTGCACCGATGACAACTTACTTGAAGGATCTTATTCAATCCATATGTAGGTATGGTGGTCTCTCATGGCAAAACTGGGTTTAAGGATATTTGGAAGCACAAGTAGTATCTCTACTTGGTGCAAGGAATTTTGGCTAGCAAGAGGGGGAAAGGCAAGCTCAACATGTTTGAATGATCCATGACAATATACTTTAACTGAGATATCAGAAAACATAAACCATTACGTTGTCTTCCTTGTCCAACATCAACTCTTTATCATGTCATACTTAATGAGTGCTCCAAATTATAAAAGATGTCTACACTAGTATATTTATATGTGAAATCTCTCTTCCTTCAATATTCTTTCATGAATTGTTCAAATGACCAATACGATGCTTGCTAACCTTCAATAAGTTTACAACCTCTACTTCTTAGATGTGAAGTCATTACTACCCATGGGATAAGCAAATGAAACATATATAATTTCAGATTTATGACATTCAACTCATTCAACCATTTACTCATAGGATATAAGTGAAGCACACGAGTAAATGACAAACTACTCCAAAACGATATAAGTGAAGATCAATGAGTAGCTAAATAATTATGCAACTATTGTGAAGACTCTCTCTCATTAAAGAATTTCAGATCTTGGTATCTTATTCAAACAGCAACCTAAATAAAATAAAATGGCATTGCAAGGATAGCATGACTCATGTGAAGAAGCAAAAACTTAGGCTCAATCGATACTAACCAATAGTTGTTGAAGAAGAAAGGTGGGATGCCTAATGGGGCATCCCCAAGCTTAGATGCTTGAGACTTCTTGAAATATTATCTTGGGGTGCCTTGGGCATCCCCATGCTTGAACTTTTGTGTCTCCTTAATTCCTCTCATATCATGGTTTCTCTTTTTATCAAAAGCTTAATCCACACCAAACTCAACAAGAACTCGTGAGATAGGTTAGTAGAAACCAATGCAAAACATTATCATTTTCTACTGTAAAAAATCACTAACATTATTATTCAACATTGCATACTAAATGTCTCTGCATATTTAATACTCATATCCTCAAATAGAATCATTAAACGAGCAAACATATGCAAACAATGCTATCATAACAGCAATCTGCCAAAACAGTATAGTCTGTAAAGAATGCAATGGTATCAATACTTCCCTAACTCCAAAAATTATTCAATAAAATTCCCACTGTAGTAAATTTATCAGATCTCATTATACAAAAAGTTTCAACATTATACCATTCTCTGACTTTTCTAGGGAATTCTTGCAACAGCGGTAAACTTTCTGTTTTCAAACAGCAACATGTATACTAGCAAAATAAGCATGGCAAAGGCTATCCTTGACTTTTTTAGTGAAAATAAAGATACAAAACATTATTCTAAATAACAAACATCAAATACTAACAAGATAAAATGACGCTCCAAGCAAAACACATATCATGTGGTGAATAAAAATATAGCTCCAAGTAAAGTTACCGTTGAACGAAGACGAAAGAGGGGATGCCATCCGGGGCATCCCCAAGCTTAGGCTTTTGGTTGTCCTTGAATATTACCTTGGGGTGCCTTGGGCATCCCCAAGCTTAGGCTCTTTCCACTCCTTATTCCATAGTCCATCAAAGCTTTTCCCAAAACTTGAAAACTTCACAAAACAGAACTCAGCAGGAAATCTTATAAGCTCCGTTAGTGAAAGAAAACAAAGCCACCACATAAGGTACTGTAATGAACTCATTCTTTATTTATTTTGGTGTTAAACCTACTGTATTCCAACTTCTCTATGGTTTATAAACTATTTTACTAGCCATAGATGCATCAAAATAAGCAAAGAACACACGAAAAACAGAATCTGTCAAAAACAGAACAATCTGTAGTAATCTGTATAAAACTTATACTTCTGGCACTCCAAAAATCCTACAAAATTAGGAAGTCCTGAGAAATTCGTATACCAATCCAGAACAAGAAGAATCAGATCAAAAGAACGTTCTGGGAATAAATAAAACTAATTTACTGGGTGCAAAAGTTTCTGATTTTCAGCAGGATCAACACAACTATCACCGCGAGCTATCCTAAAGGTCTTACTTGGCACTTTATTGAAACAAAACCTATAAAACATGATTACTACAGTAGCATAATCATGTGAACACAAAAAAACATCAAGGATAAATATTGGCTTGTCTCCCAACAAGCGCTTTTATTTCATGCCTTTCTAGTTAGGCATGATGATGACAATGATGCTCACATAAAAGATAAGAATTGAAACTTAACGGGAGCACCATGAAGCATATGACTAGCACATTTAAGGCTAACCCACTTCCTATGCATAGGGATTTTGTGAGCAAACAACTTATGGGAACAATAATTAACTAGCATAGGAAGGTAAAACAAGCATAGCTTCAAGATTTCAACACAAAGGGAGGAAACTTGATATTATTGCAATTCCTACAAGCATAAAATCCTCCCTCATAATAATTTTCAGTAGCACCATGAATGAATTCAACAATATAACCAGCACCTCAAGCATTCTTTTCATGATCTGCAAGCATAGAAAATTTACTACTCTCCACATAAGCAAAATTCTTCTCATGAATAGTAGTGGGAGCAAACTCAACAAAATAATTATCATGTGAGGCGTAATCCAATTGAAAACTAAAATCATGAAGACAAGTTTCATGGTTATAATTATTCTTAATAGCATACAAGTCATCACAATAATCATCATAGATAGCAACTTTATTCTCATACTCAATTGGAACCTCTTCCGAAATAGTGGAATCATCACTAAATAAAGTTGACACTCTTCCTAATCTACTTTCATGTTCATCACAATAAGATTCAACATCCTCCAAAATAGTGGGATCGCTACTTCCTAAAGTTGACACTCTTCCAAACCCACTTTCATCAATATAATCATCATAAATTGGAGGCATACTATCATCAAAATAAATTTGCTCATGAAAGCTTGGGGGACAAAATATATCATATTCATCAAACATAGCTTCCCCAAGCTTGTGGCTTTGTATATCGTTAGCATCATGGATATTCAAGGAATTCATACTAACAACATTGCAATCATGATCATCATACAAAAATCTAGTACCAAGCATTTTAATGCATTCTGCTTCTAGCACTTGAGCACAATTTTCCTTTCCATCATTCTCACGAAAGATATTAAAAAGATGAAGCGTATGAGACAAGCTTAAGTCCATTTTTTTAGTTTTCTTTTATAAACTAAACTAGTGATAAAACAAGAAACAAAAAGATTCGATTGCAAGATCTAAATATATACCTTCAAGCAGTCACCTCCCCGGCAACGGCGCCAGAAAAGAGCTTGATGTCTACTACACAACCTTCTTCTTGTAGACGTTGTTGGGCCTGCAAGTGCACAGGTTTGTAGGACAGTAGCAAATTTCCCTCAAGTGGATGACCTAAGGTTTATAAATCCGTAGGAGGCGTAGGATGAAGATGGTCTCTCTCAAGCAACCCTGCAACCAAATAACGAAGAGTCTCTTGTGTCCCCAACACACCCAATACAATGGTAAATTGTATAGGTGCACTAGTTCGGCGAAGAGATGGTGATACAAGTGCAATATGGATAGTAGATATAGGTTTTTGTAATCTGAAAATATAAAAACAGCAAGGTAACTAATGATAAAAGTGAGCGTAAACGGTATTGCAATGGTAGGAAACAAGGCCTAGGGTTCATACTTTCACTAGTGCAAGTTCTCTCAACAATAATAACATAGACAGATCATATTACAACCCCTCAACATGCAACAAAGAGTCACTCCAAAGCCACTAATAGCGGAGAACAAACATAGAGATTATGGTAGGGTACGAAACCACCTCAAAGTTATCCTTTTCGATCGATCTATTCAAGAGTTCGTAGTAAAATAACATAAAGCTATTCGTTCCACTCAATCCATCATAGATTTCATACTAGAATAACACCTTAAGACACAAATCAACCAAAACCCTAATGTCACCTAGATACTCCTTTGTCACCTCAAGTATCCGTGGGCATGATTATACGATATGCGTCACACAATCTCAAATTCATCCAACCAACACAAAGTACTTCAAAGAGTGCCCCAAAGTATCTACCGGAGAGTCAAGAAAACGTGTGCCAACCCCTATGCATAGGTTCATGGGCGGAACCCGCAAGTTGGTCACCAAAACATACATCAAGTGGCACGTGATATCCCATTGTCACCACAGGTAAACAAGGCAAGACATAAATCAAGTGTTCTCAAATAAAGACTCAATCCGATAAGAAAACTTCAAGAGGGAAACTCAATTCATCACAAGAGAGTAGAGGGGGAGAAACATCATAAGATCCAACTATAATAACAAAGCTCGTGATACATCAAGATCGTGCCATAGAGAGAACACGATAGAGAGAAGTCAAACACATAGCTACTGGTACATACCCTCAGCCCCGAGGGTGAACTACTCCCTCCTCGTCATGGATAGCGCCGGGATGATGACGATGGCCATCGATGATGGGTTCCCCCTCCGCTAGGGTGCCGGATCGGGATCCCGAGAGGTTTTTGGTGGCTACAGAGGCTTGCGGCGACGGAACTCCCGATCTATCTTGATATTCGATGGTTTTAGGGTACGTAGGCTTATAGAGGCGAAAGAAGTCGGTCGGGAGGTGCTCGAGGGGCCCACGAGACAGGGGGCGCGCCTAGTAGGTGGGGGCCCTATCTCCTAGCCTCCTCGAGGATCTTTTGACTCGAACTCCAAGTCTGCAGGATGATATTCTTCCAAAAAATCACGATGCCGAAGGTTTCATTCCATTTGGACTCCGTTTGATATTCCTTTTCTTCGAAATACTGAAACAGGCAATAAAACAGCAATATGGGCTGGGCCTCCGGTTAATAGGTTAGTCCCAAAAGTAATATAAAAGTGCATAATAAAGCCCATAATCATTCAAAACAGATAATAAAATAGCATGAATGCTTCATAAATTATAGATACGTTGGAGACGTATCAGGCACATCAAGCAATTTCAGGTCCTCTTGAGGCAGCAGGAAACAATCTTGATGGCAAGGGAGGACGTCATCACTCGGGAGGCGTGCTTGGCGGACCGCAAAGCGCTTCTGGATGCCAACGAGTATGAGATCTCTCTCCAGGAGGAGAGGCTCGAGGCCACTCTCTGTGCCAAGGATGATCCTGGAAGTCCTTGTGTGGCAGCGCACCAAGCACTACAAAAAAATACACTTCCATGATGATACATGTTTGTCACAGTAGGTCACGTTTTATGTCATGCATGTACATCCATGACGATTTTATGACAGAATCAAGATAGTCATACCTGTGCTGTCGTAGAAGTGTTCCATGACATCACAAAAATTATCATCACGGAAGTGTCCACTTCCATGATGATAAATCGCACGTCATAGAAGTTCTTTCGTCAAGGGTGACCGACACGTGGCATCCACTGTAACGGCTCGCCATTAAGCTATCGGGTCCGGTTTTGGATCCGATAACCCGTTAGCATCCCCGACCAATGGGGATTTTCCACGTGTAAAATCATCATTGGCTGGAGGAAACACGTGTCGGCTCACCGTTGGGAAATATGTCATCCACTCATTGGACCGAAGGTGCCTATGATACGTCGACACGTGGCACGGCCCAATAGGGGCCCATTCCTATGAAAAGGCCGGCATGTTTGACTTGCTCAGAAGGTGGCGGGCCGGCCCACGGAAAGCTTGTTAATGGCCTGTTCACATATAGCCCATTTACAGCCCGCTAACCCAGGGCCCGTTATGACATATCCGAATTAGGCCTAGTAGTGTCATTTGGGCCGTCCAATATGATTCCAGCCCGTTTTAACTTCTGGCACATGTATGGCCCATAATGTCTTTCGGCCCATATGAGGCCCTTTGTAACTGTTGGCCCATTAACGGCCCGTGGTGAAGCTGGATCGTAATTAAGAGTGTATCACTTTATACCCATTAACGACCCATTATTCCATTGGCCGTTTCCAGCCCATGTTATCTTTCAGCCTTCTCAGGGCCCATTTATTCTTGGACTCATTTCCAGCATTTGTTTACTTATGGCCCGTTACTTTCATTTTCGGCTTGTGGGCTAAATTCAGCCTGTGGTTACAGTCGTCCCGTTTGTGGCTCAATAATACGTTGGAACATTTTCATAGCGTCATCAAATACGGCCGATTAACGACGACCCATTATGGTCAGACCATGAATGGACAATTCCAACTCTAGCCCGTTTATGGCCATAATGCGGTATGTTAGTGGCCCATGTTTGTCCACTCAATCACACGATCAGTAGAAGGCCCACTGATGATACGGCCTGTAGAAGGCCCATTGTGTCTACGGCCCGTAGAAGTCCCATTGTTTCTACGCCCCGTAGAAGGCCCATTGTTTCTACAACTCTTAGAAGGCCCATTTTTTCTACGACTCGTAGGAGGCCCATGGTAACTCCAGTAAATATGTAGCCCATGGTTATTGTGGCCTAGTTTTTAAAAATAGGTTATTGCAGCCACTAGCAAACCACGGAAACATAACTGCACTGACTACAAGCAAACAAATAAACAAGACAATAAGGAAATAAATAAGCAAGCAACTTGTGCTCGGCTATCATGGCTATTACACATATTACATCCACTGGGCATCAAAGTTCGCCGCCAGTGCAAATATAGGGAACAAAGCAGCATATCATATACACTGGTTGTCAAAGTTGGCAACCAGTGCAAATAAAAGCCGCAGCAAAACAAGTCCAGAACTGAAACCACTTCAGAAGAGCTCATGAAACAATATCCTGGGTACCCATAATGCTGGAAAGATGCTTAGAAAGCTTATTAACTTTCTCTTGTTGGGCACTTAAATCCTCCAGCACTTGCTGTTGCACCAAAAAGTATGCAGCTGAATTCTGCAGGGACTTCCTCAGTCCTTCGGCTTCCTGTCTCATAACATCTGATCGATGTATTTCAACTTGAATTTGAGACTCAAGAAGCCAAACTAATTCAAGCAGCAAGTTCGAAGAGCTGGTGCTAGTAGTAGTAGCCAGTAACTCGAACACTACATCAAGACAGGACTTTGGGGTTGTCTCAGTGTCTTCAATATAGTTTTTATCAGATTTCTTGGGGACCAACAAGGATGTCTCACTATCTTGAACCTTATCTGCATTACTTCCTTTACCATTGCAGAACGGGGTACTCTTCTCCAATATTTTATCCATGTTCTAAAAGAGAAACAAACAAACACATCATAGGTTTACAATGTAGTATATAGAATTCATTTTGGTAAACCAGTTCAGTAGTAAGGTGGACAGGATAATAGCATGAAACAAACATATATCTATGTAGTATGGTCACTGTATGGTCTATATCATTCTAGTTTATGTTTTCAAATCAAGATAGATACATTTCAAATCATATCTATTTAAGACAAAGTAGCATAGACAGAATATAAGTGTGGGAAACTACACAACAATAACAACACTTGTAATGTGCATGGCATGAGAACATAACTGTTTATTCAATTGAAACTCAAATCAACATAGACCAAGTTACAACAGCAAACACGTTAAAGAAACAGGTTTAAAACATACCTGTTGCGCCATTGCAGTTTCAATTGCATCCTTCAATTTGGAAATTAGTTGGTATGAGTAAATACACTGATGCAAGAGCAAAGTAGTATGAACCATAGCTACGGAACCTGACCTGAGAACAATTATTTTTCTACTTTAAGCATTGACTTGGGGTTCGGAGTGGTCGTCCTCGTGCTTTGGGCACTGCAGTTGCCTTGCTAGCTGCTCTTGTTTGGGTGCTCTGTGGTGGAGACGGTGCTGTGTCAACTGGAACTGGGTTACTATCTGCTGGGGTTGGGGTTAGAAGGGGTGGAGACGATGCTATGGAACTGGGTAGGGGACGATGTTGTCCAACTGGGTAGGGGTACAATCTGCGTGAGTCTGGGTTATGTTGTGGTGGGGCTTGTTCTTGGGCAAGTACAACTGTGGTTCTATCTGCACCGACAGATAGCATGATCTTTTCTAAAGACCGTGTTTTTACTCCCATAGATACTGCCATCACCTCCTCCAACTGAAATGGCTGATAAAGAAGAAATGTAAGTGAATGTACAAACATTGTAAGATAGACATGTGCAATGGATAGTAGGGAAGAAAACAGGGCATGAAATTATTCACATTGATGTTGTCTAACCAAACAGAATCGCATGACATAATTTCACATATATGATGGCTAATTAAACATGATAACATGACATTATTTCACATGTATGATTGCTAACTAAACAGGATAGAATGACATACTTCAAAATATGATGACTATGTAAACAGGATGACATGATATAACTATACGATGTGTCTATTAAAGTGCTTGGCATGCCATAAATCACAAACATGTCATCGATGGAAACATGATGGCATGATATAATTCATGGATAGAATGACGTAATTCAAAATATGATGACTATGTAAACAAGATGAGATGATGTAACTATATTATGTCTTTAGAAAATGGTTTGGCATGCCATAATTCAGATACATGCTGTCTATGTAAACATCATGGCATGATATAATTCAAATATATGATTTCTATACTAAGCAAGTGAGCAGAGAGCAATCACATATATGATGTGTCAACTAAGGAGATGACATTCAATATTGTGTATATGATGTAAAAACTAAGCATTGCAATACAACATATGCATGATATGAGTAATATAACCCTGCCAAGTTTGAGCATACACCTCAGGGGGGTAATAGGATTGGTTATCTGCCTCTGAATCCTCCTTTGAAGAGCTATTTGTAACCAGCAAGATATCTCCTTCAGCAGGTAGCATTGTCTGCTCTAAAGACCTTGTTTTCACTCCAGATTTCTCCATCACCAATTCAAATGGCCGATTGTCACACCAAATATGCGACCCTATCCAAGAGGAACTCGAAGGTCCCACCAGGGATAGACCCGCATATTGAAACGCTTTTGCATGGTGGATATCATTACATCAACATTACATAATAGATGGGGATACATGCAAGGCATACAAATGCCACAAGAATACATCAATACATCATACATATGATCAACATCCGACTACGGATGAATCACCAATAGAAACTCAAACGACACCCACCCTGCTAGCCCAGGCCGCCGACCTGGAACCTATCCCCTGATCGAAGAAGAAGCAGAAGAAGAACTCCAAAACAAGAACATCGCTCTTGCGTCATGATCATCGCAAACCTGTACCTGCAACTGTTGTTGTAGTAATCTGTGAGCCACGAGGACTCGGTAATACCATTACCATGGGTATCAAGACTAGCAAAGCTTAAAGGGAAAGGAAGGGGAAAAGTGGTTAGGTTGCAGCAGCGACTAAGCATGTATGGTGGCTAACATACGCAAATGAGAGCGAGAAGAGAAGCAAACGGAACGGTCGTGAAGCTAGCAATGATCAAGAAGTGATCCTGAACTCCTACTTACGTCAAACACAACCCAAAACCGTCTTCACTTCCCGGACTCTGCCGAGAAGAGACCATCACGGCTACACACACGGTTGATGCGTTTTAGTTAAATCAAGTGTCAAGTTCTCTACAACCGGACATTAACAAATTCCCATCTACCACATAACCGCGGGCACGGCTCTCGAAAGTTTATACCCTGCAGGGGTGTCCCAACTTAGCCCATCACAAGCTCTCACGGTCAACGAAGGATATTCCTTCTCCCAGGAAGACCCAATCAGTCTCGGAATCCCGGTTTACAAGACATTTCGACAATGGTAAAACAATACCAGCAAAGCCGCCCGATATGAGCTGCACATATCTCGTTCTCAGGGCACACCGGATGAGCAAGACGTTGGGTTGGCATAGACCCTGGTTGCCCGGGGGCGCCGGACATCGCTCGGTTTGGACCAGCACTTCGAGAAGCACTGGCCGCGGGGGGGGGGGGGGGGGGGTTTAAATAAAGAGACCCTTGGGATGCGCGACTCCCAAGGGAAAAAGGCTAGGTGAGGTGAATGGTAAAACCAAGGTTGGGCCTTGCTGGAGGAGTTTTATTCAAAGCGAACTATCAAGGGGGTCCCATAAATCACCCAACCGCATAAGGAACGCAAAATCAAGGAACATAACACCGGTATGATGGAAACTAGGGTGGCAAGAGTGGAACGAAACACCAAGCATAAGGCCGAGCGTTCCACCCTTTACCAAGTATATAGATGCATTAATGAAATAAGAGATATTGTGATATCCCAACATAATCCTGTCCACCATGGAGCAATCTTCAACTTCACCTGCAACTAACAACGCTATAAGAGGGGCTGAGCAAAAGCGGTAACATAGCCAAGCAATTTGGGAAGGCTTGAAGAACAAGTGATAGGAAGCGCGACATAGCGATAGAACGAAGCAACTAGCATAGCAATGATAGTAATGAGATCCAAGGTGATGGTCATCTTGCCTGAAATCCTGCTAGGAAGAAGAACGAGTCCATGAAGAAGATGAAGCCACGAAGACAAACCAAGTGTAGACGAACAAATCCTCATGATCGCAACGAAACAGGAACTAACGAGAAGGAGCACAACTGGAAAAAAGCAAACAACAAGGTAAACACACAACACATAGACAAGACATGATGCACAACAAGCATGATGCATGAAAAGGCTAAATGAATGTAACACCCCGGATTCGTTGCGCCAGGTGTCCGCCAGTTATTCGTTGTCGTTGCCATGTCATTTGCTTGCGTGTTGCATTTTATCATGTCAGCATGTGCATTTCATTTTGCATACTTGTTCATCTCTTGCATCCGAGCATTTTCCCCGTTGTCTGTTTTGCAATCCGGCGCTCCTATGTCCCCCGGCGTCCCCCTTTTGTCTCCTGTTGTGAGTGGGTATTCATTGTCGAAATGTCTTGTAAACCGGGATTCCGAGACTGATCGGGTCTTCCTGGGAGAAGGTCTATTCCTTCGTTGATCGCGAGAGCCTGTCATGGGCTAAGTTGCGACACCCCTGCAGGGTATAAACTTTCGAGAGCCGTGCCCGCGGTTATGTGGCAGATGGGAATTTGTTAATGTCCGGTTGTAGATAACTTGACACCAGATCCGAGTTAAAACGCATCAACCGTGTGTGTAGCCGTGATGGTCTCTTCTCGGCGGAGTCCGGGAAGTGAACACGGATTCTGTGTTATGTTTGACGTAAGTAGGAGTTCAGGATCACCTCTTGATCATTGCTAGCTTCACGACCGTTCCGCTTGCTCTCTTCTCGCTCTTCTTTGCGTATGTTAGCCACCATATATGCTTAGTTGCTGCTGCAACCTGACCACTTTACCCCTTCCTTTCCCATTAAGCTTTGCTAGTCTTGATACCCATGGTAATGGGATTGCTGAGCCCTCGTGGCTCACAGATTACTACAACAACAGTTGCAGGTACAGGTTATGCGATGATCGTGACGCGAGCGCGATGTTTGCTTGTTTGGAGTTCTTCTTCTGCTTCTTCTTCGATCAGGGGATAGGTTCCAGGTCGGCAGCCTGGGCTAGCAGGGTGGATATTGTTTGAGTTTCTGTTTATGATTCATCCGTAGTCGGATGTTGTTCTTGTATGATGTATAGTTGTATTCATGTGGCTTTGTATGCCTTTTGTATGTATCCCCTCTATTATGTTATGTTGATGTAATGATATCCACCTTGCAAAAGCATTCCAATATGCGGGTCTATCCTTGGTGGGACCTTCGAGTCCCTTTTGGATAGGGTCGCATATTGGGCGTGACAAGTTGGTATCAGAGCCTCGACCGACCCTAGGAGCCCCCTTGATTGATCGTGTAGTTTGGCCGTTGTTGAGTCTAGAAGAAAGCTGTTTTCGGAGTCTAGTTATACCGGAGAGTAGGAATTCTTTTTACTCCTCCGCCCCTTCGTCACTCTGGTGAGGATTCTTGACGTAGGTGTTTTGAACTACTCCTCTTCCCCTTCAAATTTTTCTTTAGGTTCACGCAGTTGGTTTTCCGATCGTTGTTCTTCAGCTTTTTTTATCCGGTGCATTTCTTGTCAAGTTGACTCGAGCCTCTTCATCGTTGCCAAGTTCAATCCTTAGTTGTTTTCTTTTCCCACCCGCCCACCCTTCTTCCTCTCGGAACCGGAGTCTGTAATCGAGTATCCATCCTACTCATGCGAAGTCTTTGCTTTCTTTCCTCAATGATTTCAACCAATGTTTTTCTCTTCAAGATATTCGTCGGTTCCCCCTTCCAAGTTCCCCTTGTTTTCCCGCCCTCCCACCCTCTTCTTCCCAGAGTTTGAGTCTTTTTCAACCATCTATTTTCACCCATGCAGAGTCTCTTCAGTCTTCCCTTAATTATTTCAACCGGTGAATTCTCGTCTCGTACGTCATTCTTCATCTCTTTTTTTCCAGTGGACTCAATTCAAGTTTTTCGGTGTCGATCGTGTCTTTTCCCTCAGCTCAAGTGTTCTCCTTGCTCGTTCGCCTCTCGCCAGTTTACCCTTCCGGAGTGTTCAAGACATCTCAGGATATTTGTCTGTGTTTGAATTAATTCGAGGTTGTCACCTCATTCAAATATGTCAATCATTCCGGTGCATCATCTATCTGTTCAACATCCCTTTCCAACGGTGTTTCTCTCTTCAGTGGCCCCATAACCCACAGGTTTTTTCCCAGGACCTTACCTGACTCTTCTAATTCTTCCGGAGTTATTCTCTAATTCTTTTCAAGTGTGAGGTAAGAATGGATTCCATCAGCCACATGCCTTCTCCAAGATCGCTTTCAAATTATTTTTCATTGTTGGCTCAACCTCTTTGCTTTTATATTCTCCCGGAGTATCTTAGTAATTTTGGTGGTGTTTTCCATCGACATTCAAAACCGAAGAAGATTTCTCTTAAATCTTGTCCGTTCTCTCGAAGTATCGTGATTCTAACTTCATGTTATCCTCGCGAATTATTCCATTTGTTAGATATTCTTTCCTTACCAATCCGGAGTATGTCAGAAGTTGTTTTTCCATTTCTTTTCACCGGAGGCCATCATTCCGGTTATCATTCTCTACTTATCCCGGTGCTTCGTTCAAGTGTTCTTTAATCAGCTCGTGATCTCTTCGTTCTTTTGCATCTAAATCCCCTCTAGCTTATTTATTTGTCTAATTCTTCCCGGTGATTCATTCTCTTTCGCCAGTCATTTCTAAATTCTTACGGTGGTTTGTTCAATATTCTCTTTCCTTGATTATCATATTAATCCATTCGTTCTTTTCAATCCTACCGGTGGTTCATGAAGACCTTCTCAAGTTTGCGATATGTCACTTCTCAATTCTTTTCAACAAGAATAAGTTGCATGCCAAATCCGGGTTGTCATCAATTTAATTTGATGAAGGATAAGCATACAATAAATCTTATTTTTATTTCACCCAAGTGATTAATCCTTTTCTTCGGAGTTTGTTCTTGATGAATAAATTCCAGTTCCAAGTGTTCTCCATCTTTTCTTTTCCGGAGTTCGATTTTCCTCGGCCATTTCGTCGGAACATCCATCTAAATCATCGCAAAGCTTTAATCTTATTCTTTCATCCTTCAATTTTATCTCGTCATTCTTTTGTTACCGGAGTTCTTCATGGTGGTTCTTCATGATTTAATTCATTCTTCAAGAGTTCATCAAGATTTTTGTTCAAGAGTTCTTCGTTTTCTATTCCTCCATGTTTAGCCGGAGTGCTGCCTAAATCCTTTCAGTCTTATCTGTTTCTTTTCTTATTCTAACCACTCCGGTTAGAACGAGTGATTTCATAGTCTATTTGATTCCATGAGCTTTCGATTCTCGTCCTTCTCGCCGTTCCTCTCTTCTTCTCGAGTGCACTCGATTCTTTGCTTCTTCTCTTGAGTTCCTGTTTCACCTCATCCCTTTTCCCTTCCGTCTCGGTCTTAAGATCTCGGGACGAGATCTCTTGTTAGTGGAGGAGTGTTGTAACGCCCCGGATTCGTTGCGCCAGGTGTCCGCCAGTTATTCGCCGTCGTTGCCATGCCATTTGCTTGCGTGTTGCATTTTATCATGTCAGCATGTGCATTTCATTTTGCATACTTGTTCATCTCTTGCATCCGAGCATTTTCCCCGTTGTCCGTTTTGCAATCCGGCGCTCCTATGTCCCCCGGCGTCCCCCTTTTGTCTCCTATTGTGAGTGGGTATTAAACTTTCTCGGAATGGCCTGAGGTTTGCCAAGCGACCTGGGTATAGCTGTCAGGACCCCGACTCAATGCCACATCGATCTAGCATGTAACACCTCATATCACTTTGCGGCCTCACGCACGGTATTCCCACGGGTGTCGCCTTACCTTTGCCCGGGACCGTTTGCGCCTTTTGGCACACGTATATGATAGTGTCGCTAGCATCCATATGATAAGGAGCCCGGGCTGACATGGCTAATCGTAAACCCAAAGTGGCACAAACTTATAGGGACAGGCATCCATGACCCAACATCGAACGTGTCGGTCATCAGCGAGTGAATCCAGGCTGTAGCACTGGGCTAGCAGGACTCCGGTGAACCGGGATGTAGCGGGCTAACAGGACTCCGGTGTTCATCGCGTGACATTTCCCCGAAGGGACAGACACAGGAACGAAGGACACATGCCGGCCAGAAGTGTTCCGGAGCAGTAGCAAGCTACCATGGCTCAGTGGAAGCACTAGGAGACATTTCCCGGTAAGAGAGGCTACTAAGGATAAACAACTAGATAGTCAGATCCCACACATACCAAGCATTTCAATAACATACACACAATATGCTCGATATGTGCAAATACAACATGGCATCACAACATGACTCTACAACTCAAGTATTTATTCATTAGGCTCCGAGGAGTGAGATATTACAAACAGGGGTCTCATGACCCAACATTCAGAGCATACAAATCAAAGCACAAGCGGAAGCTTAACATGTCTGAGTACAGACATCTACAAATGAAAAAGGCTTAGAAGCCTGACTATCTACTAGATCCTGCCGAGGGCACAAGATCGTAGCTGAGGTAACAAGCTAAACGTCGAAGTCCACGCGGAACTACTAGTGAGACGGAAATCTCTGCAAAAACGTAAAATAGGCAAACGTGAGTACAAATGTACCCAGCAAGACTTACATCAGATCTAACTACATATGCATCATTTTCAACAAAGGGGATGGTGGAGTTTAACTGCAGCAAGCCAGCTTTGACTCGGTGGCTAACCTGAACTACGACTGCAAGTAACTCTTTTGAGGTGGCGCACACGAGTCCACATATTCACCATATGAATACACCACTATGGATCCGCTTCCGTCTCCCTACGAGAATGCCATCCATAGCACTCACGCTTATCTTGCGCATTTTAGAGTATCCACTTTCACTTGTCTATGAACTGTACAAGGGGTCCAAGTTTCCATATCCGAGGAATCCGGCTATTCGAATAGATAATGATAACCCTGCAGGGGTGTACTTCTTCACACACGCTCTCGCCACTTATCGCCCCGTACACGTCATGTACCTCGGCAACCTTCAAGCGGAAGCCGGGCGAGGGAGTGGGCCACGGCCTACCTAAACACTCAAGTCTCTCATCCAGGTTTATCGCCTATTCGGGTTCCATCGGCAAGGAGATCCGGCCGGGGTGTCGCTCACGGCCCCAAACGATGTGTGCAGGGTTCCCAAGTCCACCATCCGGTTGCCACTTGGTACACCGGGCCACTGTGCCTAGTCTGTCCCAAGCCCACCTGTACCGGGTGCCACTTGGTAGACTACTAACACTACCTACAAACACCAGAAACTAGTTGCAACTCCTGGACAGAGAACAAGGGTGATTAAGAAGCCGAGAGGGGTCGAGTTACCGGAACCCAATGTGTGGTAGTAATTGTTCATGGATCACAAACACAGAACTCAGTTCCTGAGGACGGCTGCAATGAGACAACCCACCATGTACTCCTACATGGCCTCTCACTGCTACCTTTACCAAATCGTGTTCACACACTTAGCTCACACACAGTAGGACATGTTCACCACTTTCCAATTCATGCCTGATGAATCAGACCTGACACAACTCTAAGCAATAGCAGGCATGACAAACAAGCATGGATGAGTAGGCACATCAGGGCTCAAACAATTCCTACTCATCCTAGTGGGTTTCATCTATTTACTGTGGCAATGACAGGTCATGCAGAGGATAAAGGGGTTCAACTACCGCAGCATGTAACAGTTGAAATGTTGTTGTCCTAATGCAGTAAAAGAGAGCAGGAGCGAGAGAGTGGGATTGTATCGGAATGAACAAGGGGGTTTTGCTTGCCTGGCACTTCTGAAGATATTGTACTTCTTCATCGGTGTCATCGAACTCGTCGTCGAAACCACGTCTATCGAGAGGGGACAATTACCGGCAAACAAAGAGGGACACAATCAATGCAATGCAACAAATATGATGCATGATAATGTCATGGCAATATGCTGTTGATTGAGCTAATGCAACTAAAACCAGAGTGGTTTGATCTTATTTGAATCAAAGATTCCAATATAAGCCTAAGCTATGAACTCATATAAGTGCATTATCATGTTTCATCTAAACAGCAAGGTTAGGTTTCTCTAACATGCATGAAACCAGTACAGATGGATAGGTTGGATTTTTCTGATCATTTTTCATATATAATTTGTTTGATTTGGAGCTACGGTTGATTTTATATGAATTTTAGAAGTTTGCATTATTTTCTGGAATTTCCTGTAAAAGAATAAATCCAGTAAATGATTTACTGCGTCAGCCTAACGTTAGTGTGACGTCAGCAGGTCAAAGGCACCAGCCCAGGTCAAACCTGATGGCTGGGACCCGCACGTCAGTGTAATAGGGCAGGGACAGAGGCTGACTGGTGGGTCCGGTCAACGCTGATGTGGGATGGTCAAATTGACAAGTGGGGCCAGCTGGTTAATCTAAACTAAACAGGAAATAAACTGTGGTTAGTTAGGCAGTGGGGCCCAGCTGTTAGGGACTGTGGTGGGTAATTAGCAGTGTGATTAGGCACTAATTAAGCCGGCCACGTCGGCGGTTAACCGCCGGTGACACACAGACGCAGCGGCGTCGCTCGTTCTGGCGACTCCGACGACGGGAGGAGGCGGGGTTGGGCTCTACGGCTGCGGCGTGATGGGGCGCATCGGGTGGTAGCCGTGGGCGATGCCGGGGCGGTCAGAAACAGCAACGGCGGCGAGCGAGGCGGCGGCCGGAGCTCGGGTAGGTGCGGGGTTGGCGCTGCGGCTTGCAAACGAGCTAGCTGTCGCGCTAGTTCTGCTCTACGGGATGTTGCGAGTGCAATGGGCGCACGCACGGGACCAAGAGATCACCGGGGCTTCGCCGGCGATGAGCCTGTGCGGCGGTGCCTACGGTAAGCAAGGGGGCGACGACTACGACGACCAAACGGAAGTGGGGTTAGGGGAGAAATGACCGGGGGCTCACCACGGTCACGAAGAGATGCTCGGCGGTCTCGGGGCAGGCCGGACGGCGACGAATCGACGGCGGCGATCCTCGGTGGCTGAGAGGGGAACGGCGGAGCTGGCGATATCCAGGGCTTCCGGCACCTTCTGTCTTGGTGAGGAGGAAGAGGGGGACGATACGGGGCTTCTTGGCACGTCAGCAAGGCGAGGGGAGCACGGTGGCTACGGCAATCGGCGTCGGTGGCGGCGGCTCCGTTTGGGTCTAAGCTGCGGAGCGAGAGGAAGAGCAGGGGAAGGGAATGAGCACGGGAGGGAGTCGAGAGAGGCCTGAGGGGGTGCGTGGCATCCGTAGCGGCGTCGGAGAGGCAGCAGGCAGGCAGGAGGTGGCGTTGCGCGTGCGTGCGCGCCGCGGGCACACGCCCCTGTCCTACTGTCCCGAGGAGGAAGATGACAGGGAGGGCGCTGGTGGGCTGGGCCGGCCGGCTACCGTGCTGGACCAAGGTAAATGATCAGGTACTGTCTCTCTCTCTCTTATTCTATTTTGTTTTCTGTTTTCTATTTATGCAAATTTTGTTTTAATTTAGTTCTGATACCAAATCATTTTTGTAGCTTCTGAAAATAATTATGGGGTTAGATATGAAATATCCAGAACCACATAAACACTTCCAGAATTATTGGATGTATATTTAATATATAACAAATATAATCCAATGCAAATAATTATTAGATTAACTCAAATGCCCAAAATAAATATTTCTGAGCTTCCAAAAATATTTGTTTGAATTTTAACTTTTGCCAATATTCTCAGAGGAAAACAGGAGCATTTTCTTGGACTTATTTGAAGCAATTTTTAATGTTGATAATTTTTAGAAATGATCTCTGAGGCTTTCCAATTTCCCCAATTCACATTTAAAAGGAAATTAAACATGATGCATGGATGCAACTCACTGATGCAACTAATTACAAAGTAGAATTCTAGGGCTGTGACAACTCACCCCCACTAAACAAGAATCTCGTCCCGAGATTCAAGACGTGAGGTAAGAAGACAGAGGGGACACAAATCTAACACGATCTTCGTGATCCAATTGCCCTTCTCGAAGATGTTGATCCATTGCTTCAAGTTGATCTTGACGTCTTTGCCTTTGAGATCTTCATCCAACACGATGACGACAGAAAGAAACTCTATCAGAAAGGATCGTTGAAACTCTTCATACCAGGCTAATGGCAATTCACAAACAATGATTTGAAGGAATTCAAAGAAATGGCATACTCAGTTTTGGAAACGAAACTATGGTTATAGAATAATCGGCAAATGGAAGGAACATTCCAATTGATACCGAGAATATAACCCAGTGACTGAGCGTGCTCTCAAGAACTTGAGCATTTCCATATTCATCAAGGTTTTACCAATATACGCGTCAAGGATCCTGGCAATACAACATTCTACCATGATGGATACCGGTGGAGGATGCAAACGCAAAGGAAGATAACACTTCCTCAGATTTCACCTTAGCGAGGCCAAGGGGTCAAAATCTGGATGATCGACCAAGAGACATTTAGCACTCCGCTTCCAATGTTCTCCTTGATGTGCTAGCATAATCCATTCATAGATATGGTTTGATATCTAGAACACCAAGTAAAAGGTCGGACTTCGGGAACACAAAAATCCATAAGGAACAACTACTTGAGTAAATCCTAGGAAATCCTTATGGGGAGGTGGCCAACTTCCTCAAGCACAATACTACAATAATAGGTCTTCCGGCTGGGTGTGTTGGCCACGACATCCATTTTACCGGGTTACAGAGAGACCACTATTATAGTTCTTGGGAAACATTCCAACCATCATATCTTCCTAAGATTCAGATCTTGTTGGTGTCAGGATAATCCAGACTTGTCAAGTCTAGAAAGAAAATGAAAGTTTGCAACACAAATCGACGAGATGACGTTGCGAGATTCTCGGGAAATGAACTACGATAGAAAGCTCCAAAACATGAGCTGGTTCTGCTACACACATGTGATCACGTTGTCCGAGACAAGTATGACCACATAGTAGTCTTATAATAAAACACTACCGAGTTCAGATTGCGAACCATCAACGAGGATACCGAAGTTCTTTCATAAGTCCGGATTAGCTCTTATGAAGGAACTCCTTCTCCTTGAACAAATCAATCAGTGTCTTGGTGTGCTACGGAATACATATGGAGTGGAGGTAATTAATCTACCAAAAAATAGTATACTTTGCACATGTGTGACTAACTTGGGATGATTCCAAGGAAGCAACATTGACTTTAACGAATTCACGGCGGCAACTTGTATCAAATGCACATGAATTAGAGGAAGTCACTTCTTTCACCTGGGCATATGCTTCATGATCTAGCATGAATAAATGCTTTCAAAAGTTTCCAACACTAGCTTAATGTTCAACAAAATTATGGAGGACAAGGATGTTGTCGATGGGCTCAACAACAATTCATCCAGGTTTTCATATAAATGGAATTCCATAATTAAAAGAATGCGGTGATAGCATTGGTCAGACCAAAAGATATAATGGTGTATGCTCGAGGAAAATCCACGAGTAAGACAACATTACGAACATCGTTGGTTTTGATTTGATTTGTTGATAGCCCATACTCAAATCAAAGGTTTGGGGTAAGACAATAAATCCAACAATTGACCATGAGGATCAATCAATGAAGATATTATCTTTCTTCAACACACACACACAAAGATATCCCTTTGGAATGAACTGAGTCGGACAAGCTTTCATCTTCCAACTCTCCAAGTTGTTGTTTAGCTTGACCAACTAGCTCAGGGGTATGCCACACAGATTCTTGGAGAAGGGGTGGTTTACAAGAAACCATCTTGATCATGAACTCAACATAACGGTCAGGTGACAACCTGGTAATACTTCCGAGAAGATATTCGAAAAATCACAAACCACCGATATGTTACTAAGCTCGAGAACAACCTTGCTTTTCCGGATAAGACGATATGATCAAATAAGAAAGGAATTGAATAATCCTAACTCATTGATCGAGTGCACCAGAAGTAAGGACTAGGTGGCACAATCTATCTTAGGATGATGATTCAATACCAACACGCTAAGAATGAGATTATTGTCCATTAACTACCAAGCAACGGGGTTGCTAGCAGTATTGATTTCACACGTCACGATTCACTTGTCGGCATTCCGGTTGCAACAACACGGAACCGAGAAATGAAAATGATGGCGGGAAGTATCACTGCGTCAAGAATTCATAAGAGGTGGTGCAATTCTCATGACAATCCTGACATAAAGAAGGTAATACTTCAAGGTAGAACAGACCAGAGGCTGGATTGGCATTTTGATCTGCGGAACACAACGACTTTGACCCAATCCTGGATATGGATGAGGTACTGGAGTTTGTTTCTTCTAGTCATTCCGGAATGGAATGGCTTGACGGACCACAAGAGTAATAGGCATCAATGTTCGAATGCACGCATACTCTTGACTATCAATTGATAGACCAGGGTCAAAAGACGACTAAGGGGGACAACTCAAAAGAACATACGATTTTATGAGTTGTGGACGCATGGATTAGAATGTCGAGCGAGTTCAACATATTTCTTCCGGACAATCCATGCAGAGAGGTTGAACTGGCAGAGTCACAATATAGAATGGAGAACTCATCAAGGCACTCCTGTTGAGATCTTTTGGTTCAACGAGGAACTGCTGCCATAAACGGTTCATAGTATTTGGAAGAAGGAAATACCACGGACCTCGAGGACTATCGCAAAGGTTACTAATAACCTAAGGGAGCTAGCAATTACTATCAACATGAAGTAAGTAGGGTGAATCTCGGGTTCAAAACCCAGAAGTGGAATGCCTACTAACTAAGTGGCATCACGGGATGCTTTCGGGAATGATGGCCAGAGTCATCACACTGGAAACACAATACGTGGCTAAATTACTAGGTGACTCCCTAAAACACCTAGGGTCATAATAATAGCTCCATCATATATGTCAAGGCAATAAATTACCTCAACGCACTGGTTAGTGTGCTTATTCTGACCATAAAGGACATCGGGAACGGAAAGAAAGGATTTGCAAATGCATCAGACTATTCAGAAACCTGGGATGACTCGGACAGCATAACGGCTGTAAATGCTCAAAAAGTTTGGAGACATACTACAGAAATGGTGGCATAGCCACTCAGAAGCACAATATCAATGTTTCAAGATCAACAGTTAACATACGAAGGTAGTAGGAACTGAACTGAGGCTTGAAACTAACAATTCTATATGTCTATGGATTAGTAACACGTGATCCTGATAGAAAGAAGAGAAGCCTAGTTCTTAATCCCCGTAGAAGAGAAGAGGTTGACTCAGATCAGAAGGCCATGAGGTATAAGGAGTAAAAAGAGCCTTACGTTCCATCCCACAATCAATTTCCTTACATATAACTAAAGCATTTCTAGACTCAACTTCGACCAGTTTGGCTTGGTAATCCTACAGGCAGTCAAGCTCTGATACCAAAGCTGTCAGGACCCCGACTCAATGCCACATCGATCTAGCATGTAACACCTCATATCACTTTGCGGCCTCACGCACGGTATTCCCACGGGTGTCTCCTTACCTTTGCCTGGGACCGTTTGCGCCTTTTGGCACACGTATATGATAGTGTCGCTAGCATCCATATGATAAGGAGCCCGGGCTGACATGGCTAATCGTAAACCCAAAGTGGCACAAACTTACAGGGACAGGCATCCATGACCCAGCATCGAACGTGTCGGTCATCAGCGAGTGAATCCAGGCTGTAGCACTGGGCTAGCAGGACTCCGGTGAACCGGGCTGTAGCGGGCTAACAGGAGTCCGGTGTTCATCGCGTGACATTTCCCCGAAGGGACAGACACAGGAACGAAGAAGGACACATGCCGGCCAGCCTAAGTGTTCCAGAGCAGTAGCAAGCTACCATGGCTCAGTGGAAGCACTAGGAGACATTTCCCGGTAAGAGAGGCTACTAAGGATAAACAAATAGATAGTCAGATCCCACACATACCAAGAATTTCAATAACATACACACAATGTGCTCGATATGTGCAAATACAACATGGCATCACAACATGACTCTACAACTCAAGTATTTATTCATTAGGCTCCGAGGAGCGAGATATTACAAACAGGGGTCTCATGACCCAACATTCAGAGCATACAAATCAAAGCACAAGCGGAAGCTTAACATGTCTGAGTACAGACATCTACAAATGATAAAGGCTTAGAAGCCTGACTATCTACTAGATCCTGCCGAGGGCACAAGATCGTAGCTGAGGTAACAAGCTAAACGTCGAAGTCCACGCGGAACTACTAGTGAGACGGAAATCTCTGCAAAAACGTAAAATAGGCAAACGTGAGTACAAATGTACCCAGCAAGACTTACATCAGATCTAACTACATATGCATCATTTTCAACAAAGGGGATGGTGGAGTTTAACTGCAGCAAGCCAGCTTTGGCTCGGTGGCTAACCTGAACTACGACTGCAAGTAACTCTTTTGAGGTGGCGCACACGAGTCCACATATTCACCATATCAATACACCACTATGGATCCGCTCCCGTCTCCCTATGAGAACGCCATCCATAGCACTCACGCTTATCTTGCGCATTTTAGAGTATCCACTTTCACTTGTCTATGAACTGTACAAGGGGTCCAAGTTTCAATGTCCGAGGAATCCGGCTATTCGAATAGATAATGATAACCCTGCAGGGGTGTACTTCTTCACACACGCTCTTGCCACTTATCGCCCCGTACACGTCATGTACATCGGCAACCTTCAAGCGGAAGCCGGGCGAGGGAGTCGGCCACGGCCTACCTAAACACTCAAGTCTCTCATCCAGGTTTATCGCCTATTCGGGTTCCATCCGCAAGGAGATCCGGCCGGGGTGTCGCTCACGGCCCCAAACGATGTGTGCAGGGTTCCCAAGTCCACCATCCGGGTGCCACTTGGTACACCGGGCCACTGTGCCTAGCCTGTCCCAAGCCCACCTGTACCGGGTGCCACTTGGTAGACTACTAACACTACCTACAAACACCAGAAACTAGTTGCAACTCCTGGACAGAGAACAAGGGTGATTAAGAAGCCGAGAGGGGTCGAGTTACCGGAACCCAATGTGTGGTAGTAACTGTTCATGGATCACAAACACAGAACTCAGTTCCTGAGGACGGCTGCACTGAGAAAACCCACCATGTACTCCTACATGGCCTCTCACCGCTACCTTTACCAAATCGTGTTGACACACTTAGCTCACACACAGTAGGACATGTTCACCACTTTCCAATTCATCCCTGATGAATCAGACCTGACACAACTCTAAGCAATAGCAGGCATGACAAACAAGCATGGATGAGTAGGCACATCAGGGCTCAAACAATTCCTACTCATGCTAGTGGGTTTCATCTATTTACTGTGGCAATGACAGGTCATGCAGAGGATAAAGGGGTTCAACTACCGCAGCATGTAACAGTTGAAATGTTGTTGTCCTAATGCAGTAAAAGAGAGCAGGAGCGAGAGAGTGGGATTGTATCGGAATGAACAAGGGGGTTTTGCTTGCCTGGCACTTCTGAAGATATTATACTTCTTCATCGGTGTCATCGAACTCGTCGTCGAAACCACGTCTATCGAGAGGGGACAATTACCGGCAAACAAAGAGGGACACAATCAATGCAATGCAACAAATATGATGCATGATAATGTCATGGCAATATGCTGTTGATTGAGCTAATGCAACTAAAACCAGAGTGGTTTGATCTTATTTGAATCAAAGATTCCAATATAAGCCTAAGCTATGAACTCATATAAGTGCATTATCATGTTTCATCTAAACAGCAAGGTTAGGTTGCTCTAACATGCATGAAACCAGTACAGATGGATAGGTTGGATTTTTCTGATCATTTTTCATATATAATTTGTTTGATTTGGAGCTACGGTTGATTTTATATGAATTTTAGAAGTTTGCATTATTTTCTGGAATTTCCTGTAAAAGAATAAATCCAGTAAATGATTTACTGCGTCAGCCTGACGTCAGTGTGACGTCAGCAGGTCAAAGGTGCCAGCCCAGGTCAAACCTGATGGCTGGGACCTGCACGTCAGTGTAACAGGGCAGGGACAGAGGCTGACTGGTGGGTCCGGTTAACGCTGACGTGGGATGGTCAAATTGACAAGTGGGGCCGGTTGGTTAATCTAAACTAAACAGGAAATAAACTGTGGTTAGTTTGGCAGTGGGGCCCAGCTGTCAGGGACTGTGGTGGGTAATTAGCAGTGTGATTAGGCACTAATTACGCCGGCCACGTCGGCGGTTAACCGCCGGTGACACAGAGACGCGGCGGCGTCGCTCGTTCTGGCGACTCCGACGACGGGAGGAGGCGGGGTTGGGCTCTACGGCTGCGGCGTGATGGGGCGCATCGGGTGTTAGCCGTGGGCGATGCCGGGGCGGTCAGAAACAGCAACGGCGGCGAGCGAGGCGGCGGCCGGAGCTCGGGTAGGTGCGGGGTTGGCGCTGCGGCTTGCAAACGAGCCGGCTGTCGCGCTAGTTTTGCTCTACGGGACGTTGCTAGTGCAATGGGCGCACGCACGGGACCAAGAGATCACCGGGGCTTCGCCGACGATGAGCCCATGCGGCGGTGGCTACGGTAAGCAAGGGGGCGACGACTACGATGACCAAATGGAAGCGGGGTTAGGGGAGAAATGACCAGGGGCTCACCACGGTCACGAAGAGATGCTCAGCGGTCTCGGGGCAGGCCGGACGGCGACGAATCGACGGCGGCGATCCTCGGTGGCCGAGGAGGGGAACGGCGGAGCTGGCGATATCCAGGGCTTCCGGCACCTTCTGTCTTGGTGAGGAGGAAGAGGGGGACGATACGGGGCTTCTTGGCACGCCGGCAAGGCGAGGGGAGCACGGTGGCTACGGCAATCGGCGTCGGTGGCGGCGGCTCCGTTTTGGTCTGAGGTGCGGAGCGAGAGGAAGAGCAGCGGAAGGGAATGAGCACGAGAGGGAGTCGAGAGAGGCCTGAGGGGGTGCGTGGCATCCGTAGCGGCGTCGGAGAGGCAGCAGGCAGGCAGGAGGTGGCGTTGCACGTGCGTGCGCGCCGCGGGCACACGCCCCTGTCCTACTGTCCCGAGGAGGAAGACGACAGGGAGGGCGCTGGTGGGCTGGGCCGGCCGGCTACAGTGCTGGACCAAGGTAAATGATCAGGTATTGTCTCTCTCTCTCTCTCTTATTCTATTTTGTTTTCTGTTTTCTATTTATGCAAATTTTGTTTTAATTTAGTTCTGAGACCAAATCATTTTTGTAGCTTCTGAAAATAATTATGGGGTTAGATATGAAATATCCAGAACCACATAAACACTTCCAGAATTATTGGATGTATATATAATATATAACAAATATAATCCAATGCAAATAATTATTAGATTAACTCAAATGCCCAAAATAAATATTTCCGAGCTTCCAAAAATATTGGTTTGAATTTTAACTCTTGCCAATATTCTCAGAGGAAAACAGGAGCATTTTCTTGGACTTATTTGAAGCAATTTTTAATGTTGATAATTTTTAGAAATGATCTCTGAGGCTTTCCAATTTCCCCAATTCACATTTAAAAGGAAATTAAACATGATGCATGGATGCAACTCACTGATGCAACTAATTACAAAGTAGAATTCTAGGGCTGTGACAATAGCACCGGTAGACCGCCTGTCAAGTTTCGTGTCATTTGGAGGTCGTTTGATACTCCAACAGTTAACCGGAGAACCGTAAAGGCCTCTTTTGTTGCAGCCCAACACCCCTTCCAAAGTGGCCCAAAACCCATCTAACTCCCCTCCATGCTCTCGGTCGTTCGATCACGATCGCGTGGACGAAAACCGCACCTCATTTGGACACTCCTAGCTCCCTCTACCTATAAATATGTCTTCCTCCCCGAAATCCCGTAGTCCAAACCCTAGCATCCTTCCACCTCGCGCCGCCGGACAAATCCATCCGCGCCGGACATGTCCTCTGGACACGTCGCTCCGACCAATCCCGTGACGCCACGTCAGCCTGCCACCGCCCTCGTCCAACCGGGCGCTGCCACGCGTCCCGGCGCCCGCGCCCCGCCGCCGCAGTCCGTCGGGGCCCGAGGCCGGCCCGCCCCGGGCCCGATCTGGGCCGTGCCGGGCCCGCGCCGCCTGAGCACCCCGCCGCCCGCGCCTCTGCCCCGGCCTTCACCGCCGGCGAGCGCCGCCGCCCCCTCGCCGTCGCCGGAGCTCCGCTCCCCGCCGCCTCGCCGGACTACTACGGCGCCCCGCGTGCGCCCCGCGCCGCCGTGCCCCGTCGCCGGTCCCGCCCGGCCTCTGCCACCCTCGCGCCTTCCGTGGCCGCGCCGCCCGGCCCCGCAACGAGCTCCGCCCGGCCGCCCCGGATCGCCACCCGCCGGCACCCGCCCGTCGCCCCGGGTTCCTCTCCTCCGTCGGCGCCGCCCCGGCCAGCTGCGCCGCCGCGCCTCCCCGGCCTCGCCCGACCGGATCCAGCCGGCCCCAACTTCCTCCGGACTTCCCCGACCTCCTCTACAGCCATACCTCGCCGGAGTTGGCCTCGGATTCCGCCCGCGTTGACTTTCCCCGGGGTGAGGAAATCCACTAAGTCCTTTTCCCCCTCATGTTATCATGCCATGTTTATCATGTTGTATCTCTGCATCCGTAGCTCCGTTTTGTGCGTGTAATACGTCAAATTGTTCGTCTCGACGAGTACTTCATTTCATCTCATTGTATCATTTTCATTTGAGTTCATCTTGATGCCCGAAATGTTGTTGGAAGAGTGCATGTTGATGTTAATCTGCTGAAACTGTTATAACTTGCTCATTTATAATTTTTGCCATGATTGATGTGTGCATCCTATGAGGTTGATGTCTACATGTATGTTGATCTATGCTATGCCATCTTTCCAGGGGTGCCAACCATGTATTTTTGTGAGTTGTGTGCTGAGTGTATCAAGCTTGTTAAGTAGGGTAGTTGCTGTTGCTGTTTTCCTGACAGATTCTGTTATATTTTGTTGCTATGTTAACGTGCTTCTACTAATCATTCTATGCATAATCTGGAGATGCTCTATAAACATGTTTTGATCTACACGTCATGCTATATCCATTCATGCCCTTGGTTGCAATTTAAGCCTACTGGAACATGTTGTTATCTGGCTCTAATTTTGCTTAAAAATGTTGCTGTCAACCTGTTAACATGAAGTTCAATGTTTCCATGATTGTTTCCTAGTGTTCCATGCACCCCTATGACCTTGCTCTTGACATTCTTAGCTTCATAAACATGCCTTCTTACTGTTGGTTGTCTTGCCATGCCATGTATTGCTCTGTAGTGAGTGGTTCAAGCTCACCAACATGCCTACTTATTGTTGTTCCTGCCATGTTTGAATATGTAATATAACTTGCCATGTTTACATGGGTGCCATCATATTTTCTGTGCCTTTTTGGCTCATGTTCAGTAAGGGACTTTTGATCTATGCAATTAGTAGTATCATGCCATGCTTTTGTTTGCCATGATAGCTTCCTATAACATGTTGTTTGATAGCTCTAAACATTGCAACCTGATGTTATTTCTGCTGAAGTCTGAAACTGTTATTATTTGCAATCTTACCATGTCATTTTGAGCATGTTCTAGCCTTTTCTGGAGATAGCTCAGTGTTCATGTTTTGTTATGCCTTACATGTACTTCGTGCCCATGCCTTTTGTTATTATGTTGGGGTGCTGTAGCATGTTGTTTTGATGCTTGTAAGATGCCTAGTTGCTGTTATGGACAGATTGTTGTTATGACTTGTATAGTGTGTATGTGTTGCACTGTTGCTCCGTTTTGAGTGTGCTCTATATGAAACTTGCTTGTTTTTGCATGTAGTTACATATTATCATGTTGCATCTTTGTTTTGAGGTGTTTTCTTGATGTTTGGGTGCATTTTGCATCAATGCCATGCTTAACTTGTTTTGCTCATATCTTCTAGGCCGTAGCTCCGAATCTAATGAACTTTATATGTAACTTTTGTGTAGATCATCTTGGTGATCTTTAACTTGCTGTTTAACAACTTGAACATAAGGTTTATTCAGTTCTGGACCAATTTCGAAATATGCATATGAGGACTTACCGGAATTGTTATATGTTGTTTCCGGCCTCATTTAAACTTGCCTTGATGTGTTGTTCCTGTTTGCATCATCTCTTGCCATGAGTAGCTTCATGTAGCCTTGTCATTAATCATGCTTGTTGTGCATCATGTCTTGTTCATGTGTGGTGTGTTTACTATGTTGTGTGCTTCTTCTTGATAGTTCCCGTTTCGTTGCGATCGTGAGGATTTGTACGTCTACGTGTGGTTCGTCTTCGTGGCTTCATATTCTTCATGGACTCGTTCTTCTTCCTTGCGGGATTTCAGGCAAGATGACCGCTACCCTAGATCTCACTACTATCATTGCTATGCTAGTTGCTTCATTCTTTCGCTATGCTGCGTTACCTATCTGTTGCTCATCAAGCCTCCCAAATTGCCATGAACCTCTAACCTTTGACACCATTCCTAGCAAACCGTTGCTTGGCCATGTTACCGCTTTGCTCAGCCCCTCTTATAGCGTTGCTAGCTGCAGGTGAAGTTGAAGATTTCTCCATGGTGGACAGGGTTATGTTGGGATATCACAATATCTCTTATACTATTAATGCATCTATATATTTGGTAAAGGGTGGAAGGCTCGGCCTTATGCCTGGTGTTTTGTTCCACTCTTGCCGCCCTAGTTTCCGTCCTAACGCGGTCGGGTGATTTATGGGACCCCCCTGACAGTTCGCTTTGAATAAAACTTGTCCAGCAAGGCCCAACATTGGTTTTACCATTTACCTCACCACCACCTATATTTCCCTTGGGAGTAATTAACCCAAGGGTCATCTTTATTATAGCCCCCCCAGGCCAATGCTTGTCTAAGTGTTGGTCCAAACCAGAGCCACTTGCGGTGCCGCCCCTAGGCAACTTGGGGTATCGTCGGTTGCCGTACGTAGTGTTCATCCAGTGTTGCCCTGAGAACGAGATATGTGCAGCTCCTATCGGGATTGTCGGCGCATCGGGCGGCTTTGCTGGTCTTGTTTTACCATTGTCGAAATGTATTGTGAACCGGGATTCCGAGACTGATCGGGTCTTCCTGGGAGAAGGTCTATTCCTTCGTTGATCGCGAGAGCTTGTCATGGGCTAAGTTGGGACACCCCTGCATGGTATAAACTTTCGAGAGCCGTGCCCGCGGTTATGTGGCAGATGGGAATTTGTTAATGTCCGGTTATAGATAACTTGACACCAGATCCGAGTTAAAACGCATCAACCGTGTGTGTAGCCGTGATGGTCTCTTCTCGGCGGAGTCCGGGAAGTGAACACGGTTTCTGTGTTATTTTTGACGTAAGTAGGAGTTCAGGATCACCTCTTGATCATTGCTAGCTTCACGACCGTTCCGCTTGCTCTCTTCTCGCTCTTCTTTGCATATGTTAGCCACCATATATGCTTAGTCGCTGCTGCAACCTGACCACTTTACCCCTTCCTTTCCCATTAAGCTTTGCTAGTCTTGATACCCATGGTAATGGGATTGCTGAGTCCTCGTGGCTCACAGATTACTACAACAACAGTTGCAGGTACAGGTTATGCGATGATCGTGACACGAGCGCGATGTTTGCTTGTTTGGAGTTCTTCTTCTGCTTCTTCTTTGATCAGGGGATAGGTTCCAGGTCGGCAGCCTAGGCTAGCAGGGTGGATATTGTTTGAGTTTCTGTTTATGATTCATCCGTAGTCGGATGTTGTTCTTGTATGATGTATAGTTGTATTCATGTGGCTTTGTATGCCTTTTGTATGTATCCCCTCTATTATGTAATGGTTGATGTAATGATATCCACCTTGCAAAAGAGTTCCAATATGCGGGTCTATCCTTGGTGGGACCTTCGAGTCCCTTTTGGATAGGGTCGCATATTGGGCGTGACAATGAAGCTACTCATGGCAAGAGATGATGCATACAAGAGCAACACATCAAGGCAAGTTTAAATGAGGACGGAAACAACATATAACAAGTCCGGTAAGTCCTCATATGCAAATATCGAAATTGGTCCATATCTGAATAAACCTTAGGTTCAAGTTGTTAGACAGCAAGTTAAAATGCACCAAGATGATCTACACGAAATTCTAGTTAAGTTACATATAAAGTTCATTAGATTTGGAGCTACGGCCTAGAAGATATGAGCAAAGCAAGTTAAACATGGCAATGATGCAAAATGCATCCAAACATCAACCAAACACCTCAAAACAAGGATGCAACATGATGAGATCAATCTACGTAAAAAACTAAGCAAGTTTCATATAGAGCATGCTCAAAACGGAGCAACGGTGCAACACATACACTCCAAACAAGGTATAACAACAATTGATCCAAAACAGCAACTAGGCATCTTTTAAGCACGAAAACAATATGTTACAGCATCCTAACATGATAACAAAAGGCATGTACATGAAGTACAGGTAAATCATGACAAAACATGAACACTGAGCTATCTTCATAAATCACTTGAACATGCTCAAAACGACATGGCAAGATTGCAAATAATAACAGTTTATAGACTTGGTAGAAATAACATCAGGTTGCAATGTATAGAGCTATCAAACAGCATGCTACAGGAACTTCAAACGGAAAAAAGGCATGGCATGCTAATACTAAATACAAAGAACAAAACTCCCTTACTGAACTAATTCCAAAGATCAACTGAAAACATGTTAGCATCCATGCAAACATGGCAATTGATATGACAGATTCGGACATGACAGGAACAACAATAAGTAGGCATGTCGGTGAGCTTGTACAACTCACCACAGATCAATACATGGCATTACAAGGTGAACAACAGTAAGACGACATATTTGTGAAGCTAAGCATGGCAAGAGCAAGTTCATAAGGTACATAGATCACTAGCAAAGGTCATGGCAAAACTGAACTTAATGTAACCAGGCTGACAGCAACATTATTTAGGAGTATGAGAGCAAGATAACAACAAGCTACAGCAGGCCATAAATGCAACTAGGGGCACTGATGGATAGAGCATCACATGTATAACAAATCATCCTTATTTAACATCTCCAGATTATGCGCAGAATAAGTTGTAGCCGCATGTTTACTTAGTATCATGATATAGTAGATTCAGACTAGCAAAACAGTAACAGCAAGTACCCTACTTCACGAGCTCGATGCACTCACTACAAGACTCACCAAATTACATGGATTGCACCACAGTAAATATGGCATGATGTAGTTCAAAACACATGTAGACATCAAGCTCATAGGATGCACACATAAAATACAATGAAAAAGACAAATCACCAAGTTCTGTTATCAGACAACAATTAACATCATATAGCACTATTGTAACGATGTTTAGGGCAACAAGATGAACTCAAACAAGCATGGCACAATGGAAAAAGTGAAGAGCATCTCACAACGAACATTTTGACATATTACATGCATGAAACGGAACAGCACACATGAAGTTATGGCATGATGAATAGAGCAACATAATGCAATTTTTCAGGGACGGTCAAAATTCGGGGCCAACTTTCGTGGATCTGGATCCAGATCTGACGCGCGCGGATCGAGGCAGGGCCTGGGCACTCGCCGGAGTTGAGGCCGGAGACGGAGGGGGGTGGCGGCCAGAGGCGGCGGGGTCACCGGATCCTGGTGGATCTGGCCGGGGCGGCTCCATTCCCGGCGGTGGGAGCTCCGGCGGCTGCAGTCGACGGCAGCCGCGGCGGACGGCGAGGTGGGGTCCGGCGAGGGCTCAGGGTCAGCTCCGGGCAGGCGAGGGCGACGGAGGAGGTTGGGCGACGGGCGCACGGGCGCGGCCCGGCGATCTTGGGGCGGCGGAGGAACTCCGGGCGGTCGGGGCGGCGCACCGGCGAAGAGGCGGCGGCGGCGCACGGCGCACGGCGGCGGCGGCGCGGTTTGCGGCGGCGGGGCGCTCGGGGCCGGCGGCGAATGGCGGGAGCGAGGCGGCCGCGGGGCAGAGAGGGGCATGCGAGGCGCGTGGGCGCTCGGGCCCGGCGGGCTCGGGCTGGCCGGCCGTGGGCTCGCGGGCCCGACGATGCGGAGGGGAGAGAGAGAGGGCCGGCGGGGACACGTGGAAACGTGCGGTTGGTCGGGGGCGGTGGAGCGGACATGTCTGGTGGTGGGAGGATGTGTCCGGCGGCGCGAGGAAGGGGAACGCTAGGGTTTGGACCCTGGATTTCGGGGGAGAGGGCATATATATAGGTAGAGGGTGCTAGGAGACTCCAAATGAGGTGCGGCTTTCGCCCACACGATCACGATCTAATGACCGAGAGCATGGAGGGGGTTTGGATGGGCTCATGGGCTGTGGTGAAGAGGGGCTGGGCTACAAAGAGAGAGGGGCTTTGGGCTAACTCGGTTAACCGTTGGGGCATCAAACGACCTCCAAATGGAACGAAATTTGACGGGCGATCTACCGGTGCTATACCAAGGCAACTCGGCAAATCTCGGCTCATTCCGAGAATGTTTTTATTCCGCTCACGAAACAAGATTTGAGAGGGGCGACGGGCGCGTGCGAGTGTGGTCGGGCTCAGAACGGACAACAGAGAGAACCGACGGAACCCAAACGGATGCAAGTTTTGAAAAACATGCATATGAAATACAGATGATGACATGGCAAAATGCAAAACGCAAGCAAATGACATGGCAACGACGGTGAATAACTGGAAGACACCTGGCGCATCGACTCCGGGGTGTTACAACTCTCCTCCACTAACAAGAGATCTCGTCCCGAGATCTTAGGAACGAGACGGAAGAGAAGGGATGAGGTGAAATAAGAATGCAAGAGAAGAAGCAAAGAATGGAGAGCACTCGAGAAGAAGAGGGGAACGACGAAAATGACGAGAATCGAAATTACATGGAATCAGATAGACTATGAAACCACTCCGGTTAGAATGAGATAAGAAACGAATAAGACTGAAAGGATTTCAGTAACACTCCGACTGAAAATGGAAGGAATAGAACATGAACTTCACAACATGGAATGACACTTGATGAAGACAAGACACCAAACCTCCGGAAAGAATTGAAAAAGTTGAATCAAAAGAACGGAGAATAAAATGACAACTTGTGCCACGAATGAAATTGAAAGCATCTTTAGAAGGAAGTTTTAAACGGAGTTGTTGAGAAAATCAACAACGAAAAGAATAAGCTTGTTGTGGTCTTATAGGTAACATCTCAAGATCATAAGGTGATAACCGGCCACAAACGGAAATGATTGGATTGCTTAGAAGAACGAAGAAATGCAAAACTCCACTTCAAAAGATTACAGAGATTTAATTTCACTTCGAAAAGCAAGAAGGAAAGATACTTGAGCTCCTTCGATAAGAATGTTGATGAACACTTGAGGAATTAATTAAATCATGATGAGCAACCGCGAAGAACTCTGGTAACAAAAAGATGATGAGATAGAATGAAGGATGAAAGAATAAGATTAAAGCTTGCGACGATTTAGATGGGGGTTCCGATGAAATGGCCGAGGAAATTTGAACTCCGGAAAAGAAAAGATGAAAACACTTGGAGCTAGAATTTATTCCTCACGAACAAACTCTAAGGAAGGGATTACTTTACGATGATGAAGTAAGAATAAGAATTACATTATGCTATCCTCACCAAATTAAATTGATGACAAGCAACGGATTTGGCATGCAACTTATTCTTGTTGAAAAGGATTAGGGGGGGGGGGGTATAGCACAAAACTTGAGAAAGTCTTCATGAACCACCGGTATGATTTGAAAGAATGAATGGATTAAAATGATAATCAAGGGAAAAGAATCTTGAACGAACCACCGTAAGAATTCGAAAATGACTGATGAAAGAGACTGAATCACCGGGAAGAATTAGAAAAGCACAAAGATACATGAGGGAATTAAGAGACAAGATAATGACGTGATCGCGAACTGATTGAAGAATACTTGAACGAAGCACCAGAAGAATTGAGATGAACGAAGGTGCACGGATATAGAATAATTGGAGAACAAATCTGAAAACTAGGAACGAAGAAATATTCCAAAAAGATGACCTCCGGATGATCGAGACGGATAAAAAAACAACTCTTGAAATACTCCGGATGGATTAAAAGAATATCTGACAAATGGAATAATTTGCGAGGCTAACATGAAGCTGGAACCACGAAACTTTGAGAGAACAGACAAGATTTAGAGGAAAAACTCTTCTTCTATCTTCGAATGAGGATGGAAAACACCACCAAAATTACTGAGATACTCCGGAAGAATGAAAAGCGAAGAGGTTGAGCCAACAATGAAAAGAATTTGAAAGAGATCTTGGACAAGGCATGTGACTGATGGGATCCATTCTTACATCGCACTTGAAAAGAATTTGAGAGTAACTTCGGAATAATTATAAGAGTTAGGTAAGATCCTGGGAAAAGACCTGTGGTTTAGGGCCCACTGAAGAGATAACACCGTTGGAAAGGATTTTTCAAGAGATAGATGATGCACCGGAACAATTTAAATATTTGAATGAGGTGACAACCTCGAATTAATTGGAACACAGAAGAATCTCCTGAGATGTCTTTTGAACTCCGGAATGATTGAATGGCGAGAGGCAAACGAGCAAGGAGAACACTTTAGCCAAGGGAAAGAATACGATAAACACCGAAAAACTTGAATTGAATGCACCAGAAAAAGAAAAAGAGGTGAAGAATGTCGAACAAAACGAGAATTCACCGATTGGAACAATTGATGAAACACTGAAGAGGCTACACACGAATGACATTGATGCTCAAAAGAAACTCAGGCTCTGTTAAGAAGAGGGTGGGAGGGCGGGAAAAACAAAGGCACCTTGGAAGGGGGAACCGACGAATATCTTGAAGAGAAAACACCGATCGAAAGAAAGCAAAGGCTTCACACGAGTAGGATGGATACTCGATTACTGACTCCGGCTTTGAGATGAAAAAGGGGTGGGTGGGTGGGAAAAGAAAAAAACTGAGGATTGAACTTGCAAAAACGGAGACGGTCGAATCACCTTGACGAGAAATGCACCGTATGAAAAGAGCTGAGAACCAACAATCGAAAAACCAACTGCGTCCTAAAGAAAATTTGAAAGGAAAGAGGAGTAATTCAAAACACCTACGTCAAGATTCCTCACCAGAGCGATGAAGGGACTGAGGAGTACAAAGAATTCCTACTCTCCGATATAACTATACTTAGAAATAGGTTTTCCTCTAGACTCGACAACGACCAACTACACGATCAATCAAGGGGGCTCCTATGGTCGGTCGAGGCTCTGATACCAACTTGTCACGCCCAATATGCGACCCTATCCAAGAGGAACTCGAAGGTCCCACCAAGGATAGACCCGCATATTGAAACTCTTTTGCAAGGTGGATATCATTACATCAACATTACATAATAGATGGGGATACATGCAAGGCATACAAATGCCGCAAGAATACATCAATACATCATACATAAGATCAACATCCGACTACGGATGAATCATAAACAGGAACTCAAACGACATCCACCCTGCTAGCCCAGGCTGCCGACCTGGAACCTATCCCCTGATCGAAGAAGAAGCAAAAGAAGAACTCCAAAACAAGCACATCACTCTCGCGTCATGATCATCGCAACTGTTGTTGTAGTAATCTGTGAGCCATGAGGACTCAGCAATCCCATTACCATGGGTATAGAGACTAGCAAAGCTTAAAGGGAAAGGAAGGAGAAAAGTGGTGAGGTTGCAGCAATGACTAAGCATATATGGTGGCTAACATACGCAAATGAGACCGAGAAGGGAAGCAAACGGAATGGTTGTGATGCTTGCAATGATCAAGAAGTGATCCTGAACTCCTACTTACGTCAAACACAACCCAAAACCGTGTTCACTTCCCCGATTCCGCCAGGAAGAGACCATCACGGCTACACACGCGGTTGATGCATTTTAGTTAAGTCAAGTGTCAGGTTCTCTACAACCAGACATTAACAAATTCCCATCTGCCACATAACCACGGGCACGGCTCTCGAAAGTTTATATCCTGCAGTGGTGTCCCAACTTAGCCCATCACAAGCTCTCACGGTCAACGAAGGATATCCTTCTCCAAGGAAGACCCGATCAGTCTCGGAATCCCAGTTTACAAGACATTTCGACTATGGTAAAACAAGACCAGCAAAGCCGCCCGATGTGCCGACAAATCCCGATAGGAGCTACACATATGTTGTTCTCAGGGCACACTGGATGAGCAAGACGTCGGGTTGGCATAGACCCTGGTTGCCCAGGGGGCGCCGGACATCGCTCTGTTGTGACCAGCACTTGGAGAAGCACTGGGCAGGGGGGGGGGGGTTAAAATAAAGATGACCCTCGAGATGCGACTCCCAAGGGAAAAAGGCTAGGTGAGGCAAATGGTAAAACGAAGGTTGGGCCTTGCTGGAGGAGTTTTATTCAAAGCGAACTCTCAAGGTGGTCCCATAAATCACCCAACCGCGTAAGGAACGCAAAATCAAGGAACATAACAACGGTATGACGGAAACTAGGGCGGCAAGAGTGGAACAAAACACCAAGTGAGGGAGTCCTGGACTAGGGGGTGTCCGGATAGCCGGACTATCATCATCGGCCGGACTCCAAGACTATGAAGATACAAGATTGAAGACTTCGTCCCGTGTCCGGTTGGGACTTTCCTTGGCGTGGAAGGCAAGCTTGGCAATATGAATATGTAGATCTCCTACCATTGTAACCGACTCTGTGTAACCCTAGCCCTCTCCGGTGTCTATATAAACCGGAGGGTTTTAGTCCGTAGGACGAACAACCATTACAACAATCATACCATAGGCTAGCTTCTAGGGTTTAGCCTCCTTTATCTCGTGGTAGATCCACTCTTGTACTACCCATATCATGAATATCAATCAAGCAGGAGTAGGGTTTTACCTCCATCGAGAGGGCCCGAACCTGGGTAAAAACATCGTGTCCCTTGTTTCCTGTTACCATCCGCCTAGACGCACAGTTCGGGACCCCCTACCCGAGATCTGCCGGTTTTGACACCGACATTGGTGCTTTCATTGAGAGTTCCTCTGTGTCATCACCGATAGGCTTGATGGATCCTTCAATCATCAACGACCACGCAGTCCAGGGTGAGACTTTTCTCCCCGAACAGATCTTCGTGTTCGGCGGCTTTGCACTGCGGGCCAATTTGCTTGGCCATCTGGAGCAGATCGAAAGCTACGCCCCTGGCCGTCAGGTCAGATTTGGAAGCCTAAACTTCACAGCCGACATCCGTGGAGACTTGATCTTCGATGGATTCGAGCCACAGCCGAGCGGGCCACACTGTCACGATGGGCATGATTTAGCTCTGCCGCCGGACAGTGCCCTGGAAGCCGCACATGAGTCCACTCCGACCCCTAGTTCGGAGCTGACCGCGCAGATCGAGGACAGGTGGCTGGACACCGCCTCGGGAGCTGCAATCTCTACGGCGATGGAGACGAATACTGACCTTGTCCCTCGTAAAGCTCGTGACTATGAGGTGCCGGACTCCTCACCGGACTCCGAACCTCCTGCGCCCCTACCAACCGAATCCGATTGGGCGCCGATCATAGAGTTCACCGCCGCGGACATCTTTCAACACTCACCCTTTGGCGACATCCTGAATTCGCTAAAACATCTCTCGTTATCAGGAGAGTCCTGGCCGGATTGCGGTCAGGACGGTTGGGATACGGACAACGAAGAAATTCGAAACCCACCCACCACCCACTTTGTAGCCACTGTCGGCGATCTAACCGACATGCTAGACTACGACTCCGAAGACATCGACGGTATGGACGACGATGCCAGAGACGACCAAGAACCAGCGCCTACGGGGCACTGGAAGACCACCTCGTCATATGACATATATATGGTGGACATCCCAAAGGATGGGAACAACGAAGAAGCAGCGGAGGCAGATTCCCCTAAGAAACAACCCAAGCTCCGACGTCAGCGGCGCCGCTCTAAATCCCGCCATAGCAAGAATGGAGATTCCAGCACCGGACATAATAATACCCCAGAAAGTGCCGAAGACAACCCCCTCCAGCAAGATTCAGCACAGGAGGACGGAGAAGCCAGCCCTCACGAGAGAGCGGCAGACGAAGAGGTCGAGGATGATAATTACATGCCTCCCTCCGGAGACGAGGAAAGCCTCAATGACGACGTATTTTTCGTGCCTGAGGATCCCGTCGAACAAGAGTGTTTTAAACATAGGCTTATGGCCACAGAAAACAGCCTAAAGAAAAAGCAGCAACAGCTCAGAGCTGATCAAGACCTGCTGGCCGACAGATGGACCGAAGTCCTCGCGGCCGAAGAGCATGAACTCGAACGCCCCTCCAAAAGCTACCCAAAACGCAAGTTCCTCTCCCAATTAGAGGAGGAGTATAAACCCTCATCACCAGCGCACAATACGGCAGACCGACCACCTCGCGGCTGCGACAGAGAGGCATCTAGGCCCTCCACCAGAACCGTACCCCGGCACCGCTCGAAAAGTGCGAAGCCACGGGGGAATGCGCCAGACTTGCGAGACGAATTGGAGGACAAGGCAAGACAATCAAGATCGATCTACGGATCACGTGGGCGCCCCACGATGCGAGACGACTACCGTCACGCCGGATACAGCAACTCCGGCCGGGCCGAACACAGTAGACAAAGCTCGCTGGAGCTACGTCGTGATATTGCCCAATATAGAGGCGCCGCACACCCACTATGCTTCACAGACGAAGTAATGGATCATCAAATCCCTGAAGGGTTTAAACCCATGAACATTGAATCCTACGATGGCACAAAAGACCCCACGGTTTGGATCGAAGACTATCTCCTTCATATCCACATGGCCCGATGCGACGATCTTCACGCCATCAAATATCTCCCACTCAAGCTTAAAGGACCAGCTCGGCATTGGCTTAACAGCTTGCCAGCAGAGTCAATTGGGTGTTGGGAGGACCTGGAAGCCGCATTCCTTGACAACTTCCAGGGCACATATGTGCGACCACCAGACGCTGATGACCTAAGCCACATAATTCAGTAGCCAGACGAATCGGCCAGACAGTTCTGGACACGGTTCTTAACAAAGAAAAATCAAATCGTCGACTGTCCGGATGCAGAGGCCCTCGCAGCCTTCAAACATAACATCCGCGACGAGTGGCTGGCCCGACACCTAGGACAGGAAAAGCCGAAATCCATGGCAGCCCTCACATCACTCATGACCCGCTTCTGTGCGGGGGAGGACAGCTAGCTAGCCCGCAGTAACAACCTCAGCAAAAATTCTGGCAGTCCGGATACCAAGGACCGCAATGGCAGGTCGCGTCGAAACAAAAACAAACACCGCGTTAACTGCGATAACACTGAGGATACGGCAGTCATTCCGGATTCAGAGGCTCTAAACCCGGTCAGCGGAAAAAGCTATTCAAAAGAACTACTCCGGGTCCGTCCAATTTGGACCGAATACTCGACCGCTCTTGCTAGATACATGGCACCCCCGAAAAACCAGCTAATCACACCAACAGGGATTGTTGGGTATTTAAGCAGGTCGGCAAGCTAATTGCCGAAAACAATGACAAGGGGCTGCATAGCGATGACGAGGAAGATACCGGGCCGCCGAACAGTAGAGGACAGAAGGGTTTCCTCCCACAAGTGCGGACGGTAAACATGATATACGCAACCCATATACCCAAGAGGGAACGGAAGCGTGCACTTAGGGATGTATATGCGATGGAGCCAGTCGCCCCGAAGTTCAATCCATGGTCCTCCTGCCCGATCACTTTCGATCGAAGGGACCACCCCACCAGTATCCGCCATGGCGGATACGCCGCGTTGGTTTTAGACCCAATCGTCGATGGATTTCACCTCACTAGAGTCGTGATGGACGGCGGCAGCAGCCTGAACTTGCTTTATCAGGACACAATGCACAAGATGGGCATAGACCCCTCAAGGATTAAACCTACAAAGAAGACCTTCAAAGGCGTCATACCAGGTGTAGAGGCCAAGTGTACAGGCTCAGTTACACTGGAAGTGGTCTTCGGATCCCCGGATAACTTCCGAAGCGAGGAGTTAATCTTCGACATAGTCCCGTTCCGCAGTTGCTATCACGCTCTGCTCGGACGGACCACGTTTGCAATGTTCAACGCGGTGCCACATTACGCATACCTCAAGCTCAAGATGCCAGGCCCTCGAGGAGTCATCACGGTCAATGGAAACATTGAACGCTCCCTCCGAACAGAGGAACACACAGCGGCTCTCGCGGCAGAAGTACAGAGCAGCCTTTTAAGGCAATTTTCGAGTCCGGCCGTTAAGCGACTGGACACGGCCAAACGCTCCCGGAGTAACATACAACAAGACCACCTGGCACATTCCGAGCACGCGTAGCAATGAGGCCCCAACCCCAGCCCTCGCATAATTGCAAGACCAGTCCTTCGCGTACATCATTATGCTCTGGAGATACCATGGGCATAGGGGGAGGGGCACGACCACGACAGGCCCAGAGTACGGTTTAACCACACCAGGGGCTCCCAAGTACGTCGGTCTTTTTCTTTTTCTTTTTTCTTATCCACAGGACTCCGTTCACCAGAGGCCTTGTCCGGCAGTAGACCTGCCGAACTAACGATGCAACGGCCAGGGAAGGAGAAAGGCTACGACGAACACTAAGGTGGTCTCCATTACGAGCATTAAATCTGTTTAATACACCATTCCGCAGCCTACCCCTGGAGGGGGACACGTTTAAATAGTCCGATCCCTTGCTTACCGCACTATTTGTATCGCTCTGCCTTCATGGCAGTATTTCTAAATAAACAATGCATCGCTTTTTTGCTTATAGCCGCATTTCTTTTTTCTTATATATATATATATATATATATATATATATATATATATATATATATATATATATATATGTTCATTTACGACATCCTGCATCCGTACACTTTGGTACGGCCGAATACACCAGGGGCTTATGTTCCCCGCATTATGGTGTGATAAGTCCGAACACTTTCCCAAGTGCGGCACCCCAAACTTATAGCATTATATGCATCGGCTCCGAATCATGTCTTGGGTCAATAGTTGGGTTTGCCCGGCTCCCATGTTTTGGTACCTTACGTTCAGTTTTATCGGCTAAGGGAGCACTGGGAGAACCACTGCGATTGCACCCCGGTTGAGCTGGGCGAGCGCCTCAGTGGAGAAAGCTAAAACTGACCGTCATGATAAGGCGAGAGCTGATCGCTATTCGAGAGGTCTTTTTGAGTCCCTAAAGACTTATGCCGCTTAGAGCGAGGAACCGGCTGTGTCCGGCCCAGGCGTGGATAGCGCCCCGAACTCGGTCTTGCGAATACTAGGGGCTTCGCCGAAATTTAAAATTATAGAATTTTATGGCTAAGTGAGAGTGTTCAAGCATTATAAGCCCGGTTGCCTTGTTCGTTGTGTTGAGCGCCTCCCTAGATGGACCCAAAAATGGGAACAAGAGCGCTCAAGTTTATCCCGAACACCCCAGCACTCGTGGCATGGGGGCTGAAGTCGACGACTTGCCATCTCTTAGATTTGATAAACGGCCGCACAGAAGGTAATATTTTAAATCAATAAGCGTTGCTTAGCGCACATGAACAAAGTTTTCAGCGCACAGGATAACATATTGCGAGGCTAATCAAATATTACATCTTTGGAGCACTCATCCGCAATCTTGCGGGCACCCTTCAGGACACTCTTATAATACATTTCGGGCGTGGGATACTCCTTGCCCGCCGGCGGTGCGTCCGTCAGAAGCTTCTCAGCATCCAGCCTGCCCCAGTGCACTTTTGCACGGGCAAGGGCCCGACGGGCACCTTCAATGCAGGCAGAGCGCTTGACGACTTCCACCCAGGGACATGCATCCACCAGCCGCCGCACCAGGCCGAAGTAGCTCCCAGGCATGTCCTCCTGGGGCCACAGCCAAACTATGAGGCCCTTCATGGCCTGTTCGGATACCTTGTGGAGCTCGACCAGCTGCTTCAGCTGGTCGCTAAGGGGCACCGGATGTCCGGCCTCAGTATATTGAGACCAGAAGACCTTCTCCGTCGAGCTCCCCTCCTCGGCCCGGTAGAATGCGGGCGCATCGGACACGCTGCGAGGCAGATCTGCAAATTCTCCTGGAGAGCTCCGAATTCGGGTAAGTAACAGGTAATTCACTTTCACATGCTTGCTTTGCATGAAAAAAGCCTTACCCGCTGCTATTTTCTTCAAATCCTCGACCTCCTGGAGGGCCTTTTGGGCTTCAGCCTTAGCGGCTTTTGCGCCCTCAAGAGCCCATGCAAGCTCGGACTCTCGAGTCCTCGAGTCGCGCTCCAAACCCTCATGTTTTTCCATGAGAGCCTAGAGCTCTTGCTGCACCTCCGCCACCCTCGCCTCCTGCTTCTCTCGCTCGGCTCGCTCTGCGGCCGGATTGCGTTCGGCCGCAGACACCGCCTCCTTCAAGGTCGCCACCTCGTTCGTCGCCCCTGGAGTACCCACGTTATCCTTGTTATTTTTCTTGCAACCAAAATCCTTTTCTGTAAGTTACAAATTCAATATGGTGTTACTCACCTTCCCTGTCCTCGAGCTGCTTCTTGGCACGGCCGAGCTCACTCTCGGACCGCTCGAGGTTCTGCTTTAAAGCATCGACCTCTGCAGTCAGTGCGGCGGAGGTCAGCAGCGCAGCCTGCAATCCCATATTGACATAATTTTTAGACCTCCTACGTATATCTTTTTAGATCCTCAGTCCGGCTTTTCTTTCCGAACACCGAACCGAGCATCAGGGGCTACTGTCTATGCGGTATTACATCACATATTTTAAATTTCTTACCTCAAAGCCCGTTAGAAGGCTGCTGCAGGCTTCGGTCAGCCCGCTCTTGGCGAGCTCAACCTTCTGAATCACCGCACTCATTATAGTGCGGTGTTCTTCCTCGATGGAAGCGCCGTTGAGCGCCTCCAACAAGTTGTCCGGCGCCTCCGGTTGGACGGAGGCCGCCGGTGCCATGGTCTTGCCCTTCTCACGAAGGGGCCGCCTGCCGGACTCCGGAACCACTACTGGTTCCGGTGCGGAGTCCGGTGCAAGGTCCGGGAGGTTTCCTTGCGGCACCTTCGGAGCCTCCTCCTCCTGATGGGTCCCCTCACGGGATCCCACCTCGGCGTAGCCAGCGTCACGGGGAGTTGAGGCGGTTGGGAGGGAATCCACATCTGACGGTGCCAAGGACCCGCTCGATGAAGCGGGAAGATCTTCCTCGGCCGGACTACAAGTTGTATGCGGCATTAGAAGGACACTACATGGAACAAAGAAAAACTATAAACCATTCAGGGATCCGGATACATACGATCTTGCCAGAGGCTTGGCCCTTGAAGGCAACTCCTCGTCGCCGTTGTCGGCGTTGGCGGAGCTGTCCGGAGGAAGGGTCCTTCCCTTCTTGGACCCTTCGGCCTCCCCCGTTGGGGAAGCCTTCCTCTTCTTCTCTCCCCCCTCTTGGGGAGTGGCCTCTTTCTCCTCCTCGTCTTCGGGAGAGGAGTCCGCCTCGGAGCCATCAGACGACGAGTCCGATACCACCTAGCGCCGGGAACTTCTTCGGATTCCCGTGGCCTTCTTCTTGGCCTTCTTCTCCGGCACCACATATAGTGCCGGGACTAGCAGCCCCGTTAAACGGGTATCCGCTGGGTCTTCGGGGAGGGGAGCCGGACGGTTAACCTGTCCGAACGTCCTCTGCCAGTCCTGTTAAAGGCATTGGGAGTTTTAGAGCCCACATAGAGTCACACTATGAAAGAAATAAATGTCCCATAAAGGATAACATGTCTTACCGCGCCGGCCGGGCGCTTCGTGCTGAATCCGCGATCTTCAGTTGCGGATGCAGGGGCTTCTCCCCCCTTGAACAGCACCCTCCAGGCCGCTTCGTACGTTGTGTCGAAGAGCCTGCTAAGGGTCCGGTGCTGTGCCGGATCAAACTCCCACAGATTGAAGGCCCGTTGTTGGCATGGGAGAATCCGGCGGACGAGCATGACCTGGATCACATTGACAAGCTTAAGCTTCTTGTTCACCACGGTCTGGAGACAGGACTGGAGTCTGGTCAGCTCCTCCGAACTGCCCCATCGCAAGCCCTTCTCTTTCCAGGAGGTGAGCTGCATGGGGTACCAGATCTGAACTTGGGGGCCGCTGCCCATTTAGGGTCACGCGACTCGGTGATGTAGAACAACCCCGATTGCCACCCTTTGATGGACTCCACGAAGGCACCCTCGAGCCAGGTGACATTGGGCATTTTGCCCACCATGGCACCTCCGCACTCCGCTTGAACGCCCTTCACCACCTTCGGCTTGACATTGAAGGTCTTTAGCCACAAGCCGAAGTGAGGCTGGATGCAGAGGAAGGCCTCGCACACGACGTTAAACGCCGAGATGTTGAGGATGAAGTTTGGCGCCAGATCGTGGAAGTCTAGGCCGTAGTATTACTTGAGCCCCCGGACGAAGGGATGTAGTGGGAAGCCCAGTCCGCGGAGGAAGTGGGGAAGAAATACGACCCTCTCATGGGGCCTGGGGTGGGGATGAGCTGCCCCTCGTCGGGCAGCCGGTGCGCGATGTCGCTGGACAGGTATCCGGCGCCGCACAGTTTCTCGATGTGCCCCTCCGTAACGGAGGAGGCCATCCACTTGTCTCCCACTCTGGACATGGCTGGAGAAGGTTGAGGCGAGAGGTGCGGACTTGGGCACTGGAGCTCGAGTGCGCGGAGATGGATAGGCAAAGGAGGAAGAAGGCGTAGGTAAAAAAGGTGGATCCTTATCCCCTTATATATGGGCGGACAAAGACTATGCGTCCCCACCGGCCTGGTAAAACTCGCCTATCTCCCAAGCGCCACAATCAATGGCGCGGTTGGGTTACCCACGTCCGTATTGATGGGAATCCCGGAATAAGGGGAACACGATCTCTGCTTTGACAAGACGTGCCAAGGAAACCGCTTCGCTAAACGCGCTGAGGTGGTATAGTAAAAACAATTCAAGTAAAGGCTTGGTAGTGGTGTGACGTCATGCCACAAAATACGTTAGCAGATTGAGCTTGTGTACATATTATTCTCTCTACAGTAGTATGTAGAATTTATTTTGGAGAGCCGGACGCTATCCTAGTGTTCACAATCTTCTATGAATTAATTCGAAGGAGGAACCCGCCTTGCAATGTCGAACAATATGCGCGCCGGACTCATCGTCATTGAAGCCTGGTTCAGGGGCTACTGAGGGAGTCCTGGACTAGGGGGTGTCCGGATAGCCGGACTATCATCATCGGCCGGACTCCAAGACTATGAAGATACAAGATTGAAGACTTCGTCCAGTGTCCGGATGGGACTTTCCTTGGCGTGGAAGGCAAGCTTGGCAATACGGATATGTAGATCTGCTACCATTGTAACCGACTCTGTGTAACCCTAGCCCTCTCCGGTGTCTATATAAACCGGAGGGTTTTAGTCCGTAGGACGAACAACCATAACAACAATCATACCATAGGCTAGCTTCTAGGGTTTAGCCTCCTTGATCTCGTGGTAGATCCACTCTTGTACTACCCATATCATCAATATCAATCAAGCAGGAGTAGGGTTTTACCTCCATCGAGAGGGCCCGAACCTGGGTAAAAACATCGTGTCCCTTGTCTCCTGTTACCATCCGCCTAGACGCACAGTTCGGGACCCCCTACCCGAGATCCGCCGGTTTTGACACCGACACCAAGCATTATGCCGAGCCTTCCACCCTTTACCAAGTATATAGATGCATTAATTAAATAAGAGATACTGTGATATCCCAACATAATCCTATCCTCCATGGAGCAATCTTCAACTTCACCTGCAACTAACAATGCTATAAGAGGGGCTGAGCAAAAGCGGTAACATAGCCAAGCAACGGTTTGCTAGGAATGGTGAAAAGGTTAGAGGCTGACATTGCAATTTGGGAAGGCTTCAAGAACAATTGATAGGAAGCGCAGCATAGCGATAGAACGAAGCAACTAGCATAGCAATGATAGTAATGAGATCCAAGGTGACGGTCATCTTGCTTGAAATCCCGCTAGGAAGAAGAATGAGTCAATGAAGAAGATGAAGCCACGAAGACGAACCAAGTGTAGACGAACGAATCCTCACGATCGCAACAAAACAGGAATTAACGAGAAGGAGCACAACCGGAAAGAAGCAAACAACAAGGTAAACACACAACACATAGAAAAGACATGATGCACAACAAGCATGATGCATGACAAGGCTACATGAAGCTACTCATGGCAAGAGATGAAGCATACAAGAGCAACACATCAAGGCAAGTTTAAATGAGGCCGGAAACATCATATAACAAGTCTGGTAAGTCATCATATGCAAATTTCTAATTTGGTCCAGATCTGAATAAACCTTAGGTTCGAGTTGTTAAACAGCAAATACAAAATGCACCAAGATGATCTACACAAAATTCTAGTGAAGTTACATATAAAGTTCATTAGATTTCGACCAACGGCCTAGGAGATATGAGCAAAGCAAGTTAAACATGGCATTGATGCAAAATGCATCCAAACATCAAGCAAACACCTCAAAACAAGGATGCAACATGATAAGATGAATCTACATGCAAAACTAAGCAAGTTTCATATAAAGCATGCTCAAAACGGAGCAATGGTGCAACACATACATTCCAAACAAGAAATAACAACAATCTGTCCAAAACAGCAAATAGGCATCTTGCAAGCATCAAAACAATATGCTACAGCATCCTAACATCATAAAAAAAAGGCATGGACATGAATTATAGGTAAATCATGACAAAACATGAACACTGAGCTATCTCCAGAAATCACTAGAACATGCTCAAAAGGACATGGCAAGATTGCAAATAATAACAGTTTACAGACTTGGCAGAAATAACATCAGGTTGCAATGTTTAGAGCTATCAAGCAACATGCTACAGGAACTTAACATGGCAAACAAATTCATGGCATGCTAATCAAAACTCCCTTACTGAACTAATTCCAAAGATCAACAGAAAACATGGTAGCATCCATGCAAAGATGGCAAGTGATATGACAGATTCGGACATGGCAGGAACAACAATAAGTAGGCATGTTTGTGAGATTGTACAACTCACCACGGAGCAATACATTGAATGACAAGGTGATCAAAAGTAGAAAGACATCTTTATGAAGCTAAGCATGGCAAGATCAAGTTCATAGGGTACATAGATCACTAGCAAAGCTCATGGAAAAACCGAACTTAATGTAACCAGGCTGACAGCAACATTATTTAGCAGTATGAGAGCACGATAACAACTAGCTATAGCAGGCCATAAATGCAACCAGGCGCATGGATGGATATATCATGACATGTATAACAAATCATCCTGAGTGAACATATCCAGATTATGCATAGAATGACTTGTAGCAGCAGGTTTACATAACATCATGATATAGCAGATTCAGACTAGCAAAACAGTAACAACAAGTACCCTACTTCACGAGCTCGATGCACTCACTACAAGACTCACCAAATTACATGGATTACACCATAGTAAATATGGCATGATGTAGTTCAAAACACATGTAGATATCAAGCTCATAGGATGCACACATAAAATACAATGAAAAAGACAAGTCACCAAGTTCTGTTATCAGACAGGAGTTAACATCATATAGCACTCATGCAACGATGTTTAGAGCATCAAGATGAACTCAAACAAGCATGGCACAGTGGAACAAATTGCAGAGCATCTCACAGCGAACATTTTGACATATTGTATGCATGAAACGGAGCAGCACACAAGAAGTTATGGCATGATGAACAGAGCAACATAATGCAATTCTTCATGGACGTGGGCAAAATTCGTGGTTAACCTTCGTGGATCTAGATCCAGATCCGACGAGCGCGCAGATCGAGGCGGGGCCAGGGCACTCGACAGTTGAGGCCGGATACGGAGGGGGAAGGCGGCCGGAGGCGGCGGGGTCACCGGATCCGGGCGGATCTGGCCGGGGCGGCTCCATTCCCGGCGGTGGGAGCTCCGGCGGCGGCAGTCGACGACGGCCGCGATGGACGGCGAGGCGGGGTCCGGCGAGGGCTCGGGGTCAGCTCCGGGCAGGCGCGGGCGACGGAGGAGGTCGGGCGACGGGCGCACGGGCGCGGCCCGGCGATCTCGGGGCGGCGGAGGAGCTCCGGGCGGTCGGGGCGGCGCACCGGCGAAGAGGCGGCGGCAGCGCGCGGTGCACGGCGGCGGCGGCGCGGTCCGCGGCGGCGGGGTGCTCGGGGCCTGCGGCGAACGACGGAGCGAGGCGGCCGCGGGGCAGAGCGGGGCACGGGAGGCGCGTGGGCGCTCGGGCCCGACGCGGCTCGGGCGGGCCGGCCGTGGGCTCGCGGGCCCGGCGGTGCGGAGGGGGAGAGAGAGGGCCGACTGGGACACGTGGCAACGTGCGGTTGGTTGGGGGCGGTGGAGCGGACATGTTCGGCGGTGGGAGGATGTGTCTGGCGGCGTGAGGAAGAGGAAGGCTAGGGTTTGGACCCGGGATTTCGGGGGAGAGGGCATATATATAGGTAGAGGGAGCTAGGAGACTCCAAATGAGGTGCGGTTTCGCCCACACGATCACGATCGAACAACCAAGATCATGGAGGGGGTTTGGATGGGCTCATGGGCTGTGGTGAAGAGGGGCTGGGCTGCAAAGAGAGAGGGGCTTTGGGCTAACTTGGTTAACCGTTGGGGCATCAAACCACCTCCAAATGGAACGAAATTTGACGGGCGGTCTACCGGTTCTATACCAAGGCCACTCGGCAAATCTCAGCCCATTCCGAGAACGTTTTTCTCCCGCTCACGAAACAAGATTTGAGAGGGGCTATGGGCACGTGCGAGTGTGGTCGGGCTCAGAATGGACAACGGAGAGAACCAACGGAACCCGAACGGATGCAAGTTTTGAAAAACATGCAGATGAAATACAGATGATGACATTGCAAAATGCAACACGCAAGAAAATGACATGGCAACGATGGCGAATAACTGGAAGACACCTGGCGCATCGAATCCGGGGCGTTACACTGATGCACAGGAAGAGCAGTTGAATATACAAACATTGTCAACAAATGCAATGAGAAATACAAAAAAAGGACGTCATGATATAATTCACATATATGACGCTTGGCTAAACAGTATGGCATTGCATAATTCACATATATAATGCCTCACAACAAGATAGCATTGCATAATTCACATATATAATGTCTTGCAAGAAGATGGCATTCCATAATTCACATATATGGTAATTAGACACTAAACAGGTGGCATTCACATAAAGCATGTCTAAACTAAGCAAATGACATAGCAATGCAAGATACCATACACATGATATGAGAAACATAACCCTGCCAAATTAGAGCATGCACCTCAGGGGGGGGAATAGGACCGGTCATCTATCTCTGAATCCTCCTTTGAGGAGCTATCCGTAACCAGCAGGACATGCGATTCGTCAGATATCATTGTCTGCTCTGAAGACCTTGTTTCCACTCCATCTTTTTCCATGACCGTGCAGAATGGCTGATGCACAGGAAGAGCAATTGAATGTACCAAAATTGTTGACAAATTTAACACGTAATAAAAAATGATGGCATGATATAATTCACATATAAGATGACTGGCTAACCAGGGTGGCATTGCAAAATTCACATATATGATGCCTGGCCGAACAGGATGGCATTGCATGATTCACATATACGATAAAGAAACTAAACAAATGGCATTGACACAAAGCATGTCTAAACTAAGCAGATGACATATTTGATGTATACAGTAAGCAATGCAAGGCACCATATGCATGATATGACCAACATCAGAATACCATATTAGAGCGAAGACCTCAGGGGGTAAATATGAGTTGTCTTCTCCTTCTGAATCGCCCTCAACACAGTTACCTTCCTCTTTATTACGATCCAAAATGGGTGGAGGGGGGCTGCCTTTGCACCCACCATGGAGCGACGTCTACATGAAATTTTATTTCCACGCAAGGTTCGTCTCTTTTGCTCTACATGTTCAGTTCCATCGTGTACAATAATTGACATGCATAGGAATAAAACATAGTGAGATTATGTAAGGAATGCATGCAGAAATCCAGAGTGATGATGGGAAACAGTGGATAGACCCAAAACCTATGATAGCAGGCAGATAATAGCTTTAGTTAAAAAATACAGATAATGGCTCCTTTAATGTTTGCTTGCACCCAACATGAAACTCATAGTAGGCACCCGAGATTAACGAGATAGTAGACAGATAATACTGATTGTTGTCCCAATATGTACCCCACAACCATTTAAAAACTAAAGTTTCATCATTAGTTTGGACTTGACTCGGAGTCTAATAGGTGAACATGACGATAAAGTAGCATGTCATCATATTAAGCGATGCAAAACGTAAGAAGACACGGACGAGTGCGACCACCTTTGCGGACCCGTGTAGTCCTCAAGGTCATCTGCTCAGTTGATGATGGTAATGCAGTTGTCGTGGCTGCCGGCGGTGGGGATGAAGATCATAGGTGGCGAAAGACAGTCTGGAGAGCGGATCCTTGCTTTGGTGAACCCTTCTGTCGTTGGAGCAGCTGAAGCTGGGGTGGAACACAGCGCAACAGGAGTAGGACAAACCACACAAGGTTTTATTTGACACATATCTATAATAAAAGTAATTGTGTAAGGGCTTGTTTGAATTGGAGGATTCTAACAATGCAGGGATAGGAAATAGACAAGAATAGGATAGGAATGCATGTGCAAAACAGAGAATTTAAAAACACTGGATTTCTGCCAATCTGGGTGTTTGATTCACAAGAATTGGAAGATCACAGGATTTAAAGAAGCATGGAGAGATTAAGTCAAATCACAAGAAACTATACGGCTATAATGCTATTATGCTACTACTCTTAGGCTTGTGCTTCATGAATAGGATTTTGAAAAGGAGGACAAGTGGAAATTAAAATTCCTATGATTTTTCTTTCAAGGAGACACTAAAGGAACAAATACCACAGTTTTCCTTTGCTCCATTCCTTTGAACCAAATTCATGAATAGTAGTACCATAGGAAACTTTACAATTCCTATGTTTTTCCTTCACATATCCTTTCAAGCACTGGCGACTCTATAGGAAGGCTTGATCAAGGAAAATCCTACACTAAACAAATGTTTTTGTGCTACTTCTATTACTTTGGACCAAGGCCACTGCCCTCCTAGCTCAACTCCCAGGCCCATCGACAAATGCACAGCTCAAACGCGCAGAGATAAATAATGATGGCGTTCAAGAGAGTCCATCACGGATAGCTAAGTTGCCTGGTACCTCACTGCTTGTCATATAGTAGGATAAAATAATCGTATTTCACGTTACTATGTGTGCTCAGTGAATAATATATATATATATATATATATATATATATATATATATATATATATATATATATATAACATGTAGATTAAAAAAGAAATGCAACAAGTGTACAACCCCTTTGGCGAAGCCATGTCGATCTCAGCGTGATTGGGTTAGCCGGTGAGGATGCTCCGGCAGACTTGGCTATCAGAGGAGGGGAAGAAGATCTTAGGCGTCTGGAGATGGTGCCCGGGGTACTGCTCCGCTGTGATGGAGGGTTTCGTTGTTGGAGCAGCTCCGGTGAGTTGTACGACGCCGAGACTGAAGCAGGACAAGAGAGACAATGTTAACCTGAGTGGAATTCTAATAGCATCTCCAATAGATGACGTAAAATACGTAACGACAAAGTGCTAGATTTAAAATACATTAGCTGCTCATGTCTGACTTAACTGTCGAAACTGAATTTAACTATCGAAACTGAACTTAATTGTCGAAACTGAATTTTGCTGTTGAAACTGGACGCACTAGTAGCAGAAAAGCAGTAGGAGCAGCAGCAGCAACGCGTGCAAGATCTGTGGCAGCTGGTTGTGTAGCAGCATCAAGTGAGGCTACACGTCAGTCGACTGACTTTTTCATCTCTGGTCAGTCGATTTTCCAGCCGTTGCATACGAAATGAAGGGCCTGTAGTTCATCTAAAACCTCCACCCCGTCAGCCGCCTGCCACCACCGACCAAACAGCCGCCCCCGCCACCCCGCCCGCCCCAAAATCACTTCCCACCGCAGCTCCACATCCGACCCGGCCATCCCTCTAGCCCCCCCCCCCCCCCCGTGCCGAGCTTTTTCTTCGGCGATCCCCACGCCACCGCCCCACCACCGCCCCCACCCTGAACCGTAAGATAGATAGTGGGGTACCTTTTCGGTGAGCCCCCCTCCCCGCTGCGGCTGGTTCTTCCTTAACTCCGGCAAGCCCCCCACCCTCAGAAATCGACTGACCCAAAAGTCGATTCTTTTGACTGAAGTGTAGATAAATCGGTGCAGCATCGCAAGTAAGATCAAGAGCGACAGCAGCAGCGCGAGCAAGAGCAATAGCAAGAGCAGACCAGGCAGGGGACCAAGAGCAAGAGCAGAGCAGCAGCGCGAGCGAGAGCTAAAGTAGCAACAGCTCCTACTAATGTCGACGTCGCCGCCGAGTGAGCAACGCCATGGAGGAAGTGGCCGGCGATGCCGCCGTGGATGGAGTCGTGCCGTGTCGGCTCGGGACTGAGCGCCGGCATCACCGTGAGATCGAATCAAGAAGAAAGTGCGGTGATTAGTGTACAACCTTTTTGGTGGCGCCGATTAGGCCGTAGCTTCATCCGAGGAAATGGTGATGCCGCTGCTCTTCTGGAGGTGTAGATGAAGACTGTGGTGTTGGAATGGAGGTGGCGCAAAAGACGAGGGGAGCGTCAGGGAAACTCCTTGGAGGTGGAGGACGGGGTGGCTGAACTGGCAGGACGACGAGATCGACGACAAATCCTCATCAAGTACGATGGATGAGGGACGTCGAGGTGTTGCTATGGACGACATCGTCGGGGAACAGGCTCCGGCTGGGTGGCGGACGGAGGAGGGTGTGGGGCTTCTCGGTTTTTCGCAGCCTTAGCGTACGAATGGGTGGGCGGATGGGATGGGAGTGGGAACCATGGCTTAGGGACGCGCTTGTCCGAAATGTGGGGCAAGTTACAAAAGTACCCCCACCGATTTGAGCTAGGTGGTTCTTTCGGTTCAGGGGTATCTAGGGCATTCCCCGTGTCGGCATTTCATAGAAGATGGGAGTTTTCGCGCGTTGTAATTTTGGAATAGCAAGGCGCGGGTTGAGATGGAGGGAGTTGTGAGAGCACAATGATACAAAGATATATCTTCAATATTTCAGGGTAACAAGGAGCGGGTTGAAGAGGCAGGTGTCGGCGTTCTGGGAACGGGGGTCCCCAAACTTGCCTGCCTGCGGCCTGCGGCGTGGCTCAAAGGAGGCCCAGCACAACCCATCTTCATCAATACAAGCTCAAGACCCTCGCGAGGGGCCAAGCCTCGCGGGGCGGATGACAAGGAGCTTCCTCAGGCATGGCCTCGTCAGGCTGGCTCATAAGGAGGCGGAGAGTTCAAGGCGTGGTACATCGCGAGGTGCCCATGACGCAAGCCATGATGACCAAGGGCGCCAGTCGGGCACCAGCCCGTGCAATGTCCTCCTTTCCTCTTTGGTGCAGAGGGAGCAAGTGCAGGCAAGAGCATCAAGCAAAGGCGTCCATTTTGGTGCAACAAGACCAAGACCAGCCCAACGGCAGGAAGGAAGTCATTGTGGAGCCCAAGCCGGCGTCACCACCAGAGCCTTTGACAGGCGAGGACCAACTTGTCAGGATAAGTGTACCCGCCGTTCCCCTTCAAAATGGCCAATTGTTGGCGCCCTTCCCGCTCAATATTTGGGAAGAGGCCCAGGGCATTTGCCTATAAATAGGACTAGCCACCCCCAAGGTAGAGGCATCTGTATCCGGACGGGCAAGCCAGTAGATACGGCGACTGAACTCCTCCTAGCTGTTCGTCGCACCAACCAAGAATAGACCCTCGCGAGGCTGTTCTGCCTTGTATTGTTCACCATCAAGCCCAAGAGGCAATCCACCACACCACACACTGGATTAGGGTATTACACCACATTGGTGGCCTGAACCAGTATAAATCTTGTGTCTCTTGTGATTGTTCAGTTTAGTAGTTTAGTTCCTAGCGATTCGGTGAGAAGCGAGCTGGTAGAGGGTTGAATCTCCGCGCGCACCCCAGTGTTCGAACCTCAAGGGTCCGCCGGAACCCGAAATCCGACATTTGGCGCACCAGGTAGGGGTGCGCCGGAATCTGCCTTCCGTCGTCTCGTTCTTCCCCGACCACCGCATCCATGTCTGACGCTCGTCGGGCTCGCGCCGAGCGCCGAGCCGCCCTCGCTTCCCATGTCGCCCAGACGGCTCCCGTTGGCGGGCGCCCTCGTCATTCCCCGTCACCTGCCATCAACGCCGCCACCGGCCCAGCGGGGAACGAATAGCAAGCATCGTCCCAGCATCCATCCATGAGGCGGGACGGCCGCACTGCCACGCCTTCGCTCACCCCCGCTGGTTCTTCATCAAGCGCGCCCCACGCGGCCATGGAGGCCCGAGCTGCGCTCATCGCGGCAAACGAGCTCCTGCGCTACCGCCCCATCGATGACGTCTACAAAGAATGGCTCGACCGAGTCGCCGAGCTCGTCCGCGCCGCCGGAGGCGCCCCCGCGCCGTCCTTCTCGCTACACCGCACCCCGCCCTGCGCGGGCAACAAAGCTCCTGGGGCGCCTCAGCCGCCTCCCCCTCAAGAAGGCGCCCTAGCCCCAAGGCACGCGGCCCTCGAGAAGCTGCCCGAGCGCTCGCTGCTCTAGCATGTCAAGACCCTCCGCTGCCCCCAGCCGCGGCGCATGGGGACCCGCAGGACCAAGCACTCCGTCGCCCAAGGCCCCCTGTGGCCATGGTGGGCTGCCGCGCCTTCACCTACGTGTTGCGCAGCGTCGCGTGGCCCGACAAGTTCAAGCCAGACCTACCTCCCTGCTACGACGGCACGGCAGACCCTGCAGAGTTCCTCCAACTCTACGAGTTGGGCATCGAGGCTACCAATGGAGACGAAAAGGTCATGGCAAACTGGTTTCCCATGGCGCTCAAGGACGGAGCCCGCATCTGGATCCTGAATCTGGCCCCAGGCACGATCTCCTCCTGGGACGAGATGCGCACCCGCTTCATCGCCAACTTCCATGGTACTCGCGACCGGCCACCCGCCGTGAGCGACATGCACCGTATCAAGTAGCAACCAGGGGAAACCCTGCAGAAGTACATCCAGCGCTTCAACAATGCACGCCTCAAGATCCCCAGGGTGACGGAGGAGGCCATCATCTCAGCCTTCTCCGACGGCGTGCGCGACATCAAGACGAAGGAGGAGCTGGCGATGCATGAAGACCTGTGCACCTCCTTGGAGCTGTTCAACTTGGCGACCAAGCGCACCAGGGCTGAGGAGGGGCACCTCTCCCTCCTCGAGCTGCCTGCCGCGGACCCCGAAGAGAAGAAGCCCAAGGCCAAGGACGTGAAGTGCAAGGGGGCTGCCGTACTTGCGGCCGAGCCAGACACCAAGCGGGGCAGAGATCAGCCCGAATCCTCCAAGGGCAGTCGGTACTGCGTGTACCACGACCTCCACACCCACAACACAAATGAATGCCAAGAGCTCCGGGCCGTGCGTGAGGGAAGGGTCGGCAGACGCCCCGACCGCAGCGACCGGGGCTACGGCAGAGGAGGAGGAAGGAATGCAGGACAATGGGAAGACCGCGACCCGCGCTAAGGGTGGCGCGACCAACCTCGCGAGGATCGCTGGCAGGTCCCGCCTCGCGAGCGAGGCTGGAGGGATCAGCCTGCCGAGGATCGCCCGCAAGGAAACGCAGGCCTCCCTCCGCTGCCGCGGCAGCCAAGGAGAAATGAAGACCGTCATCAGGACGAGGGGGCTGGGGGCTTCCAGGAACCACACGCAATCGCTTGCATCCTGGGCGGAGCTCAAGCCCCAGCCTCTCAGCGCAATCAACATACCTGGGCTCAACCGAGCCGCATCTCAAGAGCGCCTCTGGCCCTCGCGAGTGGGACGTTGCAAGGGTCCGCCCCACAGCTATGTGTGCATGCCTTATGGCTTGCTGAACGCGGCAGCTGCGCACCAACGTCTCATGAGGGCAATCATGGAGGCTCAAGAGGTCAGGTGTGCCGCAGCCCTGCCGGAGATGAAGATGGCCCGCGAGGAGCCACCAGCGCCTCCGGAGCCTCCCGATGCCCCTGGGCCTGGGGGCTCATGAGGATCGGCTCCCTCAGCCCACCGAGTCTGCTACACCAACACCCCTTCGTCCCCAACATCATCAGGTGACATCTTCTAAGCTCAATTTCTTGCTGGGAGTGCCCTCAGGGCCGCATTATTCCCAGGCCGCGTGGGTCCGTCCCTGCGACATGTATCTTTTTTATTTCATGTCCTTAGCTTACCTTATTGGGGGCGCCCCTCGGGCTGCAATCATCCCCAAGCCGCTCGGGCCTGTCCCAGCGGCATGTATCCTTCTTGCATTTATCTTAGGACTATGCTTTCGATCCACCATGCTTGTTATTTCGTGCCCTTTTTCTCCTGGGTGTCCGAATCTTGGGCGTTAAAGGGGGGATGCCTGAGCATCGCGACTCAGGGCTCCTACCGGCTCTTCGGCCCTCACCCTCTGGTCTTGTCCATGGCCTCGCGACCTGGCATGCTAGCGACGGCTGAGACCAGCCCGAGAGCCGGGACCCGAGGACGTAGAGTTTTGACATCTAACCTAGCTTGCGCGTTAAAGGGGGGGTGCCTGAGCATCGCGACTCAGGGCTCCTACCGGCTCTCCGGCCCTCACCCTCTGGTCTTGCCCATGGCATCGCGGCCTGGCATGCCAGCGATGGCTGAGACCAGCCCGAGAGCCGGGACCCGAGGACGTAGAGTTTCGTCATCTAACCCAGCTTGCGTGTTAAAGGGGGGTGCCTGAGCATCGCGACTCAGGGCTCCTACCGGCTCTCCGGCCCTCACCCTCTGGTCTTGTCCACGACATCATGACCTGGCATGCCAGCGACGGCTGAGACCAGCCTAAGAGCCGGGACCCGAAGACGTAGAGCACCGGCATCTTGCCAAATTTGCAGGAACACACTCGAAGATAAGGCCCAAAGCCAGGCGCAACCCTCCTTGAGGTAGGGCCCTGTGAGTCCCGCGCTGGCTCATGGGTGCCCAGATACACCTTGTCAAGCCCTACCGTGCCAGCCACGTGTCAGGGTGGGGCTGTATACGCCCCGGGGGCTCCTCCCGGAGGGGAGCCCCCTCCCACGTACAAGTGGAAGAACCATGCTCCACGCTAGCTGATGACACTGCTGAGGAGCGGGTATGCCTGTACGCATACGGAAGCGCTATGCTCCGCGCTGGTGATAAACAACTGAGGATGGCCTCAGGGCCGAATCAACCTCAGGGAGCCCGGAGCTCAGTGCCTGGCCTTGTCGCAATGCCTCCCCTCGGGAGTGCCGCGCGAAAGGGCTGGGCACGGGGGCTGCGCTTGGGTCTCGCCCAGACGCACGCCACCTCGCCAGGCCCCCCGGGCCTGGTTCGTCGCACGTCCCTTCCCGAGCAGAGCCAAGGTATGAAGGCTATTTGAGCGTCAAGGGGGACTCCTAAGCATCACGACTCACGAGCCTAACTGGTCACATAGCCCCTCATTCCTTAGTACCGAAAGGCTAACGGCGGTTGAGGTATGTGCGGGGCCGGGCTCTACAGACGTAGAATGGAAGATCCACCCGCATCTCACCTCCCTAAGGAGTCACCCCCACGTCTCACCTCCCTACTTGCTGTTCGAGCGACAAGGGGGACTCCTGAGCATCGCGACTCAGGAGCCTAACTTGTCACGTAGCCCCTCACTCCTTGGACCCGTCCTGGTTTTCGGTCGGGGCCAATGGCGGCTGAGGTACGCGCGGGGCCAGGCTCTGCCGGCTTAGAACATAAGTAAGTAGGAAGGAATAATGCAAAATCTCAGGGAATTCAAAAGCAAATATTACAGTCCATGCTGTTATCATAGCATCAAACATAAGTTTTAACACCTCCCCGAGGCATGGTACGTGCGCAGGAATTAAAAGCAGGACGGGAGCCATGACGGAGTCACTTGCCGGCAGGGGAGCTGCGTGGAGCAGGTTCGCCTTGTGGAGTAGCAGGGCCAGCAGCGCTCCGCTTCGGCCTGGTACTGAAGGCCTGGAATTTCCCCAGCAAAGCCTCCGCACGACCCTTCATGGCCTCAGCAGCGGCAGCGGCACGCTCGCCGCTCAATGGCTCTAGTAGGCTGTCGAGGTCGATGTTGGGGTCACGAAGGTAGATGTGGGTGAAGACCCGCATCAGCGCTGCAGAAGACAAGACATGTGCCTCGGCCTCAGCCATAGGGCCAAGGCCAAGGGTGACGTCTTGAACGGCGCGAACCAAGAAGGGAAGCAGCTTGGCGGGGCCATCCTCCACGCCGGCCAGCGGGCTCTCAAGGCCGCTGTCATAAAGTGTCTTCAGCGAAGTGCGAGCTTTCTCTTCCATATCCGCGAAAGTCACGCGATCCTCGGCGAGAACCTGGGCCTTGCCATCTAGCTCAACCTTCCTCGCCTCCAGCTCTTGCTCCAGCGCGCCTAGGCGGCCAAGGCGCCTCTTGAGCTTGGCCTCCAGGTCCTTGACGGCCGCCTCGCGAGCCTTCATGCTTTCCCCCTGCTCTTGGCGAAGGCGGGCCTCCTCGGCAAGCTTGTTCTGCAGGCCCTTCAGCTTGCTCTCCAGCGTCTCACAGCGACCGTGGACTCTAGCTGCCTCCCCAAGGGCAGCATCACGGGCAACCTTCGCCTCCAGGATGGCCTGCTTCTCCTTGTCGCAAGCCGTCGAGGCCTGGACCAGCGCCGCGCGTATCGAAGCATCGGAGCGAATCCAGCCAGAAGCCAGCTCCAAGCGCCCGGCCACTAGATGAGGGTCGGCGCCCAGAAGATCCTGCCGCAGACGGTCCAGTCCAGCAACGGCGCGATCCAGAAGAGTATTCGGGGAAGCGGCAGTCGGTGGAGTAGGAGGAGAAGACGGCAGCGTGACCACAGTACCCTGAGGCGGAACTAGCTGCGCCACGACGGCAGTGGAGGCAGCGTCAAGCAAGGGCACCTCGGGAGTCGCCTGGGTCAAGGGGGCTGAGCTCGCCCCAGCAGGCTCAGCCTGGCCTCACGAGGATGCCCGGGTAGGAGAGGCCTGCGCGTCATAGTCACCTTCTTTCTCGAGCAAAGGCACTGCCACGGATGGGGCCTCGGGAGCTCCCTTCGGCTTCTTTGCCGCGGGTGTCAGCCTAGCCAGAAAATACGAGCATCAAGCCTCGGCAACAGAACAATAATCAAGACAGGAATCGAGCACTTACAGGTCGTCGCAGGTGGGCTCAAGCAGCCTCCAGCCATACTTAAAGCCCGAGAGCCGGCTGCAAGGGTCAGCTTCGAGGGGCTCGGGAGCAGGAGGCGCGCCTGCGGATCACCTCAGGGCCGGGGCGGACCCGCGGGGGATCAGCCCAGTCCGGTCCTTCTTCGGGATCGGAGGCAGGCTCCCACCGCCCTGCTCATCCTCATCCTCGTCGTCGTCACTCTGGGGGAGGCGGAGAGTGCGGGACCTGCACCAAAGGGGAGGAGCCCTTGACTCCGCCTCTGAGTCAACCCCCTCTTCCCGCTCCCCTTCTTCCTTCTCTTCGCTGGAGTCGTCGGAGGACACATCCACCAGGTCCTCTGGAGCCTCCGCGGGCATGGGCCCGTCCCCGTTGAAGACGGGCATGGACCCCACTACCTGCTCCCAATCCTCGCGAAGGAACAGGGGCGTAGGGGCGCCCTCCAGCCTCGCCACGTCGCCCCCAACCAAGGACTGGAGGACCACAGCTAGATGCTCGTCAGCCAAGACCACGGGGCTCGGGTGAGGCCTCCACATTGGAAGCGAGTACTGACGGAGCGGAGCCAGCTGATGCTCCAGTAACTCCCTCAGCAGCGACGCATCGGTCAGCTTCACCGCCGCCACGCGCGGGGATCCAGAAGCTCCACTCGGGACCAGTCGTCGGAGCTCGCGGGGTGCTCCGTGGGCAGGATCAGCCGTGGATGGATGCGCCCAGCGTCCACCAAGACCCACTTGTTCCTGAAGCCTTCAATCCTCTTCCCAGGGATCGAAATGGCGATGGAGCCGCCGTACGCGACGAAGCTCGCGCACGCGGAGGCGGAACCACAGGAGGTCCGGAGAGAGAAGTAGTGGTGTAGCATGGCCACCGAGGGTTTCACCCCTACGTGAGCCTCACAATAGTAGGCGAAGATCGCCAGAAGAAGGACGGAGATGGGATGGAGGTGCAGAGCTTGAATATTGTAGTGGCGGAGGACAGAGAAGAAGAACTCTGAGAAGGGAGGCACCAGACCAGCGACGATGGCACTCACGAAGAGTGGATAGAAGGTTCTTCCTCGGCCTTCAGGGACGGGGGAGCCGGCCTTGAACGCCTTCGCCCCGTTGATGCCCTGCGCCGCCGCCATCTGGCGCAACCGGGGAAGGCTCGCCTCTGACACATTTGGCGAGTCCAAGGCAGGCGAGTACCAAGCTCCGGCCGGGGCTTGGCGGGGCGCCATGACTGGCTAGGGCGCGCAGATGGAGTAGATCTGAAGACTTCGGAAGTAGGGAAGAGAGGTGCAACAAAGGGGATCTGAGCAGCAACTAGAGGAAGTAAAGGAGGCAAGGGAGATGCCACTCCTTTATCAACTCACGCAGTTGCAGAGGTGCCCATGTCCAATCAACCGCCACGCGGCGCCCAAGGCCGCAGGCTGTTAGGGCCCGCGACGCTTCGCACTTGCCCTTCCGCCTCTCTACTCGGCCAAGTTCGGGCATGCCGTGGGCCCGGGGGCTACTATCAGCGTTCTTGGAAGGGGGGTCCCCAGACATGCCTACCTGCGGCCTGCGGCGTGGCTCAAAGGAGGCCCAGCACAGCCCATATTCATCAACACAAGCTCAAGACCCTCGCGAGGGGCCAATCCTTGTGGGGTGGACGACAAGGATCTTCCTCAGGCACGGCCTCGTCAGGCTGGCTATTGAGGAGGTGGAGAGTTCAAGGCGGGGTACCTCGCGAGGTGCCCATGATGCAAGCCACGACGACCAAGGGCGCCAGTCGGGCGCCAGCCCGCGCAATGTCCTCCTTTCCTCTTTGGTGCAAAGGAGCAAGCGCAGGCGAGAGCATCATGAAAAGGCGTCCATTTTGGTGCAACAAGACCAAGACCAGCCCAATGGGAGGAAGGAAGTCATTGTGGAGCCCAAGCCGGCATCACCACCAGAGCCTTTGACAGGCGAGGACCAACTTTAGTCAGGATAAGTGTACCCGCTGTTCCCCTTCAAAATTGCCAATTGTTGGCGCCCTTCCCACTCAATATTTGGGAAGAGGCCTAGGGCATTTGCCTATAAATAGGACTCGCCACACCCAAGGTAGAGGCATCTGGATCCGGACAGAGAAGCGAGTAGATAGGGCGACTGAACTCCTCCTACCTGTTCGTCGCACCAGCCAAGAACAGACCCTCGCGAGGCTGTTCTGCCTTGTATTGTTCACCATCAAGCCCAAGAGGCAATCCACCACACTACACACTGGAGTAGGGTATTACACCACATTGGTGGCCGGAACCAGTATAAATCTTGTGTCTCTTGTGATTGTTCAGTTTAGTAGTTTAGGTCCTAGCGATTCGGCGAGGAGCTAGCCAGTAGAGGGTTGAATCTCCGCTCGCACCCCAGTGTTCGAACCTCAAGGGTCTGCCGGAACCCAAAATCTGATAGCGGGAGTTTCGCAGCACGATAGACAGAGACGCTAGCTTGAAATTTTGGCATAACAAGGCACGGCTTGAAATTTTGGGTGAACAAGCTTAACGTGTACCCAAAAAAAAGATAATTCGCACCTCGTCACTAGAGAGAGCCATGTCCAAATTTACTATATTGCTAGAAATGCATTCAAATACAACAAAAAAACTAAAAAAATCGGGACAACAAACATAACGTGTACAGTACCAAAACAATTTGCACTTCCCTCAACAATAAGAAAACAATGTGTGTTGTCTAACATATGGACGAAATTTGAGTACATTTTCCCTGTTTGAATGGGATTGTACTCGGGTTAGTTATACAACCATCTAAATATTATCTTCACAACACATGACATGAATATAGGAGAAGTAAATTCCAATATAAATACGAACTACATGTACATACGATCTCAAATTCAAATATATGTATCCATTTTATGTTGTATTCAAATCATAGTACATGTATGATCTAGCTAGATGTTCGTAATCTAAACCTTGTATGATATACTATGTACACTGTGTATAACACGCACAACACACACACAAACACCATTTAGACTAGTAAGGTACATGTGCATCGTACGCATGAGATTTGGCAACCAAATTATGAATAAATACCACATTATAGCATGTAAGCTTTGAGTCATATATGCATGATGTAGATGTTCGTTTAATTCTTATAGTTCATTTCATTCAAAATCATCTAGTTTTTATAAGAAAGCTAATCTATTTTAAGATTCACGGAATTGTGTGTTGTAAGGCATAAAGTAAAAACAAATAATGGCAAATCATGTAGAAAAATATGTGGGCAATTCTGATACGGAAGATTCTAGAACAAAGAAGAAGTGCTTGGGTTTTGAGGTTTGTCCATTAAGCTTAAATTCGACCATGGAGTCTTCTAGATTGTACATGTGGCAAAATCTGGTGGAATCTAGATGATATCCAACGGCCATTAGTGCTCGAATTTGCCATATCTGCACCATCTTTCAAAGTTAAAGTTATCCACACAGTATATAAAAAATAGAAAATATAATATATATAGGGGTATAGATATTTATATGTGATGCGAAAGCCTCCCATCATCTCCAATTAGAATAGTGTGTCCATGCACGGACGCAATGTGGCCAAACGATATTGGCCATCAATATCTCAAATTCAAATCAGTCTGACCTTGTTCAATGTGTACACAACACAACATGCTCGTTTCCAAACCACACCACGCATATCTCAGTTATATTCATGCATGCATGGGTTTCAAACATCATGATCTCTTATTCAAATATTTGAATTCAACTTTACATTGAGTATGACCTCACCTAGTCTTTTGCACCCACACAATCATCTTCTCTTTAGTACCACTAACTTTCTCTCGTGCATGCATGCACACACACTACCAGTCGGCATTATCCATTGCACACATGCAATCTTTTTCTTTAGGTCGGTCTCCCATGTAGGCACACACACACACCTCCCCCTCTCCATCATATCAGACATTTTTATCTATCACGTGCATGCACAGGGATCGATATTCCTCTATGCGTGTGTATATATAGCTAGGTCTTTCATAGTTTTCCACACAAACCGATCAATCTATATATCTAGTGAGGTCTCACCCTCTTTCCCATGTCCACACCGATCAATCTATACCTCTCTGTATAGGATTACATAGCTAATACACCCACATTAATTATATATCCAATGTCCCCCACGCATCATCCATGCCTTCCGCTTCATCTCTCAGACGCTCGCACAGTGGCGAAGACAGGGGGCAGCAAAGGCCCTGCCCCCTAACATCACTATATATCAAGGCTAATATGAATGTGATCATTAGACAGTTGCTGGTAAAATGGTTTAAGTTGATAAATTGGCCCTGCTCATAATGGATTAGCAATGCTTGTCCCCCTAGCTCATTTAATTTTCATGTCTCCGCCACTGCGCAACAACGCACATTCTCGCCCCTCTCTTTAAATATCGATCTCGCACTTGTGCACTCCTTCATAGTCTCCCTCCACTTGGCCCCTCGCACCATCTTCTAGCCCCCACCGGATATTGCCACATGTACAATCTAGCAGATTGCATGGTTGAACTTAAGCATAATGCACAAACCTCAAAAGGCAAGTGCTTCTCCTTTCTTCTAGAATCTTCCGTATCATAACTGCCGAAACTTTTTTCTAGTTGAATTGCCATTATTTGTTTTTACTTTATGCTTTACAATGCACAATTCCATGAATCATAAAATAGATTAAGGGCTTCTGTGATTCAATGGATTCTCAAAGAAATTTTGGAGGATTCTAATCCTTAGGAATTTTTCCTATCTTGGTAATTTGATTCGTAGGATTCTAAACCATAGAAAATTTTCCATAGGATTCATTTGCACTAGATTTCATAGGAAACATCCCATCCACTCAAACCTCTTTGAAAGAATCCTGCGTTTTTCTATGCACAATCAAACACTCGTACAATCCTATAGGATTCAAGACGACATTCCACTCTAATCCCATGTTTTTCCTACTCCTGCGTTTTGGAAATCCTACGAACCAAAGAGGCCCTAGCTTTTTTATAAAACTAACTGATTTTGAATGAGATGAGCTATAAGAATTAAACGAAGGTCTACATCAGGCATATATAACTTAGAGCTTACATGCTATAGTGTGGTATTTATTCATAATTTGGTTGCCACATTTGATGCGTGCAATGCACGTGTACCTTACTAGTACTTCGAGTATGTGCAAAACACGTAAAATAGAATTCCAATGGCACGCTACACAGTGTCTCTCTTACAGTTCATGAAGCCACGTGGCACATGTGGATGCGTTGTCGAGACCTCCTTGCATGGATTGATCACAGTGATGTGCTGCTGGTTCCAGAAGAATGTACTCGTCCTCTCTGAGCCACACTGGTTGTACTTGCATGAAGCGAAGATGTGAACGCACGCCACACACGCACTCATTCCCTTGCACGGACATGCGGGTACACGGGCGTATGCATTTTTGTATGAAGATCCACCCCATGTGATAATTTGACGCGTGTAAAGTCCTTCACTTCATTGATGGTCAACTAATATAGCGCATGCAAATTGAGTGGATGTGAGGGCGGAAGAAAGACATTACTACTCCACTTCATGCATGCGAGTAGTTAAATCATGAGTTGCTAGTACTTCCATTGGTCTCCTTCGTATTTTGTGCCAATTCTTTTACCATATTTGTATGTAACACAATATTTATGCATGTCATAAAAAGTGGCACAAAAGAAGGGGCCAATAAACCAGGACGCAGACAACATGATCAATTTTTTCCAGGGCTGCTATTGGTGGTCTTTGTATTTAAATATGGATGGAGTGGAGTAGTACTATTTTTATCATAGCCTCGTAGGGCTCTCCCAGTGCCTAGGCTCGCCTTCCCGCCTCGCCCACCAGATCCCGCCATGGAGGATCCCGCCATGGATAATCCCTTAGATCCACTACTAGGAAAAGGCCCACTAGTGGCGCACCAGTTTTGCCTACTAATGGCGCACTACTGGTGCGCCACTAGTACCATGCCACTAGTATTTTTTACTAATGGCGCACCTGTGGTGGGCCATTAGTATCTGGTATACTAATGGCGCACCACAGGTGCGCCATTAGTATAGCCCATGGTGCGCCATTAGTAAGCCTCCCAGGGGGCCATATTTACCTAGGTGCTTTGGCATACTAATGGCGCATTGTGGTGTGATGCGCCATTAGTATCCTTTGGCATACTAATGGCGCACTGTAGGGTGATGCGCCATTAGTATCCTTTGGCATACTAATGGCGCACTTTGTGGTGATGCGTCATTAGTACGAATATTAGTATTTTTTTTACTTTTCTAATTTTTGCACAGGTTACAAAATGTATTATTGGACAGAATATAGACAGCACCACACAGCAATAGCAGATTCATCGAATGCAATAGAAGATTAGTCTCCGAATACAATTCATCATATTAGTCTCCGAATTCAAAAGACCGAACAAAGATAGAACACTACAAGTCTCGGAGACCGCGAGTTTGTCTTCACACTACAAGTCGATATCGATCATCTAAACTACCATCACATAGAAGAGAGCTGCGGTCATCATGATGAGCATCATCACAATGAAACTGGTCTTCATCCGGTTCCTCCAACGCTCCCTCCTCTCTCCCGCTAGATAGCGGGCGTATCTAGATTCCGCCTCCGCCCTAGTGGTGTACCCTTTGTAACTGTTATCGCTGATACGGTGAACCTATCTCCGACACTCCTCCCAATCGTCGTAGACTCCGGGAACCTTACCCTTGTACACGACATACGACGGCATCTCTATGCACAAGTCAAACAACAGACAATACATAAGCAACATATAAGTATGCAACAAAAGGAATACATTAATGGCACGATTCATGGTCCTACTAATAAATAGCATCGATTACATCTAAGTTGAACGACTGTCCAAACCAAAGAGACATACAAGTTCATTAAAGTTTAATTACAACATTAGCTAATCGATGTTTCAGAACTACAAATAGCATCACTACTTTCGACTCGACTCATGGGACCGGAGCGTGGATGAAGTCACCGTCTTTTGTGATGGTCATGAACTCGCGGGCGTTGTCAGCCTGCATTTGTAGCGTTGTGTCTATCTCGCTGGTGGACGGTTGATATCTGAGGTAGAACTGCCCCGAGGTACGAAGGACATCTTGATGGATGATTTCTGCAAACTCCGACTTGATGTGAAAGAATTCTTGTCGGAGGACCGCGTCCTAGATTGCCACCAAGCTTGCAGCCCAATCTTTGACATTATTTGGTAGCAGAAGGTGATTATGGTCCCGTACGATCGCCAGCATGTGATGGAGGGCGTAGCAGGCATCCTTCTGACCGCCAGGCGGCTGCTTGATGCAGGGGAACGTCGTATTATGGGTGAGCACGTGCTTGCCGTACATACAAACTGGCCTCTTAAAGGTGCCTCCAGATTTGGCGTAGCCGGGGAGAGCATCATCAAGAACTTTCTTGATATTTGTGTACTCTATCTTGGAGTCACTGTCCGGGTCGAAATACGTGGCCATGGAATATTTCGGGCTTAAGAGGATGAGTGTGCAATGTGTGTCACTGCACAGAACACGGAATGTTAGAAAAAAAAGAATGATCGAAATCTAAGAAATCATATGTTACAGCGAGGTGAGGGGATGACTTACTCGGGAAAGTAAGGCACGAGGAAGTTATCCTTATCTTGGTTTGCGAGAATGACGCCTTCGAGGTGTGAACTCACGACTTGCCGGTCCCCAGCGCTGCCCAAGATCTTGGCACGCATGTAGAAGGGGTCGACTATCCCGTTGTCCGGGGTCTTGTCTCCAATGTTCCGCATCTCCATACTCAGCGAAAACAGCGAAACGAAGGTGTAGTGCAGCAGATGAAGGTTAAACATAGCAAAGATGTCATCAAACCATAGGACGATCGTACCCCCGATGGCGCCATCCACAAAGCCCTTGCCCTCTGGCACCTTGGCCACGAAAACCGGGTATGCCACATCATTCTGGGAGAGATGCCGCTTCTCCAAATAAAGAACACTGTCATGCAAACTCCGCATAGCACCGGTTGTAGCATTGAGCATATCTGTCGGTAGCATCGCCCTACCCGCCACATCCACCCTCCTCGAGATATCTTAGGTGAAGGTGGCCCGTCCTGAGCACGGATCGTACTCGGTGCCGGCTGGCTCGCACCTGCGCCGTTGTTAGTCTTTCGTTTCCGTCCCTTCTTCTTGATCTACTGTAATGGGACCGAGTTCTGCTCACAGACCGCCTTCTTGAGCGTGTTGGGGCTGATAATATTTTGCACCTCAGCTATGTGAGGCTCGGTGAAGGTGGGAGCTGGAGGCGTCTCCTGAGAACTAAACGCCAGACGACTCCGGTTGCAATTGGATTTCTCCGCCGTACCAGCTAGATCGCGGTCGTCTTGGTTGGGTTCTTGAGAAGGAGGCCCGCAGAACTCGTCAGCGTACCCATGTTCGGCAAAGTACTTATCGAAGTTGGTAAATGTACCATCGTTGTTGTCGTCGTCGTCTGGATCCTATGCCATATGCATGTCCGGATCCTGTGCCATAGGGATGTCTGGCATGTCCGGTAGTGTTGCAGCGTTCTTTCCATGGCTTGGCGCCGGCACGACTGGCGGTCTTGTATGTGGGGTGGTGTCCGTCTCTTCGGCCAAAGCAGGGTCCAGCTTATGCAGGCGCTGAGGGTCATCTCATCTTCTTCGTCGGCCCCAGTGGGTCGAATTGGAGGTAACAGCTCGTCGTAGCCTGGCAGCACCCGAACCAGTTCAACCCTATACAAGGTGCGTGGCATCGGATTACCGTGGAACACAGGGTTGCCCGGTTGAACGATTCTGCCCTTGGCGACATCGACCAACTCGCCGCCCACGAAGTGTAGGAGAGTGCAAGGAACGTCGGCGGCGCCCTGCAAAAACATGTAGGGCGTCAGGGATGCCCAGTGAAAGGCAAGGAGATGAATTCATCAGTCAAGAGGATTAGTTACCGTGATGCCGTCGAGCTCGTCTAATGTCGAGGCGCCGCCAACGGCGGGCATGCAACTAACGGAGGGGCCGCTTGCTAGCGAGGTGCCGGCCGGCGTACATCAGGGTGCATTAAGCTCCAATGCCCGTGCCGGTGCCGGAGACACAAATACCGCCTCCGCCGGAGACAACAATGGTGCCGCCAGAGACACCAATGGTGCCGCCTGCGCGTTGTGTGAGTTGCTGGCCGTGAAGCTAGGAACCAGGGGAGGCCCCTGTTGGCCGCCCGCAATCCACGTCATCAGCCCATGAATCAACGTAGGCACCATGGCGGTGAGCGTCGTTCCCAGTTGTTGTTGCACTTGCTCTTGGACAATCTCCGGAATCCACGCCACTTGTGCCTTGAGTGCTTCAACCTCGCGCGACTGGCTTTCCGAGCTGGTCTTTTTCTCCTTTTGCCCACCAGCGGTATAGTATGACGACCATTTTGTGGACAAGCCTTTGCCAGCCACACGACCAACTGACGTCGGCTTACTGAGCTTATCCTTGTTTTTCATTACGTTCAACCCCCTATTTAAAGGGGTGTCGAAAGGGGAGCTCTGAGATGACCCCGCGCTACTGCTTTCAGTGTACTGCGAAAGGAACGTGAACCATTTAGAAATATTGGGGATTAATTAGAATGCAACCATATGGAGCTAATTACGCGGGGTTGTATTCCTTACCAGAACAAGCTCGAGCTCCCTGGTCTTCGGATCCGTGGTAAGATCCTTTGTTACCGGGTCCTCCTTGTACCGGGCCCTAAGAAAGTTCCTGGTCTGCTTGTCACGGTATTTCTCGAAGCAGGGCGGTAGGCCTTGCTCGGCACGCTCCGCGTCCTCCTTGTCCCATATAGGCTCCGCCACTCTGTAACTGACGGGACCGAGTTGGTGGACCCCTAAGTTCAACTGCTGCATTTCTTTCCCCCACTGACATCATTCGGAGGTTGCGCTGCTCTCGCACTTGATCTTGAACTCCTTGTAGTCAGCTTCGCTGATCAAAGGATATTTCTCCTTGATCTTCTCATAACTATCACCTTTTTCAATTATTGCCTTCACCGTGCTTCTTCAAGTAGACAGGGCCGTGCTCATCCTTGTGAGGGCGGCACTGTTCACTTTGTTCCCTGAGAGGCGTGTGTTTGCAAATTCAGCGGGGAACTTGTATCGTTCGTGCAGCTTCGTGAAGAGGAGGCTGCGCAAATTCCCACGGTCCGTATGCCTTAGGTTCACGGTGTTGATCGAGACGGTGCTCCGGAGAATGCACCCAAGCTGAACCAAGTACCCCTTGACTACTTCTTTGGGCGGCGTAGGATGCCCGTCGGAGTTCAATTCAGCAAATTCCTCCTTGATGGTTCTGAGCACGCTCAGGCGCCGGTCCTTCCGTTGCCTTGCCTCTTCGGTTGGCTGCCATCTGTGCGTGCGCCGCCATCATCAGTGGTGGCATCCTCGGTGGCACCATCAGTGGTGTCATCCCCGACGCCACTAGCGGTTGTGTAGTCAGGATCGGTGTCTTCCGCGGCGTCCTCATAGCAGTGAGGTTCTTCCTACAACTCCTGGGACAGCTCCCAGAATTGCTTGCCGCCCAAACCGCCGGCCTCATCGTTGTGGGCCATGTTTCGCTCTAAATAGGAAAAAAGTTTGGTCAAAAAGTTGGTTATTGTCAAGGAACAAGATCATGGTCTCATCATTTGGGGTTTGTCGACACCGAGGCATCCTAAAAGATAAGCTCTTATCATTTAGGGTTTGTCGATGACGAGGCACCCTAAAAGCCTAAGCGTACATCATTTAGGTTCTCATCGACACTGAGGCACCCTAAAAGCCAAGGTTTCATCATTTAGGGTTTGTCGACGCCGAGGCACCCTAAATGCTAAGTTAAGTTTTCATCATTTAGGGTTTATCGATGCCGAGGCACCCTAGGTTGGGCCTCACTTGGCACTAGTCACTTGGCTCTATTGCCAAATATGTTGGGTTTATCATCTAGGGTTTATCGATGCTAAGGAGAATTCTAAGTTGGGCCTAATCACTTGGCTCTGTTGCCACCTATGGTTTGATGCAACAAGAATAAAGGGGCAGTTGATCCTACTTAATTAAGTACTAAGATACCCCGGCCCATGCATTAGTAGCAAGTACCCCATATGTCCGATTTTTAGCAAAGTCATGCTAAAATTCATGGAAAATTCCAGCATGACCATTGCTGAAAATAGGACATATGGAGTACCCGAATTTGTCAGAACGGAACTTAATCGACATTCCGGCAAACTCAAGGGCCTCTCGGGGTACCTGCAAAATCATTATCCCCGCGTAATGAAGTCCCCAATGGGTCATTTCAGAAGATCACAAGCATCATCATCAGAAGTACAACATCATACTGATTTAGTTTACCATCACAAGTAAAATCATTATCCCAGATTTTTTTATACCCAAGAAGGAATAAAAGCAGTATGATGCATCTACTAATTTAGTTTACTTCCTTGTTAGCTTTTGTTGTGATCAGGAGTATCTCTTTCTTGTAAATCCCTCCTATGTGCATGCACCTTGCTACCCACACCACCACAAAATAATACTAGAATAAAAACATTACTATGCCAAAGCAAGTGACTTCCACAGCCACACAAATTAATTACTACTAGATGGAGTACTCCTAACTAAGCTTGTAGTACAAGTGACATGACAAGCATACCAAATAGGCAACTAAACAGTTTTTTACCAAATAGGCAAATAGTATATGCACACCATGCATAGAGGGACAAATCAGGAGTTCAGGACGTGGAGTCTCTGCTCCCGAGCTCAAATACACCATCTTGATCAGTAAAAGAAAAAAATAGTAAATACATAAATTAAAAAAATTCTTAATTTTTTGACAACAAACATTGCTTAATGTTCACCCTCAAACATACTATAAATTTCCATTAAAAAAGTCCTGATGTTACACAAATCTGATGTTCACCCTCAAACTTACATAGCATGTAAGCTAATTCAAGCTCCTAGCAGCAATGGTCACAAGTGACAGGAGCTGTGCCTACCACTAGGATGAGCACTTAATATGGATTGATTGTGCTTTCATTTTAAATTTGCAGGTAAGAACAATGAACTTATAGAAACTCCTTAATATGAATATTATACCGATGATAAAAGAAGTGAGACAAGAAGTGTCTGCAGCCTTGAGTAGATTCCCGGGACCTGAAGGTTGTTCACCCTGCTCATATCAAATATTATGTTGTATTAGCAGCAAGTAGATGTAAACTAACCTATAGCTGGAAACTAAACATATAAATGGTTGAAATACATAATTCTATCTGTAAACTAACCTATAGCTGGAAGAAACTAACTAGAAAAATTGAAACATGGGAGGAACCTGCTGTCAGTTTTAAAGAAGCTAATTTTTTTTAGGGGTAAGAAGCTGAATTTGCCATTCTCCATAGAAATCATACCAATTCTAGCTACATGGGGGAGCTGCTAATTCATCTTCACCAACCAAATTCAGTGAATTAAGTACATAATCCAGTCAAGCTAGCTATTGCTACCAGTTGCTGCTACTTCAGTTTTAAGCAAGCATCACTATGGTACTCCAAATCATTAAGTCAAGCTACTACAGTGAAAGCTAGTGCTACTGCATCAATGGCCATTTAATGCTTCTGGGGCCTGAGTGGATATGTTTATATGCAAATTGACCATAAAGCAGTGATCTGCACATTGGTCGATTTTACCAGGAAGATGTTAACAGGATAACAATAACAGGAAGAAATAGATTTATCTTACAAGCCTCCTAAGCTGTACACTTCCACATTTCTAATTGCCATGTACGCTGTCACCACTGTCAATTTATTTTCATACAAACATTTTCACAAACACCTTCGAAGCAAACCCCATTACACATTATAATCCCACAATGTGCAGTACATAGGAAGTAATCATCATGTTTTCCATACACAACATCCACTGCAAACATATATAATGATACAAGAAGATCACTACCTGCAGTGTTTTTTAGAGGGCATACACAGCAATTCATATACTGGAAAAAATTATAGGACATACACTGCAATTAGGACAACATAGAGGCGGCGTGGCCTACAGTGAGCCAGCAATTCCGGTCGATGCAGGCAGAGGGGGGGAGGAAGGGGGAAGGAGGGAGTACCTGGGCAGGAAGAGGAGGCGCTGTTCCGGGGGGCGGCGGCGCGAGCTGGAGGTTCGCCGGAGGGACGGCTGCGGCGGAGAACCCTGGCTCCTTCGTTCGTGCAGGAGTGCGACCCCTCCTCTGTTCGTACCGCACCCGAAAATCAAGTTAATAATGAAGGATTCAGGGAAGGGGGAGATGGGCGGAGGAGCAGGAGCAGTCCCTGCTCTCCCATGCGTGCCGGAGGACGAGAGCGTGAGAGGGATGGGAGTAGGGGGGACGACGAGGGCTGTACCTTCGCAGCGGAGAGGAGGCACGATGGCAACACGGGCGGCAGTGACATCCAAAGGCGTCGGAGAGACGATGCGGGCTCCTCGTGGTCCTCCTACTGGTCCTCCTCCTTCGGCTTGAGGCGCGGGGGTGCGGGGGCGGCGGCGCGGGTGTCAGGACCCCGACTCAATGCCACATCGATCTAGCATGTAACACCTCATATCACTTTGCGGCCTCACGCACGGTATCCCCACGGGTGTCGCCTTACCTTTGCCCGGGACCGTTTGTGCCTTTTGGCACACGTATATGATAGTGTCGCTAGCATCCATATGATAAGGAGCCCGGGCTGACATGGCTAGTCGTAAACCCAAAGTGGCACAGACTTACACGGACAGGCATCCATGACCCAGCATCGAACGTGTCAGTCATCAGCGAGTGAATCCAGGCTGTAGCACTGGCTAACAGGACTCCGGTGAACCGGGCTGTAGCGGGCTAACAGGACTCCGGTATTCATCGCGTGACATTTCCACGAAGGGACAGACACAGGAACAAAGAAGGACACATGCCGTCCAGCCTAAGTGTCCCGGAGCAGAAGCAAGCTACCACGGCTCAGTGGAAACACTAGGAGACATTTCCCCGTAAGAGAGGCTATTAAGGATAAACAACTAGATAGTCAGATCCCACACATACCAAGCATTTCAATAACATACACACAATATGCTCGATATGTGCAAATACAACATGGCATCACAACATGACTCTACAACTCAAGTATTTATTCAATAGGCTCCGAGGAGCGAGATATTACAAACATGGGTCTCATGACCCAACACTCAAAGCATACAAGTCAAAGCAAAAGCGGAAGCTTAACATGTCTTAGTACAGACATCTACAAATGAAAAAGGCTGAGAAGCCTGACTATCTACCAGATCCTGCCGAGGGCACAAGATCGTAGCTGAGGTAACAAGCTAAACGTCGAAGTCCAAGCGGAACTACTAGCGAGACTGAAGTCTCTCTGCAAAAACATAAAATAGGCAAATGTGAGTACAAATGTACCCAGCAAGACTTACATCAGAGCTAACTACATATGCATCATTATCAACAACGGGGATGGTGGAGTTTAACTGCAGCAAGCCAGCTTTGACTCGGTGGCTATCCTGAACTACGGCTGCAAGTAACTCTTTTGAGGTGGCGCACACGAGTCCACATATTCACCATATCAATACTCCACTATGGATCCGCTCCCATCTCCCTACGAGAACGCCATCCATAGCACTCACGCTTATCTTGCGTATTTTCGAGTATCCACTTTCACTTGTCTACGAACTATGCAAGGGGTCCAAGTTTCCATATCCGAGGAATCCGGCTATTCGAATAGATAATGATAACCCTGCAGGGGTGTACTTCTTCACACACGCTCTCGCCACTTATCGCCCTGTACACGTCATGTACCTCGGCAACCTTCAAGCGGAAGCTGGGCGAGGGAGTCGGCCACGACCTGACTAACCACACAAGTCTCTCGTCCAGGTTTATCGCCTATTCGGGTTCCATCCGCAAGGAGATCCGGCCGGGGTGTCGCTCACGGCCCTAAACGATGTGAGCAGGGTTCCCAAGCCCACCTCGACGGGTGGATCTACGCTTGGTACACCGTGCCACGGTGCCTAGTCTGTCCCAAGCCCACCTGTACCGGGTACCACTTGGTAGACTACTAACACTACCTACAAACACCAGAAACTAGTTGCGACTCCTGGACAGAGATCAGGTTGATTAATAAGTTGAGAGGGCTTGGAGCGCCCGGAGCCCAATGTGTGGTAGTAACTGTTCATGGATCACAAACACAGAACTCAGTTCCTGAGGACGGCTGCAATGAGACAACCCACCATGTACTCCTACATGGCCTCTCACCGCTACCTTTACCAAATCGTGTTCACACACTTAGCTCACACACATTAGGACATGTTCACACATCTCCAATTCATCCCCGATGAATCAGACCTGACTCAACTCTAAGCAATAGCAGACATGACTAACAAGCATGAATGAGTAGGCACATCAGGGCTCAAACAAATCCTACTCATGCTAGTGGGTTTCATCTATTTACTGTGGCAATGACAGGTCATGCAGAGGAAAGGGGTTCAGTTACCGCAGCATGTAACAGTTGAAACGTGGTTGTCCTAATGCAGTAAAAGAGGGCAGGAGCGAGAGAGTAGGAATGTATCGGAATGAACAAGGGGGTTTTGCTTGCCTGGCACTTCTGAAGATGATATAGCTCTTCATCGGTGTCATCGAACTCATCGTCGGTACCACGTCTACTGAGGGGGAACAATTACCTGCAACAGAGAGGGAACACAATCAATGCAATGCAACAATATGATGCATGATCATGACATGGCAAAATGAATGTGTTTGACCTAATGTAACTAAGAACAGAAAGGTTTGATATAATTTGAACCAAGGGTTCAAATTCAAACTCAGGTTATGAGTTTATAATGTGCATTATCATGTTTTGGTATGAACATCAAGGTTAAGTTGCTTTATCATGCATGAAACCAGTACCAATGGAAAGATTGGATTTTTCTGATAATTTTTCATATATTTCTGAGTTACGGTTGAATTTATATGAATTTTTGAAGTTTTGGATATTTCTGGAATTTCCTGAATTAAATTAAATCTAGAAAATGACTTATTGTGTCAGCATTGCGTCATGCTGACCTCAGCAGTCAACGGGCGCGGTCCAGGTCAAACCTGACAAGTGGGGTCCACTGGTCAGTGACTAGGGCTGGTTAGAGACACTAACAGGTGGGGCCAGTCAACACCCACGTCAGCGGAGTCAACATGACAGGTGGGGCCAGTCATCACCCACGTCAGCGCGGTCAAAGCTGACGCGTGGGTCCCACTTGGTTAATCTAAACTAAACAGGAGAAATAATCTAACCTAAACAGGCGCAAGGTCCCACGTGGTAGTGGCTTAAGAGGTTGATTAGAGGAGTCATTAGCAGCTAATGACGGGCCACGTCATCTCACCGGAGTTTCGCCGGTGGTGACCTCGAACCGCGGAGGATTTCGCTCGGAACTCGCCAGAGGCGACGGATCGACGCGCCAGGGGCACCAGAAGGTAGCCCATGCCCGAGCACATCTAGGGAGACCAACGGGAGGTGCGGGGTTGGTCGGAGTTCGCCGGAAGCGAGCTCGCGGCGGTGGCCGGAGTTCGGCCATGTGCGGGGTTGGGGCTGCGGCATGCAAACGCGGGAGCTGAGGCACTAGCGAGGCACTACGTGATGCGGCAAGCATGTTGGTTAGCACGGGATGACCAAATGGTCGCCGGAGCGACGCCGGCGACAAGCTCGAGTGGAGGCGAGCTTCGGCCTCGATGAGCACGATGGCTATGGTGTGAAAAAGGACAAGGCGTTAGGGGGAAAATGACCGGTGGCTCACAGCACGTCGATTGAAGTACTCGTCGGGCTCGAGGAAGGCCTGCAGGCGACGGAGCGACGACGGGGATCGCCGGATCCCGCGGAAGAAGACGGCGGTGTTCAGGACGAAGCAGGGCTTCCCGACCCGTGCGGCTCGGCGAGGAGGAGTAGGGCGACGGGGCGGTTCTTTTAGACACGACGGGGAGGCGGGGCAGTGGCTCTGGGCGCGGCAGCGGCGAGCGGCGGCGATGGTGGTTCTCGGGTGCGTGCGAGAGGAGAGCCAGGGAGGGAGGGAGAGAGAAAGAGGCGAGGCAGGGAGAGAGGGGAGCAGTCGAGGGGATCCAGGGGGGCTGCGTGGCGTCCAAATCGACGTCGGGGAGGCGACAGAAAGCAGGAGGTGGCCGGGGCGCGTGGCCACGCACGCGGGGCACACGACCGGCGTCCTTCTGTCCCAAGGAGGAGGACAACTGGCAGCTGGGCTGCACAGCACTGGGCCGTCCAGGAGCTGGGCCGGTGGGTGAGGCCAGGTGAGTGCCAGGTAAGTTTCCTTTCTCTCTCTCTTTTCTGTTTTCTATTTTCTATAATTGTGTTTGGCTTTAAAAAAATGCCAGGGCATTTCCAAAAATCATGAAACTGCTCAATGTCACTGTTTGGAATATTTCCAACAACAAACATTTTAGTTTGTGATTATTTGAGCATTTAAAATATTATTTAGCAATTAAATGCCCAAATGCAAATAACATATGATTTAATTCAAAAATCCAGAATGGCCTAGAAAAATGTGCACCATTTTTGGGAGAGGTTCTAGACTAATCCAAAAATGATGAACTTTTCTGAAGGGCATTTTGGGTTCATTGGGAATATTTTTATTTGAACCTAGTTGATTTGATCTGGTGCTAGGGTTTCAGCAATCCCCATTTCAATTTTCAAATAAATTAGACATGATGCAACAACCAAGCTAGTCCAAGTGCATAGCAAGGCTAGGGATGTGACAACTCACCCCCACTAAACAAGAATCTCGCCCCGAGATTCAAGACGTGGGGTAAGAGGAAAGGGGGGTCACAAAACTATCACAATCTTCATGATCCATTTGCCCGTCTTGAAGATGTTGACTCATTGCTTCAAATCGATCTTGACGTCTTTGCTTTCGAGATCTTCATCAACATGATGGCAAGAAGAAAGGGAAAACTATAGAAGGATCGATCTCCTCGAAGATCGAACAACTTAGGATCAACTCATGGAGTGAGACATGGAAACATCTCTCAAGCTGAGACACGGAGCATAAAACTTGAGTGATGGTGTAAGACAGATGACGAAGGTTCAGTAGGTAGGCAACAATTCCACACTTAAGAAGGTGGTGAAGCGTTGTCGACGTAGCGAGGAGTTGGGTTGCCATGATACCATAACAGGGCACCTTAGGGAAGGTGACTCGTAGAAATATTCCCTTAAGTGGCAAAAAGAATTACCATTGATTCAGAGATCATTGAAACTCTTTATACCAGCCTAAGGCAATTCTCGAGCGATCATTTGGAGGGGTTCGGTACAATGGCATACCCAGATTAAAATGGATGATGTGGATTACCTTGTTGAAAACAACACAAGGAATGATTTTAGTAACCGGGGAGAAGCTCAACAGTAGAGAGTGAGTCCACTGTTTGAAAAGTTATAGCATATCCGAGGAAACTGAGAGCAATCCCGGTCAGTGCCGATGATAACACCTAGCGCTTGTGCGTGCTCTCAAGAACTTGAGCATTTCCATATTCATCAAGGTTTTACCAATATCCGTGTCAAGGATCCTAGCAACACAACATACTACCATGATGAATAATGATGGATGATGCAGATGCAAAGGAAGATAACACCTTCTTAGATTTCACCTTAGCGAGGACAAGGAAACAAAATCTGGATGATCGACCGAGAGACATTTGGCACTCCGCTTCTAATGTTCTCCTTGATGTGCTAGCGTAACCCATTTACATGGTTTGGTATCTAGAACATCAAGTAAAAGGTCGGATTTGGGGAGCACAATAGAAAATCCATAAGGAACAACTAAGGAGTAAATCCTACGAAGTCCTTATGGTAAGGTGGCCAACTTCCTCAATCAAGATACTACAATAATGGGTCTTCCGGCTGGGTGTGTTGGCCACGACATTCTCTTTACCAGGTTACGCAGAGACCAATATTATAGTTCTTGGGAGATGTTCCAACCATCATATCTGCCTGAGATTCAGATCTGGTTGGTGTCAGAATATTCCAGACTCATCAAGTCTAGAAAGAAAAATTAAAGTTTGCAACACAAATCGACGAGGTGATGTTCCAAGATTCTCGGGAAATGAACTACGATAGCAAACTCCAAGGCATGAGCTGGTTCTCCTACACACATGTGAACACGATGTCCTAGACAAGCATGACCACGTGGTAGTCTTACAATAAAACACTATCGAGTTTCTAGTTGGGAACCATCACCGCGGATAACGAAGTCCTTGCATAAGTCATATGATTAGCACTTATGAAGGAACTTCTTCTCCTTTAACAAATCAGTTAGTGGCTTCGTGTGCTAGGGATACATATGGAACGAAGGTTGCATGTCTCCAAACCACACAATACTTCGCACGTATGCATGACTGATTTGGGATGATTCCAAAGGAAGCAACATTGACTTTCTCGAATCCACAGCGGCAACTTGCAACAAATGCACATGAATTAGAGGAAGTCACTTCTTTCACCTGGGCATAAGCTTCATGAGCTAGCATGAACAAATGCTTTCAAAAGTTTCCAACACCAGCTTAATGCTCAACAGAATTATGGAGAAGACAAGGATGTTGTCGATGGGCTCAACAACAATTCATCCAGGTTTCCATATAATTGGAGTTCCACAATTATGTGAACAAGGTGATAGCATTGGTCAGACCCAAAGAGTATAATGGTGTATGCTCGAGGAATCAACCACGAGTAAGACAACATTACGAATATCGTTGGTTCTGATTTGACTTGACAATAGCCCATGCTCAAATCAAAGATTGTTTAAGATAATCGATCCAACAACTGATCACAGGGACCAATCGATGAAGATATCATCTTTCTTCAACACACACACACACCAAAGATATCCCTTTGGAATGAACTGAGTCGGACAAGCTTTCATCTTCCAACTCTCCAAGTTGTTGTTTAGCTTAACCAACCAGCTCAGGGGTATCCAACACGGATTCTTGGAGAAAGGGTGGTTTCGAAAACCAACTTGATCACGAGCTCACCATAGCGGTCAGGTGACATCCTGGTGATACCTCTGAGAAGACATTCGGAGAATCACGAACCACCGATATGTTACTAAGCTCGAGAACAATATTGCTTTTCAGGGCAAGACGATATGACCAGAAGAGCGAGGGATTTCCAAAATCCTAACTCATTGATCGAAGAGTGCACCAGGAAATAAGGACTAGGTAGCACGATCAACCTTAGGATGGTGATTCCATAACCAACACACTAAGGATGAAGTTATTGTCCATTAACTACCAAGCAACGGAGTTGCTAGGAGTATTGATTTCACACATCATGATTCACTTGTTGGCATTCCGGTTACAAGAACACGCAACCGAGGAATGAGCAATGATGGCAAGAAGTATCACTGTATCAAGAGTTCATAGGATGGTGTGCAGTTCCCATGACATTCTTGATGTAAAGATGGTAATACTCCAAGGTAGAACAGAACAAAATCTGGAATTGCAGTTTGATCTGTGGAGTACAACTACTTTGACCCAATCCTGGATATGGATGAGGTACTAGAGTTTGTTTCTCCTAGTCATCCTGGAATAGAATGGCTTGACGGACCACAAGGGTAATAGGCATCGATGAACGAATGCACACATACTCTTGACTATCAATTGATAGACGAGGGTCGGAATACAATTAAAGAGGGACAACCCAAGAGAACATATGATTTTCTGAGTAGTGGATGCATGGACTAGCATGTCGAACGAGTTCAACATATTTCTTCCAGATAACCCATGCAGAAAGGTTGAACTGGCAGAGTCACAATATAGAGAGAAGAACTCATCAAGAGCACTCTGGTTGAGATCTTTTGGTTCAACGAGGAACTGCTACCATAAGTAGTTCATGGTATTTGGAAGAACGATATACCACGAACCTCGAGGCTATCACAAGGTTAGTAATATCCTGAAGGGACTAGCAAACACTATCAACATGGAGTAGGTGGAGTGAATCTCGGGTTCAAAACCCAGGACTAGAATACCAACTAGCTAAATGGCATCACGGGATGCTTTCGAGAATAATGGCCAGAATCATCACACTGGGAACACAAAACATGGCTAAATTACTAGGTGATACTCTAGACACCTAGGGTCATAATAATAACTCTGACATATATGTTAAGGCAACAGAGTACCTGAACTCACCGATTAGTGTGGTTAACCTGGCCCAAAGGGACATCAGAACGGGAGGAAGGGATTTTGCAAATGCTTCAGACTATTTAGAAACCTGGGATGACTCGGACAGCATAACGGCTGTAAATGCTCGAAAAGATTGGAGACATGCTACAAAAATGGTGGCATAGCCACTCAGAAGCACAATATCAAGGTTTCAAGATCAACAGTTAACATACGGAAGTAGTAGGAACTGAACTGAAGCTTAAATCCATCAATCCTATAAGTCTACAGATTAGAAACACGTGATCCTAATAGAATGAAGAGATAGCCTAGTTCCTTAACCCCGTAGAGAAGAAGAGGGTGACTCAGATCAGAAGGACGTAAGGTAAAGGAGTAAAAAGAGCCTTACGTTCCATCCCACAATCAATTCCCCTACATATAACTAAAGCATTTCTAGACTCAACTTCGACCAGTTTGGCTTGGTAATCCTACAGGTAGTCAAGCTCTGATACCAAAGCTGTCAGGACCCCGACTCAATGCCACATCGATCTAGCATGTAACACCTCATATCACTTTGCGGCCTCACGCACGGTATCCCCACGGGTGTCGCTTTACCTTTCCCCGGGACCGTTTGTGCCTTTTGGCACATGTATATGATAGTGTCGCTAGCATCCATATGATAAGGAGCCCGAGCTGACATGGCAAGTCGTAAACCCAAAGTGGCACAGACTTACGGGGACAGGCATCCATGACCCAGCATCGAACGTGTCGGTCATCAGCGAGTGAATCCAGGCTGTAGCACTGGGCTAGCAGGACTCCGGTGAACCGGGCTGTAGCGGGCTAACAGGACTCCGGTATTCATCGTGTGACATTTCCCCGAAGGGACAGACAGAGGAACGAAGAAGGACACATGCCGGCCAGCCTAAGTGTCCCGGAGCAGTAGCAAGCTACCATGGCTCAGTGGAAACACTAGGAGACATTTCCCGGTAAGAGAGGCTATTAAGGATAAACAACTAGATAGTCAGATCCCACACATACCAAGCATTTCAATAACATACACACAATATGCTCGATATGTGCAAATACAACATGGCATCACAACACGACTCTACAACTCAAGTATTTATTCAATAGGCTCCAGGAGCGAGATATTACAAACATGGGTCTCATGACCCAACACTTAGAGCATACAAGTCAAAGCACAAGCGGAAGCTTAACATGTCTGAGTACAAACATCTACAAATGAAAAAGGCTGAGAAGCCTGACTATCTACCAGATCCTGCCGAGGGCACAAGATCGTAGCTGAGGTAACAAGCTAAATGTCGAAGTCCAAGCGGAACTACTAGCGAGACTGAAGTCTCTCTGCAAAAACATAAAATAGGCAAACGTGAGTACAAATGTACCCAGCAAGACTTACATCAGAGCTAACTACATATGCATCATTATCAACAACGGGGATGGTGGAGTTTAACTGCAGCAAGCCAGCTTTGACTCGGTGGCTATCCTGAACTACGACTGCAAGTAACTCTTTTGAGGTGGCGCACACGAGTCCACATATTCACCATATCAATACTCAACTATGGATCGCTCCCGTCTCCCTACGAGAACGCCATCCATAGCACTCACGCTTATCTTGCATATTTTAGAGTATCCACTTTCACTTGTCTATGAACTATGCAAGGGGTCCAAGTTTCCATATCCGAGGAATCCGGCTATTTGAATAGATAATGATAACCCTGCAGGGGTGTACTTCTTCACACACGCTCTCGCCACTTATCGCCCTGTACACGTCATGTACCTCGGCAACCTTCAAGCGGAAGTCGGGCGAGGGAGTCGGCCACGACCTGACTTACCACACAAGTCTCTCGTCCAGGTTTATCGCCTATTCGGGTTCCATCCGCAAGGAGATCCGGCCGGGGTGTCGCTCACGGCCCCAAACGATGTGAGCAGGGTTCCCAAGCCCACCTCAACGGGTGGATCTACGCTTGGTACACCGTGCCACGGTGCCTAGTCTGTCCCAAGCCCACCTGTACCGGGTACCACTTGGTAGACTACTAACACTACCTACAAACAGCATAAACTAGTTGCGACTCCTGGATAGAGATCAGGTTGATTAATAAGTCGAGAGGGCTTGGAGCGCCCGGAGCCCAATGTGTGGTAGTAACTGTTCATGGATCACAAACACAGAACTCAGTTCCTGAGGACGGCTGCAATGAGACAACCCACCATGTACTCCTACATGGCCTCTCACCACTACCTTTACCAAATCGTGTTCACACACTTAGCTCACACACATTACGACATGTTCACACATCTCCAATTTATCCCCGATGAATCAGACCTGACTCAACTCTAAGCAATAGCAGGCATGACAAACAAGCATGAATGAGTGGGCACATCAGGGCTCAAACAACTCCTACTCATGCTAGTGGGTTTCATCTATTTACTGTGGCAATGACAGGTCATGCAGAGGAAAGGGGTTCAGCTACCGCAGCATGTAACAGTTGAAACGTTGTTGTCCTAATGCAGTAAAAGGGAGCAGGAGCAAGAGAGTAAGATTTTATCGGAATGACCAAGGGGGTTTTGCTTGCCTGGCACTTCTGAAGATAATATAGCTCTTCATCGCTGTCATTGAACTCATTGTCGGTACCACGTCTACTGAGGGGGAACAATTACCGGCAACAGAGAGGGAACACAATCAATGCAATGCAACAATATGATGCATGATCATGAAATGGCAAAATGAATGTGTTTGACCTAATGTAACTAAGAACAGAAAGGTTTGATCTAATTTGAACCAAGGGTTCAAATTCAAACTCAGGTTATGAGTTTATAATGTGCATTATCATGTTTTGGTATGAACAGAAAGGTTAAGTTGCTTTATCATGCATGAAACCAGTACCAATGGAAATATTGGATTTTTCTGATAATTTTTCATATATAAAGTATTTCATTCTGAGTTACGGTTGAATTTATATGAATTTTTGAAGTTTTGGATATTTCTGGAATTTCCTGAATTAAATTAAATCCAGAAAATGACTTATTGCCTCAGCATTGCGTCATGCTGACCTCAGCAGTCAACGGGCGCGGTCCAGGTCAAACCTGAAAAGTGGGGTCCACTGGTCAGTGACTGGGGCTGGTTAGAGACACTAACAGGTGGGGCCAGTCAACACCCACGTCAGCGGAGTCAACATGACAGGTGGGGCCAGTCAACACCCACGTCAGCGCGGTCAAAGCTGACGCGTGGGTCCCACTTGGTTAATCTAAACTAAACAGGAGAATTAATCTAACCTAAACAGGCGCAAGGTCCCACGTGGCAGTGGCTTAAGAGGTTGATTAGAGGAGTCATTAGCAGCTAATGACGGGCCACGTCACCTCACCGGAGTTTTGCCGGTGGTGACCTCGAACCGCGGTGGAGTTCGCTCGGAACTCGCCAGAGGCGACGGATCGACGCGCCAGGGGCACCACAAGGTAGCCCATGCCCGAGCGCATCTAGGGAGACTGTCGGTGTCAAAACCGGCGGATCTCGGGTAGGGGGTCCCGAACTGTGCGTCTAGGCGGATGGTAACAGGAGACGAGGGACACGATGTTTTTACCCAGGTTCGGGCCCTCTTGATGGAGGTAAAACCCTACGTCCTGCTTGATTAATATTGATGATATGGGTAGTACAAGAGTGGATCTACCACGAGATCAAGGAGGCTAAACCCTAAAGCTAGCCTAAGGTATGATTGTTGTAATGTATGTTGTGTCCTACGGACTAAAGCCCCCCGGTTTATATAGACACCGGAGAGGGCTAGGGTTACACAGAGTCGGTTACAATGGTAGGAGATCTACATATCCATATCGCCAAGCTTGCCTTCCACGCCAAGGGAAGTCCCATCCGGACACGGGACGGCGTCTTCAATCTCGTATCTTCGTAGTCTTGGAGTCCGGCGGACGATGATAGTCCGGCTGTCCGGACACCCCCTAGTCCAGGACTCCCTCAGTAGCCCCTGAACCAGGCTTCAATGACGATTAGACTGGCACGCATAATGTTCAGCTTTGCAAGGCGGGTTCCTCCCTTGAATAATCCAGAGAAGATCATAAACACCAGGATAGTGTCCGGCTCTGCAAAATAAATTCCACATTCTACCGTAGAGAGAATAAAATGTACACCAGTTCAATCTGCTGACGTATTGTGCGGCGTGACATCACACCGCTACCAGGCTTTTACTTGAATCGTTTTTTATTATACCACCTCAGCACGTTCAGCGAAGCGGTTTCCTTGGCACGTCTTGTCGAAGCAGAGATCATGTTCCCCTTATTCCGGGATTCTCATCAATACGGACGTGGGTAACCCAACCGCGCCATTGATGGCGGAGCTTGGGAGATAAGCGAGTTTTATCAGGCCGGTGGGGACGTATAGTTTTCGTCCGCCTATATATAAGGGATAGGGATTTACCCTCTCACCTACGCCTTCTTACTCCTTTGCTTATCCATCTCCGCGCACTCAAGCTCCAACGCCCAAGTTCGCGCATCTCGCCTCGACCTTCTCTGAATATGTCCGGAGCGGGAGGAAAATGGTTGGCCTCCACCATTAAGGAGGAGCACATCACCAAGCTGCGCAGTGCCGGATACCTTTCCGGCGATATCGCGCATCGGCTGCCCGACGAGGGGCAGCTCATCCCTGCCCTTGGGCCCCATGAGAGGGTCGTCTTCCTTCCCCACTTCCTCCGCGGACTAGGCTTTCCACTCCACCCATTCGTCCGGGGGATCATGTTTTAATACGGCCTGGATTTCCACGATCTGGCGCCGAACTTCATCCTCAACATCTCGGCGTTTATCGTCGTGTGCGAGGCCTTCCTCTGCATCCAGCCCCACTTCGGCCTGTGGCTCAAGACCTTCAACATCAAGCCGAAGGTTGTGAAGGGCACGCAAGCGGAATGCGGAGGCGCCATGTTGGGTAAGTTGCCCAACATCCTTTGGCTCGAAGGGGCCTTCGTGGACTCCGTCAAGGGGTGGCAATCGGGGTGGTTCTACATCACCGAGCCGCGCAAGCCCACATGGGCGGCGGCCCCCGAGTTTAGATCTGGCGTCCCCACGCAGCTCACCTCCTGGAAAGAGAAGGGCTTGCAGTGGGGCAATCCGAAGGAGGTGATGGGACTCCGAGACTGCATCCAGAAGCTGGTGAGCAATAAGCTCAGGCTCGTCGACATGGTCCAGGTCATGCTCATCCACCGGATTCTCCCATGCCAAGAAAGGGCATTCAATCTGTGGGAGTTCAATCCGGAACAGCACCAGGCGCTGAGCGGGCTCTTCGACACAACATACGAAGGCGCCTGGAGGGTGCTGTTCAAGGGCGTCGAAGCCCCCTCTTCCGCGATGGAAGATCGCGGATTCTGCTCGCAGCATCCGGCTGACAAGGTAAGTGATTCAACCCCATTACGGGATACTTGTGGTAATCAAATTGATTCTCAGAGGGTTTCATTCTTTCCTTTGACAGGAATGGATGGAGAAGGCCAAGCAGCTCATCAGCCCGGCTCCCATGCCAGAAGACCCACAGAACGCCCGTTTAGCAGGGCTGTTGGTTCCGGCACCGCACGTGGTGCCGGAGAAGAAGGCCAAGAAGGTGGCCGCAGGGACTCGAAAGAGTTCCCGCAATCAGGCGTCCGACGACGAGGCGGACTCCTCCCCCGAAGACGAGGAGGAGGAGGACTCTCTCCAGGAGGATGGAGAGAAGAAGAGGAAGGCTTCCCCAATAGGGGAGGCCGAAGGGTCCAAGAGGGGAAGGACTATCCCCCCGGACAGTTTCGCCAACACCATCATTGGCGAGGATGAATGGTCTCCAAGGGCCAGGCGTCCGGCAAGATCGTAAGTATCCGGATCCTTGATATGTAATTTCTTTCGTGTCGCGTAGTGTCCTTCTAATGCCGCATTCTGTCCGTAGTCCGGCCGATGATGATCTCCCCGCTTCATCAAGCGGGTCATTGGCCCCGTCGGATGTGGATTCACTTCCGACTGCCACTACCCCCCGCGCCGGCAAAGACGCCGAGGTGGGATCCCAGAGAGGGACCCATCAGGAGGAGGCTCCGGAGGCGCCGTCAGGCTGCCTCCCGGACTTTGTGCCGGACTCTACCTCGGAACCTGCAGTGGTTCCAGAGTCCGGCGGGCGGCCCCTTCGAAGGAAGGGCAAGACCGTGACGCCGGCGATCTCCGTCCAACTGGAGGCGCCGGATAACTTGTTGGAGGTGCTTAAAGGCGCTTCCATCGAGGAAGAACACCGCACTATCATGAGTGCGGTGATTAAGAAAGTTCAGCTCGCCAAGAGCAGGCTGACCGAAGCCGGTAGCAGCCTTTTAACAGGCTTTGAGGTTAGAAGTTAAAATTATGTAATGTAATACCGCATAGACAGTAGCCCCTGATGCTCAGTTTGGTGTTCGGAAAGAAAAGCCGGACTGAGGATCTAACAAGATATACGCAGGGTGCTTAAAATATGTCAATATGGGTTTGCAGGCTGCGCTGCTGACCTCTGCTGCACTATCGGCGGAGGTCGAAGTGTTGAAGAAGGATCTCGAGCGGTCCGAGCAAGAGCTCGGCCATGCCAAGAAGCAGCTCGAGGACAAAGAAGGTGAGTCACACCACTTTGAATAGTTACCTTACAGAAAAGGATTTTGGTTGCAATAAAATTAACAAGGATAATTTGGATATTTTAGGGGCCACGAACGAGGTGGCAGCCCTGAAGGAGGCCGTGTCCGCGGCCGAACGCAGTGCGGCTGCGGAGCGGGAAGAGCGAGAGAAGCAGGAGGCACGGGTGGCGGAAGTACGGCAAGAGCTCCAGGCTCTCATGGAGAAGCATGAGAGTTTGGAGCGTGACTCCAAGACTCGAGAGTCCGAGCTTGCCTCGGCTCTCGAAAGTGCCAAGTCCGCCAAGGCCGAGGCCCGTAAGGCCCTTCAGGAGGTTGAAGATGTGAAGAAGATAGCGGCGGGTAAGGCATTTTTCATGCAAAGCAAGCATGTTAATGTAAACTACCTTACACTTACCCGCGTTCGGAGCTCTCCAGGGGCGTTTGCAGATCTGCCGCGTTGTGCGTCCGATGCCGCCGCATTCTATCGTGGCATGGAGGGGAGCTCGACGGAGAAGGTCTTCTGGTCTCAGTATGCTGAGGCCGGACATCCGGTGCCCCCAAGCGACCAGATACCATACACATGATATGAGAAACATAACCCTGCCAAATTAGAGCATGCACCTCAGGGGGGGGGGGGGAATAGGACCGGTCATCTGTCTCTGAATCCTCCTTTGAGGAGCTATCCGTAACCAGCAGGACATGCGATTCGTCAGATAGCATTGTCTGCTCTGAAGACCTTGTTTCCACTCCATCTTTTTCCATGACCGTGCAGAATGGCTGATGCACAGGAAGAGCAATTGAATGTACCAAAATTGTTGACAAATTTAACACGTAACAAAAAATGATGGCATGATATAATTCACATATAAGATGACTGGCTAACCAGGGTGGCATTGCAAAATTCACATATATGATGCCTGGCCGAACAAGATGGCATTGCATGATTCACATATACGATAAAGAAACTAAACAAATGGCATTGACACAAAGCATGTCTAAACTAAGCAGATGACATATTTGATGTATACAGTAAGCAATGCAAGGCACCATATGCATGATATGACCAACATCAGAATACCATGTTAGAGCGAAGACCTCAGGGAGTAAATATGAGTTGTCTTCTCCTTCTGAATCGCCCTCAACACAGTTACCTTCCTCTTTATTACGATCCAAAATGGGTGGAGGGGGGCTGCCTTTGCACCCACCATGGAGCGACGTGTACATGAAATTTTATTGCCACGCAAGGTTCGTCTCTTTTGCTCTACATGTTCAGTTCCATTGTGTACAATAATTGACATGCATAGGAATAAAACATAGTGAGATTATGTAAGGAATGCATGCAGAAATCCAGAGTGATGATGGGAAACAGTGGATAGACCCAAAACCAATGATAGCAGGCAGATAATAGCTTTAGTTAAAAAATACAGATAATGGCTCCTTTAATGTTTGCTTGCACCCAACATGAAACTCATAGTAGGCACCCGAGATTAACGAGATAGTAGACAGATAATACTGATTGCTGTCCCAATATGTACCCCACAACCATTTAAAAACTAAAGTTTCAGCATTAGTTTGGACTTGACTCGGAGTCTAATAGGTGAACATGATGATAAAGTAGCATGTCATCATATTAAGCGATGCAAAATGTAAGAAGACATGGACGAGTGCGACCACCTTTGCGGACCCGTGTAGTCCTCAAGGTCATCTGCTCAGTTGATGATGGTAATGTAGTTGTCATGGCTGCCAGCGGTGGGGAAGAAGATCTGAGGTGGCGAAAGACAGTCTGGAGAGCAGATCTTTGCTTTGGTGAACCCTTCCGTCGTTGGAGCAGCTGAAGCTGGGGTGGAACACAGCGCAACAGGAGTAGGACAAACCACACAAGGTTTTGTTTGACACATATCTATAATAAAAGTAATTGTGTAAGGGCTTGTTTGAATTGGAGGATTCTAACAATGCAGGGATAGGAAATAGACAAGAATAGGATAGGAATGCATGTGCAAAACAGAGAATTTAAAAACACTGGATTTCTGCCAATCTGGGTGTTTGATTCACAAGAATTGGAAGATCACAGGATTTAAAGAAGCATGGAGAGATTAAGTCAAATCACAAGAAACTGTACGGCTATAATGCTATTACGCTACTACTCTTAGGCTTGTGCTTCATGAATAGGATTTTGAAAAGGAGGACAAGTGGAAATTAAAATTCCTATGATTTTTCTTTCAAGGAGACACTAAAGGAACAAATCCCACAGTTTTCCTTTGCTCCATTCCTTTGAACCAAATTCATGAATAGTAGTACCATAGGAAACTTTACAATTCCTATGTTTTTCCTTCACATATCCTTTCAAGCACTGGCGACTCTAGTAGGAAGGCTTGATCAAAGAAAAGCCTACACTAAAAAAATGTTTTTGTGCTACTTCTATTACTTTGGACCAAGGCCACTGCCCTCCTAGCTCAACTCCCAGGCCCATCGACAAATGCACAGCTCAAACGTGCAGAGATAAATAATGATGGCGTTCAAGTGAGTCCATCACGGATAGCTAAGTTGCCTGGTACCTCACTGCTTGTCATATAGTAGGATAAAATAATCGTATTTCACGTTACTATGTGTGCTCAGTGAATAATATATATATATATATATATATATATATATATATATATATATATATATATATATATATAACATGTAGATTAAAAAAGAAATGCAACAAGTGTACAACCCCTTTGGCGAAGCCATGTCGATCTCAGCGTGATTGGGTTAGCCGGTGAGGATGCTCCGGCAGACTTGGCTATCAGAGGAGGGGAAGAAGATCTTAGGCGTCTGGAGATGGAGCCCGGGGTACTGCTCCGCTGTGATGGAGGGTTTCGTTGTTGGAGCAGCTCCGGGGAGTTGTACGACGCCGAGACTGAAGCAGGACAAGAGAGACAATGTTAACCTGAGTGGAATTCTAATAGCATCTCCAATAGATGACGTAAAATACGTAACGACAAAGTGCTAGATTTAAAATACATCAGCTGCTCATGTCTGACTTAACTGTCGAAACTGAATTTAACTATCGAAACTGAACTTAACTGTCGAAACTGAATTTTGCTATTGAAACTGGACGCACTAGTAGCAGAAAAGCAGTAGGAGCAGCAGCAGCAACGCGTGCGAGATCTGTGGCAGCTGGTTGTGTAGCAGCATCAAGTGAGGCTACACGTCAGTCGACTGACTTTTTCATCTCTGGTCAGTCGATTTTCCAGCCGTTGCATACGAAATGAAGGGCCTGTAGTTCATCTAAAACCTCCACCCCGTCAGCCGCCTGCCACCACCGGCCAAACAGCCGCCCCCGCCACCCCGCCCGCCCCAAAATCACTTCCCACCGCAGCTCCACATCCGCCCCGGCCATCCCTCTAGCCCCCCCCCCCCCCGTGCCGAGCTTTTTCTTCGGCGATCCCCACGCCACCGCCCCACCACCGCCAGCGGCCACCGCCCCCACCCTGAACCGTAAGATAGATAGTGGGGTACCTTTTCGGTGAGCCCCCCTCCCCGCTGCGGCTGGTTCTTCCTTAACTCCGGCAAGCCCCCCACCCTCGGAAATCGACTGACCCAAAAGTCGATTCTTTTGACTGAAGTGTAGATAAATCGGTGCAGCATCGCAAGTAAGATCAAGAGCGACAGCAGCAGCGCGAGCAAGAGCAATAGCAAGAGCAGACCAGGCAGGGGACCAAGAGCAAGAGCAGAGCAGCAGCGCGAGCGAGAGCTAAAGTAGCAACAGCTCCTACTAATGTCGACGTCGCCGCTGAGTGAGCAACGCCGTGGAGGAAGTGGCCGGCGATGCCGCCGTGGATGGAGTCGCGCCGTGTCGGCTCGGGACTGAGCGCCGGCATCACCGTGAGATCGAATCAAGAAGAAAGTGCGGTGATTAGTGTACAACCTTTTTGGTGGCGCCGATTAGGCCGTAGCTTCATCCGAGGAAATGGTGATGATGCTGCTCTTCTGGAGGTGTAGATGAAGACGGTGGTATGGGAATGGAGGTGGCGCAAAAGACGAGGGGAGCGTCAGGGAATCTCCTTGGAGGTGGAGGACGGGGTGGCTGAACCGGCAGGACGACGAGATCGACGACAAATCCTCATCAAGTACGATGGATGAGGGACGTCGAGGTGTTGCTATGGATGACATCGTCGGGGAACAGGCTCCGGCTGGGTGGCAGATGGAGGAGGGTGTGGGGCTTCTCGGTTTTTCGCAGCCTTAGCGTACGAATGGGTGGGCGGATGGGATGGGAGTGGGAACCATGGCTTAGGGACGCGCTTGTCCGAAATGTGGGGCAAGTTACAAAAGTACCCCCACCGATTTGAGCTAGGCGGTTCTTTCGGTTCAGGGGTATCATGGGCATTCCCCGTGTCTGCATTTCATAGAAGATGGGAGTTTTCGCGCGTTGTAATTTTGGAATAGCAAGGCGCGGGTTGAGATGGAGGGAGTTGTCAGAGCACAATGATACAAAGATATATCTTCAATATTTCAGGGTAACAAGGAGCGGGTTGAAGAGGCAGGTGTCGGCGTTCTGGGAACGGGGGTCCCCAAACTTGCCTGCCTGCGGCCTGCGGCGTTGCTCAAAGGAGGCCCAGCACAGCCCATCTTCATCAATACAAGCTCAAGACCCTCGCGAGGGGCCAAGCCTCGCGGGGCGGATGACAAGGAGCTTCCTCAGGCACGGCCTCGTCAGGCTGGCTCATAAGGAGGCGGAGAGTTCAAGGCGTGGTACCTCGCGAGGTGCCCATGACGCAAGCCATGATGACCAAGGGCGCCAGTCGGGCGCCAGCCCGCGCAGTGTCCTCCTTTCCTCTTTGGTGCAAAGGGAGCAAGTGCAGGCAAGAGCATCAAGCAAAGGCGTCCATTTTGGTGCAACAAGACCAAGACCAGCCCAACGGCAGGAAGGAAGTCATTGTGGAGCCCAAGCCGGCGTCACCACCAGAGCCTTTGACAGGCGAGGACCAACTTGTCAGGATAAGTGTACCCGCTGTTCCCCTTCAAAATGGCCAATTGTTGGCGCCCTTCCCGCTCAATATTTGGGAAGAGGCCCAGGGCATTTGCCTATAAATAGGACTAGCCACCCCCAAGGTAGAGGCATCTGTATCCGGACGGACAAGCCAGTAGATACGGCGACTGAACTCCTCCTAGCTTTTCGTCGCACCAACCAAGAACAGACCCTCGCGAGGCTGTTCTGCCTTGTATTGTTCACCATCAAGCCCAAGAGGCAATCCACCACACCACACACTGGAGTAGGGTATTACACCACATTGGTGGCCTGAACCAGTATAAATCTTGTGTATCTTGTGATTGTTCAGTTTAGTAGTTTAGTTCCTAGCGATTCGGTGAGAAGCGAGCTGGTAGAGGGTTGAATCTCCGCGCGCACCCCAGTGTTCGAACCTCAAGGGTCCGCCGGAACCCGAAATCCGACATTTGGCGCACCAGGTAGGGGTGCGCGGGAATCTGCCTTCCGTCGTCTCGTTCTTCCCCGACCACCGCATCCATGTCTGACGCTCGTCGGGCTCGCGCCGAGCGCCGAGCCGCCCTCGCTTCCCATGTCGCCCAGACGGCTCCCGTTGGCGGGCGCCCTCGTCATTCCCCGTCACCTTCCATCAACGCCGCCACCGGCCCAGCGGGGAACGAACAGCAAGCATCGTCCTAGCATCCATCCATGAGGCGGGACGGCCGCACTGCCACGCCTTCGCTCACCCCCGCTGGTTCTTCATCACGCGCGCCCCACGCGGCCATGGAGGGCCGAGCTGCGCTCATCGCGGCAAACGAGCTCCTGCGCTACCGCCCCATCGATGACGTCTACAAAGAATGGCTCGACCGAGCCGCCGAGCTCGTCCGCGCCGCCGGAGGCGCCCCCGCGCTGTCCTTCTCGCTGCACCGCACCCCGCCCTGCGCGGGCAACGAAGCTCCTGGGGCGCCTCAGCCGCCTCCCCCTCAAGAAGGCGCCCTAGCCCCAAGGCACGCGGCCCCTGGGCGGAACCCGCTCCGTCAGGGGCCAGCGCGGAAAGAGCAGAGCTGCAAAGAAGTCCCTCGCCCTCGAGAAGCTGCCCGAGCGCTCCCTGCTCTAGCATGTCAAGACCCTCCGCTGCCCCCAGCCGCGGCGCATGGGGACCCGCAGGACCAAGCACTCCGTCGCCCAAGGCCCCCTGTGGCCATGGTGGGCTGCCGCGCCTTCACCTACGTGCTGCGCAGTGTCGCGTGGCCCGACAAGTTCAAGCCAGACCTACCTCCCCGCTACGACGGCACGGCAGACCCTGCAGAGTTCCTCCAACTCTACGAGTTGGGCATCGAGGCTGCCAATGGAGATGAAAAGGTCATGGCAAACTGGTTTCCCATGGCGCTCAAGGACGGAGCCCGCATCTGGATCCTGAATCTGGCCCCAGGCACGATCTCCTCCTGGGACGAGATGCGCACCCGCTTCATCGCCAACTTCCATGGTACTCGCGACCGGCCACCCGCCGTGAGCGACATGCACCGTATCAAGTAGCAACCAGGGGAAACCCTGCAGAAGTACATCCAGCGCTTCAACAATGCGCGCCTCAAGATCCCCAGGGTGACGGAGGAGGCCATCATCTCAGCCTTCTCCGACGGCGTCCGCGACGTCAAGACGAAGGAGGAGCTGGCGATGCATGAAGACCAGTGCACCTCCTTGGAGCTGTTCAACTTGGCGACCAAGTGCACCAGGGCTGAGGAGGGGCACCTCTCCCTCCTCGAGCTGCCTGCCGCGGACCCCGAAGAGAAGAAGCCCAAGGCCAAGGACGTGAAGTGCAAGGGGGCTGCCGTACTCGCGGCCGAGCCAGACACCAAGCGGGGCAGAGATCAGCCCGAATCCTCCAAGGGCAGTCGGTACTACGTGTACCACGACCTCCACACCCACAACACAAATGAATGCCAAGAGCTCCGGGCCGTGCGTGAGGGAAGGGTCGGCAGACGCCCCGACCGCAGCGACCGGGGCTACGGCAGAGGAGGAGGAAGGAATGCAGGATAATGGGAAGACCGCGGCCCGTGCTAAGGGTGGCGCGACCAACCTCGCGAGGATCGCTGGCAGGTCCCGCCTCGCGAGCGAGGCTGGAGGGATCAGCCTGCCGAGGATCGCCCGCAAGGAAACGCAGGCCTCCCTCCGCTGCCGCGGCAGCCAAGGAGAAATGAAGACCGTCATCAGGACGAGGGGGCTGGGGGCTTCCAGGAACCACGCGCAATCGCCTGCATCCTGGGAGGAGCTCAAGCCCCAGCCTCTCAGCGCAATCGACATACCTGGGCTCAACCGAGCCGCATCTCAAGAGCGCCTCTGGCCCTCGCGAGTGGGACGTTGCAAGGGTCCGCCCCACAGCTATGTGCGCATGCCTTACGGCTTGCTGAACGCGGCAGCTACGCACCAACGTCTCATGAGGGCAATCATGGAGGCTCAAGAGGTCAGGCGTGCCGCAGCCCTGCCGGAGATGAAGATGGCCCGCGAGGAGCCGCCAGCGCCTCCGGATCCTCCCGATGCCCCTGGGGCTGGGGGCTCATGAGGATCGGCTCCCACAGCCCACCGAGTCTGCTACACCAACACCCCTTCGTCCCCAACATCATCAGGTGACATCTTTTAAGCTCAATTTCTTGCTGGGAGTGCCCTCAGGGCCGCATTATTCCCAGGTCGTGTGGGTCCGTCCCTGCGACATGTATCTTTTTTATTTCATGTCCTTAGCTTACCTTATTGGGGGCGCCCCTCGGGCTGCAATCATCCCCAAGCTGCTCGGGCCTGTCCCAGCGGCATGTATCCTTCTTGCATTTATCTTAGGACTATGCTTTCGATCCACCATGCTTGTTATTTCGTGCCCTTTTTCTCCTGGGTGTCCGAATCTTGGGCGTTAAAGGGGGGGTGCCTGAGCATCGCGACTCAGGGCTCCTACCGGCTCTCCGGCCCTCACCCTCTGGTCTTGTCCATGGCCTCGCGACCTGGCATGCCAGCGACGGCTGAGACCAGCCCGAGAGCCGGGACCCGAGGACGTAGAGTTTTGACATCTACCCTAGCTTGCTCGTTAAAGGGGGGGTGCCTGAGCATCGCGACTCAGGGCTCCTACCGGCTCTCCGGCCGTCACCCTCTGGTCTTGTCCATGGCATCGCGGCCTGGCATGCCAGCGACGGCTGAGACCAGCCCGAGAGCCGGGACCCGAGGACGTAGAGTTTCGTCATCTAACCCAGCTTGCGTGTTAAAGGGGGGTGCCTGAGCATCGCGACTCAAGGCTCCTACCGGCTCTCCGGCCCTCACCCTCTGGTCTTGTCCACGGCATCACGACCTGGCATGCCAGCGACGGCTGAGACCAGCCTAAGAGCCGGGACCCAAAGACGTAGAGCACCGACATCTTGCCAAATTTGCAGGAACACACTCGAAGATAAGGCCCAAAGCCAGGCGCAACCCTCCTTGAGGTAGGGCCCTGTGAGTCCCGTGCTGGCTCATGGGTGCCCAGATACACCTTGTCAAGCCCTACCATGCCAGCCACGTGTCAGGGTGGGGCTGTATACGCCCCGGGGGCTCCTCCCGGAGGGGAGCCCCCTCCCACGTACAAGTGGAAGAACCATGCTCCGCGCTGGCTGATGACACTGCCGAGGAGCGGGTATGCCTGTACGCATACGGAAGCGCTATGCTCCGCGCTGGTGATAAACAACTGAGGGTGGCCTCAGGGCCGAATCAACCTCAGGGAGCCCGGAGCTCAGTGCCTGGCCTTGTCGCAATGCCTCCCCTCGGGAGTGCCGCGCGAAAGGGCTGGGCACGGGGGCTGCGCTTGGGTCTCGCCCAGACGCACGCCACCTCGCCAGGCCCCCAGGGCCTGGTTCGTCGCACGTCCCTTCCCGAGCAGAGCCAAGGTATGAAGGCTGTTTGAGCGTCAAGGGGGACTCCTGAGCATCGCGACTCTGGAGCCTAACTGGTCACATAGCCCCTCACTCCTTAGTTCCGAAAGGCTAACGGCGGTTGAGGTATGCGCGGGGCCGGGCTCTACAGACGTAGAATGGCAGATCCACCCGCATCTCACCTCCCTAAGGAGTCACCCCCACGTATCACCTCCCTACTTGCTGTTCGAGCGACAAGGGGGACAACTGAGCATCGCGACTCAGGAGCCTAACTTGTCACGTAGCCCCTCACTCCTTGGACCCGTCCTGGTTTCCGGTCGGGGCCAATGGCGGCTGAGGTACGCGCGGGGCCAGGCTCTGCCGGCTTAGAACATAAGTAAGTAGGAAGGAATAATGCAAAATCTCAGGGAATTCAAAAGCAAATATTACAGTCCATGCTGTTATCACAACATCAAACATAAGTTTTAACACCTCCCTGAGGCATGGTACGTGCGCAGGAATTAAAAGCAGGACGGGAGCCATGACGGAGTCACTTGCCGGCAGGGGAGCTGCGCGGAGCAGGTTCGCCTTGTGGAGTAGCAGGGCCAGCAGCGCTCCGCTTCGGCCTGGTACTGAAGGCCTGGAATTTCCCCAGCAAAGCCTCCGCACGACCCTTCACGGCCTCAGCAGCGGCAGCGGCACGCTCGCCGCTCAATGGCTCTAGTAGGCTGTCGAGGTCGATGTTGGGGTCACGAAGGTAGATGTGGGTGAAGACCCGCGTCAGCGCTACAGAAGACAAGACATGTGCCTCGGCCTCAGCCGTAGGGCCAAGGCCAAGGGTGACGTCTTGAAGGGCGCGAACCAAGAAGGGAAGCAGCTTGGCGGGGCCATCCTCCACGGCGGCCAGCGGGCTCTCAAGGCCGCTGTCATAAAGTGTCTTCAGCGAAGTGCGAGCTTTCTCTTCCATATCCGCGAAAGTCACGCGATCCTCGGCGAGAACCTGGGCCTTGCCGTCCAGCTCAACCTTCCTCGCCTCCAGCTCTTGCTCCAGCGCGCCTAGGCGGCCAAGGCGCCTATTGAGCTTGGCCTCCAGGTCCTTGACGGCCGCCTTGCGAGCCTTCATGCTTTCCTCCTGCTCTTGGCGAAGGCGGGCCTCCTCGGCAAGCTAGTTCTGCAGGCCCTTCAGCTTGCTCTCCAGCGTCTCACAGCGATCGTGGACTCTAGCTGCCTCCCCAAGGGCAGCATCGCGGGCAACCTTCGCCTCAAGGATGGCCTGCTTCTCCTTGTCGCAAGCCGTCGAGGCCTGGACCAGCGCCGCGCGTATCGAAGCATCGTTGCGAATCCAGCCAGAAGCCAGCTCCAAGCGCCCGGCCACTAGACGAGGGTCGGCGCCCAGAAGATCCTGCCGCAGACGGTCCAGTCCAGCAACGGCGCGATCCAGAAGAGTATTCGGGGAAGCGGCAGTCGGTGGAGTAGGAGGAGAAGACGGCAGCGTGACCACAGTACCCTGAGGCGGAACCAGCTGCGCCACGATGGCAGTGGAGGCAGCGTCAAGCAAGGGCACCTCGGGAGTCGCCTGGGTCAAGGGGGCTGAGCTCGCCCTAGCAGGCTCAGCCTGGCCTCGCGAGGATGCCCGGGTACGAGAGGCCTGCGCGTCATAGTCACCTTCTTTCTCGAGCAAAGGCACTGCCACGGATGGGGCCTCGGGAGCTCCCTTCGGCTTCTTTGCCGCGGGTGTCAGCCTAGCCAGAAAATACGAGCATCAAGCCTCGGCAACAGAACAATAATCAAGACAGGAATCGAGCACTTACAGGTCATCGCAGGTGGGCTCAAGCAGCCTCCAGCCATACTTAAAGCCCGAGAGCCGGCTGCAAGGGTCAGCTTCGAGGGGCTCGGGAGCAGGAGGCGCGCCTGCGGATCGCCTCAGGGCCGGGGCGGACCCGCGGGGGATCAGCCCAGTCCGGTCCTTCTTCGGGATCGGAGGCAGGCTCCCGCCGCCCTGCTCATCCTCATCCTCGTCGTCGTCACTCTGGGGGAGGCGGAGAGTGCGGGACCTGCACCAAAGGGGAGGAGCCCTTTACTCCGCCTCTGAGTCAACCCCCTCTTCCCGCTCCCCTTCTTCCTTCTCTTCGCTGGAGTCGTCGGAGGACACATCCACCAGGTCCTCTGGAGCCTCCGTGGGCATGGGCCCGTCCCCGTTGAAGACAGGCATGGAATCCACTACCTGCTCCCAATCCTCGCGAAGGAACAGGGGCGTAGGGGCGCCCTCCAGCCTCGCCACGTCGCCCCCAACCAAGGACAGGAGGACCGCAGCCAGATGCTCGTCGGCCAAGACCATGGGGCTCGGGTGAGGCCTCCACATTGGAAGCGAGTACTGACGGAGCGGAGCCAGCTGATGCTCCAGTAACTCCCTCAGCAGCGACGCATCGGTCAGCTTCACTGCCGCCACGCGCGGGGATCCAGAAGCTCCACTCGGGACCAGTCGTCGGAGCTCGCGGGGTGCTCCGTGGGCAGGATCAGCCGTGGATGGATGCGCCCAGCGTCCACCAAGACCCACTTGTTCCTGAAGCCTTCAATCCTCTTCCCAGGGATCGAAATGGCGATGGAGCCGCCGTACACGACGAAGCTCGCGCACGCGGAGGCGGAACCACGGGAGGTCCAGAGAGAGAAGTAGTGGTGTAGCAAGGCCACCGAGGGTTTCACCCCTACGTGAGCCTCACAATAGTAGGCGAAGATCGCCAGAAGAAGGACGGAGATGGGATGGAGGTGCAGAGCTTGAATATTGTAGTGGCAGAGGACAGAGAAGAAGAACTCTGAGAAGGGAGGCACCAGACCGGCGACGATGGCACTCACGAAGAGTGGATAGAAGGTGCTTCCTCGGCCTTCAGGGACGGGGGAGCCGGCCTTGAACGCCTTCGCCCCGTTGATGCCCTGCGCCGCCGCCATCTGGCGCACCCGGGCAAGGCTCGCCTCTGACACATTTGGCGAGTCCAAGGCAGGCGAGTACCAAGCTCCCACCGGGGCTTGGCGGGGCGCCATGAATGGCTAGGGCGTGCAGACGGAGTAGATCTGAAGACTTCGGAAGCAGAGAAGAGAGGCGCAACAAAGGGGATCTGAGCAGCAACTAGAGGAAGTAGAGGAGGCAAGGGAGATGCCGCTCCTTTATCAACTCACGCAGTTGCAGAGGCGCCCAAGTCCAATCAACCGCCACGCGGCGCCCAAGGCCACAGGCTGTTAGGGCCTGCGACGCTTCGCACTTGCCCTTTCGCCTCTCTACTCGGCCAAGTTCGGGCATGCTGTGGGCCCGGGGGCTACTGTCGGCGTTCTTGGAAGGGGGGTCCCCAGACTTGCCTGCCTGCGGCCTACGGCGTGGCTCAAAGGAGGCCCAGCACAACCCATATTCATCAACACAAGCTCAAGACCCTCGCGAGGGGCCAAGCCTCGTGGGGCGGACGACAAGGAGCTTCCTCAGGCACGGCCTCGTCAGGCTGGCTCATGAGGATGTGGAGAGTTCAAGGCGGGGTACCTCGCGAGGTGCCCATGATGCAAGCCATGACGACCAAGGGCGCCAGTCGGGCGCCAGCCCGCGCAATGTCCTCCTTTCCTCTTTGGTGCAAAGGAGCAAGTGCAGGCGAGAGCATCATGAAAAGGCGTCCATTTTGGTGCAACAAGATCAAGACCAGCCCAATGGGAGGAAGGAAGTCATTGTGGAGCCCAAGCCGGCGTCACCACCAGAGCCTTTGACAGGCGAGGACCAACTTTAGTCAGGATAAGTGTACCCGCTGTTCCCCTTCAAAATGGCCAATTGTTGGCGCCCTTCCCACTCAATATTTGGGAAGAGGCCCAGGGCATTTGCCTATAAATAGGACTAGCCACACCCAAGGTAGAGGCATCTGGATCCGGGCAGAGAAGCGAGTAGATAGGGCGACTGAACTCCTCCTAGCTGTTCGTCGCACCAGCCAAGAACAGACCCTCGCGAGGCTGTTCTGCCTTGTATTGTTCACAATCAAGCCCAAGAGGCAATCCACCACACTACACACTGGAGTAGGGTATTACACCACATTGGTGGCCGGAACCAGTATAAATCTTGTGTCTCTTGTGATTGTTCAGTTTAGTAGTTTAGGTCCTAGCGATTCGGCGAGGAGCTAGCCAGTAGAGGGTTGAATCTCCGCTCGCACCCCAGTGTTCGAACCTCAAGGGTCTGCCGGAACCTGAAATCTGACAGCGGGAGTTTCGCAGCACGATAGACAGAGACGCTAGCTTGAAATTTCGGCATAACAAGGCACGGCTTGAAATTTTGGGTGAACAAGCTTAAAGTGTACTCAAAAAAAAGATAATTCGCACCTCGTCACTAGAGAGAGCCATGTCCAAATTTACTATATTGCTAGAAATGCATTCAAATACAACAAAAGAACTAAAAAAATCGGGACAACAAACATAACGTGTACAGTACCAAAACAATTTGCACTTCCCTCAACAATAAGAAAACAATGTGTGTTGTCTAACATATGGACGAAATTTGAGTACATTTTCCCTGTTTGAATGGGATTGAACTCGGGTTAGTTATACAACCATCTAAATATTATCTTCACAACACATGACATGAATATAGGAGAAGTAAATTCCAATATAAATACGAACTACATGTACATACGATCTCAAATTCAAATATATGTATCCATTTTATGTTGTATTCAAATCATAGTACATGTATGATCTAGCTAGATGTTCGTAATCTAAACCTTGTATGATATACTATGTACACTGTATAACACGCACAACACACACACAAACACCATTTAGACTAGTAAGGTACATGTGCATCGTACGCATGAGATTTGGCAACCAAATTATGAATAAATTCCACATTATAGCATGTAAGCTTTGAGTCATATATGCATGATGTAGATGTTCGTTTAATTCTTATAGTTCATTTCATTCAAAATCATCTAGTTTTTATAAGAAAGCTAATCTATTTTAAGATTCATGGAATTGTGTGTTGTAAGGCATAAAGTAAAAACAAATAATGGAAAATCATGTAGAAAAATATGTGGGCAATTCTGATACGAAAGATTCTAGAACAAAGAAGAAGTGCTTGGGTTTTGAGGTTTGTCCATTAAGCTTAAATTCGACCATGGAGTCTTCTAGATTGTACATGTGGCAAAATCTGGTGGAATCTAGATGATATCCAACGGCCATTAGTGCTCGAATTTGCCATCTCTGCACCATCTTTCAAAGTTAAAGTTATCCACACAGTATATAAAAAATAGAAAATATAATATATATAGGGGTATAGATATTTATATGTGATGCGAAAGCCACCCATCATCTCCAATTAGAATAGTGTGTCCATGCACGGACGCAATGTGGCCAAACGATATTGGCCATCAGTATCTCAAATTCAAATCAGTCTGACCTTGTTCAATGTGTACACAACACAACATGCTCGTTTCCAAACCACACCACGCATATCTCAGTTATATTCATGCATGCATGGGTTTCAAACATCATGATCTCTTATTCAAATATTTGAATTCAACTTTACATTGAGTATGACCTCACCTAGTCTTTTGCACCCACACAATCATCTTCTCTTTATCATTGTACCACTAACTTTCTCTCGTGCATGCATGCACACACACTACCAGTCGGCATTATCCATTGCGCACATGCAATCGTTTTCTTTAGGTCGGTCTCCCATGTAGGCACACACACACACCTCCCCCTCTCCATCATATCAGACATTTTTATCTATCACGTGCATGCACAGGGATCGATATTCCTCTATGCGTGTGTATATATAGCTAGGTCTTTCATAGTTTTGCACACAAACCGATCAATCTATATATCTAGTGAGGTCTCACCCTCTTTCCCACGTCCACATCGATCAATCTATACCTCTCTGTATAGGATTACATAGCTAATACACCCACCTTAATTATATATCCAATGTCCCCCACGCATCATCCATGCCTTCCGCTTCATCTCTCAGACGCTCGCACAGTGGCGAAGACAGGGGGCAGCAAAGGCCCTGCCCCCCTAACATCACTATATATCAAGGCTAATATGAATGTGATCATTAGACAGTTGCTGGTAAAATGGTTTAAGTTGATAAATTGGCCCTGCTCATAATGGATTAGCAATGCTTGTCCCCCTAGCTCATTTATTTTTCATGTCTCCGCCACTGCGCAACAACGCACATTCTCGCCCCTCTCTTTAAATATCGATCTCGCACTTGTGCACTCCTTCATAGTCTCCCTCCACTTGGCCCCTCGCACCATCTTCTAGCCCCCACCGGATATTGCCACATGTACAATCTAGCAGATTGCATGGTTGAACTTAAGCATAATGCACAAACCTCAAAAGACAAGTGCTTCTCCTTTCTTCTAGAATCTTCCGTATCATAACTGCCGAAACTTTTTTCTAGTTGAATTGCCATTATTTGTTTTTACTTTATGCACAATTCCATGAATCATAAAATAGATTAAGGGTTTCTGTGATTCAATGGATTCTCAAAGGAATTATGGAGGATTCTAATCCTTAGGAATTTTTCCTATCTTGGTAATTTGATTCGTAGGATTCTAAACCATAGAAAATTTTCCATAGGATTCATTTGCACTAGATTTCATAGGAAACATCCCATCCACTGAAACCTCTTTGAAAGAATCCTGCGTTTTTCTATGCACAATCAAACACTCGTACAATCCTATAGGATTCAAGACGACATTCCACTCTAATCCCATGTTTTTCCTACTCCTGCGTTTTGGAAATCCTACGAACCAAAGAGGCCCTAGCTTTTTTATAAAACTAACTGATTTTGAATGAGATGAGCTATAAGAATTAAACGAAGGTCTACATCATGCATATATAACTTAGAGCTTACATGCTATAGTGTGGTATTTATTCATAATTTGGTTGCCAAATTTGATGCGTGCAATGCAAGTGTACCTTACTAGTACTTCGAGTATGTGCAAAACACGTAAAATAGAATTCCAATGGCACGCTACACAGTGTCTCTCTTACAGTTCATGAAGCCACGTGGCACATGTGGATGCATTGTCGAGACCTCCTTGCATGGATTGATCACAGTGATGTGCTGCTGGTTCCAGAAGAATGTACTCGTCCTCTCTGAGCCACACTGGTTGTACTTGCATGAAGCGAAGATGTGAACGCACGCCACACACGCACTCATTCCCTTGCACGGACATGCGGGTACACGGGCGGATGCATTTTTGTATGAAGATCCACCCCATGTGATAATTTGACGCGTGTAAAGTCCTTCACTTCATTGATGGTCAACTAATATAGCGCATGCAAATTGAGTGGATGTGAGGGTGGAAGAAAGACATTACTACTCCACTGCATGCATGCGAGTAGTTAAATCATGAGTTGCTAGTACTTCCATTGGTCTCCTCCGTATTTTGTGCCAATTCTTTTACCATATTTTTATGTAACACAATAATTATGCATGTCATAAAAAGTGGCACAAAAGAAGGTTCCAATAAACCAGGATGCAGACAACATGATCAATTTTTTCCAGGGCTGCTGTTGGTGGTCTTTGTATTTAAATATGGATGGAGTGGAGTAGTACTATTTTTATCATAGCCTCGTAGGGCTCTCCCAGTGCCTAGGCTCGCCTTCCCGCCTCGCCCACCAGATCCCGCCATGGAGGATCCCGCCATGGATAATCCCTTAGATCCACTACTAGGAAAAGGCCCACTAGTGGCGCACCAGTTTTGCCTACTAATGGCGCACTACTGGTGCGCCACTAGTACCATGCCACTAGTATTTTTTACTAATGGCGCACCTGTGGTGCGCCATTAGTATCTGGTATACTAATGGCGCACCACAGGTGCGCCATTAGTATAGCCCACGGTGCGCCATTAGTAAGCCTCCCAGGGGGCCATATTTACCTAGGTGCTTTGGCATACTAATGGCGCATTGTGATGTGATGCGCCATTAGTATCCTTTGGCATACTAATGGCGCACTGTAGGGTGATGCGCCATTAGTATCCTTTGGCATACTAATGGCGCACTTTGTGGTGATGCGTCATTAGTACGAATATTAGTATTTTTTTTACTTTTCTAATTTTTGCACAGGTTACAAAATGTATTATTGGACAGAATATAGACAGCACCACACAGCAACAGCAGATTCCACGAATGCAATAGAAGATTAGTCTCCGAATACAATTCATCATATTAGTCTCCGAATTCAAAAGACCGAACAAAGATAGAACATTACAAGTCTCGGAGACCGCGAGTTTGTCTTCACACTACAAGTCGATATCGATCATCTAAACTACCATCACATAGAAGAGAGCCGCGGTCATCATGATGAGCATCATCACAATGAAACAGGTCTTCATCCGGTTCCTCCAATGCTCCCTCCTCTCTCCCGCTAGATAGCGGGCGTATCTAGATTCCGCCTCCGCCCTAGTGGTGTACCCTTTGTAACTGTTATCGCTGATACGGTGAACCTGTCTCCGACACTCCTCCCAATTGTCGTAGACTCCGGGAACCTTACCCTTGTACACGACATACGACGGCATCTCTATGCACAAGTCAAACAACAGACAATACATAAGCAACATATAAGTATGCAACAAAAGGAATACATTAATGGCACGATTCATGGTCCTACTAATAAATAGCATCGATTACATCTTAGTTGAACGACTGTCCAAACCAAAGAGACATACAAGTTCATTAAAGTCTAATTACAACATTAGCTAATCGATGTTTCAGAACTACAAATAGCATCACTACTTTCGACTCGACTCATGGGACCGGAGCGTGGATGAAGTCACCGTCTTTTGTGATGGTCATGAACTCGCGGGCGTTGTCAGCCTGCATTTGTAGCGTTGTGTCTATCTCGCTGGTGGACGGTTGATATCTGAGGTAGAACTGCCCCGAGGTACGAAGGACATCTTGATGGATGATTTCTGCAAACTCCGACTTGATGTGAAAGAATTCTTGTCGGAGGTCCGCGTCCTAGATTGCCACCAAGCTTGCGGCCCAATCTTTGACATTATTTGGTAGCAGAAGGTGATTATGGTCCGGTACGATCGCCCGCATGTGATGGAGGGCGTAGCAGGCATCCTTCTGACCGCCAGGCGGTTGCTTGACGCAGGGGAACGTCGTATTGTGGGTGAACACGTGCTTGCCGTACATACAAACTGGCCTCTTAAAGGTGCCTCCAGATTTGGCGTAGCCGGGGAGAGCATCATCAAGAACTTTCTTGATATTTGTGTACTCTATCTTGGAGTCACTGTCCGGGTCGAAATACGTGGCCATGGAATATTTCGGGCTTAAGAGGATTAGTGTGCAATGTGTGTCACTGCACAGAACACGGAATGTTAGAAAAAAAAGAATGATCGAAATCTAAGAAATCATATGTTACGGCGAGGTGAGGGGATGACTTACTCGGGAAAGTAAGGCACGAGGAAATTATCCTTATCTGGGTTTGCGAGAATGACGCCTTCGAGGTGTGAACTCGCGACTTGCCGGTCCCCAGCGCTGCCCAAGATCTTGGCACGCATGTAGAAGGGGTCGACTATCCCGTTGTCCGGGGTCTTGTCTCCAATGTTCCGCATCTCCATACTCAGCGAAAACTGCGAAACGAAGGTGTAGTGCAGCAGATGAAGGTTAAACATAGCAAAGATGTCATCAAACCGTAGGACGATCGTACCCCCGATGGCGCCATCCACAAAGCCCTTGCCCTCTGGCACCTTGGCCACGAAAACCGGGTATGCCACATCATTCTGGGAGAGATGCCGCTTCTCCAAATAAAGAACACTGTCATGCAAACTCCGCATAGCACCGGTTGTAGCATTGAGCATATCTGTCGGTAGCATCGCCCTACCCGCCACATCCACCCTCCTCGAGATATCTTAGGTGAAGGTGGCCCATCCTGAGCACGGATCGTACTCGGTGCCGGCTGGCTCGCACCGGCGCCATTGTTAGTCTTTCGTTTCTGTCCCTTCTTCTTGATCTACTGTAATGGGACCGAGTTCTGCTCACAGACCGCCTTCTTGAGCGTGTTGGGGCTGATAATATTTTGCATCTCAGCTATGTGAGGCTCGGTGAAGGTGGGAGCTAGAGGCGTCTCCTGAGAACTAAACGCCAGACGACTCCTGTTGCAATTGGATTTCTCCGCCGTACCAGCTAGATCGCGGTCGTCTTGGTTGGGTTCTTGAGAAGGAGGCCCGCAGAACTCGTCAGCGTACCCATGTTCGGCAAAGTACTTACCGAAGTTGGTAAATGTACCATCGTTGTTGTCGTCGTCGTCCGGATCCTATGCCATATGCATGTCCGGATCCTGTGCCATAGGGATGTCCGGCATGTCCGGTAGTGTTGCGGCGTTCTTTCCATGGCTTGGCGCCGGCACGACTGGCGGTCTTGTATGTGGGGTGGTGTCCGGCTCTTCGGCCAAAGCAGGGTCCAGCTTACACAGGCGCTGAGGGTCATCTCATCTTCTTCGTCGGCCCCAGCGGGTCGAATTGGAGGTAACAGCTCGTCGTAGCCTGGCAGCACCCGAACCAGTTCAACCCTATACAAGGTGCGTGGCATCGGATTACCGTGGAACATAGGGTTGCCCGGTTGAACGATTCTGCCCTTGGCGACATCGACCAACTCGCCGCCCACGAAGTGTAGGAGAGTGCAAGGAACATCGGCGGTGCCCTGCAAAAACATGTAGGGCGTCAGGGATGCCCAGTGAAAGGCAAGGAGATGAAGTCATCAGTCAAGAGGATTAGTTACCGTGATGCCGTCGAGCTCGGCTAATGTCGAGGCGCCGCCAACGGCGGGCATGCAACTAACGGAGGGGCCGCTTGCTAGCGAGGTGCCGGCCGGCGTACATCCGGGTGCATTAAGCTCCAATGCCCGTGCCGGTGCCGGAGACACAAATACCGCCTCCGCCGGAGACAACAATGGTGCCGCCAGAGACACCAATGGTGCCGCCTGCGTGTTGTGTGAGTTGCTGGCCGTGAAGCTGGGAACCGGGGGAGGCCCCTGTTGGCCGCCCGCAATCCACGTCATCAGCCCATGAATCAACGTAGGCACCATGGCGGTGAGCATCGTTCCCAGTTGTTGTTGCACTTGCTCTTGGACAATCTCCGGAATCCACGCCACTTGTGCCTTGAGTGCTTCAACCTCGCGCGACTGGCTTTCCGAGCTGGTCTTTTTCTCCTTTTGCCCACCAGCGGTATAGTATGACGACCATTTTGTGGACAAGCCTTTGCCAGCCACACGACCAACTAACGTCGGCTTACTGAGCTTATCCTTGTTTTTCATTACGTTCAACCCCCTATTTAAAGGGGTGTCGAAAGGGGAGCTCTGAGACGACCCCGCGCTACTGCTTTCAGTGTACTGCGAAAGGAACGTGAACCATTTAGAAATATTGGGGATTAATTAGAATGCAACCATATGGAGCTAATTACGCGGGGTTGTATTCCTTACCAGAACAAGCTCGAGCTCCCTGGTCTGCTTGTACTGGGCCCTGAGAAAGTGGTAAGATCCGTGGTAAGATCCGTGGTAAGATCCTTTGTTACCGGGTCCTCCTTGTACTGGGCCCTGAGAAAGTTCCTGGTCTGCTTGTCACGGTATTTCTCGAAGCGGGGCGGTAGGCCTTGCTCGGCACGCTCCGCGTCTTCCTTGTCCCATATAGGCTCCGCCACTCTGTAACCGACGGGACCGAGTTGGTGGACCCCTAAGTTCAACTGCTGCATTTCTTTCCCCTACTGACTTCATTCGGAGGTTGCGCTGCTCTCGCACTTGATCTTGAACTCCTTGTAGTCAGCTTCGCTGATCAAAGGATATTTCTCCTTGATCTTCTCATAACTATCACCTTTTTCAATTATTGCCTTCACCGTGCTTCTTCAAGTAGACAGGGCCGTGCTCATCCTTGTGAGGGCGGCACTGTTCACTTTGTTCCCTGAGAGGCGTGTGTTTGCAAATTCAGCGGGGAACTTGTATCGTTCATGCAGCTTCGTCAAGAGGAGGCTGCGCAAATTCCCTCGGTCCGTATGCCTTAGGTTCACGGTGTTGATCGAGATGGTGCTCCGGAGAATGCACCCAAGCTGAACCAAGTACCCCTTTACTACTTCTTTGGGCGGCGTAGGATGCCCGTCGGAGTTCAATTCAGCAAATTCCTGCTTGATGGTGCTGAGCACGCTCAGGCGCCGGTCCTTCCGTTGCCTTGCCTCTTCGGTTGGCTGCCATCTGTGCGTGCGCCGCCATCATCAGTGGTGGCATCCTCGGTGGCACCATCAGTGGTGTCATCCCCGACGCCACTAGCGGTTGTGTAGTCAGGATCGGTGTCTTCCGCGGCGTCCTCATAGCAGTGAGGTTCTTCCTCCAACTCCTGGGACAGCTCCCGGAATTGCTTGCCGCCCAAACCGCCGGACTCATCGTTGTGGGCCATGTTTCGCTCTAAATAGGAAAAAAGTTTGGTCAAAAAGTTGGTTATTGTCAAGGAACAAGATCATGGTCTCATCATTTGGGGTTTGTCGACACCGAGGCATCCTAAAAGCTAAGCTTTTATCATTTAGGGTTTGTCGATGACGAGGCACCCTAAAAGCCTAAGCGTACATCATTTAGGTTCTCATCGACACTGAGGCACCCTAAAAGCCAAGGTTTCATCATTTAGGGTTTGTCGACGCCGAGGCACCCTAAATGCTAAGTTAAGTTTTCATCATTTAGGGTTTATCGATGCCGAGGCACCCTAGGTTGGGCCTCACTTGGCACTAGTCACTTGGCTCTATTGCCAAATATGTTGGGTTTATCATCTAGGGTTTATCGATGCTAAGGAGAATTCTAAGTTGGGCCTAATCACTTGGCTCTGTTGCCACCTATGGTTTAATGCAACAAGAATAAAGGGGCAGTTGATCCTACTTAATTAAGTACTAAGATACCCCGGCCCATGCATTAGTAGCAAGTACCCCATATGTCCGATTTTTAGCAAAGTCATGCTAAAATTCACGGAAAATTTCAGCATGACCATTGCTGAAAATAGGACATATGGAGTACCCGAATTTGCCAGAACGGAACTTAATCGACATTCCGGCAAACTCAAGGGCCTCTCGGGGTACCTGCAAAATCATTATCCCCGCGTAATGAAGTCCCCAATGGGTCATTTCAGAAGATCACAAGCATCATCATCAGAAGTACAACATCATACTGATTTAGTTTACCATCACAAGTAAAATCATTATCCCAGATTTTTTTATACCCAAGAAGGAATAAAAGCAGTATGATGCATCTACTGATTTAGTTTACTTCCTTGTTAGCTTTTGTTGTTATCAGGAGTATCTCTTTCTTGTAAATCCCTCCTATGTGCATGCACCTTGCTACCCACACCACCACAAAATAATACTAGAATAAAAACATTACTATGCCAAAGCAAGTGACTTCCATAGCCACACAAATTAATTACTACTAGATGGAGTACTCCTAACTAAGCTTGTAGTACAAGTGACATGACAAGCATACCAAATAGGCAACTAAACAGTTTTTTTACCAAATAGGCAAATAGTATATGCATACCATGCATAGAGGGACAAATCAGGAGTTCAGGACGTGGAGTCTCTGCTCCCGAGCTCAAATACACCATCTTGATCAGTAAAAGAAAAAAATAGTAAATACATAAATTAAAAAAATTCTTAATTTTTTGACAACAAACATTGCTTAATGTTCACCCTCAAACATACTATACATTTCCATTAAAAAAAGTCCTGATGTTACACAAATCTGATGTTCACCCTCAAACTTACATAGCATGTAAGCTAATTCAAACTCCTAGCAGCAATGGTCACAAGGGACAGGAGCTGTGCCCACCACTAGGATGAGCACTTAATATGGATTGATTGTGCTTTCATTTTAAATTTGCAGGTAAGAATAATGAACTTATAGAAACTCCTTAATATGAATATTATACCGATGATAAAAGAAGTGAGACAAGAAGTGTCTGCAGCCTTGAGTAGATTCCCGGGACCTGAAGGTTGTTCACCCTGCTCATATCAAATATTATGTTGTATTAGCAGCAAGTAGATGTAAACTAACCTATAGCTGGAAACTAAACATATAAATGGTTGAAATACATAATTCTAGCTGTAAACTAACCTATAGCTGGAAGAAACTAACTAGAAAAATTGAAACATGGGAGGAACCTGCTGTCAGTTTTAAAGAAGCTAATTTTTTTTAGGGGTAAGAAGCTGAATTTGCCATTCTCCATAGAAATCATACCAATTCTAGCTACATGGGAGAGCTGCTAATTCATCTTCACCAACCAAATTCAGTGAATTAAGTACATAATCCAGTCAAGCTAGCTATTGCTACCAGTTGCTGCTACTTCAGTTTTAAGCAAGCATCACTATGGTACTCCAAATCATTAAGTCAAGCTACTACAATGCAAGCTAGTGCTACTGCATCAATGGCCATTTAATGCTTCTGGGGCCTGAGTGGATATGTTTATATGCAAATTGACCATAAAGCAGTGATCTGCACATTGGTCGATTTTACCAGGAAGATGTTAACAGGATAACAATAACAGGAAGAAATAGATTTATCTTACAAGCCTCCTAAGCTCTACACTTCCACATTTCTAATTGCCATGTACGCTGTCACCACTATCAATTTATTTTCATACAAACATTTTCACAAACACCTTCAAAGCAAACCCCATTACACATTATAATCCCACAATGTGCAGTACATAGGAAGTAATCATCATGTTTTCCATACACAACATCCACTGCAAACATATATAATGATACAAGAAGATCACTACCTGCAGTGTTTTTTAGAGGGCATACACAACAATTCATATACTGGAAAAATTATAGGACATACACTGCAATTAGGACAACATAGAGGCGGCGTGGCCTACAGTGAGCCAGCAATTCCAGTCGATGCAGGCAGAGGGGGGGAGGAAGGGGGAAGGAGGGAGTACCTGGGCAGGAAGAGGAGGCGCTGTTCCGGGGGGCGACGGCGCGGGCTGGAGGTTCGCCGGAGGGACGACTGCGGCGGAGAACCCTGGCTCCTTCGTTCGTGCGGGAGTGCGACCCCTCCTCTGTTCGTACCACACCCGAAAATCAAGTTAATAACGAAGGATTCAGGGAAGGGGGAGATGGGCGGAGGAGCAGGAGCAGTCCCTGCTCTCCCATGCGCGCCGGAGGACGAGAGCGCGAGAGGGATGGGAGTAGGGGGGCCGACGAGGGCTGTACCTTCGCAGCGGAGAGGAGGCACGATGGCAACACGGGCGGCAGTGAGATCCAAAGGCGTCGGAGAGACGATGCGGGCTCCTCGTGGTTCTCCTACTGGTCCTCCTCCTCCGGCTCGAGGCGCGGGGGTGCGGGGGCGGCGGCGCGGGTGTCAGGACCCCGACTCAATGCCACATCGATCTAGCATGTAACACCTCATATCACTTTGCGGCCTCACGCACGGTATCCCCACGGGTGTCGCCTTACCTTTGCCCGGGACCGTTTGTGCCTTTTGGCACACGTATATGATAGTGTCGCTAGCATCCATATGATAAGGAGCCCGGGCTGACATGGCTAGTCGTAAACCCAAAGTGGCACAGACTTACACGGACAGGCATCCATGACCCAGCATCGAACGTGTCAGTCATCAGCGAGTGAATCCAGGCTGTAGCACTGGGCTAACAGGACTCCGGTGAACCGGGCTGTAGCGGGCTAACAGGACTCCGGTATTCATCGCGTGACATTTCCCCAAAGGGACAGACACAGGAACAAAGAAGGACACATGCCGGCCAGCCTAAGTGTCCCGGAGCAGTAGCAAGCTACCACGGCTCAGTGGAAACACTAGGAGACATTTCCCCGTAAGAGAGGCTATTAAGGATAAACAACTAGATAGCCAGATCCCACACATACCAAGCATTTCAATAACATACACACAATATGCTCGATATGTGCAAATACAACATGGCATCACAACACGACTCTACAACTCAAGTATTTATTCAATAGGCTCCGAGGAGCGAGATATTACAAACATGGGTCTCATGACCCAACACTTAGAGCATACAAATCAAAGCAAAAGCGGAAGCTTAACATGTCTGAGTACAGACATCTACAAATGAAAAAGGCTGAGAAGCCTGACTATCTACCAGATCCTGCCGAGGGCACAAGATCGTAGCTGAGGTAACAAGCTAAACGTCGAAGTCCAAGCGGAACTACTAGCGAGACTGAAGTCTCTCTGCAAAAACATAAAATAGGCAAACGTGAGTACAAATGTACCCAGCAAGACTTACATCAGAGCTAACTACATATGCATCACTATCAACAACGGGGATGGTGGAGTTTAACTGCATCAAGCCAGCTTTGACTCGGTGGCTATCCTGAACTACGACTGCAAGTAACTCTTTTGAGGTGGCGCACACGAGTCCACATATTCACCATATCAATACTCCACTACGGATCCGCTCCCATCTCCCTACGAGAACGCCATCCATAGCACTCACGCTTATCTTGCGTATTTTCGAGTATCCACTTTCACTTGTCTACGAACTATGCAAGGGGTCCAAGTTTCCATATCCGAGGAATCCGGCTATTCGAATAGATAATGATAACCCTGCAGGGGTGTACTTCTTCACACACGCTCTCTCCACTTATCGCCCTGTACACGTCATGTATCTCGGCAACCTTCAAGCGGAAGCCGGGCGAGGGAGTCGGCCACGACCTGACTAACCACACAAGTCTCTCGTCCAGGTTTATCGCCTATTCGGGTTCCATCCGCAAGGAGATCCGGCCGGGGTGTCGCTCACGGCCCCAAACAATGTGAGCAGGGTTCCCAAGCCCACCTCGACGGGTGGATCTACGCTTGGTACACCGTGCCACGGTGCCTAGTCTGTCCCAAGCCCACCTGTACCGGGTACCACTTGGTAGACTACTAACACTACCTACAAACACCAGAAACTAGTTGCGACTCCTGGACAGAGATCAGGTTGATTAATAAGTTGAGTGGGCTTGGAGCGCCCGGAGCCCAATGTGTGGTAGTAACTATTCATGGATCGCAAACACAGAACTCAGTTCCTGAGGACGGCTGCAATGAGACAACCCACCATGTACTCCTACATGGCCTCTCACCGCTACCTTTACCAAATCGTGTTCACACACTTAGCTCACACACATTAGGACATGTTCACACATCTCCAATTCATCCCCGATGAATCAGACCTGACTCAACTCTAAGCAATAGCAGGCATGACAAACAAGCATGAATGAGTAGGCACATCAGGGCTCAAACAACTCCTACTCATGCTAGTGGGTTTCATCTATTTACTGTGGCAATGACAGGTCATGCAGAGGAAAGGGGTTCAGCTACCGCAGCATGTAACAGTTGAAACGTTGTTGTCCTAATGCAGTAAAAGAGAGCAGGAGCGAGAGAGTAGGAATGTATCGGAATGAACAAGGGGGTTTTGCTTGCCTGGCACTTCTGAAGATAATATAGCTCTTCATCGGTGTCATCGAACTCATCGTCGGTACCACGTCTACTGAGGGGGAACAATTACCTGCAACAGAGAGGGAACACAATCAATGCAATGCAACAATATGATGCATGATCATGACATGGCAAAATGAATGTGTTTGACCTAATGTAACTAAGAACAGAAAGGTTTGATCTAATTTGAACCAAGGGTTCAAATTCAAACTCAGGTTATGAGTTTATAATGTGCATTATCATGTTTTGGTATGAACAGCAAGGTTAAGTTGCTTTATCATGCATGAAACCAGTACCAATGGAAAGATTGGATTTTTCTGATAATTTTTCATATATAAAGTATTTCATTCTGAGTTACGGTTGAATTTATATGAATTTTTGAAGTTTTGGATATTTCTGGAATTTCCTGAATTAAATTAAATCCAGAAAATGACTTATTGCGTCAGCATTGCGTCATGCTGACCTCAGCAGTCAACGGGCGCGGTCCAGGTCAAACCTGACAAGTGGGTTCCACTGGTCAGTGACTGGGGCTGGTTAGAGACACTAACAGGTGGGGCCAGTCAACACCCACGTCAGCGGAGTCAACATGACAGGTGGGGCCAATCAACACCCACGTCAGCGCGGTCAAAGCTGACGCGTGGGTCCCACTGGGTTAATCTAAACTAAACAGGAGAATTAATCTAACCTAAACAGGCACAAGGTCCCACGTGGCAGCGGCTTAAGAGGTTGATTAGAGGAGTCATTAGCAGCTAATGACGGGCCACGTCATCTCACCAGAGTTTTGCCGGTGGTGACCTCGAACCGCGGTGGAGTTCACTCGGAACTCGCCAGAGGCGACGGATCGACGTGCCAGGGGCACCACAAGGTAGCCCATGCCCGAGCGCATCTAGGGAGACTGTCGGTCTCAAAACCGGCGGATCTCGGGTAGGGGGCCCGAACTGTGCGTCTAGGCGGATGGTAACAGGAGACGAGGGACACGATGTTTTTACCCAGGTTCGGGCCCTCTTGATGGAGGTAAAACCCTACGTCCTGCTTGATTAATATTGATGATATGGGTAGTACAAGAGTGGATCTACCACGAGATCAAGGAGGCTAAACCCTAAAGCTAGCCTAAGGTATGATTGTTGTAATGTATGTTGTGTCCTACGGACTAAAGCCCCCCAGTTTATATAGACACCGGAGAGGGCTAGGGTTACACAGAGTCGGTTACAATGGTAGGAGATCTACATATCCGTATCGCCAAGCTTGCCTTCCACGCCAAGGAAAGTCCTATCCGGACACGGGACGGCGTCTTCAATCTCGTATCTTCGTAGTCTTGGAGTCCGGCGGATGATGATAGTCTGGCTGTCCGGACACCCCCTAGTCCAGGACTCCCTGAGTAGCCCCTGAACCAGGCTTCAATGACGATTAGACTGGCACACATAATGTTCGGCATTGCAAGGCGGGTTCCTCCCTTGAATAATCTAGAGAAGATCATAAACACCAGGATAGTGTCCGGCTCTGCAAAATAAATTCCACATTCTACCGTAGAGAGAATAAAATGTTCACCAGTTCAATCTGCTGACGTATTGTGCGGCGTGACATCACACCGCTACCAGGCTTTTACTTGAATCGTTTTTTATTATACCACCTCAGCACGTTCAGCGAAGCGGTTTCCTTGGCACATCTTGTCGAAGCAGAGATCGTGTTCCCCTTATTCCGGGATTCTCATCAATACGGACGTGGGTAACCCAACCGCTCCATTGATGGCGGCGCTTGGGAGATAAGCGAGTTTTATCAGGCCGGTGGGGACGTATAGTTTTCGTCCGCCTATATATAAGGGATAGGGATTTACCCTCTCACCTACGCCTTCTTCCTCCTTTGCTTATCCATCTCCGCGCACTCAAGCTCCAACGCCCAAGTTCGCGCATCTCACCTCGACCTTCTCTGAATATGTCCGGAGCGGGAGGCAAATGGTTGGCCTCCACCGTTAAGGAGGAGCACATCACCAAGCTGCGCAGTGCCGGATACCTTTCCGGCGATATCGCGCATCGGCTGCCCGCCGAGGGGCAGCTCATCCCTACCCCTGGGCCCCATGAGAGGGTCGTCTTCCTTCCCCACTTCCTTTGCGGACTAGGCTTTCCACTCCACCCATTCGTCCGGGGGATCATGTTTTACTACGGCCTGGATTTCCACGATCTGGGGCCGAACTTCGTCCTCAACATCTCGGCGTTTATCGTCGTGTCCGAGGCCTTCCTCTGCATCCAGCCCCACTTCAGCCTGTGGCTCAAGACCTTCAATGTCAAGCCGAAGTTTGTGAAGGGCACGCAAGCGGAATGCGGAGGCGCCATGTTGGGTAAGTTGCCCAACGTCCTTTGGCTCGAAGGGGCCTTCGTGGACTCCGTCAAGGGGTGGCAATCGGGGTGGTTCTACATCACCGAGCCGCGCAAGCCCACATGGGCGGCGGCCCCCGAGTTTAGATCTCGCGTCCCCACGCAGCTCACCTCCTGGAAAGAGAAGGGCTTGCGGTGGGGCAATCCGAAGGAGGTGACGGGACTCCGAGCCTGCATCCAGAAGCTGGTGAGCAATAAGCTCAGGCTCGTCGACATGGTCCAGGTCATGCTCATCCGCCGGATTCTCCCATGCCAAGAAAGGGCATTCAATCTGTGGGAGTTCAATCCGGAACAGCACCAGGCGCTGAGCGGGCTCTTCGACACAAAATACGAAGGCGCCTGGAGGGTGCTATTCAAGGGCGTCGAAGCCCCCTCATCCGCGATGGAAGATCGCGGATTCTGCTCGCAGCATCCGGCTGACGAGGTAAGTGATTCAACCCCATTACGGGATACTTGTGGTAATCAAATTGATTCTCAGAGGGTTTCATTCTTTCCTTTGACAGGAATGGATGGAGAAGGCCAAGCAGCTCATTAGCCCGGCTCCCATGCCAGAAGACCCACAGAATGCCCGTTTAGCAGGGCTGTTTGTTCCGGCACCGCACGTGGTGCCGGAGAAGAAGGCCAAGAAGGTGGCCGCGGGGACTCGAAAGAGTTCCCGCAATCAGGCGTCCGACGACGAGGCGGACTCCTCCCCCGAAGACGAGGAGGAGGAGGACTCTCTCCCGGAGGATGGAGAGAAGAAGAGGAAGGCTTCCCCAATAGGGGAGGCCGAAGGGTCCAAGAGGGGAAGGACTATCCCCCCGGACAGTTTCGCCAACACCATCATTGGCGAGGATGAATGGTCTCCAAGGGCCAGGCGTCCGGCAAGATCGTAAGTATCCGGATCCTTGATATGTAATTTCTTTCGTGTCGCGTAGTGTCCTTCTAATGCCGTGTTCTGTCCGTAGTCCGGCCGATGATGATCTCCCCGCTTCATCAAGCGGGTCATTGGCCCCATCGGATGTGGATTCACTTCCGACTACCACTACCCCCCGCGCCGGCGAAGACGCCGAGGTGGGATCCTAGAGAGGGACCCATCAGGAGGAGGCTCCGGAGGCGCCATCAGGCTGCCTCCCGGACTTTGTGCCGGACTCTACCTCGGAACCTGCAGTGGTTCCAGAGTCCGGCGGGCGGCCCCTTCGAAGGAAGGGCAAGACCGTGACGCCGGCGATCTCCGTCCAACCGGAGGCGCCGGATAACTTGTTGGAGGCGCTTAAAGGCGCTTCCATCGAGGAAGAACACCGCACTATCATGAGTGCGGTGATTCAGAAGGTTCAGCTTGCCAAGAGCAGGCTGACCGAAGCCTGCAGCAGCCTTTTAACAGGCTTTGAGGTTAGAAGTTAAAATTATGTAATGTAATACCGCATAGACAGTAGCCCCTGATGCTCAGTTTGGTGTTCGGAAAGAAAAGCCGGACTGAGGATCTAACAAGATATACGCAGGGTGCTTAAAATATGTCAATATGGGTTTGCAGGCTGCGCTGCTGATCTCTGCTGCACTATCGGCGGAGGTCGAAGTGTTGAAGAAGGATCTCGAGCGGTCCGAGCAAGAGCTCGGCCATGCCAAGAAGCAGCTCGAGGACAAAGAAGGTGAGTCACACCACTTTGAATAGTTACCTTACAGAAAAGGATTTTGGTTGCAATAAAATTAACAAGGATAATTTGGATATTTTAGGGGCCACGAACGAGGTGGCAGCCCTGAAGGAGGCCGTATCCGCGGCCGAACGCAGTACGGCTGCGGAGCGGGAAGAGCGAGAGAAGCAGGAGGCACGGGTGGCGGAAGTACGGCAAGAGCTCCAGGCTCTCATGGAGAAGCATGAGAGTTTGGAGCGTGACTCCAAGACTCGAGAGTCTGAGCTTGCCTCGGCTCTCGAAAGTGCCAAGTCCGCCAAGGCCGAGGCCCGTAAGGCCCTTCAGGAGGTTGAAGATGTGAAGAAGATAGCGGCGGGTAAGGCATTTTTCATGCAAAGCAAGCATGTTAATGTAAACTACCTTACACTTACCCGCGTTCGGAGCTCTCCAGGGGCGTTTGCAGATCTGCCGCGTAGTGCGTCCGATGCCGCCGCATTCTATCGTGGCGTGGAGGGGAGCTTGACGGAGAAGGTCTTCTGGTCTCAGTATGCTGAAGCCGGACATCCGGTGCCCCCAAGCGACCAGCTGAAGCAGCTGGTAGAACTCCACAAGGTAGCTGAGGAGGCCATGAAGGGCCTTATAGTCCGGCTGTGGCCTGGACAGGCCATGCCTGGAAGCTACTTCGGCCTCGTGCGGCGGCTGGTGGATGCGTGCCCCTGGGTGGAGGTCATCAAGCGCTCCGCCTGTATTGAAGGTGCTCGTCGGGCCCTTGCCCGCACAAAGGTGCACTGGGGCAAGTTGGATGCGGAGAAGCTTCTCACGGACCCACCGCCACCGGGCAAGGGGTATTCGTTCATATGCGCCGTAAGCAACGCTTGTCTAATTTAAAATATTACCTTCTGTGCGGTCGTATATAAAATCTGAGAGATGGAAAGTCGTTGGCTTCAGCCCCCAAGCCACGAGTGCTGGGGTGTTCGGGATAAACTTGAGCACTCTTGTTCCCATTTTTGGGTCCATCTAGGGAGGCGCTCAACACAACGAACAAAGCAACCGGACTTATAATGCTTGAACACTCTCACTTAGCCATAGAATTCTATAATTTTAAATTTCGGCGAAGCCCCTGGTATTTGGAAGACCGAATCCGGGGCGCTATCCATGCCTTCGTCGGACATGGTCCGGAACTTCGCTCGAAGCGGCGTGAGTCTTTAAGGACCCGAAAAGACCTCTCGAATAGCGACCGGTCTCTCGCCTTATCATGCCAGTCAGTTTTAGCTTTCTCCACTGAGGCGCTCGCCCGGCTCAACCGGGGCGCAATCGCAGTGGTTCTCCCAGTGCCACCTTAGCGGATGGAACGGAACGTAAGGCACCAAAACTTGGGAGCCGGGCAAACCCAACTATTGACCCAAGACATGATTCGGAGCCGATTGATATAATGCTATAAGTTCGGGGTGCCGCACTTATGAAAGTGTTCGGACTTATCACACCGTAATGTGGGGAACATAAGCCCCTGGTGTATTAGGCCGTACCAAAATATACGGGTGCAAGATGTCATGTAATGAACATATATATAAAAAGGTGATGTAATTGCAGTCGAAAAGTGCTGTGATATTTATTAAAGTAAGTCTGCTATGAGTGCGGACTGATACAAATAGTGCGATAAGCAAGGGATTTGGACTAAGTAAACATGTCCCCCTCCAGGGGTGAGCTGCGGACTTGGTGTATATAATCGAATTTAATGCTCGTAATTGAGACCACCTGAGTGTTCGTCGCGGCCTTCTTTCGTCCCTGACTGTTGCATCCTGAGTTCGGCGGGTTCATCGCCGGACAGGGCCTCTGGCTAACGGAGTCCTGTGTACACAAAGAAGGGAAATAAAAAATAATAAAAAAGAAGGGGGGCACACTTCGAGCCCCTGGTGTGGTCGAACCGCACTCTGGGTCCGTTGCGATCGTGCCCCTTCCCTTGTGCCCATGGTATCTCCAAAGTGTAATGATGTACGCGGAGTGTTATTCTTGCGATCATGCGCGGGCGAGGGTTGGGGCCGCATTGCTACGCATGCTCTGATCGCGTCAGGTGGTCTTGGTTGGTATTGCTTCGGGCGCGTTTTGCTGTATCCGGCCGTTTAACGGCCGGACTGGAGAATTGCCTTAAGAGGCTACTTTGTACTTCTGCCGCGAGAGCCGCTGTATGTTCCTCCATTCGGAGGGAGCGTTCCGTATTCCCATTGACCGTAATGACTCCACGAGGGCCTGGCATCTTGAGCTTTAGGTATGCATAATGCGGAACCGCGTTGAATTTTGCAAATGCGGTTCGTCCGAGCAGAGCGTGATAGCCGCTGCAAAACGGGACTATGTTGAAGATTAACTGCTTGCTTCGGAAATTATCCGGGGATCCGAAGACCACTTCCAGTGTTACTAAGCCTGTGCAGTTGGCTTCCACACCTGGTATGACACCTTTAAAGGTCGTCTTTGTAGGTTTAATCCCTGAGGGGTCTATGCCCATTTTGCGCACTGTATCCTGATAAAGCAGGTTCAGGCTACTACCGCCGTCCATCAGGACTCTCGTGAGGTGAAATCCATCGATGATTGGGTCTAAAAGGAATGCGGCGAATCTGCCATGGCGTATGCTGGTCGGATGGTCTCTTCGATCGAAAGTGATCGGACAAGAGGACCATGGATTGAACTTCGGGGCGACTGGCTCCATCGCATAGACGTCCCTTAGTGCGCGTTTCCTCTCCCTCTTGGGTATATGGGTCACGTAAATCATGTTCACCATCCGCACTTGTGGGGGAAAACCCTTATGTCCTCTATTGTTCGGCGGTCGGGTCTCTTCCTCGTCGTGGCTGTTTAGCCCCTTGTCATTGTTTTCGGCAATTAACTTGCCTGCCTGCTTGAACACCCAACAATCTCTGTTGGTGTGATTAGCTGGTTTTTCAGGGGTGCCATGTATCTGGCATAAGCGGTCAAGTATTCGGTCCAAATTGGACAGACCCGAAGTGGTTCTTTTGAATGGATTCTTCCGCTGACCGGGTTTAGAGCCTCGGAATCCGGCGTTGACTGCCGTATCCTCCTTATCGTCGCCGTTAATGCGGCGTTTGTTTTTGTTTCGACGTGACCTGCCGCTGTTGTCCTTAGTATCCGGACTGCCAGAATTTTTACGGAGATTGTTGCTGCGAGCTAGCCAGCTGTCCTCTCCCGCGCAAAAGCGGGTCATTAATGATGTGAGGGCTGCCATGGATTTCGGCTTTTCCTGCCCCAGGTGCCGGGCTAGCCATTCGTCCCGGATGTTATGTTTGAAGGCTGCAAGGGCCTCTGCATCCGGACAGTTGATGATTTGGTTTTTCTTTGTCAAGATCCGTGTCCAGAATTGTCTGGCCGATTCGTCTGGCTGCTGAATAATGTGGCTTAGGTCATCGGCGTCTGGTGGTCGCACATACGTGCCCTAGAAGTTATCAAGGAATGCGGCTTCCAGGTCTTCCCAACACCCAATTGACTTTGCGGGCAGGCTGTTGAGCCAATGCCGAGCTGGTCCTTTAAGCTTGAGTGGGAGGTACTTGATGGCATGGAGATCGTCGTCGCGGGCCATATAGATGTGGAGAAGGTAATCTTCGATCCAAACCGCGGGGTCTGTCGTGCCATCGTAGGATTCGATGTTTACGGGTTTAAACCCTTCAGGGATTTGATGATCCATTACTTCGTCAGTGAAGCATAGCGGGTGTGCGGCGCCTCTGTATTGAGCAATGTCGCGACGTAGCTCAAAAGAGCGCTGTCTACTTTGTTCGGCCCGGCCGGGGTTATTGTATCCGGCGCGACGGTATTCGTCATGGGTCGTGGGGCGCCCACGTGATCCGTAGATGGATCTGGATTGCCTTGCTTTGTCCTCCAATATGTCTCGCAAGTCCGGCGCGTTCCCTCTTGGCTTCGTATTTTTGGAGCGATGCCGGGGTACGGTCTTGGCTGGGGGCCTGGATGCCTCTCTATCACGACCACGGGGTGGTCGGTCAGCCATATCGTGCGCTGGTGATGGAGGTATGTATGCTTCCTCCTCTAATCGGGGGAGCAGCTTGCGTCTTGGATAGCTTTTGGAGGGGCGTTCTAGTTTATACTCTTCTGCCGCGAGGACCTCGGTCCATCAATCGGCCAGCAGGTCCTGATTAGCTTGAAGCTGCTGCTGCTTTTTCTTTAGGCTGTTTGCCGTGGCAATAAGCCTGCGTTTAAAACGCTCTTGTTCGACGGGATCCTCGGGCACGACGAATTCGTCATTGTTGAGGCTTGCCTCGTCTTCGGAGGGAGGCATATAGTTGTAATCCTCAACCTCTTCGTCTGCTGCCCTCTCATGAGGGCTTGCTTCTGCATCCTCCTGCGCTGAGTCTTGCTGGAGGGGATTGTCTTCGGCACTCTCTGGGGTATTATTATCTCCTGTGCCGGAATCTCCATTCTTGCTGTGGCGGGATTTAGAGCGGCGCCGCTAACGTCGGCGTTTGGGCTGCTTCTTTAAAGAGTCTGCCTTCGCTGCTTCTTTCGCCGTCCTCGTCTTTTGGGGTGTCCACCATGCATATGTCGTATGACGAGGTGGTCTTCCAGTGCCCTGTAGGCGCTGGTTCCTGTTCGTCTCCGGCATCGTCGTCCATAGCGTCGATGTCGTCGGAGTCGTAGTCTAGCATGTCGGTTAGATCGTCGATAGTGGCTACAAAGTGGGTGGTGGGTGGGCTCTGAATTTCTTCGTCGTCCGTACCCCAACCATCCTGGCCATAGTCCGGCCAGGGCTCTCCCGATAGCGAGAGATGCTTTAGCGAATTTAGGATGTCGCCAAAGGGCGAGTGTTGGAAGATGTCTGCGGCGGTGAATTCCATAACCGGCGCCCGATCCGAATTGATTGGTAGGGGCGCGGGAGGTTCGGAGTCCGGCAGGGAGTCCAGAACCTCAGAATCACGAGTTTCGCAGGGGACAGGATTAGTGTTCGGCTCCATCGCCGTGGATGTTGAAGCCCCCGGGGCGGCGTCTATCCACCGACCCTCGATCTGGGCGATCGGCTCCGGACTAATGGCCGAAGCGGATTCGTGTGCGGCCACCAAGGCACTGTTCGGCGGCAGAGCTAGATCATGCTCATCGTTACAGTGCGGCGCGCTTGGCTGTGCCTCGAGTCCGTCGAAGATCAAGTCTCCGCGAACATCGGCCGTGAAGTTTAGGCTTCTGAATCTGACCTGGCAGCCAGGGGCGTAGCTTTCAATCTGCTCCAGATGGCAAAGTGAATTAGCCCGCAGTGCGAAGCCGCCGAATACGAAGATCTGTTCGGGGAGAAAAATCTCACCCTGGACAGCGTTGTTGGTTGAAGATGCCATCGGGCCAATCGGTGACGGCACAGAGGAACTCTTAATGAAAGCACCAATGTCGGTGTCAAAACCGGCGGATCTCGAGTAGGGGGTCCCGAACTGTGCGTCTAGGCGGATGGTAACAGGAGACGAGGGACACGATGTTTTTACCCAGGTTCGGGCCCTCTTGATGGAGGTAAAACCCTACATCCTACTTGATTAATGTTGATGATATGGGTAGTACAGGAGTGGATCTACCACGAGATCAAGGAGGCTAAACCCTAAAGCTAGCCTAACGTATGATTGTTGTAATGTATGTTGTGTCCTACGGACTAAAGCCCCCCGGTTTATATAGACACCGGAGAGGGCTAGGGTTACACAGAGTCGGTTACAATGGTAGGAGATCTACATATCCGTATCGCCAAGCTTGCCTTCCATGCCAAGGAAAGCCCCATCCGGACACGGGACGGAGTCTTCAATCTCGTATCTTCGTTGTCTTGGAGTCCGGCAGACGATGATAGTCCGGCTGTCCGGACACCCCCTAGTCCAGGACTCCCTCAGAGACCAACGTGAGGTGCGGGGGTGGCCGGAGTTCGCCGGAAGCGAGCTTGCGGCGGTGGCCGGAGTTCGGCCATATGCGGGGTTGGGGCTGCGGCGTGCAAACGCGGGAGCTGAGGCGCTAGCGAGGCACTACGCGATGCGGCAAGCATGTTGGTTAGCACGGGATGACCAAATGGTCACCGGAGCGACGCCGGCGACAAGCTCGAGCGGAGGCGAGCTTCGGCCTCGATGAACACGATGGCTACGGTGTGAAAAAGGACAAGGCGTTAGGGGGAAAATGACCGGTGGCTCACAGCGCGTCGATTGAAGTACTCGTCGGGCTTGGGGAAGGCCTGCAGGCGACGGAGCGACGAGGGGGATCGCCAGATCCCGCGGAAGAAGACGGCAGCGTTCAGGACGAAGCAGGGCTTCCCGACCCGTGCGGCTCAGCGAGGAGGAGTAGGGCGACGGGGCGGTTCTTTTAGACACGACGGGGAGGCGGGGCAGTGGCTCTGGGCACGGCAGCGGCGAGCGGCGGCGACGGTGGTTCTCGGGTGCGTGCGAGAGGAGAGCCAGGGAGGGAGAGAGAGCGAAAGAGGCGAGGCAGGGAGAGAGGGGAGCGGTCGAGGGGGTCCAGGAGGGGCTGCGTGGCGTCCAAAGCGATGTCGGGGAGGCGGCAGAAAGGAGGAGGTGGCCGGGGCGCGTGGCCGCGCGCGCGGGGCACACTACCGGCGTCCTTCTGTCCCAAGGAGGAGGACAACTGGCAGTTGGGCTTCACAGCACTGGGCCGTCTAGGAGCTGGGCCGGTGGGTGAGGCCAGGTGAGTGCTAGGTAAGTTTCCTTTCTCTCTCTCTCTTTTCTGTTTTCTATTTTCTGTAATTGTGTTTGGCTTTAACAAAAATGCCAGGGCATTTCCAAAAATCATGAAACTGCTCAATGTCACTGTTTGGAATATTTCCAACAACAAACATTTTAGTTTGTGATTATTTGAGCATTTAAAATATTATTTAGCAATTAAATGCCCAAATGCAAATAACATATGATTTAATTCAAAAATCCAGAATGGCCTAGAAAAATGTGCACCATTTTTGGGAGAGGTTCTAGACTAATCCAAAAATGACGAACTTTTCTGAAGGGCATTTTGGGTTCATTGGGAATATTTTTATTTGAACCTAGTTGATTTCATCTAGTGCTAGGGTTTGAGCAATCCCCATTTCAACTTTCAAATAAATTAGACATGATGCAACAACCAAGCTAGTCCAAGTGCATAGCAAGGCTAGGGATGTGACAGTGGGGGAGCTGCAGTGGTGGGGGTGCGGGGGCGCGGGGCGGCGATACGAGGGAGCTGCCGCAGTGGGGGCCGCGGGGGCGCGGGGGCGGCGGGGGTGGAGTCCGGCGGGGTCGGGGCGGCGGCGTCGGGGCAGGGCGCGGGTGGATCTGGCGAGGGAATGGGACGAAGGGGATCTGGCGAGAGGAAGTGGGAGGAATTAGCCAGGGGGCAGCTTACTAATGGCGCACCCCGCAGAGGTGTGCCATTAGTATGTTTTTTAGATAACAATGGCGCACCCGCAGCCGGTGCTCCATTAGTAATCTTTTTTTTATATAGCAATGGCACACCATCAAGAGGTGCGCCATTAGTAATCTTTTTTTATATATAGCAATGGCGCACCAGCTAGAGGTGCGCCATAAGTAAGTTTTTTATTATTATTTTTTGTTGCATCTAATAATTTTTAAGAAAATGAATACGAAATAGTAATAATTTTTTTTATAAAAACAGTAATAATTTTTTTAAAAATGTCATCAAATTTGTTATTTCAAAATATTTATGAATATGAAAAAATATCATCAAATTTATTATTTGAAAATATCATCAAATTTGTTATTTGAAAATATAATCAAATTGTTTTTTTTGCAATTTTAGTTGCATTCATTTGTGACGGTGGAGCGGGCTGGGGAGGGTGCGGGGGAGGGTGCGATGGGTCGGCGGCGGCGGTGGAGCGGGGGAGGGTGCGGTGGGTCGTCGGCGGCGGTGGAGCGGGGGAGGGTGCGGTGGGTCGGCGGCGGCCGCCGGTGGAGCGGGGGAGGATGCGGTGGGTCGTCGGCGGCGGTAGAGCAGGGGAGGGTGCGGGGGGGGTGGCGGCGGCAGCCGGTGGAGCGGGGGAGGGTGCGGTGGTTTGTCGGCGGCAGTGCAGCGGGGGAGGGTGCGGGGGGTCCGCAACGGCGGCCAATGGAGCGGGGTAGGGTGCGGTGGGTCGTCGACGGCGATGGAGCGGGGGAGGGTGCGGGGGGTCGGCGGCGGCCGGTGGAGCGGGGGAGGGTGCGGTGGGTTGTCGGCGACGGTGGAGCGGGGGAGGGTGCGGGGGGTCGGCGGCGGCGGCCGGTGGAGCGGGGGAGGGTGCGGTGGGTCGTCGGCGGCGAGGGGGACCGGATCTGGCGAGGTGGGACAGCGATCAAGATGGAGGGGGATTGAGATCGAATGTCCATGAAATTTAAAAACATTCATGAGTTCAAAATTAAAGTGCCCATGAAATACAATAATCGAGAAATCAAGGCTACAGTTTAAATTCAATCGATCTTAGCTAGCTATCTGTTCACAATCTTCTTGCCCTTATTTTTCGTAAATGGAGTTCTTCTCTTGAACGGACGTCGTTTAGGTAGGGTAGTCCTGCTTCTTCTTTTGGTGTATGACGATACTTCATCGTCGTCGTCATGTTCCATCTTCGGGTTGCCGTACTTGTCGAAGTCTTGCTCATTGGCGACTCCATCCATGCCGATGATCTTCCTTTTGCCTCTCCTCACAACAACACGACTGGGCTTTGGCGGGTCGGTAATGAAGAAGCATTGGTCCACTTGGGAAGCCAGTACCCATGGCTCATTTTTCGCGGTGACGTTTGCGCCCGCGGTCTTGGATTTGGCTTCGGGTATAACCATGGTGGTGAAATACTGGTCTTCTTTTATGACGCTCTTGGCCCATCTGACATGGAACATCGGGACCTTCTCTCCAGCGTAGCTCAGCTCCCAGATCTCCTCGATCCTTCCGTAGTATCTGTCCTTGTCGTTACCGGTGTAGGATTCCATCGTTACCTCGGAGTTCTGATAACCATCGCTCTTCATGTCCTTTCCCTCGGTGTAGAATGTGTAGCCATTGATATCGTACGCCTCATACGTCATCAGGTTGTGCTCGGCGCCCTGTGACAAGGCGAATATGAGTTGTTCTTCCGCGGAAGAATCCTCATGTAAAGGGTACGACAGAAGCTTCTGCTTGAACCAACGCGTGAAACATGAGTTGTGCTCTTTGATTATATCTCCGTCCTTCCTCTGTTGGCCTCGGTCATTGTACGTCTTCTCAATAAAGGTTTTGTGCTCTACCACCCAAGGATCGACCACGTCTATGTGTTGTAGCACGACTAGGTTTGCACTTTCAAAGTCGGCGAGTCGACCCTCGAAGTCGACATGCATTTTGCGGCGACCCTCACGGTGACCCCATCCAGCGAGCCTGCCGAGGTGCCTGTTGATGGGCAGACCAACAGGGTTCTCGATGCCTAGATAATTCGTGCAGTAGGAGATGCACTCTTCGGTCAGAAAGCCCCTGGCTATGCTTCCCTCTGGGCGTGACATGTTGCAAACGTATCCTTTGATGACACCATTCATCCTTTCGAACGGCATCATGCTGTGCAGGAACGTCGGCCAGCGTCGGATGATATCCTCCACGATATGGACAAGCAGATGCACCATAACTTCGAACAATGCGGGCGAGAAGTACATCTCAAGCTCGCATAGTATCACCACGATCTCTTCCTCTAGCCTTTTGAGTTTCCTCGTGCCAACCGACTTCCGAAAGATGACCTCGAAAAAGTTGCATAGGCCAAATAGCATTTCACGGACGTCTGCGTCCATGATCCCACGGATTGCAACTGGAAGTATCTGCGTCATCAGCACATGACAGTCGTGAGACTTCATCCTGCTGAACTTCTGCTTCGCAGTGTTTAGGTATCTGCTTATCTTCCCCGCGCAACCGTAAGGAAGTTTTACTCATACGAGGCAGGTGAAAAACTGATCGAGACTGTGAGGCACACGTTCTTCGTGATATGCATAACATCAAGGCTGTGAGGCACATGGTGGATCTTCCAGTACGGCAAGTCCCAAAAAATAGACCTCGCTTTCCATACCTTCAGCAGCGGCTCTGGCGCCTTTCGCTTCTTTCCCAGCTCTGGCGCCTTTTGCTTCTTTCCCGGCACTGCGCAATCTTTCCAATTTTTCAACAGCTGGTCTATTTCCTCGCCGCTCCTCGTACGCGAGCGTCTTCAGGGTTCGGTTTCACAATCGAACAGATCCTTGCTTTTCCTCCATGGGTCATCGTCGCGAAGCCACCTTTGATGTCCCATGAACACGGTTTTCGAAGACGCGGATCTCTATCTAGCTAGCGATACGTTGTGTCATCCATGCACCTGACGCATCCAGAAAATCCGTGGACCACCTGCCCCGCGAGATCTCCGTAACCGAGATAGTCGGGCAACGTCGTGAGTAGTGCGGCTATCATAGGGAAGTGTACAGCTCGAGCCGCGGTGGTTGTCTTGCTGCCCTTCCTCATTTCTTGCCCGGCCCCCATCGACGACTTCATAATCATCTTCATCACCTTGCCACCGATAGCCATCCATGAAACCACACAAGAGCAGGTGGTCCCACACCTGCCCGGAATCCGGGTCCGCAATAGGATCTTCAGCTTGCATCTTCGACACGGACATCTTATCTCCGTCTCGTTCTTTTGAAGCTTCTCGGCCTTCGCGGAGCTCAAAAACCTATTCACGATGCCTTCGGTCATCGTGCGGACCATGGTCGCCCGCGGGGTAGAGCAGAACGATATTTTAGAACCAAGAAAAAATTTGGCATGACTTTCCCTAAAAATATGACCAAAAAGAATGCATAGTGCCAAAATTCTCGCCGAAACGGAAATGAATCAACATTCCGGCAAAATATTGGCAACTATCGCATTTCAAATACCGGTACCTGCAAACACAAACATATATGCAACACCACAAACATATGCAACACCACGAACATACATAGATCTAGCTAGGCCACAAAAAGTGCATGTGCACGTTGTTGGAGAGGGAGAACAACATAAAGATAGCTTCCCCCCTTACTTACCTATCAAAAAAAGGTAATTTAACCACTTAATTTGGATGAATCTATGGTGCAAATGAGGTGAGGAGGAGGAGGCAGCCGAGACAAGCTTGGAGGAGGAGGTGGAGAGAATGAAGTGGGGAAAGTGAGTGGGTAGGTGTGGCTGTCCAAAATATCTTGTTGGTCCCAGGTTACTAATGGCGCACCACCTGCAAATGCGCCATTAGTAACCCTGGTTACTAATGGCGCACCAGCTGGTGGTGCGCCATTAGTAGTTTCGCAAAAAATATATACACTAATGGCGCACCATGGCATATTGCGCCATTACTAGTTTAAACTAGTAATGGCGCACTGTGCCACTATGCGCCATTCGTAGTTTTGCAAAAAAAAGAATAAAAAAAACAACAGTAGTGGCTCACTGTGTGGCTGGTGCGCCATTACTAGTTAGCACTAGTAATGGCGCACTGTGCCAGGATGCGCCATTACTATGTTTGGAAAAATAAAATAAAAAAAAATGTTACTAGTGGCGCACCATGTGCCTGGTGCGCCATTAGTGTCTTCCACACTAATGGCGCACCTGCACATGGTGCGCCACTGCTATATAGGAGTGGCGCACCACATGATAGGTGCGCCATTAGTATCCATTTCATCTATAGCCCTTTTCCTAGTAGTGGTCCGAGGATCCCGCGTGCTGCCCTCTCGCTGCGGCCCGCAGCACTGCTGCCTTCGAGCGAAACCCACATGTGTTTTAGAGGGGATCCATTGCTCTGGAATCAAAGATCAGTGGTGCCGGAGGACATTCCAGGGCTGCATTTCAGGTGGTGGGCAGCAAGGGCAAATCAGATTGAGGAAGCATCACATCGATTGGAGAGAAGTTCCAAGGAGCTACGCCTGGCGCAGCACAAGGTGGAGGCGCAAGTTGATCTCAGGGGAGAGATGCTGAGGGGTGTCAGCATCTGGTAGCGTTCCGTTGATTTCGATCTAGGGCTAATGGCAGAGATAATATTCACGGAGTCAAATGCAGAGGAAAGAACGCGCATGCATGCGCAATGGCATGAGCAGCTGTGAAACAGTTCAAATGGGCGGTAGGAGAAGCCAAATCCCGGGACCAGTTGCGGCGGCGCCTCTGGGCATGCATCGTAGGCGAGGTGAGCTGCCCTCCTTCCCCACCAGCGATGCAGTGAACTTGCAATGTCATGTCGGTTTGTAACCTTGACAATCACTCCATCTATATGTATTGTATTCCTGTGAAAATACTTGGTCGTTTGGAAAAAAGATGGTAATTGATTTATTGCTAGTTTTAGAATGCTTGGTCGTGACAATCAACCTAAGCCACAACCAGAAGTCTCCATCGCGTAATACTTTACGGTCGGTCGCACCAACAGACGGTCGGTCGGTCCCACGTCTCACCGAAGAGACACGCATCAGCTTGGTCTGACATGTACGACCAGTTACATCACAGACTTGTGCGACCGCATTTGAGCAGTGTAGTAATCCCTCTATCTCAGTTTACAAGTCTTGCATGTGTACCTAGGTCGTTGATTTGACCAACTTAATAAGAGGCATAGATTACAAAAAATATATCATTACAAACTTCAAATATTCTATTTTTTAATAATATATTTTTATGTTAAACAATTTATTTTATATAAGTTACATAGATGACCTTGATACACATGCAATCCTTATAAACTGAGATGGAGGGAGTACTTGAAATTTATGTTCCACTAAACTCATCGGGAGCCGTTTCGAGCCTTGAAACCAAAACCATCAATTAATCTTTACCTTGTTCCCACCAAATTCGAAAGTACTAGTGCTACAATTAAGTGCAAGCATGCTCACACCTACTAGTACGTACCAAACCTGAACGTGTTCCCACTATGCAGGTTTTAGTAGTAGTGCTCACACACACTCTTAGGTTAGAAAAAGGGGAACCACCTAACCAAAAATTACTCTACCTTCCTCCTCATGAGTCCTCCTTCTTTGTCCGTCCTTGCCATGTCCGGTGTGCACAGTTCTAGGTCGAGAACTACTCGTAACAAGGGAGCGGCAACTAAGCCTGCAGAAAAAAGAGAGGGCTCGCCGTCACGCAGAGACCTCGAAAGATATCTCACGGGCAGGCGATGGCTCCCAGGAGCACCCTAGCCGCGGAGGCGAACATGTCGAGCTGGCGGCGCTGGAGTCGTTATCCCTTGACGGCATGTCCGATCAGCTCAATAAGCACCTCAATAAGCAGAAGGAGTTCATCCATCGCTTGGTGGAGCTGCTGGAGGAGAGCCTCGATGACATGCCCGCTGAGCTCAGTGAGCAGGGGGAGTTGACCGCTGTCTTGGTGATGCTGCTGAAGAAGAGCATTCCCTCGGAGAAGAAGGCAACCGGCAAAACCTGCAACTTCAGGAGGACAAGGTAAATCTCTGCCACGAGCTCGACCTTTTGAAGGAGAAGAATGCCGGCTAGAAGAAGCTGCCGGAGAATAGTAGTTCCTCGATGAAGATGCTGCAAGCCCTCGTCATGGAACAGAAGAAGGAGTTGGCGAAGCTCCGCATCGAGCACCTCGGAGAAGATGCTGTCATGGTACGTAATGTGGCCGTGGAATAGATGATGAAGGCTCGCGTCGAGAAATCCCGCATCATCGACAGAATGAAGAAGATGACGGAGGAGACGCGCAAGGAAATGGAGGTCGTGGAGGTGATGAAGAAGCAGTTACGACTCTGTAGCCAGCAACCCTTCATGTAGTGAGAGCAGCGCCTGAGACTTGTGGGTTCGTCTACCTTCTTTTTTGGGGGTGATAATCTTCCTTCTTCTTTTGCTCTTGTTTTTCTTCTTTTTCTTCGGATGTTTCGCCGCACGTGTCACGTTCTTTGCGTGTCATTAATAGAACAATGCTAACCATGAGATGACTAGCAAATTAGATCATTTTTATCGCCATATGGCACTGGGCTATCGTGTTTCGTGCTCCTCCGTCGTAGTACTACTCCTGTGAAAAACTTGAGTATACCGCATGGTTCTTTGCTCCTCCTGAGGTCGTCGGCACATTTCTAGGAGCAGTCATATCACAAGGCCCCACCTTCCAGAAATAATGAGCCATCAAATCATAAAGGCCCTCGCCTCTCGTGAAACTAACCAAGCTAGACTGCCTTGTCCTCTAGCCGTTTAAAAAAATGTATACTTTTGTACAGTAGTAGTATCGATGGATTGTGCCATGGAGGAAAACTAACAAGATGAATTTAAAGAAAAAAGGTGGTACATATAGAGAGCGCTCGTCACCAATTTATGCATATATAGTACTATTTAAAAAGCTAGTTGTCGGTGTACTAAAGTAGGGGTACCTTAGTACCCCGAACTTGTGCACGGGCAGTCGCAGCACCCCCCGGCAAGGCTTGCCGGACGCCCGCCAAGGCCCTCCACCGTTCCTTATTACTGCCATTCAAGAACAAAGTACTAACCGAGAAAATGAAGGCCCCGGCAAGAAGAGCTTGCCGGGAAGGCCAACCAAGGCATCACCAGAAGACTTGCCGCGGCGCCCCGCGCGTCCCGGCAAGGCCCGACGGCCGGCAAGCTTGCCGGCACACAAGAGAAGGGCCGTGGCAAGGCACTTGCCGCGGCAAGGCTGCCACCCAAACTCCAGCGCACCCAGCGACGTGTCATCACAAGGCCATCCCAAGGGCACGTGGCGGGGCACTACGCAGCCATGCGGATCGAGGTGGCGAACGGAGCTGACAGAGACGCCATCGTGGCAACCGGTGGCTCACTTAACGGTCACTCCTCCTGCACTGTTGGGGCGACCGGACGGGCATTAAATGCCCTTGTCCCCTACCGCCAGAGTTAGGTAGGGTCACTGTTGGTCACTGTTGTACCAACCCGCAATTTTACCTTTCTACCCCCTCTTCCTACGCTGCCACCTGTGGATGCCCCCTTCAGAGTATAAAAGGGAGGCCCATGCGCACGTAGAAGGGGTTCGATCCATTCGATACCCAGGACACCACCATACGCTCGCATGCTCGAGCAATATCAAATAACAAGCAAAAGGCAGCAGTAGGGGTTTTATCTCTCCGGAGAGCCCCGAAGCTGGGTAAAAATCGCCCGTCTCCCCCGCGCGCTCGACCTCGATCTGCTCTGCGCACGACCCCCGCTCCCTTGCCGAACCAGAAGGGGCCCCCAGTGCCCCATAGGTGTTCGAGGCCGCAGAGAGCCCCGACACTAGTACATGCTTAAATGGGGTCCTAAATTCTATTAAAGAAATTAGCATACCTATTTAATTCTTGGGTTCTTATTATTTATGCCACTATTTGTGTATCACTACTTAGTTTTGCCAGAAATTACAACTACTCAAAAATGCCATCGATCCCTGAGATGCCTGCTCAAAATGCAATTAGATATCTCAAAAATGCCATCGTTAAGTTAGATGTTTGCTCAAAAATGCCATTAGACATTGTTATTTTCACTTCAAACTCGTTGAGCATGTTACATGCCAAAAATAAGCCGATTCTCACAATGTCAAGTGTGCCCCTTTTGTCAGGATTAACCAAGCGAATAATTGTACAGGAAAATAAGAATGTTGTTGGGATCAAGTAGGCCCCACACTTTATTTTACTGTAGTGAGATAGAGGGAGAGCTGGCATGTTGGTCCATCGGTATTTATGTCATTATAACATGGCAAAAGAGATTTGAGTCACAACAATGGTGTCTAGAACAACACACCCCTCAAATAAAACTAAGCACCTGAAATTCTTTGACCAAACTAAGCACCCTAAAATTCTTTGAAACCGAAACTGCTGGCTATATGATGTTAGGCATATATATTGTATGTATACAATGTGAAGAAACGAGTGGTAGTACTATACCGACTAAAAGATGAACTGTAAGAAATACTGGTATGTACGTACTGAAGAGTTAAAGTAACGAGAAGAAACATAACACAGTTCTGCCGGGGCTCAGCACAACACACACCTCAAATAAAACTATGCACACCTGAAATTAAACTAAGCAACTAGTCCGGTAGACACTGCATTAGAACCACCATGTGCAATGACACTGCCACCTTACTCGGAGTCCACATCCACATCCTCTACTTCGTCCTTGTCCCTCTTCCTCTTGGCCGATACTTCTTTGCTTGAACTGCACACTTGGATCTTGCTCTTCATCCAACCCTTGTAGATATGGAAACAAAGGTAGCCATCCATTGTAGCGTAGTGGGTGTGGTCTATATCTAGTACATGCCACTGCCATGCACGATGAAACGTGTGCAGAGGTTTCTTCAGTTTACCATACGAAGGATGAACCATGGCTCCTGCCAGGGTCAACATTGAAGGCTGATCACGGGACGGCACCAGCCCATTCTTCTGGAGGTCGAAGGGCTTGCCTACAACGAGGCCTATCCGACCCTCTACTATTCTGTTGTTCGTAAAGTCTACAATAACAAATTTGACTAGGCCGCCCTTGAGGAAGTTCTTAAATTCCTCGCACTCAACGTCGGCTTGGCATATGTGGTAGACCAAGCATAAGTCATGCATGCAAACCTGGATCACGATGGGCTTCATCTTCTCTTCCTCCTTTAGATTCTTCTCTTTGTCTAGGGTTGTGGTTTACTCAACATCTAGCCAAGCGACCAACTCATCATTTGAGTTTTCGAACATGCGTCTCAAGCGAGTAAGGCATCGTTTCACCGTAGGGGAAGAACATGTGTAGATGACGTCGAACTCATCGCCAGTGATGGTTCTAACCTTGTACTCACCGCTCATCATGGAGATTTGGGATGCCATGGATTTGGGAGGAGGGTTAGGATTCGTTGAACTGCCGTAATGTAAAAGAAAGAGACGACTAGGAGCGAACTGCCGTAATGTTAAAGGACGTCCAGGGACGAGTAGGAGCGAACTGCCAGCGGTTTTTCGATTGTAAAAATGCTAAGTGGGGCGTGCGAACGGCAGGGTACTGGCTTGCCTGGTGGATAAATGGATTCATGCACAGTACTATGGGGGCCAAATTAGATGTCATGTCTACTCGACGCCCAATTAAATTGCTTTTGATGTCATGTCAAGCATCGGTAAAATTACAGGTGATACGAAGCTTTCCATTCTCCCATGATACGGGCTTCCGAGAGCCCTTCGATCTAAGATCGAACGGTTGCATGGCATGATTCTAGACCTATGGGTGAATATCCTATCCTATAGGGTTATTCTGCAAATTTTCAGCAACTTAGCATGTGACCGTTTGGTCTCAGATCCAAGGGCTGCCAGCAGCCCGTATCATGCTCGCGCCTACCATGACCGTCGCCTCGCTCGCACGGTCACGCCCTTGGAGATTTAACATGGTGCGTTAGGCTATCTCATGTTGGCATGTCATAGATAGTCATCACTTAGTCACTCATACTACAACAAGGTTAGCTATAAGGTTGTCTATAAGAGTATTTTTTTACTTCTCTCTATCTCTTTCTTCGTAGTATTTATTGCATTTACCAAGGAGTGACCTCTTCCAACCAAATGGTGCTTAGATGAGGTGCTAAGGGCATTAAATGGCTTAGCAACTCAAGTCCCCAATGCATAGGTGCTTAGTTTTTTGTTGCTAAGTTTGCTCAATTAAATTAGCTATAGACTCAAAATTGTCGTTTCACCTAGGTACAAACACTTAGCACCGTTTCTTCCTGGGGTAACCAAACTAGTCTCTCTTCTTAATTAACTTGCCACATCAGACTTTATGCCTATGTGGCAGGCTTACCACCTGTAGGAGCAAGTACAATAGTGGGCTATAAGCCTGCTTTACATGGCATTTTTGCATATGTGGAGGAAAGAGGCAAGGAAAAAGTGGAGGAGTGGGATCTCATGCAAGAGTCCGCCTCTACATGGTGGAGCATTGGGAGAGGCACTTGTATGGAGGTGGTCAGTAATCGGGAGACTCGCGTCGGTCGTAGTGCCGCAGTTAAAATGATAATGGCAAGTCAAATCATGGGGCCCCACCTGTCCAGCAGTAACTCGCTGTCAAATCACGCAGCCCTACGTTTGCAGCAGCGTACTCCCTCATCTTTTCGCGTCTCTGTCAAACTGTCTAGGTGGAACTACCCCGCCTCCCGCGCGGGAAAAGCCCCGCCCTTGAATTTTAAATAGTACAGTATACTAATTTTGTATCCATAAATTGCACAATGGAGCAAAGCCTCAAGAAAACGGCGGTACACATGTACGGAGTATACAACATGCCCGTCGCGTTCGCATCGCACCCCAGACGGTTGGTTGGTCTGGCAGGCCGCTCTCTGAATGGAACGCGTGTCATATTGCATTTTCTCACACATATGGGACCGCAATTGAGAACCGACCATAGGCACACTCCCTGGCCTGCAAGTCCGGTGAGTTAATAGAAGAGAGAGAAGAGCCATAGTACTAGATAAGTGTTGTACATACGTTGGTGCCTGGACGATCCCTGCAAGACACGGAAGATCAGTTCATCCATGCATGTGACCAGGCTCCATTAGACACGCCTGGATTGGCTATCGTCTACATACCGTGCAGGCTGTGTTGTACAAGGCTATAGTTTTGGTGAGAAATCTAAAAAAAGGTTTCTTGTCATCTTGCAAATTAGGTGTCATGTGCTTCAGATCACTCCGAGGGTATAAACAGCGCCAATTGAGTTCCTCCAAGGGGCTAGTCATTGGGATCACATGCACGAAGACTACTCGGCTGCCATTTAGGTCAAGCCGTCTATGTTAATTAGGACATCTATCGATGGCCCCCTTTTCTACGAGTTTATCTTTAATTTGAGCTATGATCCTCGTCTAATTTGTCCATCAGGATTCATGTTGTCTCCTTTGGGCTGTGAGGTTATGATTTCCTGTCATGTGGCATTTTTCCATGTTATATGTTAAAATCCGGTGCTTCCGATCAAAATGACGACAACTGCGCCTCCGGGGCACGTGCATGAAAACTTCACGATAGTCATTGATGAGGTCAAGACGGCTCCGGTAGATAAAAGAAAACTAGTACTCCACTATATAGGCAGGAGCCTCCGCGCTTGATTGCTAGTGTTGCTCTCTTCACACTGTCTCGTCCTCTCCAGATCTAAACACGATAGCGGTAGCCACACACACTCTCTCTCTCTCTACTCATCACTGGTCATAGATCCAACCGGATCATCTCCACCGGGGAAGGATATAAGGTGCAACGTTCACGTGGTCGTCCTCGGCGATGGGTCTTACCCACTGCCGGCGCGTCCTGATTAGCGTGCCTTGCCGTTCTCTCCCAAGCACTGCTTTGGGAGGGCCTATGACCCCTTCTTCCTCACTATCGTAGTGTGGGTAGATCCGGCCTCCTGCTGCCCACCTAGCGACATCCTGGCGACCCTCAGGTATAACTTCCGTCGAAACCGACCTTGCTCTATTTCCCGAGCTCCGTACGTTGCTGCATTTGTATCTTTTACTAGTTCTCAGCCCCCCTCGCATATAGGATCAATCGGCTGTTCGAAAGCCACCTAAATTTTTACAGTTAGGAGGTAAAACTAGTTCATGCACTCGAATCTAGTACTACTTGGTTGAAACAAGAAAGAAAGGGGGTGGGGGTGGGGGAAGATTTGTTACCTGAATCTAGAACTTGGTCGAAAGAGGAAATAATGGGGGCAAAAAGTAGCAGAGATTGGCTATCCAACTTGTCTCTAGATCTAATATGGAAATAAAGGGAAACGTAGTACAAACTCAATATAAACCCGATCTATTGGTTGAAAAAGGAAAGAAAGTGGGGACTGGGGGACAAGTCAACAGAGTAAGTCGAGCACTAGATTTGCTAGCCTCACAAAGTATAAGGTGGCTATACTGAACAAAAATTGGACCAACCCAGATATCCTGTTTTGATGTTTCTTGCCCCAAGCCACTCTTATGTAATGCCACTGGTAAAATGTAGTAGTCGCACTGTTAAAAGTGAGGACACATTGAACCAATGTTGTTTTCAATGTAATGCCTCCAGTAATATGAATCAATGGCACTTTTTTCATGTCACGCTAAATTTCCCATTAAGATAAGTTGCTTCTTTTCATTAGAAATGAAACTCTCCTAGTCCGCCTACTCTCCCATGCCCAAATAACGACTCTGTAGCAGCTGTTAATGTAATGTTGCTAGTAAAATGAAGCAGTGGCACCATTAAAGTAATGTTGTATTTAACGGTTGTGATAGTTAATCCTAATGCCCACACTAATATCTAACAATGTTGCTGCTTTAGAAATTCCTACTATCCTTGTAGGATTGCCATTCAGATAAGGAACATGCTTCTTTTCATTTGATGTATGTTTCATCACTTGTTAGTCACCCTCCTTTCCACCTTTTTTGTGCAGACAGATATATACATTTCACGCTTGATCTTAGTTGAACTGCACAAATGATATCCAAATTATAGTTGGACATTCCAGGAGCTTCACAACCAACCTTGATGTTGCTCAATTTTATTACAACTACTGAAGAAGAAGCTCTGTGGGTTTCGTTTTCTGATGGAAATGGAACCGGGGCTGGAGCCCTTTTCTTAAAATAAGAAGAAGAAGCTGCTAGCTCATGGGACATTGCTTAATTTTAGGTGAACTGCACCAAAAGGTCCCATGAATTGAATCATCCATGGTGGTGACTAGTGTCATCCCTTCAACGATGGCGTTTACTGTAGATATGGTTCCCATCACGAGGTATGGTCCTTTTTGATCTGACCATTTGCCAAAGGGCATGTTGAGTCTGCTCTTGTGCTACTGTTTTGACACTGTCATGGTAAAGTAGTAATGTTATTATTTTGCACCTTAATCTAGTGACACTATTAATTTGAGGCAATGTTTTGGCACCGCTAGTGCCACTGATTTTTTTATATATCGATGGGTTTTCCTCTGATTTCATTAAAGAAACCCAACCATAGAGAACCATTATCCAACAACATATCTGTGTAAACGGGAAGTTATGCAACTACTACTAGAACGGACTGAGTAATAGCAGGAGACAAGTTCGCCACATAAGCTAGGCAGGTAAGGGGACGAGCACCAGCTCGACCAAGTTTGGATTACAACCCAAATGCTACCACAGAAACATCAGGGGGGAGATAGGGACTGAAAGAGCCAGCTTCACCATCCCAGTCTAAGCACCCCCGGCCTTCCTCTTTGCGACGCACGTTACACCTCGTTTTCCACCTGCTCGACGCTAGTGTCACTGATAAAATGAAGTAATAATAGAGTTAAAATAGAGCGGGTTTCCTCTCTATCATTTCATTTCCAATGTAGATAAAGAAAGCGCTTCTACATTTCATCAACTAGAGCATTTCTGGAAACTAGGGCGCTTAATTTTAGTTGATCTGCACAAAAATAGAGATTGGAATGTCTCAAGGCCCCCCCCTTGTACTACCGATGTACGCTAATGTTCATCACTGACAGAAGGTGTATCGGTGAGACTTGGGTTGATTTCCAGTAGGAGGCGTACCATATGAGGCGTCGCCGGGCCCATCTCGCCCTTGCAGCATGGCGTACTATGATACTATCGCAATATTTTCTTCTATTTATTAGTGTATGTTACATCAACTAGTGCCTCTATAATGTAATCATGCTTTTTCATTATCAGTGCAAATAGGGTTATTTCGCTGCATTTTGGTGGAACTACACAAATGTACGGATGGAACCCACATATATGCAGAGTGCGAGGTGTGCCAAATAAAAATTATCGACACCAACCATGCTCCATGCACGCATTGGCATCCACCACCACCAGTGGGATGTGTGGCGCTCTCTGTGGACGGATCTTTTTCTCGGCAGCAAATCCTCTAACCAAATACAAGTAGCTTATATAGGCAGTTTTCTAGGGAGTACTCTTTTCTGAAAGAAGCACCAATCTATTTCTCTTTATTTGTACACAGTGTTACAACTTTGACCCAAAGGTCGAGAGCTATTTTAGGGTGATTGGCATAGTACTCGGGGACTGATTGTAAGCATGATTTTCATTAGCTATCACACTAATTGTAAGCATGAGCAGATGGAAGATTAGGTTACCTTAAACCCTACCGCCGCCGTTGAAACAAGGCGAGTGTCGAGGGAACCATTGAGAACGGAGGGGAAGTGACATCGCACCATCCGACCTCCTCCTGCGGTGGGAGGACAAATACTCATGTGGCTCCGGCTGGCTCTGCACCCTCACGAATGGCATACCATACTCAATCAATTAGTTATCATCTGGGTGCTCGACCTTCAACCTGCACGCCCACCACCTCCGCCTGACTTCCGCCTCGGGCGAATCTGTCTGATGCATCGCCCAGAGGAGATACTCGATGAACTTGAAGGACTGCGGCGTGACTATCGCCGAGGATTACATCGGCGCCCTCATTGCCGCCATCTCACTCTTTCACATACATTGCCACATGGCCCTCACCGTCCGCGAAATCTCCCACTCATTGTCAAACCAAGTAAGGATCTCCTTCAACCTGGCTAACTTTGCCAGGTCGCCGCTGGTGATCTGCCTGATTCGCTGCTCCATCCACTCCATAGATGTCCTTCTGAGTGGTCTGGTGCTAGCTTTGAAAGATGGGAGGAGAGACAGTGGTCTTGCAATAGAGAAGAGGGAGAGGCGAGATGGTGGTTTTGGAATGGAGATGATGGAGAGGAGAGGGGTGGATTTGCAATGGAGAAGAGGGAGAGGCGAGACGGTGGTTTTGGAATGGAGATGATGGAGAGGAGGTGCTTTTGCAACAGTGGTTTTAGGATTAGCCAAGAGGGCCGGCACGATGTGACTAGATCAAATTCAAAATAAATTTACCCTTCTATTAAGAAGGCGACCCCACATTAATTAGTCTCCCTTTTATTCTGGGTCATAATTGACCATGATTTTCACAAATAAAATATATGTTATACGTTGCAAAATTAATATAATTTGAAAGTATATTCAGATACGAACCAAATGATACAATTTTTTGTGACATGCGTTCACATTTTGCTTGTCAAATACAGTACGTGGTCAATCTTTGACCCAAAATACGCAAAACAAAAAAATGCTTCCAAGACCAGCGCCGCTCTTAAAGCACTGCCACTCCTCTCCTGTTCAAATCTAAATCCAGTGCTGCTCCTCTCCTCTTCCATTTCAAAACCACCGCCCCTCCTTTCCCGTTCCAATGCAAAACGAACGTCACTCCTCTCCCGTTCAAATACAAATCCAGTGCTGCTCCTCTCCTCTTCCATTCAAAAACCACCGCTGGGGAGTGAAGGTGTGCTACGTCTTGAGCTTGCGTTGGTTTTCCTTGAAGAGGAAAGGGTGATGCATTAATAGTAGCGTAAGTATTTCCCTCAGTTTTTGAGAACCAAGGTATCAATCCAGTAGGAGGCACCTAAAAAGTCCCACACACCTACACAAATAAACAAAGAACTCGCAACCAACACAATAAAGGGGTTGTCAATCCCTTCACGGCCACTTGCGAAAGTGAGATATTATAGAGATAGTATGATAAGATAAATATAATTTTGGTATTTTATAATATAGATGCGAAAAGTAAAGATGCAAATAAAAGTAGATTGAAAGCTTATATGATAAAAGATAGACCCGGGGGCCATAGGTTTCACTAGTGGCTTCTCTCAAGATAGCATAAGTATTACGGTGGGTGAACAAATTACTGTCGAGCAATTCATAGAAAAGCGAATAATTATGAGATTATCTAGGCATGATCATGTATATAGGCATCACGTCCGCAACAAGTAGACCGACTCCTACCTGCATCTACTACTATTACTCCACACATCGACCGACTCCTGCCTGCATCTAGAGTATTAAGTTCATAAAGAATAGAGTAACGCATTAAGCACATGATGTAGAGGGATAAACTCATGCAATATGATATAAACCCCATCTTTTTATCCTCGATGGCAACAATACAATACGTGCCTTGCAAGCCTTTCTGTCACTGGGTAAGGACACTGCAAGATTGAACCCAAAGCTAAGCACTTCTCCCATTGCAAGAAAGATCAATCTAGTAGGCCAAAACAAACTGATAATTCGAAGAGACTTGCAAAGATAACTCAATCATACATAAAAGAATTCAGAGGAGATGCAAATATTTCTCATAGATAAACTTGATCATAAACCCACAATTCATCGGATCTCGACAAAGACACCACAAAAAGAGCTTACATCGAATACATCTCCACAAGAGAGGGTGAGAACATTGTATTGAGATCCAAAAAGAGAGAAGAAGCCATCTAGCTAATAACTATGGACCCGAAGGCCTGTGGTAAACTTCTCACAACTCATCGGAGGGGCTATGGTGTTGATGTAGAAGCCCTCTGTGGTCGATTCCCCCTCCGGTGGAGTGCCGGCGAAGGCTCCAAGATGGGATCTCGCGGACACAGAAGGTTACAGCGGTGGAAATTGTGTTTTGTTGGCTCCCTCGATGTTTTCGGGGTACATGGGTATACATTGGAGGAAGAAGTACGTCGGTGGCTGCCTGAGGGGCCCACGAGACAGGGGGCGCGCCCAGGGGGTGGGCGCGCCCTCCTATCTCCTGGCCGCCTCGATCGCTTGTTGACTTGCACTCCAAGTCCTCTGGATCACGTTCGTTCCAAAAATCACGCTCCCGAAGGTTTCATTCCGTTTGGACTCCGTTTGATATTCTTTTTCTTCGAAATACTGAAATGGGCAAAACAAATAACAATACGGGTGGGCCTCCGGTTAGTAGGTTAGTCCCAAAAATGATATAAATATGTAAAACAAAGCCCATAAACATCCAAAAAGGGTAATATAATATCATGGAACAATCAAAAGTTATAGATACGTTGGAGACGTATCAAGCATCCCCAAGCTTAATTCCTGCTCATCCTTGAGTAGGTAAATGATAAAAACAGATTTTTTGATGTGGAATGCTACCTAGCATAATTCTCAATGTAATTTTCTTTATTGTGGCATGAATGTTCAGATCCAAATGATTCAAAATAAAAGTTCATATTAATAAAAGAAATAGTAATACTTCAAGCATACTAATCAAAGCAATCATGTCTTCTCAAAATAACATGGCTAAAGAAAGTTCATCCCTACAAAATCATATAGTTAGGCTATGCTTCATTTTCATTACACAAAAATGTTCCCAAATTCTACACCCCCGATGACAAGCCAAGCAATTGTTTCGTACTTAAATAATCTCAAACTTTTTCAACTTTCACGCAATACATGAGCGTGAGCCATGGATATAGCACTATGGGTGGAATAGAATATGATGATGGGGATTGTGTGGAGAAGACAAAAAAGGAGAAAGTCTCACAATGACGAGGATAATTAATGGGCTATGGAGATGCCCATCAATTGATGTCAACATGAGGAGTAGGGATTGCCATGCAATGGATGCACCAGAGCTATAAATGAATGAAATCTCAACAAAAGAAAACTAGTCGGTGTGCATCCAACTTGCTTGCTCACGAAGACCTAGGGCATTTGAGGAAGCCCATCGTAGGAATATACAAGACAAGTTCTATAATGAAAAATTCCCACTAGTATATGAAAATGACAACATATGAGACTCTCTATACGAAGAACATGGTGCTACTTTGAAGCACAAGATATGAGAGTCACTATATGAAGGACATGGTGCTACTTTGAAGCACAAGTGTGGAAAAAGAGATAGTAACATTGCCACTTTTGATTTATTTTCTTTTTTTCTTTTTCTTTTTTCTTTTTCTTTTTTTCTCTTTGGCCTTTCTTTTTTTGGCCTTTTTTTTCTTTTTCTTTTTTGTATTTTGGGCCAATGCTCTAATAATGATGATCATCACACTTTTATTGATTACAACATATGAATTACAACTCAAAACTAGAACAAGATATGACTCTATATGAATGCCTCCGGCGGTGTACCGGGATGGTGCAATGAATCAAGAGTGACATGTATGAAAAATTATGCATGGTGGCTTTGCCACAAATACGATGTCAACTACATGATCATGCAATGGCAATATGACAAAAGTAAAGTATGTCATGATGATGATGAACGGAATGGTGGAAAGTTGCATGACAATATATATCGGAATGGGTATGGAAATGCCATAATAGGTAGGTATGGTGGCTGTTTTGAGGAAGATATAAGGAGGTTTATGTGTGATAGAGCGTATCATATCACGGGGTTTGGATCCACCGGCGAAGTTTGCACCAACTCTCAAGGTGAGAAAGGGCAATGCAAGGTACCGAGGAGGCTACCAATGGTGGAAAGGTAAAAGTGCGTATAATCCATGGACTCAACATTAGTCAAAAGAACTCATATACTTATTGCAAAAATTTAGAAGTCATCAAAAACCAAGCACTACGCGCATGCTCCTAGAGGTATAGATTGGTAGGAAAAGACCATCGCTCGTCCCCGACCGCCACTCATAAGGATGCACAATCCAAGTACACTTCATGTTTCAAATTTGTTACACAACTTTAACCATACGTGCATGCTACGGGACTTGCTAACTTCAACACAAGCATTCTTTAAATTCATAATCATCGAACTAGCATGACTTTAGTATCACTACCTCCATATCTCAAAACAATTATCAAGGATCAAATTGAAAATAGCATCCAATTCACTTCCTATGATAGTTTTTATTATACCCAACTTGGATGCCTACCATTCTAGGACCAATTTTATAACCATAGCAAATACCATGCTATTCTAAGAGACTCTCTAAATAATATAAGTTAATCATGGGAGACTAGCAATTTCTACAAAATTAAGCCACCGTGCTCTAAAAGATATAAGTGAAGCACTAGAGCAAAAACTATCTAGCTCAAAAGATATAAGTGAAGCACATAGAGTATTCTAATAAATTTCAATCAAGTAGGCTTCTCCAAAAAGGTGTGTACAGCAAGGATGATTTTGGAAAACTAAAAAGCAAATACTAATATCATACACGATGCTCCAAGCAAAACACATATCATGTGGCAAATAAAAATATAGCTCCAAGTAAAGTTACCAATGAACGAAGACGAAAGAGGGGATGCCTTCCCGGGGCATCCCCAAGCTTAGGCTTTTGGATATTCTTGAATATCTTGGGGTGCCTTGGGCATCTCCAAGCATAGGATCTTGCCACTCCTTATTCCATAGTCCATCAAATCTTTACCCAAAACATGAAAACTTCACAACACAAAACTCAACAGGAAATCTCATAAGCCCCGTTTGTGAAAGAAAACAAAACCACCACATAAGGTAATGTAATGAACTCATTATTTATTTAGTTTGGTGTTAAACCTACTGTATTCCAAGTTCTCTATGGTTCATACCACTTAATACTAGCCATAGATGCATCAAAATAAGAAAACAACACACGAAAAAAAGAATCTGTCAAAAACAGAACAATCTGTAGCAATCTGTAACTAACGCAAACTTCTGGAACTATAAAAATCCTACAAAAATAGGAAGGCCTGGGAAATTTATCTAGTTATCAGCAGCAAAAAGAATCAACGCGAAAGCACGTTTCTGTGATTTAACAAAACTAAATTTGTGCATGCAAAGTTTCTGTTTTTCAACAGAATCAAATCAGCTATCATCATAGGTTATCCTATAGGTTCTACTTGGCACAAACACTAATTAAAAGATAAAAACACATCTAAACAGAAGGTAGATTCAAAATCTATTACTAAACAGGAACAGAAACAAAAAACACAAATAAAATTATGTTGCCTCCCAACTAGCGCTATCGTTTAACGCCCCTAGCTAGGCATAAAAGCGAGGATAGATCTAAGTAATGCCATCTCTGGCACTCAAATCCTCAATAGAGCACTTATAATCTTTAGGGGTTTCTCCCTCTTTAGCAATGATTAAACCTTTAGGCAAAAGTTCAAGAAATTGGTTTGTAGCGAAAGGTTCCTTAACAATAGAGAGACAATTGGGATGAACACTTATGGATTTGAGATCCGCGTCTCCCTTACTAGAAGATTCACCCTTATTTTTAGGAACATAAATAAACTTGGCGGTTTTTGTAGGGGGTTTTGGAGTGTTTTTCATTAACTATAGGTTCTTTCTCAAGTTTACCAATTCTAGCAGAATCTAGATCTATTTTTTCATTAACTATAGGTTCTTTCTCTTTAAGATTTTTCGAATTAACTCCAACCCTAGATCCATATTGGGTGATATGATTATGAATCTTTTTACCCAAATTTTCAATCAACTCAATAGTGGCAATTTTATTTTCGATAATATCAAGCCATTGCATAACGTGTTCTAAAGTTAAAACAGTTCCATTAACCAAAAGAGATGGTGGGCCAAACAAATCTAACATTGCATTATAAGCATCAAACGTATGGCTACTGAAGAAGTCAGCTCTGGGAACAGTATCAAGAACACATCTATTCCAAGGAGTAATGCCTACATAAAAATTGCGAAGAAGAACGGAAGTAGAAAGCTTCCTAGTAGATCTATTTTGAGCATTGCAAATTCTATGCCAAGCATCTTTTAAATTTTCTCCCTCCCTTTCCTTAAAATTGAGAATTTCATGTTCCGGAGTAATAATAAGGATAGGAGGACTAGCCATAATGACAAGGTAAACGATCTAACACACGAGCAAATGGAAAAAAGGTAAGCGAAAAGGAGGAGATTGGGAAAGAGAGGGCAAATAAAACGGCAAAGGTGAAGTGGGGGAGAGGAAAACGAGAGGCAAATGGCAAATAATGTAAATGCGAGGGAGATGAGTTTGTGCTAGGTACTTGGTATGTCTTGACTTTAGCGAAGACCTCCCTGGCAACGGAGCCAGAAATCCTTCTTGCTACGTCTTGAGCTTGTGTTGGTTTTCCTTGAAGAGGAAAGGGTGATGCAGCAATAGTAGGGTAAGTATTTCCCTCAGTTTTTGAGAACCAAGGTATCAATCCAGTAGGAGGCTCCACAAAAGTCCCACGCACCTACACAAACAAACAAAGAAATCGCAACCAACGCAATAAAGGGGTTGTCAATCCCTTCACGGCCACTTGCGAAAGTGAGATATGATAGAGATAGTATGATAAGATAAATATATTTTTGGTATTTCATAATATAGATGTGAAAAGTAAAGATGCAAATAAAAGTAGATTGAAAGCTTATATGATAAAAGATAGACCCGGGGGCCATAGGTTTCACTAGTGGCTACTCTCAAGATAGCATAAGTATTACGGTGGGTGAACAAATTACTGTCGAGCAATTCATAGAAAAGCGAATAATTATGAGATTATCTAGGCATGATCATGTATATAGGCATCACGTCCGCAACAAGAAGACCGACTCCTGCCTGCATCTACTACTATTACTCCACACATCGACCGACTCCTGCCTGCATCTAGAGTATTAAGTTCATAAAGAACAGAGTAATGCATTAAGCAAGATGACATGATGCAGAGGGATAAACTCATGCAATATGATATAAACCCCATCTTTTTATCCTCGATGGCAACAATACAATACGTGCCTTGCAACCCTTTCTGTCACTGGGTAAGGACACCGCAAGATTGAACCCAAAGCTAAGCACTTCTCCCATTGCAATAAAGATCAATCTAGTAGGCCAAACCAAACAGATAATTCAAAGAGACTTGAAAAGATTCAATCATACATAAAAGAATTCAGAAGAGATTCAAATATTTCTCATAGATAAACTTGATCATAAACCCACAATTCATCGGATCTCGGCAAACACACCGCAAAAAGAGTTTACATCGAATACATCTCCACAAGAGAGGGGGAGAACATTGTATTGAGATCCAAAAAGAGAGAAGAAGCCATCTAGCTAATAACTATGCACCTGAAGGTCTGTGGTAAACTACTCACAACTAATCGGAGGGGCTATGGTGTTGATGTAGAAGCCCTCCATGGTCGATTCCCCCTCCGGCAGAGCGTTGGCGAAGGCTCCAAGATGGGATCTCGCGGATATAGAAGGTTACAGCGGTGGAAATTGTGTTTCGTTGGCTCCCTGGATGTTTCCGGGGTACGTGGGTATATATAGGAGGAAGAAGTACGGCGGTGGCCGCCCGAGGGTCCCACGAGACAGGGGGGCGTGCCCAGGGGGTGGGCGCGCCCTCGTATCTCCTGGCCACCTAGATCGCTTCTTGACTTGCACTCCAAGTCCTCTAGATCAGGTTCGTTCCAAAAATCACGCTCCCGAAGGATTCATTTCGTTTGGACTTCGTTTGATATTCTTTTTCTTCGAAATACTGAAATAGGCAAAACAAACAGCAATACGGGAAAACCAAACGACCTCCAAATGACACGAAACTTGACAGGCGGTCTACCGGTGCTATACCAAGGCCGCTTGGAAAACCTCGGGCCATTCCGAGAAAGTTTAACACCTGCTCACAACGAGAGACAAAAGGGGAACGCCGGAGGGCACAGGAGTGCCGGATTGCAAAACGGACAACGGGGAAAATGCTCAGATGCATGAGATGAACATGTATGCAAAATGAAATGCATAAGATGACATGCCAAAGTGCAACACGCAAGCAAATGACATGGCAACGAAGGCGAATAACTGGCAGACACCTGGCGCATCGAATCCGGGGCGTTACATCATTATCCAGGAAACCCGCAAACTACAAGCCGCAGGGGTCATCAGAGATGTATGATACCCGGAGTGGTTGGTGAATCCCGTCATCGTCCCCAAGAAGGAAGGGAAGGAGCGCATGTGTGTCGACTTCACTAACCTTAACAAGGCCTGCCCACAAGATCCTTTCCCGCTCCCTCGCATTGACCAGATCGTGGACTTTACTGCCGAATGCGACATGTTGTGCTTCTTGGATGCCTTCTCAGGCTACCACCAGATCAAGATGGTCGTGCAGGATGTGGAGAAGACGGTGTTCCTGACCCCCTGCGGTGTGTACTGCTGCACCCGCATGCCCTTCGAGCTATGTAATGCCGGAGCAACCTTCCAGCGACTGATGCATATCACCCTGAGCTCGCATCTCGGGAGGTACGCAGAGGCCTATGTCGATGATATAGTGGTGAAGTCTCAGAAGGCCAGGACCCTGATAGCAGATCTAGAGGAGACATTTGCCAGCTTGCGCAAGGTGGATCTTCGGCTCAATCCCGAGAAGTGCGTGTGGTCCCCAGACTGGCCTGCCTGTGGCCTGGGGCATGGCTCGAGTGGTGGCCCAGTACGGCCCATCTTCATCAGCGCAAAACACAAGACCCTCGCGAGGGGCCAAGCCTCGCGGGACAGACGACACAAGGCTTCCTCAGGAGTGGCCTCGCTAGGCAAGCTTGCGAGCAGGCGGAGAGATCAAGGCAAGGGTACCTCGCGACGGGCTCGTGACGCAAGCCGTGACGATCGAGACTAGGCGGGCGCCGGCCTGCGCAGTGTCCTTGTTTCCTCTTTGGTGCAATGGGGGCAAGCATAGGCTTGGAGTACCGAGGTATCAGGCAAAGGTTATCATTCCAGTGCAACGAGACCAAGACCAGCAGACCGGCAGAATGGAGGTCATCATGGAGCCCAAGATGATGTCATGACCAGTGCCTTTGGCAGCCGAAGACCAACTTTAGTTAGGATAACTTGTACTAGATGTTCCCCTTCAAAATGGCCGTTGTTGGCGCCCTTCCCACTCAATATTTGGGAAGAGGACCAGGGCCTCTATAAATAGGGCTAGTCACTAAAGGAAATATGCCCTAGAGGCAATAATAAAGTTATTATTTATTTCCTCATATCATGATAAATGTTTATTATTCATGCTAGAATTGTATTAACCGGAAACATGATACATGTGTGAATACATAGACAAACATAGTGTCACTAGTATGCCTCTACTTGAACTAGCTCATTGATCAAAGATGGTTATGTTTCCTAACCATAGGCATGTGTTGTTATTTGATTAATGGGATCAGATCATTAGGAGAATGATGTGATTGACTTGACCCATTCTGTTAGCTTAGCACTTGATCGTTTAGTATGTTGCTATTGCTTTCTTCATGACTTATACAAAGTTCCTGCAACTATGAGATTGTGCAACTCCGGTTTACCGGAGGAACACTTTGTGTGCTACCAAACATCACAACGTAACTAGGTGATTATAAAGGTGCTCTACAGGTGTCTCCGAAGGTACATGTTGAGTTGCCATAATTCGAGATTAGGTTTTGTCACTCCGATTGTCGGAGAGGTATCTCTGGGCCCTCTCGATAATACTCATCACCTAAGCCTTGCAAGCATTGTAACTAATGAGTTAGTTATGAGATGATGTATTACGGAACGAGTAAAGAGATTTGCCAGTAACGAGATTGAACTAGGTATTGGATACCGACGATCAAATCTCGGGCAAGTAACATACCGATGACAAAGGGAACAACGTATGTTGTTATGCGGTTTGACCAATAAAGATCTTCGTAGAATATGTGGGAACCAATATGAACATCCAGGTTCCGCTATTGGTTATTGACCGAGAATAGTTCTAGGTCATGTCTACATAGTTCTCGAACCCGTTGGGTCCGCACGCATAACGTTACGATGACAGTTTTATTATGAGTTTATAAGGTTTATTGTACCAAAGGTTGTTTGGAGTCCTGGATGTGATCACGGACATGACGAGGAGTCTCGAAATGGTCGAGACATAAAAATTGATATATTGGATGACTATACACTACTAGGGAAAAGGCTACCAGCAGCGCGGGTTTTAGATGTATCAGTAGCGCGGGTACCCGCGCTAGTAATACGGCGCTACAGCTAACTCATAGCAGTAGCGCGTGAGCACCCGCGCTACTGCTTCACAAGTGTAGCAGCAGCACGGTTATGGGAAGCTCGCTACCGCTAGTGGCGCTAGTGCTCTTTGGCCGGACGCGCTACTGCTATTGAGGCGCTGCTACTAACTTTATTACACTCGCTACTACTAATTTAAGTAGTTTTTTTTAGCATATTTGTTTTGTATTTGAACCGGCTTTGTAGAAGAATCTTTAGCACATAGAAATGTCATCATGATACACATACAAATGCCTGCGAGACCACAAATGTAATCATAGCATGTACATACAAATAGTCTCTTCATAATCATCATCCAACACAAAGTGATATCTTGTCATCATCTCGAAAATAGCAATACATGCAAGTCTCGAATACTTGCAACTACACCAACGTCATCCATCTAAACAAAGGTATACGCAAGAAGTGCTATCACTATGAGTGAGAGCGGAACCATGCAGTACATGAGGTGGCGGTTACGAGTCCTCTCTTGCGCTAGCGTGAACCTCAAGTAACTAGCTTCTCCTTCTTGTCTGCTTTTGAAGCCTTTATGGCTAGCGCCCGTGAACCCATTCACTTGCGCCTGACACTCATGCCACTCGTTGTACACCCCCGGAACCTTCCCTTTGTACACAACATAGCATTTCCATCTCGCCATCAAGAAACTAGGTACCTGTTAGAGATGCATGTTCATGAAGAGGATGTACAATCATATATATGCAACAAAATATACTAGAGCAACACCAAAAAAGAAAGGTTAGCAACTAGATGCAACATATACAATACGCAAATTAATTAACTAGAGGTACGCAGGTCATCGTATGCAAACTAACAAAGTAGCGTTATGCAAGTTCGGCAGGGACCATGGACATCACAAAGTTTCATCGCTACAAAAAGTATACAAGTTCAACCGACACATATCATCATCATCGGCATCATAAATCACTAGAAGTTCCATCCTTCCATATCATCGAGGACGAACCCTAGCTGCTTTAACGGCGTGAGGTCTAGACGTTGCATGCCTATGCGAGTTCGGACGTTAGCTCGCGATATAGGGCCGTGGTGGAACATCCCCTTCTCATCGACGACTTCTTTCATGATGATCGCCGCAATGTCGCTTTGGATGCGAAAGAAGTCATCTCTAAGTTTATAATTCGCTTCTCCATGAGATTCTAGCCACTTGTGGATATGATCATCATTTCTGCTGTTAATGCGAAGCTTTTGGTGATCCGTGTTGAACTGAATCATGAGATGGACGATGTAGAATCCATCCTTCTTGCTTGGTTTTGGGACATGGATGCAGGAGAAGTTAGTTTTATGCGCGAAACCCATCTTCTTGTTCCTTTGTTTCCTGATATGCACGTGGCCACCTCTAAAGCTGAAGCCTTGGAGAGCATCATCTAGAATATTCATTATGTGGGTGTAGTCCTTTTTCTCGTAGTCTCTGGAAGGGTCAAAATACACGGCGTGGGAGACTTGCGGGTAAAGAACAATAAGGACAGCGCGCCCGTTGCTGCGGGGAAAAGACACCTCAAATTATTCCCCATATGAGAGAGAAGGAATGATTGAAATGTACGAAAGGGTTGTCCGGAACTGACTTACTTTGGATGATAAGGCACGAGGACAATTTCCCAGTCCTTATTCTGTACCATGAAGTTTTGGAGGTACTCCCTAGCAGTTTCACGCTCAAAGTCACCGAGACTCAAGAAAGACTCGTGCATGTAGTACGGATCCGCCACACAGATTTGCGAGACTTCTTCACTCTTCACGACGGAGCTCATATGTAGCGCAAAAAGGCAGACAATAGTAAAATCAAGCCGCCTTGTTAGAAACATCTCAAAGATATGGTCAAACCGCAGGAAGAACACCTCCGCGGGCCGTGTGTCGACGTAGCACTTCCCCTCAGGCACACGAGCCGCGTATGTCGGATATCCTAGATCCTTTGAGGCTAGTAGGCTTTTCTCAGTCGACAACACATGGTCGTGCAGTCTCCTGAGATCCCCTGATAGTGCCTCTAGCGGTTTCGGCGGTAGCATTGGCTCGCCCGTGAGATGGAACATGACCGCACCTTTCACGGGTACACGCTCTTCAGAATGCATCGTCTGGCTGTTGTGTGCTCTGGCTTGTTTGGAAGCAGTTACCTTCCCCGATCTCTTCCTCTCCTTTTTCTTGGGCACACCTTCCAGACCCTTCCTTAACCCCTGCCCAAGTGTTCCCGGGCTAAGTACTATACGACCCTCGTGCCCGGCTAGTTGAGCCTGTGTTGAGGCGGCATCTTCAGGCATGTCCTGTGAGGATTTCATGATGAGAGACTTTTTGCATTCCATGGTACGGCCCTGCCCGGGCATATCATCCATATCCTCATTAGCAAGCTGATAGCCCGATTCATCATATGGTTGACTCATCATATCTATGTCACAGCCATACGCGTTTGTATTGAGGTAATCCATAGGGTCGACCTCCGTCTCATCATCCATTCTCTGTTTTACAGGAGAAATTACATCAACCAGTACTATTGCACCCCCTTCATCATGTCGTCCGCCGCTCTCACCCGGCACTACTACAGGAGCTGGTAATTGCGTAGGTGGGGTGGTGGTCTCCGCACATGCTTGTTGATGTGTGGTAGTTATTGGTGTGCTCTCGGCCGGCTCCAGACGAATAAGATTCTTCGGCCATAGCAGCACCCAACCCTTGCAGCGTCCAATCCGCGGCGGGGTCTCGTCGTCCGCTCCCACATGCTGTACTGGAGGAGGCAAATCCTCGTGCCCCGATTTCACACTGGTCAAGCTAACCCTGAAGTGCCCAGCGGGGATTGGCTGGTTGTGGAATGTGCGTTGAGAGGGGTCCATTATCATCCCCTTTCCCACGTCCACCTTCTGGGCTTTGATCAAGTAGAGTATGGTGCATGGGGTTTCTTTCGCCTCCAAACATATATGTCTGTGGTGTAAAACAACCGAAAGGCAACAAAAATGGAATATTATCTATATATATATATATGTTGGTGCAACATTTAATTACCGTGACGGCGTCGAGCTCAGCCAAAGACGAAGGCCCACCTAGCGCGCCTGAGACTGAGGACGGGCTGCTATGAGCGGGAGCGGCTGCGATAGGAGGCCCGGTTGCTTGAGCAAGTGATGGTGCGATGGTGTTGTTGTTCATGGAGTTGCTCGCGACGAAACTGGGCATCGGGAAATCATGTACCGTCTTGTCTGGATTTTCCTTCGCCCAGTTGATGATAACTGGAACCAAGTTAGTAGAGAAATCATTTCTGCAGGCAGTTACAGCTGCATTGACTGCCTGCTGTAGCAACTCATATTTGTCCTCGGCTGCTTTTTTCACGTCCTCAGCTGCTTTTTTCTCGACCGCAAGCTTCACCTTTGCGTCGATGTCCGCCTGACTAAACTTCTTTTTCTGCTTCTTGGCCTCCGGGCCATCGTTGTAAAACACCTTCCACGTGGCGCCGTCTCCAGCGCCGTGCACATGACCATATTGCGGCCGCTGGTCCAACGGGAGTCCCTTAAGTTCGTTCAAGGCCCGGTTGAGAGGGGTGTCCCACTTGGGCCTCATCGGAGAAGTAGGGCTTTCGGCTGCAAGCCGGTGTTGCTTCTCCAGTAGTCTAATCAATTTCCTCGTGATCTTGTCCGTGTAAAAAACCTTTTTCTCCTTGTCCCACTTGTAGCGGGCCCTGATGAAGTCATGCTCCAAGGGGTTGGTGAACTTTGCGAAGGGGTCTGGGAGACCCGCGGCTTCACGTTCCGCGTCCTCCTTATCCCATATGGGCCTTTTACCGAGGTAGCCACGGCTTCCGAGGCGATGCTTCCCCATGTTCCTTTGCTGAAGGCTTTTGAATTTCGCAGCCTTAGCCTTGGCTGCCTCGGTAGCGCAAGTGTCCTTGAACTTTTCGAACTCCTCTTCGTAAGTGTCGGATTTTCCTCCAGAATCTTGGACAGGGGTTCATCAGCCTCAATAGCTCGTTTCACCCTCCCTTTCCAGGAGGCCAAATCATTGTTGAACATGCCCATGGCGTGATTATTAATCTTTTTCATCTTCGGATCATCCCACGGTTGTTCTATGTTATCATTCCGGGCGGGGAACTTGAATCTCTTGTGCAACTTCCTTAGGAGCAACTGCGTCAAATGTTCTTTACTCCTTAAGTCATCGTCGTTGATGCTCGCGCATTCTCGTAGGATGCATCCTACTTGGTTCCCATAGCACTTGCGAGGTTCTTCCGGCTCTAACGGCTCAAACTTGTCAGGTGCCATCTTTGTGATCACAAGTCATCCAATCCCTAGTTTGTTAGGTTTTCGTATCCTCTGCTTCTTATGCTTCCTCTTTTCGGTATCGGCATCGGGGCCAGTACCTTCCCCGCCGGTACCTTCCCCGCCGGTACCTTCCCCACCGGTCTCGGCGCCGCCATCGGTGCCGGCGCCGTCGGTGCCAGCGCCGTCGGTGTCGATGTCGGCGTCAGTACCATCATCGAGGCCGACCTGCAAACCTTGCTTAGCAGTCAAATAGTCGAGGTACTCTTGTTCACCCTCATAATCCATCTCCTCTGCATCTTGGTCAGAAGGCCCAGTTTCTTCGTTGTTCGACATGTTTCCTATGATTAAGTGGCCTCATTTATTTCTAAAAGTATGAATAAATGAGAAATGACATAAAAAGAAATCTATGTGCCAGCACTTGATATGCCAACTATGTAGCACAAATCATGCCTTTATTCACGGGAAATTTCGGCATGACCTTTGCTAAAAAATGGACATATCGAGCGCCTGAAATTCACCGAAACGGAAATGAATTAACATTCCGGCGTAACATAGGCCACTCGGATCATTTTCCAAACATGACATGTCTAAAACATGACATATGCACATATCACATGTCAAGTTCAAATTTCCATATAAATTCAGCTAATTCATAACTAAATAGATAACCTAATTAATAATTAACATGAAGAACCCTAGCATTGAGGGGGGGGGTTTACAGAGAGTGCAGGGGCGAGGAGGCAGGCCTGACGACGGCCGGCAGGGGAGAGGAGGGAGGTGAGGGCCGACGGGTCGGGGGCAAGCGCCGGCGCCGGAGTCGGGGGCGAGCGGCTGGGTCGGGGGCGAGTGGCGTGGTCGGGAGTGAGCGCTGGGGCCGGGTCGGGCGCGGCGGAGCGACGGGGGCCGGAGAGAGAGTGGGGATTTGGGGGAAATGGCGGGATGAAGCTGGGCGAGTGCGAATTTTGGGTTAAGTGGATGTAGCAGTAGCGTGTTATGTCAAAACGCGCTGCTACTATATTCTGTTGCTGCAGCGGTTTCAGAGAAACGCGCTACTACTATGATCTATAGCTGCAGCGCTTTATGGGAAACTCGCTACTACTATGGTGCGTAGCGGCAGCGGTTTATGAGAAACACGCTACTACTAAGATCTAGCAGCAGCAGTTTTGTGGAAACGCGCTGCTACTGCCGTCGCTACTGCCAGTTTTCCTTTTTCTTTTCCTTTATTTTATCCCACTTTTATTTCCCGAGGGCAGTGAACGAAGGGAGGGCGATATATATTGCATCATTTGACGGTTAAATATGTATGCAAAATAGGAACATATATATTACACATCATTGGACCCATGCATAATAATGGCTAAGTGTGTATACAAAATAGGAACATATATATATTACACATCATTGGACCCATAACATACGTTTCCTCAGTGCTGACGTTTTCATTTCTGAGTCACCTTCTTTCCCTTCTTGTTCGTCGAAGAATAATTGAGCCCCTCATTGTGACTTTGCCTTTTCCATGGAGTACAATTTTTCTTAGGTAATGTAGTATTGATTCTTCTTTTGACGTATACTTCATCATCATCGTCATCTTCCCTCATTGGGTTGCCGTACTGATCATAGTCTTCCTCGTTGGCGACTCCATCCATTCCAATGATGTTCCTTTTGCCTCTCCTCACGACAACACGGCTGGGATTGCGCGGGTCAGTTATGAAGAAGCATTGTCTTACGTGCTTAGCGTGTACCCATGGCTCGTTTTTTGCGATAGCGTTCACGGTAGCGCTCTTGGCATCGGGTATAGTCATGGTAGTGAACATCGGGCTTTCTCTTTCGACATTCTTAGCCCATCTGACATGGAACATCGTCGTGTTGTGCAGTCCAGAGTAGTCAAGCTCCCAGATCTCCTCGACCCTTCCATAAAATCATTCAGTTGTGCCGTTGTCGCTGCCGGTCATGCATTCCATCGTCACCCCTGAGTTCTGATCATCACTGTCCATATCTTTTGCAAAGGTCATATGCCTAATAGGTTACGAGGTTGGGCGAGGGGCCATGTGCTAAGGCGTATATGAGCAATCCGTCCTTAGAGCCCTCCTCTGGAGGATTAGCAATAATATGCTCTTTGAACCAATGCAGGAAAGTGGAGTTGTGCTCTCTAGTAACTTTGGCGTCCGTCCTGCATACCCCCCGGTCACGATACTTCTTTGCGATAATTTCTTTGTGCAGTGCCACGAAAGGATCTACCTCGTCTAGGTGTTGTAGCACTACCAAGTTTGCTCTGTCAAAGTCGCTGCATCGATCTGAGTATGCCACGTGCAGTTCCCTGCGACTGTTGCAGTGACCATCTCCTTCGAGCCTCCCATCGTGCTTGTTAACGGGCAAACCAACACTAACACAAGGCGGCTGGTCTGCGCCATATAGAAAATTCTCACAGAAAGAGATGCACTCTTGTGCCAAATAGCCCTGGATGATGCTTCCATCCGGACAGGACATGTTACGAACGAATCCTTTGATGATCCCATTCATCCTCTCAAACGGCATCATGTTGTGCAGGAATGACGGCCCCAGGTCTATTATGTCATCCACAATATGGACACACAGATGCACCATCACGTCGAAGAACGCGGGCGGGAAGTACATCTCAAGCTCATTCAGTATCACAACAATCTCTTCCTGTAGCCTTTGGAGCTGCTTCACACTGATCGACTTTCGAGAGATGACGTCAAAAAAGTTGCAGAGACCAATAAGCGTGTCATGGACGTGCTTGTCCATTATCCCTCTAAGGGCAACAGGTAGTATCTGCGTCATCATCACATGACAGTCATGAGACTTCATCCCGCTGAACCTTTTCTTGTCCGTGTCTAGATATCTGCTTATCTTGCCATAGTAACCGGAACTAACTTTCACTCCGGTCAGGCACTTAAAGAATTGATTGATCTCAGCCTGACTTAAGGTGAAGCAAGAGGGGGGCAATAATCTTCTTTCTTTAATTTCTTGCCCTTCTTATCCCGTGCCTCTGTCTCCGTCTTTGTCTCGTCTGACATTTTACGGGGCGGCATGTGTAGATCTTCCCTGATTTTCAAATCTTGCAAGTCTTTTCTTGCCTTCGGCCCATCCTTGGTCTAATCCGGCATGTTCATCAGTGTTGCGAGCAAGCTCTCAAGGACATTCTTACAGATATGCATTTGATCAAGGCAATGAGGTGTATCGAGTTTGTGCCAGTACTCCAAGTCCCAGAACACAGACCTCGTCTTCCATACCTTTAGCAGCGGCTCCGGCGCCTTTCTCATCGTCTTTCCCGGCGCGGGGCACTCATTCTAGCTTTTCAACAGCTCATCGACTTCGGCACCGCTCCGCTTACGTGGAGGTCCTCGATGCTCAGCGTGACCATTGAATAGATCTCCACGGTTTCTCCACGGGTCGTCCTGTTCAAGCCATCTTCGATGCCCCATGTACACGATTTTCCCAGACCCGCCATCTTTCCTTGACGTTAGCTGCTGAGACGTTGTATCATCCATGCACTGCGTGCATCCGCAATATCCATGGCACACCTGGCCTGCCACATATCCGTAACCGAGATAGTCCTGCACTGTCGTGATCAGCGCGGCTCTCATGTTGAAATACTCACCTTTGCTGGCGTCCCATGTCTTGGCCGGTGTTTTCCATAACGTGTCTAACTCCTCTTGAAGTAGCCCCAGATACAAATTAATATTATTTCCTGGTTGTTTCGGCCCTTGAATAAGCATGCTCATGTGAATGTACTTCGATTTCATGCACAACCAGGGGGGAGGTTGTACATCCATACAAACACGGGCCATGTACTATGGTTGGTGTTCTGGTTGCCAAATGGATTCATGCCATCGGTACACGCGCCGAGCACGATGTTCCTTGCATCACATTCAAAATACCGATAGAAGCTGTTCAACGCTCTCCACTGGCTTCCATCCTTCACGTGTCTCAGCTTCGGATCATCTCCATCGTCGGGCTTCTTCCTCTCCGCATGCCAGCGCATTAGCTTTGTTTCCTTGGGATCTACAAAATACCTCTGGAGACGGGGAGTGATCGGTAAGTACCATAAAACTTTCTGGGGACATTTCTTCCCGGCCTTCTTGTATCGAGAAGCATTGCACACCGGACAGCTTGTTTTTTCCGCGTGCTCCTTCCGATAAATTATGCAATCGTTGATGCATGCATGGTATCTAACGTGTGGCAGATCAAGAGGGCACACGATCTTCTTGGCCTCATCAACACTAGTAGGACATAGATTACCCGCGGGAAGAACATCCTTTAGGTACTTGAGATGCTCATTGAGGCTAGTGTCGGTCCATTTGTTTTTAGCCTTCGTCTTCAGGAGTTGGGGCGTGAAACTCAACCGGGTCACCTGAGGATTGCAACCATCATACAATGGAGTGTTCGAGTCTACCACCAGTTGCTCCAGCTTAGCCTCCTCTCTAGAAGCAGCTCTCTCAGTACTCATCTCCTTGCGAAGCAATGCTTGAACATGAGGGTCCCACACAATTGAACTTAGTACCGACGAACTCTGCTGCGTGGAGTCCATGTCGTTCTCTCCGCCGCCATGTCCGGCCCCTTCTCCGCCGCCATGTCCGGCCTCTTCCCCGCCACCATTATCGATCATCTCTTCTTCTTGCCCCGTGTCATCATTGCCTGCCCCGTCGGCATCCTCAACATTGTCATCCTCATCTTCAATTATCCACCGAGTATAGCCATCCATGAAACCAGTCATGAGCAGGTGCGCTTCGACACGACCATCGTCATGGGGGTCGAGCCAAACTATTCCTTTGCATTTTCGACACGGACATAAAACCTCTGTCCGGTTATTTTCTTTCATGTCTTGCACCGCCGACCGCAACCACCTGTCCACCATCGTTCCACTGACCATCGTCAACTCTGCACGGTAATAATAAAAAAATTGATTGTAAAAATGCATGCATGCATCAAAGTCACAAAAAATTTTGGCATGACCTTCCCTAAAAATAGGACATATATGGATCTAGAGTTTGCCCGAAATTCGCCGAAATGGAAATAAATCGACATTTCGGCAAAACAAAGGCAACTCAAAAGCACAATTTGGCGGCGTCAACTCATGCCACACACACAATTTCCACAAACATATCACACACACATAAACACATTTCCATTTTGCAAAAGCATGAAATTTTCATCACCTCTATCTCGATGGCCGGAGATGATGTTGTAGGGAGATCAAAAGTGCACAAAGCTCTTCTTGACAAAGATAGATCTAGTTAGGGGGCAAATAGGTCACTTAACTAAATCCTACATCTACCTAGCTACCTAATTTGGAAGGAGACAACTTCAACTAGTGGAGAGGGAAGGAAAAAGAGAAAGGAGATGCATTAATGGAGGTGGTGTAGTTATGTAGGAGTAATGAAGAGAGAGAAGGTGGATAGAGAAGAGAGAGAGTAATGGGGGAGAAGTATTGAGAAGAAGAAGAGTGAGAGTGGGAGCATGTGGTGGAGGGAAGAGAGGAGAGGGGGAGGTAGGGGGAAGGGAAAAAAGGAAGGGGGAGGGGAGGGACGGGTGGGGGGTTGGTGGGGTTAGCAGTAGCGCAGGAGAGAAAACGCGCTGCTGCTAAGAACTTAGCAGCAGCGCGCTTTGCGGTAAGGCGCTACTACTAACTGGGACAACAAATTGTGGCAATTTGAAACTTACCAGCAGCGATCTCGAGCAAACCGCGCTACTACTACTTACTTAGCAGTAGTTCTGTTATTGCGACCGCGCTACTGCTACTTAGAGTTGGGGGAACACCGCCGGTCGATATTTGTAGCAGCGCGTTTCTGGTCGAGCGCGCTACTGCTAAATCTTTATCAGCAGCGAGTTTACGTAACCCGCGCTACAACTACTTAGCAGCAGCGCTCTATTTTGAACCGCACTACTGCTAAGATTCTGTGTATAGGCTTTTCCCTAGTAGTGATATTCGGACACCGGAAGTGTTCCGGGTGTTTTCGGAGAAAAACCGGAGTACCGGAGGGTTACCGGAACCCCCCCGGGAAGTAATGGGCCTTGATGGGCCCTATTGGAGAGAGAGAGGGGCCGGCCAGGGCAAGTGGCGCGCCCCCTCCCCTTGAGTCCGAATAGGACAAGGAAGGGGGGGCGCCCCCCTTGCCTTCCCCCTCTCCCACTCCTTCCTTCCCCCTCCTTCTTGGAATAGGAAAGGGAGGGGGAAACCTACTTGGAGTAGGTTTCCCCCTCCTAGGGCGCGCCTCCCCTTAGGCCGGCCCCCTCCTCCTCTCCCCCTTTATATACGGGGGTGGGGGGCACCCATAGATACACAAGTTGATCTACGTGATCATTCCTTACCCGTGTGCGGTGCCCCCCTCCACCATATTCCACCTCGGTCATATCGTCGGGGAGTTTAGGAGAAGCCCTGCGCCGGTAGAACATCATCATCGACACCACGCCGTCGTGCTGACGAAACTCATCCCCGACGCTTCGCTGGATTGGAGCCCGGGGGACGTCATCGAGCTGAACGTGTGCTGAACACGGAGGTGCCGTATGTTCGGTGCTTGGATCGGTCGATTCGTGAAGACGTACGACTACATCAACCGCGTTGTCATAACGCTTCCGCTTACGGTCTACGAGGGTACGTGGACGAACACTCTCCCCTCTCGTTGCTATGCCATCACCATGATCTTGCGTGTGCGTAGGAATTTTTTTTGAAATTACTACGTTCCCAACAGTGGCATCCGAGCCTAGGTTTTATGGTTTGATGTTATTCGCACGAGTAGAACACAAGTGAGTTGTGGGCAATATAAGTCATACTGCTTACCAGCATGTCATACGTTGGTTCGGCGGTATTGTTGGATGAAGCGGCCCGGACCGACATTACGCGTACGCTTACGCGAGACTAGTTTTACCGCCGTGCTTTGCACACAGGTGACTAGCGGGTGTCAGTTTCTCCAACTTTAGTTGAACCGAGTGTGGCTATGCCCGGTCCTTGCGAAGGTTAAAACAGCATCAACTTGACAAACTATCATTATGGTTTTGATGCGTTGGTGAGATTGGTTCTTGCTTAAGCCCGTAGCATCCACGTAAAACTTGCAACAACAAAGTAGAGGACGTCTAACTTGTTTTTGCAGGGCATGTTGTGATGTGATATGGCCAAGACGTGATGCTATATTTTATTGTATGAGATGATCATGTTTTGTAACCGAAGTTATCGGCAACTGGCAAGAGCCATATGGTTGTCGCTTTATTGTATGAAATGCAAACGCCCTGTAATTACTTTACTTTATCACTAAGCGGTAGCGATAGTCGTAGAAGCAATAGATGGCGTAAATGACAATGATGCTACGATGGAGATCAAGGTGTCGCGGCGGTGACGATGGTGATCACGACGGTGCTTCGGAGATGGAGATCACAAGCACAAGATGATGATGGCCATATCATATCACTTATATTGATTACATGTGATGTTTATCCTTTATGCATCTTATCTTGCTTTGATTGACGGTAGCATTTTAAGATGATCTCTCACTAAAAATTATCAAGCAGTGTTCTCCCTGAGTATGCACCGTTGCCAAAGTTCGTCGTGCCCAGACACCACGTGATGATCGGGTGTGATAAGCTCTACGTCCATCTACAACGGGTGCCTGATAGGTTACGAGGTTGGGCGAGTTAGAACTGGGTCTTCAACGACGTTTTGAACGTCATGGAGCATATGAGATGTTCCAGGAGTTGAAGTTAATATTTCAAGAAAATGCCCGGATTGAGAGATATGAAGTCTCCAATAAGTTCTACAGCTGCAAGATGGAGGAGAATAGTTCTGTCAGTGAGCATATACTCAAAATGTCTGGGTATAATAATCACTTGATTCAACTGGGAGTTAATCTTCCGGATGATTGCGTCATTGACAGAATTCTCCAATCACTGCCACCAAGCTACAAGAGCTTTGTGATGAACTATAATATGCAAGGGATGAACAAGACTATTCCCGAGCTCTTCGCAATGCTAAAGGCTGCGGAGGTAGAAATCAAGAAGGAGCATCAAGTGTTGATGGTCAACAAGACCACTAGTTTCAAGAAAAAGGGCAAAGGGAAGAAGAAGGGGAACTTCAAAAAGAATAGCAAACAAGTTGCTGCTCAAGAGAAGAAACCCAAGTCTAGACCTAAGCCTGAAACTGAGTGCTTCTACTGCATGTAGACTGGTCACTGGAAGCGGAACTGCCCCAAGTATTTGGCGGATAAGAAGGATGGCAAAGTGAACAAAGGTATATGTGATATACATGTTATTGATGTGTACCTAACTAGAGCTCGTAGTAGCACCTGGGTATTTGATACTGGTTCTGTTGCTAATATTTGCAACTCGAAACAGGGACTACAGAATAAGCGAGCATTAGCCAAGGACGAGGTGACGATGCGCGTGGGAAACGGTTCCAAAGTCGATGTGATCGCGGTCGGCACGCTACCTCTACATCTACCTTCAGGATTAGTTTTAGACCTGAATAATTGTTATTTGGTGCCAGCGTTGAGCATGAACATTATATCTGGATCTTATTTGATGCGAGACGGTTATTCATTTAAATTAGAGAATAATCGTTGTTATATTTATATGAGTAATATCTTTTATGGTCATGCACCCTTGAAGAGTGGTCTATTTTTATTGAATCTCGATAGTAGTGATACACATATTCATAATGTTGAAGCCAAAAGATGCAGAGTTGATAATGATAGTGCAACTTGTTTGTGGCACTGCCGTTTAGGTCATATCGGTGTAAAGCGCATGAAGAAACTCCATACTGATGGACTTTTGGAATCACTTGATTATGAATCACTAAGTACTTGCGAACCGTGCCTCATGGGCAAGATGACTAAAACACCGTTCTCCGGTACTATGGAGAGAGCAACAGATTTGTTGGAAATCATACATACAGATGTATGTGGTCCGATGAATGTTAAGGCTTGTGGCGGATATCGTTATTTTCTCACCTTCACAGATGATTTGAGCAGATATGGGTATATCTACTTAATGAAGCACAAGTCTGAAACATTTGAAAAGTTCAAAGAATTTCAGAGTGAAGTGGAAAATCATCGTAACAAGAAAATAAAGTTTCCACCATCTGATCGTGCAGGAGAATATTTGTGTTACGAGTTTGGTTTACATTTGAAACAATGCGGAATAGTTTCGCAACTCACGCCACCTGGAACAACACAAAGAAATGGTGTGTCCGAACGTCGTAATCGTACTTTACTAGATATGGTGCGATCTATGATGTCTCTTACCGATTTACCGCTATCGTTTTGGGGTTATGCTTTAGAGACGGCTGCATTCACATTAAATAGGGCACCATCTAAATCCGTTGAAACGACGCCTTATAAACTGTGGTTTGGCAAGAAACCAAAGTTGTCGTTTCTTAAAGTTTGGGGCTGCGACGCTTACGTGAAGAAACTTCAACCAGATAAGCTCGAACCCAAATCGGAGAAATATGTCTTCATAGGATACCCAAAAGAGACTATTTGGTACACCTTCTATCATAGATCCGAAGGCAAGACATTCGTTGCTAAGAATGGATCCTTTCTAGAGAAGGAGTTTCTCTCAAAAGAAGTGAGTGGGAGGAAAGTAGAACTTGATGAGGTAACAGTACCTGCTCCCTTATTGGAAAGTAGTTCATCAGAGAAATCAGTTCCTGTGACAAATACACCAATTAGTGAGGAAGCTAATGATATTGATCATGAAACTTCAGATCAAGTGTCTACTGAACCTCGTAGGTCTACCAGAGTAAGATCCGCACCAGAGTGGTACGGTAATCCTGTTCTGGAAGTCATGTTACTTGACCATGATGAACCTACGAACTATGAGGAAGTGATGATGAGCCCAGATTCCGCAAAAATGGCTAGAGGCCATGAAATCTGAGATGGGATCCATGTATGAGAACAAAGTATGGACTTTGGTTGACTTGCCCGATGATCGGCAAACCATTGCGAATAAATGGATCTTTAAGAAGAAGACTGACGCTGACGGTAATGTAACTGTCTATAAATCTCGACTTGTTGCGAAAGGTTTTCGACAAGTTCAAGGGGTTGACTACGATGAGACTTTCTCACCCGTAGCGATGCTTAAGTCTGTCCGAATCATGTTAGCAATTGCCGCATTTTATGATTATGAAATTTGGCAGATGGATGTAAAAACTGCATTCCTGAATGGATTTCTGGAAGAAGAGTTGTATATGATGCAACCGGAAGGTTTTATCGATCCTAAGGGAGCTAAAAAAGTGTGCAAGCTCCAGCGATCAATCTATGGTCTGGTGCAAGCCTCTCGGAGTTGGAATAAATGCTTTGATAGTGTGATCAAGGCATATGGTTTTATACAGACTTTTGGAGAAGCCTGTATTTACAAGAAAGTGAGTGGGAGCTCTGTAGCATTTCTAATATTATATGTGGGTGACATATTGTTGATTGGAAATGATATAGAATTTCTGGATAGCATAAAAGGATACTTGAATAAAAGTTTTTCAATGAAAGACCTCGGTGAAGCTGCTTACATATTGGGCATTAAGATCTATAGAGATACATCAAGACGCTTGATTGGACTTTCACAAAGCACGTACCTTGATAAAGTATTGAAATGGTTCAATATGGATCAGGCGAAGAAAGGGTTCTTGCCTGTATTACAAGGTATAAAGTTGAGTCAGACTCAATGCCTGACCACTGTAGAAGATAGAGAGAAAATGAAAGGAGTTCCTATGCTTCAGCCATAGGCTCTATCATGTATGCAATGCTGTGTACCAGACCTGATGTGTGCCTTGCTATTAGTTTAGCAGGGAGGTACCAAAGTAATCCAGGAGTGGGTCACTGGACAGCGGTCAAGAACATCCTGAAATACCTGAAAAGGACTAAGGATATGTTTCTCGTATATGGAGGTGACAAAGAGCTAGTCGTAAATGGTTACGTCGATGCAAGCTTTGACACTGATCCGGACGATTCTAAATCGCAACCGGATACGTATTTTTATTAAACGGTGGAGCTGTAAGTTGGTGCAGTTCTAAACAAAGCGTCGTGGCGGGATCTACATGTGAAGCGGAGTACATAGCTGCTTCGGAAGCAGTGAATGAAGGAGTCTGGATGAAGGAGTTCATTTCTGATCTAGGTGTTATACCTAGTGCATCAGGACCAATGAATATCTTCTGTGATAATACTGGTGCAATTGCCTTGGCAAAGGAATCCAGATTTCACAAGAGGACCAAGCACACCAAGAGACGCTTCAATTCCATTCGGGACCAAGTCCAAGTGGGAGCAGACATAGAGATTTGCAAGATACATACGGATCTGAATGTTGCAGACCCGTTGACTAAGCCTCTCTCACGAGCAAAACATGATCAGCACCAAGACTCCATGGGTGTTAGAATCATTACTTTGTAATCTAGATTATTGACTCTAGTGCAAGTGGGAGACTGAAGGAAATATGCCCTAGAGGCAATAATAAAGTTATTATTTATTTCCTCATATCATGATAAATGTTTATTATTCATGCTAGAATTGTATTAACCGGAAACATGATAAATGTGTGAATACATAGACAAACATAGTGTCACTAGTATGCCTCTACTTGAACTAGCTCATTGATCAAAGATGGTTATGTTTCCTAACCATAGGCATGTGTTATTATTTGATTAATGGGATCACATCATTAGGAGAATGATGATATTGACTTGACCCATTCCGTTAGCTTAGCACTTGATCGTTTAGTATGTTGCTATTGCTTTCTTCATGACTTATACAAAGTTCCTGCAACTATGAGATTGTGCAACTCCCGTTTACCGGAGGAACACTTTGTCTGCTACCAAACGTCACAAAGTAACTGGGTGATTATAAAGGTGCTCTACAGGTGTCTCCAAAGGTACATGTTGAGTTGGCATAATTCGAGATTAGGTTTTGTCACTCCGATTGTCGGAGAGGTATCTCTGGGCCCTGTCGATAATACTCATCACCTAAGCCTTGCAAACATTGTAACTAATGAGTTAGTTATGAGATGATGTATTACGGAATGAGTAAAGAGATTTGCCAGTAACGAGATTGAACTAGGTATTGGATACCGACGATCAAATCTCGGGCAAGTAACATACCGATGACAAAGGGAACAACGTATGTTGTTATGCGGTTTGACCGATAAAGATCTTCGTAGAATATGTGGGAACCAATATGAACATCCAGGTTCCGCTATTGGTTATTGACCGAGAATAATTCTAGGTCATGTCTACATAGTTCTCGAACCTGTTGGGTCCGCACGCTTAACGTTACGATGACAGTTTTATTATGAGTTTATAAGTTTTGATGTACCGAAGGTTGTTCGGAGTCCCGGATGTGATCACGGACATGACGAGGAGTCTCGAAATGGTCGATACATAAAAATTGATATATTGGATGACTATATTCGGACACCAGAAGTGTTCTGGGTGTTTTCGGAGAAAAACCGGAGTACCAGAGGGTTACCGGACCCCCCCCCCGGGAAGTAATGGGCCTTGATGGGCCCTATTGGAGAGAGAGAGGGGCCGGCCAGGGCAAGTGGCGCGCCCCTCCCCTTGAGTCCGAATAGGACAAGGAAGGGGGGGCGCCCCCCTTGCCTTCCCCCTCTCCCACTCCTTCCTTCCCCCGCCTTCTTGGAATAGGAAAGGGAGGGGGAAACCTACTTGGAGTTGGTTTCCCCCTCCTAGGGCGCGCCTCCCCTTAGTCCGGCCCCCTCCTCCTCTCCCCCTTTATATACGGGGGCGGGGGGCACCCATAGATACACAAGTTGATCTACGTGATCGTTCCTTACCCGTGTGCGGTGCCTGCCTCCACCATATTCCACCTCGGTCATATGGTCGCGGAGTTTAGGAGAAGCCCTGCGCCGGTAGAACATCATCATCGTCACCACGCCGTCGTGCTGACGAAACTCATCCCCGACGCTTCGCTGGATTGGAGCCCGGGGGACGTAATTGAGCTGAACGTGTGCTGAACACGGAGGTGCCGTACATTCGGTGGTTGGATCGGTCGATTCGTGAAGACGTACGACTACATCAACCGTGTTGTCATAACCCTTCCGCTTACGGTCTACGTGGACGAACACTCTCCCCTCTCGTTGCTATGCCATCACCATGATCTTGCGTGTGCGTAGGAAATTTTTTGAAATTACTACATTCCCAACAGTCACCATATTAAAAGCGGATCCAGAATATCATCTATAGACAGGAAAATCCATCCCAAGTAGAACACCGCATCAACTCAAGAACACCTCTCGCGAGGCAGTTCTTCCTTTGTACTGTTCATCATCTGCCCCTGAGGCAATCCACCACACCACACACTGGAGTAGCGTATTACACCACAACGGTGGCCCGAACCTGTATATATATCTTGTGTTCCCCGTGTTGTTCATCGTTTAGCTTAGATTCTCGCGAGGCGATCAGACGCGGATTGGTAGGGGAAGATCTTCGCACGCACCCCAGAGTTCGAACCTTAAGGGTCTGCCAGAACCCAACATCCGACATTTGGTGCGCCAGGTAGGATTGGCTTGTTCACCATTCACCATCAGCTACTCCGACACTCGCCCTGCAATGGTATCAGGTGACTTCTCTCAAGTTTCATTTCAGCTGGGAGCGCCCTCAGGGCTGCATCATTCCTAGGTCGCGTGGATCTGTCCCCGCGGCATGTATCCGTTTTGCTTATGTCTTCAGCTTACCTTGTTGGGGGCGCCCCTCGGCCTACATCATCCCCAAGCCGCTTGGGCCTGACCCAGTGGCGTGTACCTTTCTCTGCATCTATCTAAGTTGGTTTGTTTTTCCATGCTTAACCTGCCTATGATTATCGTCCGCTGCCTACCACGAGCCTCTACTTCTTCATGCAAATCGCTTGCACGTTAAAAGGGGGGCGCCTGAGCATCGCGACTCAGTAGCTCTTATTGGCTCTCCAGCCCTCACCCCTGGCCTTGTCGACGGTATCGCGACCTGGCATACCAGCGGCGGCTGAGCTCGCTCGAGGGACGGGACCTGAAGATGTAGAGAATTTGCATTTTAACAATCTTGCAGGAACGTACCACCTTCAAAGGCCCACAGCCAGGCGCAACCCGCCTCGAGGTAGGGCCTCGTGAGTCCTGCGCTGGCTCATGGGTGCCCAGATACACCTCTCCTAGCCCTACCGTGCTGGCCACGTGTCAGGGTGGGGCTCTACACGCCCGGGGGCTCCTCCTAGTGGGGAGCCCCCCTCCCACGTACCAGTGGAAGCACCATGCTCCGCGCTAGCTTACGACACTGCCGAGGACCGGCTATGCCCGTACACATATGGAAGTGCTATGCTCCGCGCTGTTGATAAATAACTGAGGGCAGCCCACGGCTATATCAACCTCAGGGAGCCAAGAGCTCAGTGTCTGGCCTCATCGCAATGCCTCCCCTCGGGAGCGCCGCGCGAGGGGGCTGGGCACGGGGGCTACGCCCGGGCTACGCCCAAACACACGCCACCTTGCCAGGTCCCTCAAACCTAGTCGTCGCACGCCCCTCCCCGAGCAAAGCCAAGGTATGAAGACCCGTTTGAGCGTCAAGGGTGACTCCTGAGCATCGCGACTCAGGAGCCTAACTGGTCACATATCCCCTCACTCCTTAGTTCCGAAAGGCTAACGGCGGTCGAGGTATGCGCGGGGCCGGGCCCTGCCGACGTAGAACGACAGATCCTCTCTTCCACCCCCTCCCTATTTGCTATTTCCGCGTCAAGGGAAACTCCTGAGCATCGCGACTCAGGAGCCTAACTTGCCACATAGCCCCTCACTACTTAGTCCCGTCCTGGTGATTCGGTCGGGGCTAACAGCAGCTGAGGTATGCGCGGGGCCGGGCCCTGCCGACGTAGAACACAATTAAATAGGAAGGAAATCACAAAATCTAGCAAATCCAGAAGAAAATATTACAGACCATAGATTTTCTCACAAAACCAAACACAAATTTAAACGCCTCCACGAGGCAAGACGCATGTCGCAGGAATTGAAGCAGGAAAGAGGCCGCGAGAAGATCACCTTTTGGCCGTGCCACCGCTCGTGGTGGAGTCGCGCTTGTCAGCTCCCCCCCCCCGAGGCCGCGGAGTCGGCAGCGCCTCGCTTGGGCGCAGTGTTGAAGGCGCGGAACTTCTCCAGCAAGGCCTCCGCTCGACCCTTTACGGCCTCGGCAGCAGCGGCGGAGCGCCTGGCGTCCACATGCTCCAGCAGGTCATCAAGGTTGGCGTCGGGGTTGCATAGGTGGACGTGGCTGAGGATCCGCGTCAGCGCTATGGAGGAAAGGACACGAGCCTCAACTTCGGCCATGGGGCCGATGCCAGTCACGACCTCCTCAAGTGCCTCGACGAGGAAGGGAACCAGCTTGGCGGGGCCTTCCGTGGCTCCGGCTAGCGGTTTCTCCAGGCCCTCTTCATAAAGCGTTTTCAGCGTCGTGCGAGCCCTCTCCTCATAGCGAGTGAAGGCCGTGCGGTCCTCGGCCAAGACCTCCGCCTTGGCATCTAGCTCAACCCTCTCCGTTTTCAGCGCCTGCTCCAGCGTCTTCAGCCGGCCGCAGTCGGCTGAGAGTTCGGCGTGGCGGTCCTTGACGGCAGCCTCCCGAGCCTTCATCTCCTCCTCCTTCGCCTGGCGGTCGCGAATCTCCTTGGCGAGCTCATCATGCAGCCCCTGCAACTCGCCCTCCAGCGTCTTGCAGCGGCCCTTGACAGTTGAAGCATCCTTTAACGCCGCGTCGCGAGCGGCTATGGCCTGGGAGGTGACTTGCTTCCCCTCCCCAGAAGCCGTCACAGCCTGGCTCAGCGCCGCTCGGACGGAGGCGTCAGAGTGAACCAACCCGGAGACCAACTCCAGGCGCCCGGCCACCAGGCGGGTGTCGGCGCCCCAGAGATCCTCCCGTAGCCGACTCAGCTCGTTGGCAGCATGGTCCAAGGCGACGGAGGAGGCAGAGGAGACGGGAGCCGTCGGAGTAGGAGGAGAAGATGGCAGCGTGATCACAGCTTGGGAGGCAGGGACCTCCTGAGCCTTGGCAACTTTGGTGACAGCATCAAGCATAGGCGCTTCCAAAGTCAGCGGGGTCATGGGGGCTGACTCCTCGCCGGAGTGTCCCTACTGGTCTCGCGAGGATGATCGGGCAGGGGAAGCGCGGGCCCCGCTGCCTCCCTTCCTCGTGAGTGAAGACGTGGTCGCGGCCAATGAGCCCGTTCCAAGCAGGGTCGCCGCGTCTCCCTTCAGCCTCTTTGCCGCAGGTGGCAGCCTACCCAATAAAAGATGTCAGGCCTCGCTGGCAAAAGACAGGAGCAAGGTAGAGTTCGAGTACTTACTAGTCGGCTGTCGCGGGATCCCACGGACTCCGGCCAAGCTTGAGGCCCGAAAGCCTTTTGCGGGGCTCAGCCTCGGGAGGCCCAGCCGCAGAGGAAGGCGCACCTGAAGGGCTAGAGCTGGCTTTGGCTAGCACGAGGGCGGGGGTAGACCCTTGGGAGATCAGCCCAGACCTATCCTTCTTCGGAATCAAGGGCGGGTCCTCCCCGCTCCCCTAGCGCCGGCCTTGTCGTCATCAGGCATGGAGCGGAGGGCGTTGGACCTGTGCCAGTGGGAAGTCTCCCAAGTCCCCTCGAAGGTCGCCTCCGAGTCACGCTCCTCATCCTCTTCGTCGTCTTCCTCCTGTCCCTCGCCGGAGTCATTAGAGGACAAGTCCACCATCGCCGTCGCCGCCTGGCCCTCAAGGGCCTCCGCTGGCACCAGACCGACCCCGTCGAAGGTGGACATGGTGTCGACCACCTGTTCCCAGTCATCACGAAGGAACAAGGGGACCGGAGCATCCTGTAGGCCTGCCACGTCCTCTCCAACAAAGAAGCGCAGGGCTGCGGTCAGATCCTTGACATTTAGGGCATCCGAGCTCAGGCGAAGGACGACGTCCGCATCTTCGAGCCTCCACAGCAGGCGCGAGTGCGCCTGAAGAGGGGCCACCCGGTGCGACAGGAACTCCCTCAAGAGCGTGGCCCTGGTCAGCTTCGCCGCCCTCGGATTGCCCGACCTCAGGTCAGCGTTCATCTTCTCTGGCACCAGCTACACCCACCGGTCGTTGAGCTTCGCGCGGGACCATGCCTCAATGGCCTCGGGCTGCTCTGTGGGCAGCTCCAGCAGGGGGTTGTTGCACCTGGCGTCCATCATGACCCACTTGCTCCGGAAGCCGTGGGACCTCTTCCCGGCCTTCGAGGTGGCGTTGGCCTTGGAGTACGTGACAAAGCTCGCGCACGCCGAGAAATTGGCCCCAGTAACCTGGAGGGAGAAGAAGTGGCACAGCAAGGCCACGGAGGGCATCACCACGACTTGCACCTTGCAGTAGTAGGCAAAGATCGACAGGAGGAGAATGGAGTTGGGGTGGAGATGCAGAGCATGCAAATGATATTGGTGAAGGACGGCAAGGAAGAACTTAGAGAAAGGAGGTACCAAACCAGCAATGACGGCGGTCATGAAGAGGGGGTAGAAGGTGCTCCCCTTGTCCTCCGGCCGGGCAGAGCTAGGCCGGAGCGTGGTCTCCCCCGTCTCGCTGCTCAGCACCGCCGCCATCTAGCGCGTGAGGGTGAGATTCTTCTCAGTTATGTTGGGGGAATCCAGAGCAGGCTAGTACCCGTCCGGTGGACCCCCGGCTGCGGTCTTGCGGGGCGCCATTGCTCGCCGGAGATGAAAGGTTGCGGCAAATCTAGAGATTTCGGAAGCAGGAGGGCGAAGAGCAAGAAAGGGGATCTAAAGCAAGGTAGGCGAGAGTAATGAAAGTAAGGCTAGCCCCGGGCCAGCCTTTTGTCAGTCGGACAGTTGCCGAGGCAGCGTGGGGAAGCGGAGGCGCCCACATCCAATCAACCGCCACGCGGCGCCCAAGGCCGCAGGCTGATGGGGCCCGCGGTGCTCCGCACTTGCCCCTTCGCTTCTCTGCTAAGCCAAGTCCGAGCGCGCCTTGGGCCCGGGGGCTACTATCGGCGTTCTGGGAATTGGGGTCCCCAGACGTGCCTGCCTGCGGCCTGCGGCGTGGCTCGAGTGGTGGCCCAGTACGGCCCATCTTCATCAGTGCAAAACTCAAGACCCTCACAATGGGCCAAGCCTCGCGGGGCGGACGACACAAGGCATCCTCAAGAGCGGCCTAGCCAGGCAGGCTCGCGAGGAGGCGGAGAGATCAAGGCAAGGGTACCTCGCGAGTTGCTCGTGGCGCAAGCCGTGACGATCGAGACCAGGCGGGCGCCAGGCGGGCGCCGGCCTGCGCAGTGTCCTTGTTTCCTCTTTGGTGCAAAGGGGGCAAGCACAGGCGTGGAGTACCGAGGCTTCAGGCAAAGGTTACCATTCCAGTGCAACGAGATCAAGACCAGCAGAGTGGCAGGATGGAGGTAACCATGGAGCCCAAGACGGTGTCATCACCAACGCCTTTGGCAGCCGAAGACCAACTTCAGTCAGGATAACTTGTACTAGATGTTCCCCTTCAAAATGGCCGTTGTTGGCGCCCTTCCCGCTCAATATTTGGGAAGAGTACCAGGGCCTCTATAAATAGGGCTAGCCAACACAGTAGAAGCGAATCCAGAATATTATCTAGAGATGGGAAAATCCATCCCAAGTAGAACACCGCATCATCTCAAGAACACCTCTAACGAGGCAGTTCTTCCTTTGTACTGTTCATCATCTGCCCCTGAGGCAATCCACCACACCACACACTGGAGTAGGGTATTAAACCACAACGGAGGCCCAAACCAGTATAAATCTTGTGTCCCTCGTGTTGTTCATCGTTTAGCTTAGATTCTCGCGAGGCGATCAGACGCGGATTGGTAGGGGGAAGATCTTCGCGCGCACCCCAGAGTTTGAAATTTAAGGGTCTGCCGGAACCCAACATCCGACAACCACGATCGACCCCACAGCCGCGGGGGCTCTCAAGGATGGACCTCGCAAAGCCATGGAAGACCCGCGCCGTCATGAAGAACAAGTCTCTACTGATGCCTCCTCCCTCGTCGAGCGTCCTGTCTACTTTGTCAGCACGGTACTGAGGGAGGCACATGTGCGCTACCCCATGCCCCAGAAGCTCTTGCTTGCGCTCCTGGTCGCCTCCCGAAATATGCGCCACTACATTCAAGGCCACCCCATCAAGGTTGTTTTGGCGTACCCGCTGGAGAGGGTGCTCTGGAGCCCAAACACAGCCGGACGAGTTGCGGAATGGAACATCGAGCTTCAGGCGTTCCACCTCGAGTTCAGCACCACCAGGGTTATCACGGGTGCACCCCTCATGGACTTCATGGCCAAATGGACTGACACTCCCGACCGCGGAGTAAGTGAGGACCGCTCCCACTCGCCAGGAGACGACGAACCAGACGGATGGATCATGTACTTTGACGGGGCATTCGCCCGACAAGGCACAGGAGTAGGGGTCGTCCTCATCTCACCCACCAAAAACAAGCTCTACTACGCGGTGCAGCTCTGCTTCCAGCAGGGCGAGGTCTCCAACAACATTGCGGAGTTCGAAGGCTTGCTCGCCGAATTCAGGGCCGCGGCAACGCTGGGGGTGAAGCGCCTCACCATCAAGGGAAACTCTTAGCTCCTCATGAACTTCTCCAACAAGGAGTACACGCCCAAGGACGAGCACATGGAGGCTTACCTAGAAGAGGTGCGCAAGATGGAGAAGCGGTTCATGGGCATGGAGTTGTAGCACGTGCTGCGTGAAACAAATAAGGAGGCGGACGACATCGCCAAGAGAGCCTCCCGCAGGCTCCCTCAGGAACCAGGTGCTCTCCAGGGAGGGGCTGCACAAGCTCTAACCCATGTGGGAGGGCCCGTTTAGGATTGCCTGTGTCTGTAGGCCTGGCGCCACGCGCCTGGAGACACAGTACGGGGTCCCCATCCAGAACGCCTGGAACATCCAGCACCTCCAGAAGTTCTACCCGTGAAGAAAGGCTCCAGCCTGTGAAGCAAGGCTCTGGCCTGTTAATGCCTCCGCTCGTGACACTCTCATGTAATAATGAGTGGGGCTGTATACGCCCCAAAGTCTCCTAAGAGTTGCCCTGGGGCCTCATGGGGGCTCCCTCCCACGTCTTAGTGGTAGCACTTAGCTCTGCACTGGTGAGAAGACTAGATTAGGTGCCGGACGCGGCTGTTCATTTGCTTTCCGAAGTTGCTTGATGTTTTTAGTGACCTTTCAATGGATTTGGTATTTCTGAACTTTGGTCCCTCAAGTTATTTTCTTCTCCTGAGCCGTTTTTGGCCTGGAGGCAAGAGAGGGGTGGCAGTTGCCCGTCACTTCCTCTTGCGTGCCTCGCGCGTGGGGTAGTAAGGTGTGTGCGCCTTGGGCCTGCCTCCCGCGCGCACCCCGCGCTGAACCCTGCTGCCCCTGGTGCTTCGGTCTCATCCTCACGAGGAGCCCTCAATCAAGTTCACGGGCATTAGCACCCCTCCTATTTGTGCCCCCAGGAAGCACGACGTGGTGCATTAAATCGGAGCTAATCTGTGACAGGGGGCTCACAAAAGGAGTAGTGAGTCGTTAGTTTTTATCTTTCTTTGAAAGCAGCCCTGCCGAGGCTCCTGAGACCTCAAGGCGTCTCTCAAGGTCTGCAACCTTCGGCTCCCCGGGAACGAGCGCCCCGTCGAGTACCTAAGGCGAGGTATTCGCGAGGTGGAAAACTACTACGCACATACCAAACTAAGTTTCCTATTCTAGCTTAACCAGATCACAAGCGTTGCAACACGACATCAAGATAGCAAGCATAGCATAAAAGGCATAACTGCCATAGCAATTACATGCCCCCGTGGGGTACACCATATTTTTGTTTTGAATTACAGGAGAAAGGAAAGGTTAAACAAAGAGGGACCAAAGGCGTACGAACCCGGCACTAGCGCCGCATCCTCAAGTAGCGCCTCAAGGTGGCCCGACGCTCCACCAGTTCTCCTGCAGGCGAACTGGGGCTGCGGCCGGTCTTGAGTCCAAGTGAGCCGGCCCCCAGCCTAACGCCGGGGTCCTCTCCAGCTTCACTGGAGCGCTGCGGCGGGACGAACCACTGGCGTCCTCGACCCGAGCAAGGAGGCGTGGGGCCGGTCGTAGCCACCACTACTCGAGCTCTCATCCGAGGAAGTGCTGTCGTCGCGGGAGGAGGAGCACGCGCCGCCAAGACCAAGCTCGCCTTAACCACCTTCTGGGCAGCACCCCACGCGGCAGCCGTCCTCCCTGAACACCCTCACATAGAGGGTCACAAGGCATCGTACTTGAAGTGAAGGGTGCACCTTCTGCCCAGGCCTCGCGTGCGGGCTAATGTCTGCCAGCCGCGGGTCAGGACCACGCTGCCCGAGGCGGCGACTGCTACGTCTTGAGCTTGCGTTGCTTTTCCTTGAAGAGGAAAGGGTGATGCAGCAATAGTAGCTTAAGTATTTCCCTCAGTTTTTGAGAACCAAGGTATCAATCCAGTAGGACGCTCCTCAAAAGTCCCACGCACCTACACTAACAAACAAGAACTTGCAACCAACGCAATAAAGGGGTTGTCAATCCCTTCACGGCCACTTGCAAAAGTGAGATCTGATAGAGATAGTATGATAAGATAAATATATTTTTGGTGTTTTATGGTATAGATTGGAAAAGTAAAGATGCAACTAAAATTAGATTGAAAGCTCATATGATAAAAGATAGACCCGGGGGCCATAGGTTTCACTAGTGGCTTCTCTCAAGATAGCATAAGTATTACGGTGGGTGAACAAATTACTATGTAGCAACTGATAGAAAAGCGAATAATTATGAGATTATCTAGGCATGATCATGTATATAGGCATCACGTCCGTGACAAGTAGACCGACTCCTGCATGCATCTACTGCTATTACTCCACACATCGACCGCTATCCAGCATGCATCTAGAGTATTAAGTTCATAAAGAACGGAGTAACGCATCAAGAAAGATGACATGATGTAAAGGGATAAACTCATGCAATATGATATAAACCACATCTTTTTATCCTCGATGGCAACAATACAATAGGTGCCTTGCTGCCCCTGCTATCACTGGGAAAGGACACCGCAAGATTGAACCCAAAGCTAAGCACTTCTCCCATTGCAAGAAAGATCAATCTAGTGGGCCAAACCAAACTGATAATTCGAAGAGACTTGCAAAGATAACTTAATCACACATAAAAGAATTTAGAGGAGATTCAAATATTTCTCATAGATAAACTTGATCATAAACACACAATTCATTGGATCTCGACAAACACACCGCAAAAAGAGTTACATCGAATAGATCTCCAAGAAGATCAAGGAGAACATGGTATTGAGATCCAAAGAGAGTGAAGAATCCATCTAGCTAATAACTATGGACCCAAAGGTCTGTGGTAAACTACTCATAACTCATCTGAGGGGCTATGGTGTTGATGTAGAATCCCTCCATGATCAATTCCCCCTCTGGCGGAGCGCCAGCGAAGGCTCCAAGATGGGATCTCGCGGATATAGAAGGTTACAGCGGTGGAACTAGGTTTTCATGGTCGCTTCTGATGTTCTCGGGGTACGTGGGTATATATAGGAGGAAGAAGTAGGTAGGTGGACACTCGAGGGGTGAGGGAGTCCTGGACTAGGGGGTGTCCGGATAGCCGGACTATCAATATCCGCCGGACTCCCATACTACGAAGATAGAAGATTGAAGACTCCGGCTCGTGTCCGGAAGGTACTTTCCTTGGCGTGGAAGGCAAGCTTGGCAGTACGGATATGTAGATCTCCTACCATTGTAACCGACTCTGTGTAACCCTAGCCTCTCCGGTGTCTATATAAACCGGAGGGCTTTAGTCCGTAGGACACAACATTACATCTCAACAATCATACCATAGGCTAGCTTCTAGGGTTTAGCCTCCTTGATCTCGTGGTAGATCTACTCTTGTACTACCCATATCATCAATATTAATCAAGCAGGACGTAGGGTTTTACCTCCATCGAGAGGGCCTGAACCTGGGTAAAAACATTGTGTCCCTCATCTCTTGTTACCATCCGCCTAGACGCACAGTTCGGGACCCCCTACCCGAGATCCGCCGGTTTTGACACCGACATTGGTGCTTTCATTGAGAGTTACTCTGTGTCGTCACCGATAGGCTTGATGGCATCTTCGACCATCAACGCTGTCCAGGGTGAGACTTTTCTCCCCGGAAAGATCTTCGTATTCGGCGGCTTTGCACTGCGGGCCAATTCTCTTGGCCATCTGGAGCAGATCGAAAGCTATGCCCCTGGCCGTCAGGTCAGATTCGGAAGCTTGAACTTCACGGCCGATGACCGCGGAGACTTGATCTTCGACGGACTCGAGCCACAGCCAAGCGCGCCACACTGTGGCCGCACTCGGATCCGCTCCGGCCACTAGCCCGGAGCCGATTACCCATGTCAAGGGCCGGTGGATAGACGCCGCCCTGGGGGCTTCAACATCCACGGCGATGGAGCCGAATACCAATCTTGTCCCCTGCGAAACTCGTGATCCCGAGGCGCCGGACTCCTCGCCGGACTCCGAGCCTCCCGCGCCCCTACCAATTAAACCGGATTGGGTGCCGGTTACGGAATTCACCACCGCGGACATCTTCCAGCACTCGCCTTTTGGCGATATCCTGAATTCTCTGAAGCATCTCTCGCTATCAGGAGAATCCTGGCCGGACTATGGCCAGGACGGTTGGAGTTCGGACGACGAAGAAATTCAGAGCCCACCCACCACCCACTTTATAGCCACTGTCGAAGATTTAACCGACATGCTAGACTTCGACTCCGATGACATCGACGCTATGGACGACGATGACGGAGACGAACAGGACCCAGCGCCCACAAGGCACTGGAAGGCCACCTCGTCATACGACGTCTACATGGTGGATACCCCAAAAGAAGGGGATGGCGAAAAAGCAGCGGCGGAAGATTCTCTAAAGAAGCAGCCCAAACGCCGGCGTCAGCCGCGCCGCTCTAAATCCCACCACAACAAGAATGGAGATTCCGGCACGGGAGACAATAACACTCCGGAGAGTGCCGAAGACGATCCCCTCCTACAAGACTCAGCGCAGGAGGACGCAGAAGCAAGCCCTCACGATAGGGCGGCAGACGAAGGGGTTGAGGATGATAACTATATGCCTCCCTCCAAAGACGAAGCAAGCCTCAACGATGATGAATTCGTCGTACCCGAGGATCCCGTCGAACAAGAGCGCTTCAAGCGCAGGCTAATAGCCACGACAAATAGCCTAAAGAAAAAGCAGCAATAGCTCCAAGCTGATCAAGATCTGCTAGCCGATCGATGGACTGAGGTCCTCGCGGCCGAAGAGTATAAACTCGAACTCCCCTCCAAAAGTTACCCAAGACGCAAGCTGCTCCCCCGATTAGAGGAGGAAGCATACATACCTTCATCACCAGCGCACGACATGGCTGACCGACCACCCCATGGTCGCGACAGAGAGGCATTCAGGCCCCTAACCAAGACCGTACCCTGGCATCGATCCAAGAGTACGAAGCCAAAAGGGAACGCGCCGGACTTGCGAGACATATTGGAGGACAAAGCAAGACAATCCAGATCCATCTATGGATCACGTGGGCGCCCCACGACCCACGACGAATACCGTCGCGCCGGACATAACGCCGGCCGGGCCGAACATAGCAGACAGCGCTCCCTCGAGATGCGTCGCGATATTGCTCAATACAGGGGCGCCGCACACCCGTTATGCTTCACTGACGAAGTAATGGATCATCAGATCCCCGAAGGGTTCAAACCCGTAAATATTGAATCTTACGATGGCACAACAGACCCCGCGGTGTGGATCGAAGATTATCTTCTCCACATCCATATGGCCCGCGGCGACGATCTCCACGCCATCAAATATCTCCCACTCAAGCTTAAAGGACCAGCTCAGCATTGGCTTAACAGCCTGCCCGCAGAGTCAATTGGGTGTTGGGAAGACCTGGAGGCCGCGTTCCTTGATAACTTCCAAGGTACATATGTGCGACCACCAGACGTCGATGACCTAAGCCACGTTATTCAGCAGCCAGACGAATCGGCCAGACAATTCTGGACACGGTTCTTGACAAAGAAAAATCAAATCGTCGACTGTCCGGATGCGGAGGCCCTTGCAGCCTTCAAACATAACATCCGGGACGAATGGCTAGCCCGGCACCTGGGGCAGGAGAAGCCGAAATCCATGGCAGCCCTCACATCGTTAATGACCCGCTTTTGTGCGGGAGAGGACAGCTGGCTAGCCCGCAGCAACAATCTCCGCAAAAATTCTGGCAGTCCGGACACTAAGGACAACAACGGCAGGTCACGTCGAATCAAAAACAAACGCCGCATTAACGGCGACGACAAAGAGGATACGGCAGTCAATGCCGGATTCCGAGGCTCCAAACCCGGTCAACGGAAGAAGCCATTTAAAAGAACAACTCTGGGTCCGTCCAATCTGGACCGAATACTCGACCGCTCATGCCAGATACATGGCACCCCCGAAAAGCCAGCTAATCACACCAATAGAGATTGTTGGGTGTTCAAGCAGGCTGGCAAGTTAATTGCCGAACACAATGACAAGGGGCTAAATAGAGACGACGAGGAAGAGACCCGGCCGCCGAACAATAGAGGACAGAAGGGTTTCCCCCCACAAGTGCGGACGGTGAATATGATTTACGCGACCCATATACCCAAGAGGGAGAGGAAGCGCGCACTACGGGACGTCTATGCGATGGAGCCAGTCGCCCCGAAGTTCAATCCATGGTCCTCCTGTCCGATCACTTTCGATCGACGAGACCATCCGACCAGCATACGCCATGGCAGATTCGCCGCATTGGTCTTAGAGCCAATCATCGATGGATTTCACCTCACAAGAGTCCTGATGGACGGCGGCAGCAGCCTGAACCTGCTTTATCAGGACACAGTGCGCAAAATGGGCATAGACCCATCCAGGATCAAACCTACTAAGACAACCTTTAAAGGTGTCATCCCAGGAGTGGAAGCCAACTGTACAGGCTCAGTCACACTAGAAGTGGTCTTCGGATCCCCGGATAATTTCCAAAGCGAAGAGTTATTCTTCGATATAGTCCCGTTCCGTAGGGGCTATCATGCCCTGCTCGGACGAACCGCGTTTGCAAAATTCAACGCGGTGCCGCATTATGCATACCTAAAGCTCAAGATGCCAGGCCCTCGTGGAGTCATTACGGTCAATGGGAATACGGAACGCTCCCTCCGAACGGAGGAACATACAGCGGCTCTCGCGGCAGAAGTACAGAGCAGCTTTCTACGGCAATTCTCTAGTCCGGCAATTAAAAAGCCGGATACATCAAAGCGCGCCCGGAGCAACACTAACCAAGACCACCTGGCGCGATCAGAGCACGCGTAGCAATGCGGCCCCAACCCCCGCCCGCGCATGATCACTAGAATAACACTCCGCGTACATCATTACGCTTTGGAGATACCATGGGCGCAGGGGAGGGGCTTAACCACAAGGACCAAAGAGTGCGGCTCGACCACACCAGGGGCTCATGCGATCGCCCCCCTTGGCTTTATTTTTTATCTTCTTTTGCGTATACAGGACTCCATTAACCAGAAGCCCTGTCCGACGACGAACTTGCCGAACTCACGATGCAACAGTCAGGGATTAAAGAAGGCTGCAACGAACACTCAGGTGGTCTCCATTACGAGCATTAAATTCCATTACATACACCAAGTCTGCAGCTTAGCCCTGGAGGGGGACATGTTAATTTAGTCCAAATCCCTTGCTTACCGCACTATTTGTATCAGTCCGCTTTATTAGCAGACCTCCTTTTATAAATAACGCAGCACTTCCTTTTTGCAAGTATATTACCTTTTCATTGCAATTGCGTTATCTTTTACATATGTTCATTATATGACATCTTGCACCCGTATACATTGGTACGGCCGAATACACCAGGGGCTTCTGTTCCCCAGATTATGGTGTGATTATGTCCGAACACTTTCACAAGTGCGGCACCCCGAACTTATAGCATTATATGAATCAGCTCCGAATCATGTCTTGGGTCAATAGTTGGGTTTGCCAGGCTCCCATGTTTTGGTACCTTACGTTCCGTTCCGTCGGCTAAGGTAGCACTGGGAGAACCACTGCGATTGCGCCCCGGTTGAGCCGGGTTAACGCCTCAGTGGAGAAAGCTAAAACTGACTGGCATGATAAGGCGAGAGACTGGTCGCTGTTCAAGAGGTCCTTTCGGGTCCCTAAAGACTCATGCCGCTTCGAGCGAAGTTCCGGATGATGTCCGACGATGGCGTGGATAGCGCCCCGGATTCAGTCTTCCGAATACCAGGGGCTTCGCCGAAATTTAAAATTATAGAATTCTATGGCTAAGTGAGAGTGTTCAAGCATTATAAGTCCGGTTGCCTTGTTCGTCGTGTTGAGCGCCTCCCTAGATGGACCCAAAAATGGGAACAAGAGTGCTCAAGTTTATCACCGAACACCCCAGCACTCGTGGCTTGGGGGCTGAAGCCAACGACTTGCCATCTCTCAGATTTAACAAACGGCCGCACAGAAGGTAATATTTTAAATTCAACAAGCGTTGCTGATAGCACATATAAACGAAGTTTTCAGCGCATAGGATAAAAACACAGCGAGTTCACTCAAAGATTACATTAAGGGGGCACTCATCTGCAATATCGCAGGCTCCCTTCAGGACAACTTTATAATATCGCTCCGGCATCTGATGCTCCTTGCCCGGCGGTGGCGGATCCGTGAGAAGCTTCTCCGCATCCAGTTTGCCCCATTGCACCTTTATGCGGGCAAGGGCCCGATGAGCGCCTTCAATGCAGGCGGAGCGCTTGATTACATCCAGTTGGGGCACGCATCCACCAGCCGCCGCACTAGGCCAAAGTAGCTGCCAGGCACGGCCTACCCAGGCCACAGCCGGACTGTGAGGCCCATCATGGCCTCCTCAGCTGCCTTGTGGAGTTCGACCAGCTGCTTCAGCTGGTCGCTTGGGGGCATCGGATGGCCGGCCTCAGCATACTGAGACCAGAAGACCTTCTCCGTTGAGCTCCCCTCCTCGCTACGATAGAATGCGGCGGCATCAGATGCACTACGCGGCAGATCTGCAAATGCCCCTGGAGAGCTCCGAATTAGGGTAAGTATCCGATAATTTACATTAACATGCTTGCTCTGCATGAAAAACGCCTTACCCGCCGCTATCTTCTTCATGTCCTCTACCTCCTGATGGGCCTTCTGGGCCTCGGCCTTGGCGGACTTGGCACTTTCGAGAGCCGAGGCAAGCTCGGACTCTCGAGTCTTGGAGTCACGCTCCAAACTCTCATGCTTTTCCATGAGAGCCTCGAGCTCTTGCCGAACTTCCGCCACCAGTGCCGCTTGCTTTTCTCGCTCCGCCCGTTCGGTGGCCGCAATGCGTTCGGCCACGGACACGGCATCCTTCAGGGCTGCCACCTCGTTAGTGGCCCCTGCAAGAGACATATTATCCTCATTAATTTTGTTTGCAACCAAAACCCTTTTCTGTAAGGTACTTATTTAAAGTGGTGTCATTCACCTTCTTTTTCCTTGAGCTGCCTCTTGGCATGGCCGAGCTCTTGCTCCAACTGCTCAAGGTCCTTTTTCAGTGCCTCGACCTCCGCCGTTAATGCGGCAGGGGTCAACAGCGCAGCCTGCAAACCCATATTGACATATTTTAAGAAACCCTGCGTATATCTTGTTGGATCCTTAGTCCGGCTTTTCTTTCCGAACACCGAACTAAGCATCAGGGGCTACTGTCTATGCGGTATTACATTACATTATTTTAAAACTTCTTACCTCAAAGCCTGTTAGAAGGCTGTTTCAGGCTTCGGTCAGCCCGCCCTTGGCGAGATGGACCTTCTCAATCACCGCACTCATGAGAGTGCGGTGTTCTTCCTCGATGGAAGCGCCTTTAAGCGCCTCCAGCAGGTTATCCGGCGCCTCCGGATGGACGGAGGCCGCCGGCGTCACGGTCCTGCCCTTCTTTCGAAGGGGCCACTTGCCGGACTCTGGAACCGCTGCAGGTTCCGAGGTGGAGTCCGGCACGAAGTCCGGGGGGCTGCCTGACGGCACCTCCGGAGCCTCCTCCTGGCGGGTCCCTCTGTGGGATTCCGCCTCGTCGTCCTCGTCGACGCGTGGGGTAGAGGCAGTCGGGATGGAATTTACATCCGACGGCGCCAAAGACCTGCTCATCGAGTCGGGAAGATCGTCATCGGCCGGACTACGGGCAGAATGCGGCGTTAGAAGGACACTACATGGCATACAATGTACGGCATATAAATGATCTGAATACTTATGATCCTGCCGGACGCCTGGCCCTTGGAGGCCACTCTTCCTCGCCAACATTGATGTTGGCGAAACTGTCCGGGGGGATAGTTCTCCCCCTCTTGGACCCTTCGGCCGCCCCGATTGGGGAGGCCTTCCTCTTCTTCTCTCCCTCCTCCGGGAGAGAGTACTCCTCCTCCTCCTCGTCTTCGGAGGAGGAGTCCTCGTCGTCGTCACACGCCTGATTACGGGAACTCTTTCGAGTCCCCGTGGCCACCTTCTTGGCCTTCTTCTCCGGCACCACGTACGGTGCTGGAACCAGCAGCCTTGCTAAGCGGGCATCCACTGGTTCTTCTGGCATGGGAGCCGGGCTGATAAGCAGCTTGGCCTTCTCCATCCAGTCCTGTCAAAGGAAGAGGCAGATTAAAAACCTCGCTAGAGTCAATCTAACTACTATAAGTGTCCCGTAATGGGGTCGAATCACTTACCACGTCAGTCGGAGACTGCGAGCTAATTCCGTGGTCTTCGGTCGCGGATGCGGGGGCTTCGGCGCCCTTGAACAGCACCCTCCAGGCGCCTTCGTACGTTGTATCGAAGAGCCCGCTCAACGTTTGGTGCTGTTCCGGATTAAACTCCCACAGATTAAATGCCCGTTCTTGGCACGGGAGAATCCGACGGAGGAGCATGACCTGGACCACGTCGACGAGCCGGAGCCAATTGCTCACCAGCTTCTTGATGCAGGCTCGAAGTCCCGTCACCTCCACCGGATCACCCCACTGCAAGCCCTTCTCTTTCCAGGAGGTGAGCTGCGTGGGGATTCCAGATCTAAATTCGGGGGCTGCCGCCCATGTAGGCTCGCGCGGCTCGGTGATGTAGAACCACCCCGATTGCCACCCCTTGACGGAGTCCACGAAGGTCCCTTCTAGCCAAGGGACGTTGGGCAGCTTGGCCAACATGGCGCCTCTGCATTCCGCTTGCGTCCCCTTCACAACCTTCGGCTTGACGTTGAAGTTCTTGAGCCACAGGCCGAAGTGGGGCCGGATGCAGAGAAAGGCCTCGCACACGACGATAAACGCCGATATGTTGAGGACGAAGTTCAGCGTCAGATCGTGGAAATCCAGGCCGTAGTAAAACATGAGCCCCCAAACGAATGGATGGAGCGGGAAGCGCAGTCCGCGGAGGAAGTGAGGAAGGAAGACGACCCTCTCATGAGGCCCTGGGGTAGGGATGAGCTGCCCCGCGTCGGGCAGCCGGTGAGCGATGTCGCTGGAAAGGTATCCGGCGTCGCGCAGCTTGGTGATGTCCTCCCCCTTGGCGGTGGAGGCCATCCATTTGCCTCCCCCTCCGGACATATTCGGAGAAGGGTCGAGGTGAGATGTGCGAGCTTGGGTGTTGGAGCTTGAGTTCGCAAGGATGGATAAGCAAAGGAGGAAGAAGGCGTAGGTGAGAAGGTAAATCCTTATCCCTTATATATAGGCGGACAAAACTATGCGTCCCTCACCGGCCTGGTAAAACTCGCTTATCTCCCAAGCGCCACCATCAATGGCGCGGTTGGGTTACCCACGCACGTATTGATGAGAATCCTGGAATAAGGGGAACACGATCTCTGATTCGACAGGACTTGCCAAGGAAACCGCTTCGCTAAACGTGCTGAGGTGGTATAGTAATTCAAACAAAGGGCTTGGTGGCGGTGTGATGTCACGCCGCCTAATACGTCAGCAGATTGAATCAGTGTATATGTTTTATTTACTATGCTTTGGAATGTGGAATTTATTTTGCAGAGCCGGGCACTATCCTGGTGTTCATTATCTTCTCCGGATTATTCAAGGGAGGAACCCGCCTTGCAATGCCGAACATTATGCACGCCGGACTTATCATCATTGAAGACTGGTTCAGGGGCTACTGAGGGAGTCCTGGACTAGGGGGTGTCCGGATAGCCGGACTATCAATATCCGCCGGACTCCCATACTACGAAGATTGAAGATTGAAGACTCCGGCTTGTGTCCGGAAGGTACTTTCCTTGGCGTGGAAGGCAAGCTTGGCAGTACGGATATGTAGATGTCCTACCATTGTAACCGACTCTGTGTAACCCTAGCCTCTCCGGTGTCTATATAAACCGGAGGGCTTTAGTCCGTAGGACACAACATTACATCTCAACAATCATACCATAGGCTAGCTTCTAGGGTTTAGCCTCCTTGATCTCGTGGTAGATCTACTCTTGTACTACCCATATCATCAATATTAATCAAGCAGGACGTAGGGTTTTACCTCCATTGAAAGGGCCCGAACCTGGGTAAAAACATTGTGTCCCTCGTCTCTTGTTACCATCCGCCTAGATGCACAGTTCGGGACCCCCTACCCGAGATCTGCCGGTTTTGACACCGACAAGGGGCCCACGAGATAGGGAGCGCGCCCAGTAGGGGGGCGCCCTCCACCCTCGTGGCCGCCTCGGCTGCTTCTTGACTTGCACTCCAAGTCCTCTGGATCACGTTTGTTCCAAAAATCACGCTCCTGAAGGTTTCATTCCATTTGGACTCCGTTTGATATTCCTTTTCTTCGAAACATTGAAATGCGCAAAAAAATAGCAATATGGGCTGGGCCTCCGGTTAGTAGGTTAGTCCCAAAAATGATATAAAAGTGTAAAGTGAAGCCCATACACATCCAAAACGGGTAATATAATAGCATGGAACGATCAAAAATGATAGATACGTTGGAGACATATCAAGCATCCCCAAGCTTAATTCCTGCTCGTCCTCGAATAGGTAAATGATAAAAACAGAATTTTTGATGTGGAATGCTACCTAGCATAATTCTCAACGTAATTTTCTTTATTGTGGTATGATTGTTCAGATCCAAATGATTCAAGATAAAAGCTTATAAAACCTAAAAATAATAATACTTCAAAGCATACTAACAAATAATCATGTCCTATCAAAATAGCATGGCCAAAGAAAGCTTATCCCTACTAAATCATATAGTTACGCCATGCTTCATTTTCATTACACAAAATACTCCCATTATGCACAACCCCAGTTTCAGCCAAGCCATTTGTTCATACTTTTTAACGCGCTTCAGCTTTTTCAACTCTTTACGCAATACATGAGCGCAAGCCATGGACATAGCACTATGGTGGTATATGGTGGTGGTTGTGAGGACAAAAAGGGAGAAGATAGTCTCACATCAACTAGGCCTATCAACGGGCTATGGAGATGCCCATCAATAGATATCAATGTGACTGAGTAGGGACTGCCATGCAACGGATGCACTATAGAGCTGTAAATATATGAAAGCTCAACAAAAGAAACTAAGTGGTTGTGCATCCAACTTGCTTGATCATGAAGACCTAGGGCATTTTGAGGAAGCCCATCATTGGATTATACAAGACAAGTTCTATAATGAAAAATTCCCACTAGTATATGAAAGTGACAACATAAGAGACTCTCTATCATGAAGATCACGGTGCTATTTTGAAGCACAAGTGTGGAAAGGATATAGTAGCATTGTCCCTTCTCTCTTTTTCTGTCATTTATTTTATTTTATTTTATTTTATTTTTGGTCTTTCCCTTTTTTTGGCCTTTCTCTCTTTTTTTATTTGGCCTATCTCTCTCTTTTTTTATTTGGCCTTTCTTTTTTAAGTCCGAATTCTCATCCCGACTTGTGGGGGAATCATAGTATTCATCATCCTTTCCTCACTTGGGACAATGCTGTAATAATCAAGATCATCACACTTTTATTGATTTACAACTCGAGAATTACAACTCAACAGTTAGAACAAAATATGACTCTATATGAATGCCTCCGGCGGTGTACCGGGATATGCAATGAATCAAGAGTGACATGTATGAAAATTATGAGGGTGGCCTTGCCTACGATGTCAACTACATGATCATGTAAAGAGCAATATGACAATAAAGGAACGGTGGAAAGTTGCATGGCAATATATCTCGGAATGGCTATGGAAATGCCATAATAAGTAGGTATGGTGGCTGTTTTGAGGAAGGTAAATAATGGGTGCATGATACCGGCAAAAGTTGCGTGGCACAATAGAGGCTAGCAAAGTGGAAGGGCGAGTGTGCGTATATTCATGGACTCACATTAGTCATAACGAACTCATATACTTATTGCAAAAGTTTACTTTCCCTCGAAGCAAAGTACTACTGTGCATGCTCCTAGGGGAAGGGTTGGTAGGAGTTAACCATCGCGCGATCCCGACCTCCACTCATAAGGAAGGCAATCAAAAGAGCACCTCATGCAACAAATTTGTCACACAACTTTTACCATACGTGCATGCTACGGGACTTACCAACTTCAACACAAGTATTTCTCAATTTCATAATTACCCACTAGCATGACTCTAATATTACCACCTTTCTATCTCAAAACAATTATCAAGCATCAAATTGATCCTAGTTTTTAATGCACTTTCTATGATAGTTTTGATTATACCCAACTTGGATGCTCATCATTCTAGGACCAAATTCCTAACCATAACAAATACCATGCTGTTCTAAGAGACTCTCAAAATAATATAAGTGAAGCATGAGAGACTAACAATTTATACAAAATTAAGCCACCGCCGTGCTCTAAAAGATATAAGTGAAGCACTAGAGAAAATACTATCTAGCTCAAAAGATATAAGTGAAGCACATAGAGTATTCTAATAAATTCTAATCAAGTGGGCTTCTCCCAAAAGGTGTGTACAGCAAGGATGATTGTGATAAACTAAAAAGGAAAGACTAATATAATACAAGACGCTCCAAGCAAAACACATATCATGTGGTGAATAAAATATAGCTCCAAGTAAAGTTACCGATAAACGAAGACGAAAGAGGGGATGCCTTCTGGGTGCATCCCCAAGCTCAGGCTTTTGGCTATTCCTGAATATCTTGGGGTGCCATGGGCAACCCCAAGCTTAGGCTATTGCCAGTCCTTATTCCATAATCCATCAAATCTTTACCCAAAACATGAAAACTTCACAACACAAGACTCAACAGGAAATCTCATAAGCTCCGTTAGTGAAAGAAAGAAAAACCACCACATAAGGTACTGTAATGAACTCATTATTTATTTATATTGGTGTTAAACCTATTGTACTTCAAGTTCTCTATGGTTCATAACACTTAATACTAGCCATAGATGCATCAAAATAAGCAAACAACACACGGAAGGCAGAATCTGTCAAAAACAGAACAGTCTGTAGCAATCTATAACTCTCGAATACTTTTGGAACTCTAAAAATCCTACCAAACTAGGAAGTCCTGGGAAATTTGTCTATTGATCTACAGCAAAAATAAGCAATGCAAAAGCTCGTTCCTATGAATTAACAAAATTATTTTCATGCGCGCAAAGTTTCTATTTTTCAGGAGAATCAAATTAACAATCACCATAGGTTATCCTATAGGTTCTACTTCGCACAAACACTAACTAAAACATAAAAACACATCTAAATAGAAGGTAGATGCAAAATTTATGCTAAACAGAAACAAAAACAAAAAACACAAATAAAATTGGGTTGCCTCCCAACTAGTGCTATCGTTTAACGCCCCTAGCTAGGCATGAAAGCGAGGATATATCTAAGTAGTGCCATAATAATAAGATAGATCTTGAAAACTCATCTCATATTCTCTACGTTCGGCAGAAAGTTTTCTTTGAGGCAAGCAAAAGTAATCAAAAGGGCTAATTTTAATGGGACAAAAGTCCCCAACATAAATCACAGGAGGAATGGGTTCCTCCTTTGGCTCTTCATATTGCACAACTAATTCATCATTATAAGCATTCTTTTGGTAGAACTTCGTGAGCCTATACCCAAGAGAGTATCCTAGCTCATTGTTTCTAAGAGCAAAATCATTATTAAGTTCGAAAATTCTATCAACTAGGACATTGGTAGGAACCTTTTTTCGAAGGTTTTCATTAAAAGCAATATAGTCTGAAGATTGAAAACGCCTAATTTCCTCTTGATCAAAGAGGATCGCTTCTATGGGAGGACGGCCGGCGTCCACCCTATAGTGCGCAAAGATTTCTTTGGACTCTCTTATTATAAATCAAAACTCATGAGCCAAAAAGATAGTAGCGGCGCGCTTAACAGAAAAATGCTCAATGTTAGAAAATTCTAGGGAAATTCTTTTTATGCAAGGATGAATATGCATAAATTGTCTTTCAAGCTCAACTACTAGCATAGCGATAGCATCCACAAGACTACTAGTTCTATGAAGAATAGAACCGCCCATAGAGGGTAAAGCACCGTCACAAGGATTCAGAAGGGACTGGCCACCCTCTCTCAGAATCAGGAGAGCTTGGAAAGAATCATGGAACTCAAATTCCATGACCTTGATGTCAAAGTAACTGAGATTCAGTCAGTTGTGGAGCAGCTGCAGGATGACATGCAGGAGAGGCAAGGCAAGACTACCACAAATATGTTAGCCAGAGTGCCCAGAGCCCAAAGGTCAGTTGCACTGCCTATGACAAACACTAGAGCAACATCTTCAGCACCAGCTACAGCCCCTACTGCTCCAGTGCAACCAGCTCCAGCATCAACTCCAGCACCCTCTACCTCAACTGAAGCCTTCGTTCTTGGAGTTATCCGGACACCACCACCTGAAGATCAAGCCTAAGAGACGATCTAGCACTATGCATTTTCTATGAACTTTTTGGTAACTTGTTGCCAAAGGGGGAGAAAAATGTATAGATCATAGGCTTCGAGAGAGAGTGTTGCTTTTGTTCTCTCTTGCTTTATTTGGTGGTTAAACTTGTTTGCTTTTGATTGCTTGAGATACTATGCTTGTGAGACATTGATGATCATGTGTTTGACCGTAAGCTACACTTATGCATGTTTGATGATATTACCTTATCTATCCTATGTGATCATTCACTTTGCTTGGTGATGAGTGCATGTATTCAATATTAATTATTTAGAGCGCTCCACCAAGGCGTATGTGACATGGAAGAGTAACCCATGAGCCTAATTCATTGTGCATTTGCAGTCCAAAGCAAATCTTAAACTATGCACAAATTTAGGGGGAGCTCTTGCTTATCACATACTTCTCAAAGCGACGATGTTACTCAATCTTATTATCATTTGTCGAAACTTTGATCTATATGTTGTCATCAATTACCAAAAAGGGGGAGATTGAAAGTGCAACTATCCCTAGGTGGTTTTGGTAATTCATAACAACATATAGGTATTGAGCTAATGCTATTCCAAGACTATTATTTCAGGAAAGTTCAATGAATGGCATGGCATGGATGATGAAAGTGGATCCCTCAAAATACTAAGGACAAAGGATTGGCTCAAGCTCAAAAGCTGAAGACTCTTCATTTTATATTTTAGTGATCCAAGATCACATTGAGTCTAAACGAAAAGCCAATAGTATCAAGGAGGGATGAGGTTTTGCTTAATGAGCCTCTTGCTTTATGTGCTTAGTGATATGCTCCAAAACCCTCAGCTACTTACTCACATCCACAAATGACCTAAACCTAAAGCTAAAATCGGTCACACCGATTCTTTCTATCCGGCGCCACCGATTCCAAAATTCATAGTCACTGCCACAAACCCTAAGCAAATCGGTCTTACCGATAGGGATCTCGGTCTCACCGAGATGGGATTGTAATCTCTCTGTTTCCCTTCGTAACATTTCGGTCTAACCAAAGTGAGCGATCGGTCCCACCGAGATTGCAATGTAAACTCTTTGTTTCCCTTTTGTAACATTTCGGTCTCACCAAAAAGAGCAAATCGGTCCCACCGAGTTTACCTGACCAACTCTCTGGAAAGCTTATTACCAAAATCGGTCTTACCGAGTTTGTGTAATCGGTCTTACTGAGATTACGTTATGCCCTAACCCTAATTGAATCGGTCTCACCGAGTTGCATGTCAGTCCCACCGAAAATCCTTACGGTCACTAGGTTTGCTAAATCTGTCCGACCGAGTCTGTTGAATCAGTCCCACCGAGTTTCGTAAATTGTGTGTAACGGTTAGATTTTGTGTGGAGGCTATATATACCCCTCCACCTCCTCTTCATTCGTGGAGAGAGCCATCAGAAGAAACCTACACTTCCAACTTACCATTTCTGAGAGAGAACCACCTACTCATGTGTTGAGGCCAAGATATTCCATTCCTACCATATGAATCTTGATCTCTAGCCTTCCCCAAGTTACTTTCCACTCAAATCTTCTTTCCACCAGATCCAAAACCTATGAGAGAGAGTTGAGTGTTGGGGAGACTATCATTTGAAGAACAAGAGCAAGGAGTTCATCATCAACGCACCATTTGTTACTTCTTGGAGAGCGGTGTCTCCTAGATTGGCTAGGTGTCACTTGGAAGCCTCCGACAAGATTGTGGAGTTGAACCAAGAAGTTTGTAATGGCAAGGAGATCGCCTACTTCGTGAAGATCTACCGCTAGTGAGGCAAGTCCTTCATGGGCGACGGCCATGGTGGGATAGACAAGGTTGCTTCTTCGTGGACCCTTCGTGGGTGGAGCCCTCCTTGGACTCGCGCAACCGTTACCCTTCGTGGGTTGAAGTCTCCATCAACGTGGATGTACGATAGCACCACCTATCGGAACCACACCAAAAACATCCGTGTCTCCAATTGCGTTTGAATCCTCCAAACCCTTCCCGTTACTTTCTTGCAAGTTGCATGCTTTAATTTCCGCTGCCTATATACTCTTTGCATGCTTGCTTGAATAGTGTGATGATTGCTTGACTTGTCCTAAGATAGCTAAAATCTGCCAAACTCTAAAATTGGGAAAAGGTTAAGTTTTTTATTGGTCAAGTAGTCTAATCACCCCCCCTCTAGACATACTTCAAGGTCCTACAAGTGGTATCAGAGCTTTGGTCTCCATTTTCTTTGATTTCCATTGCTTTTGGTGGTCATAGCCTTGGTTTCACAACCAAGGAGAGTATGGCGTCTAGCGAGGGAAATTATCACCATAGAGGTCCTTACTTTGATGGTACTAATTTTGCTAGTTGGAAGCATAAGATGAAAATGCATATTCTCGGACATAACCCCGCCGTTTGGGCAATTATTTGTATTGGCTTGCAAGGTGAATTCTTTGATGGGAGAGAACCAAACCGTGAAGCTAATGCAGAAGAATTGAAGATGCTGCAATACAATGCTCAAGCTTGTGATATCATGTTCAATGGATTGTGCCCCGAAGAATTCAACAAAATCAGCCGTCTTGAGAATGCAAAGGAAATTTGGGACACTTTGATTGATATGCATGAAGGTACCGAATCCGTCAAGGAATCCAAGTTGGATGTGCTCCAAAGTCAGCTTGACAAGTTCAAAATGAAGGATGGTGAAGGTGTCGCTGAAATGTACTCTAGGCTTGCTCTTATCACAAATGAGATTGGTGGCTTAGGGAGTGAAGAGATGACCGACAAGTTCATCATCAAGAAGATCCTAAGAGCATTGGATGGAAAGTATGATACCGTGTGCACATTGATCCAAATGATGCCAAACTACAAAGATCTCAAGCCAACGGAAGTCATTGGATGAATTGTTGCTCATGAGATGTCACTCAAGGATAAGGAGGAACTTCACAACAAGTCAACTGGTCACTACTAGGGAAAACCCTAGTAGTAGCGCGGGTTTTGAGGATAGAAGCAGCGCGGGTGGCCACGCTACTAATAAGGCGCTATAGCTAACTCATAGTAGTAGCGCGGCCCTAACCCGCGCTACTACTGTTGACGATATCAGCAGCACTTTTTAGGAACGCGCTACTATTAACTAGTTGTAGCGATTTCGCCATCCCTCGCTACTGCTATATCTTTCATCATTTTCCCATTACCCCTTTCCCTTTCAGTGTCCCTTTCAGATACTAGATACTAGGTACTACTAGTAGATATCAAATTCATAAACCATTACTAGGTAGTACTCCCTTCATTCCAAATTACTCGTCGTGGTTTTAGTTCAAACCACGACGAGTAATTTGGAACGAAGGGAGTACTAGATAACAATTTCATGCATAGTCAACATGCATCCTCAAGCAGTACAAGGTCATATCAACGACCATCGTCATATGTAGTTCTAGATGATGTCAACGACGATCATCATATGTAGTTCTAGATGATATAGCCACACACACATATGTAGTTCTAGATGATATAGCCACACACACACATATGTAGTTCTAGATGATATCGAAGACAATCATCATCCTCAAGCCTGGGCGGTTGGTGTTCCTGATAGTAATTAGGATGGCCTGTCCAACACGAAGATTCTTGCCATCGAGGAATTTCTTCCACCCAACCGAGTTTAAGTGTGTGCGACCGTCCGTGTCCACACGGTAAGTACAGGTTGTGACAGAGCCCCTTGCAGTAAGGCGTAGTCCAGCTGAGCCTTCTTCATCAGGCTCGATACCATAACTCACAGATATGCTCTTTGCCAATTTCTGAATAAGAAAAACATATCAATTAATAAATAGCCTCGCAAATAAGTACATATGGATTATCTACACTATTAATAGTTTCCTTAGATTCTACACTAATAAGCATGTGATCGAACTCTACACTAAAACATATCATCGACTAGATTCCACAAAACATACCATATCATTGGACTGTACACTAAGTAATTCATCGGATAATTTGTATTTGTAAGTATAACATACCATATCATGTTGATCAACCATGGTATTTGTCAAGCGGGTCACGAATGGCACCCTGACAAAGTCAGCACGTGGCGGAATTATGCCCCACAGGTTGGACACCTCCTCCTCACTCAGCCTTGTTCTTTGAGCTACGATGGCTTCATGAAGTGGGTCCTCATCATCTTCATCGAGTGGGTCCTCATTATCTTCATCATCTTCATCATCTTCCACCAGGTTGAGATAAATGACAGCTAGCTTGGGTCTTTCTGCTCGGAAGGAGAAGCTGATCAACATACCACCAGTAAGATGCATGCGAGCGACGAAATGGGCCCATCCATCTCCTCCAATCCGCAACATATTGCGTCCTTTCTCGACCTCCATAGTGTACGGTCCCCCAGGAGCCTCAAATGTCACAGTGTCTCCTATCAGCTTGTTGAATTATCAACCTCACGTTGCATGGGACAATCTGTGTAAGATAAGCAAAATGACACAATGCTATAATGCCAACACTAAAAATAAAATAGTTATTACATTTCATCTAATTTCTTACCGCCGCATGACAAAAACTCGGCTGGAAGTAGATGCCGAACAGCTTGCCAGTTGCAAGCCTGCTGGCGCATCTTCACTTGCACAGTCGACATAGTGGTGGTGGTGGTGGCGCCATTTTTCCTAAAGCAATATGAGCAAAGGATTAACGATCAACTAAATGAAAATGTTCTAAGTGAACTAAATCAACTAGCCTAGTAAATCAACTAAATCATATCAACTAAATCAAATGTTGCATATGAACTAGCGTACTAAATCAACTAACTCAAAATGTTCTAAGTCAACTAAATCAACTAGCCTACTAAATCAACTAAATCAAAATGTTCTAAATCAACTAAATCAACTAGCCTACTAAATCAAATAAATCAAAAATGTTCTAAATCAACTAAATGAACTAGCCTACTAAATCAACTAAATCAAAATGTTCTAAGTCAACTAAATCAACTAAATGAATTAGCCTACTAAATCAACTAAATCAAAATGTTCTAAGTCAACTAAATCAACTAGCCTACTAAATCAACTAAATTATATCAACTAAATCAAAATGTTGCATATGAGCAGGAGGGAGAAGGAGGGGCGACTCAAGGAGGGAGAAGAGAGTAGGATGGAGGAGGAAGGCGGAGCGAGGAGGGGCCGGCCGGTGCTGCCAGTTGAGGGAGGACGGAGGAGGAAGGCGGAGCGAGGAGGGGCCGGCCGGCGCGGCCAGTTGAGGGAGGACGGAGGAGGAAGGCGGAGCGAGGAGGGGCCGGCCGGCGGCGAGTGGAGAGGGAGGACGGAGGAGGATGCCGGTACCGAGTCCAGCAAGGAGGAGGAGGTGACGGCGCGCGGCGCAGACGGAGGAGGGGCGACGGGGGTGGACCGGCGCCCGGCGCAGAGGGAGAGGATTGAGTGGCTGTGTGAGTGGATCGGAATAGAGGAGATGCGGAGATGAATGGCTTAGCAGTAGCGCGCTTTAGGAAAAACCGCTACTGCTAAGCTATCTAGCAGCAGCGCCTTTCCCAATAAAGCGCTACTACTACGTGTCAGCATGTAAAAATAGACTTTGTTCAATATATCAAAAATACATTGATCATCAACGATCTTTTTGTGTACAATCTGATTTGTCAATATGAGTCCTCACCGGTTTAGGAACATGTGAAGACTCATACTGCAGCCACAAATTCTACACATAGAGTTCAATGAAGATCAAGTGCTTGTCAAAGTTTGAGAAGTAACATATTTAAGGTGGTAGAAACTCTCTTCACGGAGCGAGGTGGGACTAAATTTTTGTAGGAAACTTAGAAGTAGCGCTTATCTGAGAAATGCGCTGCTACTATGCTACGTAGCAGTAGCACGCGTCGCTATAACGCGTTGCTGCTATAACTAGCCTCGCGGCGGCCTCGTAGGAATTATAGCAGTAGCACGTCTTTGAGAGGACCCGCTACTGCTATATTTGTTTCAGCAGCGAGTTTCGTCTGTGCGCGCTACTGCTAGTTAGCAGCAGCGAGTTATTTTGACGCGTGCTGCTGAGAAGATTCTGTGTATAGGCTTTTCTCTAGTAGTGGGTGCTTACAAAGCCTCAAGTGAAGCCCCCACATCATCAAGTGAGAAACAAACCTTAAATGAAGAATTGAGCTTAATGGTGAAGAACTTCAGCAAATTCTACAAGAGTAGAAGCAAAGAAAGAAGCTCCAAGTCAAGGTCTTACAATGACAAAAGATCTTCTAGTCGCGAGCGCAATTGCTACAATTGTGGGAGACCCGGACACTATTCCAATGAGTGTACGACACCCTACAAAAAGGAGAGAAGATTCTCCAAGAAGAAGAAGCAAAAGAGAAGAATCACCACCAAGAGAGAGGAGGAGTAGAGATGATCATTATGAACAAAGACCCTCACGGAGAGCAAGGATTCGGAAAGGAAGGACAAGTCATCAAGGAGCTACACAAAACGAAGACATCAAGCTCATGTTGGTGAATGGGTATCCGGCTCCGACTCCGACAATCACTCCGAGAGAAGCTATCACTTCGACTCCGAATATACTCAAGATGAAGGTGTTTCCGGTCTAGCACTTGTGTCCACCAACTCCTACGACATATTTGATTCACCAAATGAAGGAACTGGAAGATGCTTCGTGGCAAAGGTCCAAAGGTAACACATCCTGTGTATGTTGATTTCAATAGTGATGAAGATGACTTGCTTGTGGATGATAATTTACTTGTTGACAACTCTAGTGATGAATACTATGATGAAACGTCAATTAATCATGCTAATCAAGATAAAACAAATGAAAATGATAAGGAGAAGATTGAGCTTCTAACTAAAGAACTAAACACTCTTAAGTTGGCTCATGAAAGTATCTTCGAAGATCAATGAGAACTTTTAAGGGCTCATGAGAAGTTACGCTTTGAAAAGCTCAATCTTGAGCAAGAACACGAGTTCTTAAAGGCAATCAATGATGATCTCCGCATGAAAAGTTCTTCTTACATTGCCAAGCATTTACTCTTATCTACTTACATGCCTCAAGTCAAGTCTAATAACAAGTACAAGAAAGATACTTCCTCTAGTAGTAACAATAATAATGTCAAATCCAATATTGTTGCTTCTAGTAGTTCTCTTGATTCTACTAATGATTCTCTTAGCCAAGTTACACTTGAGCAAGAAAATAGCTTATTGAAGGGAATTATAGAGAAAGGTGTTTACAAGTGCCTTGCCGGGAGTAAGCAATTCGAGGAAATTTTACGCAAGCAAGGAAGGCACCGAAAGAATCAAGGTGTTGGTTTTGAATGAAAGTTCAATGCAAAGGGAGTTGAGTGGGAAGAAGATCAATACCCCAAGACGAAGTTTGTTCCTCAACAAGAGAAGTATGATCCTACTTCCTTCAAGGGAACACAAGTACAAGATGATCTTCCACCACAAGACCACAAGAACAAAGGCAAGGACAAGCTCCAAGAAGAGATTGATGCATTTGGAGAAGCACCTAAAGCCTTGTTCAAGTGGGTTCCCAGGACTACGTCAAGTTCTACTTCATCAAGTACAACTACAACTCCAAGGATTCCCATCAAGATGATGTGGATCCCGAAGAAGAAGAACTAGAGAGTTCTTGAGGGTGACTCCGCCAACATTCTTCACTCATATCATTATGGCAAGAACAAGTGCAATCAACTTCCACATCTTGCACTAGTTCAACGAGTCACAAATCCTCATGTTGGTAAGGGAAGGGACAAGGTAACCTAATGATTTCATGGACATCATTTTGTGTGTGCATCACTCTATGTCTATGGATATTCTTGTTTGTTCATTGTGTGACTAACCCATGTAGGTAAGTTGAAAGTGCAACTCGCTCCAAAGGATTGCTCCAAATGATCTACATCAACATTGAGCATCCACATCTTCAACACCTACATGAAGTCATCATCGACAAAACCCAAGGTTAGCTCATCCCTCCAAGGGGGGATCTCACATCTAGGGGGAGCTTAACTCTAAGAATTGAGTCAAATCAACTCTAATGGTGTGAACATGTCAATGCATTATGTAAAAGTGGTAACCCCACTTCAGCTTAAACGATGAGTAAGACCTATGATCAAATGTTTTTCATTTGACTCCTAAGTCAATATACTCATATATAGATGACCTAGTCATCGCCAATTGTTTGATAGATGCTAGAATTGGTTGCATATGCTTTGCCACATATTTCATTTGCCATCTTATTGTGTGAGCATGTTGGTGCATATTTTAATCATTCAAGGACATCCACTTGTTGTTTTGATTGTTCGGCTTCTTTTCTCTTTGCCAAGTGGATGGACAAGAATGCCTAAGAACATTCTCTAGCTATCTATGCTTTTCTCGTCTCAAACTCTATTCATTCTACATCACAAAATTTGATCAAGTCAGATTCGAACCACTCTGTGTGAGGAGCACTCGGAGTCCCCAATTCTTTATAGACATAAACTTCCAAAATCTCTTTGTGATTCTCGGTCTGACCGATTCCTCCATTTCGGTCCTACCGAGATCACTAAGTCGATCTAAGTTTTCAATCTCGGTGCAACCGATTTGAACTTTTCGGTCACACCGATTTGCTGTACAGAACATGTTATACTAATTAGTAAGTTTAGGAACTATGTTCCAAACTGAGCTTAGACAAAGAGACAGGGATGTATTGACAGAGTGTTGTGTTTTGTGCTATTAGTTCAGGGAAAAAAAGAAGATACTCATCATGGGTTATGAAGTAGACAGAGTACACAAGATGCCTACCATGGTCTATGAAGTACAGGCAAAAAGGTGCCACTTGCCGTCGGTGCTTTCTTGTCATGACGAACATGCCAAGCAACGCGACTATGTGAGAAGGGTCAGCATTAGCGGGAGTAGGGTATGGATGGGGAAGGACCAACAGTATCTTCACTTCTGCTGCTGATTTGTTTCTATCCTAGTACAATTAGTTGACCATCTCAGTACAGCTATTATTGGGTGTGCCAAAACTAGATGCTTGGCTGCCTTATTATTATCACTAGTGCTTTGTTTCTAGATTGCTCCTTCAGTCCAACCTGACCCCGCGTCCCACTCAGCCATTCGGTCTGACATCATCTTCGTATTCTTCTTCTCCTCCCACTCCACATGATTTTTGCCCATTTTTCAGTTCTACACAAACGCTGCTTCTAATGGGTGTATGTGTGATTATTGGTTCGTGCTTGTCTTAGTTAGTGCTAGGAGGAAATTTTAGAAAAAAATGTGTTAATGGAGATGCATGGGAGTTGTGCCTCAAGTGTTTTCTTTTGTAACTGACGACACCAAGGTGGAGGGAAATTTTGTTCTTCAGTTATACGGAATTATTCATCGTTCATCAGTTGCTTAGAGGATGGTTTCCTTGGAGAAACATCTCTACTAAATTAGGTGTTGAAAATGTTTTCTTGTGAATATTTCAGTGGGGGCTCAGTTGCTGCTCTAAATCGAACAATTTGGAGGAGGAATGTGTGAGAAAAAAGTCTCCCAATGATGACAAGGTTAGCCATGTATTCCTATTCTTTTAGTTATCTCTATTTCAACCATACAATCCAGCTAGCATAAGGTGGAGAAGGCAAAAAGAGTGGAGACACTGAAATTCATATTTGGCATAGTAATAAACAGTCAGAACCTTTACGGTCTTGCAACATATTCATAATCAATATTCTACTCCAGTCAGATTCTATGTAAATCCTATTAGTCATGGCTTGTCTAAAAAAATATAATGAGGACATAAATAAGTGAGTGGGAGGATTTCAAATTATAGAAGTAAACAATCCTTGAGAAGGAATTAATTTCTGACTTTCTGTCCAATATTTTTTCTCAGGAAATTAAACTAAAAAATAATTCAAGAGAGATTAGAGGAAGTGTCAGACACATTTACGATGTAGTCATTTTTTGAACTGTTTGCTGCGAAATTCTTACGTTTCGAATGGAATGGTTACCATGCATCCAGGCTTATGTATAGCAAGATTGTATGGTGTTGGAGATCACAAGAACGCATGCACTGTAGTGTCCACCTGTTGTCACTTCCCATCTCCTATATTTTTCCGTCTCTAGCTCAGTCGGTTGTGCCTTGCTAATGAACTTCTATTATTTGATGAAACAAATGAAAAACGCCCTGCTGGTGCTTGTGAATTGAGGCAAATGATGCACTGGTTTTGTGCTTAGCTCACTCCATTGTTGCACTGGTTTGTGCCTCGGAATAGAGTAGGTTTATCAGTCCAACATGCATTTTTTCATAAAAATAAAATGTAAATGACAGTTTGATGTGTGTGTGTGTGCAAGAAACGGAAAAGTCGATTTGAATTAAAAACAAATGATCAGTTCGAACTAAAGAAAATGATCAGTTTGAATTAAAGAAAATGATCAGTTTGAATTAAGGATCCGTTTGAATTAAAAACAATGATCAGTTCAAATTTAAAAGCCAGTTTGAATTAAAAACAAAAAAGAAAAAAACGGCTCCAAAAAATATAAACATGGTAGTCTGAATAAAAACAATGACCAGTTCGATGTTTCAAAAAAGGTTTGAATCTAAAAATCCAGCCACCACCTCGTCGCCATCTCCTCCCTGACCCCTGTCGCTGTCTAGCCCTGCCTCCCACGCACCGTCGGAGGCCCCCGCGCAGGTCGTCCTAGCTCCTCCCAAGACCAACGCATGCAACCGCTGGCAACCTGGCCCCTGCACGTCACTGCCGGCCGCGTTCCTCTGTGCCTCCCTGATCCACCGCGCATCGCTACTGCTGCTCTGGCGCCCAGACCGTTCACAGCCGCCACACCAGTCCGTTCGCCACTTCATGTGTTAGGTGTATGCTTTATTTTATGATCTGGACGCTGCTACAATTCTGAATTTATTGTTGAGTCGTACTAGTACTGATGAAATGTCATCAGTTCAAAAGTCCCGGGATGTACCGATAGAATTCTGAAAATGTGACTACATAATTGTTTTCTTGTGCTACTACATCATCAGTTCAAAGTGTACTGAAGATACAACCCTAGGTGTGTTGTGGTGCGTGCTTAATTGGTTATTGGTGTGTGTAGGGTATGACCGGCGACAAAGACTAGGTGGCACGTGTACCATAGCGACGAGACTGAGGTATGATGCAGATGTGTGTGGTGAGCTCTCGTTTCATTAGTTCAAGTGCTTACCCCTTATAAAGTTTAGAGAAAAAACATTATGTTGCTTATTGCTCGGCCCTATAAGGAGCGAGCGGAGGAATTCCCACCTAATCTGCCTTGTCCCTCGACCTGATCCTCAACACCAGCCCGCCACTGCGAACTCTCCTCCCACAGTGTGCCGTCGGTGCCTCAACCTCCCCCAGCGCATCACCGCGGCCCCTCCTGCCCCAGCGCGCCGACAGGGCCTCCCCCTCCCCCAGCGCGCCATCGGGGCCTCCCCCTCCCCGCAGCGCGCCATCGTGGCATTTGTCCAGCACACAAACAGAGTGTGAGGTACCAAAGAACGTCAGGCAGGAGGATTTTGGAAGAAATGACAGAGGTACACACAGCCGTGAGACTTGGTGCATTATAGCTTTCACTGGAAGAACTGTCTGTTTTCTTTATTATCTTTTACCATGTACATATAATTCGCTTTATAATTTGTTGCTTGTGTACAAATGACTTGCATCTGGTGTACAAACAAATCTATTTTCAATTTCAGAAATTTCAAAAAGAGTAGTCTTGAAAGTACAAGGGCAAAAGTTACCGGGTTCAACAAAAACGAAAATGTTAGTTTCTCTTTTATGTGATCTTCAGTTCTTCCCCGCGCTCTTTTGTGATGCTCTGGCAATAAGATGACTATAGTTATAGAAAAAACAGTACAAACTTTTTGAAAAGTTTATTTTTTGAACTTCTCCCAATTAATATACTGAACTTGATTATCTTTTTAACAGTACTTGCATCAGCTCGTCGGAATTGGTGTGTGTGCTTGTAACACAATCAGTTCAGATATCGAGAGACCATAAGTTTATTGACAAATATGTATATTAGTTCATGTCTCAAGAGTCCATATTTTGTAAGGCCAGAAAATGCAATGGCTTAGTACATCACAGCAGCTCTCCGATGCAGAAAGGATCGCTCTTCTCAAGTCAGCAGCTAACCAAACTGTGTAAGTTTTCATAAATTCATTCTAGTGTCAAACGTTGGTGAGATTCTGATCAAGACTTTTGTCTATTCTAGCAACTTTGGGGTAGCTCAGTCAATATAGGAGCTGTGCAGTAAACAACTTCAGTCGAGAAATCAGCAAGTTGTAATGCATAGTGTCTTCCAGGCACTTGTCCTAATTCCTAAAATATTCTACTCAACTTCAGCGCCATGCTCAGTCCAACCACATGGCTTCAGGGTGCGCGAGTTCATCGCCATCATTAGTTCAGAGACTCTGCCACTGCGTGTGTCGCGACCATGGCCACCTGCGTCACTGCGTGCTTCGTCAACAGCCTCCCGCGCAAGGAAAAGCAACAGGTGTAGAGCCGTCTAAGACGCTATGTTCTAGCGAGGTGGCTTATTATGTTTGTCAGCTTGTAGTACTTTGGCCGCAATGTACTTGTGTATCTTTTTCTGAACGGAGCATGACAGAGATTATGTCATTATGAACTTTGATTGTGATGGTACTACAAACTCTATTAAAACACCAGTAATCCATTTTTACTGTTACTTATCTTTTATACATTTCATATGGATTGTGCTCCCTATTACGAACTGTGGTACAAAAATGCACTGTGCTCACCATTTTCTTTTAGTTTGTTAGTTTGTAATGCTTTAAAAGAGAGGAGGTAAAAGTGAACCATTCAGTTTTGTATTATAAAAAGTGTTAACGTGAGAAACTTCAAAAACGCCTTGTTTAATAAGTTCTGCTTGTTCTATGTATAGTATTTATTGAGCTAAAAATGGTATGGTACATACATTCTCGTTGATCTCATTGTAATCGTCCTTTTTTTGTGAGTTTCCTGATGCAAGTTTAATGGTAGTCCAAATGGGAGAAGGTGATCCGTCAAAAGTGTAATTATGTGACCAAAAACGGTGGACCGTTCTACAAAGGAGAAACGGTTGAATTAAAAATATTGATCAGTACAAGTTAAAAATGGTGGTCCGTTCGGAATAAAAGAAATGGTAGAAATTCAACTTGTAAAAGTTCAAGCAAAAAGAAACCCCATGCAATTCATATGTGAGAAGTACAAGTCGTAAAATAAGAGAAGTCCAGAACATCGTTGTAAAAAAATGTTTAGTTCAAAAAAAATAATAAAAAACATTTTCTTTTTGAAAAAACTATCCTTCAGTTCGATGATATAAACCATGCAAGTACAGGGACGACGATACACTAAACCATTGAAAACTTACGAGCAAACAGATTACCCAAAATAGAGCAAAGTCTAATTAGTGAAAATACGCATAGTACAAATCCATGCAAACAATAGTTCAAGTACTCTTTTTTTTGGAACCTATCAAAATTACTCTCCGAAGAATACATCAGCACAAACGTACACGTAGATCAGTACAAGTACTCTGTTTTTTCTGACGGAAAAACAACATGATGGGTCTCACCGTAATCCAAATTACTCTTCAACAGTTGCGAATTTGAAAAACATTCAACATGACTAAGTTTTATATTTTCGATATCTATCCAACCGTATATTATTTGCCTCATTTCGACAAAGTTTAAAAAAAATCGCTTTCGAAGTCAAATTTGACCGTATTCGAATTTGTTTTTAAATCGTAAGGAATTAGAAAAACATTTCAATACGAAAAAGTTGCGCATTTTCCATAGCTTTTCAACGCTGTATCATTTGCATAAATTCGACAAACCGTTTGCAAAAAATCACGAAAATACGTTTCGCCCAGAATTTCGTCGTTTTCCAAATTACTTTTAAATCGTATAGAATTAGAAAAAACATTAGATATATGGAAAATGCAGATTTTCACTAGCTTTCTAACGCCATCTTATTTGCTCAATTCCGACAAACCGTTTGAAAATTGAGTCCAAAATACGATTCACGTTTTCGGTTTTGAAAAATACGGTTTTTTCAAAACTGCTCTCAAACCATAATGATTTTGCAAAAACGTTCAATATGCTTGAAATACAGTTGTCAAGAGCTCTCCAATGATATATTAAATGCCCCATTCCAAGAAAAAAATTGCAAAAAAAATTGAACTAAAGAAAACGATCTGTTAAACAGAACCGAAAGTGTCAGCTCAACCGCTCGAAAATCATCAGTACAACCGTCTGGAACCGTCAGTTCAAGTAGGGTAACAGAATAATATTTTGTTACGCATAACAGAATAGCCCAGATGTATATATATATATATATATATATATATATATATATATATATATATATATATATATATATATATCCTAGCTATTCTGCAACCCATTCCTGAATAAGCTATTCAGGAACCGTTCCTAACTGCACGAGAACACACAGCTAACTTTGTGAACTATACTAGTTAACTGTCGGGCGGACTTTTTCTCGCATCGTTTTGTTGCTCTATTTTTGGGTCGTAATTATTTAACCACTGCTCCGATTGATGCAACTGTTATACCGTTGGATAGCTATTGGGAAGGAGCAAAAAAATCATTTTCGTGTTTTCCCAAAATCGATCCGGTTTTTAAACAAAATTCAAAAAATTGAAAATCCATCAAACGAGTTTTCAATGTTTTTGTGAAAGAATTTGCAAAGCTTTTGACGGAATGATGTGTATGATATAGCATTAGAAAAGGTACTGATTAGCCCAAACTTTGGCATATATAACATGTTTTCAGATTTACTATGGTTTAAGAGCAGTTTTCAAAAAACCAACATCATTTTCGACATTTTTTGCCCGAACTGCTACAGTAAATGCTAACTGCTCACGCGGAATAGCTAACGGACATATGCTGACAAGCTAACTGCTGAGACTGAAGAAAATTGTTTTTTTTTGTTCTATACTTTTATCGTCAGGTCAAGTTAACTTCTGGGAGTGAAATAGCTAACTGCCAGGAATCTCAACAGTTAGCACCAAGTTAACTGCGGGACTAAAATGTTTTTTTATTAGGACACACTAACTGTGGGTATGAAATACCTAACTGCACGTAATGAGCAAGCTAACTGCAATGGTTGATAACACTTTTTTGCTTCTTTTGTTTTTAATTTTTTTTCCTTTTTTCGTGGTCAAGTTAACCGCCGGGACTGGAATAGCTAACTGTCAAGACTGCGATAGTTAACTGTGAGGATTGAAAATACTTTTTTTTTTGTTTTTTGGCCGGTTCAAGCTAATGGCGGGAGTAAAATAGCTAACTGCCAAGGATTGCGGCAATTAACACCGAGTTAAAATATTTTTTGTATCTCACGCAAGCAGGGGCTTGGTTAACAAATTGAACCCTCTAATTAGATTGCTATTTTTTGTACCTCATGCAAGCAGGGGCTTCAAAATCATGGTTGTGTACATCACTTAATTTTTTGGACGCAAGAGTACTGCAACCAGTCCCTGAACTAACTGCTCCATCAAACTGAGCTTTGGCAAACTGCGCACCATGGATCGCGCCACTGGCAGCATGGGGGCAAGAGCTAATTGAGCAGTGGTCTCTATTTCCTTTTTACATAACTATCAGTAAAGAAAACTGCTCCGTGAAACTAAGCTAAGTTATCCATGAAATTGAGCTAGCTGTAGAGAGGTCACTCCACCAGTAAATCCCCGGCGCAACGGAGCAGAAGTTAACTGCTAACAGGAAAAATAATATTCACTGGATCCCCAAAATAATAAACCGGATAGGGATGTCTTGACTCTTGACACAACATTATTTTGCAAGTAAGAACTAAACATGCTAGCTACAGATAACCTCCAAATAATTGCCAACTACAGAGGCTGGGTCAAAGGAGTAGAAGAAACACAAAATCTAATCGTCGGAGATCCACACCATGAACTGCTCGAGGACGATAACCATCTAGGACATGAAGAGTAAGTTAACTGAAGGAGGCAAAGAGTTTTAGCGCTACTGAAGTTAACTGAAAAGCAGGAAGTTACCACTGGAACAAGCTTCTGCGCCTCCAGTGGAACGACAACATGGGGAAGGTGTCACCGGAGCTGGAGCCCGGGATGGGCAGGGATATGTTATCAGAGTGGGAGTAGGCCACCCACCACGGGCCTAAAGAAGGGCGTGCTCCACCCACCTCCCCACGGCATCTAGTTAACTACCTTTTTCGTTATTGAGTAAAATTTTAGTTGTTGTGTACTCTAACTTCCATGTGTATTTAAACCTAACTCCTTTATCACATAACTGCATTATTTAAGCTAACTGCCCCACAGTTTCTAACTCCCTTATGCACTCAACCCTAACTGCTTTGTACACATAACTGCATGATGGTGGAACACCTAACTGCAGATGTTAGCAGAACATCATTTTTGTTATCTTTTTTTGGGGCGGCAGAACAACGTGCAGTTCTAGCTTTCTCACAGTTATCTGTACAAGTATCTGCACCTGCCTTATCATCGCTCTGACTAGACTGGTGTTCTTGAGCTTGTGGATATCGCAGACATCGTGTTTTAGGCCCTAGAACAAAGACTTGCTCGAGTTCTCGCTCGCAGTCATCTTGAGGAACAAGCTTAGTCCAGCATTCAGTGTGATCATCACTTACATCGGCAGCATCCATGTGTTCATCATCATCTTGTGCAGGTCCATCATCAACCTAATTTATTCACAAACACGATTGCTTTTATGAAATTTTACAAGTAAAAAGATAACTACAGAAATTTGAAAACTCTCCCCGTACGCAAAACAAGTAAATTGTTACGCAGTTAACTGTCACACTCTACCTCATTGATTGTCTCCAGGACGCTTGATTGGTGTTGACTATTCTTCAGGCGCGGCACAGGTTTGCAATTGCGTCCAGTAACTCTTTCATTCATTGGCGCCTGTGGTGGATACCTTGCAGTTTGCACCACCACTGGTTTTAATACATAAACTGGGTCATTCTGCACGGGGGAGTTTTGTGTGTCGACACGTATAGTCCAGCTAGTCAGGTCATCATCGTCTTCATCAGGTGCCATTTTTTTACTACAAGCAGTGAAGAAAACTTTTCATAGTTAACTGCGCAAATGCAACCAGAAGCCCACAGAGCTAACTGAATGCTTTCTCCAACAGATAACTTCAGATTTTTATACACATCACAAAACTGATAGGGACGCAACCAGCTAACTGCACGCAAAACTCAAGCACAAGCAAAGCACGTTTTCTAGCTCAAACTACACAAGCCCATAGAGCTAACTGAATGTTGTCTCAAACATCTAACCTCAGATTTTATCGAGAGTACCAACTGACAGGGATGCAAACTAGCTAACTGCACGCAAAAATCAAGCACAATGCTAACTGCACAATGCAACTTGCAAGATCTGCCGTCGATGATTCAAACAACAAACATTTGGGGGAATCAAAGAAAAAGAAGATGTGAGAGATCCAAAGCTTATTAGGGGGTGGAATCCAGAAGTGATGATCTAACCGAGAATCGGTGGCCTCCATCGTGATGAAGCGGATCGAATCCAGAGCTCGAGGCGGATTCAAAGCTACAGGTTAGGTGGGGGACGCACCCGCCGGTGACGGGCGCTCTCTCGCGCCGGCTATCGCCGCCGCTCGCTCGCGCGAGGTCGATTCGAAGCTACAGGTTAGGTGGGGGCCACCGCCGGCGCCGTCGCTTGCTTGTGTGAGGTGGATTCGAAGCTACAGGTTAGGTGGGGGAATCGACTCTGGGATCGGGCGCCGGATTTGTAGGGGAGAGGTGGGAGGCCGAAGGGATCGGGATAAGCTCGAATCCTTTGTCTAGTTTCCAAATCGGGGGGGGGGGGGGGTTCCTCAATAGCTTATTCAGGAACTCTAGAGGGGGATTTCTAAATAGTCCAACCTATATATATATATATATATATATATATATATATATAGACACACACACACACACAAATGTTTCCTACAAGCAGTGGTAGGTACCACCACTTGTGTTTTGTATGTTGTATGTAATATCTATCGAAACCAAGAGTATGTACGTGTAGTATGTAGTATATAACAATGATTAGGTAGTATATATACTAATTTTTAGGTAGTATGTACCATGTTTTGAGTATGCTCTTTTTTACGTACAAATATATACGTATTTCACAAACATAACAAAAACTATGGGCTCATAAGCAATTTTTTCATGTAACTTGCTTTCAAATATCTTAGGTATAGTATATGAACATATTTAAAATAATAAAATAGTATATATATAATACAACATGGTAGTATATGAGATATGTGGGGTAACTACCACCGGGCGGTAGGATGAATAGAGGATCAAAAACAAATTGATAATGTATCATACTATCTTGTCGGACATGCTTCAATGCTGGCGGCTACTGCCCAAGCCGCAGAGGTTTCTGAGCTCAATCGGAAGCTTCGGCTAGCCAATGAGGGACTCGACCGCGTCAATAAGCGGTTTGACGATATCCAAGGTATGCGACAATAATACAGTCCTGAAGTGATATGTGTGCTAAGTCTTTTAATTTACTAAATGTTATGATTATACTCACAGTTGGTGAAGCCGAGGTCGAGTCCCTCAAGAGCGCCCTCACCCAAGCCAAGAAGGAGGCGGAGGTGAGCAAGGCGGCTGCTGACAAACCGGCCAAGGAGTTAGAAGTGGATCAAACCACCCGTCGAAGACATGAGGCGCGGGTGGGGGAGGTCGAACAGGAGCTCAAGGATGCTATTTCTAAGTGCGAGTCCTTGGAGCATAAGAGTTCGGAACAAGCTTCCGAGCTCACCAAAGCTCTTGAGAGCATGAAGGAAGCCCGGGTTGAGGTCCAGGGCACTTGCCAAGAGATCCAAGAGGCGATGCAAATAGCGGCTGGTAAGTCCTTTCTTATGCAGAGTAAATTTACAAGGAAGAGATACATTTTACTGACCCGAGTTTGGAGTTCCCCAGGCGCCTTTGCGGATCTACCGAGTAGTATTGCCGACGCCACTGAGTTCTTCCACACCGAAGAGGGGAGTTCAACGAAGAAGCTATTCTGGTCACAGTACCTTGTGCCAGAGTATCCGGCACCCCTCAACAATCAGTTGAAGCAGCTGACGGAGCTGCACAGGGTGGCTGGACTAGCCATGAAGGACGTGGTAGTCCGTCTTTGGCCAGCCGAGCCCATACTCAGTGGCTACTTCGGACTTGTGAAGCGGCTGGTCGAGGCGTGTCCTCTGATTGACGCCATCAAGCGGTCGGTCTGCATAGAAGGTGCCCGGATGGCCTTCGCCCAAGTCAAGGTACAATGGGCGAAGATGAAAGCCACCGAGATTGCCACCGCAGGGCCACCTGAGGGCAAGGATCACCGACAGCCAGAGAAGTACTTCAGCGAGGTCCTCTAGGGAGCCTGCATTGTAGAGGGTCAGTGCTCAAAGGTCATCATATTTTATTAGTAGAGTCCAATTTGTAAGAGTTATTGATAACCCACAATATAGGGGATCGCAACAGTTTTCGAGGGTAGAGTATTCAACCCAAATTTATTGATTCGACATAAGGGGAGCCAAAGAATATTCTCAAATATTAGCAGTTGAGTTGTCAATTAAACCACACCTAGATAACTTAGTATCTGTAGAAAAGTATTTAGTAGCAAAGTAGTATGGAAGTAACGGCAACAATAGCAAAAGTAATAGTAGCAGTTTTGTAGTAATTGTAACAGTAGAAATGGTAAAGTAAATAAGCAAAGCACAATATGTGAAAAGCTCATAGGCATTGGATCGGTGATGGATAATTATGTCGGATGCGATTCCTCATGTAATAGTTCTAACAAAGGGTGACACAAAACTAGCTCCAGTTCATCAATGTAATGTAGGCATGTATTCCGAATATAGTCATACGTGCTTATGGAAAATAACTTGCATGACATCTTTTGTCCTACCCTCCCGTGGCAGCGGGGTCCTAGTGGAAACTAAGGGATATTAAGGCCACCTTTTAATAGAGTACCAGACCAAAGCATTAACACATAGTGAATACATGAACTCCTCAAACTACGGTCATCACCGAGAAGTATCCCGATTATTGTCACTTCGGGTTGTCGGATCATAACAGATAATAGGTGACTATAGACTTCCAAGATAGGATCAAGAACTCACATATATTCATGAAAACATAATAGGTTCAGATCTGAAATCATGGCACACGGGCCCTAGTGACAAGCATTAAGCATAGCAATGTCTTAGCAACATCAATCTAAGAACATAGTGGATACTAGGGATCAAACCCTAACAAAACTAACTTGATTACATGGTAAATCTCATCCAACCCATCACCGTCCAGCAAGCCTACAATGGAATTACTCACGCACGGTGCTGAGCATCATGAAATTGGTGATGGAGGATGGTTGATGATGACGACGGCGACGAATCCCCCTCTCCGGAGCCCCGAACGGCCTCCAGATCAGCCCTCCCGAGAGAGATTAGGGCTTGGCGGCGGCTGCGTATTGTAAAACGTGATGAAAGTTTCTATCCAATTTTTTTCTCCGCGAAAGCAAATATATGGAGTTGGAGTTGAGGTCGGTGGACGTCCAGGGGGGCCACGAGGCAGGGGGCGCGCCCTAGGGGAGGGGGTGCGCCCCCACCCTCGTGGACAGGGTGTGGGCCCCCTGACACTGATTCTTTCTCCAATATTTTTTATTAATTCTGAAAAGTTGCTCCGTGGATTTTCAGGTCATTCCGTGAACTTTTATTTCTGCACAAAAATAACACCATGACAATTCTGCTGAAAACAATGTTAGTTCGGGTTAGTTCCATTCAAATCATGCAAGTTAGAGTCCAAAACAAGGGCAAAAGTGTTTGGAAAAGTAGACACGACAGAGACGTATCAAATCCCCAAGCTTAAACTTTTGCTTGTCCTCAAGCAATTCAGTTGACAAACTAAAAGTGATAAAGAAAAACTTTTACAAACTCGGTTTGCTCTTGTTGTTGTAAATATGTGAAGCCAGCATTCAAGTTTTCAGCAAAGATTATGAACTAACCATATTCACAATAACACTTAGGTCTCTTGTTTACTCATATCAATGGCATAATCAACTAGAGAGCAATAATAATAAAACTCAGATGACAATACTTTCTCAAAACAATCATAATATCATATAACAAGATGGTATCTCGCTAGCCCTTTCTAAGACCACAAAACATAAATGCAGAGCACCTTAAAAGATCAAGGACTGACTAAACATTGTAATTCATGGTGAAAGAGATCCAGCCATAGTCATACCCAATATAAACTAATAGTAATGCATGCAAATGACTATGGTGCTCTCCAGCGGGCATTTTTAATAAGAGGGTGATGACTCAACATAAAAGTAAATAGATAGGCCCTTCGCAGAGGGAAGCAGGGATTTGTAGAGGTGCCAGAGCTCAATTTTGAAATAGAGATAAATAACATTTTGAGCGGTATACTTTCACTGTCAACATAACAACTATGAGATCTCGATATCTTCCATGCTACACACATTATAGGCGGTTCCCAAACAAAATGGTAAATTTTATACTCCCCCACCACCAACAAGCATCAATCCATGGCTTTCCTGAAACAACAGGTGCCTCCAACTAGCAACAATCCTGGGGGAGTTTTGTTTAATTATTTTGATTTGATTTTGAGCATGGGACTGGGCATCCCGGTTACCAGCCATTTTCTCGTGATTGAGGAGCAGAGTCCACTCCTCTTGAGAATAACTTACCTAGCATGGAAGATAAAGACAACCCTAGTTTATACATGAGCTGCTCGAGCATACAAAACAGAATTTCATTTGAAGGTTTGGAGTTTGGCTCATACAAATTTACTTGGAACAGCAGGTAGATATCGCATATAGGAAGGTATGGTGGACTCATATTGTATAACTTTGGGGTTTATGGAGTTTGGATGCACAAGCAGTATTCCCACTTAGTACAGGTGAAAGCTAGCAAGAGACTGGGAAGCGACCAACTGAGAGAGCGACAACAGTCATGAACATGCATTAAAATTAATCAACACCTAGTGCAAGCATGAGTAGGATATAATCCACCATGAACATAAATATCATGAAGGCTATGTTGATTTTGTTTCAACTACATGCGTGAACATGTGCCAAGTCAACTCACTTGGATCATTCAAAGGAGGATACCACCCTATCATACCACATCACAACCATTTTAATAGCATGTTGGCACACAAGGTAAACCATTATAAGCACCTAGCTAATTAAGCATGTCATAAGCAACTATAATCTCTAATTGTCATTGCAAACATGTTTATTCATAATAGGCTGAATCAGGAACGATGAACTAATCATATTTACAAAAACAAGAGAGGTCGAGTTCATACCAGCTTCTCTCATCTCAATCAGTCCATCATATATCGTCATTATTGCCTTTCACTTGCACAACCGAACGGTGTGTATAATAATAATAGTGCACGCGCATTGGACTAAGCTGGTAGTTGCAAGCATTCAATTCAAGGGAGAAGACAAAGTAATATGGGTTCTAAGTTAAATCAACAATCATGCATATGAGAGCCACTAAACATTTTCATTATGGTCTTCTCCTCTCCACCCCCAAAAGAAAGAAAAGAAATAAAACTATTTACACGGGAAACCTCCCAACAAGCAAAAGAAGAACGAGAAATCTTTTTGGGTTTTCATATTAATTACTACTACAAGCATGGAGAGTAAAACTAACGAATCTTTTTTGTTTTTTTAAGGTTTATCAAGCACATAAGAAGAAAGCTAGAAAAAGAAATTGAACTAGCATGGATGGTACAATGAAAAAGTATGAGCACCGATGAGGGAGTCCTAGATTAGAGGGTATCCGGACAGCCGGAATATATACATCGTCCGGACTATTGAAGTGTCAGGACCCCGACTCAATGCCACATCGATCTACCACGTAACACCTCATATCACTTTGCGGCCTCACGCACGGTATCCCCACGGGTGTCGCCTTACCTTTGCCCGGGACCGTTTGCGCCTTTTGGCACACATATATGATAGTGTCGCTAGCATCCATATGATAAGGAGCCCGGGCTAACATGGCTAGTCGTGAACCCAAACTGGCACTAACTTACAGGGACAGGCATACATGACCCAACAACGAACGTGTCGGTCATCAGCGAGTGAATCCGGGCTGTAGCAACTGGGCTAGCAGGACTCCGGTAAACCGGGCTATAGCAGGCTAACAGGACTCCGGTAGACACCGCGTGACATTTCCCCGAAGGGACAGACAGAGGAACGAAGAAGGACACATGCCGGCCAGCCTAAGTGATCCGGAGCAGTAGCAAGCTACCAGGGCTCGATGGAAGCACTAGGAGACATTTCCCGGTAAGAGAGGCTACTAAGGATAAACAACTAGATAGTCATATCCCACACATAGCAGTACACATTACACGTACGCATAACATGCAAGTATGTGATGTACAACATGGCATCACAGCATAACTCAACAACTCATATAGATAAAGGCTTAGAAGAGCCGTCATAGCATTAATTGCAAACAGGGGTCACAAGACCCATCATACAGAGCATACAAGCAACAAGCGGAAGCATTACATGTCTGGGTACAGACATCTACAAATGAAAAAAGGCTGAAGAGCCTGACTATCTACAACATCCGATCAAGATCGTAGCTGAGGTACAAGCTACTTGTCGAAGTCCCCGAGAACACTAGTAAGACCGAAGTCTCCGCTGCAAAAACATAAATAAAGCAACATGAGTACAAAGGTACTCATCAAGACTTACATCAGATCCTATCATACATGCACTTGTATCAAGAAGGTAATGTGGGGTTTAGGTGCAGCAAGCCAGCTTTGACTCTGTGGCTATCCTATTCTACGACTACCAGAACTTCTTTGAGGTGATACGGCGCACACGAGTCCACTAATCACCACACAATACACTACTATGGATTCATCCCCGTCTCCCTACGAGAAGGCCATCCATAGCACTCACACTTGTCTTGAGAATTTTATAGTATCCACTTCAAGTTGTCTATGTACCATGTAAGCATCCAAGAAGTCCATAACCGCGTACCTGGCTATTCGAATAGATCATGTTAACCCTGCAGGGGTGTACTTCTTCACACACGCTCTCGCCACTTACCGCCATGTACACGTCATGTATCTCGGCAACCTTCAAGCGGAAGCCTGGCGAGGGTTTCGGCCATAACCTGACTAACCACACAAGACTCTAGCCCAGGTTTATCGCCTATTCAGGTTCCATCCGCAAGGAGATCCGGCCGGGGTATCGCTCACGGCCGCAAACAATCTGTGCAGGGTTCCCGAGCCCACCATCCGGGTGCCACTCGGTACACCAGGCCACGTGTGCCTAGTCTGTCCCAAGCCCACCCTGCCGGGTGCCACTTGGTAGAAAAATAGCACTACCTACAAACACCAGAAACTAGTTGCGACTCCTGGACAGAGACCAAGTTGTTTAATAAGTCGAGAGAGTCAATTAAGGATCCCAATGTGTGGTAGTATCGAGTCATTGGACAACATACATAGAACTCAGTGCTTAAGGACGGTTCCAGTGAGACAACCCAGCATGTACTCCTACATGGCCTCTCACCGCTACCTTTACCAAATCGTGTTCACACACTTCACTCTCAGCATCAGAACATATCGTAACACTCCAATTCATTCCCAATGAATCAGACCTGACACAACTCTAAGCAATAGAAGGCATAACATGGTAGGAAAACAACATGGCTCAATCAACTCCTACACATGCTAGTGGGTTTCAACTATTTACTATGGCAATGACAGGTCATGCAGAGGAATGGGTTCAACTACCGCAGCACAAAGTAGCAGATGAATCGTTGTTGTCCTAATGCAATAACTGAGAGCAGGAGCGAGAGAGTAGGATTGTATCGAAATGAACAAGGGGGTTTGCTTGCCTGGTAGATCAACAAGGAAGGCACTGCTCCTCACACAGGTACTCTAGAACACTCTCCGGAGCAGGACCTATCGAGAAGGAACGGTGTCGACAATCAATACACAACATATGCAACAATATGATGCATTATCATGGCATGTAGATGTGATGTTGATTGTGCTAATGCATCTAGCATTCTATTTGGAAGAGATCCATTTGAACCAAGGGTTCAAATGCAACTCTAAATTAAGTCTCTTAAAATGCCATAATGTGTTTTCTCATATACAGCATGTATAAGTTGGTTTGTCATGCATGAAACTAGTACAGATGGAAAGATTGCATTTTTCTGATAATTTTTCATATATAAATTATTTCAATCTGAGCTATGGTTGAATTTCTACGAATTTTGAAGTTTATATCATTTTCTGGAATTTCCTGTTTAAAAATAATAATTCCAGAAGAAGGATAACTGCGTCAGCATGACGTCAGCACGACTTCAGCAGGTCAACCGGGGCTGACCAGGGTCAAACCTGACGTGTGGGGTCCACACGTCAGTGACAAGGGGTTAGATAGAGGATTATTTGCTTAATTAAAAGGATTAGGGGGCACGGGGCCCACTGGTCAGTGTCCGTGGTTAGATTAGGAGGTGATTAGCTTAAGCTAATCACCTGACGAGCCAGACCCACCTGACAGGCCAGCGCGGTCAAAGCGGTCAAACCCGCCGGCGTTTAGCCGCCGGCGAGGCCGAACGCGGCGGAGGGCTCGGGATCGCGTCTCCGGCGACCAAAAGGGACGTGGAGACGATCTGCGAGGAGCCCAGGCTCGCGCGCATCCAATGGGACACGCGGGAGACCGTGGGGGTGCCGAAGCTCGCTGGAGCAGAGCTCGTGGCGGCGGCCGGAGGTCGGCTCGAGCGGGCGCGCGGCTACGGTGCACGGGGAAGCAGGAGAGGAGGGGAACCGACACGGAAGGGTTCACAGGGGACCGGAAGAGACGACGGCGAGCTCGGGGAAGGCGCTGACGGCGGCGAGCGGCGACGGAGATCCCCGGTGGCCGGCGATGAAGAAGGCGACGGCGACGGCTCCACGGAGCGTCCAGCGATGCACAGCTTGGCGGAGAGGCTACAGAGCAAGGAGGCGGAGCTCCTGGGTGCGTCGGAGGAGCGAGGAGACGGCGGGGAACGCGGCAACAGCGAGCGGCGGCGACGGCTCGTTCGGTGGTGCTCGCGAGAGAGAGAGAGGGGAGGGGAAGAGCATGGCTGAGAGCGAGGGGACCTGGGGGGTTGCGTGGCGACGCTGCAGGGAGTCGCGGAGCAAGCAGGGAGGCAGGAGGTGGCCGGGCGCGTGGCCGCGTGCGGTGAGCACGTGCTCGGCCTCCTCCTGGCGCGGTGGAGACGACGGCTGGCACTGCCAGTCAGCTGGGCCGGCCTGTTGGGTCGCTGGGCTGCACAATGCCCGGCTGCACAGGTAAGCGGCCCAGGTAAGATCCTCTTTATTTTTGTTTCTGTTTTTGTTTTCTGTAATTTGTTTTGATTTAGTTTTAAACACTAAATCATTTTATTTACTTATGCCAATTTTTGTAGGAACTAGTGGTATTATTCCAGAGCTCCCCAACAAGTGGCACAATTTTTGGACATATATTATATATATAACATATATATATCCAGTGCAAATAATTATGCATTAATTCCAAATGCCCAAAATAAATACTTATGAGCTCCTAAAAATATTGGTTTGATTTTTATGTCTGTACAATATTTTCAGAGAGCAACATGAGCATTTTCTTGGACCCTTTTGGAGCAATTTTTATTTGGGTCATTTCCAGAGATGATTCTGAGGGTTTCACAAATCCTCATTTCAAATTTAAATGAAATTTAGACATGATGCACACATGACTAGCTAGCCTTGAGCATACCAGAACTAGGGATGTGACAACTCGCCCCCGCTTGAAAGAATCTCGTCCCTAGATTCAGGGGTCGACGGAAAGAAAGCGGGGTACTCCAGTCGAAGACGATCTTCTCGCTCCCAAGTTGCTTCTCTCTCGGAATGATGAGACCACTGAACCTTGAGAAACTTGATGTTATGATGTCGGGTGACACGCTCTGCTTGATCAAGAATGCCAACTGGATACTCTCGATATGTGAGGTTATCTTGGAGATCAAGTGTTTCGTGGTCCACTCCGCGGATAGGATCCGAGAAGCAACGCCTGAGTTGAGAGACGTGGAAGACATCATGAACTCGAGAAAGATGTGGGGGTAGTTCCAACTTGTAGGCAACCTCTCCGCGTTTAGCGAGAATGCGAAAAGGACCAATGTAACGAGGAGCCAACTTGCCCTTGATACCGAAACAATGGGTACCCTTCAAAGGAGTAACCCAAAGGTAAGCTTTGTCGCCAACTTCATAAGTCATATCCTTATGATGACGATCATACTGGCTCTTTTGGCGAGACTGGGCTGTTTTCAAATTCTCACAAATCATGCGAACTTGCTCTTCTGCCTCCTGGATCATGTCCGGTCCAAAGAATTGTCTTTCACCGGTTTCGGACCAGTTCAAAGGTGTTCGACATCTTCGTCCATAGAGAATCTCAAAAGGAGTTTTCCTGAGACTGGATTGATAGCTATTGTTATAAGCAAACTCGGCAAAAGGAAGACATTTCTCCCAATCCATACCGAATGAGATAACGCAAGCTCTAAGCATGTCTTCGAGAATTTGGTTGACCCTTTCCACCTGACCACTCGACTGAGGGTGGAAAGCGGTATTGAAGGAAAGATGGTTTCCCATGGCAGTTTGGAAACTCTCCCAGAAGTGAGAAGTGAAAAGACTGCCACGGTCTGAATTGATCTCTAGTGGAACACCGTGAAGTGATACTATTCGAGAAATATATAAGTCAGCGAGCTGACTAGCAGTGATACTCTCTCGAACAGGTAGGAAGTGAGCCACTTTGGAAAGACGATCAATGACTACGAAGATAGCGTTATTCCCTCTCTTGGTCCTGGGAAAGCCGGTGATGAAGTCCATACCAACTTTATCCCATTTCCATTCAGGAATAGCTAACGGCTGAAGGGTGCCAGCAGGTCTTTGATGCTCTGCCTTAACGCGACGACAAACGTCACAGTTAGGAATAAACTGAGCAATTTCTCTCTTCATCCTAGTCCACCAGAACCTCTGGCGTAGGTCCTGATACATCTTAGTACTACCAGGATGAATCGTGAGAGGAGATTCATGCGCCTCCTTAAGAATCAGTTGTCGAAGATGCTGCTTCTTGGGGACCACCAGGCGGTTCTCGAAGAAAACAACACCTCATCAACAGAGAAACTACCAGCAGCTCCCTTCTTCATGTTATCCTTGATTCGAGAAATACCCGTATCATACTGCTGGCTAGTTATGATCTGATCCTCAAGAGTAGGTTTCGCCACCAAGGTAGAAAGGAATCCATGAGGAGCAATGTGAAGGTTAAGCTTACAAAATTCCTCATGGAGAAGTGGTTGGCCTTGCTGCAACATGAGATTGTTGCAATAGGATTTACGGCTTAGAGCATCAGCCATGACATTAGCTTTGCCTGGAGTGTAGGTAATTCCTAAGTCGTAATCTGAGATCAACTCCAACCAACGTCTTTGCCTAAGGTTCAAATCCGGTTGGGTGAAGATATACTTGAGACTCTGGTGATCGGTGTAGATCTCGCAACGTTTACCAAGAAGGTAATGTCGCCAGGTCTTGAGTGCATAGACTACGGCTGCAAGTTCTAGATCATGTGTAGGATAGTTCTCCTCATGTGGATGCAACTAACGAGATGCATAGGCAATCACATGACGATCCTGCATAAGAATGCAACCTAGTCCCTGTCGTGAGGCGTCACAATAGATAACAAAGTCCTTAGTGATATCCGGTGGCACAAGTATGGGACAGAAGTCAGGCGTCTTTTCAGTTCCTGAAAACTGTACTCACACTGTGGGGACCACTCAAACTTTTTATCTTTCTTGAGAAGTTCCGTGAGGGGTTTGGCTACTTTGGAGAAGTTTTCAACAAAGCGGCGACAATAGCTGGCTAGATGAAGGAAACTCCTAACTTGTTTGATGGTTTCAGGTGGAGTCCAATCAAGAACGGCCTTAACTCTCTCGGGATTGATAGCAATACCCTTACCAGAGATTACGTGGCCTAGGTAGGTCACTTCTGGCAACCAAAATTCGCACTTGGAGAACTTGGCATAAAGGCGGTGCTCTCTGGTTTTCTAGCACAAGTCTAAGATGTTCGGCATGCTCCTCCTCGTTCTTTGAGTAAATAAGAATATCATCGAGGTAAACCACGACGAATTTATCTAAGTACTCCATAAAGATCGAGTTCATCAAGCAGGAGAATGTAGCTGGAGCGTTGGTTAGACCGAAGGACATGACGGTGTACTCGTACTGGCCATAACGAGTGACAAAGGCTGTCTTGGGAATGTCCCCGTTTCTGATCTTGATTTGGTGGTAGCCTAACCTCAAATCCATCTTGGAGAAGACTGAGGATCCAGCGAGCTGATCATACAGGTCATTGATCCTGGGGAGTGGATATTTGTTCTTTATCGTGACCAAATTAACGGGACGATAATCTAGAACCATCCGATCCGTACCATCCTTCTTCTTGACGAAGAGGACGGGGCAAGCCCAAGGAGAAGAACTAGGATGGATGAAACCTTTTTGCAAGGACTCATCAAGTTGTTTCTTAAGCTCGGCTAGTTCTAAGGGTGCCATCTTGTAAGGTCTCCTAGAAATTGGAGCGGTTCCTGGGATAAGATCTATGATGAACTCTACATCTCTGTCAGGTGGAACACCTGGCAGTTCCTCTAGAAAGACATCCGGAAAGTCACGGACTACCGGGATATCAGCAAGGTCTCGAAGAGGGCTGGCATTAAGAGAATAGAGTTGGCGCTTTGCAACTCTAGTGGAGACAGTGACTATCTTGCCAGATGGGTGTGTAAGCTGAACAGATCTGGTGTAACAATCAATCTTGGCATGATGAGCTGTCATCCAGTCCATACCAAAGATGATGTTAATATATGAGGACTTGAGGGCTACAAGTGATGCAAGAAATACAAGTCTATCAACAAGGATTTCATTACCATAGTTGATTCTCGTAGTTTGCCATCTAGACCCTGGGGTTTGGATTTCAAGCGGAGTTGGCATATCACAAAATGACATGTCGTGCAAACGAGCATAGCCTTCAGAAATGAAGGAGTGAGATGCTCCGGTAGCGAATAGAACCGATGCTGGATGACAATTGACAAGGAGTGTACCAAGAACGACATTCGGATCATCATGAGCGTCTTTAGCTGAGACGTGATGCACACGTCCACGTTCAGTGGGGGCTGACTTGACAATGCTCATCTTGCGTGATGGCTTACCACGGCCAACAGACTTCTCAGGCGGGGGTGGAGCATAACTAGTCTGAGAGCAGTCACGTGCATAGTGTCCTGGCTTCCCGCATGTGAAGCAAGTCCCTGAAGTTGGACGTGGACCCGCACTAACAAGCGGTCTACCAGTAGGCCTGGGTGGAACATACGAATGAGCTGGGGGAGGCACCACATAGGATGGCCTCAGTGAATATCCGGAAGGAAGAGCGGAGTTCGGAACCCAAATCCGGCGCTTCTGAGAACTGGAGCCGGAAGAAGATCCCAAATCACGGGTGTGCTTACGAGACTCCTCGTAAGTGAGCTGAGCTGTCTCTGCATTAATGGCCTTGTTCACAAGAGCTTGGAATGTATCACAATGATGCAAGTGGAGATCACGACGCAACTTGGGGTTGAGACCCTTCCCGAACCTAGCCTGCTTCTTGGCGTCCGTGGACACCTCTTCTGTGGCATAACGGGTGAGGTTCTCAAACTCTCTGGTGTAAGCATCAACAACCATCTTACTCTGGGTGAAGCTACAGAACTCTTCTCTCTTGCGATCAAGGAGGGCCTAAGGAATGTGATGCTCGCGAAAAGCCTCAGTGAAATCCCTCCAGGTAGGAATCTGGCCAGCTGGAAGCATAGCCTCATAGTTCTGCCACCAAAGACTAGCAGGACCTTCTAGGTGGTATGTGGCATAGGTGACCTTGTCATCTTCAGCTACATTCGCGGAACACAGCTTATGAGTGATGCTACGGAGCCAGTCATCTGCATCGAGTGGCTCAATAGAATGATGAATGGTGGGTGGGTGCAAGCGGATGAAGTCATGAATGGTTGCAGACCCTTTGAACTGATATGCGGTGTTCTCCTCGGTACGTGCCAACAAGCGGTTAGACTCACGCTTGGTTCTCTCCATCTCTAGCATGAACTTTGTCAACGAAGGCTGTTCGGGAGGATCCTCATCCCTACCATCTCCGTGGTTCTGACTACGAGCAACAGAACTTCGCTTAACTGATGACATCCTGAGAAACGAAACCAAGGACGGAATCAACATCAACTATAGGCTACAGAATGTAGGACAAGGAAATTAGTATCTCTCGAGCTACTAGGGCAGTTCCGGCAACATAACGGCAGTAAAATGCACAGAATGAGACATCCTGCTAAAAATGGAGTAGTAACATACTCAACATCATCACTCAAGGTTCTAAGATAGCACTAAACAGACTACACTGGAAGTACTCGAAAATTGGGTATGACTCTGATCAACCAATCCTATGGGACTACGGAGTAGTAACATGTGATCCTAATAGACGGAAGAGATAGCCTAGTTCCTTAACCCCGCAAGAAAGATAGGATGACTTAGATCAGAAGGCCATGAGGTATAAGGAGGAAAAAGAGCCTTACGTTCCTTCCCACAATCAATTCCCTTACATAACTAAAGAATTTCTAGACTCAACTTCGTCTAGTTTGGCTTGGTAATCCTACAGGCAGTCAGGCTCTGATACCAAAAGCTGTCAGGGCCCCGACTCAATGCCACATCGATCTAGCACGTAACACCTCATATCACTTTGCGGCCTCACGCACGGTATCCCCATGGGTGTAGCCTTACCTTTGCCGGGGACCGTTTGCGCCTTTTGGCACACGTATATGATAGTGTCGCTAGCATCCATATGATAAGGGGCCCGGGCTGACATGGCTAGTCGTGAACCCAAAGTGGCACTAACTTACAGGGACAGGCATACATGACCCAACAACGAACGTGTCGGTCATCAGCGAGTGAATCCGAGCTGTAGAACTGGTCTAGCAGGATTTCGGTAAACCGGGCTGTAGCAGGCTAACAGGACTCCGGTAGACACCGCGTGACATTTCCCCGAAGGGACAGACACAGGAACAAAGAAGGACACATGCCGGCCAGCCTAAGTGATCCGGAGTAGTAGCAAGCTACCAGGGCTCGGTGGAAGCACTAGGAGACATTTCCCGGTAAGAGAGGCTACTAAGGATAAACAACTAGATAGTCAGATCCCACACATAGCAGTACACATTACACGTACGCATAACATGCAAGTATGTGCTGTACAACATGGCATCACAGCATAACTCAACAACTCATATAGATAAAGGCTCAGAAGAGCCTTCATAGCATTAATTGCAAACAGGGGTCACAAGACCCATCATACAGAGCATACAAGCAACAAGCGGAAGCATTACATGTCTGGGTACAGACATCTACAAATGAAAAAAGGCTGAAGAGCCTGACTATCTACAACATCCGATCAAGATCGTAGCTAAGGTACAAGCTACTTGTCGAAGTCCACGAGAACACTAGTAAGACCGAAGTCTCCGCTGCAAAAACATAAATAAAGCAACATGAGTACAAAGGTACCCAGCAAGACTTACATCAGATCCTATCATACATGCACTTGTATCAAGAAGGTAATGTGGGGTTTAGTTGCAGCAAGCCAGCTTTGACTCTGTGCCTATCATGTTCTACGACTACCAGAACTTCCTTGAGGTGATACGGCGCACACGAGTCCACTAATCACCACACAATACACTACTATGGATTCATCCCTGTCTCCCTACGAGAAGGCCATCCATAGCACTCACAATTGTCTTGAGCATTTTATAGAATCCACTTCAAGTTGTCTATGTACCATTTAAGCAACCAAGAAGTCCATAACCGCGGACCCGGCTATTCGAATAGATCATGTTAACCCTGCTGGGGTGTACTTCTTCGCACACGCTCTCGCCACTTACCGCCATGTACACGTCATGTATCTCGGCAACCTTCAAGCGGAAGCCTGGCGAGGGTGTCGGCCACGACCTGACTAACCACACAAGACTCTAGCCCAGGTTTATCGCCTATTCGGGTTCCATCCGCAAGGAGATCCGGCAGGGGTGTCGCTCACGGCCCCAAACGATGTGTGCAGGGTTTCCGAGCCCACCATCCGGGTTCCACTCGGTACGCCAGGCCACGTGTGCCTAGTTTGTCCCAAGACCACCGTGCCGGGTGCCACTTGGTAGAAAAATAGCACTACCTACAAACACCAGAAACTAGTTGCGACTCCTGGACAGAGACCAAGTTGGTTAATAAGTCGAGAAAGTCAATTAAGGATCCCAATGTGAGGTAGTATCGAGTCATTGGACAACATACATAGAACTCAGTGCTTAAGGACGGCTCCAGTGAGACAACCCACCATGTACTTCTACATGGCCTCTCACTGCTACCTTTACCAAATCATGTTCACACACTTCACTCTCAGCATCAGAACATATCGTAACACTCCAATTCATTCCCAATGAATCAGACCAGACACAACTCTAAGAAATAGCAGGCATAGCATGGTAGGAACACAATATGACTCAATCAACTCCTACACATGCTAGTGGGTTTCAACTATTTACTGTGGCAATGACAGGTCATGCAGAGGAATGGGTTCAACTACCGCAGCACAAAGTAGCAGATGAATCGTTGTTATCCTAATGCGATAACTGAGAGCAGGAGCGAGAGAGTAGGATTGTATCGAAATGAACAAGGGGGTTTGCTTGCCTGGTAGATCAACAAGGAAGGCACTGCTCCTCACACAGGTACTCTGGAACACTCTCCGAAGCAGGACCTATCGAGAAGGAACGGTGCCGACAATCAATACACAACATATGCAACAATATGATGCATGATAATGGCATGTAGATGTGATGTTGATTGTACTAATGCATCTAGCATTCTATTTGGAAGAGATCCATTTGAACCAAGGGTTCAAATGCAACTCTAAATTAAGTCTCTTAAAATGCCATAATGTGTTTTCTCATATACAGCATGTATAAGTTGGTTTGTCATGCATGAAACTAGTACAGATGGAAATATTGCATTTTTCTGATAATTTTTCATATATAAATTATTTCAATCTGAGCTACGGTTGAATTTCTACGAATTTTTGAAGTTTATATCATTTTCTGGAATTTCCTGTTTAAAAATAATAATTCCAGAAGAAGGATAACTGCGTCAGCATGACGTCAGCACGATGTCAGCAGGTCAACCGGGGCTGACCAGGGTCAAACCTGACGTGTGGGGTCCACACGTCAGTGACATGGGGTTAGACAAAGGGTTATTTGCTTAATTAAAAGGATTAGGGGGCACGGGGCCCACTGGTCGGTGTCCATGGTTAGATTAGGAGGTGATTAGCTTAAGCTAATCACCTGACAAGCCGGACCTACCTGACAGGCCGGCGCGGTCAAAGCAGTCAAACCCACCGGCGTTTAGCCGCCGGCGAGGACGAACGCGGCGGAGGGTTCGGGACCGCGTCTCCGGTGACCAAAAGGGCCGCGGAGACCATCTGGGAGGAGCCCAGGCTCGCGCGCATCCAATGGGACACGCGGGAGACTGTTGGGGTGCCGGAGCTCGGCAGAGCAGAGCTCGCGGCGGCGGCCGGAGCTCGGCTCGAGCGGGTGCGCGGCTACGGTGCACGGGGAAGTAGGAGAGGAGGGGAACCGACGCGGAAGGGCTCACAGGGGACCGGAACAGACGACAGCGAGCTCGAGGTAAGCGCTGACGGCGGCGAGCGGCGACGGAGATCCACGGTGGCCAGCCATGAAGAAGGCGATGGCGACGGCTCCACGGGGCATCCGGCGATGCACAGCTTGGCGGAGAGGTTACAGAGCGAGGAGGCGGAGCTCCTGGGTGCGTCGGAGGAGCGAGGGGACGGCGGGGAGCGCGGCAACAGCGAGCAGCGGCGACGGCTCGTTCGGTGGTGCTCGTGAGAGAGAGAGGGGAGGGAAAGAGCACGGCTGAGAGCGAGGGGACCCGGGGGGGTTGCGTGGCAACGCTGCAGGGAGTCACGGAGCAAGCAGGGAGGCAGGAGGTGGCCGGGCGCATGGCCGCGTGCGGTGAGCGTGTGCTCGGCGTCCTCCTGGCGCGGAGGAGACGACGGCTGGCACTGCCAGTCAGCTGGGCCGGCCTGTTGGGTCGCTGGGCTGCACAGTGCCCGGCTGCACAGGTAAGCGGCCCAGGTAAGATCCTCTTTATTTCTATTTCTATTTTTGTTTTCAGTAATTTGTTTTGATTTAGTTTTAAACACTAAATCATTTTATTTACTTATGCCAATTTTTGTAGGAACTAGTGGTATTATTCCATTGCTCCCCAACAAGTGGCACAATTTTTGGACATATATTATATATATAACATATATATATCCGATGCAAATAATTTTGCATTAATTCCAAATGCGCAAAATAAATACTTATGAGCTCCTAAAAATATTGGTTTGATTTTTATGTCTGTACAATATTTTCAGAGAGCAACATGAGCATTTTCTTGGACCCTTTTGGAGCAATTTTTATTTGGGTCATTTCCAGAGATGATTCTGAGGGTTTCACAAATCCTCATTTCAAATTTAAATGAAATTTAGACATGATGCACACATGACTAGCTAGCCGTGAGCATACCAGAACTAGGGATGTGACATGAAGCGTGAAGATACAAGACTCAAGACTCCGTCCCGTGTCCGGATGGGACTCTCCTTTGCGTGGAAGACAATCTTGGCGATCCGGATATTATATTTCCTTCCTTGTAACCGACTCCGTGTAAACCCAAGCCCTGTCCGGTGTCTATATAAACCGGAGAGGTTGGTCCTTAGAAGGCCGATCAGAATTACAATCATAATCATCATAGGCTAGCTTCTAGGGTTTAGCCTCTACAATCTCATGGTAGATCTAATCTTGTACTACTCATATCGTCAATATTAATCAAGCAGGAAGTAGGGTTTTACCTCCATCGAGAGGGCCCGAACCTGGGTAAACATTGTGTCCCTTGCTTCTTGTTACCAACAGCCTAAGACGCACAGATCGGGACCCCCTACCCGAGATCCGCCGGTTTTGACACCGACATTGGTGCTTTCATTGAGAGTTCCTCTGTGTCGTCGCTGTGAGGCTTGATGGCGCCTTCAATCATCGTCAACGACACGGTCCAGGGTGAAACTTTTCTCCCCGGACAGATCTTTGTGTTCGGCGGCTTCACGCTGCGGGCTAATTCGCTTGGCCATCTGGAGTAGATCGACAGCTACGACCCTGGCCACCAGATCAGGTTCGTAAACCTGAACTACACGGCAGACGTTCGCGGAGACTTGATCTTCGACGGATTCGGGCCTGTGCCAGGAGCACCGGACAGTCACGATGGGCACGGCTTAGACCTGCTGTCGGATAATGCTCTGGATATTACCCCGGCAGTAGCCCCAGACCTAAATCCATGGCAGGCTGTGTTGCCTAAGTACGGAAGGATGGACCCCGCCTCGCAGGTCGTACACTCATCGGTGGTGGGGCCGAACACAGGTCTCACCTCTGTGGAAGCCTATGATTCCGGACCCCCGGACTCGTATCCGGTTGTTGGTTTCAGTCCGCGCTCTCCCGAGCCAGCCGAGCCAGGTTGGGCCCCAGTAATGGAGTTTACCGCTGCAAATATCTTCCAGCACTCGCCCTTTGGAGACATGCTGAACTCGATAAAATCTCTCTCTTTGACAGGAGACTCTCAACCGAACTATATCCGGCTCGAGTGGGAAGCAGGCGACGAAGGAATTCGTTGCCCACCCACCACCCACTTCATTGCCACGGTCGATGATTTAACCGACGCGCTTGACTTCGACTCCGAAGGCATCGACGGTATGGACGACGATGAAGGAGAAGATTCAGAATATCTGGGGCGCTAGATTACTACCTCGTCACATGATATATACATGGTGGATACGCCCAAGGAGGACGACGACAACAATCCGGAAGATAAAACCCCCGGGCAAAAGCCAAAACGACGGCGGAGACGCCGCTCAAAGTCTAGCAACAGTAAAAATAGCGACAAGAGCGCCAGAAAGATCGACACACCAGTCAACTCCGAAGACAACAACGACCACATGGACCCAACAATGGAGCAGGACGGGCCAGGTCACGCTGAACCCAGTTCAGAGCAGACGCCCGATCACAATGATCGAGAGGGACGAGTTCATCAAACCTCCCCAGGACAAGAACAAAGTTCAGACGATGATGCATTCATCATCCTGGAAAAATGCGTGGAACGAGATAACCTCCACAGAAGGCTCATGGCCACAGCAAGAAGTCTAAAGAAGCAGAAGCAACGGCTAAAAGCCGCACAGGAAACGCTCAATCGTAGATGGAATAAAGTGCTAGACACCGAAGAAAGATACGGCGACGATCGCCATACAAAGAGCTATCAAAAATGCAATCTACTGTCAGAATTCGACGATGAAGCCACCCCACCAAAGAATAACACGACCAGGAGGCCAAACATACCGCTTCATAACCGCAATAGAGCGGCTACCGATGCCGCGCACGATCTACGTGAGCACCTGGATAAGAAAGCTGGCGCGGCCAGGTCCATCTACGGATCTAAAGGACACACCCTGGCGAGGGAATATGGTCACCAAAATGACGATACCAACCAAATACCAGTTCGGAATAAACACCGGACACAGAAACAGCCGACAGCATGCCACAACACGTCCAGATACAGAGGGGCTGCTCACCCCCTATGCTTCATCGAAGAAGTACTGGACCATGAATTTCCACAGGGTTTTAAACCTGTGAACATAGAGGCATACGACGGAACGACAGACCCAGGGGTCTGGATCAAGGATTTTATCCTGCATATTCACATGGCTCGTGGGGATGACCTCCACGCCATCGAATACCTTCCCTGAAGTTGAAGGGACCAGCTCGACACTGGTTGAAGAGCCTCCCTGAAAATTCAATTGGAAGTTGGGAGGAACTCGAGGATGCTTTTAGGGCCAATTTTCAAGGGACTTATGTCCGGCCTCCGGATGCGGACGATTTAAGTCACATAATCCAACAGCCCGGAGAGTCCGCCCGCAAGCTTTGGAGTAGATTCCTCACTAAGAAGAATCAAATTGTCGATTGTCTGGATGCCGAAGCCTTAGCGGCATTCAAACACAGCATCCGCGACGAGTGTCTCGCCAGACACCTCAGCCAAGAAAAGAGAAGGACAATGGCAGCCTAATGTGGGGACCCCGAGTCATAAGTCGTGATCACCGAATGTACGTGTACAGTGATCCCAGAGATCAATGCTCACCGAACACACAGAAGCTGAATAACAAGAGTCTTACATCCATACATACCGTTTTACACAAGTAGGACCATTATGGTCAAGTCTTGAGTATATCATCGCAGCGTAAATCTTCGTCGATAACTTGGACCCATGCCATCTGCCTTAACCCTACAGGCATTCTGACTGGGAAGCGTCCTAGCTCGCATGCTCGTCGCCGAAGTATTCTTCATCATATCCTGTTCTTTCAAGCCTGGCCAAGTAAATAGCCAGGGACAAGCCAGTGAGTACGTTTGAATGTACTCGCAAGCAACCCATGTTTTGGTTCAAGATACAACAATGCTTGATATAGGTAAATTTTGCGGAAAGCTAGTTTTGAGTGCAAGGACATGTTCAACAACTTTGTAAGGCATGTATCAAGAGAATTCAAGTAACCATGAGGACAGGTTACAGATATCAGCATAAATAGAGTGGGCACCAACCCATCTAACATAAATAGAGTGGGCACCAACCCATCTCAATCATGTCATGTCCCTTGACTTGACCCAAGTAGTTTTATCGCACATACACACACACACACGGTTGAAAACTCTGGACGTAGTTTAAGCAGCACAACCCAACTGTCCTTGACCGTGGACATGGCTATTCGAATAGTTTTACACTCTGCAGAGGTTGCACACTGTACCCACAAGATCCGGGGAACTTCCGTGTCATCCACGACCCGCGATACCTCAAAGTACCCGGGCTAAGCACCCGATCACTACCTTTCCCTAGACGACACTAACATGGAGTCCACTCGTTGTTCCGTATCCTCACGATGTACATCATATGAGACTCGCTCGAGATCATAACATCCGAGAGGGGACACAACGGTGTATCCGGTGCCCTGTGAAAACAGTCATGGCCGCCCTACCTGGCACGACCCCGTCCCAAGAGAGCGCACCAACAACTCTCCCGTCACTAGTAATGCGGGCTCCAAGCTAGTATCAGCCTAGGTAATCAATAATGCCCTTTCCCATATAAGGGTAGAGTGGTTGCGCATGTAAGGTTGGGACAGTCATCAAATCTTAAATCTAATTGGTTTTCGAAAACAACACACATACTTGCCTCAGTACACCACTTCGTCATCAAGTGGGTACCCATTTCATCATCTCCCTCGGGCATAAGTGGCACCCGACGGGGTTTTCGAAAAGGTCTTTTGAAGATACTTTGCCTCCTTCACCATGCATATACCCGTCCCTTTTTGCGTAGCACTACTTTAGCATCTTACCTACTCCCACCGGCATAACCCTCATAAGAAGGTAGGGTCATGCACAATGCAAGTATCAACGAGGAATTAATGGTGGCAAACCATCAACGTGGGTACCACCTCATCATGATTCCGATGCAACAACGATAAGGTACTATATGACATGCATAAAAAGGTTTCATAGACATGGTCAAAGGGCTGCTTGCCTGTTTTTAACAAAGTCTTCGAGGTCTTCAAATATCTCTGGTCCAACTCCAAGCATTTTGTCTACTTCGTCAACTATCGTTGAAAGCAACCATAATAAGCAACACAGCAAGACTGAAAATAAAAGTGCTCTAAAAAATGATAGTTGGACTTTTCTGGGATACCTCTGGTCATATGAGGGATGACCAAAGTGGTTTCATTAGGATTGGATAAGTGGATATCTCTGAACATTTTGATATGATGGAATCAAGGGGTTTATGGATTTGTAAGAAGTGTACAGAATATATTTTTGAAAAATGAGAAAAGGCACCCATTTAACAAAGGATGATTTTAGAAGCATCTAGGAATTGGTTTCACTGGATTTGGAGTTCAAATGAATTTCTTATGAATTTGCAAAGTTGACAAATATGAAGAAATGGCTCATTATATTGTGGGGTACAGAAGGTATTAATAAAAATGTTCATAAACTAAGTTATGAACTTAGAAGCATCTAGGAATTTGAATCATGGCAATTGGATCAATTTGAGCTCTCTGTGATTTTCTAAAGTTCATCACAGAAATGGAAAAATAGGGTTTTGATAAATATTTGTGAAGAAAATCTTTATGGAAAAATGTGACAATAGCACTATGTGGTAAGGAATGATTTTTGAAACTACTAGAAATTTGAATCATTGGATTTGGAGCTCTGTTGAATTATTTATGGATTTTAGAAGTTCACTGGAAAAAGAAAATGGGAAAAAGGCTTTAACCTTATCTGGCGCGCTGGGCGAGAGTTAACAGTTGGGCCGGCCTAGTGGCTCGGCTGCACGTGCGCAGGGGCCACGTCGGAGGCGTATTCGTGAAATTACGCCTTCGCTTGAGGGAGACGGCAACGCCGGAAGCCGTCTCCAGTTAAACGGGTGGGGTTGGCACACCGGGTCACTGACGGCCGGGGCCCGGGCTCAGGCCGTCTCCTACCTCCCGCTCGAATAGAGTAGAGGCAGGGGAGGCGAGGCCGAGCGGCACCGGCGCTCACCCGGGCGGCACGGGCCACCTCCGGCGGCGCCCGGCACACCGGAGGACTCAGCGCGCCGCGGCGCACCCATTCATGTGCTGCATGACCGCGGGGGAGCCAGGGAAGAGGAGGGCTTCGGGTGCGGCGGACCGGGGTTGACGGCGGGTTCGGCAGGGCGAGGAAGGAACGGGGAGGAGTGGAGGGAGCACGGGAGGGGCTCGTGGCGACGGTGGTGGCGCTCTAGCGCGGTCTAGAGGGAAGGAGGAGGAGAGATGGGCGCGAATTTAGGCGGATTCCGACGGCTCGGCTCCGGCCATGGTGGGTGCTGGAGGGCACGAGAGGGAGGAGGAGGCTGTCCAGGAGGTCTCTGGGGGGAAAATAGAGCGAATGGCGCCCAGAGGAGGGGCTCGGGATGGTTGTTAAAGGCGGGGTGACGGTGCACCGTGGACGGCGTCCATGGCCACGGCTTAGGCGATGCCGGAGGCCGAATTGGCACACTCGGCCATGTCCGGGGTGTTCGTGGTCATGGACTACGCCCAGGACGAGAAGAGAGGGAGCGGGAAATGCGGCAAGGCGGGTCCCTACCGCGGCCAGCGACTGGCGCGCTCGGGCGGCGTTCTGTCCGCACGCGAGGAGAGCCGGAGAGGGAGAAAGAGGAGGGGGAAGACAGTATAGCGTGCTGCGGACATCGAGGTGACCTCGGGGGACACGAGGGGGAGGCCCTAGGTGGCCGGAGGCGGTTGGAATGGGGCGGCTACAGTGCGGGTGTGCACTGTAGCGCGCTCTGGAGCACGCCAATTGCATGCCAGAGCATGCCTTTGGCTTGTAGGGCATGGCCACTTGTGTCTAGGCTGTTTAGGGAGGAGTAAACAAAGGGGAGGTGGCCTTGGATGCCCTGGTGAACCACTAGGAGAGGAGAGAGGTTGAGGGAGAGAGAGAAAAGGGCTGTCCAGAGAGAGAAAGTGAGGTTTTACCCCTCCAATAATTGAGCTATGGACTTGCCATTGCTACTGGAGGTGCAAGGGGACTCTGAGGGGCTGTGGTAAGAAGTTGAGGTCAAGGAAAATAGTGTAAGTGGTCAAAATGGTGATTATTGAAAAGTGACAGAAGGTGTTTGATGCAAGTTATTAATTCCACTTGCCATGTGAATTAACTGGATGGAATGGCACATAGAAGTAGGGTGTTCCACCAATTTTGAGCTCATTTGGGCAAAATAGCCAATGTAACTTTGGTAAACCCTAGAAATCAGCAGAAGTGGACTTTCCAAGATTTAGTCATGCAAATATGTTCTCCTTGATGCACCACTTGGTGTAGTGACCTCATTTGGTCATGTGAACATGCTCACAAAAGTTGGGGTCAAGGAGAAAAAGTAGGCAGTACAAACTTGTTCAAATTTGATTCTTGTCAGAGAGGGTTTTGGGGTACTTTGATCAAGTTAAAATTCTCTCCAACTTGTGCCATTTGGTCTAGATGCATTATTACACCATTTGAGCATGTGCACCAAGTTTGAGAGCATTTGGACATGTTTGGCAATGTAAAGTTGCTCAAACTTCAAAATGGACAGAAATGGTTTTGAGGGGATTTGATGATGTTATCTTGTTCTCCAAGACATGAGACTTGTCAAGATCATCTAATATGCCATATGTGACATGCTAAAATTTTCTTGGAATTTTTGGAGAATATTTCCTTTGTAAATATTTCAAAAGCTTGAAATATCCAGGAAGGGTTTTTGAGGTATTTGACCAATATTTTGAACATGACCATGTGTTGAAACTCTTATATATGGACAATATATGTCCAATGAGTTTCCCTAGATTTTTGTTATTTTGGAAACAACAAAATGATTTTTCCCTAATAAAGACCATTCCTGGCCTTAAGAAAAATCTTTTAAATAAAATAGGAAAATAACTTTAAAAATTATATTTTTGTGGTTTCTAGGTATACTATATCTAATAGGAGTCAAATATATTTTTTGAAAGATTTTTACTGCCCTTAATTAAGTACTTGCAGTGCAAACCTCAATTCAGGGGTTTTTGGAAAACTAATTTTAGAAAATACTTTTTGGCCAAATTATTTTTGTAAGAAAATACTATATTGCTCTATACACATGGCATGATCATTGGGAAAAGGTTTTGGATCAAGGAGAAGGAGTATAAGAGTTGGAGGATTTATTTGATTTTTAGAGCACTTGCAAACAATAGTCAAACATTCAATCAAAGCAAAGACAAAACACTCAAAAGTTTTTGTCAAACCACATTTTATCACGATTTATTAGCCTAAGTGTTGTGCCATGAAAATCGGGGTGTGACAGACCTACCCCCCTTACAAGAATCTCGTCCCCGAGATTCCCAAACTAGGCGTGGAAGGGATACAGAAGCTTGGATCTGGGGTAGTCTTCACGTCCTCATACTTCTTCTGCTCCCGTGTAGTGCTCCATAGAACCTTGAGGTACTTGATGGTGTGACTTCGTGTATGATGCTCTTCTTGATCCAGGTTGCTAATGGGTAGCTCGCGGTAGGTTAGATTGGGCTAGGGGTCGATGGCTTGGTGGTCAATGCCCTTGTAGAGATCGGGCAAGTTAGGAAGTTGGAAACACTTCCAGGGTTGTGATGCATGGAAAGCGTTGTGCTCATTAGGTGGCTCAGGTGGTAACTCTAGCTGGTAGTCGTCTACTCTTCGTCTTGAAGTGATCTCGGAGGGGGTTGTTAAATCTTGGTGTGAGCTTCCCTTTGACATGGAAATGCTTGGTTCCTTCGAGAGAAGTGGTTTGTAGATACGCACGGTCTTCAACGCAGAGGTTTAGTTCTTGATGACGGTGGTTGGTGTGGTCCTTCCTCCTGGACATGGCGATCTTCAGACGTTCCCTTGACTAGCTGAACGGCTCTACTTCCGTCTTCGGGTAGACAAGTATGTCATCAAAGAAAGATGACAACTAACTTGTCCAAGCACTCCATGAAGTCTAAGGGGTACGTAAAGTGGGCTGAGGCATTGGTGGTGGTCATGGTTGAGCATTGGCCAAGGTCTTATTGATCTAGAGCAAAAGCCCAAGGTCAGGATCCGACCATGTTGTGGCTTGGTAGGGCTTAAGGGTTTTAAGGATTCTAGTGTGCGAGTGAACATTTATCATCTTTATCCTTAAGCACGGTTCCTGAGATGCCAATTGTTCTATCTAGTCCTTTAAGCAAATCACATCATTTCACTGATAGCATCATTTGCATAGGTCAACTCCAATCATCACTCATGTGATTCATATCCTCATGAGTCTCGAGAGGGGGTCTAACAAAATCATATATGTCTACAATCCCCAAACTCATATGTATGTCTACCCCTAAAAATCCATGGGTAGAACATATAAGCTGCTAAGCTTGAACGTGACAATCCAAGTGCTCAGCCTATCCTTCCAAGGTCTAAGATAAAGCACCTCTATCCTAGGGAAACACGTCGTATGCCACTCCAAGATCTTGTTTCCTTCCTATGAATCAACTCCAACAGCCCATTAACTTCCATCAATCACTACATAATCCATTTAATTCTACAAATCCAATGGTTAAGGTGTTCCACATGATCTTCTAAAGTCCTTTAGTCCCCAAATACTTGAAATGGCTGTCTCTACTATAGCAATTCCACCAATTCTATTATCATGGTCAAGTAAACTCCAAGGTCAAGCTTATATAGACTCCCTAAATAAACTCCGACAATTAGTCCAATCTCCTAGTTTATCATCCACCGAGAAACATGGTATCATGATCGAGATCATCAGTCTAAATCCAATTTACTCCGAACCATGTAAACATACTCAACATCTATACTCAACTAGGATCACCTATTTAAATCCAAATCTCATGTCCAACAAGAATTCCTACATGCTTCCCTCAAGTTATTTACGTAATATCAACTGCCACGTATCAATATCCCCTGCCTAAGACGAATCCAAATACTTCCAAGAATTTCAGCTTGCGGTCATAATTGTCCTATTAAATCCAATTTACTCAGGGGGTAATGAAAGCTATGCTACTCTATAATCATGATCCCACCAAGTTTATCTACCAACATGGTAGCCTTATAATCCACCAAATAGTCTCATATAATTCCTCAAGTCATTGATATAAACTCATCAAGTCATTTGCCCTCTGATCCTATATCCTTAAATTGCTCTTCCCAATGGCATCGTCAGTTTTGGTGCTATCTTAGGATGATAATGTGCTTGTTCACTATGTCCACTAGCTCGCTAATGAACCCAGTGGTAAGCAAGGTTACGGAGGCTTAACAGGTTCTCTTGCAATACTGTGGGTTAAGCACATGGTTAAGGATTCGAGCTGGGGTATCTCATGAAGTCTCAAAGGGTCTAGGAATGGGTTTCTAGTCTGGAGGGTTAAACATAACTCTACGGGGTTTCACTTGGTCGAGGAGGCTGCAACAAAAGTCTTCAGTGCTAGCTGGTCGCCGAAGTAGACTCCTTGGTGCATCTTGTCTTGCTGGTATTCAGTTGAGGAGAGAGATGAGAGGGAGAGGTAGCATAGAGGAGGGGAATGCCTAAAGGGGGTTCTACAGTGCAGGTGCAAACAAACAAGTGCCAAAAAGGGCCAAACACAAACAACAAAATAAGGCAGGTGATATAGTTGCGTACTTGTTGCCCAGGGCAAAAAGGGCGACTGATATCAAACCACAAACAAATAAAATCAAGCAACACACAATCATGGTTCTATTCGAACCATCATACGGACTCGACTGCGCATAGGGGGTACACGACTCATCCTACCCTAGGGGTTCTCGGACTCAGTAGTCGTGCCTTGTGCCTCATGCAGTATTCTGAGTTTTCCTCAGGTGTTGCTACGTCTCTTGTAGTTGTTCGATGAAACAATCCGGGTTGAGCCTGAAGAATCTTCAACAACTTCTCTCCTGATGAGGTGATGGGGTGAAGGTGGCTCCTCGTAACTAGCATTGACTTGGTCTCCTATTGTCTTCCTAATCACGACGATCCCTTTTTGTCTTCTAAGCCGTCGATGGTACTAGGTAGGTAATCTTTTATGCAATGACATTATCAAGGCATAATAGAGGTCCAACCTATCAGTTACGTTGATGACAACATCGATACAAAGAGCGGGGGACGAAGAGAACCGTTTTCCTGCTCACTATAGTGAGGCGGACCAAATGGCTAGGTTCTCATCCACCGGTGGTTGCCGATACAACACCGGTAGTGACAGGGTTACTCTATTAGCGATGTATATCATAATCTTGCATATCCTATGCCCTGATCATCGTAGGCTAAGGTTGCATCATCTTGGGGCAGTGTCAAGGGTGTTACCATCTCCTAGGTCTTCAGGTCCTCATTCCTCGAGGATGTATCTTCTGTTGATATTGTCTTGTTGTGATGTTGCCAATCTTGTGTTCAGGATATGTGGGTGAATGCCTGGCAAGGCATCTTCCTTCCAGATTATCCACGAGGATTACAAGGAATCCTGTGGTTAGGGGCATAAGGGTTCTAGCGACCAAAGGTTTTGAAGGGGAAGCGATCAATAAGGAAAGTATACCTTAGTTTCAGAAAAACTCAGAAGGGGAAGAGAAGTATAGATAGTTTTGAAAACTAGTAGTAGTTTTGGAAATAGTTTTACCCTAACTAAAGACCATGCTAACTAAGGCTTCCTACAGTAAGGATGGCTCTGATACCAGCTCTGTGGGGACCCCGACTCATAAGTCGTGATCACCGAATGTACGTGTATAGTGATCCCAGAGATCAATGCTCACTGAACACACAGAAGCTGAATAACAAGAGTCTTACATCCATACATACCGTTTTACACAAGTAGGACCATTATGGTCAAGTCTTGAGTATATCATCGCAGCGGAAATCTTCGTCGATAACTTGGACCCATGCCATCTGCCTTAACCCTACAGGCATTCTGACTGGGAAGCATCCTAGCTCGCATGCTCGTCGCCGAAGTATTCTTCATCATATCCTGTTATTTCAAGCTTGGCCAAGTAAATAGCCAGGGACAAGCCAGTGAGTACGTTTGAATGTACTCGCAAGCAACCCATGTTTTGGTTCAAGATACAACAATGCTTGATATAGGTAAATTTTGCGGAAAGCTAGTTTTGAGTGCAAGGACATGTTCAACAACTTTGTAAGGCATGCATCAAGAGAATTCAAGTAACCATGAGGACAGGTTACAGATATCAGCATAAATAGAGTGGGCACCAACCCATCTAACATAAATAGAGTGGGCACCAACCCATCTCAATCATGTCAAGTCCCTTGACTTGACCCAAGTAGTTTTATCGCGCACACACACACACGGTTGAAAACTCTGGACGTAGTTTAAGCAGCACCGCCCAACTGTCCTTGACCGTGGACACGGCTATTCGAATAGTTTTACACTCTGCAGAGGTTGCTCACTGTACCCACAAGATCCGGGGAACTTCCGTGTCATCCACGACCCGCGATACCTCAAAGTACCCGGGGTAAGCACCCGATCACTACCTTTCCGTAGACGACACTAACATGGAGTCCACTCGTTGTTCCGTATCCTCATGATGTACATCATATGAGACTCGCTCGGGATCGTAACATCCGAGAGGGGACACAACGGTGTATCCGGTGCCCTGTGAAAACAGTCATGGCCGCCCTACCTGGCATGACCCCGTCCCAAGAGAGCGCACCAACAACTCTCCCGTCACTAGTAATGCGGGCTCCAAGCTAGTATCAGCCTAGGTAACCAATAATGCCCTTTCTCATATAAGGGTAGAGTGGTTGCGCATGTAAGGTTGGGACAGTCATCAAATCTTAAATCTAATCCGTTTCCGAAAACAACACACATACTTGCCTCGGTACACAACTTCGTCATCAAGTGGTTACCCATTTCATCATCTCCCTCGGGCATAAGTGGCACCCGACTGGGTTTTTGAAAAGGTCTTTTGAAAATACTTTGCCTCCTTCACCATGCATATACCCGTCCCTTTTTGCGTAGCACTACTTTAGCATCTTACCTACTCCCACCGGCATAACCCTCATAAGAAGGTAGGGTCATGCACAATGCAAGTATCAACGAGGAATTAATGGTGGCAAACCATCAACGTGGGTACCACCTCATCATGATTCCGATGCAACAACGATAAGGTACTATATGACATGCATAATAAGGTTTCATAGACATGGTCAAAGGGCTGCTTGCCTGTTTTAAACAAAGTCTTTGAGGTCTTCAAATATCTCTGGTCCAACTCCAAGCATTTCGTCTACTTCGTCAACTATCGTTGAAAGCAACCATAATAAGCAACACAGCAGGACTGAAAATAAAAGTGCTCTAAAAAAATGATAGTTGGACTTTTCTGGGATACCTCTGGTCATATGAGGGATGACCAAAGTGGTTTCATTAGGATTGGATAAGTGGATATCTCTGAACATTTTGATATGATGGAATCAAGGGGTTTATGGATTTGTAAGAAGTGTACAGAATATATTTTTGAAAAATGAGCAAAGGCACCCATTTAACAAAGGATGATTTTAGAAGCATCTAGGAATTGGTTTCACTAGATTTGGAGTTCAAATGAATTTCTTATGAATTTGCAAAGTTGACAAATATGAAGAAATGGCTCATTATATTGTGGGGTACAGAAGGTATTAATAAAAATGTTCATAAACTAAGTTATGAACTTAGAAGCATCTAGGAATTTGAATCATGGCATTTGGATCAATTTGAGCTCTCTGTGATTTTCTAAAGTTCATCACAGAAATGGAAAAATAGGGTTTTGATAAATATTTGTGAAGAAAATCTTTATGGAAAAATGTGACAATAGCACTATGTGGTAAGGAATGATTTTAGAAACTACTAAAAATTTGAATCATTGGATTTGGAGCTCTGTTGAATTATTTATGGATTTTAGAAGTTCACTGGAAAAAGAAAAAGGGAAAAAGGCTTTAACCTTATCTGGCCCGCTGGGCGAGAGTTAACAGTTGGGCCGGCCCAGCGGCTCGACTGCACGTGCGCAGGGGCCACGTCGGAGGCGTATTCGTGAAATTACGCCTTCGCTTGAGGGAGACGGCAACGCCGGAAGCCGTCTCCACTTAAACGGGTGGGGTCGGCCCACCGGGTCACTGACGAGCGGGGCCCGGGCTCAGGCGAGGCCGAGCGGCACCGGCGCTCACCCGGGCGGCACGGGCCACCTCCGGCGGTGCCCGGCACACCGGAGGACTCAGCGCGCCGCGGCGCACCCGTTCATGTGCTGCACGACCGCGGGGGAGCCAGGGAAGAGGAGGGCTTCGGGTGCGGCGGACCGGGGTTGACGGCGGGTTCGGCAAGGCGAGGAAGGAACAGGGAGGAGTGGAGGGAGCACGGGAGGGGCTCGTGGCGACGGTGGTGGCGCTCTAGCGCGGGCCAGAGGGAAGGAGGAGGAGAGATGGGCGCGAATTTAGGCGGATTCCGATGGCTCGGCTCGGGCCATGGTGGGTGCTGGAGGGCACGAGAGGGAGGGGGAGGCTGTCCAGGAGGTCTCTGGGGGGAAAATAGATCGAATGGCGCCCAGAGGAGGGGCTCGGGATGGTTGTTTAAGGCGGGGTGACGGTGCACCGTGGACGGCGTCCATGGCCACGGCCTAGGCGATGCCGGAGGCCGAATTGGCACACTCGGCCATGTCCGGGGTGTTCGTGGGCGTGGACTACGCCCAGGAGGAGAAGAGAGGGAGCGGGAAATGCGGCAAGGCGGGTCCCTACCGCGGCCAGCGACTGGCGCGCTCGGGCGGCGTTCTGTCCGCACGCGAGGAGAGCCGGAGAGGGAGAAAGAGGAGGGGGAAGACAGTATAGCATGTTGCGGACATCGAGGTGACCTCGGGGGGACACGAGGGGGAGGCCCTAGGTGGCCGGAGGCGGTTGGAATGGGGCGGCTACAGTGCGGGTGTGCACTGCAGCGCGCTCTGGAGCACGCCAATTGCATGCCAGAGCATGCCTTTGGCTTGTAGGGCGTGGCCACTTGTGTCTAGGCTGTTTAGGGAGGAGTAAAAAAAGGGGAGGTGGCCTTGGATGCCCTGGTGAACCACTAGGAGAGGAGAGAGGTTGAGGGAGAGAGAGAAAAGGGCTGTACAGAGAGAGAAAGTGAGGTTTTATCCCTCCAATAATTGAGCTATGGACTTGCCATTGCTACTGGAGGTGCAAGGGGACTCTAAGGGGCTGTGTTAAGAAGTTGAGGTCAAGGAAAATAGCGTAAGTGGTCAAAATGGTGATTATTGAAAAGTGACAGAAGGTGTTTGATGCAAGTTTGGGCAAGCAAATTAATTCCACTTGCCATGAGAATTAACAGGATGGAATAGCACATAGAAGTAGGGTGTTCCACCAATTTTGAGCTCATTTGGGCAAAATAGCCAATGTAACTTTGGTAAACCCTAGAAATCAGCAGAAGTGGACTTTCCAAGATTTAGTCATGCAAATATGTTCTCCTTGATGCACCACTTGGTGTAGTGACCTCATTTGGTCATGTGAACATGCTCACAAAAGTTGGGGTCAAGGAGAAAAAGTAGGCAGTACAAACTTGTTCAAATTTGATTCTTGTCAGAGAGGGTTTTGGGGTACTTTGATCAAGTTAAAATTCTCTCCAACTTGTGCCGTTTGGTCTAGATGCATTATTACACCATTTGAGCATGTGCACCAAGTTTGAGAGCATTTGGACATGTTTGGCAATGTAAAGTTGCTCAAACTTCAAAATGGACAGAAATGCTTTTGAGGGGATTTGATGATGTTATCTTGTTCTCCAAGACATGAGACTTGTCAAGATCATCTAATATGCCATATGTGACATGCTAAAATTTTCTTGGAATTTTTGGAGAATATTTCCTTTGTAAATATTTCAAAAGCTTGAAATATCCAGGAAGGGTTTTTGAGGTATTTGACCAATATTTTGAACATGACCATGTGTTGAAACTCTTATATATGGACAATATATGTCCAATGAGTTTCCCTAGATTTTTGTCAAATATTTTGGAAACAATAAAATGAATTTTCCCTAATAAAGACCATTCCTGGCCTTAAGAAAAATCTTTTAAATAAAATAGGAAAATAAATTTAAAAATTATATTTTGGTGGTTTCTGGGCATACTATATCTAATAGGAGTCAAATATATTTTTGGAAAGATTTTTACTGCCCTTAATTAAGTACTTGCAGTGCAAACCTCAATTCAGGGGTTTTTGGAAAACTAATTTTAGAAAATACTTTTTGTCCAAATTATTTTTGTAAGAAAATACTATATTGCTCTATACACATGGCATGATCATTGGGAAAAGGTTTTGGATCAAGGAGAAGGAGTATAAGAATTGGAGGATTTATTTGATTTTTAGAGCACTTGCAAACAATAGTCAAACATTCAATCAAAGCAAAGACCAAACACTCAAAAGTTTTTGTCAAACCACATTTTATCACGATTTATTAGCCTAAGTGTTGTGCCATCAAAATCGGGGTGTGACACCTAAAAAGCCTTATGACCCGCTTTTGCGTGGGTGAAGATAGCTGGCTGGCCCGTAAGGGCACCAGCGATCCCAGCACATCCGAAATAAGGGATGGCAACGGGAAGCCACGGCGTAATAAAAACAAACGCGGAAACAAGGAAGAGAGCCCGGACAACACAACAGTAAACGCCGGATTCAGGGGCTCTCGACCCGATCAGCAAAAGAAGCCACTTAAAGGCGGTAAAGAGGGACCGTCTGGTCTGAACAGAGTCCTGGACAGACTGTGCCAAATTCATGGCACCCCCGACAAACCTGCGAACCACACGCACAGAGAGTGCTAGGTCTTCAAGCAGGCCGGCAAATTAAATGCCGAACACAAGGGAAGGGAAACACCAAGTGAAGACGAGGATGAACCTCGTCAGTCGAACACTGGGGGACAGAAAAAATTTCCACCAAAGGTTAAAACAGTAAACATGATCCACACGACTCACACATCCACGAGTAGGCACGAACGCGCACTCAGAGACACGTACGGTACAGAGCCCATCGTACCCACACCTAACTACTGGATGGCTTGTCTGATCACCTTCGATCACACGGACTGCCCAACTAGTATTCGGCGCGGAGGATCAGAGGCCTTGGTGCTTGACCCAATAATTGATGAATACCATCTCACCCACGTCCTCATGGACGGCGACAGTAGTCTCAATTTAATATACGAGGACACTATCCGCAGGATGGGGATAGACCCATCTAGAATTAGCCAAAGCTACACCACCTTTGAAGGGGTGATATCAGGCGTTGAAGCCAACGGCAGGGGCTCCGTTGTACTAGAGGTAACATTCGGCTCCCCAGGAAACTCCAGAAGCGAAGAACTACTCTTCACCATTGCACCCTTCCAAAGCGGCTATCATGCATTGCTTAGAATAACGGCCTTCACCCGCTTCAACGCAGTACCGCACTATGCCTACCTTACACTCAAGATGCCCGGTCCACGTGGCGTCATAACCGTTAACAAAAATACTGAGTGCTCTTCACGCGCAGAGGAACACGCGACGGCCGTAGCGGCCGAACTATAAGCGGCCTCCAATATCAGAAAACATGATTGGTCATTAAGACCACAGACACGGTTAGACGAGTCCGGCAGTCGGGATACAACTGAACCAGGGCACCGTATATGTAATCTCATAGAGGACACCAGGGGCTATAAATACTTAATATAGCCCCATACTTGGCTCAACCTTATTGGCAGGCCAACATTTTACACTTTTACTATCCATCGCATACTTACGAGTTTTCTTTTTCATGGACTACATTCGCGCGATACCCTTCCAGGATACGACACAACGGAGACAAAGGCGCAGACGTGCAGCAGGGCCCCGCTGAAAAGGTTTCTCTTTAGATTAAGCCCCTGCATAAACCTTTTCTATTGCCTCTTGTTGTTTAAACATCCCATGGGTTCCAGACCCACAGAGGATACTGCTGTTATTGGCATTTCGCCACGACAGACTAATGCACGTACCTGGAAATACAAGGTTTATAATAAATGGGCATTCTTTAGCCCATTTTCTGTTATAAAGTCCGAATACCTTCGGGAGTGTTCGGCGTCACGAGTTTGGCCTTATATGCATGAGCTCCGAATCATGTCTTTGGTCAAATGTTAGGTTTGCCCGGCTCCTGGTTTGCCGCCTTATGTTCCGTTCTTATCGGCTAAGGCGGCCAAAGGAGAACTACTGTGATTGTGCCCTGGTTATTCCGGATGAGCACCTCAGTAGAGAAAGCCGAAAACTGACTGTCATGATTGTAAGCATTCTAAGAACGGGGGTCCCTAGACTTGCCTGCCTGCGGCCTGCGGCGTGGCTCAAAGGAGGCCCAACACAGCCCATCTTCATCAACACAAGCTCAAGACCCTCGCGAGGGGCCAAGCCTCGCGGGGCGGACGACAAGCAGCTTCCTCAGGCAGGGCCTCGTCAGGCTGGCTCACGACGAGGCGGAGAGTTCAAGGCAGGGTACCTCGCAAGGTGCCCATGACGTAAGCCATGACGACCAAGGGCGCCAGTCGGGCGCCAGCCCGCGCAGTGTCCTCCTTTCCTCTTTGGTGCAAAGGGAGCAAGCGCAGGCGGGAGCATCAAGCAAAGGCATCCATTTCGGTGCAACGAGACCAAGACCAGCCCAACGGCAGGGGAGGAGTCATTGTGGAGCCCTAGAAGGCGTCACCACCAGAGCCTTTGACAGGCGAGGACCAACTTTAGTCAGGATAAGTGTACCCGTTGTTCCCCTTCAAAATGGCCGATTATTGGCGCCCTTCCCGCTCAATATTTGGGAAGAGGCCCAGGGCCGTTGCCAATAAATAGGACTAGCCACACCCGAGGTAGAGGCAGCTAGACTTGATCGAGAATCAAAGAGCCAGAACCAAGTAGCACCAGCCAAGAACAGACCCTCGCGAGGCTGTTCTTCCTTGTATTGTTCATCATCAGCCCAAGAGGCAATCCACTACACCACACACTGGAGTAGGGTATTACACCACAATGATGGTCTGAAAAAGTATAAATCTTGTGTCTCATGTGTTGTTCTATTTGGTAGTTTAGATCCTAGCGATTCGGCAAGGAGCAAGCCAGTAGAGGGTTAAATCTCCGCGCGCACCCCAGTGTTCGAGCCTCAACTGTCTGCCGGAACCCGAAATCCGACATTTGGCGTGCCAGGTAGGGGTGCACCGGGATCCGCCTTCTGCCGCTTCGCGTCCCGTCGCATCGTCATCACCATGTCCGGCGACCAGGCCGGCAACCCTGATCCCTGGGTGGCTTGGCCCGCCTGCGCAGAGCCACTCACCCGGGGCGACCCCATGCCCCAGGCAGCTCGCGGTCCGCAGGGCGCTGCGGGCCGTGGGCGACGCGGACAGGCCTCGATGGCTCTAACACCGCGGCAGACGCGGTCGGCAGCAAGGGCCTCCAACCACGCCACGGCCACGATGCCGTACACCCGCTGGGAGCAGGCGAACTCAAGGGCCGCGCTCACGGTGGCCCGAGAGCTGCAGTGCAGACTGATGCAAGGCGACCGCGACGTGCTGCTAGCGCGGGTGGCGGAGCTCCTGGGCTTCGCCGCCTCGGAGGCTCACCCCTTCTGCACTCAGCTCCCGTCTCAGGCCCAGGGCGGCCCACGCGGGGGCCCCACGTGCAACCGCGGGCTCCAAGGCTACTCCAACACCAGCGAAGCTGTCAGCACAGGGACGGCGGCAGCACCGACTCCGCTCCCCGCCAGTGAAGAAGGACTCGTCGCGACCCACGGCCCCCATGGGCCGCCGCGCTACCATCGCCAGGTTGGCACGTCAAGCAGAGCTGCAGGGCACGCGGAGCCCTATGGCGCAGCCTTCGGGGTAACGGCCCCGGAAGAGTACGTGCCCCACATGATGGATCAATGGCACCCGCGCGAGGGCGAAGAAGGCTCGCTCCTCAGCCCAAGCTAGGGGAACGAGGCGCTAGAAGCTGAGCTCTTCCAGGAACCCCGGGACGTCCCCGCCGGCCACGCAGGAAGCGACGATTATCGGGTACCACTAATCCCTCAGGAGCAGGCATACACTAATCATGGGTCGCAGGAGGTGCAAGTCGCCACAGCGAGCAGCTGCCCCGCTCCAGCAGTCTCTTACCCCTCAGGAGGAGGGCGTCGGGGGCTGCAGGAGAGGGGCCAAGATCCAACATCACCACCGCGGCGTTCGGAGCAAGGCGTTCCCAGGAGGTAGGCCCTCCGCTGGGGAGGTGCCTCAGGGCCTGCCCCTGGCGGAGGACCCGTGGTCGTCGGGGGAACCGCTGGCGACCGCTCTACCCCATCGGCGGTGTCCTGGTTTCTGGTCGTCGTTGATGGCACTAGAGTGTGGCGCAAGGCGGGGCCCTCGTCTGGCGATATGAAGCAAGGCCGGTACCTGTGAAGAAGGCCCAGTGCCTGTGAAGCTCGCCGCCCCGTGACACTCTCACGTAATAATGAGTGGGGCTGTACATGCCCCGGAGTCTCAGGGGTGCCGGCCTCAGGCCCTAGGCTCCCTCCCACGCCCAGTGGCAGTACTTAGCTCCGCGCTGGTGAGAAGACGTCCAAGACTAGACTAGGTGCCGGACGCGGCCTTTTGTTTGCTTTCATTGCTTTTCCCTTGGTTGTTGCTTTCCCCCGCTGTATTTAAGTTGAACTCGAATTTGAGATTTGCGTGTGTTGGGGAAGGGGTGCTTAGTCTCGTTCAAGCAATCTCTCGCGTTTCGGTTACAACCTCGCTTCAGCTGCCTCCCCTCGTGAGCCCTCGCGAGCCGGGTCTGGCCTAGCTTTGCGTGCATCCCAGACTGCCGCCGTCATATCCCCTCAGGAGGGTTTTTCACTGCAGATCCTATGGATTCGATTAGGAGGCATTCGAGGCACCACTGCCTCCCACAAATTATCTCAGGACCCGCGTGGGACAAAGGTAAACTAACCAGCCGGCTCTTCACCTAGCCAACCACTTGGCATGGGCCTATGGGCGATGTAGCATTAACTAGTGCACTAAAACATTGGTTTTACATGAGGGGCACCCCCTCCCAAAATGCTCTCACAACCATCAGGACAAAAGCCTGAGTTCTATTCATGCAGGGTAAGGAAACAGGAGCAACACGCTGTCAGTCGGATAAATCCCCCAATGCGTCGTCAGGAACACCACCCGAACCATCGCTGGCGTCGCTGGCCTCGTCATCGCCCTCTGCATTGTCGTCGGCGGCGTCAGGGCCGTTCACCACGCCGCCCTCGTCGGCGGCCACGATCATGCCATCATCATCTGAAGCGAAGGCCCTGACAAGGGTGTCCACATTGTCCTCTACCCAGTACACCAGGTCGGCTCAGACGGCCTGGGGGAGTGGGGCGATGGCTGCATCAAAGTTGAAGTGCGGATCCATGTCCCGGAGATGGCTGAAGACGCGGGAAAAGGCGCGCCCGAGTAGGGCTCGGCTCCTCCCCTCCACCAACCTGTTGGCACGGGCCGACCGCGCCTCCAGCTGCGTCACGATGTCGGTGAAGAACTGAAGGTTACCGGCGTAGTTAATGGCACGCGGCTCGCCGACAGCCGCCTCGTAGATGTTACCATAGGCCGTGTTGGCCCTCTCCCGAAGCGTGGTGAGCATGGGGGCATGCTCATGTTCCAAGAGCCGCCGCTGACGCATCTCGTCTACATTCTGGCGAGCGACGGCCTCAGCCTCGACCACCTGTTGGCGAAGAAGCACCTCGGCATGGGAAGTAGCCGACTCCCCCTGCGCCGCCTCAAGTGCAGCCCGCAAGACATCAGCCCGCCGCGTCGCTTCCTCCAGCTGGGCCCTCAGGACGGTGGTCCTACCTTCGGCCTCGGTCCGGACAAACTCCAGCCTCTCCGTGAACTCGCACTCGAGGTTCAGGCGCGCCGTCGCGACCCGACGTCCGACCTCCTCCGAGACACGGGCTTCCCACGTAGAGACATCGTCCTCCGCCCGTGTGACCCAGCGCTCTCTTGTCTCCAGGCGCTCATACTCGCGTGCGCGTTCGGCGGCTTCCAGCGTCAGCGCCACCTCACGCTTCTGGAGCTCCGCTGGGTCGCCAGAGGCCACCTTCATCGATGCAAGGGCCACCTCACGCAGCTCCACCTGCTCCTCCAGTGAGCGGCACCGGGCCAGGAGTTCCCCCACCCGCTCCTTCGTGGCCTCTCGCCGCCGGTCAGCTTCCCGGGCCTCTTCGACAGCCCGGGAACGGGCCTCCCGAGAGGACACCAGCGACGCCTTGGCCGCCTCATCGTCGAGGTCGCGCTGGCGGCGCGCGAGGGTGACAGCCGCCTCCAGCTCGCGCCTCTCTGCCACCAGGCGCAGGCCCTTGGCCTCAAGACGTGCGTCCTCATCAGCAAGCTCTTCACCAAGCAGGCTCACCGCGTCAGCCGCCCTCGGAGAAACCCTTGGCAAAGAGAGTGACGCTCCCGAGCACGCTCGAGTACTTCTTCCACACCATCATCCGCCACAAGCGAGCGCCGTGGGGCGCGGATCAGCACTGCCCTTCCAGGAAGGGAGCTGGGGGCTGGCTCCCTTGAGGCGACCGGGCAAGCCCTGCCAGAAGCCCGACCTAGAGACAGTCCATCTCCAGGTGAAGAGTGCAGGGAGTACCCCAACCAATCACGGTCCACCACCAGGCGAGAAGCCCACGGCAGGATGGCTATGCCACGAGAAGGCTCGCGAAGGAAGACCGCGGGGAGCGCAGGACCACGTAGCGCCTCGGGATGGTTCGTCTCACCAACCGGCCTCACCACAAGGACCCAGCTGCTCAGAACGATCGAAGACAGTGGAGAGGGCGGAGGCGAGGGGGATGGCTCCTCATCTGCCCCCGTGAGCTCGGAAGGAAGGGCTCTGCAGAGCAAGGATCAGAACAAGCAACGGAAGAATCAGGAACAGGGAAGGGAGAAGGATTACTCATTGATGGCGAAGTACTTCCTACGCTTCAACAGGCGGCAAGGGTAATCATCACCCAGGGCCTCCCTCCTCTTCCGGAGGGCCTCAAAGTCCACACGGAAGCGACCCAAGAGTTGAGCGCAGGGGTCAGCTTGCGATGAAGAGGAAGCATCGAGGCGACTCGCGTCGGGGGCGTCCGCCTGATGCGCGCTGCCGGTCGCCTCACCAAGAAGAGCGGCTGGGGCCTCGGGGGCCTCAGCCGGAGGCACTGCGAGCGGCCGTTCACCACCCTCAGCTACGGCAGCACGGGCCTCGGGGGCCGCTCCCTCATGAGTGCCGCCCAGTGCTGTCGCCTCGGGGGGGCACCCTCGGCCTCCGGAGGCTCATGCCTCCCTACCCCGCCACTTGAGGAAGAGTCGCCCCGAACGGCTGCGAGGGTGACCACCACCACTGGGTTCTCGCGAGGCCCCTGGAGTCTAGCAGGGCGCGGCCCCCATTCGTGGAAGATGGGCATCTAGCTCACGAAGTCACCTCTGTTCGAGGAGAGGTACAGCAAGGCCCCCCCTTGACGAATGCCGCCGGGGGAAGGATCCCCTGTCAAGACCAAGAGCACCTTCCTCAGTGCTTCAGGCGTCAGGTCCTCTTCCTGGAGCCGCATACGGTCCCCACGACCGATGAAGGCCCACATTCAATGAGAATGGCGTTGGAGAGGGGCGACTCGGCGTAGCAAGAACTCCTTCACCACCTTGGGCACCGTCACGCCAAGCTCCCTCAGGAACTCAAAGGGACGCGAGATGAAGGCGAGCCGGGGGCTCGCGAGCATCTCCTGGCCCCAGCCTGAGTTGGGGGCAGCAGGCAAAGATGGCTCCATCAGCAGGGGGCTGGGCACCCCTACGTCCACATACAGCCACCGCTCGCGAAACCCAGGCGCGGGCGGAGGAAGACTGAAGTCAATTCCAGAAGCCGCTGTCTCAGGCACAGCGATGAAGCTCACGCACCCGAAACATTGGGTGGGGTCGACAAGGCGCAGAGAGAAGAAGTGCGCAGCAAGGCAACCGAAGGAAGGATGCCCATCATTTCCTCGCAAACGAAGGCAAATACCGCGAGCAGGGTAATGGATTCAGGACCCAGATGCATCATATGGATCTGATAATGGGAAAGCACGGCGTTGAAGAAATCATAGAAGGGGGGAACCAGTCCCGCCCACAAGGCGTCGGCAAAGTACCGGACCTTAGTGGCAATCCTGTCAATGGCGAAGCGGGACACGAGCCAGGCCGTTGTCCTCCCGCACTCATTGAAAATGGTGGCCAGGGCCGAGCTGACCTTGCCCAGGACTTCTTGATTGATTATGACCGGCCGATCGACGGCGGGGGCCGCCGTCGACGACGAGCGAAGCGGCGGCATGAGCTTCTTCCCTTTTCCCTTCCTCGGTGGAGCCATGACGGCAGAAAGGGAAGGGGGGAGGTTCGAGATTGGATTGGATGTGGGAACTGGAGTTCGAGAGGAGAAAGGACAGAGAGCGCTCAAGCAGCGGGAAGGGGAGCAGCTGTGTGCGGCTACGAGTCTGCCTAGCAAGGCATAAAATAAGGAGGCGTGGGGGAACAGTGCCGCCCACGTCCAATCAACCGCCACGAGGCGCCCAAGGCCGCATGCTGTTAGGGCCCGCGACGCTTCGCACTTGCCCTTTCGCCCCTCTGCTCGGCCAAGTCCGGGCATGCCGTGGGCCCGGGGGCTACTGTCGGCGTTCTAGGAACGGGGGTCCCCAGACTTGCCTGCCTGCGACCTGCGGCGTGGCTCAAAGGAGGACCAGCACAGCCCATCTTCATCAACACAAGCTCAAGACCCTCGCGAGGGGCCAAGCCTCGCAGGGCAGACGACAAGGAGCTTCCTCAGGCACGGCCTCGTCAGGCTGGCTCACAAGGAGGTGGAGAGTTCAAGGCAGGGTGCCTCGCGAGGTGCCCATGATGCAAGCCATGACGACCAAGGGCGCCAGTCGGGCGCCAGCCCACGCAGTGTCCTCCTTTCCTCTTTGGTGCAAAGGGAGCAAGCGCAGGCGGGAGCATCAAGCAAAGGCATCCATTTCGGTGCAACGAGACCAAGACCAGCCCAACGGCAGGGGAGGAGTCATTGTGGAGCCCAAGCAGGCGTCACCACCAGAGCCTTCAACAGGTGAGGACCAACTTTAGTCAGGATAAGTGTACCCGCTGTTCCCCTTCAAAATGGCCGATTGTTGGCGCCCTTCCTGCTCAATATTTGGGAAGAGGCCCAGGGCCTTTGCCTATAAATAGGACTAGCTACCCCCGGGGTAGAGGCAGCTAGACCTGATCGAGAATCCAAGAGCCAGAACCAAGTAGCACCAGCCAAGAACAGACCCCCGCGAGGCTGTTCTTCCTTGTATTGTTCATCATCAGCCCAAGAGGCAATCCACCACACCACACACTGGAGTAGGGTATTACACCACAATGGTGGCCTGAACCAGTATAAATCTTGTGTCTCTTGTGTTGTTCTGTTTGGTAGTTTAGATCCTAGCGATTCAGCGAGGAGCAAGCCGGTAGAGGGTTAAATCTCCGCGCGCACCCCAGTGTTCGAGCCTCAAGGGTCTGCCGGAACCCGAAATTCGACAATGATACAACGAGAGACTGTTCAACCACTCGAAGACTTATCAAAATCTTTCGGATCCCTCTGCATTAACGAAGGACCGTTCCTCGGTCATGTACACACGCGGCCGTATTCGGATGCACGTGAAGGTACCAGGGGCTACATAGTAGCCCCATCGTTAGACTCCCATGGCTAAGCGAAAGTGTTACAGCTATATAGTCCGGTTGCCTAGTCCGACGTGCGATCACCTCCTTGATGGACCAAGACGTTGGATCAAGTGTGATTACGCCTATTTTTCGTGAACACCCCCGCATTGTATGCGTGGGGGCTGAAGCCAACGACTGCTAACTTTTGGATTACACACACACACACACACACACACACACACACACACACACACATATATATATATATATATATATATATATAAACGGCCGCACAGGAGATACAATAATACTTTCAGGCAAAAAGTATAAATATAGCCTTATAACCAAAATAACATTTTGTTTTTGCAATGATTCGATTTGTCACTCGAACAAGACATTCTTAGAGCATTGAGCCTCTATTAGGCGGGCACCTTATGTGACCTGCGCCAAGTAGTGCTCGGCCGGATATTGGCCTCCCGCCGGATTCTGGGTCGCTACAACGGTGGCCTCCATATCTATCCAATAGGCTTTAACGCGGGGAAGAGCCATTCGTGCACCCTCCATGCACGCCGACCTTCTCATGGCATCGATCTGAGGCACGGCCCCAAGGAATTGTTGCACCAAACCGAAGTAACTGTCCGGCTTAGGCCCCTTCGGCCGAAGATGGTCTATTACAGACCGCATTGCAAGCCCGGACAGCCTATGAAGCTCCGCCACAGCAGCCATCTTCTCACTTAACGGCAGCGGGCGCGCGAGAGCATTGAATTGCGACCAGAAAAGCTTCTCCACTATCACCTTGATCCTCGAAAAACTTGGCTGCATCAGCTGTACTCTTCACCAAGTCCGCATAAGCATCTGCAGGACTCCAGCGTCCATCCAGGGGAGCATACTTCAGATCCAAAAACTTCGTCCGCAGTAAGTAGGAGCCCCTAGCCGCGATTTTACCGGCCTGTTGAAGCTCCTCCCGCACACCCCTGACCTTGGTCCGCATCTCCTTGGTGGCATTAAGTGCCTTGTTCAGGTCGGCCGAACTAGCCTTATGCTCCTTTTCAAGGAGTTTATACCGGCCGATGGCATTTTTCAACTCCACAGCCATTTCGGCTATCTTTTCCTCGCTTCGGCGATGAGCAGCCTGTTCGGATCTCAATTCTTCGGCTGCGTTTAGGGCAGCCGCACTGCTAACCCGAGCTTGTTCCTTGGCCTGGACAAGTTCCGCCCTCAGGGCTTCCACGGCAGCAGCACCATCTGCAGTCCAAGCATATTGCATTAATATTATGCCACTCTCATATTTTCCTATACAACATAATAAGGAAAGCAGAGCACATACCTTGTGACTCGTCCAGCCGCTCGTTCACTAGTGTGATATCGGCATCAATAGATCCAATTTGCCTCCTTAGTTTGGCAACTTCAACGGACTGTCCGGCAGCTGGATCCTTAGATACCTGCGCATATGGACAGCGCAATCAGTACTTACACAATATGATCCTCCGTTTGCCGCCTAGGGCGGGCAACCAGAGTCTCAGGGGCTACTATCCATATGGAGCACACCTAGAGCGTGCCTCACTGACAAAAAAATTGTGTGTTTTTCACTACATACCTCAAAGCCGCTGAGCAGACTCGTAAATGCTTCATTCAAACCGCTTGTGGCGGATGAAATCTTCTTGAGCACTGCGCTCATTAATGAGCGGTGCTCCTCCGAGAGCGCAGCTCGCTCCAGAAGGCCTGTCAATATGTCCGGCCGGACATCGAACCGTGCCGGACCCTTCTCATCGCCCCCCCCCCTCGTGGGAGCCGAACGCCCCGGGCTCAGGGCGGCTGACGGATTAGCTTCTGACTTCGGCAAACCCGGACTCCTCCGTGATGACACCTCGGTGTCGCCCGCCTCATGAGGCGGAGAGGCTGGTGGGGTCCCACTCTCCATCATCTCCGGATGAAGATCCCCTGAAGACGAATTCTGTTGAGAAGAGCTGCTAGCCGGACTGCAAAGAATGGATCCTGGTTAGAGTACTCGGAGAAAAATAGTACCTTAGAATTTACGGTTAACTTACAGCTCGGTGGAGGGCTGGCCCATTGGCGGGCATGACGCGGTGAGGGTGCCTGTTGGGGAAGAGCCCCCTGGTGATACCTTTTTCCCTTGCTTGGGCATCTCCGTCTCCAAGTCTTCGGAGGCGGCCCTCTTCTTCCCGTGCGGGGAGGAGGCTTTAGCCTCCCCTTCTCTGCTATCCTCCTCAGGGGAGGTAACAATTCCCCCGGTTTTGATGTGGAGTGTGTGAAGTTCGGCTTCTCTGTTCTTCCCCTTGTCCATCCGTGGGGGTATTCTGCTGAGCACCCGGTCAAGCATCTTGACAATGGTTGGACTAGGCGAGCCTTCGGGAAGTGGCCCCGGACACCTGATTCTCTCCGCCTTGCTAAGCCATTCTTGGCCACAAAAGATTTTCAGAGTAACAAGTATGACAAATATAAAACAAAGTGTCCGGTATCAAGGTTACTTGCTTGGGTATCTAGGCGATTGCAGCTTAGGCCCGCATCCTCGGTGGTGTCCGGACACTCTACTTGTGGTCCGAAGAATAATTTACACATCCCTTTGAGCTTCAGCCCAAAGAAGTGCTTAACAGTCTGCGGGCCCTCTGGATTGAACTCCCACATCAAGAGAGGCCGGCATTGGCACGGCAACATCCGTCGGATTAACATCACTTGAATTATGCTCACAAGGTGAATGTCCCTCCCAAGAAGCTCCCGAATACGGCTCTCCAGTATTGGTACATCACCAGCGGGCCCCCAATTCCATCCTACGTCGGTCCAAGACGCCAGTTGTGACGGAGGGCCCGAGCGGAACTCGGGGGCGGCCACCCACTTTGTGCCTCTGGGAGCCGTGACATAAAACCACCTCCGTTGCCATACATTGGATACTCCTAGGAAAGAACCCTCTGGCCATGGGGCATCGGCGTTCCTGCATATTATGGCGCCTCCGCACTCCGCATGTCGCCCCTCGATCATCTTCGGCTTCACATTGAAGGTCTTGAGCCATAAGCCGAAGTGTGGAGTGACATGGAGAAAGGCCTCGCACACAATGATGAACGACGAGATATGGAGGATAGCGTCTGGAGCTAGATCATGAAAATCCAACCCGTAATAGAACATAAGCCCCTCACAAAGGGATCGAGGGTGAGGCCCAAGCCGTGGAGGAAGTGAGGAACAAAAATGACGCTCTCATTGGGCTCCGGTGTAGGGATGACCTGCCCTGGAGCAGGAAGCCTGTGTTGGATGTCGACGGTCAGATATCCGACCTCCCTAAGCCTCGCAATGTCCTCCTCTTGGATCAAGGAGGCCACCCAATGGCCTTGAGGGTTGGATCCGGACATTTTAGAGGATCTGGCGTGCTGGAGCTTAGGTCTCGGGTGTTAGAACTCGAGGTGCGAGAATGCACAAAGGAGGTGGAAAAGAGGCATAGGCTTCGACCCCTTTATAAAGGGGGGGGGGTTGAATATCAAGAGTCCTCAGCGTGACAGCTTGAGGCTTATCTGAAAACACATGGAGTCATGCCAACGGTCGTCATGGGGTTACGCACGACCATATTGATGGAAGATCCCGTAATAAGGGGAACATGATCTCTGCTTTGGCAGGGCGTGCCAATAAAAACCGCCTCGCAACGCGAGTCGGGGTGGGGCGAGAAACGCCGGTTTGTGTTGGACCGGGCCAAGATGCAAGGGCACGACATACGAAGATTGCCAGCAGATATGCTATGTTCCCTACAATAGTATGTGAGGATCATCTCGCAGATCCAGACATGGTCTAAGTGTTCGATAATTACTTTGGAGTATTCGGAGATGGAACCCGCCTTGCAATGCCTAAGACAAGACTGCGCGCCGGACTCATCATCATTGAAGCCTGGTTCAGGGGCTACTGAGGGAGTCCTGGATTAGGGGGTATCCGGACAGTCGGACTATATACATTGTCCGGACTATTGAAGAGTGAAGATACAAGACTCAAGACTCCGTCCCGTGTCCGGATGGGACTCTCCTTTGCGTGGAAGACAAGCTTGGCGATCCGGATATTATATTTCCTTCCTTGTTACCGACTCCGTGTAAACCCTAGCCCTCTCCGGTGTCTATATAAACCGGCAAGGTTGGTCCTTAGAAGGCCGATCACAATTACAATCATAATCATCATAGGCTACCTTCGAGGGTTTAGCCTCTATGATCTCGTCGTAGATCTACTCTTGTACTACTCATATCGTCAATATTAATCAAGCAGGAAGTAGGGTTTTACCTCCATCGAGAGGGCCCGAACCTGGGTAAACATTGTGTCCCTTACTTCCTGTTACCATCAGCCTAAGACGCACAGATCGGGACCCCCTACCCGAGATCCGCCGGTTTTGACACCAACAACCGACAAATAGAATGAGTGTGTGAACATGAATGTAATGTTGGTTAGAAATACGTACTCCCACAAGCTTAGGCTTGTGGCCTAAGTTGGTCTATGCCCATGGATCGCGGCTACTCTGGCTGATATCCGAAGTTGTAACTGGGGTCGTACTGAGATGCAGCAGCCAATGCCTCCTGAGCTGCGGCATGGAGGCGAGCTGCCTCGTCCTCCTCTCGTACTCATTTGCCTCCTACCTGGTGATAACATATCTTCCTTTTGCCTGATAATCAAGGAGGGCAGGAGTAGGGAGAGTAATATGGACAGCTTGACGTCTGTCAAAGATTAGTCGATACTGGAGGAATTGTTCATTCCTCTCAAGAAAATGATGACTAACCATGGCATTATAATCTAAATAAGAGGGGGGCAACTCCCTATCATCTTCATGTACAGGTATACCAAGATAATTAGCCACACAGGTCGCATAAATCCCTCCAAACAAATCTCCAACTAAACCATTATTATGCAACCTACGTGAAACAATTGCCCCCAAGTTGTATTGTTTATCACCTAATACAACACTCTTGAGAACACAAAGATCAGGAACACTCATGTGACCTGCTTCATCTTTACCGTTAATGCATCTACCAACGAAAAGAGCAAAATAATGTATAGCAGGAAAGTGAATGCTCCCAATGGTAGCTTGTGCTATTTCTCTAGATTCTCCCACAGTGATACTAGCAAGAAAGTCTTTATATTCAAATTTACAGGGTTCATTAACATTGCCCCACTCTGGGAGTTTGCAAGCAGTAGTGAAATCTTCTAGGTCGATGGTATATGCTTATCATAAATATCAAACATGACACGTGGAGAATTACGCGAAGATGTAAATTTAAACCTTCTCACGAATGAATCAGTCAAATAGTAGTACTGAGGACACTTATCTTGCATGAAGTCCTCAAGATCGGCATTACGCACATATGCATCAAATTCATCCTTGATGCCTGCTTTGACCATAAACTCCTCTGACGACCATTCAGAAGGCCGCATGTCAGCTTCCCTTGGTGGTTCATCATCCTGCTCACGCATTGCGAGCCTGGGTCCTTTATTTCTTGAAGAACCACCGTGGTACATCTTCCTAGACATATTTCTTCCTCTGAATTTTTTTTGAAATTTTTAGTAACTCAAAATAAAAGTGAATCAATCTTAACAAAACTGATAGCAACTACTCCCACAAGTGCCTAGAGCCTAGATCATGCATTAAAATTACTTGGGACCTCATAAATTTTACATGCAAGCTCAAGAACAGGGTCACCTAGGCAGCAAAATTATTTAATGAACAAAGAACTAGAACAAAAACTAATTGGATCATTGGAGGAGTTACATACCAAGCAACAATCTCCCAAAGCAGTTTTGCGAATGGAGATTTGAGCAAGGAGATCGAAAATGGCAGCAAAGTGAGCTAGAACTCGTGCTTGAGCTAGACGGTGATTTTTTGGGAGGAAGATGAAGTGTGTGGGTGTAGGAATAAGTTGAGGGGGGCCACCATGGCCCCACGAGGCAGGGGGCGCGCCCTGTAGGGGTGGGCGCGCCCTGGACTCTCATGGCCAGGTGGTTGCTCCCCCTGCTGTGTTCTCAGTGCCAGATATTCGCAAATATTCCAGAAAAAATCATACTTAATTTGCAGGGCATTTGGAGAACTTTTATTTTTGGGGTATTTTTTATTACTTGGATAATTCAGAAAACATACAAATAATACTATTTTTATTTATTTAATCTAAATAACAAAAAGTAAAAGGAGGGTACAGAAGGTTGTGCCTTCTAATTTCATCCATCTCATGCTCATCAAAAGGAATCCACTAACAAGGTTTATCAAGTTTTGTTAACAAACTCATTCTGAATCGCATGAAGCCGGAGAAATTTCGAAAAACACTAGGTTACCTCAATGGGGATATGCACATCCCCAATAATAAGAATATCATATTTCTTCTTGACAGTAGGAAGAGGAAATTCAAAACCTCTAATAATGATAGTTGGAATTTTTCAAATAGAATTGATACTGTGAACTTGAGGTTGTTTCCTCGGAAAGTGTACCGTATGCTCATTACCATTAACATGAAAAGTGACATTGCCTTTGTTGCAACCAATAAGAGCCCCTGCAGTATTCAAAAATGGTCTACCAAGGATAATCGACATAATATCATCCTCGGGAATTTCAAGAATAACAAAGTCTGTTAAGATAGTGACATTTGCATCCACAACAGGCACATCCTCACAAATACCGACAGGTATAGCAGTTGACTTATCAGCCATTTGCAAAGATATTTCAGCTCAACTTATTCAATTCAAGTCTACGATATAAATAGAGTGGCATAAGACTAACACCGGCTCCAAGATCATATAAAGCAGTTTTAACATAGTTTCTTTTAATGGAGCATGCTATAGTTGGTACTCCTGGATCTCCAAGTTTCTTAGGTATTCCGCCTTTAAAAGTATAATTAGCAATCATGGTGGAAATTTCAGCTTCCGGTATCTTTCTTTTATTTGTAACAATATCTTTCATATATTTAGCATAAGGATTTACTTTAAGCATATTAGTTAAACTCATACGCAAGAAGATAGGTCAAATCATTTCAGCAAAGCGCTCAAAATCCTCATCATCCTTTTTCTTGGATGGCTTAGGAGGAAAAGGCATGGGTTTCTGAACCCATGGTTCTCTTTCTTTATCGTGCTTCCTAGCAACAAAGTCTCCCTTATCATAACGTTGATTCTTTGATTGTGGGTTATCAAGATCAACAACAGGTTCAGTCTCTACACCATTATTATTGCTAGGTTGAGCATCAACATGAAAATTATCATTAACATTATCACTAGGTTCATGTTCATCACCAGATTGTGTTTCAACATCAAAAATAGAAATATCATTGGGATTCTCAGGTGTGTCTACAATAGGTTCACTAGAAGCATGCAAATTCCTATCATTTTTCTTTTTCTTCTTTTTCGAAGGATGGTGCATCTAAATTATTTTTTTGAGAATCTTAGGGTGGCCTTCACGATACAAAGGTTCCTGCGTCATTTTACCCGTTGTAGTGGCCACTCTAATAGCAAAATGATGTTTATTATTTAACTCATCTAGCAAATCACTTTGATCTTTAAGTACTTGTTCTGCTTGATTAGTAACCATAGAAGCATATTTACTAATGAGCTTAAGTTCACCTTTAACTCTAGCCATATAATCACTCAAGCGTCGAATCATGTAAGAATTACTCTTTAATTCCCTACCAACATAAGCATTAAAGTTTTCTTGTCTAGCCATAAAGTCATCAAATTCATCCAAGCAATGGCTAGAAAACTTAGTAGACGGGATTTCAACTTTATCATATCTATAGAGAGAATTTACCTTTACTACCTATGTCGGGTTTTCAAGACCATGTGTTTCTTCAATAGGTAGTATATTAAGACCGTGTATTTCTTCAATAGGAGGTAAATTCTTAACATCTTCAACTTTAATACCTTTTTCTTTCATAGATTTCTTTGCCTCTTTCATATCTTCAGGACTGAGAAATAGAACACCCTCTTCCTCGGAGTTTGCTCAAGAATTGGCTCAGGAATTGGCTGAGGAAGAGTCCAATTATTTTCATTAGTCAACATATTATTCAATAGCAATTCACCTTGATCGACTGTTCTTTCCCTGAAAACACAACCAGCACAACTATCCAAGTGGTCCTTGGAAGCATCAGTTAGTCCATTATAAAATATATCAAGTATTTCATTTTTCTTAAGAGGATGATTAGGCAAAGCATTAAGTAACTAGAGAAGCCTCCCCCAAGCTTGTGGGGACTCTCTTCTTCAATTTGCACAAAATTATATATTTCCCTCAAGGCAACTTGTTTCTTATGAGCAGGGAAATATTTAGCAGAGAAGTAATAAATCATATCTTGGGGACTACACACTATCGGTGGGAAATGACACCTATGGGATCACTGGAATCCCTACTACGGTTGCGGGGCGCGGGGATCGTGAGAAGAGCAGGACTAGTAGACAACACAAAGGGGATTTACCCAGGTTCGGGCCGCAAAGATGCATAAAACCCTACGATCCTGCTTTGGTGGATGTATTTAGTGTTCTTGAGCTCATGAACTAGCTCTAGGTGTTGTGAGGTTCAAAAGAGCCGAATCCCTTTCCAGGGTGCCATGGGCCTCCTTTTATAGGCGAAAGGGGCTACCACAGTGGCACCAGGAGGTGGAAAGCGCTACAACGCTGTGAGCTTATCGCTAGTATTACAGGACAAAGCGCATTTAATGCGAGGCTTAGGTGTCCCTTTACTTTATCAGTGGCGGGAGCGAGGCCCGTCCCGTCCGTCGCCGCTCCTCCTCGCTTCGACACGCGCCCTGGCCAGCGGTGCATGAGGATCCATGTAGGCAGGCAGGCAGCTGAGGTGCACGCGGTGGTGGAGCCTCCACGAAGGGCTGCATATTGCCACGCAGGTGCCTACCCTGCTGGTTGGGTTGGCGGCTGCATGCAAGCGGCGGCGGAGACTTGGCTAGCGCGGGCCTGGCAGTGGCACTGCTGGCGCACTTGGCGAGGGCCTTGCCGGGTGGCCTGGCAAGGGTCTTGTCGGGTGGTCCGGCAAGGGTCTTGTCGTGGTGCGCTGGCGTCCCCAGCAAGGATCTTGCCGGGGGTCTTGTTGGTTCCTTCGGTGAGGATCTTTGTGAGGATCGTTGCCTTCCTATCCTCATTTGATCTTGACTATTCTTTGTCTTCACAAAGATCTGCATGCCACCACGGAGGTGCCTCCCGAGCCCTATCCCAATGTGTGTCTAGCGTTGGTGGGCTCAAAGGTGGCTCGCTCGGCTGGTGGGGGTGAGCTCCCCCGGCAAGGGTCTTGCCGGGGAAACCTGCTTCGTCCATCCGATCTTTGTGGCCTTGGTCCTTGTCGTTGCTTCGTTTGCCTTGTGCCTTCGGCTTTTCTCCGACTTCCCTTTCCTGCCCTGTTATGCGTGGCCGCGGCGGGTGGTTCTGACTGCCCGTGCACAAGTAAAGGGGTCAAAAGGAGAGCCCCTACTTTTGTACACCGGAAGGAGCCCCCGGGCCTGGGCCATACATAAGCGCAGCATGTTGTTGGGCCAGGTCCAGAACGGTGCGCGGGCAGTTAGGGCGGATTTTACCGCGGCCACTATTCCGTCCGCTGTGCTTCTCCACGATCCGCGTTGAACGTGCGACGTGGGGATCGTGCGCACGCGCACGACGGAAGCATGCTGGCGTCACCTTGTGGTGGATAGTGAAGAGGCGGCTTGCGTGTCTCTTTGAGACCGCAGGGCCGCTGCTCATTTACTGCCTTCGCTTGGGAACCGTCACTCCACGTGTCCCACTGCGCCCGCCCCCTGCGCCACATTTGCTACATGCATAACGCAGAGCGAATGACAGGTGCGCGGGATGTGGGAGGTCGTGCGCGTCCGCGGGTCGATTCCCACATGCCTTCAATGGAGCGGGGAGGGCGGTCGACGACCCCGGTTGCTGTCACTCCAACGGGCTGGATTGGCCGAGAGGGGGCAGCTGAGCCTTGCCCCCGCCCCTTTATAAAGAGGGGAGCGGGAGGAACGGTGCCTCTCAACCCTTTGCCATCTGCCTCTCCCCATTCCTGTTTCCTCCTTTCTTCTCCCATGGCGAGGGGGCGTGTCGACGCTTCATCGGTGGCGGCGAGGGTTTCGGCCAGACAGCGCATCGCTCCTCCCCAAGAGCTCATAGTGTCGGAGCCGGCCGCTAGAGGAAGGGGGAGGGGCGAGGTCGAGGCTGTTGTGGTGCTCGAGGGAGAGGAGGACGGGGCAGCAGATCAGCCTCGCCTCCGCCAGCAGCCCCTCCTCCGATGAAGGGCCACGCTGGGGACAACCCCTGCGAATTCTTCGTCAGGCTGCGTCAGCCACCGCGCCGTCGCCTTCGCCTCCCGGCTCCATTTGCGCAGGAGATGGAGCTAGATCCGCCGCAGGCATTGCGGCTGCATATGAGGGGTTGCGGGAACAGCGGCACATGGGCCGACGTCGAGTTCCCCGCCCCTCATGTCATGTATCTTCACCGAGGGTGGAAGACGTTCGCTCGCCTCCACAACTTGACGGATGGGCTCACTCTCCATTTCAAACTCATGGAGGGTGGCCTCCTCTCCGTCAAGATCTTCAGGCACTTCGGGACTCGCGTAAGGTGCTGCACGGAGAGCTCTTTTGACGACGAAGATTCCTCCTCAAGCGAGAGTGGCGGCAAGGCCGTCAAGTCGGAGTACGCGGGCACCGATGCCTTCGTCGCGTATTGACGTCCTGCCGCCTCGTCTTCGAGCTCTGCCTCCGGAACCACCATCACCATCCAGCCCTTGGATGGCCACCGAGATGTTCTCTTGGTGTCTTCTGCCACTCGTAGCTCACCTAGGCGCCCCTTTTTCCCTTCTGCTTTCTTGTTCCATTTCCTGAGGAGAGGGACAAGAAAGGGGTTACGGGCACCTTGTATCTTTTTAGTCTTGTAAGACTTCGGGCCTTTGTTAACTTTAGAACTTGTAATCCCCTTGTTCATGTTTTTCATTTCGTATGAACTGTACCTGTACGGGATGTTTTTTAATGAAATAGGGATGTTTGCCAGGATTTTCGTTCGTGGGTGGAACCCACGACAAGGAGTGAATCCTTGTTTTTTTTTTTAAGATAAACGTTTTTCGCCCGGCATCAGGCCTTGCCGTCTCCCGACTTCGCTCGACCTTTCTCACGCCCTTGGCGGCGGCAGGGATGAGGTGGGCTTAGGCTCATCATTCCTCTTCTTTGCTACCGCGGCTACGACCAAATTCAGACCCAGGGGATAATCCTTGGGTGCCGAAAAAGGGGAGCACGGTAGCTCAGGGATAGAACGGGGTTTCACGTATCCCAGTCCATAACAAAATGCCTTATAGGGGATAGAGAACTTATCTGGATCTGCAGCCCCCGGCAACCTCGTCTTGCCGCGGATGAATCCTTGTTCTTGCAGCCCCCGGCAACTTTGGCTTGCCGGGGCTCGGACGCCGATCAGTCCCCTTTCTTCCAAAATAGCTCGGCAATGGTATTTATGTGCCCTGCGAACCAAAGAAGACAGAGAAGAACAGAGAGACGCACACTCGACCTCTAAGCTAGGGGTTAGCCGCCGCTAAGCACTATCAACCCTAACCAAGGAAGAGACTCAACCTAGCATGCATGCTATAACTTAGGGCGCCAGCGCTTCGTTTATTTATGCTCAGGGTCTACGCCTGGCTTTGTACAAAGGGTTACATGTCTTGCCGGCAAGGCTTGTACAAAAGGGTGGCTTGCCGGGAGGACCACCAGCTGCGCCTTATGGGTAAAACTTGCGGAGATGCTCGATGTTCCCGGAGTTGCTCACTGGAATGGCATCTTTGGTCTCAAGCCCAACTACGTCGGGCCTGGTTACTCGTGTTACCCGATAAGGGCCTTCCCACTTCAGCATCAACTTGTTGGAATTCTTTGCCGACTGAACATGCTGAAGAACAAGGTCGCCTTACTCAAACCTCCGGGCATGAACCTTGCGGCTATGATAGCGGTGCAAGTCTTGCTGGTAGCGTGCAACTCTCACAGCCGCCCGGAGATGATCTTCCTGAAGGAGCGTTGCGTCATCTTGCCGCAATCACTCTTGCTCAAGCTCATCATAAGCGAGCACTCGAGGTGACCCGTATATGAGTTCTATGGGGAGAACTGCTTCTGCCCCGTAAACCAGGGAAAAGGGTGTCTGGCCGGTGGCTCGATTTGGCGTCGTTCTGATCGACCAAAGAACCGCCGGCAACTCATCAATCCAGTACCTTCCACCCTTGCGCAGCCTGTCAAAAGTATTCGTTCTTAAGCCTCGCAGGACTTCAACATTTGCTCTCTCCGCTTGGTCGTTGCTCCGTGGATATGCCACGGAAGCAAAACAGACCGTGCTGCCGAGATCCTCAATGTATTGCATGAAGGCTTGTGAACTGTGTGCCGTTGTCGGTGATGATCCTGTTGGGAACCCCAAAACGGCACACTAGTCCCTTGGAGAACTTGATGGCTGACTGCGCTATCACCTTCCTCACTGCTTCCACCTCTGGCCACTTTGTGAACTTGTCGATTGCGACGTACAATTACTCAAAGCCCCCGACAACACGGGGGAAACGGCCCAATATGTCGAGCCCTCAGACCGAGAAGGGCCAGGAGAGAGGGATAGTTTGAAGGGCTTGTGCTGGTTGATGAAGCTTCTTCGAATGGAACTGGCACGCTTCACACTTGGTTACTAGTGCCGTCGCATCCTAGAGGGCGGTGGGCCAGAAGAAACCTTGCTGGAAAGCCTTGCCGGCAAGGGCCCTCGACCCTATGTGGGAGCCACATATGCCTCCATGTATCTCTGCCAACAGCTTTAGTCCTTCCTTCTGGGAGATGCACTTCAATTTCACCCCATTTGGTCTTCTTCTCTACAATACGTTATCAACGAATTGGTACATGGCACACCGGCGGGCTACTCCTTCTGCCTCTTCCTGCTCATCAGGAAGCTCTCCTTTTTGGAGGAATCGGACGGTGTGCTGCGCCCATGCCGGAGCCTAGCTTCCTCTGCTTTGACAGGTAGTCGGCAATGTCGTTCTCTGGCTGAGGGACATGCTCCGCTTGTATACCGTCAAAGCGCTCCTCCAGTTTCCTCACCTCATCTACGTAAGCTTCCACCAACAGAATTTGATAATCTTTGTTGATCCGCCTAACAACGATCTGTGAGTCGCCCCTGACGATGAGCTTTTTAACTCCGAGGTCTGCCGCGATCCTGAGACCGGCAAGCAAACCCTCATACTCGGCGGCGTTGTTGGTTGACATCTCCCGAGGGAAGTGCATCTGGATGACATACTTGAGGTGCTCTCCGGTGGGTGCGACAAGCAGTACACCAGCACCGGCGCCTTGCAGCGAGAAGGCACCATGAAAGTACATGATCCAGTTGTGGCTCGTTTCCTCGCCGGGGAGAGTGGTCTCCTTCACCTCTTCGTCGGGCGTCGAGGTCCATTCCGCAACAAACACCGCCAAGACTCTGCTCTGAATCTTCGAGGTACTTTTGAACTTCAAACTGAAACTTGACAGCTCCAGGGCCCATTCCATGATCCTCCCCATTGCGTCTGGCTTATGCAGTATCCGTTGCAATGGGAGGCGGGTGACCACCGTGATCTCATGCGCTTGGAAGTAATGGCGCAGCTTCCTCGAAGCCATAAGGAGGCCAAAGAGCAGCTTTTGCACACCTGAGTACCTGGACCTAGCCCCCTGCAAGAGGGAGCTGATGAAGTACACTGGGTGCTGTACAATTTTCTTCTTGTGCGCCTCTTCACCCGGTCGCGTGAGTCCTGTCGCTCTGGCGCCAGTCTTGCTGGGACCGAGCCCTGCCGGGGACTCAGTCTTGTCGGGACCGAGCCCTGCCGGGGAGGGTTCCGGCCCACCAACCGTTGACTCCGCCACCGCTGCTGCCTCCTCGTCGACCTCTCTCTGCACCACTAGTGCGGTGCTAACCACCTGATTTGTTGCCACTAGATAAAGCAGCAATGCCCCTTGTGGTTTGGGCGCAACAACCACTGGGGGAGAAGAGAGGTATTTCTACAAATCTTGCAGTGCTGCCTCGGCCTCTGGGGTCCACTCTACTGGCCCTGCTCCGCAGACTTGGAGATGAACTGGCAATGCAGCCAGTGAGCCGACGCACGTCCTTGATCTGTTTGGGTGCCTCAGTGTGCTCGATGGCCTTGATCTTATCTGGGTTTGCTTCAATCCCGCATTGTGACACAAAGAACCCAAGAAGCTTGCCAGATGGGACGCCGAAGACACACTTCTTAGGGTTCAATTTGAGGTTGATCTTGCAGGTTTGCAAATGTTTCACCCAGATCTTGCACAAGGGTTGCTTTGTCCTAGGTTTTGACCACTATGTTGTCCATATAAGCTTCCATATTTCTATGTAGATGGGGATCAAAACCAATTTGGACTTCTCATGCAAAGGTTGAGCCAGCACTCTTCAACCCGAAAGGCATCCGTAAAAAGCAATACGTACCACATGGGGTGGTGAATGCTGTCTTTTCCTCGTCTTCTTTTGACACGAAGATCTGGTGGTATCCCGAGTAGTCATCGAGGAATGATAAAAGGTCATACTCGACCGTGGAGTCAACAATCTGGTCAATGCGTGGTAATGGGAAGGGATCCTTTGGGCAAGCCTTATTGATGTCTGTGTCATCAATACACAGCCTCCACTTCCCAATTGCCTTGCGCACTACTACCAGATTAGCCAACCACGTCGAATGGAGTACTCCTCTCACCAGGCCTGCCGCATCTAGCTTTCTGATTTCCTCCGTGATGAACTCCTACCTCTCTAGAGCTTGCTTCCAGACCTTCTGCTTGACGGGCCGCACATGAGGACAGACAGCAAGGTGGTGCTCAATCACCTCCATGGGAACGCCGGGGATGTCGGAGGCTTTCCATGCAAACACATCAACATTCGCCCGCAGGAAGGTGACGGGCTCGCTTTCCTATTTGCTATTGAGGGTGGAGCTTATGGTAAAAGCTCCCCCTGTGTCATCCTCCTGGACGGGCACCTTCTTGGTCTATGGTGGTGTGGCTCTGGACTTCTTGCTCTTGCCGGCGGAGCTCTCTGGCACTTTTTCAACGGAAGCGCAACACCTCGAAGATGTGCGCTTGCCGGAGTGGGTGCGAGGGGTCTCTCCGGTCTTCCCCCCCCCCTCCCCGGGGCTCCGACGATAGGAGCAGCTGCCTTAGCGGCAGCTGCTGCAACTACTTCCCGGTAGAGTTGGTCTGCGCAGATCAATGCATCTTTCTTGTCGGAGGGGATGGTGATGATGTTCATCGGCCTGGGCATCTTCAGCATGTTGTAGGCGTAGTGTGAAGCCGCCATGAACTTGGCTAGTGCCGGGCGGCCGAGGATCCCGTTTTAAGGCAAGGGGATCTCGGCTACATCAAAAACAATCCTTTCCATCCTGTGGTTCAGTTCTCTTCCAAATGTCACGGGTAGCGTGACCTTTCCCTTTGGCTGGCTCCTCCCCGGGTTAACTCCTTGAAACGTGCCTGTCTCCTCGAGGTCTCCATCAGGGATCGGCAGCCTTTTGACCACAACAGGCGAGATCAAGTTCAGGCCAGCCCCGCCATCAACCAACATCTTTGTCCCCTTGAGGTTGCGGATTGTTGGTGAAACCAACAATGGAAAGCACCCGACCGCAGTAGTGCCGAAGATGATGGGCGTGCTGGACCATTTCAGCGGCTTCCGTGCGTCAAACGACGGCTCCACCACCGTGATCTCACGCGCCTACTACTAGAGTTGGCGGTGGGACATATGCAGCGAGGCACCACCATCGTCGCAGATGGACTCTGTGACTTTCTGAAACTCGTGTTCGCCGGACTCATGTCCTCGTCATGATCGTCATCTTCCTGCTTCTTATCGCGGCCTCGAGCAGGCCTTTCCCGCTGATTATCCTTGTCGTGGAGGCCTCCTTCGCCGCCCCGTTTCTTGCCGGATCCCTCGGCACCATTTGGGCCTTTCTCCTTGTCCCGCCGCTCATACTCAGCTTTCTGCTTCTCGGCGAGAAGCTCTACCTGTCGGCAATTTTGGAGATCATGGCCCTTGGTGCGGTGGATCTTGCAATACTACTTGTAGGAGCCCCCTGGCTTATCGGCAGCCGCCAAGGCCTGGCAAGCGGCACACCCGGCAACCTCCTTGCCGGTTTCACTTGCCTTGGGTTTCTTGGTGGCGCCGGCATCGTCGGATCCCTCAACGGCAAGCACGGTCTTGCTCCTGCGCTTCCTGTTACGGCGCCGGCCCTTCTTCGCCGGAGTGGCGGTATCATCCGCGGAGTCGGTTTCCGCACGACCGTCTTTGCCAGGGTACTTCCTTCCCTCTTCAGTGCAAGCGCACCGATCGGCCAGAACATAAAGTTCGGCCACATCTCTGACCTTGTTCATTGCCAGCTCTTCATGCATCTTACGATTGCGCACATTCTGATGGAATGCACTGATCACGGCAGCAGGATGAACGTCGGTGATGTTGTACTGCACTCGGCCGAACCTTTGGATGTACTTGCGCAAGTTCTCCCCTTCCTTCTAGGGGATGATGTGTAAATCACTCGCCTGGCCATGAGCCTGGGGACCTCCGGTAAAGGTGCCAACAAACTCATGGCACAGATCCGCCCAAGAAGAGATGGAATCCACCGGCAAGTGCATCAACAATGACATGACATTAGGCTTGAGTGCCAACGAGAAGTAATTGGCAAGCACCTTATCATCGTGGGCCCCATTAGCTTGCATCGCGATGGTGTAGATGCTGAGGAACTCTGACGGGTGAGTCTTGCCGTTGTACTTTTCGCCAGGCTTGAACGCACGGTGGGAGGGCCACTGGAACTGCCGCAGCTCACGGGTGAAAACTGGACAACCCACCTCATAAGGTAGGCCACCGTAGCCTCCCGGCGTAGGGTGGTCCATAGTAAGCCCCGTCCACCTGTCCGACTGGTAGCGCGCGTCACGTTGGCGCTCGATGGTAGTTCGAGCGTCCTCATGAACCCGCTCCCGAAGGACTTGACACTGATCATGGTTGGTTCACGGGTCAGACGATGCGATGGAGATATCGTCTCGAGCGTTGTCGCGACGAACCGACACCCGGGGTGGCCGGGATGGAGGAGGGGAGTGCACCGTGGCTGCATCGCCTCCAGCACAGTTTCTGCTGGCATGCGGTGGACCGGTGGAGCGACGGCCTACGGGTCCCGCCGGCCGCAACTCATCGTTGTTGGCGATGTCGACGAGGCTCCGGACAGTGGCCCTCCATTCGTCGAGATTCTCCGCGATGGGAGGAAAATCGAGGAGCAGCTGCGCGCGCTAGGGCCTCCACTGGCGTGGGTGGCGGCGTGAGCTGGGTGGACCGCGATGCGCCTCGACTTCTAACCATGCTAGAAGGAGCTGTGTCACAGCCCCGCAGCCTCGTCATGTGATGGGTGCATGGGACTCTTACCAGGGCGGCGCGTAGGGTCACCGGCGGGGTGACGCTGCTCATCACGCACAACCTGGGAAGAGCGCGCCGTCGGCGCCGGTGTTGGCGTCTTGGAGGCCGCCGTGCTACCGTCTGGCGGGATGGCGGCGCCCCTGGAGGGCCCCGCACCGCCTGCGGGGGGGCCGACTCCGTCTCTGGAGCCCGCGACTGGTGGCTCGTCGCCTGGCGCGCGAACGACGCCACTCGCCAGGCCTAAACCGCCAGGGTGATGTGGATGTTCACGGGCCGCGCCACGGGTTCTATCCACCACTGGCCCACTACCGGTCCGTGCCAGTACCAGCTCGGTCTCGGACGAACCGCTCGCCGTGGTCGTCTTCTTCTTAGGAGCCATGGCGATGAAGAACAGCTAGGTCGACTGCTAGGCCAGATTCTCACAATTGCGCTCCCCTACTACAGTTGCGGGGTGCGGGGATCGTGAGAAGAGCGGGACTAGTAGACAACACAAAGGGGATTTACCCAGGTTCGGGTCGCAAAGATGCGTAAGACCCTACGATCCTGCTTTGGTGGATGTATTTAGTGTTCTTTAGCTCTTGAACTAGCTCTAGGTGCTGTGAGGTTCGAAAGAGCCGAATCCCTCTCCAGGGTGCCATGGGCCTCCTTTTATAGGCAAAAGGGGCTGCCACAGTGGCACCAAGAGGTGGAAATCGCTACAGCGTTGTGACCTTATCGCTAGTATTACAGGACAAAGCGCATTTAATGTGACGCTTAGGTGTCCCTTTACTTTATCGGGGGCGGGAGCGAGGCCTGTCCCATCCGTTACCGCTCCTCCTTGCTTCAACACGCGCCTTGGCCAGTGGTGCATGCGGTGCCATGTACGCAGGCAAGCAGCTGAGGTGGCGCGGTGGTGGAGTGTCCACGAAGGGCTGCATGTTGCCACGCAGGTGCCTGCCCAGCTGGTTGGGTTGGCAGCTACATGCGAGCGGCGGCGGAGACTTGGCTGGCGCGGGCCTGGCGGTGGCACTGCTGGCGCGCTTGGCGAGGGCCTTGCCGGGTGGCTCGGCAAGGGTCTTGCCGTGGCGCGCTGGCTTCCCCGGCAACGATCTTGCCAGGGGTCTTGTGGGTTCCTTCGATGAGGATCTTGGTGAGGATCGTTGCCTTCCTATCCTCATTTGATCTTGACTATTCTTTGTCTTCACAAAGATCTGCATGCCACCACGAAGGTGCCTCCCGAGCCATGTCCCAATGCATTTGTCTAGTGTTGGTGGGCTCAAAGGTGGCTCGCTCGGCTGGTGGGGGCGAGCTCACCCGGCAAGGGTCTTGTCGGGGCCGCTGAGGCTGCCCCGACAAGGGTCCTTGCCGGGGAAACCTGCTTCGTCCATCCGATCTTTGTGGCCTTGGTCCTTGTCATTGCTCTATTTTCCTTGTGCCTTCGGCTTCTCTCCGGCTTCCCTTTCCTGCCCTGTTATGCGTGGCCGCGGCGGGTGGTTCTGATTGCCCGTGCACAAGTAAAGGGGTCAAAAGGAGAGCCCCTACTTTTGTACACCGACACGCACACAACCAGGATCAAGAGAATTAAACCAAGTTTTAGCATCACCCTTTAATGAGAATGGAAATATCTTAAGGATATAGTAGTAGCAAGATTTCTCATCATTAGTGAACAGGGTGGCTATATCATTCAATTTAGTAAGATGTGCCACAACAGTTTCAGATTCATAGCCATAGAAAGGATTAGATTCAACCAAAGTAATTATCTCAGGATCGACAGGGAATTCATAATCCCTATCAGTAACATAGGTAGGTGAAGTAGCAAAAGCAGGGTCATATTTCATTCTAGCATTTAGAAATTTTTGTTTCAGTTTAGCTAATAACTTCTTAAGATCAGATCTATCATTGCAAGCAAGAAAATATCTAGCAGTTTCTTCATCCATGACATAATCCTCAAGAACAATAGGCAATTCATACTTAGGGGGAGAATCTTCATCATCACTATCTTCAATAATTTCATTTTCAATAATTTCATTCTCTCTAGCCCTAGCAAGTTGTTCGTCAAGATATTCACCTAATGGCACAGTAGTATCAAGCACAGAAGTAGTTTCATCATAAGAATCATGCATAGTAGAAGTGGCATCATCATTAACATGCGACATATCGGAACTAATAGCAGAAGTAGGTTTAGGTGTCGCAAGCTTACTCATAACAGAAAGAGAATCTAGTGCAGAGCTAGATGGCAGTTCCTTACCTCCCCTCGTAGCTAAGGAATAAATCTTAGTTCTTTCGTCTTTCAAGCTCCACATAATGATCAGCAGATATAAATCCCAAGTGACTCAAAGAATAGAGCTGTGCTCCCCGGCAACAGCGCCAGAAAATAGTCTTGATAACCCACAAGTATAGGGGATCACAATAGTTTTCGAGGGTAGAGTATTCAATCCAAATTTATTGATTCGACAGAAGGGGAGCCAAAGAAAATTCTCAAGTATTAGCAGTTGAGTTGTCAATTCAACCACAACTGGATAACTTAGTATTTGCAGCAAAGTATTTAGTAGCAAAGTAGTATGGAAGTAACATAACACTAGCAAAAGTAACAGTAGCAGTTTTGTAGTAATTGTAACAGAAGAAACGGTAAAGTAAATAAACAAAGAACAATATGTGCAAAGCTCGTAGGCATTGGATCAGTGATGGATAATTATGTAGGATGTGATTCCTCATATAATAGTTATAACATAGGGTGACACAGAACTAGCTCCAGTTCATCAATGTAATGTAGGCATGTATTCCGAATATAGTCATACATGCTTATGGAAAAGAACTTGCATGACATCTTTTGTCCTATCCTCCCGTGGCAGTGGGGTCCTAGTGGAAACTAAGGGATATTAAGGCCTCCTTTTAATAGAGTACCGGACCAAAGCATTAACACATAGTGAATACATGAACTCCTCAAACTACGATCATCACCGAGAAGTATCCCGATTATTGTCACTTCGGGGTTGTCGGATCATAACACATAATAGGTGACTATAGACTTGCAAGATAGGATCAAGAACTCACATATATTCATGAAAACATAGTAGGTTCAGATCTGAAATCATGGCACTCGAGCCCTAGTGACAAGCATTAAGCATAGCAAAGTCATAGCAACATCAACCTCAGAACATAGTGGATACTAGGGATCAAACCCTAACAAAACTAACTTGATTTCATGGTAAATCCCATACAACCCATCACCGTCCAGCAAGACTACGATGGAATTACTCACGCACGGCGGTGAGCATCATGAAATTGGTGATGGGGGATGGTTGATGATGATGACGGCGATGAATCCCCCTCTCCGGAGCCCCAAATGGACTCTAGATCAGCCCTCCCGAGAGAGATTAGGGCTTGGCGGGGCTTCGTGTTGTAAAACGCGATGAAACTTTCTCTTTGATTTTTTTCTCCATGAAAGCAAATATATGGAGTTGGAGTTGAGGTCGGTGACGTCTAGGGGGCCCATGAGGCAAGGGGTGCGCCCTAGTGGAGGGGGTGCGCCCTAGGGGAGGGTGGGCGCGCCCCCACCCTCGTGGACAGTGTGTGGTCCCCCTGATGCTGATTCTTTCGCCAGTACTTTTTATTAATTCCGAAAAGTTGCTCCGTGGATTTTCAGGTCATTCTGAGAACTTCTATTTCTGCACAAAAATAACACCATGGCGATTCTGCTAAAAACAACGTCAGTCTGGGTTAGTTCCATTCAAATCATGCAAGTTAGAGTCCAAAACAAGGGCAAAAGTGTTTGGAAAAGTAGATACGACAGAGACGTATCAGTTATGTAATGAACTTATGGTGTAAAATATTTTATGCTTGCGCATTATGATTAGTTTATCCTCCTGTTTCGCCATTTAATTTATAAGTTTGAAAGTTTACTAGTCATCGGCTTCTACCCCCACGTAAATATTACACGGGTGTTCAGGAACACATGACCGCACTTTATCCAACGTCTTGGTCCGATGTACGAGGCGTCTTGCGAGGTGAACTTGGCAATCTGACTATGCGGCTTTAGTACTTTCACTTAGCCATAAGAGTCTATTGGTGGGGTAAGTACTGGCGCCTTGTTGCATGAACGGCAATCCTGAGTACGGCGCCTTCGCAACGCGGGTGGTCGAAGCCCAGCCCCTTGTATAACATGGCATAAATCACAAACGATTTGTAGTATAACACTAAGTCACCGGATCGCTAATCCGCTCATGCATATCATGACAGTCAGTTTTAGACTTTCTCTACTAAGGTACTTAACCAGACGAACCAGAAATACAATCACAGTAGTTCTCCCTTTATTACCTTAGCCGAACTTCCGCAGCATAAGGTGGCAAACACAGGAGCCGGGCAACCCAACTATAGACCAGAGACATGATTCAGAGATGATGCATATAATGCATTATCCAGGACACCGAAGAGTTCCCTAGAGGTGTTCAGACTTAAGAGTTTGCGGGGCCGAATACAGCCCCTGGGACGAAGGTCGTGCCGAAGCATGTATGTCAGTCGAACGCACGGGGGGATACGGATGACAAGATAATACAAGAACCCAACAAAAAAGGTGATGATCATATGCTTCCTTTATATCCTTATTAATACGCCGAGGCATGTTCGACAGACAATGCCATTAATATTAAGGTCATGTTACATGCCTAAAAAGAAAAGGCAAAGAAAAAATTACATAAGGGAAAGTTTAACACAGGGCCAAAAAATAATAGTTCAAAAACTCCACTGATGCTCTGTCGCATGTCTGCGCCGTTTCTCCTTAGTAATAAGTCCTTTGATAGGAGTATTTGATGGTTGGGAAACGTTAGCTTTAAAAGGATCTCTTGAAGCAACCATACAACGAGTGGGGCTCTTAATGACCATGTAGTGAAAAGAAGGTATATTTAGTCTAGAGGGTCAAGTCATACTATGGACCTTTTCCACAGTGTGCCTCCGGTGCTGCTGAAAGCACAATGCTCCCTAGGTGGTTTCGGTAATTAATGTCAACATATCTCTTGTTGGACTAACACTTTTATCAAGTATGTTTCAGATAAGTTCAACAATGGAGTGGCATGGACTAAACGATGTGGGAACTCCTTCAAGATGCTAAGGACAAAGAATTGGCTCAAGCTTGAAGCTCAAGACTCTTCATTTTATATTTTAGTGATCCAAGATCACAGGAAAAGCCAATACTATCAAGAAGGGATGAGGTGTTGCTTAATGAGTTTCTTGCTCCAAGTGCTTAGTGATATGCTCCAAAACCCTCAACTACTTTCCCACTTCCACACATATGTCCTAAACCTAAAGTCAAACTCGGCCCCACCGATTCTTTCTATCCGGCGCCATGGAGTTCAAATGTCTTAGCCACTGCCACAAACCCTAGGCAAATCGGTCTCACCGATAGGGATATCGGTCTCACCGAGATGGGATTGTAATCTCTCTGTGTATGTCCATTACCAAAATCGGTCTAACCGAGTTTGAGCAATCGGTACTACCTAGATTAGCAAACTTCCTGGTTGACTCATTACCGAAATCGGTCCTACCGAGTTTGTGTAATCGGTCCAACCGAGTTTGCCTGACCAACTCTCTGGTTAGCTAATTACCAAAATCGGTCCCATCGAGTTTGTGTAATCGGTCTCACTGAGATTACGTTATGCCCTAACCCTAACTATATCGGTCCTACCGAGTTGCATATCAGTCCCACCGAAAATCCTAACGGTCACTAGGTTTACTAAATCGGTCTGACCGAGTTTGTTGATTCGGTCCCACCGAGTTTGGTAAATTGTGTGTAATGGTTAGATTTTGTGTGGAGGCTATATATACCCCTCCACCTCCTCTTCATTCGTGGAGAGAGCCATCAGACTGAAACTACACTTCCAGCATACATTTTCTGAGAGAGAACTACCTACTCATGTGTTGAGACTGTCAGGACCCCGACTCAATGCCACATCGATCTAGCCTGTAACACCTCATATCACTTTGCGGCCTCATGCACGGTATTCCCACGGGTGTCGCCTTACCTTTGCCCAGGACTGTTTGCGCCTTTTGGCACACGTATATGATAGTGTCGCTAGCATCCATATGATAAGGAGCCCGGGCTGACATGGCTAGTCGTAAACCCAAATGGCACAGACTTATGGGGACAGACATCCATGACCCAGCATCGAACGTGTCGGTCGTCAGCGAGTGAATCCGGGCTATAGCACTGGGCTAGCAGGACTCCGGTAAACCGGGCTGTAGCGGGCTAACAGGACTCCGGTACTCAACGCATGACATTTCCCCGAAGGGACAGGCACAGGAACGAAGAAGGACACATGCCGGCCAGCCTAAGTGTTCCGGAGCAGTAGCAAGCTACCATGGCTCAGTGGAAACACTAGGAGACATTTCCCAGTAAGAGAGGCTACTAAAGATAAACAACTAGATAGTCAGATCCCACACATACCAAGCATTTCAATCATACACACAATATGCTCGATATGTGCAAATACAACAAGGCATCACAACATGACTCTACAACACAAGTACTTTATTTAAAGGCTCAGAGAGCCATACATAGCATACACACAAGTACGGGTCACACGACCCACATTCAAGCCATACAAGCATACAAGCCAACAGCGGAAGTAACTTGTCTGAGTACAGACAACTAGTAAAATAAAAGAGGCTTGGGTAAGCCTAGCTATACTACATGGTCCTTCACAAGCGCAGGATCACCACCTGGGCCTTAGTCTACTCATCGATGTCAACGTCTACAAAGAACCCGTCGGAAGGGGTTGTAGCATCTTCTGAAAAATATAAATTAAAGCAACATGAGTACAAAAGTACTCAGCAAGACTTACATCGGATCCTACATACATGCACATTATCAAGAAGGGTTGGTGGGGTTATTGCAGCAAGCCAGCTTTGACTCTTGGCTAAGCTATCCTACGAGACTCCAACTTGAAATGGTTTTGCGCACTCGAGTCCACTACTCACCACTTCAATACACTACCGAGGATCCACCTCCGTCTTCCTATGGAAGAGCCATCCTCGACACTCACGCTTATCTTGAGGCTTTTAGTAGTTTCCATTTACTTGTCTATGAACTGTATAGGCAACCAAGTAGTCCTTTACCGCCGACACGGCTACTCGAATAGATGATGTTAACCCTGCAGGGGTGTACTTCCTCATACATGTTTCCACCACTTAGCGTCTGCACACGACATGTGCTCGGCAGACTTCAAGCGAAAGCCGACGTGGGTGTAGACCACGACCTACCTAAACACCTAAGTCTCTAGTCCAGGTTTATCGCCTATTCAGGTTCCATCCGCAGGGAGTCCGGCCGAGGTTTCCACATATGTCCCCGAACGATGTGAACAGGGTTCCAAGACACCTAACGGGTGCCCGGTGTACCCGGCCACGTACCTACCGCACCACAGCCAACCCCACGATCAGCGCTGTCCACGGCCTCCAGTAGGCTACAAACACCAAAAACTACTTGCAACTCCTGGACAGAGAACTAGGGTGAATAAGAAGTCGAGAGGGGTCATATTTCAAGGCCCAATGTATGGTAGTAGTTGAATCTTAAATCACACATACAGATCTCAGTGCTTAAGGACGGCTTCAATGAAACAACCCACCATGTACTCCTACATGGCCTCTCATCGATACCTTTACCAAATCGTGTTCAACACATTACTCTCATACTGACACGGTCATTTCACTCTAGCCCATCACCCAGATGAACCAGACCTGACACGACTCTAAGGATAGCGGGCATAGCAAGGTAGGATCAACACATACACATGGTTCAATCAACTCCTACACATGCTAGTGGGTTTCATCTAGTCACTGTGGCAATGACAGGTCATGCAGAGGAAATGGGTTCAACTACCGCAGCACACAACAGTTTGAATCGCGTTGTCTTAATGCAGTAAAAGAGAGCAGGAGCGAGAACACAGGATTGTATCGATATGATCAAATGGTTGGTTGCTTTCCTGATGGGTCGGTGCACTGGTATTGTTCTTCGTTGGGGTAATCACGGTACTCCTCAGGGGCAGGACCTGCCGCAGAGAGCACCGATACACAATCATCACCAAACAATATGCAACAATATGATGCATGCATGAGACATGGCAAAATGAGTGTATTGGGCTAATGCAACTAAGACCAGATGGGTTTGAACTATTTTGAACCAAAGATTCAAGTTTCAAACTCATAAGTGGCCCTTTTAAGTGCTTTATCTTTTTCTGTATTAAACAGCAGGTTAGCTTGATTAAACATACATGAAACCAGTACAGATGGATAGATTGGATTTTTCTGATCATTTTTCATATATAACACTTTGCATTTGGAGCTACAGATTAATTTCTATGATTTTTTAAAGTTTGTGGTATTTTCTGGAATTTCCTGTGTAGAAATAATTCCAGTAAATAACTTACTGCGTCAGCATTACGTCAGGATGACGTCAGTGGTCAACGGAGCTGGTCCAAGTCAAACTGACCAGTGGGTCCCGCATGTCAGTAGTTAATTCAACTAACTAAATTTAGTTAGAACTAATCTGGGTTAATTAGCAGGGGGGGCCCACTTGTCATAGACTCAGGGGAGTCAACCTGGACCCACCCTAGTCAAAGTCAAGGGTCAAACACGCCGGCATTTAGCCGCCGGCGAGGCCAGACGCGGCGATGGAAGTGCATTAGTGCTTTTCGGCGACCAAATGAGCGGTGGAGAGCATCTACGTGTAGCTGGGAACGAGCCGCAGCTCTTGGTGGTGGTGGTTGAGCTCGGGGTGGCCAGAAACGTCGCTGGCGACGACTTTGGCGATCGCCGGAGTCGGGTGAAGACTGACCCGAGGCTACGGGACACGGCGAGGCTCGTGGTGAGGTGCGTTGGGATCCTGGGGCTGCGGTGAGTGTGTTGGACATGGTGGTGTGGCCGGTGGTTGGCCGGAGATACGTCGAGGACGAGCTCGGCGGCGGCGCATGCGGTGAAGCTCTGTGCGCTCGCTGTGATGCACGAGAGCAAGAAAGGGAAGGGGGAGGAGGTAGCTACGCTCACGGCGGTCTTGAGGAAGTAGACGGCACGGTCGGGGACGAGCTGGTGCGGCAGCGACGACGTAAGGGATCTCCGGAGGTGGCGGGGTCAGACGAGGTCGGTGCAGTGGCTTCGGGGAAAGCGAGCGCTCGGGGCTCGGCTTGCTCGACGGAGAGGAGGGCGGCGAAGCTCCTAGACACGGTGGCGCGGCGCAGGGTGGACGGAGAGCGCGACTACGGCGACGGTGCGGCGGCGGTGGCATCGGCCATGGTGCGGGAGAGCGAGGGAGAGGATCTGGAGAGGAGGGGGCATGTCTGTGAGCTCGAGGGAGGAGTGGGTGATCGACCCAGGGCGGCAGAACGGCGAGGGGAGGAAGCAGAGCGGCGGGCAGCTGCGTGGCACGCTCTGGTGCCGACATCGAGCACCTAGCTGCCTGCCTGGCGTAGCCAAGCATCTCGCTGGAGCGGTGGCTGGGCTGGGCCGTCTAGGTGGGCTGGCTGGTGGGCTGCCAGGTTAGTTCCCTCTCCCTCTTTTCATTTATGTTTTCTATTCTTTTCTGTAACTTTGTGGATTTTCTAAAATACCTAAGCAACTCCAAAAATCCCCAAACTTCTCATGCCCACTGTTTAAAATATAAACAACATGGAACATTTTGGTTTAGGATTATTTGAACATTTAAAATATTTTATAAATTTTAAATGCCCAAATTCAAATACTTATGATTTAATTCAAGGACCTTAGGATGACCTAGAAAATTGTGCACCACTTTTGGCAGAGGTTCTGAACCAAGACAAAAATGATGGACATTTTAGAAGGGCATTTCAGGTTCATTGAAAATATTTTTAGTAAACCCTAGTTGGATTCAGAGGGGGCTGGGGGTTCTGTCATCCCCATTTCAAGTTTTTGTTAAATGGAATAGACATGATGCAACACTCTAATGCATGAACTAGCTAGGGTGTGACAACTCACCCCCATTCAAAAGAATCTCGTCCTGAGATTTAGGTTCCTCCGGGAAGAAGGCGGGATACTCAAGTCGAAGACGATCCTCCCTTTCCCAAGTTGCTTCTTTCTCAGAATGGTGCGACCATTGAACCTTGAGAAACTTGATATTATGTCGTCGAGTGCTACACTCGGCTTGATTGAGGATACCAACGGGGTACTCTAGATACGTGAGATTATCTTGAAGATCAAGCGTTTCATGGTGCACTCCACGGATAGGATCTGAGAAGCAACGCCTGAGTTGAGAAACATGGAAGACATCATGGACTCTGGAGAGATGCGGAGGTAGTTCCAATTGGTAGGCAACTTCCCCTTGTTTGGCAAGAATGCGAAAAGGTCCAATGTAGCGAGGAGCCAATTTGCCTTTGATACCAAAATGATGGGCTCCCTTCAGAGGAGTAACCCGAAGGTAAGCCTTCTCGTCAACCTCAAAAGTCATAGCCTTATGTTTTCGGTCATATTGACTCTTTTGACGAGATTGGGTTGTTTTCAACTTTTCACGAACGATGCGAACTTGGTCTTCTGCTTCCTGGGTCATATCCGGGCCAAAGAATTGTCTTTCCCCGGTTTCTGACCAGTTAAGAGGCGTTCGACACCTTCATCCATAGAGAACTTCAAAAGGGGCTTTACCCAAGCTAGATTGATAGCTGTTGTTATAAGCAAATTCGGCAAATGGAAGGCATTTCTCCCAATCCATTAAGAATGAGATAACAGAAGCTCGAAGCATGTCTTCTAGAATCTGGTTGACGCGTTCTACTTGTCCACTTGATTGAGGGTGAAAGGCGGTGCTAAAGGAAAGGCAGGTTCCCATAGCATTTTGGAAACTTTTCCAAAATCGAGAGGTGAAAAGACTTCCTCGATCCGAGTTAATTTCCAGTGGAACACCATGGAGAGACACTATTCGGGAGATGTACAAGTCTGCTAACTGACTAGCGGTTATACTCTCGCGAACAGGTAAGAAATGGGACACTTTGGAAAGACGGTCGATAACGACGAAGATAGCATTATTCCCTCTCTTGGTCCTGGGAAAACCGGTGATGAAATACATACCAATTTTATCCCATTTCCATTCAGGAATAGCTAAGGGTTGAAGGGTGCCAGCAGGCCGTTGATGCTCTGCTTTTACATGACAACAGACGTCGCAATTAGCAACAAATTGAGCAATATCTCTCTTCATCCTAGTTCACCAGAACCTCTGGCGTAGGTCCTGATACATCTTAGTGCTAGCGAGATGAATGGTGAGAGGAGATTCATGAGCCTCCCTAAGGATCAACTGCCGTAAGTGTTGGTTCTTGGGAACCACTAGATGGTTCTCAAAGTACACAACACCATGATCATTTGTAGAGAAACATTTAGCATCTCCGCTAGCAATGTTCTCCTTGATTCGGGGTATTCCTTTATCTCGTTTTTGGGCAGCGATGATTTTTTCCGTAAGAGTAGGTTTCGCCAACAAGGTGGAAAGGAATCCTTGAGGAACGATGTGAAGATTAAGCTTCCGAAATTCCTCGTGGAGAAGTGGTTGACTTTGTTGCAACATCAGATTGTTGCAATAAGATTTACGACTTAGCGCATCAGCCATGACATTGGCTTTTCCCGGGGTGTAAGATATCCCTAAGTCGAAATCTGTGATCAACTTGACCCAACATCTTTGCCTGAGATTCAAATCCGGTAGGGTGAATATGTACTTCAGACTTTGTTGATTAGTGAAGATTTCGCAACGATTACCGAGGGGGTAATGTCGCCAGGTTTTGAGTGCATGGACTACAGCTGCAAGCTCTAGATCATGAGTAGGGCAGTTTTCCTCATGTGGGTGTAATTGCCGTGAAGCATAAGCAATTACGTGTCGATCTTGCATGAGAATGCAACCAAGTCCTTGTCGCGAGGCGTCGCAATAGATAACAAAGTCCTTGGAGAAATCTGGTGGTACCAATACGGGAGCAGAAGTCAAGCGTCTTTTCAGTTCCTGGAAACTGTGCTCACATTGTGGAGTCCACTCGAACTTTTTATCTTTCTTGAGGAGTTCAGTTAGAGGTTTAGCAACTTTGGAGAAATTCTCGACAAAGCGGCGACAATAGCTCGCTAAGCCAAGGGAACTCCAAACTTGCTTGACCGATTTAGGTGGAGTCCAATTAAGGACGGCTTGAACTCGCTCGGGGTTGACAGCAATACCTTTACCAGAAATTACATGTCCTAGATAGGTCACTTCTGGCAACCAAAATTCGCATTTAGAGAACTTGGCATAAAGGCGATGCTCTCGAAGTTTCATCAACACTAGCCTTAGATGTTCGGCATGTTCTTCCTCGTTCTTGGAGTAGATGAGTATATCATCGAGGTAAACCACGACGAATTTATCCAAATACTCCATGAAGATTGAGTTCATTAACCGAGAGAAGGTGGCTGGAGCATTGGTTAAACCGAAGGACATGACGGTGTACTCGTATTGGCCGTAATGAGTAACAAAGGCCATTTTGGGAATGTCCCCGTTCCGGATTTTGATTTGATGGTAGCCTAACCTTAAATCCATCCTAGAAAAGATTGAGGATCCAGCGAGGTGATCATACAGATCGTTGATCCTGGGGAGAGAATACTTGTTCTTAATTATGACCAAGTTGACGGGTCGATAATCTACAACCATCCGGTCTATACCATCCTTCTTCTTGACGAAGAGGACAGGGCAAGCCCATGGAGATGAACTAGGACGGATGAAACCCTTTTTCAAGGACTCATCGAGTTGTTTCTTAAGTTCGGCTAGTTCTAGTGGTGCCATCTGTCAGGACCCCGACTCAATGTCACATCGATCTAGCCTGTAACACCTCATATCACTTTGCGGCCTCACGCACGGTATCCCCACGGGTGTCGCCTTACCTTTTCCCGGGACCGTTTGCGCCTTTTGGCACACGTATATGATAGTGTCGCTAGCATCCATATGAAAAGGAGCCCGGGCTGACATGGCTAGTTGTAAACCCAAAGTGGCACAGACTTACAGGGACAGGCATCCATGACCCAGCATCGAACGTGTCGGTCATCAGCGAGTGAATCCAGGCTGTAGCACTGGGCTAGCAGGACTCCGGTGAACCGGGCTGTAGCGGGCTAACAGGACTCCGGTACTCAACGCGTGACATTTCCCCGAAGGGACAGACACAGGAACGAAGAAGGACACATGTCGGCCAGCCTAAGCGTTCCAGAGCAGTAGCAAGCTACCATGGCTCAGTGGAAACACTAGGAGACATTTCCCGGTAAGAGAGGCTACTAAAGATAAACAACTAGATAGTCAGATCCCACAGATACCAAGCATTTCAATAACATACACACAATATGCTCGATATGTGCAAATACAACATGGCATCACAACATGACTCTACGACTTGAGTATTTATTCATTAGGCTCCGAGGAGCGAGATATTACAAACATGGGTCTCACGACCCAACATTCAGTGCATACAAATCAAAGCACAAGCGGAAGCTTAACATGTCTGAGTACAAACATCTACAAATGAAAAAGGCTTAGAAGCCTGACTATCTACCAGATCCTCCCAAGGGCACAAGCTCGTAGCTGAGGTATCAAGCTAAACGTCGAAGTCCACGCGGAACTACTAGCGAGACCGAGGTCTCTCTAGAAAAACATAAAATAGGCAAATGTGAGTACAAATGTACCCAACAAGACTTACATCAGATCTAGCTACATATGCATCATTATCAACAAAGGGATGGTGGGGTTTAACTGCAGCAAGCCAGCTTTGACTCAGTGGCTATCCTAAACTATGACTTCAAGTAACTCTTTTGAGGTGGCGCACACGAGTCCACATATTCACCATATCAATACACCACTATGGATCCGCTCCGTCTCCCTACGAGAACGCCATCCATAGCACTCACGCTTATCTTGCGTATTTTAGAGTATCCACTTTCACTTGTCTATGAACTGTACAGGCAACCCAGAAGTCCTTTACCGCGGACACGGCTATTCGAATAGATCATATTAACCCTGCAGGGGTGTACTTCTTCATACATGTTTCCACCACTTAGCGTCTGCACACGACACGTGCTCGGCAGACTTCAAGCGAAAGCCGACGTGGGTGTAGACCACGACCTACCTAAACACTCAAGTCTCTAGTCCAGGTTTATCACCTATTCGGGTTCCATCCATGAGGAGATCCGGCCGGGGTTTCGCTCACAGCCCCAAATGATGTGAACAGGGTTCCGTGACACCAAACGGGCGCCCCGTTTACCCGGCCACGTGCCTACCGCATCACAGCCCACCCCTACGGTCAGCGCTGCGCACGGCCTCCAGCATACTACAAACACCAGAAACTACTTGCAACTCCTGGACAGTGGACAAGGGTGAATAAGAAGTCGAGCGGGGTCATATTTCAGGGCCCAATGTATGGTAGTAGCTGAATCATGGATCACAAACACAGAACTCAGTTCCTGAGGACGGCTTCAATGAGACAACCCACCATGTACTCCTACATGGCCTGTCACCGATACCTTTACCAAATCGTGTTCACACACTTAGCTCACACATAGTAGGACATGTTCACACACCTCTGATTCATCCTTGATGAATCAGACCTGACTCAACTCTAAGCAGTAGCAGGCATGACAAACAAACAAGAATGAGTAGGCACATCAGGGCTCAAATAACTCCTACTCATGCTAGTGGGTTTCATCTATTTACTGTGGCAATGACAGGTCATGCAGAGGATAAAGGGGTTCACCTACCGTAGCAAGTAACAGATGAATCGTTGTTGTCCTAATGCAGTAAAAGAGAGCAGGAGCGAGAGAGTAGGATTATATCGGAATGAACAAGGGGGTTTTGCTTGCCTGGCACTTCTGAAGATATCATACTTCTTCATCGGTGTCATCGAACTCGTCGTCGAAACCACATCTATCGAGAGGGGACAATTACCGGCAAACAAAGTGGGACACAATCACTGCAATGCAACAAATATGATGCATGATAATGTCATGGCAATATGCTGTTGATTGAGCTAATGCAACTACAACCAGAGTGGTTTGATCTTATTTGAATCAAAGATTCAAATATAAGCCTAAGCTATGAACTCATATAAGTGCATTATCATGTTTCATCTAAACAGCAAGGTTAGGTTGCTCTAACATGCATGAAACCAGTACAGATGGACAGGTTGGATTTTTCTGATCATTTTTCATATATAATTTGTTTGATTTGGAGCTACGGTTGATTTTATATGAATTTTAGAAGTTTGCAAGATTTTCTGGAATTTCCTGTATTAAAATAAATCCAGAAAATAGCTTATTACGTCAGCATGACGTCACTGTGATGTCAGCGGTCAACGGGCGCGGTCCAGGTCAAACCTGACCTGTGGGACCCGCCGGTCAGTGAGCCAGTGTTGCCTATGGTCACAGACAGGTGGGGTCAGGTCAACATCCACGTCAGCATGGTCAACTCTGACGTGTGGGTCCATAGTGATTAGATAAAATTAAACAGAAATTAAACTAGTGTTAGTTAGGGGCGTGGGGCCCAGCTGTCATTGGCTCAAGTTGTTGTTTAGTGGAGGTGATTAGTACTAATCTCGCGACCACGACAGCACGCCGGAATTTGGCCGGCGACGACCATCCAGCGCGGCGGAGGCGCGCCGGAATCGCGCTACGGACGTCAGCTGCACGAGCCGAGGGCACCAGGGCGTAGCCCTTGCTTGCCCGCATCGAGGAGCAGGGGAGTTGGATGCGGGGGTCGCCGGAATCATATCGGCGACGAGCTTTGGCGGCGGCCGGAGTTCGGGCGGTGTCGGGTTTGACGCTACGGTGCACGGGAGTAGGAGCTGGTGGTGGCTACGGGCTCCCGTTGCTGCGCTGAGCACAACAGAGAGGTTGGCTTCGAGCCATTGTGGCTCTAGCCACGACGGCGCCATGGCCGGCGGCGGGGAGTTTTCGGGTGAGGTGGAAACGGCGGCTACGGAGGCCAAACGAGCACGGAAGCTAGGGGGAGAGGAAGAGGAGCTCACAGCGAGTTGAACGGAGGCCTCGGCGTGCTCGGGGAGGAGCTGGTGACGATGGGAGGTCGCTGGCAATCTCGGTGGCCCGAGGAGGAAGAAGACGGCGTGGTCGGCGTTCGAGGGCTCCCGGCGTCGCGTGAATCAACGAGGAGGCGTAGACGACGGAGGCGGAGCTCATGGGCACGGCGAGGGGTCGAGGGGGAGGGAGTGGCCGCGGCTATGGCGAACGGCGGCGACGGACCCGTTCGGACATGAGAGGGGAGAGGACGAGGGGGAGAGCAGAGGAGGGGAGAGTGGTGTCCAGGGGTCGGGGCGGTGCCGCAGAGGCGCTTCGAGGCGTCGCGCTGGCGCGGGCGACGACAGGCAGGCAGGGTGGTGGCGTGGCGAGCTCGGTGGCGTCGCGGTGTCCCTCCTCTGCCTACTGGCAGAGGTGGGCGATGACTGGCAGCGGCGCTGGGCTGGGCCGGCCAGGTGGGCTGACCAGCTGTGCTTCGACAGGTGAGGCTAGGTGAGGTCCCTTTTCTATTTTCTTCTGTTTTCTATTTTTCTGCTACTGTTTTGGCTTTAGTAAAATTCCAAAGCATTTTGTAAAATGCTGCAATAATTTGTGGACACTCTATGGATTACTCCAATGGCCCACATTTAAATTCAGCATTATTTGATCATTTAAATTATTTATAGTGTTTAATTGCCCAAATTCAAATATGATATGATTTAATTCAAAAATCCATGAATGACCTTGAAACATGTGCATCATTTTTTTGTCAGAGGTTGTAACCTTTTCTAAAAATGATGAACATTTTTAAGGACATTTTGGGTTTATTGAAAAGACTTATGGTTGACCCTATTTGATTTAATTTTGGTGCTAGGGTTTGTCATTCCCCATTTCAAGTTTTCTGGAAAAGTAAACATGATGCAACACTCTAATGCAAGCACTAAGCATTACAGAACTGGGGATGTGACAACTCACCCCCACTAAACAAGAATCTCGTCCCGAGATTCAAGACATGAGGTAAGAAGACAAGGGGACACTAACTAATAACATGAGCTTCAAGATCCAACTGTCTTCTCGAGGTGTTGATCTGTTGGCTCAAAACAATCTTGTCGTCTTTGCTTTCGAGATCTTCATTCGACATGATGACAAGAAGAGAGGGAAAACTCTAGAAGGATCGATCTCCTCGAAGATCGAACAACTTAGGATCAACTCATGGATTGAGCCATGGAAACATCTCTCAAGCTGAGACATGAAGCATACATCTGAAGGAATGGAGTGAGATAGATGATGATTCTACCCTTAAGAGGGTGGTGAATGGTTGTCATCGTAGCGAGGAGTTGAGTTGCCATGATACCATAGCGAGACATCCTGGAGGAGGGTGATTCGTAGATTATTACCTTAAGTGGCAAAAAGAATTACCTTTGATTCAGAGATCATTGAAACTCTTTGTAACAGCCTAAGGCAATTCTCAAACGATCGCTTGAAGGAGTTCAAAGAAATGGCTTGCTTAGACTAGAATGGAAGATGTGGACTACCTTGTTGAAGACAACGCAATGGATGACTTTTGCTTATCACCAGAAATGGATGGGTCCCATGATAGGATGGCACAATGACGGTGCAAGCTGGGAACAAAACACAAATGCTGGGAATGATTCTAGTAACTGGGGAGAAAACCAATAGCAGAGAGTGATTCCACTATTGGAATGGTTATAGCATAACCGAGGAAACTGAGAGCACTATGCAATTAATGCCGACGATAAAACCTAGCACTTACGCGTGCTCTCAAGAACTTGAGCATTTCCATATTCATCAAGGTTTTACCAATTTCCGTGTCAGGGATCCTGGCAACACAACATACTACCATGATGAATAGTCATGGATAATGCAGATACAAAGGAAGATAACACATTCTCGGATTTCACCTTGGCGGGGCCAAGGGACGAAATCTGAATGATCGACCGAGAGACATTTAGCACTCCGCTTCTAATGTTCTCCTTGATGTACTAGCGTATCCCATTCATAGATATGGTTTGATATCTAGAACATCAAGTAAAAGGTCGGACTTCGGAAGCGCAAAGATCATAAGGCACACAACTAGGGAATAATTCCTACGAAGTCCTTATGGAGAGGTGGCCAACTTCAATCAAGATATTACAATAACAGGTCTTCCGGCTGGATGTGTTGGCCACGACATCCATTTTACCGGGTTACAGAGAGACCAATAATATAATTCCTGGGAAAACGTTCCAACCATCATATCTGCATGAGATTCAGATCTGGTTGGTGTCAGATTAATCTAGACTCATCGAATCTAGAAAGCAAGATGAAGGCTTGCAACACAAGTCGACGAAATGATGTTGCGAGAACCTCAGGGAATGAACTACGATAGCAAGCTCCAAAACATGAGCTGGTTCTGCTACAACATGTGAACACGTTGTCCGAGACAAGCATGACCACACAGTAGTCTTATAATAAAATACTACCGAGTTCTGGTTGGGAACCATCATTGAGGATATCGAAGTCCTTGCATAAGTCTCGAGCCTACGAAGGAACTTCTTCTCCTTGAACAAATCAATCAGTGGCTTGGTGTGCTAGGGACACATATAGAATGAAGGTTGCAAGTCTCCAGACCACAGAATACTTTGCACATATGCATGACTGACTTGGGATGATTCCATGAAGAAAAACAAGCTTTCTCAAATCCACGGCGGCAACTTGCATCAAATGCACATGAACTAGAGGAAGTCACTTCTTACATCTGAACATATGCTTCATGAGCTAGCATGAACAAATGCTTTAAAAAGTTTCCAATACTAGCTTGATGTTCAACAAGATTATGGAGAAGATAAGGATGTTGTCGATGGGCTCAACAACAATTCATCCAGATTCCCATGGAGATGGAATTCCATAACTATGTGAACAAGGTGATAGTATTGGTCAGATCCAAAATACATAATGGTGTATGCTCGAGGAAAATCCACGAGTAAGACAACATTACGAACATCGTTGGTTCTGATTTGATTTGATGATAGCCCATACTCAAATCAAAGTTTTGACAACGCAAAAGATCCAACAACAGATCGCGAGGACCAATTGATGGGGATATCATCTTTCTTCAACACATAAACAAGATATCCCTTGACATGAGCTAAGTCGGACAAGCTTTTATCTTCCAACTCTCCAAGTTGTTGTTTAGCTTAACCAACTAGCTCAGGGGTATACAACACAGATTCTTGGAGAAGGGGTGGTTTATATGAAACCAACTTGATCACGAACTCAACATAGCGGTGAGGTGACAACCTGGTGATACCTCCGAGAAGATATTCAGAAAATCACGAACCACCGATATGCTACTAAGCTCGAGAACAATCTTGCTTTTCAGGGTAAGAAGATATGATCAACAGAGCAAGGGTTTGACAAAATCCTAACTCATTGATCGAAGAGTGCACCAGAAATAGAAACTAGGTAGCACAATCAGTCTTAGGGTGACAATTCAAAATCAACATGCTAAGAGTGAGGTTATTGTCCTTTAACTACTAAGCAACGGTGTTGTTAGGAGTATTGATTTCACACACCACGATTCACTTGTCGGCATTCCGGTTACAATAACACAAAAACCGAGGAATGAACAATGATGGCAAGAAGTATCACTGTATCAAGAGTTCATAGGATGGTGTGCAATTCCCATGACATTCTTGATATAAAGATGGTAATACTCCAAGGTAGAACAGAGCAAAAGCTAGATTAGCAATTTGATCTGCAGAGTACAACTGCTTTGACCCAATCCTAGAAATGGACAAGGTACTGGAGTTTGTTTCTCCTAGTCATTCTGGAATAGAATGGCTTGACGAACCACAGAAGTAAAAGGCATCGATGAACACGAATGCACGACTACTCCTGACTATCAATCGATAGACGAAGGTTAGTATACAACTAAAGGGGGACAACTCAAAGGAACATAAGATTTTCTAAGTTGTGGATGCATAGATTAGTATGTAGAACCAAGTTCAACAAATTTCTTCCGGATAATCCATGCGGAAAGGTAGAACTGGCAGAGTCACAATATAAAATGGAGAACTCATCAAGAGCACTCCTGTTGTGATCTTTTGATCCAACAAACTTCTGCCATAAGCGGTTCATAGTATTTGGAAGAAAGAAATACCACGGACCTCGAGGACTAATGCAAGGTTACTAATATCCTAAAGGAATGAGCAAAGACTATCAACATGAGATAAGTAGGGTGAGTCTCGGGTTCAAAACCCAGGAATAGAATGACTACTAACTAAATAGCATCACGGGATGCTTTCGAGAATGATGGCCAGAATCATCACACTGGGAACACAAAGCATGGCTAAATTACTAGGTGACTCCCTAAAACACCTAGGGTCATAATAATAGCTCCAACATATATGTCAAGGTAATAAATTACCTCAACTCAGCATTTAGTGTGATTAACCTGGCCCAAAGGAACATCAAAACCAGAAGGAAAGGATTTGCAAGTGCATCACATTGTTTAGAAACCTGGGATGACTCGGACAGCATAATGGCTGTAAATGCTTAAAAATATTGGAGACATGCTACAAGAATGGTGGCATAGCCACTCAGAAGCACAATATCAAGGTTCCGAGATCAACAGTTATGAACATACGGAAGTAGTAAAACTGAACTGAGATTTGAAACTAACAATTCTATAAGTCTATGGATTTGTAACACGTCATCCTAATAGATAGATGAGAAGGCCTAGTTTTTTTAATCCCCGTAGAAGAGAAGAGGATGACTCAGATCAGAAGGCCATGAGGTATAAGAAGTAAAAAGAGCCTTACATTCCATCCCACAATCAATTCCCCTACATATAACTAAAGCATTTCTAGACTCAACTTTGACCAGTTTGGCTTGGTAATCCTACAGGCAGTCAAGCTCTGATACCAAAACTGTCAGGACCCCGACTCAATGTCACATCGATCTAGCCTGTAACACCTCATATCACTTTGCGGCCTCACGCACGGTATCCCCACGGGTGTCGCCTTACCTTTGCCCGGGACCGTTTGCGCCTTTTGGCACACGTATATGATAGTGTCGCTAGCATCCATATGAAAAGGAGCCCGGGCTGACATGGCTAGTTGTAAACCCAAAGTGGCACAGACTTACAGGGACAGGCATCCATGACCCAGCATCGAACGTGTCGGTCATCAGCGAGTGAATCCAGGCTGTAGCACTGGGCTAGCAGGACTCCGGTACTCAACGCGTGACATTTCCCCGAAGGGACAGACACAGGAATGAAGAAGGACACATGCCGGCCAGCCTAAGCGTTCTGGAGCAGTAGCAAGCTACCATGGCTCAGTGGAAACACTAGGAGACATTTCCCGGTAAGAGAGGCTACTAAAGATAAACAACTAGATAGTCAGATCCCACACATACCAAGCATTTCAATAACATACACACAATATGCTCGATATGTGCAAATACAACATGGCATCACAACATGACTCTACGACTTGAGTATTTATTCATTAGGCTCCGAGGAGCGAGATATTACAAACATGGGTCTCATGACCCAACATTCAGAGCATACAAATCAAAGCACAAGCGGAAGCTTAACATGTCTGAGTACAGACATCTACAAATGAAAAAGGCTTAGAAGCCTGACTATCTACCAGATCCTGCCGAGGGCACAAGATCGTAGCTGAGGTATCAAGCTAAACGTCGAAGTCCACGCGGAACTACTAGCGAGACCGAGGTCTCTCTGCAAAAACATAAAATAGGCAAACGTGAGTAAAAATGTACCCAGCAAGACTTACATCAGATCTAGCTACATATGCATCATTATCAACAAAGGGATGGTGGGGTTTAACTGCAGCAAGCCAGCTTTGACTCAGTGGCTATCCTAAACTATGACTGCAAGTAACTCTTTTGAGGTGGCGCACACGAGTCCACATATTCACCATATCAATACACCACTATGGATCCGCTCCGTCTCCCTACGAGAACGCCATCCATAGAACTCACGCTTATCTTGCGTATTTTAGAGTATCCACTTTCACTTGTCTATGAACTGTACAGGCAACCCAGAAGTATGCAGGGGTACAGGCAACTGTACTTGCGGACACGGCTATTCGAATAGATCATATTAACCCTGCAGGGGTGTACTTCTTCATACATGTTTCCACCACTTAGCGTCTGCACACGACATGTGCTCGGCAGACTTCAAGCGAAAGCCGACGTGGGTGTAGACCATGATCTACCTAAACACTCAAGTCTCTAGTCCAGGTTTATCGCCTATTCGGGTTCCATCCATGAGGAGATCCGGCCAGGGTTTCGCTCACAGCCCCAAACGATGTGAACAGGGTTCCGTGACACCAAACGGGCGCCCGGTTTACCCGGCCACGTGCCTACCGCAACACAGCCCACCCCTACGGTCAGCGCTGCGCATGGCCTCCAGCATACTACAAACACCAGAAACTACTTGCAACTCCTGGACAGAGGACAAGGGTGAATAAGAAGTCGAGCGGGGTCATATTTCAGGGCCCAATGTATGGTAGTAGCTGAATCATGGATCACAAACACAGAACTCAGTTCCTGAGGACGGCTTCAATGAGACAAGCCACCATGTACTCCTACATGGCCTCTCATCGATACCTTGACCAAATTGTGTTCACACACTTAGCTCACACATAGTAGGACATGTTCGCACACCTCTGATTCATCCTTGATGAATCAGACCTGACTCAACTCTAAGCAATAGCAGGCATGACAAACAAACAAGAATGAGTAGGCACATCAGGGCTCAAACAACTCCTACTCATGCTAGTGGGTTTCATCTATTTACTGTGGCAATGACAGGTCATGCAGAGGATAAAGGGGTTCAGCTACCGCAGCAAGTAACAGATGAATCGTTGTTGTCCTAATGCAGTAAAAGAGAGCAGGAGCGAGAGAGTAGGATTATATCGGAATGAACAAGGGGGTTTTGCTTGCCTGGCACTTCTGAAGATATTATACTTCTTCATCGGTGTCATCGAACTCGTCGTCGAAACCACGTCTATCGAGAGGGGACAATTACCGGCAAACAAAGAGGGACACAATCACTGCAATGCAACAAATATGATGCATGATAATGTCATGGCAATATGCTGTTGATTGAGCTAATGCAACTACAACCAGAGTGGTTTGATCTTATTTGAATCAAAGATTCAAATATAAGCCTAAGCTATGAACTCATATAAGTGCATTATCATGTTTCATCTAAACAGCAAGGTTAGGTTGCTCTAACATGCATGAAACCAGTACATATGGATAGGTTGGATTTTTCTGATCATTTTTCATATATAATTTGTTTGATTTGGAGCTACGGTTGATTTTATATGAATTTTAGAAGTTTGCAAGATTTTCTGGAATTTCCTGTATTAAAATAAATCCAGAAAATAGCTTATTGCGTCAGCATGATGTCACTGTGATGTCAGCGGTCAACGGGCGTGGTCCAGGTCAAACCTGACCTGTGGGACCCGCCGGTCAGTGAGCCAGTGTTGCCTACGGTCACAGATAGGTGGGGTCAGGTCAACATCCACGTCAGCATGGTCAACTCTGATGTGTGGGTCCACAGTGATTAGATAAAATTAAACAAAATTAAACTAGTGTTAGTTAGGGGAGTGGGGCCCAGCTGTCATTGGTTCAGGTGGTTGTTTAGTGGCGGTGATTAGTACTAATCTCGCGGCCACGACAGCACGCCGGAATTTGGCCGGCGGTGACCATCCAGCGCGGCGGAGGTGCGCCGGAATCGCGCTACGGACATCAGCTGCACGAGCTGAGGGCACTAGGGCGTAGCCCTTGCTTGCCCGCATCGAGGAGCAGGGGAGTTGGACGCGGGGGTCGCCGGAATCGTGCCGGCGACGAGCTTTGGCGGCGGCCGGAGTTAGGGCGGGGTCGGGTTTGACGCTACGATGCACGGGAGTAGGAGCTGGTGGTGGCTACGGGCTCCCGTTGCTGCGCTGAGCACAACAGAGAGGTTGGCTTCGAGCCATTGTGGCTCTAGCCACGACGGCGCCATGGCTGGCGGCGGGGAGTTTTTGGGTGGGGTGGAAACAGCGGCTACGGAGGCCAAACAAGCACGGAAGCTAGGGGAGAGGAAGAGGAGCTCACAGCGAGTTGAACGGAGGCCTCGGCGTGCTCGGGGAGGAGCTGGTGACGACGGGAGGTCGCCGGCGATCTCGGTGGCCCGAGGAGGAAGTAGATGGCGTGATCGGCGTTCGAGGGCGCCCGGCGTCGCGTGAATCAACGAGGAGGCGTAGATGACGGAGGCGGAGCTCATGGGCACGGCGAGGGGTCGAGGGGGAGGGAGTGGCCGCGGCTATGGCGAACGGCGGCGACGGACCCGTTCGGACATGAGAGGGGAGAGGACGAGGGGGAGAGCAGAGGAGGGGAGAGTGGTGTCCAGGGGTCAGGGCGGTGCTGCAGAGGCGCTTCGAGGCGTCGCGCTAGCGCGGGCGACGGCAGGCAGGCAGGGTGGTGGCGTGGCGAGCTCGGCGGCGTCGCGGTGTCCCTCCTCTGCCTACTGGCAGAGGTGGGCGATGACTGGCAACGGCGCTGGGCTGGGCCGGCCAGGTGGGCTGGCCAGCTGTGCTGCGACAGGTGAGGCTAGGTGAGGTCCCTTTTCTATTTTCTTCTGTTTTCTATTTTTCTGCTACTGTTTTGGCTTTAGTAAAAATACCAAAGCATTTTGTAAAATGCTGCAATAATTTGTGGACACTCTATGGATTACTCCAATGGCCCACATTTAAATTCAGCATTATTTGAGCATTTAAATTATTTATAGTGTTTAATTGCCCAAATTCACATATGATATGATTTAATTCAAAAATCCATGAATGACCTTGAAACATGTGCATCATTTTCTTGTCAGAGGTTGTAACCTTTTCTAAAAATGATGAACATTTTAAGGACATTTTGGGTTTATTGAAAAGACTTATGGTTGACCCTATTTGATTTAATTTTGGTGCTAGGGTTTGTCATTCCCCGTTTCAAGTTTTCTGGAAAAGTAAACATGATGCAACACTCTAATGCAAGCACTAAGCATTACAGAACTGGGGATGTGACACCATCTTATATGGTCTTCTAGAAATTGGGACAGTTCCTGGAATGAGATCTATCACGAACTCGACATCTCTGTCAGGTGGAACACCTGGCAATTCTTCTGGAAAGACATCCGGAACGTCACGGACTACCGGAACGTCTTCGAGGTCTGGCAAGGGACTGGCATTAAGAGAATATAGCTGTCGCTTGGCTATTCGGGTCAAGACATTGACTATCTTTCCCGAAGGGTGCATGAGTTGAACAGTTTAGAGAAGCAATCAATCTTGGCATGATGGGCTGACATCCAGTCCATACCCAAGATGATATTAATATCCGAAGATTTGATAGCTATCAATGATGCAAGGAAGACAAGTCTGTCGACCTGAATTTCATTTCCATGGCTTACTCTAGAAGTTTGCCATTTGGATCCCGGAGTTTGAATTACCATGGAAGAAAGCATGTCACAGAATGTGGTGTTATGCAAGCGAGCATAGTTTTCGGATATAAATGAATGAGATGCTCCAGTATCGAAAAGAACAGATGCTGGGTGGCAATTAACAAGGAGCGTACTGAGAACGACGTTGGGATCCTGTTGGGCCTCTTCAGCTGAGACACAATTCACATGACCACGTGCAGTGGTGGTCAGCTTGGCATAGAACACCTTTCCTGCTGGCTTGCCATGGCCAACAGCTTTTCCAGACTGGTTGGGGTTGGTCTGGGGACACTCGCGCATGTAGTGGCCCGATTCCCCACACTTGAAGCACGTCACGGGGCTGGTGCGTGGAGGAGCATTGTTGCTTGGCCCACCATAGGGCTTAGCTGGTGCATACTGCTGAGCTGGACGAGGCTCCTGATAGGATGGCCTTGGTGTGAAACTGGGCGGCAGGGCAGTGTTAGGCACCCACACCCGGCGCTTCTGTGGCCCAGCACTGGATGAGGAACCCATGTCACGGCCATGCTTGCGTGTTGCTTCAAAATCAGTCTGACCCGTCTCAGCACTGATGGCTTTGTTCACAAGCTTCTGAAAAGAGGTGCACTCATACAGACGGAGATCTCGGCGAAGCTCGGGGCTAAGTCCCTTGCGGAACCTTGCCTGCTTCTTGGCATCAGTGGAGACTTCTTTAGTGGCATAGCGTGCTAGGTTACCGAACTCCCTGCTGTAAGCATCCACAGAGAGTCGACCTTGGGTGAAACTGTAGAACTCCTCATGTTTACGGTCCATAAGGCCTTCCGGAATGTCATGTTCACGGAAAGCCTCGCTAAATTCTGCCCAAGTAGTGACATGACCAGCTAGGGCATAGCTTCATAGTTCTCCCACCAGAGACTGGCGGGGCCCTCGAGGTGATATGCAGCAAAGGTGACCTTATCAGCCTCAGCTACGAGTGCAGAACGTAGCTTGTGAGTAATGCTGCGAAGCCAGTCATCGGCGTCGAGAGGCTCGACGGAGTAGTGGAAGGTAGGTGGATGTAACTTGATGAAGTCACTGAGCGACACCAAGTTATTCCTCTGATGTTGTGCTGTGTTCTATTCAATGTGCTCCAACAAACGGTTGGTCTCCCGCTTGTTTCTCTCGGCTTCCAGCATAACCTCGGCCAGAGAAGGAGGGTGAGGCAGGTTTGTTTCCCCAACTCTGCTGCCTCCGGCCTGCTCTGGAGGAGCAGGGTTGTTGCGGGTGTTGACCATCCTAGGAAAATAAGACAATGGTTTAGTCCAGGATGATAAGATTCTGACATAAAAATGTAGAATGTAATGGATAACTCGGAATGCAAGATGATCATCCGTATGACTTGGTAGATACAGAAACTGCTTCTTTTATTCCATCGTCATACACACCATACAAGGTTTAGTACAAGACCAAACAAAGTACTACTACGGTTTAAGGAAGATTACATCTCATCGGAGGCATTCCAAGATCCTATACATTATTTTTCCTACACCTCCGGAATTGATACACACTAAGTCATATGCCACAAGTCACGCAGGACGGTGGAAATACAACTATTACAATACTAGTGGAACTACTACTAACTCAGACATCTCCATAGTAGTTCTCATAGAAGTCCCCTCCATAACCTGGAAGTTCAACGTGAGCATCCGGAAACAGACGGTCCTGAGGAGCCTGTGGACCATAGGGGCTAGGGTGAGGTCTTGGACCAACAAACGGTGGCCTGCGGGGACAACGAGGTGGGGTGATGCCCCCCACATCAAGCCAATCCATCATGTCTGGCAGAGCAGATCTAACAGGATACAGGTCTCTCATATCCATATATCCAGCTTGCACAGCCGGTGCAAACCGAGTCAAGGTGGCCCAATGATCAGCACGAGTGTTGAAAAGCTCCAGTCTCAAGGCCCGATTCTCTCGGTCCTTATCCTCGAGCATCTCGGCAGTGGTACGAGTTAGTGAGTCCTCTTGAGTGGAGTCAGCATAGATAGCCCGGAGATACCCCTGCGCTCCAGGGAGTGAAGCTGGCATATACCGGAAGTCGGTGTTCCGAAGCAGGCCAGTCCTGACTCGCATGATGGTCATCATAGAATAGGCAGCATGTTGCACAACCATCTCTATAGTAACACCGAGTCCATAGGAATAGTGGAGGGGCTCGGTAGAACCAGGATAAGAGGGAAATATCCTGACAGTGCAGAGATATTGACTTTGACTACAGTCTCGGAACTGCTCTTCGACCATGTATTCGGGATACCAACGGTAACTCGTCTCGATCATTACCCGGACTAACATAGCCGTATGACCGGGCACATCGATGCACCTGGTCAGGAGAACCACTTGGTTTTGATCACGAGTGGCCATCTGAAAGCACAACCACAATGCAAAGGCATTAGAATTTTTAGCAGAATTTGGACAACATAACGGCTGTAAATGCTCAAAAACGATTTTGAGACATTTTACAAAGAATTGCATAGACACTCAACAATATCATATCAAGGTTCTGGGTCCAACTTCACAACATAACAGGGTAGTAGAACTGAACTAGGCTTGTAATCATCAAACCTATAAGGTACTACTGATTAGTAACACATGAACCTGATAAAGGAGTAAAAAGAGCCTTACGTACCATCCCATAATCAATTTCCCTACATATAACTAAAGCATTTATAGACTCAACATTGACCAGTTTGGCTTGGAGAACCTACAGGTAGTCCGGCTCTGATGCCAACGCTGTCAGGACCCAGACTCAATGCCACATCGATCTAGCCTATAACACCTCATATCACTTTGCGGCGTCACGCATGGTATTCCCACGGGTGTCGCCTTACCTTTGCCCGGGACCGTTTGCGCCTTTTGGCACACGTATATGATAGTGTCGCTAGCATCCATATGATAAGGAGCCCGGGCTGACATGGCTAGTCGTAAACCCAAAGTGGCACAGACTTACAGGGACAGGCATCCATGACCCAGCATCGAACTTGTCGGTCATCAGCGAGTGAATCCGGGCTGTAGCACTGGGCTAGCAGGACTCCGGTAAACTAGGCTGTAGCGGGCTAACAGGACTCCAGTACTCAACGTGTGACATTTCCCCGAAGGGACAGACACAGGAACGAAGAAGGACACATGCGGCCAGCCTAAGTGTCCGGAGCAGTAGCAAGCTACCATGGCTCAGTGGAAACACTAGGAGACATTTCCCAGTAAGAGAAGCTACTAAAGATAAACAACTAGATAGTCAGATCCCACACATACCAATCATTTCAATCATACACACAATATGCTCGATATGCGCAAATACAACAAGGCATTAGAACATGACTCTACAACACAAGTACTTTATTTAAAGGCTCAGAGAGCCATACATAGCATACACACAAGTACAGGTCACACGACCCACATTCAAGTCATACAAGCATACAAGCCAACAGTGGAAGTAACTTGTCTGAGTACAGACAACTAGTAAAATAAAAGAGGCTTGGGTAAGCCTAGCTATACTACATGGTCCTTCACAAGCTCAGGATCACCACCTGGGCCTTAGTCTACTCATCGATGTCAACGTCTATGAAGAACCCGTCGGAAGGGGTTGTAGCATCTTCTGAAAAATATAAATTAAAGCAACATGAGTACAAAAGTACTCAGCAAGACTTACATCGGATCCTACATACATGCACATTATCAAGAAGGGTTGGTGGGGTTATTGCAGCAAGCCAGCTTTGACTCTTGGCTAAGCTATCCTACGAGACTCCAACTTGAAATGGTTTTGCGCACTCGAGTCCACTACTCACCACTTCAATACACTACCGAGGATCCACCTCCGTCTTCCTATGGAAGAGCCATCCTCGGCACTCACGCTTATCTTGAGGCTTTTAGTAGTTTCCATTTACTTGTCTATGAAATGTATAGGCAACCAAGTAGTCCTTTACTGCCGACGCGGCTATTCGAATAGATGATGTTAAACCTATAGGGGTGTACTTCCTCATACATGTTTCCACCACTTAGCGTATGCACACGACATGTGCTCGGCAGACTTCAAGCGAAAGCCGACGTGGGTGTAGACCACGACCTACCTAAACACCTAAGTCTCTAGTCCAGGTTTATCGCCTATTCAGGTTCCATCCACAGGGAGTCCGGCCGAGGTTTCCACATACGGCCCTGAACGATGTGAACAGGGTTCCGAGACACCTAACGGGTGCCTGGTGTACCCGGCCACGTACCTAACGCATCACAGCCCACCCCACGGTCAGCGCTGTCCACGGCCTCCAGTAGGCTACAAACACCAGAAACTACTTGTAACTCCTGGACAGAGAACTAGGGCGAATAAGAAGTCGAGCGGGGTCATATTTCAGGGCCCAATGTATGGTAGTAGCTGAATCTTAAATCACACATATAGATCTCAGTGCTTAAGGACGGCTTCAATGAAACACCCCACCATGTACTCCTACATGGCCTCTCATCGATACCTTTACCAAATCGTGTTCAACACATTACTCTCATACTGACATGATCATTTCACTCTAGCCCATCACCCAGATGAACCAGACCTGACACGACTCTAAGCATAGCAGGCATAGCAAGGTAGGAGCAACACATACACATGGCTCAATCAACTCCTACACATGCTAGTGGGTTTCATCTAGTTACTGTGGCAATGACAGGTCATGCAGAGGAAATGGGTTCAACTACCATAGCACACAACAGTTTGAATCGCGTTGTCTTAATGCAGTAAAAGAGAGCAGGAGCGAGAACATGGGATTGTATCGATATGATCAAATGGTTGGTTGCTTGCCTGATGGGTCGGTGCACTGGTATTGTTCTTCGTTGGGGTAATCACGGTACTCCTCAGGGGCAGGACCTGCCGCAGAGAGCACTGATACACAATCATCACCAAACAATATGCAACAATATGATGCATGCATGAGACATGGCAAAATGAGTGTATTAGGCTAATGCAACTAAGACCAGATGGGTTTGAACCATTTTGAACCAAAGATTCAAGTTTCAAACTCATAAGTGGCCCTTTTAAGTGCTTTATCTTGTTCTGTATTAAACAGCAGGTTAGCTTGATTAAACATGCATGAAACCAGTACAGATGGATAGATTGGATTTTTCTGATCATTTTTCATATATAACACTTTGCATTTGGAGCTACAGATTAATTTCTATCATTTTTTGAAGTTTGTGGTATTTTCTGGAATTTCTTGTGTAGAAATAATTCCAGTAAATAACTTACTGCGTCTGCATTACGTCAGGATGACGTCAGTGGTCAACGGAGCTGGTCCAGGTCAATCTGACCAGTGGGTCCCACATGTTAGTAGTTAATTCAACTAACTAAATTTAGTTAGAACTAATCTGGGTTAATTAGCAGAGGGGAGCCCCACTTGTCATAGACTCAGGGGAGTCAACCTGGACCCACCCTAGTCAAAGTCAAGGGTAAAACACGCCGGCGTTTAGCCGCCAGCGAGGCCAGACGCGGCGGTGGAAGTGCATTTGTGCTTTCCGGTGACCAAATGAGCGGAGGATAGCATCTACGTGTAGCTGGGAACGAGCCGCAGCTCTTGGTGGTGGTGGTTGAGCTCGGGATGGCCGGAAACGTCGCCGACGACGACTTTGGCGGTCGCCGGAGTCGGGTGAAGACGGACCCAAGGCTCCGGGACACGGCAAGGCTCGTGGTGAGGTGCGTTGGGCTCCTGGGGCTGCGATGAGTGACATGGTGGTGTGGCCGGTGGTTAGTCGGAGACACGTCGACGACGAGCTCGGCAGCGGCGCGTGCGGTGAAGCTCCATGCGCTCGCTGTGGTGCACGAGAGCAAGAAAGGGAAGGGGGAATAGGAAGCTAGGCTCACGACGGTCTTGAGGAAGCAGACGGCGCGGTCGTGGACGATCTGGTGTGGCGGCGACGACGAAAGGGATCTCCGGCGGTGGCGGGGTCAGACGAGGTCGGTGCAGTGGCTTCGGGGCAAGCGAGCGCTCGGGGCTCGGCTTGCTTGACGGAGAGGAGGGCGGCGAAGCTCCTGGACACGGTGGCGCAGCGCAGGGTCGACGGAGAGCGCGACTACGGCGACGGTGCGGCGGCGGTGACGTCGACCATGGTGCGGGAGAGCGAGGGAGAGGAGCTGGAGAGGAGGGGGTGTGTCTGTGAGCTCGAGGGAGGAGTGGGTGATCGACCCAGGGTGGAAGAACGGCGAGGGGAGGAAGCAGAGCGGCGGGCAGCTGCGTGGCACGCTCTGGTGGCGACGTCGAGCACATGGCTGCCTCCCTGGCGTAGCCAAGCAGCTCGCTGGAGCGGTGGCTGGGCTGGGCCGGCTAGGTGGGCTGGCTGGTGGGCTGCCAGGTTAGTTCCCTCTCTCTCTTTTCATTTATGTTTTCTATTCTTTTCTGTGACCTTGTGGATTTTCTAAAAATACCTAAGCAACTCCAAAAATCCCCAAACTGCTCACGCCCACTGTTTAAAATATAAACAACATGGAACATTTTGGTTTAGGATTATTTGAACATTAAAAATATTTTATAAATTTTAAATGCCCAAATTCAAATACTTATGATTTAATTCAAGGACCTTAGGATGACCTAGAAAATTGTGCACCACTTTTGGCAGAGGTTCTGAACCAAGACAAAAATGATGGACATTTTAGAAGGGCATTTCAAGTTCATTGAAAATATTTTTAGTAAACCCTAGTTGTATTCAGAGGGGGCTGGGGGTTCTGTCATCCCCATTTCAAGTTTCTGTTAAATGGAATAGACATGATGCAACACTGTAATGCATGAACTAGCTAGGGTGTGACAGAGACCAAGATATCCCATTCCTACCATATGAATCTTGATCTCTAGCCTTCCCCAAGTTGCTTTCCACTCAAATCTTCTTTCCACCAGATCCAAAACCTTTGAGAGAGAGTTGAGTGTTGGGGAGACTATCATTTGAAGCACAAGAGCAACGACTTCATCATCAACGCACCATTTGTTACTTCTTGGAGAGTGGTGTCTCCTAGATTGGCTAGGTGTCACTTGGGAGCCTCCGACAAGATTGTGGAGTTGAACCAAGGAGTTTGTATGGGCAAGGAGATCGCCTACTTCGTGAAGATCTACCGCTAGTGAGGCAAGTCCTTCGTGGGCGACGGCTATGGTGGGATAGACAAGGTTGCTTCTTCGTGGACCCTTTGTGGGTGGAGCCCTTCGTGGACTTGCGCAACCGTTACCCTTCGTGGGTTGAAGTCTCCATCAACGTGGATGTATGATAGCACCACCTGTCGGAACCACGCCAAAAACATCCATGTCTCCAATTGCGTTTGAAACCTCCAAAACCCTTCCCTTTACATTCTTGCAAGTTGCATGCTTTACTTTCCGTTGCTCATAAAATCTTTGCATGCTTGCTTGTTTTGTATTGTGAATGTTGAACTTGTGCCTAAACTCCACCTAAACTTAAAGAACTTTAAAATTGCAACTTTAGTATTTAGTGTCTAATCACCCCCCCTCTAGACACCTCTTCTCAAGGTCCTACAAGTGGTATCAGAGATTTGGTCTCCATTGCCTTGGTTTAATCACCATTGGAGAAAGATGGATGAGTCTACTTTGGGGAGTCTTAGACATAGAGTGCCCATACTTGATGGAGAGTATTTTCAAGAGTGGAAAAATGGGATGCTTGTAATTTTCAATCAATATCATTTGAACAAGTACATTGCTAGCCCTTGTGCACCTCATGCTGATCCTATGCATCCTACTCTTGATGAGTCAATTGACATGATTAGGAATCTTAGAACTGCCGAACTTATCATAAGAGGATTGCCTAGAAACTTGATTGGATGCTTGCCTACTCTTAAGTGTGCCTACACCATATGGAAATTTCTTGAGGAAAGCTTTCCAAATTATTCCTTGAAAAATCTAGATGAAATTCTCCATAAGTCTATTGCTTTGAGTAATATGAATACTAGTGATCCTATGTTTGGTGATCGTCTATTTGAGCTTACAAACCTTATGCGTGCCAAAGGAGATGTTGGAATTATTAGTGATATTATTTCCAAAGCTACAAAAATTCATAAGCAAGATCATTGTCAAACTCACTCTAACGAATCACCCTCTCTAGGACTTGATCCACCACATGACGATGTTGAACATGGATACTATGTTGAGTATGGTTATAGTGACTTCGATCCTGATGATGCAATGAGACATTTTGGTCTTATGGCAAATCTTCGGGGATATATGTCAGGAGGAAAGGAATGGGTTCTTGATAGTGGATGTACGGATCACATGACCGGAGATAAAGACATGTTTCGTGTGCTGGCTGAAAATGATAGTCCTCGAAAGTATGTCACTTTCGGTGAAAACTCAAAGGGTAAGGTGGTTGGCCTCGGTAAGGTGGCCATATCACATGATAGCTCCATACAAAATGTCATGCTCGTTGAATCTCTTGGATACAACTTACTTTCAGTATCTAGACTTGCTGATTTCGGTTTCAATGTCCTATTTATTGAAGTAGACTGCCAAGTGTTTCGTAGAGATAATCATAAAATGGTCATTACCGGTGTGCATAGAGGTGATCTATACATTGTTGATTTCACTAAAAAGGCTCAACCTAAAACTTGCTTCATTGCTAAATCCTCAAAAGGTTGGTTATGGCATAGACGATTAGGTCATGTTGGTATGCAAAACCTTGACAAGCTTATTAAAGGAAATCATATCCTTGGAGTTAACGATGTCATATTTGATAAGGATAGACTTTGCAGCGCTTGTCAGGCAGGTAAATAGGTTGGAGGAAGGCATCCCGTGAAGAACATCATGATCACAAGGAGGCCACTCGAGCTACTTCACATGGATCTTTTTGGTCCCAACTCTTACAAGAGTCTCGGTAGAAATTCTTTTGGTCTAGTTATAGTTGATGATTTTTCGAGATTTACGTGGGTGTTCTTTCTTGATGATAAATCGCAGGTCCAAAAGATCTTCAAAAACTTCGCTAGGAAGGCCCAAAATCAATTTGAAGTGAAGATCAAGAAGGTTCGCAGTGACAACGGAACGGAGTTCAAGAACGCAAATGTGGATACCTTTCTTGACGAAGAAGGGATTTCACACGAGTTGTCGGCTACGTACACACCTCAACAAAATGGAGTCGTTGAGAGGAAAAACCGGACGCTCATCGAAATGGCGAGAACGATGCTTGATGAGTACAAGACACCGAAGCACTATTGGGCAGAAGCGGTTGAGACAGCTTGTCATGCAACAAATCGCTTGTATCTTCACAAGCTACTCGGCAAGACGGCATACGAGCTCCTCACCGGTAACAAACCCCAAGTTGGATACTTTCGAGTATTCGGCTCAAAGTGCTACATTCTTGATAAGCATCATCGTTCTAAATTTGCTCCTAAGTCTCATGAAGGTTTCCTACTAGGTTATGGCTCAAACTCTCACACTTACCGTGTCTACAACAATTTCACCCGAAAAGTTGAAGAGACGGTAGATGTGAAGTTTGATGAATCTAACGGCTTGCAAGTAGAGTTATTGCCAATTGATGTAGGAGACAAAGATCCTTCGGAAGCAATCCAAGACTTGTCTATTGGCAAGGTCCGTCCAACGGATGTGAAGGAGAGTACCTCGTCCGTCCAAGTGGAAGCTTCTACTTCACGACAAGGTGAACCAAGAGTTGATACGGAAGCATCCACAAGTGGGACACACCAAGATGAAGAAAACGAGGAAGTGCATTACGATGAACGTCAACAACCTCTTCTCCACCACGACAAGAGAACCACAACGCCAACAATGAAGAAGGCCAAGAAGAAGAACAAGTTGAAGAAGAAGTTCAACCAAGAAACAATTAAAAGCTTTCGCGAGTTCGAGCAAGAATTGCTAAAGACCATCCTGTCGAGCAAATCTACAATGATATTCAAACCGGGAGAATCACTCGCTCTAAAACTCGTTTAGCTAACTTTTGTGAAAAGTATTCTTTCATCTCTAGCATTGAACCTATGAAGGTCGAAGAATCATTGGAAGATCCGGATTGGATAAATGCTATGCATGAAGAGCTACATAACTTTGAGAGGAACCAAGTTTGGACATTGGTTGAGAAGCCCGACAACAACCACAACATCATCGGTACCAAATGGGTGTTTTGCAACAAGCAAGATAAAGATGGACAAGTAGTTCGCAACAAAGCACGTCTTGTCTCCCAAGGCTACACACAAGTCGAAGGTATGGACTATGGTGAGACTTACGCTCCCGTTGCTAGACTTGAGTCCATTCGCATCTTACTTGCCTATGCTAATCACCATGACATCACCTTGCACAAAATGGACATTAAAAGTTCTTTTCCAAATGGTGAAATAGAGGAGGAACTTTATGTTAAGCAACCTCCCGGCTTTGTCAATCCTAAGAAACCCAATCATGTTTACAAACTTCACAAAGCTCTTTATGGTCTTAAACAAGCTCCTAGAGCGTGGTATAAATGCTTGACCAAGTTCCTTATTGAAAAAGGCTTTGAAATTGGGAAAATTGATTCTACTCTTTTTACTAAAAGGGTTAATGCAGAACTATTTGTGTGTCAAATCTATGTTGATGATATTATATTTGGTTCGACTAACCCTCATTTTAGTGAAAAGTTTGGGAAGCTAATGTCGGAGAAGTTTGAGATGTCTATGATGTGTGAACTCAAATTCTTTCTTGGATTGCAAATCAAGCAAACTAAGGAAGCTACCTTTGTTTCTCAAACGAAGTACACCAAGGACTTATTCAAGAAGTTCAATATGCAAGAATGCAAATGTATGTCTACACCCATGCCGACTAGTGGACATCTTGACTTGACCAAAGATGGTGAACCGGTTGATCAAAAGGTTTATCGCTCTATGATTGGTTCATTGTTATATCTATGTGCTTCACGCCCCGATATCATACTAAGTGTGTGCATGTGTGCACGATATCAAGCTGATCATAAAGAATGTCATCTTAAGACCGTTAAAAGGATAGTGAGATACTTAATCCATACACCAAATTTTGGCATTTGGTATCCTAAGAGGGCATCTTTCGATCTTGTTGGCTACTCCGACTCAGACTATGCCAGAGACAAGGTTGATAGAAAGTCCACTTCGGGTACTTGTCAATTTCTTGGTAGATCTCTTGTGTCTTGGTCTTCCAAGAAACAAAACTCGGTATCCTTATGCACCGCCGAAGCAGAGTACATTGCCGCTGGTTCATGTTGTGCTCAATTACTTTGGATGACCCAAACTCTTAAACATTATGGGATATATGTGAGACATGTTCCATTGGTTTGTGACAATGAAAGTTCTATTAAAATTGGTCACAATCCCGTACAACATTCTCGAACTAAGCGTATTGAAGTTCGTCATCATTTCATTCGAGATCATGTTGCTAAGGGTGAAATTGATCTTAAGCATGTTCGCACCGAAAAGCAATTAGCGGATATATTTACAAAACCTCTTGATGAGAAAGTGTTTTGCAGGTTAAGAGGAGAATTGAACATCATTGATGCTTCAAACTTGGAGTAGAAACTCCATTGGATACATGCAAGACATGAGCTTATGACTAATCCTTGATATTTCTCTTATGATGAAAATCCTACATCTTGGATATATTTGCATCTTGCATGTTATCTAACCCATGTAGGTACTTGGTGGAATCAAAATCCATGAGATTGTAATCTACTCACATCATGAGCAATCTCTACATCACCAAGTTTCTACACTATGGTGGTTGAAGACAAGGAAGCACGGAACCATTCAAACATATCCTTTGACAAATTCTATGTTGAGCTTCATGATTGTCATCTTTGGATACACAAGTGCTTCTTCTTGCAAAAACTAACCCATGTAGGTAGATGAACTTAAATTCCAAGTGGTGCTCCCAACTCTTGATGAGCTACATGAACCTTGAGCAACCCACACAAGTTCAACTACATGGACAACACCACCAACCAAGGTATGTTATTCCATCTTAGAGAAGCTTTACTCCAAGTCATGAGCTAAAGCAACACGACAAGATGTGAATACATCAAGATGCTTAAACGAAAATGGCAACCCCATTTTGAGCTTAAACGATGAGTATGACCTATGATCAAGTGATCTCACTTGACTCCTAAGTCAATATACTCTAACATAGGTGACTTTGTCGCCGACCATCTCTAGATGAAGTTCTCTTGTGTCCTTTTCTGTGTTTTTGCATTTATCTCATGCATATTGGTTTCCCCTTTCAAAAAAAAACTTCATCTAGCTTTCCTTCTAGTTGCTCTGCATTTTCTGCATCAAATTCATTGCATATCATTCAGTAAATTCCTTGGAAATCTTTGTGAGATCTTACTAGTCTAGTGAGCTGAGGTGACAAGTGCTTTCTCTGCGATGAACTCGGTTTCACCGATATGTTGTTTTCGGTCCAACCGAATCCTTTCGGTACAACCGAAGCATACCACTCAGTGCCATCGATTTCACAACAGAAAAAACAGTTTGCCACTTATTCTGTGTTTCTTCTGATCCAGCTCCACTCAATGAATCTTGTCCTCTACAAGCATCACATTTATATAAATGCTTTGTGCTGTGACTCAAGGATCAAACCCTTCTTGGAAATTGATCTCAAAGGGGGAGAGAGAGATCACATCAAAGCTTATCACTTAGAGAGATCACATCAGAGAGAGAGTATCACCTCCTCAAGGGGGGAAAGAGATCTCCAGGGGGAGAGAATACTCAAGTAGAAAGTATTTCTCAAGGATCCCAGATGCTTGGTGATCAAGAGGAGAGATGCCACATGTCTTCTTGAGGGGAAAGACATGTTCATATGTGCTTATTTGCATTATCTCTGTTCATTTATATCTTTCAGCTCTGATTTTCTGTTCCCTATCTTCTCCCAGTATGCCATTCTAGATTCAGGGGGAGCAAAACATCTAAGGGAAAGAAATCATCTAAGTTCATCGCATATCTTTACTCTTGGGGACATGTCTAATCCAACGTGGTACTTAGTACTCACTCTCTACATGTCATCCCAGTCTTGGTATCTTTGTGGTTTCTTTTGTTTGCTCTGGCTAGTAGATGTACCTATATTACCTAACCTTGTTTACGCAGGTTCATTCCATCCTAAGCCAACTCAAGACTACAAGGTAAGTATATGCATCACAATCATGTGTATGAGGAATTCTTGTTGATGTACATACTGTTTGCAAGAAGAACTCATGGGCATGAAGGTATTTTCTTTAATATTCTTTGCTCTGATGCATATGGCCAAGATACATGTAACACATTGCCTACTCTATCATGGTTATGCTCTCACATGCTTTTATATTCCATATTCACATGATTGCATACATGTAGGGGGAGCCTATGCTTGTTACATGTCCTTCCAAAGCTTTACTTGCTACTCTTTATATTTTTATCTAAAGCTTTGATGTATGTTGTCATCAATTACCAAACAGGGGGAGATTGAAAGCACAAGTGCTCCCTAGGTGGTTTTGGTAATTAATGTCAACATATCTCTTGTTGGACTAACACTTTTATCTAGTATGTTTCAGATAAGTTCAACAATGGAGAGGCATGGACTAAAGGATGTGGGAACTCCTTCAAGATGCTAAGGACAAAGGATTGGCTCAAGCTTCAAGCTCAAGACTCTTCATTTTACATTTTAGTGATCCAAGATCACATTGAGTCTATAGGAAAAGCCAATACTATCAAGAAGGGATGAGGTGTTGCTTAATGAGTTTCTTGCTCCAAGTGCTTAGTGATATGCTCCAAAACCCTCAACTACTTTCCCACTTCCACACATATGTCCTAAACCTAAAGTCAAACTCGGCCCCATCGATTCTTTCTATCCGGCGCAACGAGTTCAAATGTCTTAGCCACTACCACAAACCCTAGGCAAATCGGTCTCACCGATAGGGATCTTGGTCTCACCGAGATGGGATTGTAATCTCTCTGTGTATGTCCATTACCAAAATCGGTCTAACCGATTTTGAGCAATCGGTACTACCGAGATTACAATGCAAACTTCCTGGTTGACTCATTACCAAAATCGGTCCTACCGAGTTTGTGTAATCGGTCCAACCGAGTTTGCCTGACCAACTCTCTGGTTCGCTAATTACCAAAATCGGTCCCACCGAGTTTGTGTAATCGGTCTCATTGAGATTACGTTATGCCCTAACCCTAACTATATTGGTCCTACCGAGTTGCATATCAGTCCCACCGAAAATCCTAACAGTCACTAGGTTTACTAAATCGGTCTGACCGAGTTTGTTGATTCGGTCCCACCGAGTTTGGTAAATTGTGTGTAACGGTTATATTTTGTGTGGAGGCTATATATACCCCTCCACCTCCTCTTCATTCGTGGAGAGAGCCATCAGACTGAACCTACACTTCCAGCATACATTTTCTGAGAGAGAACTACCTACTCATGTGTTGAAACAAAGATATTCCATTCCTACCATATAAATCTTGATCTCTAGCCTTCCCCAAGTTGCTTTCCACTCAAATCTTCTTTACACAAGATCCAAAACCTATGAGAGAGAGTTGAGTCTTGGGGAGACTATCATTTGAAGCAGAAGAGCAAGGAGTTCATCATCAACGCACCATTTGTTACTTCTTGGAGAGTGGTGTCTCCTAGATTGGCTAGGTGTCATTTGGGAGCCTCCGACAAGATTGTGGAGTTGAACCAAGGAGTTTGTAAGGGCTAGGAGATCGCCTACTTCGTGAGGATCTACCGCTAGTGAGGCAAGTCCTTCGTGGGCGACGGCCATGGTGGGATAGACAAGGTTGCTTCTTCGTGGACCCTTCGTGGGTGGAGCCCTCCGTGGACTCACGCAACCGTTACCCTTAGTGGGTTGAAGTCTCCATCAACGTGGATGTACGATAGCACCACCTATCGGAACCACGCCAAAAACATCCGTGTCTCCAATTGCGTTTGAATCCTCCAAAACCCTTCCCTTTACATTATTGCAAGTTGCATGCTTTACTTTGCGCTGCTCATAAACTCTTTGCATGCTTGCTTGTTATGTATTGTGAATATAGAACTTGTGCCTAAACTCCATCTAAACTTAAAGAACTTAAAAATTGCAACTTTAGTACTTAGTGTCTAATCACCCCCCCCCCCTCTAGACACCTCTTCTCAAGGTCCTACAGCTGCCCAAGCTATTTTCAATGCGTAGTTATGTACACGCGGTACATAAGCCACAACCTTATGGGGCAGTTGGAGGAGGCCGAACTTCTAATCAAGGTCCATATCCGTTGATTTATTGCAATCATGGGCAGACCAGACTCGTTTAGACACGTCGTTGACTTTATTGCCCGACGAACTGTTCGGCTTGATGAGGCCGCCGTACACCTCGGCTGCAAGGGCCACGGTGTGCTCTTCGGTATGGACGGAGCGCTCCATATTTCCATTGACTGTAGTAATGCCACGAGGTTTAGGCATCTTAAGCTTCAAGTAAGCGTAGTGCGGGACTGCATTAAAGCGGTCGAATGCGGTTCGTTTGAGCAATGTGTGATAGCCACTGCGGAAAGGGACAATGTTGAAGATTAACTCTTCGCTGCAGAAGTTGTCTGGGGAGCCGAATACTACCTATAGCGTTAGTGAGCCCGTGCAACGGGCCTCCACCTCTGGTATCACACCTTTAAAGGTAGAGTTACTAGGCTTGATTCTTGATGGGTCAGTGCCCATCTTGCGGACAGTATCTTGATAGATCAAGTTGAGACTGCTGCCCCCGTCCATAAGGACTCTAGTGAGATGGTAATCATCAATAATTTTATCAATTACTAGGGTGGCCGAACCCCCGTGACGGATACTGGTTGGGTGATCCCTACGATCAAAAGTGATCAGGCAAGCTGACCATGGGTTAAACTTGGGGGCGACAGGCTCTACAGCGTAGACATCCCTTAGTGCGCGCTTGCACTTCCTTTTGGGGATGTGAGTGACATAGATCATGTTCACTGTTTTCACCTCGGGGGAAACTGCCCCCCAGTGTTTGGCTGATGGGGCTCATCATCGTGTTCACTTGGGGGCCCCTTTCGCTTGTGTTCGATATTTATCTTACCGGCCTATTTGAAAACCCAACAATTCCTGTTGGTGTGGTTAGCTGGCTTATTGGGTGTGCCATGAATCTGACAGGGCCTCTCAAGGATTTTATCCAAGCTCGATGGACCGTCCCTGTTGCCTTTGAAAGGTTTCTTCGGCTTTTCGGATTTATAGCCACCGAATCCGGCATCGTCTATCATATCGTCTGCGCTGTCATTGTTGTTCTGACATTTGTTTTTATTGCGGCCTCAGAAGTGCCGGTGTTGCCTGAACTGTTGCTTCTATGAGCCAACCAGCTATCCTCACCTGCACAGAAGCGGGTCATAAGTGTAGTAAGGCTGCCATCGTCTTTGGCTTTTCCTGCCCGAGGTGTCGGGCGAGCCATTTGTCCCAATGCTATGTTTGAAGGCCGCTAAGGCTTCGGCGTCTGGATAGTCCATGATCTGGTTCTTTTTAATTAGGAACCAATTCCAAAGCTTGCGGGCTGATTCGCCTGGTTGCTGGATTATGTGAATCAAGTAATCAGCATCTGGTGGCCGGACATAAGTGCCCTGAATGTTGGCCCGAAAAGCATCTTCCAAATCTCCCCAGGTTCCAATGGAGTTTTCTAGGAGGCGGTCCAGCCAGTGACGTGCTAGTCCTTTCAGCTTTATAGGAAGGTATTTAATGGCATGGAGCTCGTTCCCACGAGCCATGTGAATATGGACAAGAAAACCTTCAATCCAGACGGCCGGATCCGTTGTTCCATTGTTCTGTTTGATGTTTACGGGTTTAAACCCTTCCGGAAATTGGTGCTGCATTACCTCATCACTGAAGCATAAGGGGTGTGAAGCCCCTCTGTATCGCACAATATCACGTCGGAGGTCGGATGACATCTGAGTTTGGTTCTGATCCCGAATATAGTACTGGTCGTCACGCCGGGCTTCATAGCCGTTATCTCACGCCGGGGCACGGCCTCTTGACCCATAGATTGATCTAGTCTAGCCAACTTTATTGGCTAGGTCACATTGCAAGTCATATTTGTAGCCCGAAGCCGCCATATCCCTGCCTCTTCCGCTCTTCGGTGAGGGGGTGATGGCTGGTGTTCGGCTTGATATGCCGCTTTATCCCGTCCACATGGTAATCGGTCTGGTTGATCTGCCTGATTGTATTTCGACGGTATTGACTCAAGGGCTTCGTTGTCGAATTGTGGAAGCAGCTTGCGCTTGGGGTAACTTTTTGTAGGTCGCTCGTGGCCGTACTCCTCAGCGGCCAGGACCTTAGTCCACCTTTCGTTGAGCGTATCCTGTTCAGCTTTGAGCTACTGCTGTTTCTTTTTCAGGCTCCGCGCTATGGCAATGAGCTATCACTTGAAGCATTCTTGTTCGAGGGTTTCCTCTGGGATGATAAAGTCTTCGTCACCGAGGCTAACGTCCTCTTCGTATTCTGGCATATAGTTGTTATCTGCCGAATCTTTGTGATAGCATGTTCTGAACTATACTAACCTTCTTCCCTTTCATCTTGAATGGATGTGGGCTCGACGGGGTATTCGAGATCTTCGGCATCATCCGTAGTCTCATTGTCTCTGGTGTCGATATTACTATCCTTATCCCGACACGATCGTGAGTGGCACCGCTGACGTCGGCACTTTGGTGGTTTATCGATGGGTTTGTCCTCATCGGGGTTCTGATTATCCTCATCATCCTTTTTATCGGGAGTGTTCACCATGTATACGTAATAGGTTAAAGTGGTCGTCCAACGCCCTGTGACGGGTGGGACTTGGCTCGGTTCGGCGTCGGCATTGTTGTCCATACCGTTGATGTCTTCAGATGCATAGTCCAGCATGTGAGTTAAATCCTCGACAGTGGCTATTAAGTGGGTGGTGGGTGGGGCATAAAATTCCCCGCTCTCAGCCCCTAGCCTGAGCTGGGTACACTTCAGAGGCAAAGCCTCCGTGATGGCAAGAGACAGCATTAATCCCAATGCTTCATCCAGGAGCGGAAGTTGGACCGAAAACTATGGATCTGCAAAGCCGAGTTCGGCATGGGACACCTAATCGGACCCAATGAGCGCAGACCTTGACAGCTTGGAGTGATTATCTAGAGGAAAGTCCAAGATTGCATCTGGGTCTTTGTCGGCGTTCTAGATACGGGGGTACCAGGGCTTGCCTGCCTGCGGCCCACTGCGTGGCTCCATCGACGGCCTGGTCCGGCCCAGCTCCAGCATCAATAGCTCAAGACCCTCGTGAGGGTCCAAGCCTAGCGAGGCGGACGACGCCATGACCCCCGAGGGATCGGCCTCCTCAGGCTAGCTCCTGAGGGGCGGAGAGTCCTATACAAGGTGCACCTCACGAGGCTCAGCTGATGTGAGCAATGACGACCAAGGCCAGGCGGGCGCCAGCGGGCGTAGAGCGCTAGTTTCCTCTTTGCTGGAAAGGAGGTAGGCGGCAGGCGCAGAGTCTTGAGGAATCAGCCAAAGGTTTCCATTCTGGTGCAACAAGACCAAGACCGCCTGGACGGCGGGACGGAGGTCATCGCCGAGCCCACTGCAGTGTCATGGCTACAAGCTTTTCATATGCGAAGACCATTTTAGTCAGGATAGGATGTACTACTTGTTGCCCTTCCCGCCAACATTTGGGAAGAGGACCAAGGCCACTATAAAATATAAATAGGACTTAGCCACCAAAGAAGGGGAGAGACGAACAGAGCAAAGCCATTCCACCTCACTAGCTCTCTCGAGCTTAAGAACACCTCACTTCCTGAGGCCAGTTCATCCACTTTACTAGTTCATCCTCATACCTTGGAGGCAATCCACCAAAACGCTTGAGTAGGGTATTACACCGCAAGGTGGCCCGAACTAGGATAAACTGCTGTGTCTCTCTGTCCCTTTGTGCTCGACGCATAAGGCTTAGGAAGATCGTGAGTAGGCAGGCTGGGTAGGTTGAGATCTCCACTTGCACCCCAGAGTTTGAACCTATCAAGGGTTTGCGGAACCCTAAATCCGACATTTGGCGCTCCAGGTAGGAGTGCGTCGGATCCTCTCTTCCATCGATCGATCCACCGCCACTCTGACACTTCCATGGCTGACGGACGTCGGGCACGTGCTGGGTGCCAGGCCACGCTTGCCGCTCGCGTCGCTCAGACAGCTCAGGCAGGAGAGGACTATCCTTTTCATCCCCCGTCACCGCCAGCCAACGCTGTGATGGGCCCTGCTGGCCACGAGCAGCAAGCTTCATTGCTGCAACCCTCGGTGCACCGTGATGGGCGCACCGCCACTCCGTTGTTGACCCCGGCTGCTTCGTCCTCCCACGAGCGTCATGTCCTAGCGAACGTGCGAGCTGCTCTGCTCATGGCGCGGGAGCTCCTCAGCTACCGCCCAATCGACGACTGAGGGAGTCCTTGACTAAGGGGTCCTCAGGCGTCCGGGCTGTGTGATGTGGGTCGGACTGATGGGCCATGAAGATACAAGATAGAAGAACCTTCCCCGTGTCTGGATATGACTCTCCTTTGCGTGGATGGCAAGCTTGGCGTTCGGATTATGCACTTTCCTTCTTCTGTAACTGACTCTGTACAACCCTAGATCCCTCTGGTGTCTATATAAATCGGAGGATGTAGTCCGTAGGGTAAGATCATAATCATACAGGCTAGACATCTAGGGTTTAACCATTACGATCTCGAGGTGGATCAACTCTTGTAACCCCTATATTCATCATAGTCAATCAAGCAGGAAGTAGGGTATTACCTCCATTAAGAGGGCCCAAACCTGGGTAAACATTGTGTTCCCTACCTCCTTGTTACCTTAGATCCTTAGACACATAGTTTGGGACCCCCTACCCGATATCTGCCGGTTTTGACACCGACAACGACCTCTATGAAGAGTGGCTCGAGCGCATCACCGAGGTCGTCAGCACCGCCGGAGACTCCACTGCACCAGCCCGCTCGCTGCCTCAGCAGCCACCTGCCCGCAGGCAACGTGGATCACGGGGCACCTCCACCACCGCCAGCACAGGGCGCCATTGTCGAACCAAGGTGGGTCGCACTGAAGCGCGCCCCGCCGCGCCAGGTGCCTGCGCGCAAAGAGGCGAGCTGCCAAGTGGTGCAGCGGCCCCAAGAAGATGCACGTGTGCTCCCAGCACCCCCACGCCAAGACCGTGTGCCGCCTGTGATGATGGTGGCACGCGGGCACCAAGACCAAGCTGCACCTCCCTAATGGGCTCCTGTGACCACAGCAGGGTGCCGCGCGTTCACCCCGAAGCTTCGCAACATCGTCTGGCCGGGCAAGTTCAAGCCTGACCTGCCCCCACGCTGTGACGGCATTGCCGACCCCGCCGAGTTCCTGCAGCTCTACGAGGTGGGCATCGAGGCGGCTAGAGGCGACGAGAAGATCATGGCGAACTGGTTCCCCATGGCCCTCAAGGATGGCATGCTCTCCTGGCTCCTGAATCTCCCCATGGGATCTGTCTCCTCCTGGGACGAGATGCGTGACTGCTTCATTGCCATTTCTAGGGCACTCGCGACCGCCCGCCGGCCACGGGTGTCCTATGATGCATCAAGCAGCAGCCAGGGGTGACCTTGCAGAAGTACGTCCAGTGCTTCAACAACGGTCGCCTCAAGATCCCCAAGGTTTCAGACAAGGCCATCATCTCGGCATTCAATGATGGCGTCCGTGACATCAAGATGAAGGAGGATCTCTCCATTTACGAGGACCTCTACACAGCCCTGGAGATGTTCAACATGGCAAGTTCACGAGGGCTGAGGAGGGGCGCCTCTCCCTCCTCGAGCTCCCTGATGCTGACCCAGAAGACAAGAAAGCCAGGACCAAGGACGTGAAGCGCAAGGGACTAGTTGTGCTTGCAACCGAACAAGAGATGAAGCACGGCTGTGACCACCTCGAGTCATCCAAGAACAACCGACCGTTTTGCCTCTTCCACGACGTTCACAGCCACAACACCGATGACTGCCAGGAGCTCAGGGCCCTCCGAGATGGGCGCTTCAGTTGACGCTTCGAGTGCAACGATCGAGGCTATGGTCACGGAGGTGGCCGAGGTGGAGAACGCTGGGACGGCCGTGACCATCGCCAGGAGTGGTGCGACCAGCCTTGGGGGGACCATTGGTAGAGCCAGCCTCGCAATGGTCCCTGGAGGGACTAGCCTCGCGACGATCGGACTCAGGGCAACGCCGCTCTACCTTCACTGCCTCCACCACCAAGAAGGATCGAAGATCATCACCAAGAGGAGGGGGTTGGGGGCTTCCAGGAGCCTCGAGCCATCGCTTACATTCTGGGCGGCTCTCAGGCCCCAGCCTCTCACCACATCTTCAAGCAGTTCGCGCGCGAGCTGAACGCAGTGCTCCCCAAACCCGAGGAAACTCGCCCGCTCGGATGGTCCAAATACACCTTCAACTCCTTCGATCAGCTCAAGTGCGCAGCCACTGCTGGCGCGCTTCCAATGCTCTGCTCGCCTATCATCAGCAACGTGGTCATCACCAAGACCCTCATTAATGGTGGAGTTGAGGTCAATGTTCCCTCTGTCCAGACGTTCTCAGGAGTGACCGACGGTTCCATGTATCCGATAGGGCAGATCCATCTCCCTATCACCTTCGGCGAGCGCGACAACTGCCACACCGAGCTCATCGACTTCGACGTCGCTGACATTCGTCTGCCATACAACTCGATCCTTGGTTACCCAGCACTGTCCAAGTTCATGGCAGCAACACACCACGACAACAACATCCTCAAGATGCCAGGGAGCATTGGCATCATCGCAGTCACCTACAAGGAAAAGGACGCGGTGTGCTCCCATGAGCGCGCCTACCAGGCTACAACAGTTGAGGACCCTGAAGATGAGGGTGGTGTCCTCCCTCCTGAGGTCTCCCCCAAGACAAAGAATCTATAGTTGGGTCAAGGATCTCACGATAAGGCATCACCTGACAGCACTACGCTGAGCCTCGCGTCCATGGATGGGGCGCCTTCACCTATTGCATAGGAAGGCGCACCCGGTGCCCCTCTCAGGCTGGGCTCAGGGGCTCTCCTCTAGAGGGCCTCAGACCTAGACAACTTCTTGAGGGAGGCGCTCGGGCACCACGTGGAGCCATGCTTCAACGCACGCTTCCCAGGGGAAGGCGCAGGGCGTAAGGCATCAGGCGCTCAGGAGTTCATCAGCAAGGCAGTCGAGGAGATTCAAGAGGCAAGGATTCTACAAGGCGATCGCTGCCCTCTGCGGGGCGAGGCTCATCGCCCTGCAGAGGGTAAGGAGTTCCGCGTCTGCATCGACATCCCAAGGCTCAATAGGGCCCCATCTCGGCAGCTCTTTTGGCCGTCCCGTGTCGGGCGATGCGAGGGTCAACCTCACAGCTACGTTTGCATGCCCTTCGGTCAACCGAGCGCGGCTGTGGCATTTCGGCACTGCATGCAGGACGTCCTGGTGGCTTGGGAGGCTAGGCACCAGGCGATCCTGGCAGAGATGGAGATGCATCTTCTGGAGCCCCCAGGCCCCCGGAGCCTCCAGAGGCTCAAGGCCAAGGAGGCTCGTGAGGGACGACTTCGGCAGCGCGCATATTCTTCTACCCCGACATCTCTTCAGCAACGGTGCCAGGTGACATCTTTTCAGTTCATTCAGTTTGGGGGCGCCCCTCGGGATGCATTATCCCCAAGTCGCGTGGGTCCGTCCCTATGACATGTATCTCTTTTGCATCTATCAAAGCTAGTTTACCTTCCCTTATGAGCTGCCTTGAGATTATCAACTGCATGACCAATGCTTCATTGCCAAGAATGTCTCGCGCCCTTACAAGATCACTCTCGGCATTCTGGGAACGGGGGTCCCTAGACTTGCCTCCCTGCAGCCCACGGCATGGCTCCACCAGTGACCCAGTACGGCCTGTCTTTGTCAACCAACAATCAAGACCCTCGCGAGGGGCCAAGCCTCGCGAGGCGGATGGCACAAGGCCTCCTTAGGAGCGGCCTCACCAGGCAGGATCACGAGGGGGCGGAGAGATCAAGGCAAGGGGTACCTCGTGAGGTTCCCGTGATGCAAGCCATGACGACCAAGGCTAGGCGGGCGCCAGCGTGTGCAGTGTCCTCATTTCCCCTTTGGTTCTAAGGGGGCAAGCGCAGGCGCGGAGTACCGAGGCATCAGGCAAAGGTTTCCATATCGGTGCAACAAGACCAAGACCTACAGGACCGCAGGACGGATGTCATCTTGGAGCCCAAGACGGTGTCACCACTAGCGCCTTTGACATGCGAAGACCACCTTTAGTCAGGATAGCTTGTACAAGCTGTCTCGTTTCAAACTGGCCGTTGTTGGATCCCTTCCCGCTCAATATTTGGGAAGAGGACCAGGGCCTCTATAAATAGGACTAGCCACCACAGTAGAAGGGGACAGAACGAAATCAGTTCATCTTCGCATCCACCAAGCACAAGAACACCTCTCCTCAGGAGGCTGTTGTTCCCTTGTACTGTTCATCATCAGCCCAAGAGGCAATCCACCACCACCACAATGGATTAGGGTATTACACCACAACGGTGGCCCGAACCAGTATAAATATTGTGTCTCTTGTGTTGTGAGTTCATCGAGCTAAGCTTAGAGATCGCGGCGAGGCTGAGGGCGAGATTCGGTAGGGGGAAATCTTCGTGCGCACCCCAGTGTTCCAACCTCAAGGGTTTTGCCAGAAACCTAAATCCGACATTTGACGCGCCAGGTAGGGGTGCGCTGGAGCTTTCCTTCTGTCAGCCCGCAGTCCGCCAATACCGCGCTTAGCCCTCATGGCGGACATCACGCGTCCGGCCCCGATGACCGGTGCCAGTGTTGGGGCCAGGGGGCTTCGAGGCTTGGCCCCCGCCTTACAGCGGGTGCAGTAGCCGCCCAAGTTCAAGCCAGAGATGCTGCCGCACTATGACGGCACGGCGGACCCAGTAGTTTTCCTGCTGGTGTACGAGGAGGTCATCCTTAAGGCTGGCGGCGACGACAAGGTCATAGCCAACTGGCTTCCCGTGGCCCCCACTGGTGTCCCGCGCGCCTGGCTGCTCAACCTTCCCATGTCCACGGTGCCATCTTGGGAGGAGTTGCACAGTCTCTTCGCTGCACGCTTCGCGGCTCCGACGCCCTGCGCGGTTGCGACCCTCCTCGGCGGCTCACAAGTGCCATCCTCAGACTGCCACGCCAAGCCGTTCTTTCGCCAGATCATCACCGTCCTCGCACGGCAAGGAGATCCCCCGGTTGGGTGGCGCCCAAGGCCGACCTGACCTTCTACTTGGAAGATCTCCCCATCACCACCGCTTGCTTGGCTGCACTCCCGATGCTCTACACGCCCACCATCTGCCATGTGGCCATCACCAAAACCCTCATCGACGATGGTGCCGCACTCAACGTGCTCTCGGTGGATGCCTTCAGCCTCCTCCAGATACCGCAGGAGCGGCTCCATCCCAGCAAGCCCTTCTCAGGCATCAGAGGTGGTTCCTCTAGTCTCCTGGGGCAGATCTACCTTCCCGTGACCTTCTTCACCCGCGACAACTACCGCACGGAGCGGGTCGACTTAGACATTGCTCACATCGGCCTCCCGTACAACGCTATCCTCGGATACCCTGCCCTGGCTCAGTTCATGGCAGCAATCCATCCAGCCTACAACCTCATGAAGATGCCCGGAAGCAAGGGCGTCCTCACCATAGCTGGAGATACCAAGGAGGCTCTTATGGCGCTAAAGCTTGCCATCAAGGCCGCTGTGGCGGCGCAGCCCATTGACGTGGATGCCTCCAAGGCCAAGGAAGCTGCACTGACCAAAAAGAAGTAGCTGTTCCCTCAGGATAAGGCGAAGACCAAGCAGGTGCTAGTTGAGGAAGACGGGTCCTTGGGTTCCACCTTCACCATAGGTGCCGACCTCGACCCCGACCAAGAGAAGGCGTTGGTGAAGTTCTTGCGCTCGAACAAGGAGGTGTTCGCATGGGAACCCAAGCAGCTAGTGGGGGTCCCAAGGGAGGTGATTGAGCATCACCTGAAGGTGTGCCCCAATGTGCGCCCTTTGAAGTAGAAGGCGAGGCGGCAGTCCACGGAGAAGCAGGCCTTCATCGTCCAAGAAACCCACAAGATGGAGGCAGTAGGTGTTATTCGCGAGGTTCGCTACCCCGAATGGCTGGCGAACCCCGTTGTCATGCAAAAAAAGGGGGGAAAGGAGCGCATGTGCGTCGACTTCACAAACCTCAACAAGGCCTGCCCCCAAGATCCGTTCCCGCTTCCCCGCATCGACCAGATCGTCGACTCCACCGCTGAGTGCGACCTGCTGTGTTTCCTGGATGCATTTTCAGGTTATCACCACATCAAGATGGCGGTAGAAGACGTGGAGAAGACAGCCTTCCTGACCCCATGTGGGGTATACTGCTACACTTGCATGCCATTTGTGTTGCACAATGTGGGTGCGACCTTCCAACGGCTATTGCACATTGCCTTGGGCCGGCAGCTCAGGAGAAACGCCGAGGCTTATGTTGATGACATTGTGGTGAAATCTCGGGAGGCAAGGACCTTGATCCAGGACTTGGAGGAGACTTTCGCGAGCCTCCGCCAGCGAAACCCTAGTGGCGGTTCGGGAGGAGCGCCAGGCTAAGGCCGTGTCCCGCCCGGTTACGGCCTCTGCCGGGGCAACACAAGACCAGGAAAGCCTCGTGAGGACCACGACAACGGCAGCAAGGGACCAAGCTCAGCAGGACGATGCCCCCGGGACTGAAGAGGCCTCACCAAGCGACCAGGCACTAGGGGCTCCATTATCTCAAGAGGTGCCTCAACCTCCGGAAGACGCAGGCCACGTCAGCGCCCCCACCCTCGTCGAGCATCCGGTGTACTTCGTCAGCACGGTGTTGCGGGATGCAAGAGCATGGTATCCCATGCCTCAGAAGCTCTTACTTGTGCTCTTGGTGGTCTTGCATAAGCTGCGGCACTACTTTCAAGGTCACCTGTCGGTGTCAAAACCGGCGGATCTTGGGTAGGGGGTCCCGAACTGTGCGTCTAGGCGGATGGTAACAGGAGACAAGGGACACGATGTTTTACCCAGGTTCGGGCCCTCTCGATGGAGGTAAAACCCTACTCCTGCTTGATTGATATTGATGATATGGGTAGTACAAGAGTGGATCTACCACAAGATCAAGGAGGCTAAACCCTGGAAGCTAGCCTATGGTATGATTGTTGTTATATCCTATGGACTAAAACCCTCCAGTTTATATATACACCGGAGAGGGCTAGGGTTACACAGAGTCGGTTACAATGGTAGGAGATCTACATATCCGTATTGCCAAGCTTGCCTTCCACGCCAAGGAAAGTCCCCTTCGGACACGGGACGAAGTCTTCAATCTTGTATCTTCATAATTCGGCTATCCGGACACCCCCTAGTCCAGGACTCCCTCAGTAGCCCCCAAACCAGGCTTCAATGACGACGAGTCCGGCGCGTATATTGTCTTTGGCGTTGCAAGGCGGGTTCTCCTCCAAATTCCATGTGCTTGCCGAATAGTGTCCGGCTTCCTCATAAATGTTGCGCTCCTCGGCTTCCACGCCCAATAATGGCCCTCTTCCACATGTCGGATGAATGCGAAAAGCCAGGGTATTTTGACATTTTACCCCCAAGCTGCAGGAATAAGCTGCCTATAAGAGAGGCAAGGATCTGGATCCAAATCACACCATCCTCCTTCCACGAGTACTCATCGGAGCGCCTCTGACAAAATCCACTCCATCATGGACAGTCGACGCGGCTCCTCCTCTCACGCTCCCAGCCCTCATCCAGGAGATTGGAGGAGATGTTCCGTCCCGCACAGCGAGCTGGTGACGCTCCAAGCGGAGGGATACCTTCCTCCGGCCTTCATGGTCCCAGTTCGAGCCGGACTGGCCACCTACAAAGGTGGAAAGCAGGCGGAGAACACCCCCAATCCCTCCAACGGAGAGCGGGTGTGCTTCGTCCCTTATCTAGTAAGGGGGCTCGGATTTCCCATACATCCATTTCTCCGGGGGCTCCTGGAGTTCTACGGACTCCAGCTTCATCACCTTACACCTGCCTCCATTTTGCACATTGCGGGTTTTGTTGCTCTTTGTGAGCTGTTCTTGGGCATCGAGCCCCATTTTGGGCTGTGGAATAGATTGTTTTGCCTCGTACCACATTCTCACGAGGGGTCGATATATCAAGTGGGCGGAGCCGAAATATGGCGCATCGCCGGGACCGGATATATATATCCGGAACCCCAAAGAAGGCATCCAAATACTGGCCTTCGGAATGGTTTTATATGGAAGACGCTCCCCTGCTGGACCCAGTTCGGATCGGCCTCCTGGAGTTCAGCAACGCTCCTCTGAAGAAGCGCCTGAGTTGGTGCCCACGGAGCCCTCAACGGGAAGATGATAGGAGCGTCCAATATCTGATGGGCCGGATAAAGTTGCTGGCCCATTCCGGATTGACCATGATTGGAGTCATGGCCACGTGCATTATGCGAGGGGTGCAGCCGCTCCAATATACGGGCCACCCCATGTGGGATTTCAACGGGGAGAATGACGCCACCTGTCATGGCCGCAAGGGACCGGGATCGGTCGCCGATCTGGTGAAGATCCTGTCCGGCTTGTACAAGGGGGAGAAGGAGGACTTCCTCCGCACGAGTTCATTAAATGGATTCTCCATGAATAACCCTCAGAGCTGGGTAAGCGGACGTCTATCTATCCGATCTATGCTTTCAAAGTTAAGTGTCTTACTTTATGATTTCGACGCAGGAACTACGCCGGGATGTGGAGGGCATACACAGTCCGACTCCACAACCCGAGGATCCGGGAAGATCCCTTGATTCGACCTCTGGAGAGGATCCGGACGTAAAGGTGGAGCTAATTGACGGGGTGTTCCACCAACTCAGCATGGACAATGCTCTAGTCGCCATTACGGCTGACTACCCCGGTTTATCTCCGGCTTCCCAGGTAACTATGACCGTAGTCCTGACACCATTACTTCATCCCTGCTTATTTCTGACCACCGTATACCAACGGTGTCTAGCGGGAGGTGCCTTCAAGGAGGGAAGCCGAACCCGCGGCGGCTGACCTACAAGGGTCAGTTCGGCCCAGCACGCGAAAGAGGGGTGCGGTGCGAATCGAAACATCGCCGCAACGGTATAGCACACCACCGTTTTTAAGGAAAAGATTCCTGGGAGATATATTAATGCTCATGACTTTTCCAGGAGAAAGAGCGCTCGCCGGACTTTGCCCGGAGAGGTTGCCAACCAAGCCTCTGCCAGCCAGGATCCAACACCTAGTCCGGAGGGGGAGGCGAGCGCAAGGCGCGAGCCGGATGCTCCTCCAACGGAGGATGCCGATAGGCTGTCCGCCACCAGGTCTGAGGTGGAGAGCACCATGAATCATAGGTGCCGCCAGACAGTTCTTCGTGACACGTGTTTCTCCCCAGAGGCGTCGAATGCCTTTAATGCAGGAGACGCACACCTCCGTGCCGCTCAAGATGGTTTAACCAGAGCCACGGAGCAGTATGTGAAAGACATACGGGTAAGGAATTTTAATAGTTGTATATGCCAGTAGCCCCCGAGACTTAAAGTAGTTAGAATAACTGATTTAAGAATCATTTGATATGCAGGATCTTATGGAGAAGAATACCCAATTGTCCCAGGAGCTTCAAGAGTGCAAGGTCCAACTTGAGGCCGCACTAGCCGCCGCAGGAGGAGACACAGAGACCCCCTCTGGTAACACATATTTCAAAAAGATTTTATGGCGTGCGGCGTGCGTATAAGTCTGACAATAATATTGTAGAGGGCGCCGGACTAGATCCGGACAAGCAACATCTGCTACGCCAGCTGAAGGCCGGCGAGAAGGTGCTTATGAGGGTGCAGCAGGAGAGGAACAAACTCCAAGATGCCAACACCCAGCTGGGCGAAGAACTAAAAGATGTTCGGGTCCAGCTGTCTGACTCCGTAAAGGAGAATCGGCGGCTTCGTCGCGGCATCTACAGTAAGTTCTTGAGCAAACTCTTTTGAAAAGAAGAGTTCGGCGAGGAAGTCGATTGACAGAAATGTGTCTGTAGGTGTGCTCACAGGTCACCCTGCGGAGGAAATGCCCGGTTCAACGGGTGACCAACTTCCCGAGCTGCTGCAACTACACGAACGTGTTCGGCAGGCGATGAGTTGCATCGCCCAGGCCTTATGGCCGCCCGTATCCCTACCTGAGGGTCTTGTAGGGCTTGCGGAGAAGCTTCAGGGAGCACGGCAGCGCTTCCGTCTGTGGAAGATATCGGCCTGCCGTCAAGGAGCCAGGGAGGCCTGGGCCATGGTAAAGACGCGGTACACAAAGGCGGATCCGAACCACATGGCCGAGGTCGGACCTGTGGGGCCCGATGGGAAGGAGATCCCTGTGAGCTTAATGTACGACCAAGTAGAGTTGGCCGCTAAGTATTCCCAACGGGCATGTAAATTAGACAGCCTGTTAGATGGGATTGAGGAGGAGTACAATCGGTCAATTTGACGATGTATTTTAAAATGACATGTATAATGCCTTCTAGCCGGATTGTAGATCGTTTGTCTTTGCGGACCTTTTCGCTTCAACCTCGGGATCCAATAGTCCGGAGTGTGTCCGAATACCCTCGCGGTTATGCAAAAACCGGGGCATGCATGGAGACCAGGCGTAGGTGTCATTAGTGCTTTATCAGACAAGTGCCCAACTAGTTATGTTATATTACATGGTTAGTAAGAAACATCTTCCAGGGAGAATAGTTCCGTTAGGGGTTCTTTTCCCTGGGAGGCATGCCCTAAAGTGCATGTCCGGACTACGAAAAGAGCAGAAAAACATCTGGGGGCAGACAAATAGATAGGTAAAAAATCATCTTTCAAGTCACCGACAGAATATTCCCTTAAGAACGCTAGCTTTCGGCTTCACCCAGTCTGAGGTACACATCCGGCTGACCCGGCAGTAACAATCGCAGAGGTGCTCCCTTTACCTCCTAGCCGAAAAATTGGGAACGTAGGGGTAAGCACACGAGCCAGGCAACCCAGCTTGGCCAAAACTTAAGTCATATCGATGCATATATTGGTGAATAAAAGGTGCATGCGGATGTTTGACACATGTGTTGGGCATAAAGCCTGTATAAATAAGCTTCTGTTAAAGAAGCCCCCAGGTATAATGAGTGCGAGTAGCACGTCAAGTGTGTGCGAACAATGCGCAGATCAGCCCTCAAAGACTTTATGAAAAAGGGAGGAGAAAAGAGAGAAACAAAAGACAACTGAGTATAAAATGTGGACGGAGGAAGGAGACGAACTCTGAGTCCGGCGCTAGGCGTAGAATCTTCGGAGGTGGGCCGCGTTCCATGGGTTCAGCTCGAGTCAGTTATCCGATGCGTTTCGCAGACGGTATGCTCCGCCGGTCAGGACTTGGTCGATGATGAAGGGACCTTCCCATTTGGGCTTGAGTTTGTCCTTTTTCTTGTCCGGCAGGCGTAGAACTAGTTCGCCAACATTGTATGTTTTGGCCCGTACTTCTCTGCTTTGATATCTTTGAGCCTGCTGCTGATAGAATGCGGAACGAGCTTTCGCCACGTCGCGCTCCTCTTCTAAGACGTCCAAACTGTCTTGCCGATCTAGCTCGGCTTCTCTTTCTTCGTACATGCGCATGCGAGGTGAGTCATGAATTATGTCCCAGGGCAAAACTGCCTCTGCGCCGTACACCATAAAAAATGGTGTGAATCCGGTACTTTGATTCGGCGTGGTCCGCAGCCCCCAGAGTACGGAGTCGAGCTCCTCTACCCAGTGCGTGTTAGATTCCTTGAGGGACCGCACTAGTCTGGGTTTGATTCCGCTCATGATTAGACCATTTGCTCGCTCGACTTGACCGTTAGTTTGAGGGTGATAGACTGAAGCGTAGTCGAGCTTGATGCCCATGTTTTTGCACCAGAGTTTAACCTCGTCGGCCGTGAAGTTTGTGCCGTTATCAGTGATGATGCTATGGGGGACACCGTAACGATGTACTACCCCTGATATGAAGTCTATCACGGGTCCGGATTTGGCAGTCTTAACTGGCTTGGCCTCTATCCATTTGGTGAATTTATCCACCATGACCAATAGGTATTTTTGCTTGTGGGTTCCCCCTTTAAGGGGTCCAACCATATCAAGCCCCCAGACCACGAACGACCGGGTGATGGGTATAGTTTTGAGGGCGGTGGGTGGCATGTGGCTCTGATTAGCAAAGAGCTGGCAACCGACGCATCGTTGGACTAAGTCCTGAGCATCTGCCCGGGCCGTCGGCCAATAAAATCCTGTATGGAAGGCCTTGCCTACAAGGGCCCGGGCTGCAACATGGTGCCCGCTGAGTCCGGCATGAATTTCAGCGAGAAGATTTTGCCCTTCCTCTTCGGAGATGCACCTTTGAAGGACTCCGGTTGTGCTTTTGTTATAAAGCTCTCCCTCGTCGACCTTGTAGGCTTTAGATCACCGTACTATGCAGCGGGCCTCATTTTGGTCTTCGGGGAGTTCTTGCCTGATTAAGTAGGCTAGGAATGGTTCCGTCCACGGGGCAATGCCTGCCATTATTTTGTGGGCTGAAGGTGTTATTTCATTGGCTGAGCCACCGATTGTGTCAGAATGTTCGGTGTTGGGCGGTGCAGTTGGTTCCGGATTGTTGTTTCCGGACTCCTCTTCCCATACTACGGATGGCTTAAAGAGCCGCTCCAGGAAGATGTTTGGAGGCACGGCGTCACGCTTTGCACCGATGCGCGTTAACACGTCGGCCGCCTGGTTATTATCCCGGGCTACATGGTGGAATTCGAGTCCTTCGAACCGAGCTGACATTTTTAAGACGGTGTTACGGTAGGCTGCCATTTTCGGATCCTTGGCATCAAAGTCTCCATTTACTTGGGATATTGCGAGGTTTGAATCCCCGCGGACCTCTAGGCGTTGAATGCCCATGGAGATTGCCATCCGGAGACCATGTAGAAGGGCCTCATATTTGGTTGCATTGTTGGAGTTCGTGTACATTATTTGAAGTACGTATTGGACTGTGTCTCCGGTTGGGGACGTCAAGACGACGCCAGCCCCCAAGCCGGCCAACATTTTAGAGCCGTCGAAGTGCATGATCCAATTGGAGTACGCGCCGTACTCTTTAGGGAGTTCGGCTTCAGTCCATTCAGCGATGAAGTCATCCAAAACTTGCGACTTTATAGCTCGCCGTGGTTTGTAGGTTATGTCGAATGGTAAGAGCTCAGTGGCCCATTTTGCAATCCTGCCGATCGCGTCGCGGTTGTTTATAATGTCATTGAGAGGTACTTCGGAGGCCACTGTTATCGAACACTCTTGAAAGTACTGTCGCAGCTTCCGGGATGCCATGAACACCGCGTACGCTATATTTTGATAATGTGGGTACCGGGACTTGCATGGAGTTAAGACAGTGGATACGTAGTACACTGGTTTTTGAAGAAGGAATTTGTGCCCTTCTGTTTCTCGTTCGACGACGAGCACCGCGCTTACAACTTGATGTGTTGCCGCGATATATAACAACATTTGTTCGCCCAAGTTGGGCGCGGCCAGGACCGGATTTGTTGCCAATATGGCCTTTATTTCTTCGAGTCCGGCCGTGGCAGCTCCGTCCACTCGAAGTGTTCAGTGCGCCGGAGGAGGCGATAAAGGGCAACGCCTTTTCTCCCAAGCGGGAGATGAAGCAGCTTAAAGCTGCCACGCATCAAGTCAATTTTTGTATTTGTTTGAGATCTTTTGGGATATCCAACTATGACAGAGCTCGGATCTTGGCTGGGTTTGCTTCAATTCCTCTACCGGATACAATGAAGCCCAAGAGCTTTCCGGCTGGTACGCCAAAAACGCATTTTTCCAGGTTGAGCTTAATGTCGTATGCTCGGAGATTGTCGAATGTGAGCCTCAAATCGTCTACTAGAGTTTCGACGTGTTTGGTCTTGACGACCACATCGTCTATGTATGCCTCCACTGTTTTGCCGATTTGGGTTGCCAGACATGTCTGAATCATGCGCTGATATGTTGCGCCGGCATTCTTGAGCCCGAAGGGCATTGTGTTGATGCAGAAAGGTCCATATGGAGTAGTGAATGCCGTTGCAGCTTGGTCTGTCTCCACCATCTTGATTTCATGGTATCCGGAGTATGCGTCGAGGAAGCACAATGAATCATGCCCTGCGGTAGCATCAATGATTTGATCGATACGGGGAAGGGGGAAAGGATCCTTTGGGCAAGCCTTGTTAAGGTCTTTAAAATCGACACACAGGCGCCAGGATTTGTCCTTTTTGGGTACCATTACCAGGTTCGCTAGCCAGTCCGGATGTTTTATGTTTCTGATGAATTCGGCTTCCAATAGTTTGGCTAGCTCCTCTCCCATCGCCTGTCTTTTTGGTTCGGAAAATTGCCGAAGAGCCTGTTTGACTGGCTTGAATCCTTTTAGGATGTTTTGGCTGTGTTCTGCCAGCCTGCGTGGGATTCCTGGCATATCTGAAGGGTGCCAGGCAAAGATATCCCAATTTTCCTGAAGGAATTCTCGTAGTGCGGCATCTACATCAGGGTTTAATTGTGCCCCGATGGAGGCCTATTTGTGGGGTCCGTTGGATGGACTTGGAATTTGACTATTTCGTCCGCTGGTTTAAAAGAGGTGGACTTGGATCTCTTATCGAGTATCACATCGTCCCTGTTCACCGTGGAGCGCAGCGCAGTGAGTTCCTCTGCCGCTAGGGCTTCGGATAGTGCCTCTAGGGCTAGTGCGGCTGTCTTGTTTTCGGCGCGGAGCGCTGTGTCCGGATCACTGACAAGAGTGATGATTCCATTGGGCCCGGGCATTTTAAGCTTCATGTACCCGTGATATCCGCTGCTGAACGGGGCCACTTGGAACGTGACCTCCTCGGACCTTTAATTGTCCGGCGCGCCGAACACCACATCCAGTGTAATTTTTCCTGTGAAGCGTGCTTCTCGACTAGGGATTATTCCTCTAAAGGTTGTGCTGCTTCGCTCAATGCGGCTCCAGTCTATTTCCATTTTTCGAAGGGTTTCCTCGTAGATGAGGTTTAATCCGCTGCCGCCATCCATGAGTACCTTTGTAAGACGAAAGCCATCCACTATTGGTCTGAGGACCAACGCGGCTGGTGCTCGGGCTGTTCGGAGTTTTGGTTCGTCGCTGGCGTTTAAGGTGATAGCCGTGTTGCTCCATGGATTTGTTGTTGCTACTTGGTAGACTTCGGCGAGGCTGCGGATTGTTCATTTCCGCATATTATTTGATGTGAAAGTCTTGAGGACTGTTAATACCGTACTGGTACTGTTGGTCTGGTTCTCCGGGGCTAGAAGCTCTTCGCCACTTTTGGCCACCTACCGTAGTATCCAACATGCTCGAAGGCTATGTGTTGGAGTGGCGCCCTCTGTGCGATGGATTTTACAGGGTCCGCTGAGCCATCCCTCCAGTACAGTTCCGTGCCTGAGCATGATGCACCCTTTTATTTCGGACTAGGGTTGTGTTTGGAGCCGGATTGTCCCAAAACTTAGTTTCGGTTTTCCGGGTACTCTCCATCGCACAGTACTTTCGTACAATGGACGCTAGGTCGGCGAAGCGTGTAATTTTGCGACGACTTACGGTGTTCAAGATTCCCTTGTCCGTGCAACTGTTGCAAAAAATTGAGATTGCGTTTTCCTGACGGCAGTCCTTTATCCTGTCCATAACCAGGAGGAATCTGGCCCAGTAATGATGTACTGTTTCGGCGGGCTCTTGCCGGATTTGAGATAGATCGCTTATGTTTGGGTGGGATGGTGGAATTAAGTCCACAACCCTGCCCAACTTGAGGCTCAAGGGCCGAAAAGTTTACGAATTTGGAAGCTTGGATTGCTGGATGTCGTCTAACGAATCTGGTCCGCTGCCTGACTTTAGGTTTAGTACTTCGTTGACGTCCGTCCCTCCGCGGGAATCCGGCATGGAGGGATCAGGAGTCCGGACATAAATGGTTTTTAATATAGAAGAAGAATCGCCGCGTTGTTCCTCTACCGCAGCAACGTGGTGGGTAACCTGGGGAGAGTTAATCTCTCTCAGAAAGGTTTTAAGCCCAACCTGATCGTAGTCTGTAGCGACTCCCAGGGCGGCGATGCGATCCAAGAGCTCGTTTACGGATGAGAGCTCCATCGGATCTAGCTGCTCGGTGAATTCCGAGTTGACGTGAAGATCGCTTTTGTTGACCCGAGAGGTCATCGTCGAAGCGGCGGCCGAACAGGCGGTCATAAGAAAACCACCTAGCCGGATAGTTCGGCCGGCGGCCAAAGCTGCTTTGGCAATGGTACCATCTTTAAAGACGGGAAGAGGCATCCTTCCTGATTGTGACGGCACAGAGGAACTCTCAATGAAAGCACCAATGTCGGTGTCAAAACCGGCGGATCTCGGATAGGGGTCCCGAACTGTGCGTCTAGGCGGATGGTAACAGGAGACAAGGGACACGATGTTTTTACCCAGGTTCGGGCCCTCTCAATGGAGGTAAAACCCTACTCCTGCTTGATTGATATTGACGATATGGGTAGTACAAGAGTGGATCTACCATGAGATCAAGGAGGCTAAACCCTGGAAGCTAGCCTATGGTATGATTGTTGTTATATCCTATGGACTAAAACCCTCCGGTTTATATTGACACCGGAGAGGGCTAGGGCTACACAGAGTCGGTTACAATGGTAGGAGATCTACATATCCGTATTGCCAAGCTTGCCTTCCACGCCAAGGAAAGTCCCCTCCGGACACGGGATGAAGTCTTCAATCTTGTATCTTCATAGTCTTGGTGTCCGGCCGATAATGATAGTTCGGCTATCCAGACACCCCCTAGTCCAGGACTCCCTCATCATCCCATCAAGGTCGTCTTGGCCTACCCGTTGGAAAAGGTACTCAGGAGCCCCAAATTCGTTGGAAGGGTCGCTGAATGGAACATCGAGATGCAGGTGTTTCAGTTGGAGTTCAGCATAACCAGGGTCATCAAGGGAGCCGCACTTGCTGATTTCGTGGCTGAATGGACGGACGCACCAGAGCTCAAGGTGGGCGAGGATCGGTCTCTCTCCCCAGGAAGTGAGGCACCAGATGGCTGGGTCATGTATTTCAATGGTGACTTCTCGTGGCAGGGCGCGGGGCTGGTGAAGTGCTTATATCCAGCAGGGCGAGAAGGTCTAAAACAACATAGCAGAATACGAGGGCCTCATAGCAGGCCTGAAAGCTGCAGCAGCACTAGGAGTGAAGCGCCTCGTCATCAAGGGCAACTCGGAACTCCTCGCAACTTCTCCAACAAGGTGTACGAGCCGAAGGACGAGCACATGGAAGCATACCTCGCGGAAGTACGCAAGATGGAGAAGCAGTTCTAGGGGCTGGAGTTGGAGCACGTGCCCCGCGGCACCAACCAAGAGGCTGACGACATCGCCATGAGGGCGTACAAATGGCTGCCCCAGGAGCCTGGAGTTTGGGAGGAACGACTCTTCAGGCCGTCGGCGGCACCACCACTTTCAAGAACGGCACAACCTCGGGAAGAACTCCCTCAGCCACCTGCCACAGGAGCCCTGGCCTATGTCCTGACCTCGGGAGCGCACCTACTCTTGGCGCTGGAGCCTCGGGAGGGATGCTGTACCAAGGAATTCAAGGAATACTTGACACAAGGGACGCTGCCCGAGAAAGAGGAGTACGCGGAGCGCGTGTCCCGGCAGGCCACGACCTACTGCATCCAAGATGGTGAGTTATATCGGAAGCGGCCGAATGACATTTCCCTACATTGCATCTCCAGGGAACAGGGGAAAGAGCTGCTGGCCGACATACACTGTGGAGATTACGGACACCACTCGTCGTCACGGACCCTCGTCGGCAAGGCATTTCGCAGCGGATTCTATTGGCCTACGGCACTCAACAACGCGGCCGAACTGGTCAAGTCCTGCGAGGCCTGCCAATTCCACGCCAAGCAGATCCATTAGCCAGCTCAGGGCCTACAGACCATCGCGCTCTTGTGGCCGTTCGTGGTCTTGGGATGGATATCTTGGGCCCATTCCCTCGAGCGCCAGGGGGCTACCGCTACCTCTACTTCGCCATCGACAAGTTCACCAAGTGGGCGGAGGTGGAAGCCGTCCGCACCATCCCAGCCGGCTCCGCGGTCAAGTTCATCAAAGGCCTCGTGAGCCGGTTTGGGGTCCCTAACCGCATCATCACCGACAACAGTTCACAGTTCACTAGCAATCTCTTCAAGACGTATTGTGCTAACCTTGGAACGCTGATCTGCTACGCTTCAGTAACGCACCCTCAGAACAACGGCCAGGCCGAACGTGCCAACGTGGAGGTCCTAAGGGGCCTCAAGACCAGGACCTTCAAGAAGAAGCTGGAGGCCTGCGTCAGGGGCTAGCAGGATGAGCTCCAGTCTGTGTTGTGGTCCCTCTAGTACCTCCGGAAGTTCTAGCCCTGAAGAATGGCTTGGTTCCTGTGAAGAAGGCCCAGTGCCTGTGAAGCTTGCAGCCCGTGACACTCTCACGTAATAATGAGTGGGGTTGTACACGCCCGGAGTCTCAGGAGTGCCACCCTTGGGCCTCGGGGCTCCCTCCCACGCCCAGTGGAAGCACTTAGCTCCACGCTGGTGAGAAGACTCGAAGACTAGACTAGGTGCCGGACGCGGCTTTTCATTTGCTTTCTGAAGTTGGCTCGCTCTTCCTTTATTAATGTTGCTTCTAGTGTTCTTTGTCAGTTCTGTTCCATCGCCTTCTGCCTCCGTTTTCTGTCTTCAGCTCTTTGTCTGACTTTCCCTCTCTCGCATACCTCGCGAGGGGGCTGTACGGGAGGCACTCTCAGTCGAATTCGCAGCGGGAGCACCCCTCTCAGTCCGTGCCCCTCGGGTACCGCGACAAGAAGCGCCGGGCCACGACCGGCAACCCTTGCGACCAGGGTTAAGAAAATGATAGTCTCTCAACGAGTTTATTGTAGCTCCTAAGGCACCCGGCAAGGCCTGAAGCGGGCACCTCGCGAGGCGGAAACTACTTCAAACGTGCCAAGCTAACTTGTTCCTACACGCCGACGTACAACAACGACGCCATGACACAGCACAGGAACAAAAAATTCAGCATGTTAACTAGGAAATCATAGTTTGTTGCACGCCCCCACGGGGCCCCATACTTGTCTCTCTCAATGGAGGAAGGAAGGAAAACAAAACGAAAGCAGGACACGCCTTGCAGCAGTTCGCGAGGAGGGATCTACAGCGACCTCCTGAGCTCAGCCAGATCCCACCTCGCGCTTCACCGGAGCGCAGCGACGGGACGACCCGCTGCCACCCTCGAGGCGGGCAAGGCGGTGTGGTGGTTGATCGTAGCCGCTGCTGGAGGAGCTGTCACCGGAGGAAGAGGCGTCGTAGCTTGAAGAGCCGCGGTCGCCGCCGGGAGCAAGTTCGCCTTCACCCTCATCACGACCGTCGCCTAGACCGAGCACCTCGTCGCCATTGTTGTCTTCAAGGCAGCACCCAAAGCGGCGGCCATCCTCTCCGAGCACCCTCACGTAGAGGGTCGTGTCGCTATCCTACTTGAAGTTGAGGGTGCACCGCCTGCCCAGACCCCACGCGCGGGCAAACGTCTGCCAGCCTCGGGCCAAGGCTGCATTGCCGGTGATGGAGACCTCCAACGTGACCCAGGAGGCCCTGATGCAGCAGCCGTCCGCCTGCAACCAGAGCCCGCCTGTGCCAGCGGCCGGCAGCTCACCGACGAAGAAGCGCGGGAGCTGAAGCCAGTTGCCAGCCGGGTTTTCTGACCATACAACGAATTCCAGTAGCACCTCCGCCGAGTGGAAGCGCGGCTGGGGAGGCCGCGCGGCCACAACACGCCTGACTCCACCAACCGGGCTGCCTCGACATGCGCGGCCCGCACCACGTGAAGGGCCACCACCATGGCCGTGGGGAGCCACGGCGGGGGTTGCGGAGTGCTTGCAAGGGAGACCGCGTCCGCGCTTGGCCAGAGGAGAGCCAGGCCCTTCCTGGCGAGCCTTCCCCTTCTCCGCAGTTGAAAACCTCTTCGCAGGCACCATGGGGGACACTACAAGCAACGGAGCGAGGAAAAGAAGCGAGCAGAATGGGATGAGATGGGCGACAGGGGCTCTAACCCCTTCTCATTTAAAGCCCAAGGGAGGCCAACCATCGACCTACACGATCGCAGGTAATGATAACCCTTTTTGCATACAGCAGGGACTCGTCAAGTCAGGCGGTTGCCGAGGCAGCATGGGAAAGCGAAGACGCCCACGTCCAATCAGTCACCACACGTCGACCAAGGACACAGGCTGTTGGGGCCCGCGGCGCTCCGCACTTGCCCTTTGGCTTCGCCGCTAAGCCAAGTCCGAGCGTGCCTTGGGCTCGGGGGCTACTATCGGCATTCTGGGAACGGGGGTCCCCAGACTTGCCTGCCTGCGGCCCACGGCATGCTCCACCAACGACCCAGTATGGCCCATCTTCTTCAATCAACAGTCAAGACCCTCGCGAGCGGCCAAGCCTCATGAGGCGGACGGCACAAGGCATCCTCAGGAGCAGCCTCACCCGGTAGGCTCGCAAGGGGGCGGAGAGATCAGGGCAAGGGGTACCTCGTGAGGTTCCCGTGATGCAAGCCATGACGACCAAGGTCAGGCGGGTGTTAGGCAGGCGCCAGCGCGCGCAGTGTCTTCGTTTCCCCTTTCTTGCTAAGGGGACAAGAGCAAGCGCGGAGTACCGAGGCAGCAGGCAAAGGTTTCCATATCGGTGCAACAAGACCAAGACCAGCAGGACGACAGGACGGAGGTCATCGTGGAGCCCAAGACAGCGTCACCAGCAGCGCCTTTGACAGGTAAAGACCACCTTTAGTCAGGATAGATTTTACTAGTTGTCCCCTTTCAAATTGGCTGTTGTTGGATCCCTTCCGGCTTAATATTTGGGAAGAGGACCAGGGCCTCTATAAATAGGACTAGCCACCACAGTAGAAGGGGACGGAACGAACTCAGTTCATCTTCGCATCCACCAAGCACAAGAACACCTCTCCTCAGGAGGCTGTTCTTCCCTTGTACTGTTCATCGTCAGCCCAAGAGGCAATCCACCACCACACTGGAGTAGGGTATTACACCACAACAGTGGCCCGAACCAGTATAAATCTTGTGTTTCTTGTGTTGTGAGTTCATCGAGCTAAGCTTAGAGATCGCGGCGAGGCTGAGGGCGAGATTCGGTAGGAGGAAATCTTCGTGCGCACCCTAGTGTTCGAACCACAAGGGTTTTGCCGGAACCCTAAATCCGACACCCACCCACGACCACCTCATTTTTAAGGACTGGCATGGTGTCTGTGCTTGGGTCCGTCCCTGTAGTGTCGCTAAACACAAGAGGCTGAGCTCTGGTTCATGGGCCAGCCCCATGTATGTCACCTCCCATGGCCCTTGGTGCCTTGTTCTATCATGAGCTAATCGCGGGCGGATGAGTGAGGGCACACGACATGGCGCCTCGTCACCATGGGAGCTGCGCGCAGGTTGTTTTTCTTTAGGACATTTGCATGAGAAGGCGGGGCACGGCGTTTGTGCTCGGGTCCGTCCCTGTAGCATCGATAAGCATAACGGCTGAGCTCTGTCTGGCGGGCTGGCCCTGTTCACGTCACCTCCTGGGGTCGTTGGTGTCTGGCCTTCTCATACAATAACCTCAGGAGACTCATCCGGCGCAGGTTGCCTGACCATCTTGCAGGACTGACACAAGAGCTCCCGATCAAATTTAGCGCAACCCGCCTTGAGGTAGGTCACGGGTGCCCATACACACCTCCTCTAGCCCTGCCGTGCAAGCCACGTGTCAGGGTAGGGTTGTACATGCCCCGGGGGCTCTCCTTAAAGGGATCCCCCTCCCACGCACCAATGGAAGAACCATGATCCACGCTGTCTGTCGATACTGCCGAGGAGCGGCTATGCCCGTGCAAGAGCAAGCGCCATGCTCTGTGCTGGTGATTAAGAATTGAGGGTAGCCTCACGGCTGGAGTAACCTCAGGGCGCCTCCGGGCTCAGTGCTTAGCCTCACAGCGCTGCTCTTCCTTGGGGGGGGTAGCGGGAGGGGGCTGGGCACGGGGGCTACGCTCAGGTCATGCCTCGCATACGCCACCTCACCATGTCCCACGGACCTGGTCTTCGCGCGCCTCTCCCGAGTGAGAGCCCGGCGAGGAGAGGTATGATGGTCTATTCGTATGTCAAGGGGGACTCTTGAGCATTGCGTCTCAGGAGCCTAACTGGCCACATAGCCCCTCACCCCTTGGTCTCGTCCTGGAGATCCGGACGACCCAACGGTGGCTGAGGTATGCATGGGGCCGGGCCCTACCGACGCAGAACGCCAAGGCCTAACTCTCGTCCTTCCCTTCTGTCGGTGTCAAAACCGGTGGATCTCAGGTACGGGGTCCCGAATTGTGCGTCTTAGGCTAATGGTAACAGGAGGAGGGGGACAAGATGTTTACCCAGGTTCGGGCCCTCTCGATAGAGGTAATACCCTACTTCCTGCTTGATTGATCTTGATGATATGAGTATTACAAAAGTTGATCTACCACGAGATCGTAGAGGCTAAACCCTAGAAGATAGCCTATGATTATCATTGTTCTTATCCTACGGACTAAACCCTCCAGTTTATATAGACACCAGAGGGGGCTAGGGTTACACAGAGTCAGTTACAGAAAAGGAGATCAACATATCTGAATTGCCAAGCTTGCCTTCCATGCAAAGGAGAGTCCCAGCCAGTCACGGGACGAGGTCTTCAATCTTGTTCTCAGGGCACACCGGATGAACACTACGTACAACTAAAACCAGCCCTCAAGTTTCCTCGAGGTGGCACTGCAAGTGGCTCTAGTTCGGACCAACACTCGGAGGAGCACTGGCCCGGGGGGTAAAATAAAGATGACCCTTGATCTGCAGAACCAAGGGAAAAAGGCTTAGGTGGAAAATGTTAAAACCAATGTTGGCCTTGCTGGAGGAGTTTTATTTAAAGCGAACTGTCAAGGGGGTCCCATAAATCACCCAACCGCGTAAGGAACGCAAAATCAAGGAACAAAACACCGGTATGACGAAAACTAAGGCTGCAAGAGTGGAACTGTCACAGCCCTAGAATAATGTTTGTAAATAGTGGCTTTGCATCCATGAATCATGTCTAACTTTCTGAAACTTGAATTGAGGAATTTTGAAAGCCTCAAAAACTTAACTAAAAGAAGGGCAAAGAACCCTAGAAATCTCATTCTTTGTTCCAAGATGTCCTTTTGCAATGTTTGAGAATTTTGGCAAGAGCTATATATCAAACCAAAATCTAGGAACATTTTTAAGGAATTATTTTGGGACTTTGAATTTAAATCAATACTATATTTGAATTTGAAATTATATTCAAATATATACTGAATGTATGTTCAAATAACTGAAACAATTTTATGTGCTTTGGTATAATTCCATTGTGCTAAATAAAATGTTCAGTGGAATTTTGTCACTGTTTTTGAATTTGTTTTATTTAGAAACAGTGGAAAAAGGAAGTAAACTAAACAAAACAGAAGAAAAATTAAAAAAAGAGCAGAGGCCTACCTAACTTACCTGGCGCCACCAACCGGCCCAGCACTGCAGCTGGCCGGCCCAGCCCACGACCGCCTCCTCCCTGTCGTCTTCCTCCCTCGCCAGAAGGATGGAGGCGCGTGACCGCCCCGTGCCGGCCACCTCCTGCTTCTGCTGACGCCCTGGGCGACCCCAGACGACGCCACGCAACCCCCTGGCTCCCTCTCAACTCTTCCCGCGCCCATCCCCCGCCTCTATCTCTCTCCCTCGTTCTCCCCCGTATGCACCCGAGAACGCCGACGAGCACCACCACGGACACCGACATCCCCACGCCCAGCTAGCTAGCCCACGAGCTCCGCCTCGCCGCGGCCCACCTCTACGACCAGTCCCACGAGCCCGGACACCATGCAACGTCGGCTCCATCGTCTTCTTCTTCCACGGCCACCGAAGGTCGTCGTCGTCGATTCGCCGGAACCCATACTTCCTCGGCCTCTCCAGCAGCACCGGACGACTCGTGGTGAGCCGCTGACCCGTTTCCCCCTTGCCCCATTGTCCCTCGCATCCTCTAGCTGCTGCCCCACAAGCTCCTGCGCCGCCGTCCGCCATGGCCGATGAGGTCCTCGCTCCTGAGCACCTCCGCTCGGTCCAGTGGCACCAGCGTGCTCCTAGAGCTCCCAGGAATCTACCCTACAGCTTAGCTCGCTCGTCAGCCAAGCGAGCGCCTCGCCCGTGCTAAGTCGAACTCCGGCCGCCGCCCAACTTGCCGCCGCCGCCGCCACAGACTACCCCAGGTCCAGCCACCACCACCATCGGATGCGCCCTGCTGCGGGCGTTCCAACGCGCCCGGCCACGCAAGCTCCCATCGCCAGAGTTGGCCAGACGGGCGTCGCCGTCGTGTTGTGCTTAGCACCGGCGTTTAGCCGCTGACGTGGCACCTTCATTAGTGGCTAATGAAGCTGCTAATTTAACTCCACAGCCGCTGACAGATGGGCCCCACGCCCTAATTAATCCTAGTTTCGTTTCTGGTTAGGTTAGTTTAAACCCCGGCGGGACCCACGTGTCGTAGTTGACTGAGCTGACGTGTCTGCTGACCGGACCCACCTGTCATTGACCCTTGGTGTCGGTGTCAAAACCGGCGGATCTCGGGTAGGGGGTCCCGAACTGTGCGTCTAGGCGGATGGTAACAAGAGACGAGGGACACAATGTTTTTACCCAGGTTCGGGCCCTCTCGATGGAGGTAAAACCCTACGTCCTGCTTGATTAATATTGATGATATGGGTAGTACAAGAGTAGATCTACCACGAGATTAAGGAGGCTAAACCCTAGAAGCTAGCCTATGGTATGATTGTTGAGATGTAATGTTCGTCCTATGGACTAAGGCCCTCCGGTTTATATAGACACCGGAGAGGCTAGGGTTACACAGAGTCGGTTACAATGGTAGGACATCTACATATCCGTATTGCCAAGCTTGCCTTCCACGCCAAGGAAAGTACCTTCCGGACACGAGCCAGAGTCTTCAATCTTCTATCTTCGTAGTCTGGGAGTCCGGCTGATACTGATAGTCCGGCTGTCCGGACACCCCCTAGTCCAGGACTCCCTCAGTAGCCCCCGAACCAGGCTTCAATGACGATAAGTCCAGCGTGCTTGTAGTCTTCGGCGTTGCAAGGCGGGTTCTCCCTTCAAATCCCATGTACCTGCCGGATAGTGCCCGGCTTCATCTTGAATACTGTGCTCCTCGGCTTCTATGCCAAATTATGGCCTTCTTCCATGCGTCGCACGAATGCGAAAAGCCAGGGTGTCTTTTACATTTCACCCCCTAATTGTGCGGGTCGCCCGCCTATAAAAGGGGCAGGGATCCAGATCCAAACCGCACCGTCTTCCTCCCGCGTATACTCCATCGAAGCGCCTCTGACCCTGAAATCCATTTCACCATGGATCGTCAACGCGGCTCTTCCTCACGCGCTCCTAGCCCATCGCCAGGGGATTGGAGGAGGTGCTCTATTTCGCACAATGAGCTAGTAAAGCTCCAAACGGAGGGATTTCTTCCTCCGGCCTTCATGGTTCCAGTCCGAGCCGGACTGGTTACTGATCGAGGTTGGAGGCAGGTGGAGGACACCCCAAGCCCCAACAAGGGGGAGCGGGTGTGTTTCGTCCCCTATCTGATAAGGGGGCTCGGATTTCCAATACATCCGTTCCTCCGCGGGCTCCTGAAGTTCTACGGAATCCAGCTCCACCACCTCACGCCCGCCTCTGCGCTGCATATCGCGGGCTACGTAGCTCTTTGCGAGCTATTCCTGGGCATCGAGCCCCATTTCGCATTGTGGAAGAGGCTGTTCTGCCTCGTACCCCGTTCTCACCAGGGGTCCATATATCAAGTGGGCGGCGCCGAAATATGGCGCATCACCGGGACCGGATACCTATCCGGCACCCCCAAGAGGGCGTCCGAAGACTGGCCCTCGGAGTGGTTTTATATGGGTAGACGCTCCGTTGCCCGACCCAGTCCGGATTGGCCTCCCGGAGTTTGATGCTGCTCCCTTGAAGAAACGCCTCAGTTGGCGCCCCCGGAGCCCCCGTTTGGAGGAAGACAAGAGCGTCCATTACTTGATGGGCCGGATAAGATTAATGGCTCATTCCGGCTTGACCATGATTGGAGTCATGGCGACGTGCATCAAGCGGGGGGTGCAGCCGCTGCAATACAGAGGCCACCCCATGTGGGATTTCAATGGGGAGGACGACGCTACCCGGCACGGCCGCAAAGGGCCGGGTTCGACCGAGGATCTGGTGAAGATTCTGTCCAGTCTGTACAAGGGGGAGAAGGAGGACTTCCTTCGTCCGAACCCTTTGGATGGGTTTTCCATGGTCAATCCTAGAGGATGGGTAAGCGAACACCTCGAAGGGTTCTACCCGTGCTCTCGAAGTTTAAGCTTCTTACATTACATCTTCGGCGCAGGATCTACCCCAGACTGTGGAGGACATGGTGAGTCCTGCTCCACAACCCGAGGATCCGGAAGGATCCCTGGGTCCGGCCTCCGAAGAGGATCCGGACATCGAGGTGGAGCTAATCGACGGGGTGTATCACCAGCTCAGCATTGACAATGCTTTGGTCGCCATTACGGCGGACTACCCCGGGCTAAGTCCGGCTTCCCAGGTGACCACGACCGAAGTCCGGACACCATTATCTTATCCTTCCCTATTTCTGACCTTCGCGAACGATGGTATTTTGCAGGAAGCGCCATTACGGCAGGAAGCCGAGCCTGCGGCGGCCGACCTTCAGAGGTCAGTCCGAACTGGCAGGAGAAAGAGGAGCGCCGTGCCGGCCGAAACGTCGCCGCAGAGGTATAGCTCGTGATCTTTATAGGAGGAAAAGTGCTCACCGGACTGCGAGCACAGGAATTGCCGACCCAACCAACACCAGCCAGGCTCCAGCGCCTGGACTGGAGGGGGAGGCAAGCGCAAGACGCGTACCGGATCCTGCTCCAACGGAGGATGCCGACAGACTGTCCACCACCAAGTCAGAGGTGGAGAGCGCTATGAATCATAGACGCTGCCGGACAGTTTTTCAGGAAGCGTTCTTTTCCCCTGAGGCATTGGATGCCTTTAACGCAGGGGACGCGCATCTCCGTGCTGCTCAAAATGGTTTTACCAGAGCCACGGAGCAGTATGTTAAAGACATACGGGTAAGGAAATTTTAATGGTTGTATACACCAGTAGCCCCCGAGACTTAAATTAGTTATGCTAACTGATTTAAGGATCATTTGAAATTTCAGGCCCTTAACGAGAAGAATGCCCGGCTATCTCGGGAGCTGCAAGATTGCAAGGCCCAACTTGAGGCCGCACTTGCTGCCGCAGGATGAGACGGAAAGACCCCTCCTGGTAACACATTTGTATAAATTAATATAAGCGCTGTGCGGCATGCGCGTGAGTCTAATAATGACACTGCAGGTGCCTCCGAACAAGGTCCGGACAGGCAAGCACTTCTGCGCCAGCTAAAGGCCGGCGAGAATGTGCTGAACAGAGTTCAGCAGGAAAGGAACAAGCTCCAAGATGCCAATGCCAAGCTTGGAGAAGAGCTGAAAGGCGCACAGGCCGAGCTGTCCGGCTCCATCAAGGAGAATCAACGGCTTCGTCGCGGCATCTATAGTAAGTGCTTGAGCGAACTCTCTAAGGAAGAAGAGTTCGGCGAGGAAGCAATTTGACATAATATGTCTTGTAGGTATACTCACGGGTCATCCTACGGAGGAGATGCCCGTATCAATGGGTGATCAACTTCCCGAACTGTTGCAGCTACTCGAACGAGTTCGGCAGGCAATGAGTGGCGCCGTACAGGCTTTATGGCCATCCCTCGCCCTGCCCGAGGGCCTCGGGGAGCTTGCAGAGAAGCTGCAGGGAGTACGGCAGCGCTTCCATTTATGGAAGATTTTGGCTTGCCGTCAAGGTGCCAGGGAGGCTTGGGCCATGGTGAAGACGCGGTACAAGAAGGCGGATCCCAACCATATGGCCGAAGTTGGACCGGTGGGGCCTGCCGGGAAGGAGATCCCTATGAGTTTAGTGTACAGCCAGGTAGAACAGGCTGCTAAGTTTTCCCAACGGGACTGTAAACTAGACAGCCTGTTAGACGGGATTGAGTAGGAATACAATCAATAAACTTGACAATGTATGTTATCCTTTAAAAATGACATGTGAAATGCCTTCTAGCCGGATTGTAGATCGTTTGTCTTTGCCGACCTTTTCTCTTCGACCTCGGGACCCTAGAGTCCGGAGTGTGTCCGAATACCTTTTTGGTTAAGAAATAACCGTGGTATGCATGGAGACCAGGCGTAGGGGTCATTAGTGCTTTATTAGACAAGTGCCCAACTAGTTATGTTATATTACATGGTTAGTAAGAAACATCTTCCAGGGAGAATAGTTCCGTTAAGGGTTCCTTTCGCTGGGGAGGCATGCCCTAAAGTGCATGTCCGGACTGCCAAGAGAGCAGTAAAACATCTGGGGGCAGATGGGAAAAAATAGGTAAAAAGTCATCTTTTAAATCACCGACCGAATATTCCCTTAAGAACGCTAGCTTTCGGCTTCACCTAGTCTGAGGTACACATCCAGCTGACCCGGCAGTAACAATCGCAGAGGTGCTCCCTTTACCGCCTAGCCGAACAATCGGGAACGTAGGGGTAAGCACAGGAGCCAGGCAACCCAGCTTGGCCAAAACTTAAGTCATATCGATGCATATAATGGCGAGTAAAAGGTACATGTGGAAGCTTGACACATGTGTTGGGTATAAAACCCGTATAGTTGAGCTTCTGTAAAAGAAGCCCCCAGGAATAACGAGTGCGGATGGCACATCGTACGTATGCAAAGAATGCGAAAATAGGCTCCGAGGGGCTTGTTAAGTTAAAAGGATAAAAAGAGAAACAGAAGACAGCCGAAATATAAAAGGTTGGACGGGGGAAGGGGACGAACTCTTAGTCCGGCGCTAGGCATAGAATCATCGGAGTTGGGCTGCGTTCCATGGGTTCGGCTCGAGTCGGTTGTCCAACGCATTTCGTAGACGGTATGCTCCGCCGGTCAGTACTTGATCAATAATGAAGGGGCCTTCCCATCTGGGCTTGAGCTTGTCCTTTTTCTTGTCCGGCAGGCGTAGAACTAGTTCTCCAACGTTATAAGTCTTGGCCCGTACTTCTCTGCTTTGATATCTTCGGGCCTGCTGCTGATAGAATGCGGAACGAGCCTTCGCGACGTCACGTTCTTCCTCCAATGTGTCCAAGCTGTCCTGCCGATCCAGCTCGGCTTCTCTTTCCTCATACATGCGCACTCGAGGTGAGTCATGAATAATGTCGCAGGGCAAGACTGCCTCTGCGCCGTATACCATAAAAAATGGTGTGAATCCGGTAGTACGGTTAGGCGTTGTCCGCAGCCCCCAGAGTACGGAGTCGAGCTCCTCAACCCATTGGGTATCGGATTTGGTGAGTGACCTCACCAATCTGGGTTTAATGCCGCTCATTATTAGACCGTTTGCTCTTTCCACTTGACCGTTGGTTTGAGGGTGATAGACTGACGCATAGTCGAGCTTAATGCCCATATTTTTGCACCATGACTTGACCTCATCGGCCGTGAAGTTCGTGCCGTTGTCGGTGATGATGCTGTGGGGGACTCCGTAACGGTGTACCACCTCTGATATAAAGTCTATCACTGGTCCGGACTCTGCCGTTTTGACCGGTTTGGCCTCTATCCATTTGGTGAACTTATCCACCATGACCAATAGGTACTTTTTCTTGTGGGTTCCCCCTTTAAGGGGTCCGACCATGTCAAGCCCCCAGACCGCGAACGGCCAGGTAATGGGTATGGTTTTGAGGGCGGTGGGTGGCATATGGCTCTGATTAGCAAAGAGCTGGCAACCAACGCATCGCTGGACCAAGTCCTGTGCATCTGCACGAGCCGTCGGCCACTAAAATCCTGTACGGAATGCCTTTCCTACCAGAGACCGGGCTGCTGCGTGGTGTCCACTTAGTCCGGCATGGAGTTCAGCCAGGAGGTTTCGCCCTTCTTCTTCGGAGATACACCTTTGAAGGACTCCGGTAGTACTTTTCTTATAAAGTTCTCCCTCATGGACCTTGTAGGCCTTCGATCGCCGGACTATGCAGCGGGCCTCATTTTGGTCTTCGGGAAGTTCCTGCCTAAGTAAGTAGGCTAGGAAAGGTTCTGTCCACGCGGCGATTACTGCCATTATAACGTGGGCGGAGGGTGTTATGTCATCTGCTGAATCACCGGTTGGTGCGGTTTTCTCCGGTTTGTCACTACCGGGCTCCTCTTCCCATAGTACGGATGGCTTGAAGAGCCGTTCTAGAAAGATGTTTGGAGGGACAGCATCACGTTTCGCACCGATGCGTGCCAGGACATCGGCCGCTTGGTAATTATCTCGGGCTATGTGATGGAATTCGAGTCCTTCAAATCGAGCTGACATTTTCAGGACAGCATTGCGATATGCTGCCATTTTCGGATCCTTGGCGTCAAAGTCTCCATTTATTTGGGATATTGCAAGGTTTGAATCCCCGCGCACCTCTAGGCGTTGAATGCCCATGGAGGCTGCCATCCGGAGACCATGTAACAGGGCCTCGTATTCGGCTGCATTGTTGGAGTCCGTGTACATTATTTGAAGTACATACTGGACTGTATCTTCGATGGGGGACGTCAGTACGACGCCCGCCCCCAATCCGGCCAACATTTTGGAACCGTCGAAGTGCATAGTCCAATTGGAGTATGCGACGTACTCTTTAGGGAGTTCGTCTTTGGTCCATTCGGCAACGAAGTCAGCCAAAACTTGTGATTTTATGGCTCGTCGAGGTTTGTAAGTTATGTCGAATGGCAAGAGCTCAATGGCCCATTTTGCAATCCTGCCCGTTGCGTCGCGGTTATTTATAATGTCATTGAGTGGTACTTCAGAGGCCACTGTTATCGAACACTCTTGAAAGTAGTGCCGGAGCTTCCGAGACGCCATGAACACCGCATATGCTATCTTCTGATAGTGCGGGTAGCGGGATTTGCAGGGGGTTAACACAGTGGATACGTAATACACTGGTTTTTGAAGAGGGAATTTATGCCCTTCAGTCGCTCGTTCGACGACGAGGACAGCGCTTACAACTTGATGTGTTGCTGCGATATATAACAACATTGGTTCGCCCAGAGTGGGTGCAGCCAAGACCGGATTTGTTGCCAATATGGCCTTTATTTCTTCGAGTCCGGCAGTGGCGGCATCCGTCCACTCGAAGTGTTCGGTGCGCCTTAGGAGGCGATAAAGGGGCAACACCTTCTCTCCTAAACGGGAGATAAAACGGCTTAAAGCTGCCACGCATCCTGTTAATTTTTGTATTTGCTTGAGGTCCTTTGGAATATCCAACTGTGACAGAGCCCGGATTTTGGCCGGATTTGCTTCAATTCCTCTACCGGATACGATGAAGCCCAGCAGCTTTCCGGCTGGTACGCCGAAAACACATTTTTCCGGATTCAGCTTGATGTCATATGCTCTGAGGTTGTCGAATGTGAGCCTCAAATCGTCTACTAAAGTTTCGACGTGTTTTGTTTTGACGACTACGTCGTCTACGTATGGCTCGACTGTTTTGCCGATCTGGGTGGCCAGACATGTTTGAATCATGCGCTGATATGTTGCACCGGCGTTTTTAAGTCCGAAGGGCATCGTGTTGAAGTAGAATGGTCCGTATGGAGTGATGAATGCCGTTGCGGCTTGATCTGCTTCCGCCATCTTGATTTGATGATAGCCAGAGTATGCATCTAGGAAGCACAACGAGTCGTGTCCTGCTGTGGCATCGATAATTTGATCGATGCGGGGGAGGGGGAAAGGATCCTTTGGGCAAGCCTTATTGAGGTCTTTGAAGTCGACGCAGAGGCGCCAGGATTTATCCTTCTTTGGTACCATCACCAAGTTTGCTAGCCAGTCCGGATGTTCGATATCTCTAATGAATCCGGCTTCCAATAACTTGGCTAGCTCTTCTCCCATTGCCTGTCTTTTGGGCTCGGAAATTCGTCGAAGAGCCTGTTTGACTGGCTTAAATCCTTTTAGGATGTTTAGGTTGTGTTCTGCCAATCTGCGAGGGATTCCGGGCATGTCCGAGGGATGCCAGGCGAAGATGTCCCAATTTTCCCGAAGGAATTCGCACAATGCGGCGTCAACTTCGGGATTCAACTGTGCCCCGATGGAAGCCGTCTTTGTTTGGTCCGTTGGGTGGACCTGAAATTTTATTATCTCGTCTGTTGGTTTGAAGGAGGTGGACTTGGATCTTTTATCAAGTATCACATCGTCCCTGTTTACCGTAGAGCGCAGCGCGGTGAGTTCCTCTGCCGCTAAGGCTTCGGATAGTGCCTCGAGGGCTAGTGCGGCTGTCTTGTTTTCGGCGCGGAGTGCTATATCCGGATCACTAACGAGAGTGATTATTCCGCTGGGCCCAGGCATTTTGAGCTTCATGTACCCGTAATGAGGTATTGCTTGAAAAATTGTGAATGCCTCTCGTCCTAATATGGCGTGATAGCCGCTGCTGAATGGGGCCACCTGGAACGTGACTTCTTCGGATCTGTAATTGTCTGAGAGCCGAACACCACATCGAGTGTGATTTTTCCGGTGCAGCGCGCTTCCCGGCTAGGGATTATTCCTCTGAAGGTTGTGCTGCTTCGCTCAATACGGCTCCAATCGATTTCCATTTTTCGCAGAGTTTCCTCGTAAATGAGGTTTAGTCCGCTGCCGCCGTCCATGAGGACTTTTGTCAGTTGAAAGCCATCCACTATGGGACTAAGTACCAGTGCGGCTGGGGCTCTGGTAGTTCGAGATGTGGGCTCGTCGCTTGCGCTGAAGGTAATAGCCGTGTCACTCCATGGATTCGCTGTTGCTACTTGGTAGACTTCGGCGAGTTCGCGGATTGTTCGTTTTCGCATATTATTTGATGCGAAAGTCTCGAAGACTGTTGATACCGTGCTGGTATTGTTGGAGTGGTTTCCCGGAGCTAGAAGCTCTTCGCCACTTTTGGCCACCTTCCGTAATATCCAACATGCTCGAAGGCTATGTGTTGGGACAGCTCCCTCTGCGCTATGAAGTTTACAGGGTCCATTGAGCCATCCCTCCAGTATGGTTCCGTTTCCCTTGCTGGGTTTTTTCTTTTTTGTTTTTGCATCTGGGGCCTGATTGTAAGGCGCCCTTTTACCGCGGACTGGGTTTGGGGCCGGATTATCCCAAAATTGATTTTCAGTTTTCCGGAAACTCTCCATCGCACAGTACTTTCGCACTATGGACGCCAGATCGGTAAAACGCGTAATCTTGCGACGATCAATGGCGTTCAGAATTCCCTTGTCCGTGCAGTTATTGTAGAAGATTGAGATTGCGTTTTCCTCTCGGCAGTCCTTTATCCTGTCTATAACCAGGAGGAATCTGGCCCAGTAATGATGTACTATTTCTGAAGGCTCTTGCCGTATTAGAGATAGGTCGCATATGTCTGGGTGGGTGGGTGGAGTAAAATCCGGATCCCTGCCCATCTTTGGGCTCAAGGGCCGATGGGCTTCCGAATTCGGAAGCTTGATTTGCCGGAGACAGTCCAGCGAGTCCGGAGCGGTGCATGATTTTAGGTTCAATGCTCGATCAAAGTCCATCTCTCCGCAGGAATCCGTCATGGAGGGTTCGGGAATCCGGACACGGATTGTTTTGAACACTGGCAAAGAATTGCCGCGTTGTTCCTCTACCACTTCAACGTGGTGGGTGGCCTGGGGAGAGTTAATCTCTCTCAGATCAGTTTTAAGCCCGATCTGATTGTAGTCCGTAGCGACTCCCAGGGCGGCGATGCGATCCAAGAGGTCGCTAACAGACGAGAGCTCAATCGGATCTAACTGTTCGGCAGCTTTAGGGCTGACGCGAAGATTGCTTCTGACGACTTGAGAAGTCATTGCCGAATCGGCGGCCGGACGGGCGGTCATAAGAAATCCACCAAGCCGGATAGTTTGACCGGCGGCCAAGGCCCCTCCGGTGAAAACACCGTCTTTGAAGACGGGTAAAGGCATCCACTCTATCGGCGACGACACAGAGGAACTCTCAATGAAAGCACCAATGTCGGTGTCAAAACCGGCGGATCTCGGGTAGGGGGTCCCGAACTGTGCGTCTAGGCGGATGGTAACAAGAGACGAGGGACACAATGTTTTTACCCAGGTTCGGGCCCTCTCGATGGAGGTAAAACCCTACGTCCTGCTTGATTAATATTGATGATATGGGTAGTACAAGAGTAGATCTACCACGAGATCAAGGAGGCTAAACCCTAGAAGCTAGCCTATGGTATGATTGTTAAGATGTAATGTTCGTCCTACGGACTAAGGCCCTCCGGTTTATATAGACACCGGAGAGGCTAGGGTTACACAGAGTCGGTTACAATGGTAGGAGATCTACATATCCGTATTGCCAAGCTTGCCTTCCACGCCAAGGAAAGTACCTTCCGGACACAAGCCGGAGTCTTCAATCTTCTATCTTCGTAGTCTGGGAGTCCGGCGGATACTGATAGTCCGGCTGTCCGGACACCCCCTAGTCCAGGACTCCCTCACTTGGGTTCAAACCAACTTCATTTAAACGTTGCTAGATGCATTAGCTCAACTCACATCATATTGCCATGTCATGATCATGCATCATATTGTCACATTGCATTGATTGTGTTGTTTCTCTATTGCCGGTGACTGTCCCCTCTCAGTAGACGACGTTCCGGCGATTGTTCGATGACACTGATGAAGAACTATAGTATCTTCAGAAGTGCCAGGCAAGCAAAAACCCCTTGTTCAATCCGATACAATCCTAGTCTCTCGCTCCTGCTCTCTTTTACTGCATTAGGACAACAACGATTCATCTGTTACTTGCTGCGGTAGCTGAACCCCTTTATCCTCTGCATGACCTGTCATTGCCACAATAAATAGATGAAACCCACTAGCATGAGTAGGAGTTGTTTGATCCCTATTGTGCCTACTCATTCATGCTTGCTTGTCATGCCTGCTACTGCTTAGAGTTGAGTCAGGTCTGATTCATCGGGGATGAATCGGAGGTGTGTGAACATGTCCTAATGTTGAGAGCTAAGTGTGTGAACACGATTTGGTAAAGGTATCGGTGAAAGGCCATGTAGGAGTACATGGTGGGTTGTCTCATTGAAGCCGTCCTCAGGAACTGAGTTCTGTGTTTGTGATCCATGAAACAGCTACTACCATGCATTGGGGCCTGAAATATGACCCCGCTCGACTTCTTAATCACCCTTGTCCTCTGTACAGGAGTTGCAAGTAGTTTCTGGTGTTTGTAGTATGCTGGAGGCCGTGCGCAGCGCTGACAGGAGGGGTGGGCTATGATGCGGTAGGCACGTGGCCGGGTATATTGGGCGCCCGTTTGGTGTCACGGAACCCTGTACACATCGTTCGGGGCCGTATGTGGAAACCTCGGCCGGACTCCCTGCGGATGGAACCTGAATAGGCGATAAACCTGGACTAGAGACTTTAGTGTTTAGGTAGGTCGTGGTCTACACCCACGTCGGCTTTCGCTTGAAGTCTGTCGAGCACATGTCGTGTGCAGACGTTAAGTGGTGGAAACATGTATGAAGAAGTACACCCCTGCAGGGTTAACATCATCTATTCGAATAGTCGTGTCCGTGGTAAAGGACTTCTAGGTTGCCTATAACAATTCATAGACAAGTGAAAGTGGATACTCTAAAATGCGCAAGATAAGCGTGAGTGCTATGGATAGCATTCTCGTAGGGAGATGGGAGCGGATCCATAGTGGTGTATTGATATGGTGAATATGTGGACTCATGTGCGCCACCTCAAAGAGTTACTTGCAGTAGTAGTTCAGGATAGCCACCGAGTCTAAGCTGGCTTGCTAGAGTTAAACCCCACCATCCCTTTTGTTGATAATGATGCATATGTAGCTAGATCTGATGTATTTCTTGCTGGGCACATTTGTACTCACGTTTGCCTATTTTATGTTTTTGTAGAGAGACGTCAGTCTCGTTAGTAGTTCCGCGTGGACTTCGACGTTTAGCTTATTACCTCAGCTACGATCTTGTGCCCTCGGCAGGATCTCTGGTGGATAGTCAGGCTTCTAAGCCTTTTTCATTTGTAGATGTCTGTACTCAGACATGCTAAGCTTCCACTTGTGCTTGACTTGTGTGCTCTGAATGTTGGGTCATGAGACCCATGTTTGTAATATCTCGCTCCTCGGAGCCTATTGAATAAAATACTTGAGTTGTAGAGTCATGTTGTGATGCCATGTTGTATTTGCACATATCGATCATATTGTGTGTATGTTATTGAAATGCTTGGTATGTGTGGGATCTGACTATCTAGTTGTTTATCCTTAGTAGCCTCTCTTACCGGGAAATGTCTCCTAGTGCTTCCACTGAGCCTTGGTAGCTTGCTACTGCTCCGGAACACTTAGGATGGCCGGCATGTGTCCTTCTTCGTTCCTGTGTCTGTCCCTTCGGGAAATGTCACGCGATGAATACCGGAATCCTGTTAGCCCGCTACAGCCCGGTTCACCGGAGTGCTGGTAGCCCAGTGCTACAGCCTGGATTCACTCGCTGATGACCGACACATTCGATGCTGGTTCATGGATGCATGTCCCTGTAAGTTTGTGCCACTTTGGGTTTATGACTAGCCATGTCAGCCCGGGCTCCTTATCATATGGATGCTAGCGACACTATCATATACGTGTGCCAAAAGGCGCAAACGGTCCCGGGCAAAGGTAAGGCGACACTCATGGGGATACCGTGCGTGAGGCCACAAAGTGATATGAGGTGTTACATGCTAGATCGATGTGGCATTGAGTCGGGGTCCTGACAGCTTTGGTATCAGAGCCTGACTGCCAGTAGGATTACCAAGCCAAACGGGTCGAAGTTGAGTCTAGAAATGCTTTAGTTATATGTAGGGGAATTGATTGTTGGAAGGGAACATAAGGCTCTTTTTACTCCTTATACCTCATGGACTTCTGATCTAAGTCAACCTCTTCTCTTCTACGGGGATTAAGAACTAGGTCTTCCCATCTATCTATTAGCGTGACGTGTTACTAATCCGTAGACTTATAGGATTGTTGGTTTCAAGCCCCAGCTTAATTCCTACTACTTCCATGTGTTGTAACTTGATCTCAGAATTTTGATTATGTGATGTTGAGTGGTTCTGCCACCATTGTTGTAGCATGTCTCAATTCTTTTCGAGCATTTTACAGCCGTTATGCTGTCCGAGTCATCCCAGGTTTCTAAACAATCTGATGCAATTGCAAAATTCTTGCCCTCCGTTTTGATGTCCTTTCTGGCCAGGTTAATCACACTAATTGCTGAGTTGAGGTGCTTTATTTCCTCGGTATATATGTTGGAGTTATTATTATGACCGTAGGTGTCTTAGAGGATCACTAGTAATCTAGCCATGTTATGTGTTCCCAGTGTGATGATTCTGGCCATCATTCTCGAAAGCATCCCGTGATGCCACTTAGTAGTTGGTATTCTACTCCTGGGTTCTTGAACCCGAGATTCACCCTACTTACTTCATGTTGATAGTGTTTGCTAGTTCCTTTAGGTTATTAGTAACCTTGCGATAGTCCTCGAGGTCCGTGGTATTTCCTTCTTCCAAATACCATGAACCATTAAGGCAGAAGTTATTTGAACCAAAAGATCACAATCAGAGTACTCTTGAGGAGTTATCCATTCATAATCGTGACTCTGCCAGTCCTACCTCTCTGCATGGGTTATCCGGAAGAAACATGTTGAACTTGGTTTGACATACTAATCTATGCATCCACAACTCAGAAAGTTATATGTTCCTTGAGTTGTCCCTCTTAGTTGTTTTCTGACCCTCGTCTATCAATTGATAGACAGGAGTAGTTGTGCAACCGTGTTCATCGATGCCTATTATTCTTGTGGTCCGTCGAGCCATTCTATACTGGAATGACTAGGAGAAACAAACTCCAGTACCTCATCCTTATCCAGGATTGGGTCAAAGCAGTTGTAATCCGCAAATCAAATGCCAATCCAGCTTTTGGTTCTGTTCTACCTCAGAGTATTACCCCCTTTATGTCAGGATTGTCATGAGGATTGCACCATTTCTCATGAATTTTCGACGCAGTGATACTTCTAGCTACCATTATTCATTCCTCGGTCCCGTGTTGTTGTAACCGGAATGCCGACAAGTGAACTATGATGTGTGAAATCGATACTCCTAGCAACCTCGTTGCTTGGTAGTAAATGGACAATGTTCTCACTCTTAGCATTTTGGTTATTGAATCATCATTCTAAGATTGATCGTGCTACTTAGTCCTTATTTCTGGTGCACTCTTCGATCAATGAGTTAGGATTATTCAATCCCTTGCTTATTTGATCATATCGTCTTGCTCTGAAAAGCAAGATTGTTCTCGAGCTTAGTAACATATCGGTGGTTCGTGATGTTCCGAATATCTTCTCAGAAGTATGACCGGGTTGTCACCTGGCCGCTATGTTGAGTTCGTGATCAAGTTGGTTTTCTTATAAATCACTCCTTCTCCAGGAATCTGTGTTGGATATCCTTGAGCTAGTTGGTTGAGATAGACAACAACTTGGAGAGTTGGAAGATAAAAGCTTGTCTGACTTAGTTCATGTTAAGGGATATCTTTTTGTGTGTGTGTGTTGAAGAAAGATGATATCTTCATCAATTGGTCCTTGTGATCAGTTGTTGTACCTTTTGTCATGCCAAAACTTTGATTTGAGTGTGTGCTATCGTCAAATCAAATCAGAACCAACGATATTCGTAATGTTGTCTTACTCGTGGTTGGTCCCTTGAGCATACACCATTATATATTTTGGTCTGACCAATGCTATCACCATGTTCACATAATTGTGGAATTCCATTTATATGGAAACCAGGATGAATTGTTGTTGAGCCCATCGACAACATCCTTATCTTCTCCATAATCTTGTTGAACATTAAGCTAGTATTGGAAACTTTTGAAAGCATTTCTTCATGCTAGTTCATGAAGCATATGCTGTGATGAAAGAAGTGACTCTCTCTAACTCATGTGCATTTGATGCAAGTTGCCGCCGTGGGTTCGGGAAAGCTAGTTTTTGCTTCCTCTGGAATCGTCCCAAGTTAGTCACGCATGTGCGAAGTACTCTATGGTTTGATAGGTTGGTCGCCTCCATTCTATATGTGTTTCCTAGCACACCAAGCCACTGATTGATTTGTTCAAGGAGAAGAAGTTCCTTCTTAAGAATCATGACTTATGTTAGGACTTTGTTATCCTCGATGATGGTTCCCCAACCTGAACTTGGTAGTATTTTATTATAAGACTACCACGTGGTCACGCTTGTCTTGGACAATGTGTTCACATGTTTGTAGCAGAACTAGCTCATGTTTTGGATCTTACTATCGTAGTTCATTCTCCGAGAATCTCGCAACGTCATCTCGTCGATTTGTGTTGCAAACTTTAATTTTTCTTTCCAGACCCGATGAATCTGGATTATTCTGACACCAACCAGATCTGAATCTCAGGCAGATATGATGGTTGGAACATTTCCCAAGAACTATAATATTGGTCTCGCGATAACCGGTAAAGTGGATGTCATGGCCAACACACCCCGCCGGAAGACCTATTATTGTAGTACCTTGATTGAAGAAGTTGGCCACATCCCCATAAGGATTTTGCAGGATTTACCTCCGTAATTATTCCTTATGGATTCTTGAGCTTCCGAAGTCCGACCTATTACTTGATGTTCTAGATACCAAACCGTTTCAACAAATGGATTGCGCTAGCACATCAAGGCGAACATTAGAAGCGGAGTGCTAAATGTTTCTCGGTCGATCATCCAGATTTTGTTTCCTTGGCTTCGCTAAGGAGAAATCTGAGTAGGTGTTATCTCCTTTGCATCTGCATCATCCATCCCCATTCATCATGGTAGTATGTTGTGTTGCCAGGATCCTTGACACGGATATTGGTAAAACCATGAAGAACATGGAAATGCTCAAGTTCTTGAGAGCACGCGCAAGTGCTAGGTTTATCATTGGCATTAATTGCATAGTGCTCTCAGTTTCCTCGATTATGCTATAATCTTTCAAATAGTGGATTCACTCTCTACTGATGCGGTTCCTCCCCAGTTACTAGAATCATTCCCATCATTTGCATTTTGTTCCCAGCTTGCACTGCCATCGTGCCACCCTACTCTAGATTACCCTTCTCAGTAATTATTGATCAGGATCATTTTCAAAAGTAGTCCTACCATGGGTTCCATCCATCCCCGATGATAAGCAAAATCATCCATTGCTTTGTCTTTAACAAGGTAATCCACATCATCCATTCTAGTCCGAGTATGCCATTCCACCGAACTCCCCCAAACAATCGCTCGAGATTTTCCTTAGGCTGGTATAGAAGTCTCAATGATCTCTATATCAAAAGTAATCCTTTTGGCCACTTAAGAGATGTTGCTATGTCTCATTTCGTGAGTTAATTCTGAGTTGTTCGATCTCCGAGAAGATTGATCCTTCTAGAGTTTTTCCTTTCCTCTCGTTGTCATGTTAGTTGGAGTTCTTAGAGCAAGACGAAGAGACGATCATGGTGATTGAGCCAACGCCCTTTTGAAGTGCAACCTGGATCGTGAAGATTATATTAGTTGCGTTCCCCCCTTCATCTTACCCTACGCTTGAATCTCGGGACGAGATTCTTGTTTAGTGGGGGTGAGTTGTCATAGCCCTAGAATAATGTTTGTAAATAGTGGCTTTGCATGCATGCATCATGTCTAAATTTCTGAAACTTGAATTGAGGAATTTTGAAAGCCTAAAAAACTTAACTAAAAGAAGGGCAAAGAACCCTAGAAATCTCATTCTTTGTTCCAAGATGTCCTTTTGCAATGTTTGAGAATTTGGGAAGAGCTATATATCAAACCAAAATCTAGGAACATTTTTAAGGAATTATTTTGGGACTTTGAATTTAAATCAATAATATATTTGAATTTGAACTTATATTCAAATATATACTGAATGTATGTTCAAATAACTGAAACAATTTTATGTGCTTTGGTATAATTCCATTGTGCTAAATAAAATGTTCAGGGGAATTTTGTCACTGTTTTTGAATTTGTTTTATTTAGAAACAGAGGCAAAAGGAAGTAAACTAAACAAAACAGAAGAAAAATTAAAAAAAGAGCAGAGGCCTACCTAACTTACCTGGCGCCACCAACCGGCCCAGCACTGCAGCTGGCCGGCCCAGCCCACAACCGCCTCCTCCCTGTCGTCTTCCTCCCTCGCCAGAAGGACGGAGGCGCGTGACTGCCCCGCGCCGGCCACCTCCTGCTTCTGCCGACGCCCTGGGCGACCCTAGACGACGCCACGCAACCCCCTGGCTCCCTCTTGACTCTTCTCGCGCCCATCCCCCTCCTCTATCTATCTCCCTCATTCTCCCCCGTATGCACCCGAGAATGCCAACGAGCACCACTGCGGACACCGACATCCCCACGCCCAGCTAGCTAGCCCACGAGCTCCGCCTCGCTGCGGCCCACCTCTATGACCAGTCCCACGAGCCCGGACGCCCTTCCACGTCGGCTCCATCGTCTTCTTCTTGCACGGGCATCGAAGGTCGTCGTCGTCGATTCGCCGGAACCTATACTTCCCTGGCCTCTCCAGCAGCACCGGACGACCCGTGGTGAGCCGCTGACCCGTTTCCCCCTTGCCCCGTTGTCCCTCGCGTCCTCTAGCTGCTGCCCCACAAGCTCCCGCGCCGCCGTCCGCCATGGCCGATGAGGTCCTCGCTCCTGAGCACCTCTGCTCGGTCCAGTTGAACCTGCGTGCTCCTGGAGCTCCTAGGAATCCGCCCCGTCGCTTAGCTCACTCGTCAGCCAAGCATAGTGCCTCGCCCGTGCTAAGCCGAACTCCGGCCGCCGCCCAACTTGTCGCCGCCGCTGCCACAGACCCCCCCAGGTCAAGCCACCACCACCATCGGATGCGCCCTGCTGCGGGCGTTCCAATGCGCCCGGCCACGCGAGCTCCCGTCGCTGGAGTTGGCTGGACGGGCATCGCCGTCGTGATGTGTTAGAACCGGCGTTTAGCCGCCGACGTGGCACCTTCATTAGTGTCTAATGACGCTGCTAATTTAAACCCAAAGCCGCTGACAAATGGGCCCCATGCCCTAATTAATCCCAGTTTCATTTCTGGTTAGGTTAGTTTAAACCCCGGCGGGACCCACGCGTCGGAGTTGACTGAGCTGACGTGTCTGCTGACCGGACCCACCTGTCATTGACCCTGGGATGCACTGGGTCACTAACCGGTGGACCCCACTGGTCAGGTTTGACCCGGACCAGCCCCTGTTGACCTGCTGATGTCACACGAGCGTCATGCTCACGCAGTTAATTATTTTCTGGATTTGTTCTTATTCAGGGAATTCTAGAAAATGTTATAAACTTCAAAAATTCATATAAAATCAACCGTAACTCAGAATGAAATAAGTTATATATGTAAAATGATCAGAAAAATCCAATCTATCCATCTGTACCATTTTCATGCATGTTTGAACAACTTAAAGTTTCTGTATTAGACAATTTGAATAAATGGCATTTGAAATGCCCTACATGGAGTTTGAATTTGAACCTTGGGTTCAAACCAACTTCATTTAAACCGTTGCTAGATGCATTAGCTCAACTCACATCATATTGCCATGTCATGATCATGCATCATATTGTCGCACTACATTGATTGTGTTCTTTCTCTGTTGCCGGTGACTGTCCCCTCTCAGTAGACGACGTTCCGGCGATTGTTCGATGACACAGATGAAGAACTATAGTATCTTCAGAAGTGCCAGGCAAGCAAAACCCCCTTGTTCATTCCGATACAATCCTACTCTCTCGCTCCTGCTCTCTTTTACTGCATTAGGACAACAATGATTCATCTGTTACTTGCTGCGGTAGCTGAACCCCTTTATCCTCTGCATGACCTGTCATTGCCACAGTAAATAGATGAAACCCACTAGTATGAGTGGGAGTTGTTTGAGCCCTGTTGTGCCTACTCATTCATGCTTGCTTGTCATTCCTGCTACTGCATAGAGTTGAGTCAGGTCTGATTCATCGGGGATGAATCGGAGGTGTGTGAACATGTCCTAATGTTGAGAGCTAAGTGTGTGAACACGATTTGGTAAAGGTATCGGTGAGAGGCCTTGTAGGAGTACATGGTGGGTTGTCTCATTGAAGCCGTCCTCAGGAACTGAGTTCTGTGTTTGTGGTCCATGAAACAGCTACTACCATGCATTGGGCCCTGAAATATGACCCCGCTCGACTTCTTAATCACCCTTGTCCTCTGTCCAGGAGTTGCAAGTAGTTTCTGGTGTTTGTAGTATGCTGGAGGCCGTGCGCAGCGCTGACCGGAGGGGTGGGCTGTGATGCGGTAGGCACGTGGCCGGGTATATCGGGCGCCCGTTTGGTGTCACGGAACCCTGTACACATCGTTCGGGGCCGTATGTGGAAACCTCGGCCGGACTCCCTGCGGATGGAACCTGAATAGGCGATAAACCTGGACTAGAGACTTTAGTGTTTAGGTAGGTCGTGGTCTACACCCACGTCGGCTTTCGCTTGAAGTCTGTCGAGCACATGTCGTGTGCAGACGCTAAGTGGTGGAAACATGTATGAAGAAGTACACCCCTGCAGGGTTAACATCATCTATTCGAATAGCCATGTCCGCGGTAAAGGACTTCTGGGTTGCCTATAACAGTTCATAGACAAGTGAAAGTGGATACTCTAAAATGCGCAAGATAAGCGTGAGTGGTATGGATGGCGTTCTCATAGGGAGACGGGAGCGGATCCATAGTGGTGTATTGATATGGTGAATATGTGGACTCGTGTGCGCCACCTCAAAGAGTTACTTGCAGTAGTAGTTTAGGATAGCCACCGAGTCAAAGCTGGCTTGCTGCAGTTAAACCCCACCATCCCTTTGTTGATAATGATGCATATGTAGCTAGATCTGATGTAAGTCTTGCTGGGTACATCTGTACTCACGTTTGCCTATTTTATGTTTTTGCAGAGAGACGTCAGTCTCGTTAGTAGTTCCGCGTGGACTTCGACGTTTAGATTGTTACCTCAGCTACGATCTTGGGTCCTTGGCAGGATCTCTGGTGGATAGTCAGGCTTCTAAGCCTTTTTTCATTTGTAGATGTCTGTACTCAGACATGCTAAGCTTCCGCTTGTGCTTGACTTGTGTGCTGTGAATGTTGGGTCATGAGAGCCATGTTTGTAATATCTCGCTCCTCGGAGCCTATTGAATAAAATACTTGAGTTGTAGAGTCATGTTGTGATGCCATGTTGTATCTGCACATATCGAGCATATTGTGTGTATGTTATTGAAATGCTTGGTATGTGTGGGATCTGACTATCTAGTTGTTTATCCTTAGTAGCCTCTCTTACCGGGAAATGTCTCCTAGTGCTTCCACTGAGCCTTGGTAGCTTGCTACTGCTCCGGAACACTTAGGATGGCCGTCATGTGTCCTTCTTCGTTCTTGTGTCTGTCCCTTCGGGGAAATGTCACGCGATGAATACTGGAGTCCTATTAGCCCGCTACAGCCCGGTTCACCGGAGTCCTGCTAACCCAGTGCTACAACCTAGATTCACTCGCTGATGACCGACACGTTCGATGCTGGGTCATGGATGCCTGTCCCTGTAAGTTTGTGCCACTTTGGGTTTACGACTAGCCATGTCACCCCGGGCTCCTTATCATATGGATGCTAGCGACACTATCATATACGTGTGCCAAAAGGCGCAAACGGTCCCGGGCAAAGGTAAGGCGACACCCGTGGGGATACCGTGCGTGAGGCCGCAAAGTGATATGAGGTGTTACATGCTAGATCGATGTGGCATTGAGTCGGGGTCCTGACAGGAACAAAACACCAGGCATAAGGCCGAGCCTTCCACCCTTTACCAAGTATATAGACACATTAATTAAATAAGAGATATTGTGATATCCCAACATAATCATGTCCATCATGGAGCAATCTTCAACTTCACCTACAAGTAACAACGTTATAAGAGGCGCTGAGCAAAGCGGTAACATAGCCAAACAACGGTTGCTAGGAAGGGTGAAAAGGTTAGAGGCTGACATGGCAATATGGGAGGCATGGTAAACAAGTGATAGATAGCACAACATAGTGATAGAACGAACAAACTAGCAAGCAAAGATAGAAGTGATATCGAGGGTAATGGTCATTGTCGGTGTCAAAACCGGCGGATCTTGGGTAGGGGGTCCCGAACTGTGCGTCGAGGAGGATGGTAACAGGAGACGAGGGACACGATGTTTTACCCAGGTTCGGGCCCTCTCGATGGAGGTAAAACCCTACGTCCTGCTTGATTAATATTGATGATATGGGTAGTACAAGAGTGGATCTACCACGAGATCAAGGAGGCTAAACCCTAAAGCTAGCCTATGGTATGATTGTTGTAATGTATGTTGTGTCCTACCGACTAAAGCCCTCCGGTTTATATAGACACCGGAGGAGGCTAGGGTTACACAGAGTCGGTTACAATGGTAGGAGATCTACATATCCGTATCGCCAAGCTTGCCTTCCACGCCAAGGAAAGTCCCATCCGGTCACGGGACGGAGTCTTCAATCTTGTATCTTCGTAGTCTTGGAGTCCGGCTGTCCGGACATCCCCTAGTCCAGGACTCCCTCAGTAGCCCCTGAACCAGGCTTCAATGACGATAAGTCCGGCGCGTATATAGTCTTCGGCGTTGCAAGGCGGGTTCCTCCCTTGAATAATCCAGAGAAGATCATGAACACCAGGATAGTGTCCGGCTCTGCAAAATAAATTCCACATTCCACCGTAGAGAGAATAAAATGTACACCAGTCCAATCTGCTGACGTATTACGCGGCGTGATATCACACCACTACCAAGCCTTTGTTTGAATTGTTTTTTACTATACCACCTCAGCACGTTTAGCGAAGCGGTTTCCTTGGCACGTCTTATCAAAGCAGAGATCGTGTTCCCCTTATTCCGGGATTCTCATCAATATGTGCGTGGGTAACCCAACCGTGCCCGTCGCCACGCCTCCTCTATCGAAGGTGCATCCCAAACGGTCACGGAGACGGCTCTTGGTATTTTCCCTCTTTATAAGAGGACCAAAGCTCGTTCTTTTTTTTCAATCTCGCATCGAATCTCCTTCTCGCTCCCAGTTCCAACACCTAGAGCCCCAGATTCGAGCGCTTCGGATTTTCAGCCATGTCCGGCTCCGACCTCCAGGGTCGGTGGAGGACATATTGAAGTTATGTGAGGCCAAGTACGTGGCCTACGAGATTTCGCACAGGTTGCCTGCCCAAGGGCAGGCCGTGCCCGCCCCCGAGCCTGGCGAATACGTTGTCGTCGTATCCCACCTCCGTCGGGGTTTAGGCTTCCCGACGGACCCCTTCGTGAGAGGGCTCATGTTCTACTACGGGCTGGATTTTCACGATTTGGCTCCGGAGTCCATCCTCCATATCTCCGCATTCGTTATCGTCTGCGAAGCCTTCCTCCGCGTCACTCCCCACTTCGGCCTGTGGCTGAAGACCTTCAATGTGGAGCCGAAGATGATCGGGGGGCGTCAAGCGGAGTGCGGCGGGGCGGCCATAAGCAGAAAGGCCGATGCCCCGTGGCCCGAGGGTTCCTTCCAAGAGGAACTCGGACTGTGGCAGCAGGAGTGGTTCTATATCACCGCTCCGAAGGGCAGCAAGTAAAAGCCGCCGCCTTCATTCCGCCCGGGACCTCCAAGCCGACTGATGTCGTGGGTCAACCAAGGGCTCAATTGGGGGTTGTCCAAAGACATGCCCTTATTGCAAGGCCGGATTCGAGACCTCCAGGCGAGGGAGATCAATCTGGTTGTGGTGATGTAGGTTATGCTAATCAGGCATCTTTTGCCCTGCAAACGTCGTCCTCTCCGTCTATGGGAGTTCAACCCGGAGGGACCTCGGATTCTCCAACACTTCATGGGTGCGACACCCGTGGAGATGTACAAGTTGTTCTTCGGACCGCAGGTGGCGTGTCCGGAATTGGCCGAGGACGCAGGCCTAAGCCGCAATCGCCCGGATACTCAGGTAAATAGCTTAGAGTCCGGACGTTCTGTTTATCCGCCTTTCTAGGGTTCGCCTCCTGACCCATTACTCTTCACAGGAGTGGGTGGCGCGATCGAGGCTGATAAGGTGTCCGCCCCCCCCTCCAGAGACCGCACTGGAGCCCGTGCTGGTCAGAATGTTGGAGGTCGCGCCCATGGAAGGGAGCGATGGGAAAAATAGAGGAGCTGTTATTTCTCCCAAAGGGGCGTCTGAAGAGGGGGGAATCAAAAACCCCTCCTTCCAGGGGGAGAAGAGGACCGCCTCCGAAGATCCGGAGGCCAAAGCCCCTAAGCGGGGGAAGAGATCTTCACCGGGGGGTCCGGCGTCCGGGGAGAATCCGGATGTACAATCATCGCCAAAGGATCAGCCCTCCAGCGAGCCGTGAGTATGAAAAGGGGAGTTAATTAGTAAGGAAATACCTCCATTTGTGCTTCTGTTGGTAACTGAAATATTTATCTTGCAGTTCAGATCTGCAGCCTTCTCAGATGAGTTCATCTTCGGGGGACCTTCTTCCCGAGATGATGGAGAGCGAAACGCCTCCGTCTGCTGCGCCGTCAGATAAGGCAGACGAGCCTGAAGTATCGTCACGGTGGGTATCCTCGAGTCTGGAGGGGCCAAAGAGTTCGGCACCCGCTAGTATCCGGCCGGGAGAACTGAAGAATCTGCTTGATAGGGCATCCATCTCAGGAGATCACCGTGCGTTGATGCGTATGGTGATTGGAAGTATTTCGTCCGCCGAGAGCGGATTGCACAATGCCGCTATGAGTTTGCTGGTGGGATTTGAGGTACGCAAAAATGACGCACCTTCTATTTTCTTTTGACAGTTTTGCACATAAAAGTGCGCCCTGTATAGATAGTAGCCCCTGAGACTCGGTAGGTTGTCGAGGACGACAGCGTGCCAAGGATCAAAATCGCAAGTAATGAATGTCGCCGTTCATATGTAGGTGGCGGATAGTCCGAGGGCTAGCCGGACTAGTGGAGTTGCCGAGTTGATGCGGCAACTTGACGTGGTGGATGCGGACATCGCACTTGTCAACCGGCGACTTGACGAGTCGCAAGGTAAATGAGTTCTCCGCAGTTGCTTTATTAAGGGGGTCAAAGACCTCCTCTGATAAATTATATGTTGTTGTACAGACGGTGCTGCTGCTGTGGAGAGCCTTCGGGCCGAACTTGCTCAAGCTAAGGAGCAAGCCCGAAGGAGTGACGCGGCTTCCTCGAGGGCGGCCGAGGAGTTGAAAGCCGAAAAGGCTGCACACTGCCTAAGCAGGGAAGAGATGGCCGAACTGGCCGTGAAATTAAAAGATGCTGCCGACCGCAATGAGTCTCCTGAAAAGGAGCGTTTATCGGAGCGGAAAGACCTGAGGAAGGCCACCGCCAAGGCCAAGGATGCCCGTTCTGCAATGCGGGCCATGAAGGAGGAGCTGCGCCAAGCCGGAGATATCATGGCCGGCAAGCCTTATCTGCTGCGTCGCCGGTTTATGGATCAAAAGTATGCTCAATTTGATCGGCTGTGGAGTCCGGAGGATCCGTATACGGACTTAGCGGCAAGTGCGGTTGATGCCGTTGAGCACTTCCGCAGCCAGAAGGATCACAAGACAGAAGAGCTATTTTGGTCTCAATTCCATAGTCCGGATCGCTCACTTCCGTGGACCGACCAGTTGGCCAAATGGGCCGAGCTGAATAGATTGTCCGGACTTGCCATGACTGACATCGTGGCTCATGTCTGGCCAGAGAGGCCCAAGGCGACGAGCTACTTTGGCTTACTGCAGCAATTCCTTGGAGTGGTGCCGCATATCAGGGAGATGAAGCGGTCGGCCTGCATCGAGGGCGCGCGGATGGCTCTTGCCCGTGTGAAGGCACATTGGACAGAGATGGATGCCACCGCTGTTGCCGCCCAGGGTTCGGATGAAAGCCGGCTCCCCGCCGAGCACTATTTCGGGGAAGTTATGCATGGCGCTCGTGTAATAGAGTCGCAGTGCTCAAAAAATGTCACGTCCAAATGAACGTTTTAGCTTCTAAAACGATGATTATGCTATAACTGCTTTTTATACTTGTGCGTCCCAAGTAGTGAAACTTCTCCTATGCGGCCGTTTAGGTATACATTTGCATAACCTGAAAGATTGCAGTCTTCGGCTTCAGCCCCCACGCACAAGGTGCGGGGGTGTTCGCAAAAATAGCGCGTTTTCACACTTAATCCGACGTCTCGGTCCTGTTAAGGAGGTGGTAGCGTAGCAAACGAGGCAATCCGGACTATAATGCTTTATCACTTTCACTTAGCCAGTGGAGTTCGAGGGTGGGGCTACGATATAGCCCCTTGGGGCACCGCACTTCTCCGAGTTCGGGGCGCGTGTGTGCCTGACCGGGAAAACGGTCCTTCGTCAAAGCGGGGAATTCTAAACATTCCGGTGGTCGATCGAGTGGTTGACCAGTCTCTCGCTATATCATGACAGTCAGTTTGCGGCTTTCTCTACTGAGGTGCTCGCCCAGCCGAACTGGGGCACAATCGCAGTAGTTCTCCTGGTGCCGCGTTAGCCGATGATACGGAACGTAAGGCAGCAAAACACAGGAGCCGGGCAAACCCAACATTTGACCAAAGACATGATTCGGAGCTGATGCATATAATGCCTAACTGGAGATGCCGAACACTCCCTAAGCTGTTCGGTCTTTGTAATAATGGGCAGAATAATGCCCTAAGCCCCTAGTGTCCAGGTACGGGCATGGTTTTCTGACGCGGCCGATGCCAAAACGTCAGGCTCCGCTTTGGCTATAGGAAGAAACCAAGGGAGAATAACAACAAGAGACAGTAAAAAAAGGTTTACGCAGGGTCTTAATCTGTAAAGAATCCTCACAACAGGTCCCTACTGCACGTCTGCGCCTGTGTCTCCATTGCGCCATTATCCTGGACGGGTATGCACGTTGTTCATCTGTAAAAAGAGAGGAACGCTTAGTTTGAAAACAATTCGTGCGAAAAATATATGTGTAAAAGAAGAAATATAAATAAGTAAAGCGGGGTTTGTATGAACCCGCGGTTGTTTGTGTGCGCAGCCCCCTGTGAAGAGGTGTGCGGCTAGGGAACCCCTAGCCTGTTGAAGCCGGACTCGTCTATCCAAGTCCGGGGTCTTTGAGTGACCCTCGCACGGAAATGATGCCACGTGGGCTGGGCATCTTGAGTGTAAGAGACGCGTAATGCGGTATGGCGTTGAAACGGACAAAAGCCTTTCGCCCCAAGAGTGCTTGATATCCACTTTTAAATGGGGCGATATGAAAAATTAGTTTTTCGCGCCGAAAATTGTTCGGTAATCCAAACACGACTTCTAGTAATAGGGAGCCTGTGCACTTGGCATAAGGGCCTGGCGTCACTCCTTTGAAGGAAGTGCGGCTTTGTCGAATTTTGGTAGGGTCTACCCCCATCTTGCGGATTGTGTTTGAATACAGCAGGTTTAAATCGCTGCCTCCGTCCATTAGGACTTTAGTAAATTGTAATCCGTCGATTATGGGATTCAATATCAGGGCAGTCCATCCTGCATTTCGAACGCTTCTGGAATAGTCCAGGTGGTTGAAAGTGATTGGTTTTGATATCCAATCTCTATGGTCTGCTGGGTTTGACCGTGCGAGGCTCTTTTTAGGAAGTGCCGCACTATTTTTCTGTATTATCACATGAAGTGAGTTTACTGCTTTGACCTCTTGTGGGAAAGTCTTTTGTTTTCCGGTGCTCTGCTGGTGGGGTTTATTGTCTTCACTTGACGTGTCGAGCCCCTTGTGTTCAGCGTTTAGTCAGCCGGACTATTTGAAAACCCAACAATCTCGATGGGTATGGTTTGCAGGCCTTCCGGGGGTACTGTGGATTTGACATATCCGACCGAGAATCTTATTTAAGTTGGACAACTCATCGCTGTCATCCTTAAGAGGCGGTGTTTTGTTGTTTGGCTGCGAGCTTTTGAATCTGGCGTTGACTGCCGTGCTCTTTGGGCTTTTCTCTTTATTCCGGCGCTGCTCTTTTCTGCGCCGTGATTTTCCGTTTCTATCTCTTATCTCGGATGTACTAGGGTCGCTGGTGCTCCATCTTGCTAGCCAGCTATCTTCTCCCGCACAGAAGCGGGTCATGAGGCTTGTTAGTGCGGACATTGTCCTCGGTTTCTCTTGGCCGAGGTGCCTGGCAAGCCATTCGTCTCGGACATTGTGTTTAAAAGCTGCTAAGGCTTCGGCGTCCGGACAGTCGACTATTTGGTTCTTTTTGGTGAGAAACCTGTTCCAGAATTTCCGCGCTGACTCTCGAGGCTATTGAGCTATATGACTTAGATCATCTGCGTCCGGAGGGCGGACATAAGTCCCTTGAAAATTTGCTCTAAACGCATCCTCGAGCTCTTCCCAACTTCCAACAGTGTTTTCTGGGAGGCTTTTAAGCCAATGACGGGCTGGCCCTTTGAGCTTGAGGGGTAGTTACTTTATGGCGTGGAGATCATCTCCTCTGGCCATGTGTATATGTAGTATATAATCTTCTATCCAGACTCCAGGGTCTGTTGTTCCATCGTAGGCCTCTATGTTTATGGGTTTAAATCCTGCTGGGAATTCATGGTCCAGCACTTCATTGGTGAAACATAGTGGGTGTGCGGCGCCCCTGTATTTGGGTGTGCCACTATCTTCGGACACTTGACGTGTTGTCTTGCTTCCTGGGGCCTTCTTCTTTGGCCCGTAGATGGACCAGACTGGGCCATCTGTCCTTCCAAGTTCATTGGTTGGTTTATGTGCGGCACCGCTTTCAGAATTTGGTCTGTCATCCGGCCGTCTATCCGACCATGCAGCCTCTTTATTTTTTGACTGTGGGGGCTCTATGGCCTCGTTGTCGAATTCTGGTAGCAGCTTGCGCTTCGGGTAGCTCTTTGATTGGTGGCTATTGCCGTATTTATCCGCGGTTTTGAGTACTTTGCTCCACCTCATTCTGAGTGTGTCCTCCACTGTTTTGAGCTTCCGCTTTTCCTTCTTCAAGCTTCTTGCAGTGTTGACGAGTCTTTTCCGAAGGTTTTTACCTTCCGGCGGCGTGTTCGGCGTGTGATCATCCGAACCGTCGTTTTCGCCGGGTCTGGACCGATTATCTGACTCGTCCTGTTCGGACGGTTGCTTATCTGCATGTTCGTCATCTGCTTTTGTGCCCTGCTGTATTGCGGGGTCTTTAGGAGCGTTGTTGTTGTCGAGGCGGGGCTTAGGGCGGCGTCTGCGCCGCCGTTTTGGTTGTTTATCGGCGGGGTTATCTTCTGCCGCGGCCCGTTGGTCCTCGTTATCGCTCTCTTTTGGGGTATCCACCATTTATATGTCGTATGACGAGGTGGTCCTCCCGTGCCCTATAGGCGCTATTTCTTTTTCGTCTCCGGCATCGTTGTCTATGCCGTCGATGTCTTCAGAGTCATAGTCTAGCATGTCGGTTAGATCGTCGACAGTGGCTATAAAGTGGGTGGTGGGTGGGCTCTGAATTTCTTCGTTGTCCGTATCCCAACCATCCTGGCCATAGTCCGGCCAAGGCTCTCCTGATAACGAGAGATGCTTTAGCGAATTCAGGATGTCGCCAAAAGGCGAGTATTGGAAGATGTCCGCGGCGGTGAATTCCATAACCGGCGCCCAATCCGACTCGATTGGTGGGGGCCTGGGAGGCCTGGAGTCCGGCAAGGAGTCCGGCACCTCGGAATCATGAGTTTCGCGGGGGACAAGATTAGTGTTCGGCTTCATCGCCGTGGAAGTTGGAGCCCCCAAGGCGGCGTCTATCCACCGATCCTCGATTTGGGCGATCGGCTCCGGACTAATGGCCGAAGCGGATTCATGTGCGGCCGCCAAGGCACTGTTTGGCAGCAGAGCTAGATCATGCCCATCGTCACAGTGCGGCGCGCCCGGCTGTGGCCCGAGTCCGTCGAAGATCAAGTCTCCGCGGACATCGGCCATGAAGTTTAGGCTTCCAAATCTGACCTGACGGCCAGGGGCGTAGCTTTCGATCTGCTCCAGATGGCCAAACGAATTAGCCCGTAGTGCGAAGCCGCCGAATACGAAGATCTGTCCGGGGAGAAAAGTCTCGCCCAGGACAGCGTCGTTGGTTGTAGATGCCATCAAGCCTATTGATGACGACACAGAGGAACTCTCAATGAAAGCACCAATGTCGGTGTCAAAACCGGCGGATCTCGGGTAGGGAGTCCCGAAATATGCGTCTAGGCAGATGGTAACAGGAGACGAGGGACACGATGTTTTACTCAGGATCGGGCCCTCTCGATGGAGGTAAAACCCTACGTCCTGCTTGATTAATATTGATGATGTGGGTAGTACAAGAGTGGATCTACCACGAGATCAAGGAGGCTAAACCCTAAATCTAGCCTATGGTATGATTGTTGTAATGTATGTTGTGTCCTACGGACTAAAGCCCTCCAGTTTATATAGACACCGGAGGAGGCTAGGGGTTACACAGAGTCGGTTACAATGGTAGGAGATCTACATATCCGTATCGCCAAGCTTGCCTTCCACGCCAAGGAAAGTCCCATCCGGACACGGGACGGAGTCTTCAATCTTGTATCTTCGTAGTCTTGGAGTCCGGCAGACGATGATAGTCCGGCTGTCCGGACACCCCCTAGTCCACGACTCCCTCAGTCATCTTGCCTGAGGTCCCGCAAGGAAGAAGAACGAATCCATGAAGAAGACAAACGGACGTAGTCGGAAGAATCCTGACAACTCCGGAACGAAACCGAAGCTAACGAGAGAAGCAAACCGGAAAGAAACAAACAACATGGTAAATGCACAAGCATAAACATGGCATGATGCACATTCAAGTATGATGCATGTCTGGTTTAATGATTCATGGCATGGCAAAGTACAACAAACAATACAACAAGTTAAGTCGAGCTCAATATGCAACGAGTTGCATATTGACAAAACACCACATTGACATATTTAGTTTAATCTCGTTTAAGCTACCAAACAATATTAAATGTTGTTAAACATGGCAAGAGGTGAAGCATAATTAAACTACCAATCTAGGCAAGTTTAAATGAGACCGGGAACAACAAACAACAATTCCGAAAAAACCTCATGTGCTTATTGTGAATTTGGTACTGTTCTGCCCTAAACCATATTTCAATGTTGTTAAACAATAATGCAAAGTGCACCATGTTAATCTATGTATTTTTCCACCCCATTTACATGTAAAGCTTATTAAATTCGGATCTACGGTTAATTAGTTATGAAATAAATCATTTTAACATGGCATTTATGCAAAATAATAGCAAACAACAAGTTAAACATTTTAAACATGTATGAAAGCAGCATATTATGAAACAAGATGAAATTCTAAGTGAGGGAGTCCTGGACTAGGGGGTGTCCGGATAGCCGGACTATCATCATCGGCCGGACTCCAAGACTATGAAGATACAGGATTGAAGACTTCGTCCCGTGTCCGGATGGGACTTTCCTTGGCGTGGAAGGCAAGCTCGGCAATACGGATATGTAGATCTCCTACCATTGTAACCGACTCTGGGTAACCCTAGCCCTCTCCGGTGTCTATATAAACCGGGGGGGTTTTAGTCCGTAGGACAACAATCAGAACAACAATCATACCATAGGCTAGCTTCTAGGGTTTAGCCTCCTTGATCCCGTGGTAGATCCACTCTTGTACTACCCATATCATCAATTTTAATCAAGCAGGAGTAGGGTTTTACCTCCATCGAGAGGGCCCGAACCTGGGTAAAAACATCGTGTCCCTTGTCTCCTGTTACTATCCACCTAGACGCACAGTTCGGGACCCCCTACCCGAGATCTGCCGGTTTTGACACCGACATTGGTGCTTTCATTGAGAGTTCCTCTGTGCCGTCACGATCAGGAAGGATGCCTCTTCCCGTCTTTAAAGACAGTACCATTGCCAAAGGAGCTCTGGCCGCCGGCCAAACTATCCGGCTAGGTGGTTTTCTTATGACCGCCTGTTCGGCCGCCGCTTCGACGATGACCTCTCGGGTCATCAAAAGCGATCTTCGCGTCAGCCCGGAATTCACCAAGCAGCTGGATCCGATTGAGCTCTCTTCTGTAAACGAGCTCTTGGATCGCATCGCCGCCCTGGGGGTCTCCACAGACTACAATCAGATTGGGCTTAAAACCGATCTGAGAGAGATTAACTCCCCCCAGGTTACCCACCACATTGCGGTGGTCGAGGAACAACGCGGCGACTCTTCCTCTATGCTAAAGACCAGTTATGTCCGAATTCCGGATCCCACCATGACAGATTCCCACGGAGAGACCGACGCCAACCAAGTACTGAACCTAAAGTCAGGCAGCGTACCGGATTCGTTGGACGACATCCAGCAATCCAAACTTCCAAATTTGGAAACCTTCCGGCCCTTGAGCCTCAAGTTGGGTAGGGTTCCGGACTCAACTACACCCACCCACCCAAACATATGCGATCTATCTCAAATCCGGCAAGAGCCCGCTGAAACAGTACATCATTACTGGGCCAGATTCCTCCTGGTTATGGACAGGATAAAGGACTACCGTGAGGAAAGCGCAATTTCAATTTTCCGCAACAATTGCACGGACAACTGAATCTTGAATGCCGTAAGTCATCGCAAAATTACACGCTTCGCCGACCTGGCATCCATAGTACGAAAATACTGTGCGATGGATAGTGTCCGGAAAACCGAAACTAAGTTTTGGGACAATCCGGCTTCGAACACAACCCTAGTCCGAAACAAAAGGGTGCACCATGCTCAGGCACCCGGGACAAGAACCAAAAAGCAAAAACCCCATAAAGGGCACGAAACCGTACTAGAGGGATGGCTCAGCAGACCCTGTAAAATTCATAGTACAGAGGGCGCCACTCCAACTCATAGCCTTCGAGCATGTTGGATACTACGGCAGGTGGCCAAAAGTGGCGAAGAGCTTCTAGCCCCGGAGACCCACCCCAATAGTACCAGTACGATATAAACAGTCTTCAAGACTTTCGCATCAAATAATATGCGGAAAAGAACAATCTGCAGCCTCGCTGAAGTCTACCAAGTAGCAACAACAAATCCATGGAGCGACACGGCTATCACCTTCAACGCATCCGACGAACCTAAATTCCGAACAGCCCGAGCACCAGCCGCATTGGTCCTCAGTCCAATAGTGGACGGATTTCGTCTTACCAAGGTACTCATGGATGGCGGTAGAGGATTAAACCTCATCTACGAGGAAACCCTTCGAAAAATGGAAATAGACTGGAGCCGCATTGAGCGAAGCAGCACAACCTTTAGAGGAATAATCCCTAGCCGGGAAGCACGCTGCACAGGAAAAATCACACTTGATGTGGTGTTCGGCTCGCTGGACAATTACAGGTCCGAGGAGGTCACGTTCCAAGTGGCCCCGTTCAGCAGCGGATATCACGCTTTATTAGGACGAGAGGCATTTACAATTTTCCACGCCATACCCCATTACGGGTACATGAAGCTTAAAATGCCCGGGCCCAATGGAACCATCACCCTTGCCAGTGATCCGGACATAGCACTCCGCGCCGAAAACAAGACAGCCGCATTAGCCCTAGAGGCACTATCCGAAGCCCTAGCGGCGGAGGAACTCACTACGCTGCGCTCTACGGTGAACAGGGACGATGTGATAGTCGATAAGAGATCCAAGTCCACCTCTTTTAAACCAGCGGGCGAAATAGTCAAATTCCAGGTCCATCCAACAGACCCAACAAAGAAGGCCTCCATTGGGGCACAGTTAAACCCAGATGTAGACGCCGCACTACGAGAATTCCTTCGGGAGAATTGGGACATCTTTGCCTGGCACCCTTCAGATATGCCAGGAATCCCACGCAGATTGGCAGAACACAGCCTAAACATCCTAAAAGGATTCAAGCCAGTCAAACAGGCTCTTCGGCGATTTTCGGAACCCAAAAGACATGCAATGGGAGAGGAGCTAGCCAAACTATTGGAAGCCGAATTCATCAGAGACATCAAATATCCGGACTGGCTAGCAAACCTGGTAATGGTACCAAAAAAGGACAAATCCTGGCGCCTATGTGTCGATTTTAAAGACCTTAACAAGGCTTGTCCAAAGGATCCTTTCCCCCTTCCCCGCATCGATCAAATAATCGACGCTACCGCAGGACACGATTCATTGTGCTTCCTCGACGCATACTCCGGCTACCATCAAATCAAGATGGCGGAGGCGGACCAAGCCGCAACGGCATTCATTACTCCATACGGACCATTCTGCTTCAACACGATGCCCTTCGGACTCAAAAACGCCGGCGCAACATATCAGCGCATGATTCAGACATGTCTGGCTACCAAGATCGGCAAAACAGTAGAGGCATACGTAGATGACGTGGTCGTCAAGACCAAACACATCGAAACTCTAGTAGATGACTTGAGGCTCACATTCGATAACCTCCGAGGATATGACATTAAGCTGAACCCGGAAAAATGCGTCTTCAGCGTACCAGCCGGAAAGCTCCTGGGCTTCATTGTATCCGATAGAGGAATTGAAGCAAACCCAGCCAAGATCCGAGCTCTGCCACAGCTAGATATTCCAAAAGACCTCAAACAAATACAAAAATTGACTGGATGCGTGGCGGCTCTAAGCTGTTTCATCTCCCGTTTGGGAGAAAAGGCATTGCCCCTCTATCGCCTCCTCAGGCGCACCGAACACTTCGAGTGGACGGACGCTGCCACTGCCGGACTCGAAGAAATAAATGCCATATTGGAAACAAATCCGGTCCTGGCCTCGCCTAACCTGGGCAAACCAATGTTGTTATATATCGCGGCAACACATCAAGTGGTAAGCGCGGTGCTCGTCGTCAAACGAGAAACAGAAGGGTATAAATTCCCTCTTCAAAAACCAGTGTACTACGTATTCACTGTCTTAACTCCATGCTAGTCCCGGTACCCGCATTATCAAAAGATAGCATACACGGTGTTCATGGCATCCCGAAAGCTGTGACACTACTTTCAAGAGTGTTCGATAACAGTGGCCTCCGAAGTACCCCTCAACGACATCATAAACAACCACGACGCGACGGGCAGGATTGCAAAATTGGCCATCGAGCTCTTACCATTTGACATAACCTACAAACCATGGCGAGCTATAAAGTCGCAAGTCTTGGCTGACTTCATCGCTGAATGGACTGAAGCCGAACTCCCTAAAGAGTACGGCGCATACTCCAATTGGATCATCCATTTCGACGGCTCTAAAATGTTGACCGGCTTGGGGGCTGGCGTCATTTTGACGTCCCCAACCGGAGACACAGTCCAATACGTACTTCAAATAATGTACACAGACTCCAACAATGCAGCCGAATACGAGGCCCTTCTGCACGGTCTCTGGATGGCAATCTTCATGGGCATTCAACGCCTCGAGGTCCGCGGGGATTCAAACCTCGCAATATCACAAGTAAATGGAGACTTTGATGCCAAAGATATGAAAATGGCAGCCTACCGTAACGCCGTTTTAAAAATGTCAGCTCGGTTCGAAGGACTCGAATTCCACCATGTAGCCCGGGATACTAACCAGGCAGCCGACGTGTTGGCACGCATCGGCACAAAACGCGACGCCGTCCCTCCAAACATCTCCCTGGAGCAGCTCTTTAAGCCATCCGTAGTATGGGAAGAGCAGTCCGGAAACAACAATCTGGAACCAACCGCACCGCCCAACACCGAACATTCTGACACAACTGGTGGCTCAGCCAATGACATAACACCTTACCCCACGGAATAATGGCAGCCATTGCCCCGTGGACGGAACCATTCCTAGCCTACTTAATCAGGCAGGAACTTCTCGAAGACCAAAATGAGGCCCGCTGCATAGTTCGGCGATCTAAAGCCTACAAGGTCCATGAGGGGGAACTTTATAAGAAAAGCGCAACCGGAGTCCTTCAAAGGTGCATCTCCGAAGAGGAAGGGCGAAATCTTCTGGCTGAAATTCACGCCGGACTAGGCGGACACCACGCTGCAGCCCGGGCCCTTGTAGGTAAGGCCTTCCGTACATGATTTTATTGGCCGACGGCCCGGGCAGATGCTCAGAACTTAGTCCAACGATGCGTTGGTTGTCAGCTCTTTGCTAGTCAGAGCCGCATGCCACCCACCGCCCTCAAAACTAAACCCATCACCTGGCCGTTTGCGGTCTGGGGGCTTGACATGGTTGGACCCATTAAAGGGGGAACCCACAAGCAAAAATACCTATTGGTCATGGTGGACAAATTCACCAAATGGATAGAGGCCAAGCTAGTTAAAACGGCCAAATCCGGACCTGTGATAGACTTTATATCCGGGGTAGTACACCGTTACAGTGTCCCCCACAGCATTATCACCGATAACGGCATGAACTTCATGGCCGACGAGGTTAAACTCTGGTGCAAAAATATGGGCATTAAGCTCGACTACGCTTCAGTCTATCACCCTCAAACCAACGATCAAGTTGAACGAGCAAATTGTCTAATCATGAGCGGCATCAACCCAGATTAGTGTGGTCCCTCACGGAATCTAACACGCACTGGGTAGAGGAGCTCGATTTCGTACTCTAGGGGTTGTGCACCACACCAAACCGTACTATCGGATTCACACCATTCTTCATGGTGTACGGCATAGAGGCAGTTTTGCCCTGCGATATAATTCATGACTCACCTCGAGTGCGCATGTATGAAGAAAGAGAAGCTCAGTTCGATCGCCAGGACAGCTTGGACGCATTGGAGGAGGAGCGCGACGTGGCAAAGGCTCGTTCCGCATTCTATCAGCAGCACGCTCGAAGATATCAAAGTAGAGAAGTACGGGCTAAAACTTACAATGTTGGCAAACTAGTTCTATGCCTGCCGGACAAGAAAAAGGACAAACTCAAGCCCAAATGGGAATGTCCCTTCAACATCGACCATGTCCTGACCGGTGGAGCATACCGTCTACGAAACGCATCGGACAACCGACTCGAGCCGAACCCATGGAACGCAGCCCGCCTCCGAAGATTCTACGCCTAGCGCCGGACTCAGAGTTCGTCTCCTTCCTCCGTCCACATTTTTTACTTCAGTTGTCTTTTTGTTTCTCTCTTTTCTCCCCACCTTTTTATAAAGCCTTTGAGGGATGATCTGCGCATTGTTCGCACACACTTGACGTGCCACTCGCACTCATTATACCTGGGGGCTTCTTTAACAGAAGCTTATTTATACGGGCTTCATGCCCAAGACATGTGTCAAACTTCCGCATGTACCTTTTATTCACCATTATATGCATCAATATGACTTATGTTTTGGCCAAGCTGGCTTGCCTGGCTCCTGTGCTTACCCCTACGTTCCCGATTGTTCGGCTAGGAGGTAAAGGGAGCACCTCTGCGATTGGTACTGCCGGGTTAGCCGGATGTGTACCTCAGACTGGGTGAAGCCGAAAGCTAGCGTTCTTCAGGGAATATTCGGTCGGTGACTTGAAAGATGATTTATTATTTTTTCATTTATCTGCCCCCAGATGCTTTTCTGCTCTTTTCGCAGTCCGGACATGCACTTTAGGGCATGCCTCCCAGGGAAAGGAACCCCTAACGGAACTATTCTCCCTGGAAGATGTTTCTTACTAACCATGTAATATAACATAATTAGTTGGGCACTTGTCTGATAAAGCACTAATGACCCCTACGCCTGGTCTCCATGCATGCCCCGGTTTTTTCATAACCATGAGGGTATTCGGACACACTCCGGACTCTAGGGTCCCGAGGTTGAAGCAAAAAGGTCCGCAAAGAAAAACGATCTACAATCCGGCTAGAAGGCATTATACATGTCATTTCAAAAATAATACATCGTCACATTGACTGATTGTACTCCTCTTCAATCCCATCTAACATGTTGTCTAATTTACAGTCCCATTGGGAATACTTAGCAGCCAATTCTACTTGGCCGTACACTAAGCTCACAGGGATCTCCTTCCCATCGGGCTCCACAGGTCCAACCTCGGCCATGTGGTTCGGATCCGCCTTCTTGTACCGCGTCTTCACCATGGCCCAGGCCTCCCTGGCGCCTCGACGACAGGCCGATATCTTCCATAGACGGAAGCGATGCCGTGCTCCCTGAAGCTTCTTCGCAAGCCCTCCAAGACCCTCGGGTAGGGAGACGGACGGCCATAAGGCCTGGGCAACGCCGCTCATCGCCTGCCGAACACGTTCGTGCAGTTGCAGGAGCTCGGGAACTTGATCACCCGTTGAACCGGGCATTTCCTCCATAGGGTGACCTGCGAGCACACCTACAGACACATTTTTGTCAATTCGACTTCCTCGCCAAACTCTTCTTTTCAAAAGAGTTTGTTCAAGCACTTACTATAGATGCCGCGACGAAGCCGCTGATTCTCCTTCACGGAGCTAGACAGCTGGGCCCGAACACCTTTTAGCTCTCCTCCAAGCTGGGTGTGGGCATCTTGGAGTTTGTTCCTCTCCTGCTGCACCTTCATAAGCACCCTCTCGCCGGCCTTCAGCTGGCGCAGTAGCTGTTGCTTGTCCGGATCCATTCCGGCAACATCCGTAATATCATTGTCAGACTTATACGCACGCCCCACACCGCTTATCTTTTTGAAATAATGTGTTACCGGAGGGGGTCTCTGTGTCTCCTCCTGCGGCGGCTAGTGAGGCCTCAAGTTGGGCCTTGCACTCTTGTAGCTCCTGGGACAATTGGGTATTCTTCTCCGTAAGATCCTGCATATCAAATGATCCTTAAATCAGTTATTTTAACTACTTTAAGTCTCGGGGGCTACTAGCGTATACAACTATTAAAATCCCTTACCCGTATGTCTTTCACATACTGCTCCGTGGCTCTGGCTAAAACATCTTGAGCAGCACGGAGGTGTGCGTCTCCCGCGTTAAAGGCATTCAACGCCTCAGGGGAGAAACAAACATCACGAAGAACTGTCCGGCGGCTCCTGTGATTCATGGCGCTCTCCACCTCAGACCTGGTGGTGGACTACCTGTCGGCATCCTCCGTTGGAGGAGCATCCGGCTCGCGCCTTGCGCTCGCCTCCCCCCCGGACCAGGTGTTGGAGCCTGGCTGGCGGAGGCTTGGTTGGCGACCTCTCCGGACACAGTCTGGCAAGTGCTCTTTCTCCTGAAAAAGTTATGAGCATCAATATACCTCACGGGGGCCTTTTTCCTAAAAACGGTGGCGTGTCATACCGTTGCGGCGATGTTTCAATTCGCACCGCACCCCTCTTCCGCCTGCTGGGCCGAACTGACCCTTGTTGGTCAGTCGCTGCGGGATCAGCTTCCCACCTTGAAGGCACCTCCTGCGAAACACCGTTGGTATGCGGTGGTCAGAAATAAGCACAGACGAAGTGATGGTGTCAGGGCACCGGTCATAGTTACCTGAGAAGCCGGAGATAAACCGGGGTAGTCATCTGTAATGGCGACTAGAGCATTGTCCATGCTAAGCTGGTGGAACACCCCGTCAATCAGCTCCACCTTTATATCTGGATCCTCTTCGGAGGCCGGATCAAGGGATCTTCCCGGATCCTCAGGTTGTGGAGCCGGACTGTGTATGTCCTGCACATCCCGACGTAGTTCCTACATCAAAAATCATAAAGTAAGGCGCTTAACTTCGAAAGCACGAATCGGATGAGCAAGCATCCGCTTACCCAGCTCCGAGTGTTATTCATGGAGAATCCATTCAATGGGCTCGTTTGGAGGAAGTCCTCCTTCTCCCCCTTGTACAAGCCGGACAGGATCTTCACCAGATCTGTGGCCGATCCTGGCCCCTTGCGGCCATGACGGGTGGCGTCATTCTCCCCGTTGAAATCCCACATGGGGTGGCGCCTATATTGGAGCGGCTGCACCCCTCGCATAATGCACGTGGCCATGACTCCAATCATGGTCAATCCGGAATGGGCCAGTAACCTTATCCGGCCCATCAAATAATGGACGATCCTATCTTCCTCCTGTTGAGGGCTCCGCGCGCGCCAACTGAGGCATTTCTTCAGAGGAGCCTTGCTGAACTCCGGGAGGCCGATCCGAACTGGGTCCGGCAGTGGAGCATCTTCCACATAAAACCATTCCGAGGGCCAGTCTTCGGACGCCTTCTTTGGGGTTCCGGATAGATATCCGGTCCCGGCGATGCGCCATATTTCGGCTTCGCCCACTTGATATATTGACCCCTCGTGAGAACGGGGTACAAGGCAAAATAGTCTCTTCCACAGCGCGAAATGGGGCTCGATGCCCAGGAACAGCTCGCAAAGAGCTATGAAGCCCGCGATGTGCAGAATGGAGGCGGGCGTAAGGTGATGGAGCTGGAGTCCGTATAACTCCAGTAGCCCCCAGAGAAACGGATGTATGGGAAATCCGAGCCCCCTTATTAGATAGGGGACGAAACACACCCGCTCTCCTTTAGAGGGACTGGGGGTATTGTCCACCTGCTTTCCACCTTTGTAGGTGGCCAACCCGCCTCGAACCGGGACCATAAAGGCCGGAGGAAGGTATCCCTCCGCTTGGAGCGACACTAGCTCGTTGTGCGGGACTGAACATCTCCTCCCATCTCCTAGCTGAGGGCTGGGGGCGCGAGAGGAGGAGCCGTGTCGACGGTCCATGGTGGAGTCAATTTTCTGTCAAAAGCGCTCCGATGAGTACTTGCGGAAGGAGGATGGTGTGATTTGGATCTGAATTCTTGCCTCTCTTATAGGCAGCTTATTCGCGTAGCTAGGGGGTAAAATGCAAAAATACCTTGGCCTTTCGCATTCGTACGACACATGGAAGAGGGCCATTATTGGGCGTGGAAGCCAAGGAGCGCAACATTTATAAGGAACCCGGACACTATTTGGCAAGCACATGGAATTTGGAGGAGAACCCGCCTTGCAACGCCGAAGACAATATACGCGCCGGACTCGTCGTCATTGAAGCCTGGTTCGGGGGCTTCTGAGGGAGTCCTAGACTAGGGGGTGTCCGGATAGCCGGACTATCATCATTGGCCGGACTCCAAGACTATGAAGATACAAGATTGAAGACTTCGTCCCGTGTCCGGATGGGACTTTCCTTGGCGTGGAAGGCAAGCTTGGCAATACGGATATGTAGATCTCCTACCATTGTAACCGACTCTGGGTAACCCTAGCCCTCTCTGGTGTCTATATAAACCGGAGGGTTTTAGTCCGTAGGACAACAATCACAACAACAATCATACCGTAGGCTAGCTTCTAGGGTTTAGCCTCCTTGATCTCGTGGTAGATCCACTCTTGTACTACCCATATCATCAATATTAATCAAGCAGGAGTCGGGTTTTACCTCCATCGAGAGGGCCCGAACCTGGGTAAAAACATCGTGTCCCTTGTCTCCTGTTACCATCCGCCTAGACGCACAGTTCGGGACCCCCTACCCGAGATCCGCCGGTTTTGACACCGACACTAAGCATTTAACATATATAAATTATTTACATATGATGCATGAATTAATTAGTTATTATATGCCAGAACACTAGGGGTTTTTCTGCCAAACTGCATATCTCTGGATAATTAGAAAATTGCTCCGCGGGAAAAAACATGAGTCGGGCCGAAGTTGGTTGGCCCAACAATGCACAGGGCAACAATGGCTGGGCTAAGGCTCGCCAGAGGGCCTTGGGCCAGTGGATCTGGTGGGCTGGGTGGCTGAAGGGGTGCGGCTGGGCCTGATCTGGAGACAACGGCGCGGTCAACGCGAGCAGGAGGCTGGGCGCACTGTCCAGACGAAGCAGGGGACGAAGGGGGAAGCAGAGGCGCGGGACTGCGATGGCGCTGGTGGCCTCCAGCGAGCTGAGGAGGTCCGGCGGTCGAGAGGCGCATGAGGATAGCGAGGAGCTCGGGCACGGGCGTCGAGGAAGGAGCTTCGGTGTGACGGCGCAGGCAAGGCCAGATCCGGACATGGGGAGGGGGATCCAGGCGGCGGAGGTTGCAGAACGGCGGCGAGGTCTAGCTGCGTCCGGGACAAGGAGAGAGACTGCAGGTTAGAGGGTGAGATGGAGAAGGAAGATGGGAAGGAGGGAGAAGAGAAGAGATGGATGCGAGGCTCATCTGGTGGTCAACGACGACGGTGCGGGACATCATTAGGCACGGGGTTCGTTGCAGAGAAAGCATGGAGGTATCGGTGTTGTCTCCCTTGTGGATGCAGGCGCGCGGCGGTGCAGACCTCGTCGGGCACGGAGGATGGAGATGGATCGAGGCAGAAGAAGGCCTTGGGCGGCCATGGTGACGTGGGGCTCGTGCTCCTGGACGAGAGGACGATCAGGCCTCGGGAGAAGAGGAGGTGGTGGAGGAGGCTTCGGTTGCTGGTGGCAGGTTTATGCACTCAAGGAGCTCCTCTCCTCGGGCGCTCGGGTGTGAGGTTATCGGGAGGAGGCTACCGTTTGGGGTGGTGAAGAAAACGAGGGAGGTGGGGTGGCGATGTGGATGGATGGATTTGATGGGTGGCGGCTGCGGCTGATCCGAGGAGGAAGGAGGCTGGTCGGCTGGCTGTGAGATGGATCTGGGAAGATCCCGAGGGAGAGGGAGACCGGGTGGAGGAAATGGCGGCGGGGAGGAATGGATGGATGGGACAGATTGTTAGGGCTAGTGTTGGACCAATATATATATATATATATATATATATATATATATATATCCAGTGGGTTTAGGATTGGGGCTATCTCGACCCTCGGATCGAAATCAGACGGTCCGAGAAAAAATAGGCTTAGGAAGTCCAAATAAGAAAACGGAGATGTTTTATAGATGTTTGGGGATGATCTGAACCCATCGCTAAAGAAAGTCCGTGTCGGGTTCGGGGAAGTTTTCGGACGCACGGAAGAGGGGGTCGGACAAAAGGTCATAGCGACAAAGGGGTTTGATGGGCTGAGAGGACGGAGAAGAGAGTGGTCCGGTTGAACTGAGAGAAGGTCAACAGAGACAAGAAAGAAGCGGCAACTACGAGCGGATGCAAGTTTTGAAAAAAAAATGACGATAACGGAGTGCCGATGCAATGCAGATGATGACATGATGAATGCAACAAACAAATAGATAACAGAGCTGACACGCAAAACATGGAAGGCATCTGGAGCGCCGGTCTTGGGGCGTTACAACACTCCACCACTACAAGAGGATCTCGTCCCGAGATCTAGGATGGCACCGGAGGGAAATCGGAATATGAGGAGTAGATGTAAAACTAAGTTGCTTCATTGACAAACGAGTGAAACCACGAATCTTGAAGGGTTGAACAAATCGAAAAAAAGAATACAATGGAGGTGAACAAGATTGCAAACACTCCGTTAGCAAAGAGGAACAAGGAACATTCGAGAACCTTGTAGGTTGAAAGACATGAAATAAGAGCTTCAAGAACAAAAAGAATATGACAACACCGGTATAACCGCATAACTTGTAACACCCACGATGCGGCTATATCTCCCACGTGTCGAAGCACGACTTAGAGGCATAACCGCATTGTGGTTTTGTCGCAAGAAGGGTCATCTTCACACAATCCCATGTAATGAACAAGAATGGGATAAAGAGTTGGCTTACAATCGCCACTTCACACAATGAACATATAATTTATACATCATTCAGAGTACACACATAGTCCAATTACGGATGAAGCCAAAAGAAAAAAAGATAACCCAACTGCGAGATCCCCGATCCTCCCAACTGGGCTCCACTACTGATCAACATGAAACGAAACATAGCAACGACCAAGATCTTCGTTGAGCGCCCATCTGAGCTCAGTTGCATCAACTGCACTGGTATCATCGGCACCTGCAACTGTTGTGATAGTATCTGATGAGTCATGAGGACTCAGCAATCTCAAAACCCGCGAGATTAAGACTATGTAAGCTTAAGGGTAGGAAGTGGTGATGAGGTGGAGTTGCAGCAAGCACTAAGCAAATATAGTGGCTAACATACTCAAATAAGAGCGAGAAGAGAAGCAACGAAACGGTCGTGAAGCTAGAAGTGATCAAGAAGTGATCCTGAAACTGCTTACGCACAATCATAACACCAAGACCGTGTTCACTTCCTGGACTCCGCCGAGAAGAGACCATCACGGCTACACACGCGGTTGATGCATTTTAAATCGAATCTGGTGTCAAGTTCTCTACAACCGGATATTAACAAATTCCCATCTGTCACATAACCACGGGCACGGCTCTTGAAAGTTTATACCCTGCAGGGGTGTCCCAACTTAGCCCATCACAAGCTCTCACGGTCAACGAAGGATATTCCTTCTCCCAGGAAGACCCGATCAGTCTCAGAATCCAGGTTTACAAGACATTTCAACAATTGTAAAACAAGACCAGCAAAGCCGCCCGATATGCCGACAAATCCCGATAGGAGCTGCACATATCTCGTTCTCACGGCACACCGGATGAACACTACGTTCAACTAAAACCAGCCCGCAAGTTTCCCCAAGGTGGCGCTGCAAGTGGCTCTAGTTCGGACCAACACTCGGAGGAGCACTGGCCCGGGGGGGGGGGGTAAAATAAAGATGACCCTTGAGTCTGCAGAACCCAGGGGAGAAAGGCTTAGGTGGCAAATGTTAAAACCAAGGTTGAGCCTTGCTGGAGGAGTTTTATTCAAAGCAAACTGTCAAGGGGGTCCCATAAATCACCCAACCGCGTAAGGAACGCAAAATCAAGGAACATAACACCGGTATGACGAAAACTAAGGCGCAAAGAGTGGAACAAAACACCAGGCATAAGGCCGAGCCTTCCACCCTTTACCAAGTATATAGATGCATTAATTAAATAAGAGATATTGTGGTATCCCAACATAATCCTGTCCATCATGGAGCAATCTTCAACTTCACCTGCAACTAACAATGCTATAAGAGGGGCTGAGCAAAGCGGTAACATAGCCAAACAACAGTTGCTAGAAAGGGTGAAAAGGTTAGAGGCTGACATGGCAATATGGGAGGCATGGTAAACAAGTGATAGATAGCGCAGCTTAGCGATAGAATGAAGCAACTAGCAAGCAAAGATAGAAGTGATATCGAGGGTAATGGTCATCTTGCCTGAGATCCCACAAGGAAGAAGAACGAGTCCATGAAGAAGACAAACGGACATAGTCGAAAGAATCCTCACAACTCCAGAACGAAACCGAAGCTAACGAGAGAAGCAAACCGGAAAGAAACAAACAACATGGTAAATGCACAAGCATAAACATGGCATGATGCACATTCAAGTATGATGCATGTCCGGTTTAATGATTCATGGCATGGCAAAGTACAACAAACAATACTAAAAGTTAAGTGGAGGTCAATATGCAACGAGTTGCATATTGACAAAACACCACATTGACATATTTAGCTTAATCTCATTTAAGTTACCAAACAATATTAAATGTTGTTAAACATGGCAAGAGGTGAAGCATAATTAAACTACCTATCTAGGCAAGTTTAAATGAGACCGGGAACAACAAACAACAATTCCGGAAAAACGTCATGTGCTTATTATGAATTTGGTACTATTCTGCCCTAAACCATATTTTAATGTTAACAATAAAACAAAGTGCACCATGTTAATCTATGCATTTTTCCACCTGTGGGGACCCCGACTCATAAGTCGAGATCACCGAATGCACGTATACAGTGATCACAGAGATCAATGCTCACTGAACACACAGAAGCTGAATAACAAGAGTCTTACATCCATACATACCGTTTTACACAAGTAGGACCATTATGGTCAATTCTTGAGTGTGTCATCGCAGCGGAAATCTTCAATAACAACTTGGACTCATGCCATCTGCCTTAACCCTACAGGCATTCTGACTGGGAAGCGTCCTAGCTCGCATGTTCGTCACCGAAGTATTCTTCATCATATCCCGTTCTTTCATGTCTGGCCAATAAAATAACCAGTGGCAAGCCAATGAGTACTTTGAATGTACTCGCAAGCAACGCATGTTTTGGTTCAAGATACAACAATGCATGATATAGGTAAATTTTTGCAGAAAGCTAGTTTTGAGTGCAATGACATGTTCAACAACTTGTAAGACATGCGTCAAGACAATTCAAGTAACCATGAGGACAGGTTACAGGTATCAACATAAATAGAGTGGGCACCAACCCATCTCAATCACGTCATGTCCTTTGACTTGACCCAAGTAGTTATCCGAACACCCACACTGGTTTGTAAACTTTGGACATAGTTTAAGCAGCATCACCCAACTGTCCTTGACCATGGACACGGCTATTCGAATAGTTTTACACTCTGCAGAGGTTGCACACTTTACCCACAAGATCCGGGGAACTTCCGTGTCATCCACGACCCGCGATACCTCAAGTACCCGGGGTAAGCACCCGATCACTACCTTTCCCTAGATGACACTATCAAGGAGTCCACTCGTTGTTCCGTATCCTCACGATGTACATCGTACGAGACTCACTCGAGATCGTAACATCCGAGAGGGGACACAACGGTGTATCCAGTGCCCTGTGAAAATAGTCATGGCCACCCTACCTGGCACGACCCCGTCCCGAGAGAGCGCACCAACAACTCTCCCATCACTAGTAATGCAGGCTCCAAGCTAGTGTCGGTCTAGTTAATCAATAATGCCCTTTCCCATATAAGGGTAGAGTGGTTGCGCATGTAAGGTTGGTACAGTCGACAAATCTTAAATCTAATCCGTTTTCGAAAACAACACACACAATTGCCTCGGTACACCACTTCGTCATCAAGTGATTACCCATCTCATCATCTCCCTCGGGCATAAGTGGCACCCTACGGTGTTTTTGAAAAGTCTTTTGAAAATACTTTGTCTCCTTCATCATGCATACTCCCGTCCCTTTTGCGTAGCATCTACTTTAGCATCCTATCTACTCCCACCGGCATAACCCTCATAAGAAGGTAGGGTCATGCACAATGCAAGTATCAACGAGGAAGTACGGTGGCAAACCATCAAAGTGGTTACTACCTCATCATGATTCCGTTGAAACAACAATATGGTGCTATATGACATGCATAAAAAGGGTTTCATAGACATGGTCAAAGGGCTGCTTGCCTGTTCTAACAAAGTCTTCGAGGTCTTCAAATATCTCTGGTCCAACTCCGAGCATTTCGTCTACTTCGTCAACTATCGTCGAAAGCAACCATAATAAGCAACACAACAAGGCAGGAAATAAAAGTGCTCTAAAAATATGAGTTGGACTTTTCTAGGATACCTCTAGTCATATGAGGGATGACCAAAGTGGTTTCATTAGGATTTGATCAATGGACATCTCTGAACATTTCAATATGATGGAATCAAGGGTTTATGGATTTGCAAGAAGTGTACAGAAATATATTTTTGAAAAATGAGCAAAGGCACCCATTTAGAAAATCATGATTTTAGAAGCATCTGGGAGTTGGTTTCACTGGATTTGGAGTTCAAATGAATTGCCTATGAATTTGCAAAGTTGACAAATATGAAGAAATGGCTCATTATTTTATGTGGTACAGAAAGTATTAAGAAAAAATGTTCATAAACTAAGTTATGAACTTATAAACATTTAGGAATTTGAGTCATGGCATTTGGATCAATTTTGAGCTCTCTGTGATTTTCTAAAGTTCATCACAGAAATGGAAAATGCAGTTTTGATAAATATTTCTGAAGATAAAGTTTCTGGAAAAATGTGCAAATAGCACCATGTGATAGATCATGACTTGTGGATCCCCTAGAAATTTGAATCATCAAATTTGGAGTTGATTTGATTATTTAGGTGCTTTTGAAGTCTACTAGGAAAAAGAAAAAGGAAAAGGGGGCTTTACCCTTATCATGCGCGCAAGGCGAGAGATAGGCAGCAGGACGGCCTAGCTGCTCGGCCGCGCGCGCGCTGTTGACGCAGGAGGCGCACTCCCGGGATTACGCCTTCCCCGAGCGAAGGCGGTGGCAGGCAGAGCCCGTCTCCACTTAACGGGGCGGGGCGAGGCCCACTAGTCAGTGGCTCGGCCTTGCTGGCTGACCGACATGCGGGGCCCAGCTGTCGGGTTCGTCCCCCCCCCTCCGCTCGAACAGATCAGCAGAAGGAGAGACTTGTCGTCGCTCGCGCCAGCGACCCAGGCATCCTCCGGCAACGTTCCACCCACCTGCGTGGTCAGAGTGAAGGGGCACATCCATTCATGGGTCACACACATGCCGGAGAGGACCAGGTCAAGGAGAACGCCGACCATGGAGGACGTGGCCGATGGTGATGATGGGCTCGGCACCTTGGCCTTCGGGAGGAGTAACCGGGGCGCGGGAGAGCTCCGATGGGGCTCTGGGGGTGCAAAGATACCCATATATGGACAGGAGGGGGCTCGGGCGTCGAGGATTTATGCGATGGCCAGCGGCTCGGCTGCGGCCATGGGCGAGGCTGGAGGGCGCGCGAGGAGGAATGGGATGGCCTGGGTGGTGTACTGGAGATAGAGGGAGCAAATGGAGCAGCGAGGAGGGCATGGAACAGCCTTAAGTAGTGAGGCCAGGTGCGCCGTAGGCGGAGCTCACGGCCATGGCCTGGGGCATCGCCAAAGGACATACCGGCACTTTGGGGCATGTCTGGGGCGCTTGTGGTCGTGGTCCAGGCCGAGGGAAAAGGAGAGGTGGAGCGGGGCGAGCTCCTGGCGGAACCCGAGCTCGCGCGCCCACTGGCCGAGCCGGCGGTGTCGGGCACAGGCAGCGGGGGGTGAGAGAGAGGCAGAGAGGAGGGGGCCAGCAGGGCTGTCATGGTGCGGACGTCGAGGGCCTCGACTGGCACGCTGGGGCGGCCCGAGGTGGCCGGATGTGCTTGGTAGGGGGCGGCTACAGTGCGGGAGCGCACTGTAGCACGCTCCAGAGCGTGCAAATGGCCGGCATGCTATTTTTTGGCAAAGTGGGCACGGCCAAGCATGTCTGGTAGCCCTAGGGAGGAGTAAAGAATGGGGGAGGGGCATTGGATTCCCTGGGTGGCCATTGGAGTGAGGAGGGAGGTGAGGAAGAGGGGTGCAAGGGCTGTCCAGAGAGGTAAAAGAGGTGGTTTCACCCCTCAATTATTGATCTGAGATGCAACCATTGCTACTGGAGGTAGAAGAGGACTTGGAGGGGCTGTGGTAAAAAGTGGAGGCCATGGAGAAGAGTGGAAGAGGTCAAAGTAGTTGTTTTGGTAAAGTGGCAGAAGGTGTTTGTTTATGGTTTGGACAGGTAAATGAATTCCATTTGGCATGAGACTCCACAGGGTGAAATGGCACATATAATTAGGGCCTTAAACCCATTTTGAGCTTATTTGGAAAAGGTTCACAATGTAACTTTTGTAAACCCTAGAAATTAGCATAAATGAGTTTTCCAAGATCTAGACATGCAAAACTATTCTCCTTGATTCACCACTTGGTTCAGTGTCATAATTTGAGGTTTTGAACATGTCCACAAAAGTTGAGATCAAAAGGAGAAAGTTGCCAGTGTAGAGTTGTTCAAATTTGGTTCTGGACAGGAAGGATTTTGGGGCCCCTTGATCAGGTTAACTTGTTCTCCAACTTGTGCCACTTGGTCCAGATGAATAATTAGAACATTTGAGCATGTTCACAAGGTTTGAGAATATTTGGAAATGTTTGGCAATGTAAAGTTGCTCAAACTTCAAAATGGTCAGAAATAGTTTTGAGGGGATTTCATGGGGTTATACTATTCTCCATGACATGATACTTGTCAAGATCATCAAACATGTCATAGGTGACATGCTAGAATTTTCTTGGAATTTTTGGAGAATATTTCCTTTGTAAATATTTCAAAAGCTTGAAATATCCAGAAAGGGTTTTTGAGGGATTTGACCAATATTTTGAACATGACCATGTGTTCAAACTCTTATATATGGACAATATATGTCCACTGAGTTTCCCTAGGTTTTAGTCAAATATTTTTGAAACAATAAAATGATTTTTCCCTAATAAAGGCCATTTCTGGCCTTAAGAAAAAGCTTTTAAATAAAATAGGAAAATAACTTTTAAAATTATATTTTTGTGGTTTATGGGAGTCCTACATCTAATAGGATTCAAATATATTTTTGGAAAGATTTTTCTGCCCTTAATTAAGTACTTGCAGTGCAAATCTCAATTCAGGGGTTTTTGGAAAACTAGTTTTTGAAAATACTATTTGGCCAAATTATTTTTGTAAGAAATTATTTTTATGTCCTATACACATGGCATGATCATTGGTCAAGGTTTTTGGATCAAGGGGAAGGAGTATAAGGGTTGGAGAAATTATTTGATTTTTAGAGCACTTGCAAATAGCAGTCAAACATTCGATCAAAGCAAAGACAAAACACTCAAAAGTTTTTGTCAAACCACATTTTAGCATGATTTATTGACTTATGTGTTGTGGCATGAAAATCAGGGTGTGACACCACCCCATTTTCATGTAAAGTTTATTAAATTCGGAGCTACGGTTAATTAGATACGAAATAAATCATTTTAACATGGCATTTATGCAAAATAATAGCAAACAACAAGTTAAACATTTTAAACATGTATGAAAGCAGCATATTATGAAACTAGATGAAATTATAAGCATTTAACATATATAAATTATTTACATATGATGCATGATTAATTAGTTATTATGTGCAAGAACACTAGGGGTTTTTCTGCCAAACTGCACATCTCTGGATAATTAGTAAATCGCTCCGCGGGAAAAAAACATGAGTCGGGCCGAAACTGGTTGGCCCAACAATGCACAGGGCAACAGTGGCTGGGCTGAGGCTCACCAGAGGGTCTTGGGCCAGCGGATCTGGTGGGCTGGGGTGGCTGAAGGGGCGCGGCTGGGCCTGATCTGGAGACAACGGCGCGGTCAACGCGAGTGGGAGGCTGGGCGCGCTGTCCAGACGAAGTTGGGGACGAAGGGGGAAGCAGAGGCACGGGACTGCGATGGCGCTGGTGGCCTCCAGCGAGCTGAGGAGGTCCTTCGGTCGAGAGGCACGTGAGGATAGCGAGGAGCTCGGGCACGGGCGTTTAGGAAGGAGCTCCGGTGTGGCGGCGCTGGCAAGGCCAGATCCGGACATGGGCAGGGGGATCCAGGCGACGGAGGTAGCAGAACGGCGGCGAGGTCGACCTGTGTCTGGGACAAGGAGAGAGACTGCAGGTTAGAGGGAGAGATGGAGAAGGAAGAAGGGAAGGAGGGAGAAGAGAAGAGATGGAGAAGGAAGAAGGGAAGGAGGGATGGACGCGAGGCTCAACTGGGGGTCAACGACGACGGCGCATGACAGCGTCGGGCATGGGGTACGTTGCAGAGAAAGCATGGAGGCATCAGTGTCATCTCCCTCACGGATACAGGCGCGCGGCGGTGCAGACCTCGTCGGGCACGAAGGATGGAGCTAGATCGAGGCAGAAGAAGGCCCCGGGCGGCCATGGTGACGAGGGGCTCGTGCTCCTGGACGAGAGGACGCTTGGGCCTCGGGAACAGAGGAGGTGGCGGAGGAGGCTTCGGTTGCTGGTGGCAGGTTCATGCACTGGAGGAGCTCCTCTCATCGGGCGCTCGGGTGTGAGGTGATCAGGAGGAGGCTGCCGGTCTTGGGGCGTTACACATCCATATTGCACTTGTATCACCATCTCTTCGCAGAACTAGTACCTATACAATTTACCATTGTATTGGGTGTGTTGGGGACACAAGAGACTCTTTGTTATTTGGTTGCAGGGTTGTTTGAGAGAGACCATCTTCATCCTACGCCTCCCATGGATTGATAAACCTTAGGTCATCCTCTTGAGGGAAATTTGCTACTGTCCTACAAACCTATGCACTTGCAGGCCCAACAATGTCTACATAAGAAGGTCGTGTAGTAGACATCAGGGGACACGATGTTTACCCAGATTCGGCCCCCTCGATGGAGGTAATACCCTACTTCCTGCTTGATTGTTCTTGATGATATGAATATTACAAGAGTTGATCTACCATAAGATCGTAGAGGCTAAACCCTAGAAGCTAGCCTATGATTACCATTGTTCTTGTCCTACAGACTAAACCCTCCGGTTTATATAGACACTGGAGGGGGCTAGGGTTACATAGAGTGGGTCACAGAGAAGGAGATCAACATATCCGAATTGCCAAGCTTGCATTCTACGCAAAGGAGAGTCCCACCCGGACACGGGACGAAGTCTTCAATCTTGTATCTTCATATTGTGAGATGATGACTTTGATGAAGACTTTGAAGAAGACTTTGAGGATTTCTTCTTCTTCTTATCGTCAGAATCATATTCCTTGATTTTCTCATTCTTCTTAGTTTTCTTGTCCCATTGTGGACACTCAGAGATTTAGTGTCCTGGCTTCTTTCATTTGTGGCGTGTTCTCTTCTTATGGTCACGAGAGGAAGCCTCATCATTTCTTGAGCTGGATCTTGAAGACTTTCCAAAGCGATTCTTTTTGGAGAACTTCTAGAACTTCTTCACGAGCATTGCTAGCTCCTTTCCAATGTCTTCGGGATCCTCAGAACTGCAGTCAGATTCTTCTTCAGATGAGGAAATGGCCTTTGCCTTCAAAGCACGGGTTTGGCCATAGTTGGGGCCATAGATGTCTCTTTTCTCAGATAGCTGGAACTCATGTGTGCTGAGCCTCTCAAGTATATCAGATGGATTGAGATATCTAAAGTGAGGACATTCTTGTATCATCAGTTCCAAGGTGTCAAATGAGTTGTCAAGTGATCTCAGAAGCTTCTTTACTGTTTCATGCTTGGTGATCTCAGTGGCGCCAAGAGCGCGAACCTCATTAGTGATACTAGTGAGGCAATCAAACATGAGATGGACATTTTCATTGTAATTTCTCTCGAAGCGGTTGAAGAGATTGCGAAGAACATCGGTCCTTGAGTCTCTCTGAGTTGAGACACCCTCGTTGACCTTGGACAGCCAGTCCCAGACTAGCTTCGCAGTTTCCGGTGCACTCACACGGCCATACTGTCCTTTGGTCAGATGACCACAGATATTGTTCTTGGCGGTTGAATCCTGCTATGCGAACCTCTTGACATCAGCAGCGGTGACACCTTCACTGACCTTGGGAATGCCTATCTTGACGACATACCAGAGGTCAATGTCAATGGCTTCAAGATGCATGTGCATCTTATTCTTCCAGTAAGTGTAATCAGTGCCATCGAAGACTGGGCACGCAGCGGAGACTTTGATTATCCCTGCAGTTGACATAGATAAAACTCTAGGTGGTTAAACCAAATCACACAAAGCAAGGGAGTACCTTGCTCTGATACCATTTGAAAGTGCTAGTTATTGACTAGAGGGGGGTGAATAGGCAATTTTTATGGAAGTCTTCAAAAGATGAGGTCTTTGAAGACAAACTGTTAAAATGAACCTATATGATATGCAGCGGAAGATGATCTATACTAGACAAGCCATAGTCAAGTGAGTAGTATAGTGAAAGTATGATGACTAACAGCAGCTAGGTAGTATGGATCATAATGGAAGGTAGTATGAAGCCAAAGAAGTAATAGTCGTCACATAGTGAAGTCAATCAGACGAGGCAAGTAAGGAATGACTTCATGAAGATGAAATGAAATGTAAATGAGGAAAGGGATATAACCAGTAGCTTCGTGAAGACAAGAATTTGGTAGACCAGTCCCAGTTGCTGTGACAACTATATGTCTGGTTAGGGAGGCTGAGATTGAACTTAGAAGATTGTGTCTTCACCTTATTCCCTTGAGCTAAGTACACCCAGTCCTCACCCAATCACTCTGGTAAGTATTCAATGTAGACTTCCAAAACTTCACATACTGCATTCACCGGGGATCCATGATGACTCTTGGACCCTCTGAACGCGATGCCTAACCGGCTGGAGGATGCACAACCCTCAAGTGTAATAAGTCTTCAGGTCACGCAGACAGAAAGACATCAGTGATGCCTAACACTCTTTGGCTCTAGGTGTTTTGGGCTTTGTCCTTGCAAGTATCTCTCTCTCAAAGGCTTCGTAGGTGGGTTGCTCTCCAACGACAAAAGCCATGCACGAACTCTGACCAGCCACCAAATTATAGTGTAGGGGGTGGGCTATTTATAGCCAGGAGACAACCCGACCTGATAGTCCGAAATGACCCTAGGTCACTAAGGAACCAACACGTGTCTAACGGTCAGATTTCAAACACATGCGGCAGCTTGGCTTGGGCTACAAGCAAAGCTGACTCATCCAACTCTGGATAAGATTTGCTCTCATTGTCTTTGCTCGAAGACATAGGATTTTGGTTGAGCATCACTTCAGTTATCTGACTTTATTCACTTGGACCCCACTTAATAGTACGGTGGTTTCTATGACTCAATAAAGAAGAAAAGGAAACTACGAAACAACTATGTCTTCTCACTCCATAGTCTTCAAGTGAATGTCTTCATAGGTCATAATCTTCATCGTGATTGTCTTCACGAACCACCATTGTCTTTAATAAATTCATACTTTTTTCGGGGTCATCTCTAGTAGGTAAACCGAATCAGTAAGGGACTACTACCTATCTTATCCTGCAATTCTCAAAAACACGTTAGTCCCTCAACCAATTTTGTCATTAATACTCCAAAACCAACTACGGGTGGCACTAGATGCACTTACAGTTTGTCATAATAGGTTACGTTTTTTTCATGCATGTACATCCATGACGATTTTATGACAGAATCAAGATAGTCATACATGTGATGTCGTAGAAGTGTTCCATGACAATACCAAAATTATCATCACGGAAGTGTCCACTTCCATGACAATAAATTGTGTGTCATGGAAGTGCTTTCGTCAAGGGTAACCGGCACATTTCTTCCACCGTAACGGGTCGCCGTTAAGCTATAGGGTTCCGGTTTGGATCCGATAACCCGTCAACAGCCTGGACCAATGGGATTTTCCACGTGCGAAATCATCGTTGGCTGGAGGAAACACGTGTCGGCTCCTCGGTGGGCCAGATGACGTCCGTCCAATGGAGGATACATGCCTATGATATGTCGACATGTGGAAGGGCCCAACAAAGGCCCATATAGGTTAAGCAGGCCGGCCCAGTCAAAGGCCCATAGTATTTACTCAGGTACTAGTGGGCTATCCCAATAACGGCATGTTTAAATATGGCCCATTTACGACCCGAAGTGAGATCTGGCCCGTTAATTGTTCGCCGAATATTTGGGCCCAATTATGGCATAGTGACATTTCGGCCTGTTAGAGGCCCGATGTAGACATGGACCCATTTCAGCCCGGTGTGTCTTTCGGCCCGGGAATGGCCCGCTCTGCCCATGGGCCAAATTTGGTCTGACGCGACATCCGGCCCTCTAACGGCCTGCGATAAAGGTGGCAACAGTTCAGCCCAACGTGACTTTGGGCCTGTTAAAAGGCATGTCGTATAATTCGGCCTGGTGATGCCTCTACTAAGCTTTCGGCCTCTTAAAGGCCCATGATATGAGTGGCCCAATGAAGGCCCTAGATATGTTTCGGCCTGGTAATGGCACGTCATATAACTGGGCCAAAAATGGCCTTGTCTACATTCCAGCCAGCTGAAGGCCCATCGACGACTAGGGAAAAATAAGGCCCAACATGCATTTCGGCCTGCTAAAGGCCCATGGTTTCTTCTGCGCCATAACAGACCAGCCGAATATTTAGCATGTTAATGGCCCAATGCTACATGGGCCCAACTAAGCGCTGGGTCCACTAAAGGCCCAACTAAACTATGGGCCGAATATAGGCCCATGTAAGTTTTGGGCCTAGATCAAAGTGTGAAGTCCCCAATGGCCTTTCAGGCCCAAGAAAGTTGCAGGCCGGCACAATTGTGGCCCACTAAAAAGCAGGCCCGTTAGAGGCAAATGTTTCAGCCTGGTCAACTACATCAGATTTTCTTCATTTTTTAGATAGCGAATGATGGCAGTAACTAGTAGGAATTAAGAACAAACCTACTCTATACAATAAACAAATTATGACATAGTAACTTAGAATAAACCTACACTGTACAATAAAGAATTTATGGTATATTAAATCCACTAGGCATCGAAGTTCGCCACTAGTGATCATAAAGCGCAACAAAGAAGCAGATTACAAAAACTGGGCACCATTGCAGCGTAAAAAAATAATATTGAACCAAGACCACTTCCAAGACAATTCAAGAAAGGTTAGCCTTGCGCGGGAACTGCTGCTCAAGCTGCTAAGCAAGGCTGTGACACCGGCCTAGCATGTCGATCATAGCTTCCAGGTGTAGCTGTTTAGAAATGAGGTTCTCCGCAATCATTCTTAGAGACAGGACTTCAAGTTGAAGTTGAGTTGCGGAATGCCTTTCTACTAGAACTTGGGACTGAAGAATTCGAACTGATTCAGATAGCGAATTCTGTGAGCTTGTGTGACTTCTTGTCTCAAGTAAATTGAATACTGCATCAAGACAAGACTTTGGGGTTGTCGCGCTATCTTCAAGATTTTTTTCCTTCTTTGCTACAACATATGTTGGGTTTGTGTCACAGCCTTCAGCAGACTTGTGCATGTCATCCGGCATATCACCCTGAAACAAGCAGAGAGATGACAGGTTTCGCACATGTATAAACAAAGATGATAACTGTGCTGTCGATCACATCCAATTTCAAATTAGAAAATAAAGAGTAAGTTCAAAATATCAATAGCATAATTTGGCATTGTTCATAATGCGGGGAGCTTCACCACACTACTGGATTACCATGTCAACATAACAAGCATAGATGAAGGGCAAAGACCATCATTATATCTATTTTGGTTAATGTGCATGCCATGTTGTTCATATCGTCAGCCACATCAGTAAGATAAAATAGGAGATGACAAGGTGCAAACGTGGGTTGCTTCACCACACACTAGATTATAGATCCGTAAAAAAGCGTACATATAGGGATTATTGAGTAATGTGCATGGTATGAATATGGAATTTGGTTTTACAACTAAAACTTGGAACTTACAGTTGTTGCGAACATGCATTTTGATAGAAACAACAAACTAAACAGCAGTTAACGGTAGGGAGTATGAGAAAATTAAACAGCAGTTGAGGATAAAGGCTTTAAAAGGACCGACTTACATTAATAGTTAACACCGGCTTTATAATGTCCTTCTCCATGTCAAGGGAAGGATAACTCAAGAATTTCAGCACATAATCTTCTTCATAAGCATTGCTTGTACTCTACATTTTGTAGAGAGTAACTATAGATATGATAATACTAGAAGGGATAGAGGATAATGAAGATAAGATGTAGATTGATGCTACATAATCAACTACCAATCCCTAGAATTACAAGCATTACATGACAAAATGTACTGACAAGAGCAATAGGCTACACTTCTGCATTGGCATTGCCTGTGTATTCAACTTTTTGGTAAGATTAAATATAGATATGATATTTTTTTTAGTAAATGGTGGGCGAGGGAGATAAGATGCAGAATGCTACACAATGAACCAATCCCTCTTCCCATAATATAACAATGTTTTAAACACTTGTGTACTGTACGAAATGTTCTTATATTATGGAACGGATCTTATAAGCATTGGTTTTGATTCTAAATTTATGTAAGAGTCCATACGGATCTTATAATGGCCACCAAATGGACGATAACAAGGCTAACATGTGCAGTGATGCTACATAATCAACCAGCTGTGAAAGTAAGTACGGTCATACAGTGCAAGAGGTACTCACAAGAGCAATGGAGTGTGCAGTATAGTTGCGAGATTTTGTGGTCCCATGAGAATGAATGTTCTTTTGCAAACATTTTTTGTACAAGTGAGATGGTAAGGTACATGCAGAAATGTAGTTCAAGTTTTGATGTGATATCATAGACAATACCTTATGCTGTAGACGAGACCAATGTGTAACAAGATTATTCAAGTTACTATCTAATAAATGTAGCACCGGAGACTTTACAGAAACTTCATTTAGAGGCTTGCATCGAAGTGTGCTTGCCTTAGGTAGGAACGATACTTCATGAACGAGTGCTTGAAAAGCGCAACCAACCCTTGCTCGTCTTGACTATCCAGTTTGGTCCTCGCCTATTTAAAAAATGAAATCTTGTGTCTTCTGTCAGCAGAAACATATGCAATAATTACCATGAATAACATTAGTACATTACTTACATGTAAGTTTCTGAGGAAGACTGGAATTGTTCTATGTTTGCGGTATAATATTTCCATGAAGGAAAGATGCGCACAAAGTTCCTGACAACAATATAAGCTTGGTCTTCTAAAGTGGGAAGAAATGGAACAGGGGTCCTATTTGCTGCAATTGGGGCTCTCTCTCATTCAGAAAGGGATTTGGCAACTGGATTTGGTGTACACTTTGTTGGAATGGGGATTTTGCGTTGTAGAGGGGGTGCTATGTCAACTGGCATCATCATACTATTTGCTGCAGTTGGGGTTTGCTGAGTTGGGGCATGAAAGACGACTAGTGTAGTAGGGCTAGAGTCTACAAGAGTTGGGTCCATATTTTGTGTGTCAAGTGATATTGCAACTACACCTAATGGGCTATTTGATTTATCAGGTGTCACTACCTTTTCCAAATACTTTGCTCGTGCTCCTCTATGATCAGCAATTTCCCTCTTCCTTTTGAGCGTCTGATACACAAGAACAACATTTGAATGGTTAAATATGGTATGATGGCAGATGGAATATGTACTGAAAATGGATAGGCAGGGTGTATTCACATACACGATGTTTAAACTAAATTCGCTAATGGCAGTGCAACAAAGTAGAAGCAATGCAAAGCATCAGTTGCAAGATATGTGCGACCAATATAACCTTGGAAAGTTAGAGCAAGCATCTTGATGGGTGAATAAGATAGGGCATCTGCCTCTAACTCCTCCACTAGGGACACTGGTACGCGTCGGTGCTATACAAACGGTTTTAAACCCCTTTCCGCGACAGCATTTGGAACTGTCGCCAAGTGAGTGTGGGCGATAGGGGGTCCTTACCACATGACCCAAAAACCGTCGGGGATATGGAGCCATGATCCAGAGGCCTTGCAAAACATAATCGTGTGTGATGCAACACACACTGAATTCTTTGGCACGTGTAGTATCGGTGATTAAATGTTTCTAATGACGCTGTGAAACCAAACGGTGTGTCATAATGAACCGTTTGGGAAACAGTATGTAAGGCACACGGGCCAACATATGAACTGTGTGCAACATGTGCCCTGTCACACACGAGTTTTCTATGGAACCCTTCGTCCATGCAACACTCCATCGCACACATTCCAACATTTACCTACTGCGATAATGTTCTATCACAAACGGTTCAGGAGCACCTTCACTCACATACAAGTGTTGCAGACTGTTTGTGATTTGTTGTGTATCACCGACGGTTGCGGCTAGAGTGACGTGAGCTTTTCGTTTGGGATCCCAAACATTTCCTGAAAAAATTACGACTGGGATTGTATTTTACATTGGGAACGGTTTACTCCGAGTTCTCGTGTGCGATAACTTGATATCACAAACGGTTTCGGAGAGCCTACGCACACGTAGTAGCGCTGCAAATCATTTGCGATCTGTTGTGTATCACCGACGGTTCCGCTATGATTGACATATGCTTTCCTATGTGGATCACACACTCATTTAGTTGAACCGTGTGCGGAGTAATTTCCAGGTTAAAACAAAAACATCCCATTTCAAATCGACATGCAAAAAGCAAATTTGCCACAATATTCAATTGAACAAATAAACAAAAATATCCTATTTTGAATCGGCGCATGTAAAGCAAATTGGCCATAATATTAAATTGAACAAATAAACAAGAATATCCATTTTAAATCGGCACACAAAAAGCAAATTCGCCACCATATTCAATTGAACAAATAGTGTCCACTGGAAGAACATTCATCAGATTTCGCAACAATTGCAATTGAACATATGTGTAACACCCCGGATTCGATGCGCCAGGTGTCCGTCAGTTATTCGCCGTGTTGCCATGTCATTTGCTTGCGTGTTGCACTTTGCCATGTCATCTTATGCATTTCATATCATGTCATCATGTGCTTCTCATTTTGTATTCGTGATCGTTTCATGCATCCGAGCATTTTCCCCGTTGTCCGTTTTGCAATCCGGCACTCCTATGTCCTCCGGCGTTCCCCGTTTGTATCTTGTTGTGAGTGGGTGTCAAACATTCTCGAAATGGACCGAGGTTTGCCAAGCAGCCTTGGTATAGCACCGGTAGACCGCCTGTCAAGTTTCGTGCCATTTGGAGGTCGTTTGGTACTCCAACGGTTAACCGGGTAACCATAAAAGCCCCCTTCTCTTTGCAGCCCAACACCCCCTTCAAAGTGGCCCAAAACCCACCAAACTCCCCTCCATGCTCTCGGTCGTTCGATCCCGATCGCGTGGCCGAAAACCGCTCCTCATTTGGACTCTCCTCGCTCCCTCTACCTATATAAACACCTCCCCCTCAAAAATCCCGGTCTAACCCTAGATACAACCCCTCCCGGCACCACCGGACGGGTCTCCACCGCGCCGGACATGTTCGTCCCCGCCGGCCACCTCACTCCAACGAATCGGAGGCCGCCACGTCAGCCTCCGCCATGCCCCGCCCACTCAACCGCCGCCACGAGTCCCCCTCCTCTCTCCGCCGCCGCGCCGGCCCACTCGGCCCGCCCCGGCCCCGCGGGCCCAGCCGCCGTCGCCGTCGGGCCCGAGGAGCCCGCTCCAGCCCCGCCGCCGTCCGCCACCAGTGCCGGCGCCGCTCCCCATCGGCGACCTCCGCTGGCGCCTCCCCTCGCTGCCCAGCGACCTCACCGGCGTCGCTGCCCGCACCCGCCGGGAGCCGCCTCCCGCGCCCCGAGCTCGCCGCGCCCCGCCTCCGGCACCTCGCCCCGCCGTCCCGAGCGCCGCCAGGGACCGCCGCCAGCGATCCACCCCGCCGCTGCGTTCCTCCAGTGCCGCCTCACCGGCCCCGCGTCTCTCCGCTGCCGCACCAGCTCGTCGCCGGCCGGATCCAGCCAGATCCGGTCCGGGGCCTCCTCGCCGTCGCCTCCCCGGCCTCCTTCGACCTCGTCGGAGCTGCAGCCGCCGCCCGGGTCCCGCCCCGGCCTGATCCACGCCCGGACCCGACCCGCTCTGCCTCCTCGCCCGATCCGCTTCGTTTTTTTTCGCGGGGTAAAAATCTCTCTAAGTCCCAGATTTTTGACATTATCATGCCATGTTCATCGCATCGTAACTCTGCATTCGTAGCTCCGTTTGGTGTGTGTAATATGTAAAATTGTTCATCTCGACGAGTACATCACTTCATTACATTGCATCATTTTCATTTGAGCTCACCTTGATGCACGAAATGTTGTTGGAAGAGTGTATGTTGATGTTAATCTGCTGGAACTGTTATAACATCCTCATTTGTTATTTTTGCCATGGTTGATGTGTGCATCCTATGAGCATGAGCTCTACATGTTTTTTGATCTATGCCATGCCATCTTTCCAGAGGTGCCATTCATGTATTTTTGTGAATCTTATACTGAGTGCATCAAGCTTGTTAACTAGGGTACTTGCTGTTGCTGTTTTCCTGACTGATTCTGTTATATTTTGTTGCCATGTAAACCTGCTGCTACAAGTCATTTTGTGCATTATTCTGGAGATGTTCGCTAAGGATGAATTGTTATACATGTCATGCTCTATCCATTCATGCCCTTGGTTGGAATTATATCCTGTTGTAGCTTGTTGTTATCTTGCTCCAAACTTGCTAAATAATGTTGTTGTCATCCTGTTAACATGAAGTTCAGTTTTGGCCATGTGTTTTGCTAGTGATCCATGCACCTTATGAACTTGTTCTTGCCATTCTTAGCTTCATAAACATGTCTTCTTACTGTTGGTTGCCTTTCCATTCCATGTATTGCTCTGTGGTGAGTGGTTCAAGCACACCAACATGCCTACTTATTGTTGTTCCTGTCATGTATGAATCTGTCATATAACTTGCCATGTTTACATGGGTGCCATCATATCTTTTGTGCCTTTCTGGCTCATGGTCAGTAAGGGTCTTTTGTTCTATGCAATTAGTAGATTCATGCCATGCATTTGTTTGCCATGATAAGTTCCTGTAACATGTTGATTGATAGCTCTAAACATTGCAACCTGATGTTATTTCCTGATAAGTCTGAAACTGTTATTATTTGCAATCTTACCATGTGTGTTTGAGCATGTTCTAGTGATTTCTGGAGATAGCTCAGTGTTCATGTTTTGTTATGCTTTACCTTTACTTCATGCCCATGCCTTTTTTTATTATGTTGGGGTCCTGTTGCATATTGTTTTGATGCTTGCAATATGCCTAGTTGCTGTTTTGGACAGATTGTTGCTATAACTTGTATAGAGTGCATGTGTTGAACCGTTGCTCCGTTTTGAGTGTGCTCTATATGAAACTTGCTTGATTTTGCATGTAGCTTCATATTACCATGTTGCATCCTTGTTTTGGTCTGTTTGCATGATCTTTGTGTGTATTTTGCATCAATGCCATGCTTAACTTGTTTTGCTCATATCTTGTAGGCCGTAGCTCCAAATCAAATGAACTTTATATGAAACTTGACTAGAATTTCGTGTAGATTCTCTTGGTGCATCTTAACTTGCTGTTTAACAACTTCAACTTAATGTTTATGCAGTTCTGGACCAATTTCAAAATATGCATATGAGGACTTACCGGAATTGTTATATGTTGTTCCCAGCCTCATTCAAACTTGCCTTGATGTGTTGTTCTTATTTGCATCATCTCTTGCCATGAGTAGCTTCATGTAGCTTTGTCATACATCATGCCTGTTGTGCATCATGTCTTGTCTATGTGTGGTGTGTTTACTATGTTGTGTGCTTCTTCTCGATAGTTCCCGTTTCGTTGCGATCGGGAGGATGCGTTCGTCTACGCTTGGTTCGTCTTCGTGGCTTCATCTTCTTCATGCACTCATTCTTCTTCCTAGCGGGATTTCAGGCAAGATGACCGCTACCCTGGATCTCACTACTATCATTGCTATGCTAGTTGCTTCGTTCTATCGCTATGCTGCGCTTCCTATCACTTGTTCTTCAAGCCTCCCAAATTGCCATGAACCTCTAACCTTTGACACCCTTCTTAGCAAACTGTTGTTTGGCTGTGTTACCGCTTTGCTCAGCCCTCTTATAGCGTTGCTAGTTGCAGGTGAAGTTGAAGATTTCTCCATGGTGGACAGGGTTATGTTGGGATATCACAATATCTCTTATAATATTAATGCATCTATATATTTTGGTAAAGGGTGGAAGGCTCGGCCTTATGCCTAGTGTTTTGTTCCACTCTTGTCGCCCTAGTTTCCATCATACCGGTGTTATGTTCCCGGATTTTGCATTCCTAACACGGTCGGGTGATTTATGGGACCCCCTTGACAGTTCGCTTTGAATAAAACTCCCCTAGCAAGGCCCAACCTTGGTTTTACCATTTGCCTCACCACCACCTACCTTTCCCTTGGGAGTAATTAACCCAAGGGTCATCTTTATTTTAGCCCCCCCCCCCCGGGCCAATGCTTGTCTAAGTGTTGGTCCAAACCGAGCGATGTCCGGCGCCCCCTAGGTAACCAGGGTCTATGCCAACCCGACGTCTTGCTCATCCGGTGTGCCCTGAGAACGAGATATGTGCAGCTCCTATCGGGATTTGTCGGCACAGCGGGCCGCTTTGCTGGTCTTGTTTTACCATTGTCGAAATGTCTTGTAAACCGGGATTCTGAGACTGATCGGGTCTTCCTGGGAGAAGGAATATCCTTCGTTGATCGCGAGAGCTTATCATGGGCTAAGTTGGGACACCTCTGCAGGGTATAAACTTTCGAGAGCCGTGCCCACGGTTATGTGGCAGATGGGATTTTGTTAATGTCCCGTTGTAGATAACTTGACACCAGATCCAAATTAAAACGCATCAACCGCGTGTGTAGCCGTGATGGTCTCTTCTCGGCGGAGTCCGGGAAGTGAACACGGTTTCTGGGTTATGTTTGACGTAAGTAGGAGTTCAGGATCACTTCTTGATCATTGCTAGCTTCACGACCGTTCCTTTGCTTCTCTTCTCGCTCTCATTTTGTGTATGTTAGCCACCATATATGCTTAGTCGCTGCTGCAACCTCACCACTTTACCCCTTCCTTTCCCTTTAAGCTTTTCTAGTCATGATACCCATGGTAATGGAATTGTTGAGTCCTCGTGGCTCACAGATTACTACCACAACAGTTGTAGGTACAGGTTTTTGCGATGATCATGACGCGAGAGCGATGTTTGCCTGTTTTGGAGTTCTTCTTCTGCTTCTTCTTCGATCAGGGGATAGGTTCCAGGTCGGCAGCCTGGGCTGGCAGGGTGGATGTCGTTTGTGCTTCTGTTTGTGTTTCATCCGTAGTCAGATGTTGCTCTTATGTAATATGTTGTTGTATTCGTGTGGCGTTGTATGCCTTTTGTATGTATCCCCATCTATTATGTAATGTTGATGTAATGATATCCACCTTGCAAAAGCATTTCAATATGCGGGTCTATCCTTGGTGGGACCTTCGAGTTCCTTTTCGATAGGCTCGCATATTGGGCGTGACAAGTTGGTATCAGAGCCTCGACCGACCTTAGGAGCCCCCTTGATTGATCGTGTAGTTTGGCCATTGTTGAGTCTAGAAGAAAACTGTTTTCGGAGTCTAGTTATATCGGAGAGTAGGAATTCTTTTTACTCCTCTGCCCCTTCGTCGCTCTGGTGAGGTATCTTGACGTAGGTGTTTTGAACTATTCCTCTTCCCCTTCAAATTTTCTTTAGGATCACGCAGTTGGTTTTCCGATCGTTGGTTCTCAGCTCTTTTCATCCGGTTCATCTCTCGCCAACTTGACTCGACCATCTTCATCTTTGCAAGTTCAGTCCTCAGTTGTTTTCTTTTCCCACCCGCCCTCCCTTCTTCTTCTTGGAGCTGGAGTCCATAATCGAGTATCCGTCTTACGCATGCGAAGTCTTTGCTTTCTTTCCTCAATGATTTCAACCGTAGTTTCCTCTTGAAGATATTCGTCGGTTCCCCTTCCAAGTTTCCTTTGTTTTCCCGCCCTCCCACCCTCTTTCTTCCCGGAGTTTGAGTCTGTTTCGACCATCTATTTCATTTGCACGGAGCCTCTTCAGTCTTCCCTCACTTATTTCAACCGGTGAATTATCATCTCGTTTGACATTCTTCATCTCTTTTCTTTCCGGTGGACTTAATTCATGTTTTCCGGGTTGAGCATATTCCTTCCCTCGGCTCAAATATTTCCCTTTGCTCGTTCACCTCTCGCCAGTTTATCCTTCCGGAGTGTTCAAGACATCTCAGGAGATTCGCCTATGGTCGAGTTAATTCGAGGTTGCCACCGCATTCAAAAATTTCAATTGTTCCGGTGTATCATCTATCTCTTCAACATCCTTTTCAACGGTGTTTTTCTCTTTACTGGGCCCTAACCCACAGGTCTTTTCCTAGGATCTTACCTGACTCTTCTAATTCCCCGGAGTTATTCTCAATTCTTTTTCAAGTGTGACGTAGGAATGAACTTCATCAGTCACATGCCTTCTCCAAGATCGCTTTCAAATTCTTTTCATTGTTGGCTCAACCTCTTTGCTTTTCATTATTCCAGAGTTTCTCAATAATTTTGGTGTTGTTTTCCGTCGCCATTTGAAGACCGAAGAAGAGTTTTTTCCTCTAAATCTTGTCCGTTCCCCGGAGATTCGCGGTGCTAGCTCGATGTTATCCTATCAAATTGTTTCAAGTCATGCAAATTCTTTTCATCCATCTGGAGCATTTCAGGAGTTGCTTTCTCTCTCGATCATCCGGAGGCCATCTTTTGGGAAGATTTCTTCGTTCTAAGTTTTCAGATTTGTTCTCCAATTATTCTATATCCGTGCCCTCTCTTTCGTCTCAATATTCTTCTGGTGCTTCGTTCAAGTGTTCTTTAATCAGCTCATGATCTCTTTGTTCTTTTGCATCTAAATCCCCTCAAGCTTATTTGGTTTTCAAATTCTTCCCGGTGATTCATTCGCTTTCATCAGTCATTTTGTATTCTTACGGTGGTTCGTTCAAGATTCTTTTTCCTTGATTATAATATTAATCCATTCGTTCTTTTCAATCCTACCGGTGGTTCATGAAGACATTCTCAAGTTTGCGTTATGCCACTTCTCAATTCTTTTGCAAGAAGAATAAGTAGTATGCAAAACCCATTGCTTGTCATCAATTTAATTTGATGAAGGATAAGCATACAATAAATCTTATTCTTATTTTCATCCAAGTGATTAATCCCTTCCTTCGGAGTTTGTTCTTCATGAATAAATTCTAGTTTCAAGTGTTTCATATTTTCTTTTTCGGAGTTCAAATTTCCTCGACCATCTCGTCGGAACCTCCATCAAAATCATCGCAAGGTTCATCTTATTATTTCATCCTTCATTTTATCTCGTCATCCTTTTGTTACCGGAGTTCTTCATGGTGGTTCTTTATGATTTAATTCATTCTGCAAGAGTTCATCAAGATCTTGTTGGTGGAATTCAAGTATCTTTTCCTTCTCGTATCTCGAATTGCAATTAATTCTCCGTTTTCTTCTAAAGTGGAGTTTTGCATTTCTTCATTCTTCTCAGATATCCAATCATTTTCGCTTGTGGTCGGAGATCACCTCATAATTTTGAGATGTTATCCATAAGTCCACGACAAGCTTATTCTTTTTGTTGTTGATTTTCGCAACAACTTCGTTCAATCCTTCCTTCTTAAGATGCTTTCTATTTCATTCGTGGCACAAGTTGTCATTTCCTTCTACGTTCTTTTCATTCAACTCTTTCAATTCTTTCCGGAGCTTTTTGTGTCGTGTCTTCATCAAGTATCATTCCATCCTCTCAAGCTCGTGTTCTATTCCTCCATGTTTCAGCCGGAGTCCTGCCTAAATCCTTTCAGTCTTATTCGTTTCTTATTTCGTTCTAACCAGAGTGGTTTCATAGTCTATCTGATTCCGTGAGCTTTCGATTCTTGTTATATTCGCCGTTCATCTTTTCTAAACAAGTGCTCTCGACTTTGTTCATCTTTTCTCTTGAATTCTTGTTTCACCTCATCCCTTTTCCCTTCCGTCTCGGTCCTAAGATCTCGGGACAAGATCTCTTGTTAGTGGAGGAGAGTTGTAACGCCCCGAATTCGATGCGCCAGGTGTCCGTCAGTTATTCGCCGTGTTGCCATGTCATTTTCTTGCGTGTTGCACTTTGCCATGTCATCTTATGCATTTCATATCATGTCATCATGTGCTTCTCATTTTGCATTCGTGTTCGTTTCATGCATCCGAGCATTTTCCCCGTTGTCCGTTTTGCAATTCGGCACTCCTATGTCCTCTGGTGTTCCCCGTTTGTCTCTTGTTGTGAGTGGGTGTCAAACATTCTCGAAATGGACCGAGGTTTGCCAAGAGGCCTTGGTATAGCACCGGTAGACCGCCTCTCAAGTTTCGTGCCATTTGGAGGTCGTTTGGTACTCCAACGGTTAACCGGGTAACCGTAAAAGCCCCCTTCTCTTTGCAGCCCAACACCCCCTTGAAAGTGGCCCAAAACCCACCAAACTCCCCTCCATGCTCTCGGTCGTTCGATCCCGATCGCGTTGCCGAAAACCGCTCCTCATTTGGACTCTCCTAGCTCCCTCTACCTATATAAACACCTCCCCCTCCAAAAATCCCGGTCTAACCCTAGATCAAACCCCTCCCGGCGCGACCGGACGCGTCTCCACCGCGCCGGACATGTCCGTCCCCGCCGGCCACCTCACTCCGATGAATCGGAGGCCGCCACGTCAGCCTCCGCCGTGCCCCGCCAACTCAACCGCCGCCACGTGTCCCCCTCCTCTCTCAGCCGTCGCGCCGGCCCGCTCGGCCCGCCCCCGGCCCCGCGGGCCCAACCGCCACCGCCGTCGGGCCCGAGGAGCCCGCTCCAGCCCCGCCACCGTCCGCCACCGGTGCCGGCGCCGCTCCCCGTCGGCGACCTCCGCCGGTGCCTCCCCTCGCCGCCCGGCGACCTCACCGGCGTCGCCGCCCACGCCCGCCGGGAGCCGCCTCCCACGCCGCAAGCTCGTCGCGCCCCGTCTCCGGCACCTCGCCCCGCCGTCCCGAGCGCCGCCAGGGACCGCCGCCATCGATCCACCTCGCCGCCGCGTTCCTCCAGCGCCGCCTCGCCGACCCCGCGTCTCTTCGCTGCCGCACCAGCTCGCCGCCGGCCGGATCAGGCCAGATCCGGTCCGGGGCCGCCTCGCCGTCGCCTCCCCGGCCTCCTCTGCCCTCGCCGGAGCCGCAGCCGCCGCCCGGGTCCCGCCCCCGCCCGAGCCGCGCCCGGACCCGACCCGCTCTGCCTCCTCGCCCGATCTGCTTCGTTTGTTTTTCGCGGGGTAAAATTCTCTCCAAATCCCAGATTTTTGACATTATCACGCCATGTTCATCGCACGGTAACTCTGCATCCGTAGCTCCGTTCCGTGCGTGTAATATGTCAAATTGTTCTTCTCGACGAGTACTTCATTTCATTATATTGCATCATTTTCATTTGAGCTCATCTTGATGCCCGAAATGCTATTGGAAGAGTGTATGTTGATGTTAATCTGCTGGAACTGTTATAACATGCTCATTTGTCATTTTTGCCATGGTTGATGTGTGCATCCTATGAGCATGAGCTCTACATGTGTTTTGATCTATTCCATGTCATTTTTCCAGAGGTGCCATTCATGTATTTTTGTGAATCTTGTACTCAGTGCATCGAGCTTGTTAATTAGGGTACTTGCTGTTGCTGTTTTCCTGACTGATTCTGTTATATTTTGTTGCTATGTAAACCTGCTGCTACAAGTCATTTCGTGCATTATTCTGGAGATGTTCACTAAGGATCAATTGTTATACATGTCATGCTCTATCCATTAATTCCCTTGGTTGCAATTATAGCCTGCTGTAGCTTGTTGTTATCTTGCTCCAAACTTGCTAAATAATGTTGCTGTCAGCCTGTTAACATGAAGTTCAGTTTTGGCCATGTGTTTTGCTAGTGATCCATCACCTTATGAACTTGTTCTTGCCATGCTTAGCTTCATAAACATGTCTTCTTACTGTTGGTTGCCTTTCCATGCCATGTATTGCTCTGTGGTGAGTGGTTCAAGCTCACCAACATGCCTACTTATTGTTGTTCCTACCATGTACGAATCTGTCATATAACTTGCCATGTTTACATGGGTGCTATCATATCTTCTGTGCTTTTCTGGCTCATGGTCAGTAAGGGTCTTTTGTTCTATGCAATTAGTAGATTCATGCCTGGCCTTTGTTTGCCATGATAAGTTCTTGTAACATGTTGATTGATAGCTCTAAACATTGCAACCTGATGTTATTTCCTGATAAGTCTGAAACTGTTATTATTTGCAATCTTACCATGTGTGTTTGAGCATGTTCTACTGATTTCTGGAGATAGCTCAGTTCATGTTTTGTTATGCTTTACCTGTAATTCATGCCCATGCCTTTTGTTATTATGTTGGGGTGCTGTAGCTTATTGTTTTGATGCTTGCAATATGCCTAGTTGCTGTTTTGGACAGATTGTTGCTATAACTTGTATAGAGTGCATGTGTCGAACCGTTGCTCCGTTTTGAGTGTGCTCTATATGAAACTTGCTTTATTTTGCATGTAGCTTCATATTACCATGTTGCATCCTTGTTTTGGTGTGTTTACTTGATGTTTGGGTGCATTTTGCATCAATGCCATGGTTAACTTGTTTTGCTCATATCTTCTAGGCCATAGCTCCAAATCAAATGAACTTTATATGAAACTTGACTAGAATTTTGTGTAGATCCTCTTGGTGCATCTTAACTTGCTGTTTAACAACCCAACTTAATGTTTATTCAGTTCTGGACCAATTTCGAAATATGCATATGAGGACATACCGGAATTGTTATATGTTGTTCCCGGCCTCATTTAAACTTGCCTTGATGTGTTGTTCTTATTTGCATCATCTCTTGCCATGAGTAGCTTCATGTATCTTTGTCATGCATCATGCCTGTTGTGCATCATGTCTTGTCTATGTGTGGTGTGTTTACTATGTTGTGTGCTTCTTCTCGATAGTTCCCGTTTCGTTGCGATCGGGAGGATTCGTTCATCTACGCTTGGTTCGTCTTCGTGGCTTCATCTTCTTCATGGACTCGTTCTTCTTCCTAGCGGGATTTTAGGCAAGATGACTGCTACCCTGGATCTCACTACTATCATTGCTATGCTAGTTGCTTCGTTCTATCGCTATGCTGCACTTCCTATCACTTGTTCTTCAAGCCTCCCAAATTGCCATGAACCTCTAACCTTTGACACCCTTCCTAGCAAAACGTTGTTTGCCTGTGTTACCGCTTTGCTCAGCCCTCTTATAGCGTTGCTAGTTGTAGGTGAAGTTGAAGATTTCTCCATGGTGGACAGGGTTATGTTGGGATATCACAATATCTCTTATATTATTAATGCATCTATATATTTTGGTAAAGGGTGGAAGGCTCGGCCTTATGCCTGGTGTTTTGTTCCACTCTTACTGCCCTAGTTTCGTCATACCGGTGTTATGTTCCCGGATTTTCCGTTCCTAACGCGGTCGGGTGATTTATGGGACCCCCTTGACAGTTCGCTTTGAATAAAAATCCTCCAGCAAGGCCCAACCTTGGTTTTACCATTTGCCTCACCACCACCTACCTTTCCCTCGGGAGTAATTAACCCAAGGGTCATCTTTATTTTAGGCCCCCCGGGAAAATGCTTGTCTAAGTGTTGGTCCAAACCGAGCGATGTCCGGTGCCCCTTGGGCAACCAGGGTCTATGCCAACCCGATGTCTTGCTCATCCGGTGTGCCCTAAGAACAAGATATGTGCAGCTCCTATCGGGATTTGTCGGCACAGCGGGCGGCTTTGCTGGTCTTGTTTTACCATTGTCGAAATGTCTTGTAAACTGGGATTCTGAGACTGATCGGGTCTTCCTGGGAGAAGGAATATCCTTCGTTGATCGCGAGAGCTTATCATGGGCTAAGTTGGGACACCCCTGCAGGGTATAAACTTTCGAGAGCCGTGCCCGCGGTTATGTGGCAGATGGGAATTTGTTAATGTCCGGTTGTAGATAACTTGACACCAGATCCGAATTAAAACGCATCAACCGCGTGTGTAGCCGTGATGGTCTCTTCTCGGTGGAGTCCGGGAAGTGAACACGGTTTCTGTGTTATGTTTGACGTAAGTAGGAGTTCAGGATCACTTCTTGATCATTGCTAGCTTCACGACCATTCCTTAGCTTCTCTTCTCGCTCTCATTTTGTGTATGTTAGCCACCATATATGCTTAGTCGCTGCTGCAACCTCACCACTTTACCCCTTCCTTTCCCTTTAAGCTTTGCTAGTCTTGATACCCATGGTAATGGGATTGCTGAGTCCTCGTGGCTCATAGATTACTACCACAACAGTTGCAGGTACAGGTTTTTGCGATGATCATGACGCGAGAGTGATGTTTGTCTGTTTTGGAGTTCTTCTTCTGCTTCTTCTTCGATCAGGGGATAGGTTCCAGGTAGGCAGCCTGGGCTAGCAGGGTGGATGTCGTTTGAGCTTCTGTTTGTGTTTCATCCGTAGTCAGATGTTGCTCTTATGTAATATGTTGTTGTATTCGTGTGGCGTTGTATGCCTTTTGTATGTATCCCCATCTATTACGTAATGTTGATGTAATGATATCCACCTTGCAAAAGCGTTTCAATATGCGGGTCTATCCTTGGTGGGACCTTCGAGTTCCTTTTGGATAGGGTCGCATATTGGGCGTGACAATATGGTAGCTAAATTCCAATTATTTGTGCACACATATATGCATTACATAATTAATCATAGTGTTCAAATTACGAAGGGCTCATCAAATGGGAAACAATGGATCCATGCGTATATGTTTAGCGGCTAACTCTTACACATTGTTTCAGGAGAAGGCATGCTGAAATCTTTATTATCACCAGTGCGATAGATGTAGTGATTCAGCAAGAAGTCGCTGATAAATCTTCGAACCATCAGCAATTCACTAGCCGGGAGTGGTTCAGGGGTCCTTGGTTCTAAGATGAGCTGCAGTATTTTTAAGATCAGAATGGGCCATATGAGTGGAGTAGAAGATATTAATTAAGATAGACTTACGAGTACTAATTTGCAAGGACCATCACAACTATCTGCAGATTTGCAGATGGAGATCATGTGTGTGCAAACATAGTATCCACAAAGGTTCGTCCTTGCTTCTTGCTAAGGACACTGAAATTTTTTGTATAGAATTAGTCATGTATTTGTCCTGTTAGGAACAACCTAACCGGTGTTAATGTATTATTTTTTCTTTGGACAGAATAGAAAGAGGTTTGTTAGAAGCTTGAACATTTGACTAGCGTAAGAAAGGTATTTGCAGTCTATTGGATAAATTTTCTGAAAATAACGGATTTCGGTGTGTTACTGGAGAACGATCTCGTGCTACACACGTAGTTCCCTCTTGAACAGGTTCCCTGGTTTAGTTTTCCAAAATGCGAGCACACCGCAAATGAAGAAGAATTTTGACAACATCAATTGTTGAACCATATATGAATGCAAATTAATTTCGACATCATAGAATTCAATATATATCCATGAATTGCTGAAGATGCGTCAGATCCTGAGCGTTTGTTTACTCTTTGAGATAATACATGTAGTAAACTGTGTTGTTGTTTGGAACAATGAATACCAATATCCAGTGACCGCTACATATTAAGAAAGCCATGAACTTATGAATTATGTCGAAATCTGAAAGACAATCAGTGTATGCGTGGTTGATTACTTGACTCACCTTTCATGATATGGCTAGAGAAATGATTCTGCATGGGACATGATTTCGAAGAAACGGATGATCGTGTTAACGGCCCAGTCCCATTTGCCCTTACCATGTAATGTTGTGCCATTTGCTAATGCAGGATCTATGAAATACGCACTCTCCCTTTTTCTTCTCTGCACATTCAATCCCCTAAGAGGAATAAAATGCAATTAGTTGTTTATCATTTACAACCTTATATGGAGAAGTTGATCAGATTTTGTTAAGTATTTACAAAATCAGGCATCTAAAATGAGTGGCATCGAGCTCGCTGAAGTTGAAGAAGAGATGTCCTAGAAACTCACATCGAATGAACCAGCATCATGTCGGAAATGATCTTTGTTGAAGTGGACTAGCAAACCATGATGACCCAGACCTGGTGACATTTGATCCATGCAATATTCATGTAACATGCGGCCACTGGAGCTGCACTCATCAAAGCATTCGCCAACAAGAAATGGCTATCCATGGACGTAATTGTGCACTTCAAGTACATCTGCTTTACTTTTAGCAAGCATCAATTATACTTCTTCATCATCCATGTTGTCAGAAATAATATTACTCCCTGATTCGAACAACCTGCTGCTAATTTGGTTCCGGGCGATGAGTGCTTTAAGCAAGAGGCAATGGTTCTCTTTCCTCTTTACTCTCGCGTCGTGCTTCTTCGCAGGTGTAGGATTTTTGGCCACTTCCTTCTTGGTACTTGAAGCATTTTTGGCAGAACGTCTGGTTGCCTGCAAGGTAGACTGCCGAGGAGACAGTGAAGCTTTGACGAACTACTTAGCAGACAGTTTATCTTTGCCGGACCGCTGAGCTGGCGGTTCTGCTGTGATGGACTGCTGGGCTGTAGGAGTAGACGCATCAGACTGCTGACCATGCGTTGAAGCTAAGTCCGATTTCTGCGCAGGTGGTGCCAACTTGTTGGTGTGCTTAGGAGGCCGTGCCAACGCGTTTGTTTGCTGAGCAGGAAGTGTTGATGCATTGGTATGTTAATCACACGACTGCGGACCAACGGACTGATGAGCAATCGGTTCTAGACCTACAAACTACTTAGCAGGCGGTTCTGAACCGCTGGTGCGTCTTCAGCAGTTGTAGGCCTTGCCACTGGCTGCTTTGGGGCGCAGGATGACATGGCCTGTACGCCGCAAAGTCGGGCCGGCTGGTCACAGGTTGATGCATCAGCCGTCGGATTACAAGTATTAGGTTCTTTGGGGGAAGCACGCGAGAGCTGCTATGGCAAGGAGAGCGTCACCAGTTGAGGGGCAACATTGGTTGCTCTTGGCGGGGCTTCAGGGATCTCATCATTGAACTCTATTTCCTTTTGTGGCCACTGGATGTGATGTAACAGTGTTTCTACCAAGGTCATTTGCTCATCAAAGTCTCCTAGGACATTCTTGAGGGACAATTCATTGAATCCAGGCTTTACTTCAGTCATGTAGTACTTCACGTAGCCCGGCTTCAATGGCACATTGTCCAACAATAGGCCCTCTTCCAAGAAGGGTGGGCAAACCTAGGTTGTTGCACATTTTAATGTACCTTCATAATGTGTAATCACACCATTCAGTCTGTCTTTCATTCCATATAGATCAGATATAGCATCATCATGAGCAGCTGCAGTCTCAGTGTCACTAGGGTCAGCTGAGGCACAGCTACACTTGTGTTGTGTTGTCACGCAATAAGCAGAATCGTCCATGCCCACCTCCCCTACCATCTGCTGGCTATCTGGCAGTGTTACAGTCTTCCCAATCATCATTGACTGCTCAAGATCCTTTTGAACAGTCAGATACATTTCCTTCCTCAACCTTCCATAAAATTCATTCTTCTTCATTTCACTCTTTGCTTTTCTTCACGTTGGGCCTCTCTTCTTTGCTGAGTGTGAAAGCCCTCTTGTGCGGGACATTAACACCTATACCCCTTGCACGGCCAGGGGGCTCTTTTGTTTCCAGACCCATGGACAGAATGTCACATGGCCCTGAGTTCCTTTAGAACCTTCCAGGCATCTTGGAAGCCTCTACCAACACTTGATACATTTTTCATCATGTGAGTTTTTAAAGTAATAAGTTCCTTCGTCATGCCTCATTGCACGTGCCCACAAGTAGTCTCTGGCTCGTTTGCCCCTGATTTCACTAAAGGCCAGTTCCCCACCCGCTGCTACTTCTTCTCTGTCCTCCTGGTCCCATATCAATTTCATGCCGTAGTATCCTGCCACACACATACGGTGGGGGTGTGTGTTCTTCTTCTGAAGTTCCGATTGCTTGAAACTCTTCTTAGCAAAGTCTTTAGTTGCCATGACCCTTTTGAATTCTGCCCAGACTGCCTTTGTAATTTGGGGGTATGCGGGGGTTGGGTCCTTGCCTTCACTCAAGTACTTCTTGTACAGCACGTGCTTCCAGTTTCTTCAAGAATCCCGAGCCTTCTTCAGTGCAGCGTGTTCCACCTGCATTCTCCACTGCTCTGGAATGTTGAAGTGATCCATGATCTCCGGGACTATCCATCATCGTGTTTCTGTGTCAGCCTTCCGAAACCCCAGTAGATTTATGTTGAGCCTTCCCCTGCTAACAAATCCACACACACTCCTGAACCTCGTGCATGCTTTATCTGGTTTAGTTGGAGCCCAAGACATTAAATCGATCTCAGTTACTTCATATACACTTTTAGGCTGGTGTGTGGGCTTCCTTGGAGCGTACCTCTGTGTCCTGACCGGAAAGATAATTGTTGCAGCTCTATCCCGTTCAAGATTACTTGATCCATCACCATATTCTAAAGACCTAGGGTTGTCGGAATCAGATGAAGACACATCGCCTGAAGCATGAGTGTTGTCGCTGCTATTCGGCATCTACAGAGAACACATGCGAAACTCGAGAAAGGAGGATAACCATAAAACTAACAACTTGGTATCAAGCTTTCTAAACATGTCATGCAATAATTTAGAAAATGTATGGCTAATTTGTTAAGTTTGTGTGACTCGGGCGCCCGCGATCTGTAAATCGGCTGTAACTTATTGGAACAAATACAGCTTATATGTACTAGTTAGGAAGGTAGATATTTAACATATATGCGCTCTCCGTTATTTTATAGCCAATTTGGGAACATGCAGAATGAAATAGGAAGGGGATTGCGAGGAAATATGCCTCACCGTGATGGAGAGTAGTAACTAACAGGCTTCTTAATGCAAACCCGGCTGGACCACAAGAGAGGCGAGGATTACAACATTGATATGCTCGAGGGTGGCTGGCGAGCAAACGAAGACGGCGAGGCACGGGCGACCGCGTGTTGGGAACGACGGTGGAGGTAGGCTTGACGTCGAAGACCGGGCACACGGCCGGGGTGAGCATGCCGGCGCCGGAGAGGGTTCTGATGTGGATCTGGGGGAGGGGAAGCTGGCGATGGAGATTAGGTGGACTAGTTGAGTGAAACGCGGGCGGGCCATGGGGGGTGTTGGCGGCCTAGGTGAAAAGGGTGGCAAATATCCTCTGTCTCCGCGCGGAAATGCCTATGCCAATGGTTGCCTCTAAGCGCTCGTGTGCATAAAGAGAAAAAATTGTTTGAAATGAAGACGTAGTAATTTTGAAATGAAGATGTGAGTTCATCGTTTCGCCTCTAAATTTTTCCCACTTTAAGCAATCACCATTATACCACGGGTTTGATTTGCTGGCGCATTTCAGGTCTCGTGTGCTATATGTAAGACATTTTTTGGCATTTACCATTCATTTTTGCATATAAATCAATTCCTAGGCAGACTGCATTTCCTGTCGAAAGGGATGAGGATCCTCGTTCGATCTGGGAGCATCCAACGGTTCAGACGTACGGTCCTTGGGGTTTGGGTTCTGGACAATTAGAGCGCACGACTCAGATCATGCGCGCAGCAAAGGGGGGCATCGGCCACGGTTTGGTTGGAGCACGGCTCTCGTGAGTGAACGGTGTGCTATTTGAAAACATTTACATTAACTAACAGCATAACCGGGTGGTGAAGGAGCTGGAGAAGGAGGAGGAACTGCATTAAAAAAATGACAACTGGAACTGCATCTGTTGTCGAAAGGGATGAGGATCGCCGTTCGATATGGGAGCATCCAACGGTGCATGCGTACGATCCATGGGGTTTGGATTCTTGCCAATCGGAATGCACGACTCAGATCACGCGTGTGGTAGGGGGGCATCGGCCACGGTTTCGTGGACACATGGCTTTCAGGAGTGAACCATGTGCTATTTGAAAACATTTACATTAACTAACAACTTTTTTTTGTTTCAATGAAAACACGAGTTCATCATTTCGCCTCAAATTTTTTCCTATGGTAAGAAATCACGATTGTACCCTAAGTTTTGATTTTTTTGGGTACATTTTACCAGGCGGCAGGCCTCGCTAGCAATCTCAAACTTTGAATATGCAAAAAGAAAAGAGATCTCGTTTAATTTCTCTCTCTCTCTCTCTCTCTATATATATATATATATAGTCGCAAATACACGTGCGTGTTAGCGCAAGATCATTTGGGTGACACTTTGCGAGTTTTCATTCATTGTGCAAGAAATGGGAAAAAACTTCAAATAGTTCGGCCGCAGTGTGCGACCAGAGGCGTAGGCCTTGTTGGTATTTTAGTTTCAGGAAATGCATATAGAGTCCCAAAAATAACGAAAATCATAGTGCCATTGTGGCGTTCCCTCACGATCACATGGAAAAAATTTGGTAAAGCTTGGCACAAGTTTGGTGCTCGCACCTTCCATATACCGGAGCATCTCACAAGAAGGATCATAGTTTCCAAAAAGGAGACACGACACTTCGACTACAGACTGTCAGTTACTCTACCACGTTCCGCCTCAAAAAAAATCATGGTAAACAATCGCGGATATACCCCTTGGTTTGATTTTCCGGCCCATTTAGGTTGTCTGCTATGTTTAAGTCATTCTTTGCACTTACCTTGCATTTTAGTGCATATAAAGTCAAAACCCTACTACGACTACATGTGGGTGTTTTAGTTAGGCTATACTTAATTAATTAGGCTACTCATATATAGTGGAGAGTGTCATATACTATATCATTCATGTACATATATATAGTATATATATAAGGATCTATACTAGCTATAGTGTATGATACTACCTTCAATTATAGCGCATAGTATAATACATAGAGTATATATAGTATCATAGATCATATTTATTGCCATGCATGACACAAATTAGCATCGCATTTAACATGATACGGTGTCTACCTATATGTTACTCAAACGTTCTAACCTTCACTATATTTAATTCTTTGCCACATCAACATACTTGCTATTTTTCCGAGTGCATGGTATCGTTGGCTATGATATATACCACCACTATGGCCAGCCTTTGTATAGTAGGGAATCATCATATATACTATAGTATCATGCATATGATACTATATAGTGTATGATACTATATACGTACCTTCTTATAGTGCATATATATAGTATCATAGAGCTAGTATATATAGACCATAGATGACTGTATTTATGGCCGTGTGCATGACACAAAGTAGTATAACATTAATATTATATATGTTACAATATCTATGTTACTGCTTCTTTGCCACACATCATCATATTTGCTATTCTCAAGTGCATGATGCCGGCTATGATACCCCCACTATGGCCACCCTAAGGTTGGTCGTAATGGGAGTATCGAGCGGTATCATATGCATGCCAACTAGACTTTTTGGATGATGTGGCACACAATTAAATGAGGAAAGAGAGGGTGTGGGTCGGGTATCATATCATGATATACTGTATCACATATTAAATGTTGTACTACTTTGTGTCGTGCATGGCAATTAATAAGCCAACCTAAGATACTAAGACTAGCCACAATGGGTAGTAACATAGAGTAGTAACATGCCCATGTTACTACTCTATGTTACTACCTCTATAGTGGGGAGTAACATATGTGTGGTAACATGCGCAACACTTCATTTATTAAGCTATAGACTCATCTTGCCTTGATATGTGTGGTGTTACTCATACTATTTGTAACAAGCTATGTTACCACATGCCTCTCTTTCTTCATTTATTGCTTGCCACATCTATTTTATCTAGATATGTGTGATGTTACTACCTATGTTACTCTCACTATGGGTAGTCTAACTTATGATACTATGCGCACATTATAGAGGTAGCTAGCTAGTATCAATCATATATATAGTAGTATCATGCATGACGCATAGTAGCATATATAGCATTTATTATGACACACGGTTTCATGATATGATACTTAACCCTCTCTTTCTTCATTTAATTCTATGACAGCTCATCAAAATTGCCTAGTTGGCATGATACTAGCTATGATATCCCATTACGACCAGCCTAGCAAAGAAGGCGTATAGATCATTTGTGCGTCACTTTGCGAGTTTTCATCCGTTTGTTCGAGAAGCGGGGAGAAGTTTCAAACATTTCGACCGCGAGGTGCGGCCACTGGCGTAGGCCTAGTTGGTATTTTAATTACAGGAAATTCAGATGGAGTCCAGACATCATCAAAATCGATGTGTGCCAGTGGCGTGCTACCACGACCCCATGGAAAAAAGGTAAAGTTTGGCACAAGTTTTGACGATTGTTCCTTCCAAACCAGAGCATCTCACATGAAGGATCATGGTTTCCCAAAGGAGACATGTCAATTCAAACTCCTGTGGCCGGTGACTTCATCGTTTGACCTCGTATATATTTCCATGGTACGCAGTCACCATTATACCACAAGTTTTATTTTTTGGCGCATTTCGGGTACCATAAGCTATATTTAAGACATTTTTTTGAGTTTCACATGCATTTTGTGCATAAAAATAAAATTTCAACCGGAACTGCATGTGCTGTCGAAAGGGATGAGGATAGCCGTTCGATCTGGGAGCATCCAATGGTGCAGACGTATGATCCGTGGGGTTTGGATTCTAGCCAATCAGAACGCACGACTCAAATCTTGGGCGGGTTTTTGTTGGCACACGGCTTTCATCAACGAACCGTGTGCTATTCGCAATCCAGATTGCATACATATTTTTGTTCACGCATACTGTAGTGAGATCAATTGAGTGTGCTACCTCTATGATATAATAATAACAAAAAACAGTTCATATTCATTGCCTGAGCTGACAGCATATCATGGTCAACATATTAACGGTTCTTACATCAACAGAAAACCGGGCATAACTCACAAACTCAGTACACGCGACAGTTCTAAATTTAATGAATTAAGTTTCAGGGTAGGCATAAAGACTAGTCGTACGGCTTAATTCCCATGTACATGGGGGAACTGGGATCATTAAGTTGACCCCGAATGAACTTGGGTTTTTTGATGGTTTTATGTAACAGCCCCAAAATTGGGTTATCAATTTTTGTGCTGTTATTCCTTCCTGGCTCTCATTTTCAAAATCTTTCTCCTGAGTTTGTTGGATGACCCTGAGATTTCTTGTCATTTCCAACCTTTCAAAGCTTGCTCATGTCTTTTTCAGTGAGCAAGACCTCAGTTGTAGCATCTGAAACCCTCTCAAACCCTAATTCCAAATTTTTGGGGATTTGAATATGCCCTTTGTGATTTCAAAGGGGCTATCATTTTCCTTGATATGTTGATCATCCCATCTGTTCCTAGAGATCCTCCTATCCTTTTCAACCTTGGATATGCAAAAATATTATCAAGTCCCATGCAATATTTTTGAATTATGATTTATTCCTTTTCTTGCCTTTTTGAGGAATAAATCAAAAGGCATATCTATCCATCTCCTAAATTCATGTGAATTTGTAGAGTTGATAATTATGCCTAATACAAGCTCTGGCAATTATATTGGCCATAAGTAAATAAGGAGAATTGCCTTTTCTTCTTTTATACCAATATTGCATTTCTGCCATTTTCTAAAGGAACTACTATTTTTATAGCAGGGAAAATTCTCACATAAATTCTGGAGCTTTTCCTTGCTATATAATAACTAGTTCCATCTTTATCTCATGTTCATCAGTTCAAAAATTGGGCACACGATCCAATGCAAGTTTCTCCCTTCTCTGAAATTTTGCAAAGGAAGTGCTTTATTCCTAATTCCATTTGAGATGCAATTTGGCAGGGTGATTAATAGTGATAAATCACCCATGGATACCAAAGATGAGCTCAATCCAATCAACCTAGCTCCCTGTGCAATTTTTCAAAGTTTCTGATCAGATTGTCACTTTGTGAAGGAAGTTCCTTCATAGAGTTTCCAAATGAGGTGAAACATTTCCATCCTCTCAAGTATCCCAAATCATTAGCCTTCACCCAAATTCAGCTCATTTCATTGAGCTATGTGAGCACAAGAGCAATTCTTGTATTATGTCCAAATTTTCTGTTTGTGAAGCAAGTATATTTTATCTTGCTCCATTATGGCTGAAAATAATTCCAAGCCTTCTCCCATCCATATAACCCACCTACCCAAGAGTTTGGCTAATTTAATTTAGCCAATATTTTCCTACAATTTTCCCAAGTTTCTGGTCAAAAGTGATGCTTGTGAAGCAAGTAAAAAATTTGGTAATTCCATTTGGTGTTATCTTTTTACAGCATCTACTTATGACCAAATCTTGAGGATTTGCCAAGTTATAGCTCAATCCAACACTCCTAGTGAGTGCTTCATCATCATTTGATTTCTGGACATATTTTAGAAGTCGTTAAGCAACTATGCTAAATATGTGTCCTAATGCCCCCATAATTCCGAGGACCGTAGTCCTTGCTACCCTAAGCCTCCCAGACATCAAGTTTACCCTTTCACCTCTCTGGTTTTACTTCTAGGATGTTTCCAAGTTTGCAACAGTAAACTTATGGAGCTTGGTTTACTCATCCCCCTTTGTCTCTGCCTGTATCTTTACCGTAATAACAATCTATCTTCGAAGGACTACGCGTTAGACATGATCTGGCCTCAGTAAAATCTCCAGAGCGTGCTATGCCAGTGGTGATCATGAGGGCAGCCAGCCAAAATGGTGGTCTAGCCACTGTTGGCCTCGGCATTGTTGCTCCAGCTGGTTTTGGCTCGTCCACGCATGTCCAGTAGCTTACTTAGTTTTGACTACCTGAAGGTCAATCTCTAGGCCTGTAGTTGTATGTAGGCTCTAGAATTCAATTCAGATAACTAAACTGTACACCTATCTATCATCATTTTCATTTCATTCTCATTTCTTTTCACCTATATATTTATGATATCCTCTCCACAAACCTAGATAGCCCATTTCTTACTCTATATAGGGTCCCAATTAACAGTAGCTTAACTGATTGATTTTAACTATCCACCTGCTTGTATCATGAGCAAGGACTGATGACAAAACCCTAATAGAGTTCTGGCGGGATTGAAACAAGGCAGAGAGGAGAAGAGGGTCGAGAGAGGGGACCTTGGCATCGTTATCGCGGCCAGCGGAGTAGCGGCGGCGTTGCTGGGCGGGGGCGGCTGCTCCGCGGACAGGGAGGGAGGCGCTGCGGCGCTGGAGGCGGGGCGGCGGAGGCTGGGCGCGTGTGGCTGCCTGGCTCGTCAGCCGAGGCGGCCGTCGGAAGCAACAGACGGATCCCGTCCACCTCCTCGTACTGCACCCCGTGCGGTCGTCGGCGGTGGGATGGTTGCGGGTCGGTGGCGGGATGGTTGGGGGCTGCGGCGGCTTGCTGTCCGGTGGGCGGCGGAGGAGCTACAGTGGTGGGGGGCGCGGGGGCGACGGTGCAGTGGGTCGGGGCAGCGGCGCGCAGTGGGGGAGCTGAGAGAGATGTGAGATGGGATCGATCAGGGATTGGGGATTTTAGTCGGGGGAGGGAACCAGTGGCGCACCACCTAGCGGTGCGCCATAGGTAACCTTTTTTTTAGATAGCAATGGCGCACCACCCGGCGGTGCGCCATAAGTAACTCTATTTTGCACAGCAATAGCGCACCACCCAGCGGTGCGCCAGACGTAATTTTTATTTTATTATTTTTTGTTGCATCTAATAATTTTTTAGAAAATGAATATGAATATGAAACAGTAATATTTTTTATAAAAACAGTAATAATTTTTTAAAAAATATCATCAAGTTTGTTATTTGAAAATATTTATGAATATGAGACACAACCGTCATATTCATATGGGGACGCCCGAGAGAGAGGGGGCAGAGCAGCCCCAAGGGGAAGGGGGCGAGGGAGAGGAGAGGGGCAGCACCTCGACGCGCCGCCGGCCGAGGCTCCAAGTCTCCGGTGGCTCCGAGGGTTAGGGAGGGAGGCGAGGGAGGCGGCGCTCGCGGGGGAGGCAGGGCTCGGGGGGAGGCGGCGCTCGAGGGGGAGGAAGGGGAGAGGAAGGCGGCGGGGGCGCGTGGGCCGCTGCGGCGGACGGAGGCGGCGGACGGCAGGGGCGCCTGGGCGACGTAGGCGGCGGGGGCGCGTGGGCGGCGGACGGCGGGGGCTCGATCGAGTGGGGAAACCTGGTACTAAGAAAAAAATAGTAACCCTGGTACTAATTGCGCACCGTATGAAAATGCGCCATTAGTAACCCTGGTTACTAATGGCGCACCTGCTTCTGGTGCGCCATTAGAACTTTTGCAACAAATAAAAAAAAGTATATATTCTAATGGCGCACCTTGGCACAGTGCGCCATTTCTAGTTTAAACTAGTAATGGCACACTGTGTCACGGTGCACCATTAGTAGTTTTACAAAAAAAGAAAAAAAAAGAAAACAACAGTAGTGGCGCACCATGTCCCTGGTGCGCCATTAGTGTCTTCCACACTAATGACGCACCTGAACATGGTGCGCCATTAGTATATAATAATGGCGCACCACTTGGCAGGTGCGCCATTAGTGTCCATCCCATCTATAGCCCTTTTCACAAATACACGTGCGTGTTAGCGCAAGATCATTTGGGTGTCGCTTTGCGAGTTTTCATTCATTGTGCGAGAAATGGGAAAAAACTTCAAATAGTTCGGCCGCAGTGTGCGACCAAAGCCTTAGGCCTTGTTGGTATTTTAATTTCAGGAAATTCATATAGAGTCCCAAAAATAACGAAAATCATAGTGCCATTGTGGCGTGCCATCACGATCACATGGAAAAAATTTGGTAAAGTTCGACACAAGTTTGGTGCTCGCACCTTCCATATACCGGAGCATCTCACAAGAAGGATCATAGTTTCCAAAAAGGAGACACGACACTTCGACTACAAATTGTCAGTTACTCTACCGCATTCCACCTGGAAAAAATCATGGTAAACAATCGCGGATATACCCCTTGGTTTGATTTTCCGGCCCATTTAGGTTGTCTGCTATGTTTAAGTCATTCTTTGCACTTACCTTGCATTTTAGTGCATATAAATTCAAAACCCTACTACAACTACATGTGGGTGTTTTAGTTAGGCTATACTTAATTAATTAGGCTACTCATATATAGTGGAGAGTGTCATATACTATATCATTCATATACATATATATAGTATATATATATAGGATCTATACTAGCTATAGTGTATGATACTACCTTCAATTATAGTGCATAGTATAATACATAGAGTATATATAGTATCATAGATCATATTTATTGCCATGCATGACACAAATTAGCATCGCATTTAACATGATACGGTGTCTACCTATATGTTACTCAAACGTTCTAACCTTCACTATATTTAATTCTTTGCCACATCAACATACTTGCTATTTTTCCGAGTGCATGGTATCGTTGGCTATGATATATACAACCACTATGGCCAGCCTTTGTATAGTAGGGAAGTATCATATATACTATAGTATCATGCATATGATACTATATAGTGTATGATACTATATACGTACCTTCTTATAGTGCATATATATAGTATCATAGAGCTAGTATATATATACCATAGATGACTGTATTTATGGCCGTGTGCATGACACAAAGTAGTATAACATTTATATTATATATGTTACAGTATCTATGTTACTGCTTCTCTGCCACACATCATCATATTTGCTATTCTCAAGTGCATGATACCGGCTATGATACCCCCACTATGGCCACCCTAAGGTTGGTCGTAATGGGAGTATCGAGCGGTATCATATGCATGCCAACTAGACTTTTTGGATGATGTGGCACACAATTAAATGAGGAAAGAGAGGGTGTGGGTCAGGTATCATATCATGATATACTGTATCACATATTAAATGTTGTACTACTTTGTGTCGTGCATGGCAATTAATAAGCCAACCTAAGATACTAAGACTAGCCACAATGGGTAGTAACATAGAGTAGTAGCATGCCCATGTTACTACTCTATGTTACTACCTCTATAGTGGGGAGTAACATATGTGTGGTAACATGTGCAACACTTCATTTATTAAGCTATAGACTCATCTTGCCTTGATATGTGTGGTGTTACTCATACTATTTGTAACAAGCTATGTTACCACATGCCTCTCTTTCTTCATTTATTGCTTGCCACATCTATTTTATCTAGATATGTGTGATGTTACTACCTATGTTACTCCCACTATGGGTAGTCTAACTTATGATACTATGCGCACATTATAGAGGTAGCTAGCTAGTATCGATCATATATATAGTAGTATCATGCATGACGCATAGTAGCATATATAGCATTTATTATGACACATGGTTTCATGATATGATACTTAACCCTCTCTTTCTTCATTTAATTCTATGACAGCTCATCAAAATTGCCTAGTTTGCATGATACTAGCTATGATATCCCATTACGACCAGCCTAGCAAAGAAGGCGTATAGATCATTTGTGCGTCACTTTGCGAGTTTTCATCCGTTTGTTCGAGAAGCGGGGAAAAGTTTCAAACATTTCGGCCGCGAGGTGCGGCCACTGGCGTAGGCCTAGTTGGTATTTTAATTACAGGAAATTCAGATGGAGTCCAGACATCATCAAAATCGATGTGTGCCAGTGGCGTGCTACCACGCCCCCATGGAAAAAAGGTAAAGTTTGGCACAAGTTTTGACGATTGTTCCTTCCAAACCGGAGCATCTCACATGAAGGATCATGGTTTCCCAAAGGAGACATGTCAATTCAAACTCCTGTGGCTGGTGACTTCATCGTTTGACCTCGTATATATTTCCATGGTACGCAGTCACCATTATACCACAAGTTTTATTTTCTGGCGCATTTCGGGTATCATAAGCTATATTTAAGACATTTTTTTGAGTTTAACATGCATTTTGTGCATAAAAATAAAATTTAGACCGGAACTGCATGTGCTGTCGAAAGGGATGAGGATAGCCGTTCGATCTGGGAGCATCCAATGGTGCAGACGTATGATCCGTGGGGTTTGGATTCCAGCCAATCAGAACGCACGACTCAAATCTTGGGCGGGTTTTTGTTGGCACACGGCTTTCATCAACGAACCGTGTGCTATTCGCAATCCAGATTGCATACATATTTTTGTTCACGCATAGTGTAGTGAGATCAATTGAGTGTGCTACCTCTATGATATAATAATAACAAAAAACAGTTCATATTCATTGCCTGAGCTGACATCATATCATGGTCAACATATTAACGGTTCTTACATCAACAGAAAACCGGGCATAACTCACAAACTCAGTACACGCGACAGTTCTAAATTTAATGAATTAAGTTTCAGGGTAGGCATAAAGACTAGTCGTACGGCTTAATTCACATGTACATGGGGGAACTAGGATCATTAAGTTGACCCCGAATGAACTTGGGTTTTTTGATGGTTTTATGTAACAGGCCCAAAATTGGGTTATCAATTTTTGTGCTGTTATTCCTTCCTGGCACTCATTTTCAAAATCTTTCTCCTGAGTTTGTTGGATGACCCTGAGATTTCTTGTCATTTCCAACCTTTCAAAGCTTGCTCATGTCTTTTTCAGTGGGCAAGACCTCAGTTGTAGCATCTGAAACCCTCTCAAACCCTAATTCCAAATTTTTGGGGATTTGAATATGCCCTTTGTGATTTCAAAGGGGCTATCATTTTCCTTGATATGTTGATCATCCCATCTGTTCCTAGAGATCCTCCTATACTTTTCAACCTTGGATATGCAAAAATATTATCAAGTCCCATGCAATATTTTTGAATTATGATTTATTCCTTTTCTTGCCTTTCTGAGGAATAAATCAAAAGGCATATCTATCCATCTCCTAAATTCATGTGAATTTGTAGAGTTGATAATTATGCCTAATACAAGCTCTGGCAATTATATTGGCCATAATTAAATAAGGAGAATTGCCTTTTCTTCTTTTATACCAATATTGCATTTCTGCCATTTTCTATAGGAAGTACTATTTTTATAGCAGGGAAAATTCTCACATAAATTCTGGAGCTTTTCCTTGCTATATAATAACTAGTTCCATCTTTATCTCATGTTCATCAGTTCAAAAATTGGGCACACGATCCAATGCAAGTTTCTCCCTTCTCTGAAATTTTGCAAAGGAAGTGCTTCATTCCTAATTCCATTTGAGATGCAATTTGGCAGCGTGATTAATAGTGATAAATCACCCATGGATACCAAAGATGAGCTCAATCCAATCATCCTAGCTCCCTGTGCAATTTTTGAAAGTTTCTGATCAGATTGTCACTTTGTGAAGGAAGTTCCTTCATAGAGTTTCCAAATGAGGTGAAACATTTCCATCCTCTCAAGTATCCCAAATCATTAGACTTCACCCAAATTCAGCTCATTTCATTGAGCTATGTGAGCACAAGAGCAATTCTTGTATTATGTCCAAATTTTCTGTTTGTGAAGCAAGTATATTTTATCTTGCTCCATTATGGCTGAAAATAATTCCAAGCCTTCTCCCATCCATATAACCCACCTACCCAAGAGTTTGGCTAATTTAATTTAGCCAATATTTTCCTACAATTTTCCCAAGTTTCTGGTCAAAAGTGATGCTTGTGAAGCAAGTAAAAAATTTGGTAATTCCATTTGGTGTTATCTTTTTACAGCATCTACTTATGACCAAATCTTGAGGATTTGCCAAGTTATAGCTCAATCCAACACTCCTAGTGAGTGCTTCATCATCATTTGATTTCTGGACATATTTTAGAAGTTGTTAAGCAACTATGCTAAATATGTGTCCTAATGCCCCCATAATTCCGAGGACCGTAGTCCTTGCTACCCTAAGCCTCCCAGACATCAAGTTTACCCTTTCACCTCTCTGGTTTTACTTCTAGGATGTTTCCAAGTTTGCAACAGTAAACTTATGGAGCTTGGTTTACTCATCCCCCTTTGTCTCTGCCTGTATCTTTACCGTAATCACAATCTATCTTCGAAGGACTACGCGTTAGACATGATCTGGCCTCAGTAAAATCTCCAGAGCGTGCTATGCCAGTGGTGATCATGAGGGCAGCCAGCCAAAATGGTGGTCTAGCCACTGTTGGCCTCGGCATCGTTGCTCCAGCTGGTTTTGGCTCGTCCCCGCATGTCCAGTAGCTCCGCATCGCCGTCGCCGTTCGCCTGGACCCCTCTCCCCCTCCATTTTCTTCTCCGACGAACCATGCCAAGGGTCGAGCAGTGTGCGCCCGTGAGCTCATCTTCTTCCTCGCTTCTGTCTTCTTCTACCTCTCGTCCGCAAGCGTTGCTCGATTCCGTGAGCCTCTGGCACTCGTCCGCTCCCTCCTCATCGTATTCCCTCTCCTCCCCGTGACTGCTAAGCACGGCAGAGCCGTGGCCAGACTCGCTCGACGGCAACCGGCTCGGGTGCCCTCCCCCCGCTACAAATAGCCAGCTCGAGCCCTCCTCGAGCAAGCCAGCCCCCTCCCCTCTCCCTCTGGAGCCCTCTCATGCCTGAGCCCAATCGAATCCCTCACCGGAGTGCTCGGATTTCCCGTGAGCCCTCCTCAGCTCCGCGCCGAACCCCTCCCTTCGGCCATCCCCTGCCCTGTCCGAGCCCATGGATGGACGCGCTCCTCTCCGGCGACTAGCCTGTCGCCCCCTCATTCCCTCGCTGGAGCCCCTAGTTCGCCGGAGACCGAAGTCCTCTCCGCCGTGGGCCGTGCAGCTCCCTCCCTGGTGTTCCTCGGCGGAAGCTGATACGTCCATTTTGCATCATGCTTTTATATCAATATTTATTGCATTATGGGCTGTTATTACACATTATATATCAATACTTATGGCTATTCTCTCTTATTTTAGAGGGTTTACCATAAAGAGGGGGAATGCCGGCAGCTGGAATTCTGGCTGGAAAAGGAGCAACCATTGGAAACCTATTCTGCACTGCTCCAAAAATCCTGAAACTCCACGAAACCTGTTTTTGGAATTAATAAGAATTATTGAGTGGAAGAAATACACCAGGGGGCCCACACCATGTCCAGGAGGGTGGGGGGCATGCCCACCCCTACTGGGCGCGCCCCCTGTCTCCTGGGCCCCCTCGTGGCCCCCCGATGTCCATCTTCTGCTATATGAGGGCTTTTACCCTGGAAAAAAATCCTCGGCAAGCTTACGGGACGAAACTCCGCCGCCACGAGGCGGAACCTTGGCGGAGCCAATCTAGGGCTCTGGGGAGCTGTTTTGCCGGGGACACTTTCCTCCCGGAGTGGGAAATTATAACGCCCTGGATTCGTTGCGCCTGGTGTCTACCAGTTATTCGTCGTCATTGCCATGTCATTTGCTTGCGTGCTGCATTTTGCCATGTCATCATCTGCATTTTATCATGTCATCATGTGCATTTCATTTTGCATACGTGTTCGTCTCATGCATCCGAGCATTTTCCCCGTTGTCCGTTTTGCAATCCGGCACTCCTATGTCATCCGACGTCCCCCTTTTGTCTCCTGTTGTGAGTGGGTGTTAAACTTTCTCGGAATGGCCCGAGGTTTGTCAAGCGGCCTTAGTATAGCGCCGGTAGACCGCCTGTCAAGTTTCGTGCCATTTGGAGGTCGTTTGATACTCCAACGGTTAACAGGGTATCCGCAAAAGCCCTCTTTGAGTTGCAGCCCAACACCCCTTCCAAAGTGGCCCAAAACCCATCTAACTCTCCTCCATGCTCTCGGTCGTTCGATCACGACCGCGTGGCCGAAAACCGCTCCTCATTTGGACTCTCCTAGCTCCCTCTATCTATAAAACTAGGCCCTCCCCCGAAATTCGCGGTCAAATCCTACCCTAACCATAGCTTCTTCCTCCTCCGGCCGCCGGACGCGTCAGCACCGCAGCGGACATGTCCGCCCCACCGCCGCGCCCAATCAGATCTCGCCACGTGGCCTCCCCGGCCACCCGCGCGCCGCCGCCGGCCCGCGGGGCCCGCGTCGGGCCCGCGCGGCCCGCCCGCGGACGCCGCCTGCCTCCGCCGGCCCTCGCCGCCCGGCGACCTCACCGGCGTCGCCGCCCGCCCTCGCCGGACCCCGCCGCCTCGCCACCGCCGGCTGGACCCCGCCTCCTCCGCGCGCCGCCCGGGTGCCCCGACCGGCGCCCGACCCGCGCCGCTGCCCCAGCCCCGCCACCGACCGGCGCCGCCGCCGCCTCGCCACCGCGCCACCGCTGCCGCCTCCGCGCCCCGACCGACTCCGCCCCTCCCGTCGCCGGCCGCGCCTCCCGCCTCGCTCGCCGGCGTGCGCCGCCGCTGGGAGCGCCGCCCGCCGCCGGCGCCCGTTCGCTCCGGCCAGATCCGTGTGGGTGGATGAGATCCACCAACCCCGGGAACCAAACGTCTCCCCCATCCCGGATCTCCTCGTCCCGGGTTGACCCCGTCCACTTCTCCACGACGTTAAAATCGACCAAGTCCCCCAGATTTCTTACATTATCATGCCATCTTTGACCTGTCACATCTCTGCATCCGTAGCTTCGTTTTGCGCGAGTAATACGTCAAATTGTTCATCTCGAGGAGTACTTCATTTCATTCCATTGCATCATTTTCATTTGAGCTCATCTTGATGCCCGAAATGCTGTTGGAAGAGTGCATGTTGATGTTAATCTGCTGAAACTGTTATAACTTGCTCATTTATCATTTTTGCCATGATTGATGTGTGCATCCTATGAGGTTGATGTCTTCATGTATGTTGATCTATGCCATGTCATCTTTCCAGGAGTGTTAACCATGTATTTTTGTGAGTTGTGTGCTGAGTACATCGAGCTTGCTAAGTAGAGTAGTTGTTGTTGCTGTTTTCCTGACAGATTTTGTTATATTTTGTTGCTATGTTAACATGCTTCTACTAATCATTCTATGCATAATCTGGAGATGTTCTATAAACAAGTTTTGATCTACATGTTATTCTATATCCATTCATGCCACTGGTTGCAATAATAGCCTGGTGTAACATGTTGTTATCTTGCTCCAAAGTTGCTTGAAAATGTTGCTATCAGCCTGTTAACATTAAGTTCACTTGTTCCCATGTGTTTTGCTAGTGATCCATGTACCCTATGAACTTGCTCTTGCCATGCTTAGCTTCATAAACTTGTCTTCTTGCTGTTGGTTGCCTTGCCATGCCATGTATTGATCTGTGGTGAGTGGTTCAAGCTCACCAACATGCCTACTTATTGTTGTTCCTACCTTGTATGAATCTGTAATATAACTTGCCATGTTTACATGGGTGCCATCATATTTTACGTGCCCTTTTGGCTCATGGTCAGTAAGGGACTTTTGATCAATGCATTTAGTAGTATCATGCCATGCCTTTGTTTGCCATGTTAAGCTCCTGTAACATGTTGTTTGATAGCTCTAAACATTGCAACCTGATGTTATTTCCTGATAAGTCTGAAACTGTTATTATTTGCAATCTCTCCATGTCCTTTTGAGCATGTTCTAGTTGTTTCTAGAGATAGCTCAGTGTTCATGTTTTGTTATGCTTTACCAGTACTTCATGCCCATGCCTTTTGTTATTATGTTGGGGTGTTGTAGCATGTTTTGATGCTTGTGATATGCCTAGTTGCTGTTATGGGCAGATTGTTGCTATGACTTGTATAGTGTGTGTGTGTGTTGAACCGTTGCTCCGTTTTGAGTGTGCTCTGTATGAAACTTGCTAGATTTTGCATGTTGTTTCATATTACCATGTTGCATCCTTGCTTTGGTGTGTTTGCTTGATGTTTGTATGCATTTTGCATCAGTGCATGTTTAACTTGTTTTGCTCATATCTTCTAGGCCATAGCTCCGAATCTAATGAACTTTATATGTAACTTGACTAGAATTTCGTGTAGATCATCTTGGTGCATCTTAACTTGCTGTTTAACAACTTGAACATAAGGTTTATTCAGATCTGGACCCATTTCAAAATTTGCATATGAGGACTTACCGGAATTGTTATATGTTGTTCCCGGCCTCATTTAAACTTGCCTTGATGTGTTGTTCTTGTTTGCATCATCTCTTGCCATGAGTAGCCTCATCTAGCTTTGTCATGCATCATGCTTGTTCTGCATCATGTCTTTTTCATGTGTGGTGTGTTTACCATGTTGTGTGCTTCTTCTCGATAGTTGCCGTTTCGTTGCGATCGTGAGGATGCGTTCGTCTACGTGTGGTTCGTCTTCGTGGCTTCATCTTCTTCATGGACTCATTCTTCTTCATTGCGGGATTTCAGGCAAGATGACCGCTACCCTGGATCTCATTACTATCATTGCCATGCTAGTTGCTTCGTTCTATCGCTATGCTGCGTTACCTATCATTTGCTCATCAAGCCATCCCAAATTGCCATGAACCTCTAACCTTTGACACCATTCCTAGCAAACCGTTATTTGGCTATGTTACCGCTTTGCTCAGCCCCTCTTATAGCGTTGCTAGCTGCAGGTGAAGTTGAAGATTTCTCCATGGTGGACAGGGTTATGTTGGGATATCACAATATCTCTTATATTATTAATGCATCTATATATTTGGTAAAGGGTGGAAGGCTCGGCCTTATGCCTGGTGTTTTGTTCCACTCTTGCCGCCCTAGTTTCCGTCATACCAGTGTTATGTTCCCGGATTTTGCATTCCTTATGCGGTCGGGTGATTTATGGGACCCCCTGACAGTTCGCTTTGAATAAAACTCCTCTAGCAAGGCCCAACATTGATTTTACCATTTGCCTCACCACCACCTACATTTCCCTTGGGAGTAATTTACCCAAGGGTCATCTTTATTATAGCCCCCCCGGGCCAATGCTTGTTTAAGTGTTGGTCCAAACCAGAGCCACATACGGTGCCGCCCCTAGGCAACTTGGGGTATCGTCGGTTGCCGTACGTAGTGTTCATCCGGTCGTGGCCTGAGACGAGATACGCGCGGCTACTATCAGGATGTCGGCACGCCGGGAGGTCTTGCTGGTCTTGTTTTACCATTGTCAAAATGTCTTGTAAACCGGGATTCCGAGACTGATCGGGTCTTCCTGGGAGAAGGTCTATTCCTTCGTTGATCGCGAGAGCTTGTCATGGGCTAAGTTGGGACACCCCTGCAGGGTATAAACTTTCGAGAGCCGTGCCCGCGGTTATGTGGCAGATGGGAATTTGTTAATGTCCGGTTGTAGATACCTTGACACCAGATCCGAATTAAAACGCATCAACCGCGTGTGTAGCTATGATGGTCTCTTCTCAGCGGAGTCCGGGAGGGGAACACGGCTTCTGTGTTATGTTTGATGTAAGTAGGTGTTCAGGATCACCTCTTGATCATTACTAGTTGACGATCGTTCCTTTGTTTCTCTTCTCGCTCTCATTTGCGTATGTTAGCCACCATATATGCTTAGCCGCTGCTACAACCTCAACACCTTACCCCTTCCTTACCCATTAAGCTTTTCTAGTCTTGATACCCATGGTAATGGGATTGCTGAGTCCTCGTGGCTCCCAGATTACTACAACAACAGTTGCAGGTATAGGTTATGTGATGATCATGACGCGAGAGCGATGCTTGCTTGCGTTGAGTTCTTCTTCTACTTCTTCGATCAGGGGATAGGTTCCAGGTCGGCAGCCTGGGCTAGCAGGGTGGATGTCGTTGAGTTTCTGTTTGTGTTTCATCCATAGTCGGATGTTGGTCTTATGTATGATGTATTGTTGTATTCATGTGGCATTGTATGTCTTGGATGTATCCCCACTATTATGTAATGTTGATGTAATGATATCCACCTTGCAAAAGCGTTCCAATATGCGGGTCTATCCTTGGTGGGACCTTCGAGTTCCTTTTGGATAGGGTCGCATATTGGGCGTGACAAGTTGGTATCAGAACCTCAACCGACCCTAGGAGCCCCCTTGATTGATCGTGTAGTTTGGCCGTTGTTGGGTCTAGAAGAAAACTGTTTTCGGAGTCTAGTTATATCGGAGAGTAGGATTCTTTTTACTCCTCAGCCCCTTCGTCGCTCTGGTGAGGAATCTTGACGTAGGTGTTTTGAACTACCCCTCTTCCCCTTCAAAATTTTTTCTTTAGGTTCACGCAGTTGGTTTTCCGATCGTTGGTTCTCAGCTCTTTTATCCGGTGCATCTCTCGTCAAGTTGACTCAAACCTCTTTGTCTTTCGTGAGGTCAATCCTCAGCTCTTTTCGATCGACATTGTTTTCCCTGTCCGAAGTTGTCCTTGTTTTTCCCACCCGCCCTCCCTTCTTCTTCTCGGAACCGGAGTCCGTAATCGAGTATCCTTCCTACTCATGTGAAGCCTTTTGCATTCTCTCCTCAATGATTTCAACCGGTATTTTCTCTTCAAGATATTCGTCGGTTCCCCCCTCCAAGTTGTCTTTGTTTTTCCCGCCCTCCCACCCTTTTTCTTCCCGGAGTCTGACTCTCTCTCGACCATCAATTTCATTCGTACGGAGCCTCTTCAGTCTTTCCTCAATCATTTCAACTGGTGATTTCTCGTCTCGTTTGTCATTCTTCATCTCTTTTCTTTTCCGGTGGACTTAATTCAAGTTTTTCGGGTTGATCATAAATTTTTTTTGAGTTTAACATGCATTTTGTGCATAAAAATAAAATTTCAACCGGAACTGCATGTGCTGTCGAAAGGGATGAGGATAGCCGTTCGATCTGGGAGCATCCAATGGTGCAGACGTATGATCCGTGGGGTTTGGATTCTAGCCAATCAGAACGCACGACTCAAATCTTGGGCGGGTTTTTGTTGGCACACGGCTTTCATCAACGAACCGTGTGCTATTCGCAATCCAGATTGCATACATATTTTTGTTCACGCATACTGTAGTGAGATCAATTGAGTGTGCTACCTCTATGATATAATAATAACAAAAAACAGTTCATATTCATTGCCTGAGCTGACAGCATATCATGGTCAACATATTAACGGTTCTTACATCAACAGAAAACTGGGCATAACTCACAAACTCAGTACACGCGATAGTTCTAAATTTAATGAATTAAGTTTCAGGGTAGGCATAAAGAATAGTCGTACGGCTTAATTCCCATGTACATGGGGGAACTGGGATCATTAAGTTGACCCCGAATGAACTTGGGTTTTTGATGGTTTTATGTAACAGCCCCAAAATTGGGTTATCAATTTTTGTGCTGTTATTCTTTCCTGGCACTCATTTTCAAAATCTTTCTCCTGAGTTTGTTGGATGACCCTGAGATTTCTTGTCATTTCCAACCTTTCAAAGCTTGCTCATGTCTTTTTCAGTGGGCAAGACCTCAGTTGTAGCATCTGAAACCCTCTCAAACCCTAATTCCAAATTTTTGGGGATTTGAATATGCCCTTTGTGATTTCAAAGGGGCTATCATTTTCCTTGATATGTTGATCATCCCATCTGTTCCTAGAGATACTCCTATCCTTTTCAACCTTGGATATGCAAAAATATTATCAAGTCCCATGCAATATTTTTGAATTATGATTTATTCCTTTTCTTGCCTTTCTGAGGAATAAATCAAAAGGCATATCTATCCATCTCCTAAATTCATGTGAATTTGTAGAGTTGATAATTATGCCGAATACAAGCTCTGGCAATTATATTGGCCATAATTAAATAAGGAGAATTGCCTTTTCTTCTTTTATACCAATATTGCATTTCTGCCATTTTCTAAATGAACTACTATTTTTATAGACGGGAAAATTCTCACATAAATTCTGGAGCTTTTCCTTGCTATATAATAACTAGTTCCATCTTTATCTCATGTTCATCAGTTCAAAAATTAGGCACACGATCCAATGCAAGTTTCTGCCTTCTCTGAAATTTTGCAAAGGAAGTGCTTTATTCCTAATTCCATTTGAGATGCAATTTGGCAGGGTGATTAATAGTGATAAATCACCCATGGATACCAAAGATGAGCTCAATCCAATCATCCTAGCTCCCTGTGCAATTTTTCAAAGTTTCTGATCAGATTGTCACTTTGTGAAGGAAGTTCCTTCATAGAGTTTCCAAATGAGGAGAAACATTTCCATCCTCTCAAGTATCCCAAATCATTAGACTTCACCCAAATTCAGCTCATTTAATTGAGCTATGTGAGCACAAGAGCAATTCTTGTATTATGTCCAAATTTTCTGTTTGTGAAGCAAGTATATTTTATCTTGCTCCATTATGGATGAAAATAATTCCAAGCCTTCTCCCATCCATATAACCCACCTACCCAAGAGTTTGGCTAATTTAATTTAGCCAATATTTTCCTACAATTTTCCCAAGTTTCTAGTCAAAAGTGATGCTTGTGAAGCAAGTAAAAAATTTGGTAATTCCATTTGGTGTTATCTTTTTACAGCATCTACTTATGACAAAATCTTGAGGATTTGCCAAGTTATAGCTCAATCCAACACTCCTAGTGAGTGCTTCATCATCATTTGATTTCTGGACATATTTTAGAAGTTGTTAAGCAACTATGCTAAATATGTGTCCTAATGCCCCCATAATTCCGAGGACCGTAGTCCTTGCTACCCTAAGCCTCCCAGACATCAAGTTTACCCTTTCACCTCTCTGGTTTTACTTCTAGGATGTTTCCAAGTTTGCAACAGTAAACTTATGGAGCTTGGTTTACTCATCCCCCTTTGTCTCTGCCTGTATCTTTACCGTAATCACAATCTATCTTCGAAGGACTACACGTTAGACATGATCTGGCCTCAGTAAAATCTCCAGAGCGTGCTATGCCAGTGGTGATCATGAGGGCAGCCAGCCAAAATGGTGGTCTAGCCACTATTGGCCTCGGCATCGTTGCTCCAGCTGGTTTTGGCTCGTCCCCGCATGTCCAGTAGCTCCGCATCGCCGTCGCCGTTCGCCTGGACCCCTCTCCCCCTCCATTTTCTTCTCCGACGAACCATGCCAAGGGTCGAGCAGTGTGCGCCCGTGAGCTCATCTTCTTCCTCGCTTCTGTCTTCTTCTTCCTCTCGTCCGCAAGCGTTGCTCGATTCCGTGAGCCTCTGGCACTCGTCCGCTCCCTCCTCATCGTATTCCCTCTCCTCCCCGTGACTGCTAAGCACGGCAGAGCCGTGGCCAGACTCGCTCGACGGCAACCGGCTCGGGTGCCCTCCCCCCGCTACAAATAGCCAGCTTGAGCCCTCCTCGAGCAAGCCAGCCCCCTCCCCTCTCCCTCTGGAGCCCTCTCATGCCTGAGCCCGATCGAATCCCTCACCGGAGTGCTCGGATTTCCCGTGAGCCCTCCTCAGCTCCGCGCCGAACCCCTCCCTTCGGCCATCAGCTGCCCTGTCCGAGCCCATGGATGGACGCGCTCCTCTCCGGCGACTAGCCTGTCGCCCCCTCATTCCCTCGCTGGAGCCCCTAGTTCGCTGGAGACCGAAGTCCTCTCCGTCGTGGGCCGTGCAGCTCCCTCCCTGGTGTTCCTCGGCGGAAGCTGATACGTCCATTTTGCATCATGCTTTTATATCAATATTTATTGCATTATGGGCTGTTATTACACATTATATATCAATACTTATGGCTATTCTCTCTTATTTTAGAGGGTTTACCATAAAGAGGGGGAATGCCGGCAGCTGGAATTCTGGCTGGAAAAGGAGCAAACATTGGAAACCTATTCTGCACTGCTCCAAAAATCCTGAAACTCCACGAAACCTGTTTTTGGAATTAATAAGAATTATTGAGTGGAAGAAATACACCAGGGGGCCCACACCATATCCAGGAGGGTGGGGGGCATGCCCACCCCTACTGGGCGCGCCCCCTGTCTCCTGGGCCCCCTCGTGGCCCCCCGATGTCCATCTTCTGCTATATGAGGGCTTTTACCCTGGAAAAAAATCCTCGGCAAGCTTACGGGATGAAACTCCGCCGCCACGAGGCGGAACCTTGGCGGAGCCAATCTAGGGCTCTGGGGAGCTGTTCTGCCGGGGACACTTCCCTCCCGGAGTGGGAAATTGTAACGCCCCGGATTCGTTGCGCCAGGTGTCTGCCAGTTATTCGTCGTCATTGCCATGTCATTTGCTTGCGTGCTGCATTTTGCCATGTCATCATCTGCATTTTATCATGTCATTATGTGCATTTCATTTTGCATACGTGTTCGTCTCATGCATCCGAGCATTTTCCCCGTTGTCTGTTTTGCAATCCGGCACTCCTATGTCATCCGGCGTCCCCCTTTTGTCTCCTGTTGTGAGTGGGTGTTAAACTTTCTCGGAATGGCCCGAGGTTTGTCAAGCGGCCTTAGTATAGCGCCGGTAGACCGCCTGTCAAGTTTTGTGCCATTTGGAGGTCGTTTGATACTCCAACGGTTAACAGGGTATCCGCAAAAGCCCTCTTTGAGTTGCAGCCCAACACCCCTTCCAAAGTGGCCCAAAACCCATCTAACTCTCCTCCATGCTCTCGGTCGTTCGATCACGATCGCGTGGCCCAAAACCGCTCCTCATTTGGACTCTCCTAGCTCCCTCTACCTATAAAACTAGCCCCTCCCCCGAAATTCGCGGTCAAATCCTACCCTAACCCTAGCTTCTTCCTCCTCCAGCCGCCGGACGCGTCCGCACCGCAGCGGAAATGTCCGCCCCGCCGCCGCGCCCAATCAGATCTTGCCACGTGGCCTCCCCGGCCACCCGCGTGCCGCCGCCGGCCCGCGGGGCCCGCGTCGGGCCCGCACGGCCCGCCCGCGGACGCCGCCTGCCTCCGCCGGCCCTCGCTGCCGCCGCCGGGCTCCGCCCTCCGCCGGCGCCTCCCCTCGCCGCCCGGCGACCTCACCGGCGTCGCCGCCCGCCCTCGCCGGACCCCACCGCCTCGCCACCGCCGGCTGGACCCCGCCTCCTCCGCGCGCCGCCCGGCAGCCCCGACCGGCGCCCGACCCGCGCCGCTGCCCCAGCCCCGCCACCGACCAGCGCCGCCGCCGCCTCGCCACCGCGCCACCGCCGCCGCCTCCGCACCCCGACCGACTCCGCCCCTCCCGTCGCCGGCCGCGCCTCCCGCCTTGCTCGCCGGCGTGCGCCGCCGCTGGGAGCGCCGCCCGCCGCCGCCGCCCGTTCGCTCCGGCCAGATCCGGGCGGGTGGATGAGATCCACAACCCCCGGGAACCAAACGTCTCCCCCGTCCCGGATCTCCTCGTCCCGGGTTGACCCCGTCCACTTCTCCACGAGGTTAAAATCGACCATGTCCCCCAGATTTCTTACATTATCATGCCATCTTTGACCTGTCACATCTCTGCATCCGTAGCTTCGTTTTGCGTGAGTAATACGTCAAATTGTTCATCTCGAGGAGTACTTCATTTCATTCCATTGCATCATTTTCATTTGAGCTCATCTTGATGCCCGAAATGCTGTTGGAAGAGTGCATGTTGATGTTAATCTACTGAAACTGTTATAACTTGCTCATTTATCATTTTTGCCATGATTGATGTGTGCATCCTATGAGGTTGATGTCTTCATGTATGTTGATCTATGCCATGTCATCTTTCCAGGGGTGTTAACCATGTATTTTTGTGAGTTGTGTGCTGAGTACATCGAGCTTGCTAAGTAGAGTAGTTGTTGTTGCTGTTTTCCTGACAGATTTTGTTATATTTTGTTGCTATGTTAACATTCTTCTACTAATCATTCTATGCATAATCTAGAGATGTTCTATAAACAAGTTTTGATCTACATATTATGCTATATCCATTCATGCCACTGGTTGCAATAATAGCCTGCTGTAACATGTTGTTATCTTGCTCCAAAGTTGCTTGAAAATGTTGCTATCAGCCTGTTAACATTAAGTTCACTTGTTCCCATGTGTTTTGCTAGTGATCCATGTACCCTATGAACTTGCTCTTGCCATGCTTAGCTTCATAAACTTGTCTTCTTGCTGTTGGTTGCCTTGCCATGCCATGTATTGATCTGTGGTGAGTGGTTCAAGCTCACCAACATGCCTACTTATTGTTGTTCCTGCCTTGTATGAAACTGTAATATAACTTGCCATGTTTACATGGGTGCCATCATATTTTACGTGCCCTTTTGGCTCATGGTCAGTAAGGGACTTTTGATATATGCATTTAGTAGTATCATGCCATGCCTTTGTTTGCCATGTTAAGCTCCTGTAACATGTTGTTTGATAGCTCTAAACATTGCAACCTGATGTTATTTCCTGATAAGTCTGAAACTATTATTATTTGCAATCTCTCCATGTCCTTTTGAGCATGTTTTAGTTGTTTCTGGAGATAGCTCAGTGTTCATGTTTTGTTATGCTTTACCAGTACTTCATGCCCATGCCTTTTGTTATTATGTTGGGGTGTTGTAGCATGTTTTGATGCTTGTGATATGCCTAGTTGCTGTTATGGGCAGATTGTTGCTATGACTTGTATAGTGTGTGTGTGTTGAACCGTTGCTCCGTTTTGAGTGTGCTCTATATGAAACTTGCTTGATTTTGCATGTTGTTTCATATTACCATGTTGCATCCTTGTTTTGGTGTGTTTGCTTGATGTTTGTATGCATTTTGCATCAATGCCATGTTTAACTTGTTTTGCTCATATCTTGTAGGCCATAGCTCCGAATCTAATGAACTTTATATGTAACTTGACTAGAATTTCGTGTAGATCGTCTTGGTGCATCTTAACTTGCTGTTTAACAACTTGAACATAAGGTTTATTCAGATCTGGACCCATTTCGAAATTTGCATATGAGGACTTACCGGAATTGTTATATGTTGTTCCCGGCCTCATTTAAACTTGCCTTGATGTGTTGTTCTTGTTTGCATCATCTCTTGCCATGAGTAGCCTCATCTAGCTTTGTCATGCATCATGCTTGTTCTGCATCATGTCTTTTTCATGTGTGGTGTGTTTACCATGTTGTGTGCTTCTTCTCGATAGTTGCCGTTTCGTTGCGATCGTGAGGATGCGTTCGTCTACGTGTGGTTCATCTTCGTGGCTTCATCTTCTTCATGGACTCATTCTTCTTCATTGCGGGATTTCAGGCAAGATGACCGCTACCCTGGATCTCATTACTATCATTGCCATGCTAGTTGCTTCGTTCTATCGCTATGCTGCGTTACCTATCATTTGCTCATCAAGCCATCCCAAATTGCCATGAACCTCTAACCTTTGACACCATTTCTAGCAAACCGTTATTTGGCTATGTTAACGCTTTGCTCAGCCCCTCTTATAGCGTTGCTAGCTGCAGGTGAAGTTGAAGATTTCTCCATGGTGGACAGGGTTATGTTGGGATATCACAATATCTCTTATATTATTAATGCATCTATATATTTGGTAAAGGGTGGAAGGCTCGGCCTTATGCCTGGTGTTTTGTTCCACTCTTGCCGCCCTAGTTTCCGTCATACCGGTGTTATGTTCCCGGATTTTGCGTTCCTTATGCGGTCGGGTGATTTATGGGACCCCCTGACAGTTCGCTTTGAATAAAACTCCTCTAGCAAGGCCCAACATTGATTTTACCATTTGCCTCACCACCACCTACATTTCCCTTGGGAGTAATTTACCCAAGGGTCATCTTTATTATAGCCCCCCCGGGACAATGCTTGTTTAAGTGTTGGTCCAAACCAGAGCCACATATGGTGCCGCCCCTAGGCAACTTGGGGTATCGTCGGTTGCCGTACGTAGTGTTCATCCGGTCGTGGCCTGAGACGAGATACGCGCGGCTACTATCAGGATGTCGGCACGCCGGGAGGTCTTGCTGGTCTTGTTTTACCATTGTCAAAATGTCTTGTAAACCGGGATTCCGAGACTGATCGGGTCTTCCTGGGAGAAGGTCTATTCCTTCGTTGATCGCGAGAGCTTGTCATGGGCTAAGTTGGGACACCCCTGCAGGGTATAAACTTTCGAGAGCCGTGCCCGCGGTTATGTGGCAGATGGGAATTTGTTAATGTCCGGTTGTAGATACCTTGACACCAGATCCGAATTAAAACGCATCAACCGCGTGTGTAGCTGTGATGGTCTCTTCTCAGCGGAGTCCGGGAGGGGAACACGGCTTCTATGTTATGTTTGATGTAAGTAGGTGTTCAGGATCACCTCTTGATCATTACTAGTTGACGACCGTTCCTTTGTTTCTCTTCTCGCTCTCATTTGCGTATGTTAGCCACCATATATGCTTAGCCGCTGCTGCAACCTCACCACCTTACCCCTTCCTTACCCATTAAGCTTTGCTAGTTTTGATACCCATGGTAATGGGATTGCTGAGTCCTCGTGGCTCACAGATTACTACAACAACAGTTGCAGGTACAGGTTATGCGATGATCATGACGCGAGAGCGATGCTTGCTTGCGTTGAGTTCTTCTTCTACTTCTTCGATCAGGGGATAGGTTCCAGGTCGGCAGCCTGGGCTAGCAGGGTGGATGTCGTTGAGTTTCTGTTTGTGTTTCATCCGTAGTCGGATGTTGGTCTTATGTATGATGTATTGTTGTATTCATGTGGCATTGTATGTCTTGGATGTATCCCCACTATTATGTAATGTTGATGTAATGATATCCACCTTGCAAAAGCGTTCCAATATGCGGGTCTATCCTTGGTGGGACCTTCGAGTTCCTTTTGGATAGGGTCGCATATTGGGCGTGACAAGTTGGTATCAAAACCTCAACCGGCCCTAGGAGCCCCCTTGATTGATCGTGTAGTTTGGCAGTTGTTGGGTCTAGAAGAAAACTGTTTTCCGAGTCTAGTTATATCGGAGAGTAGGATTCTTTTTACTCCTCAGCCCCTTCGTCGCTCTGGTGAGGAATCTTGACGTAGGTGTTTTGAACTACCCCTCTTCCCCTTCAAAAATTTTTCTTTACGTTCACGCAGTTGGTTTTCCGATCGTTGGTTCTCAGCTCTTTTATCCGGTGCATCTCTCGTCAAGTTGACTCAAACCTCTTTGTCTTTCGTGAGGTCAATCCTCAGCTCTTTTCGATCGACATTGTTTTCCCTGTCCGAAGTTGTCCTTGTTTTTCCCACCCGCCCTCCCTTCTTCTTCTCGGAACCGGAGTCCGTAATCGAGTATCCTTCCTACTCGTGTGAAGCCTTTTGCATTCTCTCCTCAATGATTTCAACCAGTATTTTCTCTTCAAGATATTCGTCGGTTCCCCCCTCCAAGTTGTCTTTGTTTTTCCCGCCCTCCCACCCTTTTTCTTCCCAGAGTCTGACTCTCTCTCGACCATCAATTTCATTCGTACGGAGCCTCTTCAGTCTTTCCTCAATCATTTCAACCGGTGATTTCTCATCTCGTTTGTCATTCTTCATCTCTTTTCTTTTCCGGTGGACTCAATTCAAGTTTTTCGGGTTGATCATAATTTTTTTTTGAGTTTCACATGCATTTTGTGCATAAAAATAAAATTTCAACCGGAACTGCATGTGCTGTCGAAAGGGATGAGGATAGCCATTCGATCTGGGAGCATCCAATGGTGCAGACGTATGATCCGTGGGGTTTGGATTCTAGCCAATCAGAACGCACGACTCAAATCTTGGGAGGGTTTTTGTTGGCACACGGCTTTCATCAACGAACCGTGTGCTATTCGCAATCCAGATTGCATACATATTTTTGTTCACGCATATTGTAGTGAGATCAATTGAGTGTGCTACCTCTATGATATAATAATAACAAAAAACAGTTCATATTCATTGCCTGAGCTGACAGCATATCATGGTCAACATATTAACGGTTCTTACATCAACAGAAAACCGGGCATAACTCACAAACTCAGTACACGCGACAGTTCTAAATTTAATGAATTAAGTTTCAGGGTAGGCATAAAGACTAGTCGTACGGCTTAATTCCCATGTACATGGGGGAACTGGGATCATTAAGTTGACCCCGAATGAACTTGGTTTTTTTGATGGTTTTATGTAACAGCCCCAAAATTGGGTTATCAATTTTTGTGCTGTTATTCCTTCCTGGCACTCATTTTCAAAATCTTTCTCTTGAGTTTGTTGGATGACCCTGAGATTTCTTGTCATTTCCAACCTTTCAAAGCTTGCTCATGTCTTTTTCAGTGGGCAAGACCTCAGTTGTAGCATCTGAAACCCTCTCAAACCCTAATTCCAAATTTTTGGGGATTTGAATATGCCCTTTGTGATTTCAAAGGGGCTATCATTTTCCTTGATATGTTGATCATCCCATCTGTTCCTAGAGATCATCCTATCCTTTTCAACCTCGGATATGCAAAAATATTATCAAGTCCCATGCAATATTTTTGAATTATGATTTATTCCTTTTCTTGCCTTTCTGAGGAATAAATCAAAAGGCATATCTATCCATCTCCTAAATTCATGTGAATTTGTAGAGTTGATAATTATGCCTAATACAAGCTCTGGCAATTATATTGGCCATAATTAAATAAGGAGAATTGCCTTTTCTTCTTTTATACCAATATTGCATTTCTGCCATTTTCTAAAGGAACTACTATTTTTATAGCAGGGAAAATTCTCACATAAATTCTGGAGCTTTTCCTTGCTATATAATAACTAGTTCCATCTTTATCTCATGTTCATCAGTTCAAAAATTGGGCACACGATCCAATGCAAGTTTCTGCCTTCTCTGAAATTTTGCAAAGGAAGTGCTTTATTCCTAATTCCATTTGAGATGCAATTTGGCAGGGTGATTAATAGTGATAAATCACCCATGGATACCAAAGATGAGCTCAATCCAATCATCCTAGCTCCCTGTGCAATTTTTCAAAGTTTCTGATCAGATTGTCACTTTGTGAAGGAAGTTCCTTCATAGAGTTTCCAAATGAGGTGAAACATTTCCATCCTCTCAAGTATCCCAAATCATTAGACTTCACCCAAATTCAGCTCATTTCATTGAGCTATGTGAGCACAAGAGCAATTCTTGTATTATGTCCAAATTTTCTGTTTGTGAAGCAAGTATATTTTATCTTGCTCCATTATGGCTGAAAATAATTCCAAGCCTTCTCCCATCCATATAACCCACCTACCCAAGAGTTTGGCTAATTTAATTTAGCCAATATTTTCCTACAATTTTCCCAAGTTTCTGGTCAAAAGTGATGCTTGTGAAGCAAGTAAAAAATTTGGTAATTCCATTTGGTGTTATCTTTTTACAGCATCTACTTATGACCAAATCTTGAGGATTTGCCAAGTTATAGCTCAATCCAACACTCCTAGTGAGTGCTTCATCATCATTTGATTTCTGGACATATTTTAGAAGTTGTTAAGCAACTATGCTAAATATGTGTCCTAATGCCCCCATAATTCCGAGGACCGTAGTCCTTGCTACCCTAAGCCTCCCAGACATCAAGTTTACCCTTTCACCTCTCTGGTTTTACTTCTAGGATGTTTGCAAGTTTGCAACAGTAAACTTATGGAGCTTGGTTTACTCATCCCCCTTTGTCTCTGCCTGTATCTTTACCGTAATAACAATCTATCTTCGAAGGACTACGCGTTAGACATGATCTGGCCTCAGTAAAATCTCCAGAGCGTGCTATGCCAGTGGTGATCATGAGGGCAGCCAGCCAAAATGGTGGTCTAGCCACTGTTGGCCTCGGCATCGTTGCTCCAGCTGGTTTTGGCTCGTCCCCGCATGTCCAGTAGCTCCGCATCGCCGTCGCCGTTCGCCTGGACCCCTCTCCCCCTCCATTTTCTTCTCCGACGAACCATGCCAAGGGTCGAGCAGTGTGCGCCCGTGATCTCATCTTCTTCCTCGCTTCTGTCTTCTTCTTCCTCTCGTCCGCAAGCGTTGCTCGATTCCGTGAGCCTCTGGCACTCGTCCGCTCCCTCCTCATCGTATTCCCTCTCCTCCCCGTGACTGCTAAGCACGGCAGAGCCGTGGCCAGACTCGCTCGACGGCAACCGGCTCGGGTGCCCTCCCCCCGCTACAAATAGCCAGCTCGAGCCCTCCTCGAGCAAGCCAGCCCCCTCCCCTCTCCCTCTGGAGCCCTCTCATGCCTGAGCCCGATCGAATCCCTCACCGGAGTGCTCGGATTTCCCGTGAGCCCTCCTCAGCTCCGCGCAGAACCCCTCCCTTCGGCCATCCCCTGCCCTGTCCGAGCCCATGGATGGACGCGCTCCTCTCCGGTGACTAGCCTGTCGCCCCCTCATTCCCTCGCTGGAGCCCCTAGTTCGCCGGAGACCGAAGTCCTCTCCGCCGTGGGTCATGCAGCTCCCTCCCTGGTGTTCCTCGGCGGAAGCTGATACGTCCATTTTGCATCATGCTTTTATATCAATATTTATTGCATTATGGGCTGTTATTACACATTATATATCAATACTTATGGCTATTCTCTCTTATTTTAGAGGGTTTACCATAAAGAGGGGGAATGCCGGTAGCTGGAATTCTGGCTGGAAAAGGAGCAAACATTGGAAACCTATTCTGCACTGCTCCAAAAATCCTGAAACTCCATGAAACCTGTTTTTGGAATTAATAAGAATTATTGAGTGGAAGAAATACACCAGGGGGCCCACACCATGTCCAGGAGGGTGGGGGGCATGCCCACCCCTACTGGGCGCGCCCCCTGTCTCCTGGGCCCCATCGTGGCCCCCCGATGTCCATCTTCTGCTATATGAGGGCTTTTACCCTGGAAAAAAATCCTCGGCAAGCTTACGGGACGAAACTCCGCCGCCACGAGGCGGAACCTTGGCGGAGCCAATCTAGGGCTCTGGGGAGCTGTTCTGCCGGGGACACTTCCCTCCCGGAGTGGGAAATTGTAACGCCCCGGATTCATTGCGCCAGGTGTCTGCCAGTTATTCATCGTCATTGCCATGTCATTTGCTTGCGTGCTGCATTTTTCCATGTCATCATCTGCATTTTATCATGTCATCATGTGCATTTCATTTTGCATACGTGTTCGTCTCATGCATCCAAGCATTTTCCCCGTTGTCCGTTTTGCAATCCGGCACTCCTATGTCATCCGGCGTCCCCCTTTTGTCTCCTGTTGTGAGTGGGTGTTAAACTTTCTCGGAATGGCCCGAGGTTTGTCAAGCGGCCTTAGTATAGCGCCGGTAGACCGCCTGTCAAGTTTCGTGCCATTTGGCGGTCGTTTGATACTCCAACGGTTAACAGGGTATCCGCAAAAGCCCTCTTTGAGTTGCAGCCCAACACCCCTTCCAAAGTGGCCCAAAACCCATCTAACTCTCCTCCATGCTCTCGGTCGTTCGATCACGATCGCGTGGCCGAAAACCGCTCCTCATTTGGACTCTCCTAGCTCCCTCTACCTATAAAACTAGCCCCTCCCCCGAAATTCGCGGTCAAATCCTACCCTAACCCTAGCTTCTTCCTCCTCCAGCCGCCGGACGCGTCCGCACCGCAGCGGACATGTCCGCCCCGCTGCCGCGCCCAATCAGATCTCGCCACGTGGCCTCCCCGGTCACCCGCGCGCCGCCGCCGGCCCGCGGGGCCCGCGTCGGGCCCGCGCGGCCCGCCCGGGGACGCCGCCTGCCTCCGCCGGCCCTCGCCGCCGCCGCCGGGCTCCGCCCTCCGCCGGCGCCTCCCCTCGCCGCCCGGCGACCTCACCGGCGTCGCCGCCCGCCCTCGCCGGACCCCGCCGCCTCGCCACCACCGGCTGGACCCCGCCTCCTCCGCGCGCCGCCCGGGAGCCCTGACCGGCGCCCCACCCGCACCGCTGCCCCAGCCCCGCCAGCGACCGGCGCCGCCGCCGCCTCGCCACCGCGCCACCGCCACCGCCTCCGCGCCCCGACCGACTCCGCCCCTCCCGTCGCCGGCCGCGCCTCCCGCCTCGCTCGCCGGCGTGCGCCGCCGCTGGGAGCGCCGCCCGCCGCCGCCGCCCGTTCGCTCCGGCCAGATCCGGGCGGGGGGATGAGATCCACCAACCCCGGGAACCAAACGTCTCCCCCGTCCCGGATCTCCTCGTCCCGGGTTGACCCCGTCCACTTCTCCACGAGGTTAAAATCGACCAAGTCCCCCAGATTTCTTACATTATCATGCCATCTTTGACCTGTCACATCTCTGCATCCGTAGCTTCGTTTTGCGCGAGTAATACGTCAAATTGTTCATCTCGAGGAGTACTTCATCTCATTCCATTGCATCATTTTCATTTGAGCTCATCTTGATGCCCGAAATGCTGTTGGAAGAGTGCATGTTGATGTTAATCTGCTGAAACTGTTATAACTTGCTCATTTATCATTTTTGCCATGATTGATGTGTGCATCCTATGAGGTTGATGTCTTCATGTATGTTGATCTATGCCATGTCATCTTTCCAGGGGTGTTAACCATGTATTTTTGTGAGTTGTGTGCTGAGTACATCGAGCTTGCTAAGTAGAGTAGTTGTTGTTGCTGTTTTCCTGACAGATTTTGTTATATTTTGTTGCTATGTTAACATGCTTCTACTAATCATTCTATGCATAATCTGGAGATGTTCTATAAACAAGTTTTGATCTACATGTTATGCTATATCCATTCATGCCACTGGTTGCAATAATAGCCTGCTGTAACATGTTGTTATCTTGCTCCAAAGTTGCTTGAAAATGTTGCTATCAGCCTGTTAACATTAAGTTCACTTGTTCCCATGTGTTTAGCTAGTGATCCATGTACCCTATGAACTTGATCTTGCCATGCTTAGCTTCATAAACTTGTCTTCTTGCTGTTGGTTGCCTTGCCATGCCATGTATTGATCTGTGGTGAGTGGTTCAAGCTCACCAACATGCCTACTTATTGTTGTTCCTGCCTTGTATGAATCTGTAATATAACTTGCCATGTTTACATGGGTGCCATCATATTTTACATGCCCTTTTGGCTCATGGTCAGTAAGGGACTTTTGATCTATGCATTTAGTAGTATCATGCCATGCCTTTGTTTGCCATGTTAAGCTCCTGTAACATGTTGTTTGATAGCTCTAAACATTGCAACCTGATGTTATTTCCTGATAAGTCTGAAACTGTTATTATTTGCAATCTCTCCATGTCCTTTTGAGCATGTTCTAGTTGTTTCTGGAGATAGCTCAGTGTTCATGTTTTGTTATGCTTTACTAGTAGTTCATGCCCATGCCTTTTTTTATTATGTTGGGGTGTTGTAGCATGTTTTGATGCTTGTGATATGCCTAGTTGCTGTTATGGGCAGATTGTTGCTATGACTTGTATAGTGTGTGTGTGTTGAACCGTTGCTCCGTTTTGAGTGTGCTCTATATGAAACTTGCTTGATTTTGCATGTTGTTTCATATTACCATGTTGCATCCTTGTTTTGGTGTGTTTGCTTGATGTTTGTATGCATTTTGCATCAATGCCATGTTTAACTTATTTTGCTCATATCTTCTAGGCCATAGCTCCGAATCTAATGAACTTTATATGTAACTTGACTAGAATTTCGTGTAGATCATCTTGGTGCATCTTAACTTGCTGTTTAACAACTTGAACATAAGGTTTATTCAGATCTGGACCCATTTCGAAATTTGCATATGAGGACTTACCGGAATTGTTATATGTTGTTCCCGGCCTCATTTAAACTTGCCTTGATGTGTTGTTCTTGTTTGCATCATCTCTTGCCATGAGTAGCCTCATCTAGCTTTGTCATGCATCATGCTTGTTCTGCATCATGTCTTGTTCATGTGTGGTGTGTTTACCATGTTGTGTGCTTCTTCTCGATAGTTGCCGTTTCGTTGCGATCGTGAGGATGCGTTCGTCTACGTGTGGTTCGTCTTCGTGGCTTCATCTTCTTCATGGACTCATTCTTCTTCATTGCGGGATTTCAGGCAAGATGACCGCTACCCTGGATCTCATTATTATCATTGCCATGCTAGTTGCTTCGTTCTATCGCTATGCTGCGTTACCTATCATTTGCTCATCAAGCCATCCCAAATTGCCATGAACCTCTAACCTTTGACACCATTCCTAGCAAACCGTTATTTGGCTATGTTACCGCTTTGCTCAGCCCCTCTTATAGCGTTGCTAGCTGCAGGTGAAGTTGAAGATTTCTCCATGGTGGACAGGGTTATGTTGGGATATCACAATATCTCTTATATTATTAATGCATCTATATATTTGGTAAAGGGTGGAAGGCTCGGCCTTATGCCTGGTGTTTTGTTCCACTCTTGCCGCCCTAGTTTCCGTCATACCGGTGTTATGTTCCCGGATTTTGCGTTCCTTATGCGGTCGGGTGATTTATGGGACCCCCTGACAGTTCGCTTTGAATAAAACTCCTCTAGCAAGGCCCAACATTGATTTTACCATTTGCCTCACCACCACCTACATTTCCCTTGGGAGTAATTTACCCAAGGGTCATCTTTATTATAGCCCCCCCGGGCCAATGCTTGTTTAAGTGTTGGTCCAAACCAGAGCCACATACGGTGCCGCCCCTAGGCAACTTGGGGTATCGTCAGTTGCCGTACGTAGTGTTCATCCGGTCGTGGCCTGAGACAAGATACGCGCGGCTACTATCAGGATGTCGGCACGCCGGGAGGTCTTGCTGGTCTTGTTTTACCATTGTCAAAATGTCTTGTAAACCGGATTCCGAGACTGATCGGGTCTTCCTGGGAGAAGGTCTATTCCTTCGTTGATCGCGAGAGCTTGTCATGGGCTAAGTTGGGACACCCCTGCAGGGTATAAACTTTCGAGAGCCGTGCCCGCGGTTATGTGGCAGATGGGAATTTGTTAATGTCCGGTTGTAGATACCTTGACACCAGATCCGAATTAAAACGCATCAACCGCGTGTGTAGCTGTGATGGTCTCTTCTCAGCGGAGTCCGGGAGGTGAACACGGCTTCTGTGTTATGTTTGATGTAAGTAGGTGTTCAGGATCACCTCTTGATCATTACTAGTTGACGACCGTTCCTTTGTTTCTCTTCTCGCTCTCATTTGCGTATGTTAGCCACCATATATGCTTAGCCGCTGCTGCAACCTCACCACCTTACCCCTTCCTTACCCATTAAGCTTTGCTAGTCTTGATACCCATGGTAATGGGATTGCTGAGTCCTCGTGGCTCACAGATTACTACAACAACAGTTGCAGGTACAGGTTATGCGATGATCATGACGCGAGAGCGATGCTTGCTTGCGTTGAGTTCTTCTTCTACTTCTTCGATCAGGGGATAGGTTCCAGGTCGGCAGCCTGGGCTAGCAGGGTGGATGTCGTTGAGTTTCTGTTTGTGTTTCATCCGTAGTCGGTTGTTGGTCTTATGTATGATGTATTGTTGTATTCATGTGGCATTGTATGTCTTGGATGTATCCCCACTATTATGTAATGTTGATGTAATGATATCCACCTTGCAAAAGCGTTCCAATATGCGGGTCTATCCTTGGTGGGACCTTCGAGTTCCTTTTGGATAGGGTCGCATATTGGGCGTGACAAGTTGGTATCAGAACCTCAACCGACCCTAGGAGCCCCCTTGATTGATCGTGTAGTTTGGCCATTGTTGGGTCTAGAAGAAAACTGTTTTCGGAGTCTAGTTATATCGGAGAGTAGGATTCTTTTTACTCCTCAGCCCCTTCGTCGCTCTGGTGAGGAATCTTGACGTAGGTGTTTTGAACTACCCCTCTTCCCCTTCAAATTTTTTTCTTTAGGTTCACGCAGTTGGTTTTCCGATCGTTGGTTCTCAGCTCTTTTATCCGGTGCATCTCTCGTCAAGTTTACTCAAACCTCTTTGTCTTTCGTGAGGTCAATCCTCAGCTCTTTTCAATCGACATTGTTTTCCCTGTCCGAACTTGTCCTTGTTTTTCCCACCCGCCCTCCCTTCTTCTTCTCGGAACCGGAGTCCGTAATCGAGTATCCTTCCTACTCGTGTGAAGCCTTTTGCATTCTCTCCTCAATGATTTCAACCGGTATTTTCTCTTCAAGATATTCGTCGGTTCCCCCCTCCAAGTTTTCTTTGTTTTTCCCGCCCTCCCACCCTTTTTCTTCCCGGAGTCTGACTCTCTCTCGACCATCAATTTCATTCGTACGGAGCCTCTTCAGTCTTTCCTCAATCATTTCAACCGGTGATTTCTCGTCTCGTTTGTCATTCTTCATCTCTTTTCTTTTCCGGTGGACTCAATTCAAGTTTTTCGGGTTGATCATATTCTTTCTCTCGGCTCAAGTATTTCCCTTTGCTCGTTCGCCTCTCGCCATTTTATCCTTCCGGAGTATGATGCACCGGAACAATTCGAATATTTCAATCATCCAGATGCATCATCTATCTGTTCAACATCTCTTTCCAACAGTGTTTTCTCTTCAGTGGGTCCTAACCCACAGTTTTTTTCCCAGGATCTTACCTGACTCTTCTAATTTCCTCGGAGTTATTCTCAATTCTTTTCAAGTATGATGTAAGAATGGATTTCATCAGTCACATGCCTTCTCCTAGATCGCTTTCAAACTCTTTTCATTGTTGGCTCAACCTCTTTGTTTTTCATTCTCCCGGAGTATCTCAGTAATTTTGGTGGAGTTTCCTGTTGTCATTTGAAGACCGAAGAAGATTTCTGTTAAATCTTGTCTGTTCTCCCGGAGATTCGCGGTGCTAGCTCGATGTTATCCTATCAAATTGTTTCAAGTCATGCAAATTCTTTTCATCCATCCGGAGCATTTCAGGAGTTGCTTTCTCTCTTGATCATCCGGAGGTCATCTTTTCGGAAGATTTCTTCATTCTAAGTTTTCAGCTTCAGTCGTCTCAATATTATCTCGGTGCTTCGTTCAAGTGCTCTTTAATTAGCTCATGATCTCTTTGTTCTTTGCATCTAAATCCCCTCTAGCATATTGGTTCTTCTAATTCTCCCCGGTGATTCATTCTCTTTCGTCAGTCATTTCCGAATTCTAACGGTGGTTCTTTTAGATTCTTTTCCTTGTTTATCATATTAATCTATTCGTTCTTTTCTATCCTACCGGTGGTTCATGAAGACCTTCTCAAGTTTGCGATATGTCACTTCTCAATCCTTTTTCAAGAAGAATAAGTACTATGCGAAATCCATTGCTTGTCATCAATTTAATTTGATGAAGGATAAGCATACAATAAATCTTATTCTTATCTCTCCAAGTGAGTAATCCCTTCCTTCGGAGTTTGTTCTTGATGAATAAATTCTATTTCCAAGTGTTTTAATCTTTTCTTTTCCGGAGTTCAATTTCCTCGGCCATCTCGTCGGAACCTCCATCTAATCATCGCAAGGCTCATCTTATTCTTTCTTCCTTCATTCTATCTCATTATCCTCTTGTCACAGGAGTTCTTCATGTTGGTTCTTCATGATTTAATTCTTTCTTCAAGTGTTCATCAAGATTCTTGTTGGAGGAGTTCAAGTATCTTTTCTTCTTGCGTCTCGAAGTGCAATTAAATCTCCGTATTCTTTTGGAGTGGACTTTTGCATTTCTTCGTTCTTCTCAGCGTTTCAATCTATTCCGTTTGTGGTCGGTTATCACCTTATGATTTTGAGATGTTATCCATAAGTCCACAACAATCCTATTCTTTTCGTTGTTGATTTTCTCAGCAACTCCATTTAAACCTTTCCTTCTAAAGATGCTTTCTATTTCATTCGTGGCACAAGTTGTCATTTTCTTCTCCGTTCTTTTCATTCAACTCCTTCAATTCTTTCCGGAGGTTTATGTCATGTCTTCATCAAGTATCATTCCATCCTCTCAAGTTCGTTCTAATCCTCCCATTTTCAGCCAGAGTGCTGCCTAAATCCTTTCAGTCTTATTCGTTTCTTTTCTCATTCTAACCACTCCGGTTAGAACGAGTGCTTTCATAGTCTATTTGATTCCGTGAGCTTTTGATTCTCGTCATTCTCGCAGTTCCTACCTTCTTCTCGAGTGCTCTCGATTCTTTGCTTCTTCTCTTGAGTTCTTGTTTCACCTCATTCATTTTCCCTTCCGTCTCGGTCCTAAGATCTCGGGATGAGATCTCTTGTTAGTGGAGGAGTGTTCTAACGCCCCGGATTCGTTGCGCCAGGTGTCTGCCAGATATTCGTCGTCATTGCCATGTCATTTGCTTGCGTGCTGCATTTTGCCATGTCATCATTTGCATTTTATCATGTCATCATGTGCATTTCATTTTGCATACGTGTTCATCTCATGCATCCGAGCATTTTCCCCGTTGTCCGTTTTGCAATCCGGCACTCCTATGTCATCCGGCGTCCCCCTTTTGTCTCCTGTTGTGAGTGGGTGTTAAACTTTCTCGGAATGGCCCGAGGTTTGTCAAGCGGCCTTGGTATAGCGCCGGTAGACCGCCTGTCAAGTTTCGTGCCATTTGGATGTCGTTTGATACTCCAACGGTTAACCAGGTATCCGCAAAAGCCCTCTTTGAGTTGCAGCCAAACACCCCTTCCAAAGTGGCCCAAAACACATCTAACTCCCATCCATGCTCTCGGTCGTTCGATCACGATCGCGTGGCCAAAAACCGCTCCTCATTTGGACTCTCCTAGCTCCCTCTACCTATAAAACTAGCCCCTCCCCCGAAATTCGCGGTCAAATCCTACCCTAACCCTAGCTTCTTCCTCCTCCAACCGCCGGACGCGTCTGCACCGCAGCGGACATGTCCGCCCCACCGCCGCGCCCAATCAGATCTCGCCATGTGGCCTCCCCGGCCACCCGCGCGCCGCCGCCGGCCCACGGGGCCCGCGTCGGGCCCGCGCGGCCCGCCCGCGGACGCCGCCTGCCTCCGCCGGCCCTCGCCGCCGCCGCCGGGCTCCGCCCTCCGCCGGCGCCTTCCCTCGCCGCCCGGCGACCTCACCGGCGTCGCCGCCCGCCCTCGCCGGACCCCGCCGCCTCGCCACCGCCGGACGGACCCCGCCTCCTCCGCGTGCCGCCCGGGAGCCCCGACCGGCGCCCGACCCGAGCCGCTGCCCCAGCCCCGCCACCGACCGGCGCCGCCGCCGCCTCGCCACCGCGCCACCGCCGCCGCCTCCGCGCCCCGACCGGCGCCGCCCCTCCCGTCGCCGGCCGCGCCTCCCGCCTCGCTCGCCGGCGTGCGCCGCCGCTGGGAGCGCCACCCGCCGCCGCCGCCCGTTCGCTCCGGCCAGATCCGGGCGGGTGGATGAGATCCACCAACCCCGGGAACCAAACGTCTCCCCCGTCCCGGATCTCCTCGTCCCGGGTTGACCCCATCCACTTCTCCACGAGGTTAAAATCGACTAAGTCCCCCAGATTTCTTACATTATCATGCCATCTTTGACCTGTCACATCTCTGCATCCGTAGCTCCGTTTTGCGCGTGTAATACGTCAAATTGTTCATCTCGAGGAGTACTTCATTTCATTCCATTGCATCATTTTCATTTGAGCTCATCTTGATGCCCGAAATGCTGTTGGAAGAGTGCATGTTGATGTTAATCTGCTGAAACTGTTATAACTTGCTCATTTATCATTTTTGCCATGATTGATGTGTGCATCCTATGAGGTTGGTGTCTTCATGTATGTTGATCTATGCCATTTCATCTTTCCAGGGGTGTTAACCATGTATTATTGTGAGTTGTGCGCTGAGTACATCGAGCTTGCTAAGTAGAGTAGTTGCTGTTGCTGTTTTCCTGACAGATTTTGTTATATTTTGTTGCTATGTTAACATGCTTCTACTAATCATTCTATGCATAATCTGGAGATGTTCTATAAACAAGTTTTGATATACATGTTATGCTATATCCATTCATGCCACTGGTTGCAATAATAGCCTATTGTAACATGTTGTTATCTTGCTCCAAAGTTGCTTGAAAATGTTGCTGTCAGCCTGTTAACATTAAGTTCACTTGTTCCCATGTGTTTTGCTAGTGATCCATGTACCCTATGAACTTGCTCTTGCCATGCTTAGCTTCATAAACATGTCTACTTGTTGTTGGTTGCCTTGCCATGCCATGTATTGATCTATGGTGAGTGGTTCAAGCTCACCAACATGCCTACTTATTGTTGTTCCTGCCTTGTATGAATCTGTAATATAACTTGCCATGTTTACATGGGTGCCATCATATTTTACGTGCCCTTTTGGCTCATGGTCAGTAAGGGACTTTTGATCTATGCATTTAGTAGTATCATGCCATGCCTTTGTTTGCCATGTTAAGCTCCTGTGACATGTTGTTTGGTATCTCTAAACATTGCAACCTGATGTTATTTCCTGATAAGTCTGAAACTGTTATTATTTGCAATCTCTCCATGTCCTTTTGAGCATGTTCTAGTTGTTTCTGGAGATAGCTCAGTGTTCATGTTTTGTTATGCTTTACCAGTACTTCATGCCCATGCCTTTTGTTATTATGTTGGGGTGCTGTAGCATGTTGTTTTGATGCTTGTGATATGCCTAGTTGCTGTTATGGGCAGATTGTTGCTATGACTTGTATAGTGTGTGTGTGTCGAACCGTTGCTCCGTTTTGAGTGTGCTCTATATGAAACTTGCTTAATTTTGCATGTTGTTTCATATTACCATGTTGCATACTTGTTTTGGTGTGTTTGCTTGATGTTTGTATGCATTTTGCATCAATGCCATGTTTAACTTGTTTTGCTCATATCTTCTAGGCCATAGCTCCGAATCTAATGAACTTTATATGTAACTTGACTAGAATTTCGTGTAGATCATCTTGGTGCATCTTAACTTGCTGTTTAACAACTTGAACATAAGGTTTATTCAGATCTGGACCCATTTCGAAATTTGCATATGAGGACTTACCTGAATTGTTATATGTTGTTCCCGGCCTCATTTAAACTTGCCTTGATGTGTTGTGCTTGTTTGCATCATCTATTGCCATGAGTAGCCTCATCTAGCTTTGTCATGCATCATGCTTGTTGTGCATCATGTCTTGTTCATGTGTGGTGTGTTTACCATGTTGTGTGCTTCTTCTCGATAGTTGCCGTTTCGTTGCGATCGTGAGGATGCGTTCGTCTACGTGTGGTTCGTCTTCGTGGCTTCATCTTCTTCATGGACTCGTTCTTCTTCCTTGCGGGATTTCAGGCAAGATGACCGCTACCCTGGATCTCATTACTATCATTGCCATGCTAGTTGCTTCATTCTATCGCTATGCTGCGTTACCTACCATTTGCTCATCAAGCCATCCCAAATTGCCATGAACCTCTAACCTTTGACACCATTCCTAGCAAACCGTTATTTGGCAATGTTACCACTTTGCTCAGCCCCTCTTATAGCGTTGCTAGCTGCAGGTGAAGTTGAGGATTTCTCCATGGTGGACAGGGTTATGTTGGGATATCACAATATCTCTTATATTATTAATGCATCTATATATTTGGTAAAGGGTGGAAGGCTCGGCCTTATGCCTGGTGTTTTGTTCCACTCTTGCCGCCCTAGTTTCCGTCATACCGGTGTTATGTTCCCGGATTTTGCGTTCCTTATGCGGTCGGGTGATTTATGGGACCCCCTGACAGTTCGCTTTGAATAAAACTCCTCCGGCAAGGCCCAACATTGATTTTACCATTTGCCTCACCACCACCTACATTTCTCTTGGGAGTAATTTACCCAAGGGTCATCTTTATTATAGCCCCCCCGGGCCAATGCTTGTTTAAGTGTTGGTCCAAACCAGAGCCACATACGGTGCCGCCCCTAGGCAACTTGGGGTATCGTCGGTTGCCGTACATAGTGTTCATCCGGTCGTGGCCTGAGACGAGATACGCGCGGCTAAGTTGGGACACCCCTGCAGGGTATAAACTTTCGAGAGCCGTGCCCGCGGTTATGTGGCAGATGGGAATTTGTTAATGTCCGATTGTAGATACCTTGACACCAGATCCGAATTAAAACGCATCAACCGCGTGTGTAGCTGTGATGGTCTCTTCTCAGCGGAGTCCGGGAGGTGAACACGGCTTCTGTGTTATGTTTGAGGTAAGTAGGTGTTCAGGATCACCTCTTGATCATTACTAGTTGACAACCGTTCCTTTGTTTCTCTTCTCGCTCTCATTTGCGTATGTTAGCCACCATATATGTTTAGCCGTTGCTGCAACCTCACCACCTTACCCCTTCCTTACCCATTAAGCTTTGCTAGTCTCAATACCCATGGTAATGGGATTGCTGAGTCCTCGTGGCTCACAGATTACTACAACAATAGTTGCGGGTACAGGTTATGCGATGATCATGACGCGAGAGCGATGCTTGCTTGCGTTGAGTTCTTCTTCTACTTCTTCGATCAGGGGATAGGTTCCAGGTCGGCAGCCTGGGCTAGCAGGGTGGATGTCGTTGAGTTTCTGTTTGTGTTTCATCCGTAGTTGGATGTTGATCTTATATATGATGTATTGTTGTATTCATGTGGCATTGTATGTCTTGGGTGTATCCCCACTATTATGTAATGTTGATGTAATGATATCCACCTTGCAAAAGCATTCCAATATGCGGGTCTATCCTTGGTGGGACCTTCGAGTTCCTTTTGGATAAGGTCGCATATTGGGCGTGACAGAAATCATCACCGGCGATCCTATCATCGGGAGGGGGTCAATCTCCATCAACATCTTCACCAGCACTATCTTCTCTCAAAACCCTAGTTCATTTCTTGTATCCAATCTTGTATTAAAACCACAAATTGGTACGTGTGGGTTGCTAGTAGTATTGATTACTCCTTGTAGTTGATGCTAATTGGTTTACTTGGTGGAAGATCATATTTTCAGATCCTTAATGCATATTATTACTCCTCTGATTATGAACATGAATATGCTTTGTGAGTAGTTACGTTTGTTCCTGAGGACATGGGTGAAGTCTTGCTATTAGTAGTCATGTGAATTTGGTATTCGTTCGATATTTTGATGAGATGTATGTTCTCTTTTCCTCTAGTGGTGTTATGTGAAAGTCAACTACATGACACTTCTCCATTATTTGGGCCTAGAGGAAGGCATTGGGAAGTAATAAGTAGTTTATGGGTTTCTAGAGTGACATAAGCTTAAACCCTAGTTTATGCGTTGCTTCGTTAGGGGCTGATTTGGATCCATATGTTTAATGTTGTGGTTTGGTTTACCTTAATACTTCCTTTGTAGTTGCGGATGCTTGCAATAGGGGTTAATCATAAGAGGGATGCTTGTCGGGGCGGACTCTGTGCGGCCACGAGCACCTATGGGGCACGGGGGCCCCTTCTCTAGTCCGGCAAGGGAGCGGAGGGCGTGCGCAGAGCAGATCGAGGTCGGGCGCGCAGGGGAGACGGGCGATTTCTACCCAGCTTCGGGGCTCTCCGGAGAGATAAAACCCCTGCTGCTGCTTTGTGTTTCTATTTGATCTTGCTCGAGAGTGCGAGCGTATGGTGGTGTTGTGGGTGTCGAACGGACTGAACCCCATCTACGTGCGCATGGGCCTCCCTTTTATAGTCTGAAGGGGGCACCAACAGGTGGCATCGTAGGAAGAGGGGGTAGAAAGGTAAAAACGCAGGTTGGTACAACAGTGACCAACAGTGTCCCCTACCTAACTCTGACGGCAGGGGACAAGGGCATTTAATGCCCGTCCGGTCGCCCCAACAGTGTAAAGAAACGACAGTTAGGTGAGCCACCGGTTGCCACGATGGCGTCTCTGTCAGCTCCGCTTGCCACCTCGCTCTGCATGGCTGCGCATTGCCTCGCCACATGCCTCTGGGATGGCCTTGGGGTGACACGTCGCTGGATGCGCTGGAGTTCGGGTCGTCACCTTGCCGCGGCCCTTCTCCTGCCGGGCCGGCAAGCTTGCCGGCCGTCGGGCCTTGCCACGACGCACGGGGCGTCGCGGCGAGTTCCTCTGGGACGCCTTGGTCGGCCTTCCCGGCAAGCTCCTCTTGCCGGGGCCTTTGTCCACTCATCTGATACTTTGTTCTTGAATGGCAGTAATAGGAAGTGACGGAGGGTCTTGGCGGGCGTCCGGCAAGCCTTGCCGCGGGGTGCTGCGGCTGCCCGTGCACAAGTTCGGGGTACTAAGGTACCCCTACTTTAGTACACCGACAGGAGCCCCCGGGCCTGGGCCATACACGGTGCCGAGCGTTGTTGGGCCAGGCCCAAAACGGTGCTCGGGAACTCGCGGCCTGGGTCCACACATAATCGGACTCCGTGTCCACCGCGTCCTCCCGCAACGGCACGCGTCGATTGCGGCGTCGTGGGAGGCGTGGGTGGTGCGCGCAATTTTCAGGGCGTCCACCCCTTGGATCACGGGGCAGGGTGAGGTCATTTCATCTGTCGCCCCGGCTTCGCCTCCTCGCCACGCGACTCCCATGCGCGTGGGGTCGTGGGCGGAGAAGGTGGTAAACCGAGCCGTCACGGGCGGAGGTGGTGGGCTGGCCCCGCTCCTCTGCCCTCCCCGCGCTCCGATTGGCTGAGCGGGGCGGCCGAGTCCCCACTTCGCTCCTTAAAAAGGGCGGAAGGGGAGCGCAAAGATCTCGCACTTCCTCATCTTCTCTTTGCTTCAACTTCTCCTACTCTTCCTCCCCTCTTCCATGGAGGGAGGGAACCCTGGTCCTTCAACAGTGGCAGCGAGGGTCGCTACCAGGCAGCGCGCCTCTCCCTATCCCGCACCTGTGGCGGCGGAGCAGGCCATGAGGGGGAGAGGGAGGGGCGAGGCCGCGGACGAGGTCGAGGACGCGGTTGGGGCGCTCGGGGAAGAGGCGGCCGGGGCGGTGCGCCACCCTCGCCTCCGCCGGCAGCTCCTCTTCTCGAGGCAGTACACACCGGGGACGACCCGTGGGAGTTCTTCATCAAGCTGTGCCGAGCACCTCGTCACCGGCTCCGGCTTCCGGCTCCATTTGCGAGCGATGGAACCGGACCCGCCCGAGATGTTGGAGTTGCGCATGAGGGGCTGCGGGATCAGCGGCACTTGAGTTAGTGTCGTATCCCCAGCCCCCGGCGTCATGTACTTCGATCGAGGGTGGAAGACATTCGCCCGCATCCACAGCTTGACGGCGGGGTTTACCCTCCATTTTAAGTTAATGGAGGTTAACCTTCTCGCCGTCAAGGTCTTCGGGGACTCCGGCACCCGGGCGAGATGCTGCGTGGACAGCTCCTCCGATAGCGAAGACTCCCCCTCGAGCGAGAGTGACGAGGAGGAGAGCGACAGCGACGACGACGGCGGCGGCGAGTCCGACTAGGCGTCGGTCGTCGCCTCGCGCGCCACCGGCGACCCCATCATCCGGGTCGTCGGCCTTCTGAACTCCCCGGGGCCGTCTCCTTGGGCGGCTGGCGTAGGGAGGCTGCAGAAGAGGAAGAGGGGTGGCGGTAAGGCCATCAAGTCGGAGTACGAGGGCGAGGTGCCCTCGATAGCGTGCTAACGTCCCGCCACCCCGTCTTCGAGCTCTGCTTCCGGCGCCTCCGTCTCCGCCAAGCTCCTGGCCGGCCCCTGAGGTGTTCTCTTGGTGTCTTCTGGCGCCCCTAGCTCACCTAGGCGCCCCTTTTGCCCTTCCCAGCAAGCTTCTCTTGCCGGGGCCTCCTTGACCTACCTCCTGGAGAGAATAACAGGAGAGGGATTACGGGCATCTTATCTTCTTAGTTTGTAAGCCTTCGGGCCTTAGCTGCATTTAAAACTTGTAATCCTCTCTTTCATGTTTTTCATCCTCTATGGACTTGTATTGGAATGGGATGTTTTTTAATGAAAAGAGGGGAATGCTTGCCGGGTTACGCCCTTTACTTGATCCTGTGCCTTGTATGTTTCCACCCTACGCTTCGAGGGATCTTGCCGGCACAAGCACACTTGCTGAGTGTGGAACATCAGTAGCCCACTGGCGGTGCTGTTTCGAGCAAGAAACCTTGCCGGGCTAGTTGCAGCGCACTTGTTTTGTTGAGCGGACTCGAAAACAAATCAAGGGCGCAACTTAGCCACGATTCGGCTCCTCCGCGCACGGGTTTTCCCATACAAGGCATGCTCGTCCAAGGACACGGCCTCGCATCCCCCGGTCCATAGAAGGATGCATGAAGAGGGATGGAAAACTTATCTGATATCACAGCCCCCGGCAACTCTGGCTTGTCGGGACACCGGAGCCTGCACCCTTTTCCTTTGTTCTTGCCACTGGCATCGCAGCCCCCTGGCGACCCTGGCTAGTTGCGAGGGAACCTTGGTACTCGCAGCCCCCAGCAACGCCGGTTCGCCGGGCCCAGGTGCCGGTGCGTCCTCCTGTTTGTTTTTTGGCGCTGTCATTCTAGTTACGAAAATAACTTAGACGGCATTGTGATAAGTTACTTTTGTAACGAAATTTCGCGTTGGGCAACGCAATGCGGTGTCTCGTCCTTGGTATGTTTATACTCTACGCTTTTTAGGGAACTTGCCGGTGCATACACGCTTGCTGAGTGTGGAACATCAGCAGCCTGCTGGCGTTGTAGCCTTCGGCAAGAAACCTCGTCGGGCTTAGCTGCAGCGCGCTTTCATTGTTTGAGCGGACTCGAAAAGAAATCAAGGGCTCAACATAGCCATGAGTCGGCTCCTCCGCGCACAAGTTTCTCATACAAAGGACGCCCCACGGCAAGGCTTGCTATGTTACCTCCTCTACCCCATTGCTCCCCTTGTATGTTCCTACCCTACGCTTTTAGGAAACTTGCCGGCGCTAACACACTTGCTGAGTGCGGAACATCAGCAGCCCGCTGGCGGTGTTGTCTCCGGCAAGAAACCTTGTCGGGATAGTTGCGGCACACTTTTATTGTTGAGCGGGCTCGAAACAAAGCAAGGGCGCAACTTAACCACGAGTTGGCCCCTCCGCGCACGGGTTTTCCATACAAGGGGCGAACGTTCAAGGAATATAACATAGAGATTTAAAACTGAAAATGCTCTGTACTCAAACTTGGGCAACTTAGCTTTTTCATCTTCTGTTCTGCGGCGGGGCCGCACTCCTCCCTGGATATCCTCCCTTGTACGTTTTTTTCTCATGCTTTCAGGGACCCCGCTGGCGCAAACACACTTGCTGAGTGCGGAACATCAGCAGCCCGCCGGCGGTGTTGCCTCCGGCAGGAAGAACTCGTCGGGCTAGTTGCAGCATGCTTCCATCGTTGAGCGGACTCGAAACAGATCAAGGGCGCAACTTAGCCATGATTCATTCCCTTTGCGCACAGGTTTTCCGTACAAGGTATGGACTTTCAAGGAGTACGACTCAAAAACTTCGAAACTGACCGCTCTCTTCGCCCTACTGGCCGGTAGAGCTCGATGGCACGTCCTCGACGGCAGCGCAGCACTCCGGAGAGGTGCGCTTACCGGAGCAGGTACCAGAGCCGTTCTCACCGGGCTTGGTCTTTGGTGAAGTTATCTTTGCCTTCTTGCACTTGCCGGCGGAGCTCAATGGCGCGTCCTCGACGGCAGCACATCACTCCGGGGAGGTGCGTTCGCCGGAGTGCGCGCCAGAGCTATCCTTGCCGGACTTGCCCTTCTTCTTCCCCCGGGGAGCTTCGGCGGCAAGTGGCTTGCGCTCTGCCGCGGCTGCTGCTTCCCGGTAGATCTTGTCGGTGCAGATAAGCGCATCCTTCTTGTCTCCTTGGACAGAAATGACACTTATCGGACCAGGCATCTTAAGCACGTTGTAGGCGTAGTGAGAGGCTACCATGAACTTGGCGAGCGCAGGATGGCCTAGTATCCCGTTGTAGGGCAACGGGATATCAGCAACATCAAATGTGACTTTCTCTGTCCTGAAGTTCAGCTCGCTGCCAAACGTCACTGGCAGTGTGATCTTCCCCTTCGGCTTGCTCCTTCCCGGATTTATCCCTTGAAATGTACCAGTTTCTTCGAGCTCGCTGTCGGGGATCTGGAGTTTCTTGAGCACTGCGGAGGAAATCAGGTTCAGGCCGGCCCCGCCGTCAACCAACATCTTCGTGACCTTGAGGTTGCGGATTGTTGGTGAGACCAACATCGGCAAGCACCCGACCGCGGTGATGCGATCGGGGTGATCCTCAACGTCGAAGACGATGGGCATGCTAGACCACTTCAGAGGCTAGCGCGACTCGACGGACGGTTCTGCTGCGTTTACTTCTCGCACCCACTGCTTGAGTTGGCGGTGCGAGGTGTGCAGAGAGGCGCCGCCGTAGATGCACAACACCTCTGTTGCTTTCTGAAACTCTTGGTCATCAGTCTCATCTTCCTCCATTTCATCATCCTCATCTTCATCTTCATCCTTATCGCGGCCACGGGGAGGCCTGTCTCCTTGCCGCGGCTTGGCCTTGCCACGGTGCCTTCCCCGGGCGGGAAGCTTCTTGCCGGATCCTCCGCCACCTCCCTGGGCTCTCTCCTTATCGCGGCGCTCGTACTCAGCTTTCTGTAGTTCCGCCATCTGCTCCACTTTCCTGCAAGTTTGGAGGTCATGGCCCTTGGTGCGGTGAATCTTGCAATATCGCTTGCCGGAGCCATCCTGCTTGTCGGCGGCTACCACAGCCTCGCCGGAGTCATCGGCTTTGGGCTTGTCGGAGCCGCCTCCGTTGCCGGAATGCTCAACAGCTAGCACATCCTTAGCCTTTCTCTTCCTGTTGTTCCGCCTCTGGTTCTTCCTTGCCGCGGCGGCATCCTCACTATCAGATCCTTCTGCTCCCGCGATCTCTCCGGGGATCTTCCTTCCCTCCTCAGCCCATGCACACTTGTCGGCCAGAGCATAGAGCTCGCTGACATCTCTAATCTTGCACATCGCCATCTCCTCCCTCATCCTGCGGTTGCGCACGTTCTGATGGAACGCGCTGATAACCGCGGCAGGGTGGACGTCTGGGATGTTGCGCTGCACCTGACTGAATCTCTGTATGTACTTGCGCAGGGGCTCTCCTTCCTTCTGGACGAGCAAATGCAGATCGCTTTCCTGGCCATGGGGTTTGTGGCCGCCTGTGAAGGCGCCGACAAACTGATGATACAGGTCCGCCCATGAAGAGATGGAGCCGTCCGGCAAGTGCATGAGCCAAGATCTGACGTTGGGCTTGAGCACCAGCGGGAAGTAGTTGGCAAGGATCTTCTCGTCGCGCCCTCCGGCAGCCTGCACCGCAATGGTGTAGATGCTGAGGAACTCCGACGGATGTATCCTGCCATCATACTTCTCGGGCACGTCGGGCTTGAAGTTCTTGGTCTTGGGCCACTGGACTTGCCGCAGCTCACGGGTGAACGCAGGGCAACCTGCCGCGTACGGCAAGTCGCCTGGTTCCCCTGGCGCATGCATGTCGACAGTGGGCCCAGCGCGCTGGTCAGATTGACGTCGCGCTTCCCTTCTGCGCTCGATGCGGGTGCGAGCGTCTTCGTGCTGTCGTTCTTGGAGAATGTGGCGTTGATCACGGCGAGTTCGCGGGTCCGACGACGCAGTGGAGTCGGCGTCGGGGTTGGCCCGGCGGGGCGGGGACTTGGCCCTCGGGGCTGGGAGTGCACGGAGGTGGCACCCCAGCAGTCTTGTCGGCGCCGGCCTGTGCCTGGGTGCCTTGCCGGGGCTTCGACGCGCTCGGTCGCCGGGGCTTGTCGCCGTTGGCGAAGCCGATGAGGCTGTAAATGGTCATTCTCCAGTCGTCAATCTTGTGTGGCGCCGGAGGGTAATCTAGAAGCAGCTGGGCTCGGGCCAGCGCTTCCTCTGCTGTCTTGGGTGGCGGTGGCGACGAGCGGCGCAAGGAGCGGGATGTGCTCGGACTCCCAACTGGATTGGGAGGAGCAACACCCCGCCCGGGCGACCGTACCTCACTTGTGCCAGCATGCTGGCGTGCATGCTGGCCTCGAACGTCCCGCGACCCACCAGCTTGTCCTTGCTCCAACGCAAGCACAGTGCTAGGAGCACCGGGGCGTTGTTGACCTTGCACCTCCTGGGAAGGGTGCGGCGTCTGCACGGTCGCTGACGCTTGCGGAGCCTTGTCCTTGGATCTGGTGACGACGTGCATCCCACCGTCGGCGCCCGTTCCTCCGCCGGCGTCCACTCCACCGCCCGCTTGCTCCGGCGGGGGTGGTAGAATCGATGTAGACGGAGCGGCCACCTCCGAAGGCTTCTTCTTTGGTGGCATGTTGATGAAGGCGTTGATGTAGTGCGCGCGGAGACCGGATCAGATGCTCACGACCTCCTCTAACCCCCTACCTGGCGCGCCAAAGATGTCGGGGCGAACTCTGTGCGGCCACGAGCACCTATGGGGCACGGGGGCCCCTTCTCTAGTCTGGCGAGGGAGCGGAGGGCGTGCGCAGAGCAGATCGAGGTCGGGCGCGCGGGGGAGACGGGCGATTTTTACGCAGCTTCCGGGCTCTCCGGAGAGATAAAACCCCTACTGCTGCTTTGTGTTTCTATTTGATCTTGCTCGAGAGTGCGAGCGTATGGTGGTGTTGTGGGTGTCGAACGGACCGAACCCCTTCTACGTGCGCATGGGCCTCCCTTTTATAGTCTGAAGGGGGCACCAATAGGTGGCATCGTAGCAAGAGGGGGTAGAAAGGTAAAAACGCAGGTTGGTACAACAGTGACCAACAGTGTCCCCTACCTAACTCTGACGGCAGGGGACAAGGGCATTTAATGCCCATCCGGTCGCCCCAACAGTGTAAAGAAACGACCGTTAGGTGAGCCACCGGTTGCCACGATGGCGTCTCTGTCAGCTCCGCTTGCCACCTCGCTCCGCATGGCTGCACATTGCCTCGCCACGTGCCTCTGGGATGGCCTTGGGGTGACACGTCGCTGGATGCGCTGGAGTTCGGGTGGTCGCCTTGCCGCGGCAAGCGCCTTGCCGCGGCCCTTCTCCTGCCGGGCCGGCAAGCTTGCCGGCCGTCGGGCCTTGCCGGGACGCATGGGGCGTCGCGGCGAGTTCCTCTGGGACGCCTTGGTCGGCCTTTCCGGCAAGCTCCTCTTACCGGGGCCTTTGTCCACTCATCTGATACTTTGTTCTTGAATGGCAGTAATAGGAAGTGACGGAGGGTCTTGGCGGGCGTCCGGCAAGCCTTGCCGCGGGGAGCTGCGGCTACCCGTGCACAAGTTCGGGGTACTAAGATACCCCTACTTTAGTACACCGACAATGCTTGTCCAAGTAAGGGCAGTACCCAAGCACCGGTCCACCCACATATCAAATTATCAAAGTACCGAACACGAATCATATGAGCATGATGAAAACTAGCTTGACGATAATTCCCATGTGTCCTCGGGAGCTCCTTTCTCATTATAAGAAATTGTCCAGGCTTATCCTTTCCTACATAAAGGATTGGGCCACCTTGCTGCACTTTATTTACTTTATTTACTTGTCACTCGTCACAATTTATCTTATCACAAAACTATCTATTACCTACAATTTCAGTGCTTGCAGAGAAAACCTTACTGAAAACCGTTTATCATTTCCTTCTGCTCCTCATTGGGTTCGACACTCTTACTTATCGAAAGGACTACGATAGATCCCCTACACTTGTGGGTCATCAAGACTCTTTTCTGGCGCTGTTGCCGGGGAGTGTAGCGCTTTTGGTTAGTGGAACTTGGTAAGGAAACATTTATATAGTGTGCTGAAATTTTCTGTTACTTGTCACTATGGAAACTAATCCTTTGAGGGGCTTGTTCGTGGTATCTTCACCCCGACCATAAGAGCAAAGAGTTGCTCCTCAACCTACTGAACTTTTTGAAAATATTTACTTTGAGATTCCTTCGGGTATAATAGAGAAAATGCTAGCTAATCCATTTGCAGGAGATGGAACATTGCATCCTGATTTACACCTTATCTTTGTGGATGAAGTTTGTGGATTATTTAAGCTTGTAGGTATTCCCAATGATGTTGTCAAAAGGAAGGTCTTCCCTTTATCTTTGGAGGGAGATGCATTGACGTGGTATGGGCTATGTGATGATACGAGATCTTGGAATTATAAACGATTGAAGTTGGAATTTCACCAGAAGTTCTTCCCTATGCATCTTGTTCATCGTGATCATAATTACATATATAATTTCTGGCCTTGCGAAGGATAAAGCATCGCTCAAGATTGGGGGAGGCTTAGTTCAATGTTATATTCATGCCCCAATCATGAGCTCTCCCGGGAAATGATTATTCAAAAATTTTATGCTCGACTTTCTCTCAATGATCGCAACCTGCTCGATACTTCATGTGCTGGTTCTTATATGCTGAAGAAGATTGATTTCAAATGGGACTTATTGGAAAGAATTAAATGCAACTCTGAAGATTGGGGTTCCGACGATGGTAAGGAGTCAGGTATGACACCGAAGTTTGATTGTGTTAAATCTTTTATGGATACCGATGCTTTCCGTGGATTTAGCGCTAAATATGGATTGACTCTGAGATAGTAGCTTCTTTCTGTGAATCTTTTGCTACTCACATTTATCTCTCTAAAGAGAAGTGGTTTAAATATAATCCTCCTGTTGAAGTGAAAGTAGTTGCACCTATTACAGTTGAAGAAAATACTATCACCTATATTGATCCTATTGTTCCTACTTATGTTGAGAAACCTCCTTTTCCTGTTAGGATAAAGGATCATGCTAAAACTTCAACTATTGTTCGTAAGAGTAATACTAGGACTTATACACCTCCTGAGCAAATCAATGTTGAACCTAGTATTGCTATGGTTAAAGATCTCTTGGATGATGACTTAGATGGGCATGTTATTTCTTTCTATGATGAAACTCCTAATATTGCTAGACCAGATACTAAGATACATAGACCTGTTGTAGGCATGCCTGTTATTTCTGTTAAAATAGGAGATCATTGTTATCATGGTTTATGTGATATGGGTGCTAGTGCTAGTGCGATACCTTATGATCTATATAAAGAAATTATGCACGACATTGCACCCATTGAATTAGAAGAAATTGATGTTACCATTAAGATTGCTAATAGGGATACCATTAAACCAGTTGGATTGTTAGAGATGTTGAAGTTTTGTGTGGGAAGGTTAAATACCCTGCTGATTTTCTTGTTCTTGGCTCCCCATAAGATGATTTTTGTCCCATTATTTTTGGTAGACCCTTCTTAAATACAGCTAGTGCTAGGATTGATTGTGAAAAAGATACTGTCACCGTTGGCTTCGATGGTATGTCTCATGATTTTAATTTGGCTAAGTTTCGTAGACAACCTCGTGATAGAGAATCACCTAGTAAGGATGAGATTATTGGTCTTACTTCCATTGCTATGCCTCCTACTGATCTGATAGAACAATATTTGTTAGACCATGAAAACGATATGTTTATGAAGGAAAGAAGGGAAATAGATGAAGTGTTCCTTAAACAGGAACCTATGCTGAAACATAATCTTCCCATTGAAATTCTTGGGGATCCCCCTCCACCCAAGGGTGATCCTGTGTTTGAACTCAAACCATTACATGATAATCTTAAGTATGCTTATCTTGATGAAAAGAAAATATATCCTGTTATTATTAGTGCTAACCTTTCAAAGCAAGAAGAAGAAAGATTATTGAAAACTCTGAAGAAGCACCGAGCTGCTATTGGATATACTCTGGATGATCTTAAGGGCATTAGTCCCATGTTATGCCAACACAAAATTTCAGTGGAGAAAGATGCCAAACCAGTTAGAGATCCTCAATGACAACTCAATCCCAAGATGAAAGAAGTGGTAAGAAAGGAGATACTAAAGCTCCTTGAGGCGGGTATAATTTATCCCGTTGCTGATAGTGATTGGGTAATCCCTGTCCATTTTGTTCCTAAAAAGGGAGGTATTACCGTTGTTCCTAATGACAAAGATGAATTGATCCCGCAAAGAATTATTATAGGTTATAGGATGGTAATTGATTTCCGTAAATTAAATAAGGCTACTAAGAAAGATCATTACCCTTTGCCTTTTATTGATCAAATGCTAGAAAGACTATCCAAACACACTCATTTCTGCTTTCTAGATGGTTATTCTGGTTTCTCTCAAATACCTGTGTCGGCAGGGGATCAATCAAAAACTACTTTTACTTGCCCTTTCGGTATTTTTTCTTATAGACGTATGCCTTTTGGTTTATGTAATGCACCTGCTACCTTTCAAAGATGCATGATGGATATATTCTCTGATTTTTGTGAAAAGATTTGTGAGGTATTCATGGATGACTTCTCTGTTTATGGATCCTCTTTTGATGATTGTTTGAGCAACCTTGATCGAGTTTTGCAGAGATACGAATACACTAGTCTCGTCCTAAATTGTCTTGGGGCATAAGATTTCCGAGAGAGGTATTGAAGTTGACAAAGCCAAAGTTGATGCTATTGAAAAGATGCCAAGTCCCACGTATAGAAAAGGTATAAGAAGTTTCCTTGGTCATGCCGGTTTTTATAGGAGGTTCATTAAGGACTTTTCTAAAATCTCTAGGCCTCTGACTAATTTATCGCAGAAAGATATTCCTTTCGTCTTTGATGATGATTGTGTAGAAGCATTTGAAATACTTAAGAAAGCTTTGATCACTGCACCTATTGTTCAGCCACGTGATTGGAATTTCCCTTTTGAAATTATGTGTGATGCTAGTGATTATGCTGTAGGTGCTGTTCTAGGGCAAAGAGTTGATAAGAAATTGAATGTTATCCAGTATGCTAGTAAGACTCTTGATACTGCCTAGAGAAATTATGCTACTACTGAAAAAGAATTCTTAGTAGTTGTATTTGCATATGGTAAGTTTAGACCTTATATTGTTGATTCCAAAGTTACTATTCACACTGATCATGCTGCTATTAAATATCTTATGGAAAAGAAAGATGCTAAGCCTAGACTCATTAGATGGGTTCTGCTGCTTCAAGAATTTGATTTACATATTATTGATAGAAAGGGAGCTGAGAACCCCTTTGCAGACAACTTGTCTAGGTTAGAGAATGTTCTTGATGACCCACTGCCTATTGATGATAGCTTTCTTGATGAACAATTAGTGGGTTTTAATGCTTCTCGTACTGCTCCTTGGTATGCTGATTATGCTAATTACATTGTTGCTAAATTTATACCGCCTAGTTTCACATACCAGCGGAAGAAAAAGTTCTTCTGTGATTTAAGACATTACTTTTGGGATGACCCACACCTTTATAAAGAAGGAGTAGATGGTGTTATTAGACATTGTGTGCCTGAGCATGAATAGGAACAGATCCTACGCAAGTGTCACTCTGAATCTTATGGAGGACACCACGCTGGAGATAGAACTACACACAAGGTACTACAATCTGGTTTTTATTGGCCTACTCTCTTCAAAGATGCTCGTAAGTTTGTCTTATCTTGTGATGAATGTCAAAGAATAGGTAACATTAGTAGACGTCAAGAAATGCCTATGAATTACTCTCTTGTTATTGAACCGTTTGATGTTTGGGGCTTTGATTATATGGGACATTTTCCTTCCTCTAATGGTTATATACATATTTTAGTTGTTCTTGATTACGTTACTAAGTGGGTAGAAGCTATTCCAACTAGTAGTGCTGATCATAACACTTCTATTAAAATGCTTAAGGAAGTTATCTTTTCGAGGTTTGGAGTCCCTAGATATCTTATGACTAGTGGTTGTTCACATTTTATTCATGGTGCTTTTCGTAAGATGCTTGCTAAGTATGATGTCAATCATAGAATCGCATCTCCTTATCATCCGCAGTCTAGTGGTCAAGTACAGTTGAGCAATAGAGAGCCCAAATTAATTTTGCAAAAGATTGTGAATAGATCTAGAAAGAATTGGTCCAAAAAACTTGATGATGCATTATGGGCCTATAGAACTGCATACAAAAATCCTATGGGTGTGTCTCCTTATAAGATGGTTTATGGAAAAGCTTGTCATTTACCTCTTGAACTTGAACATAAAGCATATTGGGTTGTTAAAGAGCTCAACTATGACTTCAAACTTGCCGGTGAGAAGAGGTTGTTTAATATTAGCTCACTTGATGAATGGAGAACCCAAGCATATGAGAATGCCAAGTTATTCAAAGAAAAAGTCAAACGCTGGCATGATAAAAGGATACAAAAGCGTGAGTTTAACATAGGAGATTATGTGCAATTATTCAAATCTCGTTTAAGATTTTTTGCAGGAAAAGTTCTCTCTAAATGGGAAGGTCCTTACGTTATCGAGGAGGTCTATCGTTCTGGTGCCATAAAAATCAACAACTTCAAAGGCACAAGTCCGAGGGTGGTGAACGGTCAAAGAATTAAACATTATATTTCAGGTAATCCTATCAATGCTGAAACTAATATTATTGAAACCATAACCCAGGAGGAATGCATAAGGGACACTTTCCAGAACGTTCCAGACTCCGAAAAGGAATAGGTATGCGGTACGGTAAGTAAACCGATTCCAAAACAACTCCAATGGCAATTTTTATCAGTTTTGGAATATTTAAGAATTTTAGGAAGGAAGAAGTAGTCCGAAAGGGACACGAGGCCCCCACGAGAGTGGAGGGCGCGCCCACCTTTACTGGGCGCGCCCCCTGTCTTGTGGACACCTCGTGTGCCTCCCGGACTCTGTTTTCTTGCGCGTTACATATTTTGGTCGGTAAAAATTCATTATATAAACTCTTGAAGGTTTTTACCACTGTATCACACAAATATCCTCTGCTTTCATTTCGACCTGTTTCCGTTGCAGATCTAGAGCACTATGACGTCACCCTCCTCCAACAACGAAGACAAGGATGCTTGGCTATTGAAGATAGAGCTAAAAAGAGAAGAACCGTAGGAGATCAACAAGGATGAAGAGATCAAGTAGGCCATGGAGGTCCAAGCTCCGGCGGCGAAAGCAGAAGACATCCCTCAACCTTTACCTAACCTCTTTACTCCAACAGAGATTGAAGCTTTCAAGATGATTGAGTTAGCTCGCATATAGAACAAGTATCTCACGCAGGAGAATATTTTGTTGAAGGATCATATCGCCGGACTCAAGGACATTATCCGCAAGTTGGAGGAGCTTTTACGCTCGATGTGCGATTATCCACCATCATCATCACCACCTCCATCACCTTCGAGGACATTTATCACATGGGTATGGGCACTCCCCTTGGCAACTGCCAAGCTTGGGGGAGGTGCCCCGGTATCGTATAACCATCACACTCCTATCTTTACCATTTTATTTAGTTCGATCCTTTAGTAGTATCTTAATCTAGTAGATTAAAGTTTTGGTATCAAGTAGTTTTGAGTTTTGCTTTGTGATCTCTTTTTGTAATCGAGTCCGTGAGCTATCTATAAGAAAGATTAGTGTTGAGTCATGGGCTTTGCTATGTTGCTATGATCTTGAGAAAGTAGAAAGGATAAAAGAGTTCATATTGATCTTATGGTTAGTGATGACTTCACTCATAGAAAGTATGAGGCATAAAAGTTGTTGAGAGTTGATAAACGTAGTTTTGGTCATCATTGCAATTAATAGGAAGTGATAAGGAAAGAGGGGCTCACATACAAATATATTATCTTGGACACCTTTTATGATTGGGAGCACTCATTAAGTATGACATGCTAAAAGAGTTGACGTTGGACAAGGAAGACAACGTAATGGTTTATGTTTTCTCACATCTCAGTTAAAGTATATTGTCATTGACCTTCCAAACATGTTGAGCTTGCCTTTCCCCCTAATGCTAGCCAAATTCCTTGCACCAAGTAGAGATACTACTTGTGCTTCCAAATATCCTTAAACCCAGTTTTGCCATGAGAGTCCACCATACCTACCTATGGATTGAGTACGATCCTTCAAGTAAGTTATCAAGTTCCAGGCACTAAAAATTGCTATCTAAATATGTATGACTTATTAGTGCAGAGAAAATAAGCTTTGTACCATCTTGTTGTGGAAGTAATAAAAGCGACATACTGCATAATAAAGGTCCACATACAAGGGGCAATATAAAGTGACGTTCTTTGGCATTAAGATTTTGTGCATCCAACCCTAAACGCACATAACAACCTCTGCTTCCCTCTACGAAGGGCCTATCTTTTACTTTATGTTTTTACTTTATGCTTGAGTCAAGGTGATCCTCACCTTTCCATTTTTCATTTTATCCTTTGGTAATCTCCTCGTGTTTGACAGATCATGATATATATATATCCAATTGGATGTAAGTTAGCATGGGCTATTATTGTTGACATCACCTAAAGGTGAATACGTTGGGAGGCAACACAATAAGCCCCTATCTGATGCGGAGCATCCTATGGACATCACCATGTCAAGAGTCCATTTGGCAAGTGACACGTGCCACATCTACTTCATGCATACAAAGGTGAATCATCTCCTTTACACGTGTCCACTTGTACCCTTCGGGGATGGTATACTACTTGACCCCTCTCTCGTGTGCATACTTAGGTGTGAGCGGAGTTACACATTCATCATGGAGGAGTCCAAGCGCAAGAGAACATCTACACCATCCAACACGGAAGCCTGGAAGAGGAGAAGGAAGCGCCAAGAAGAAGGCAGGAACTCCCAGGCGACCCCGTGCGCACGGGCCCCTCCGACCCCGTGCCCACGGGCCTCCCAGGCTGGCGGTCCTGAATACACTGTGCGCACGGGCGTGTACCGTGCCCACGGGACCCCCGTGTCCACGGGCCTCACGGACCCCGTGCGCACGGGCCCTTGCGTCCGGTCCCTGGATACCCCATGCGCATGGGCTCCACTTACCCCGTGCACACGGGGCCCCCTGTGCGTGGCTGTTGGGCTTGGCCCTTGTATCCCCATCTCATCCCTATTTACCCCTTCATCCCTTGGACCTATATATACTCCCCTTCCTCCTCCATTTAGACTAAGCTAAGGATAGATCTAAACACTAGAGCCTAGCTCATGTACCTCCCCTTGTGGGATTCCACTCCATTGGAGTTCAAGGCCTCCATTGGAGAAGATCCCTAGTGGATGAAGACCCCCTTGAGGGAAGGATCTATCTAGATCATTAAGCCCTCATCTCCTTCATAGGATTTGGGATGAACTCTACCATGTATCTTATTTCCCTTTGTTGTTCATGTACCTTGTGGATCTCATGTGTTTGATTGTCTAGTGGATGTGTGATTTGACTTGTTCTTGAGTGTTCCTCTTGTTTTTCCCTCTTTTGTTCATCTTTTTCTTGGGGATTCCCCTCCAATTCGTGAAAGATCTTCCCCATAGGGTTCCACCCTACATCATATGGTATCATGAGCCATGGTTTCTCACGAAATTGGAGCCCCCCTCTTTGTTTTCTAGCCTAGTTTTGTGTGATTTCGTCCTAAATTCGAAAATTCCCCACCAAAAATAGCCCCAAATTTTTTTGTTATTTGTTTGTTTGATGAGATCTTCTTGGATTTGGTCCATGGATTTGGTGTTTAGCAAGTAGATCCACCCCTCTACCACCTTCCCCTACCTTCCATCCCTCGAACATGACCTCACCTTGGATTTTCCCCACGGATCCGGAGCAGTTCGTCCGCTCTCAGAGGACCCCGTGCACATGGGCCATCGGGACCCCGTGCACACGGGCCAGCCAGACCCCTTGCGCACGGCCCATCCAGTGCGCTTCGGCCACTGCCCCACCTCCCATACCACCCCTACCCCCAGCTACACCCCAGCCACGAGATCCATCCATTTGGCCGCCCGGATCGCAAGAAATCCGCCAAACCCGAGAGTCCCAGGTGACCCCGTGCCCTCGGTACGTGTACCGTGCGCATGGGACCCCGTGCCCACGGCCCCTAGACCCCGTGCGCACGGCCCCCCTACAGCAGCCACGGGCAGTCCACCGTTTTGCCCATAACTTCCACATCCGGAGTCCGATTTTAGCGTTCTTTAGCTCGTTGAGTAGCTATTGACATCCCCCATCCACCTAGATAGGCTCCAACACCATTTGACTCCATAAAAATTTTGACGTTTTGGCATCTTTGCCTAGGCCTTCCACCATATCATACGCAAGAACCACCATAGCCTTCCGCAACCTAACCCATTTTGCTACATTTAGCATTAGTGGTTGCTTGAGGAGTGATTTGAGTCTCCTAAGGTGTTTCGGCTACTTAGGGACAATTGATTCTTCACATACCACCACCGCTTTCCGCTACCACCATTTGACATTTGTCATTTAAGATTTTGAGTTTGCGGTTTTTACTGTTTCCTAAGGTGTTTCGGCTACTTAGGGACGGGTCTACATCATCTTGGTATCTACATAAAGAACACCGCTACTCATCATCGCAAAGGACGGTAACCTCGACGACACCATTCTATATTACACTTGCAATTGCATTGTTAACCCCTAGCCCATTTTGCGTCACTTACCTATCGAGACTAGCCATTTGAGTATTGCCGGCAACGTTACTTGTGCACATTAGTGACCCACCATTCCATTGCATACATCCCATATCATATTGGTATCATATCATCCTTTGTGTCACAATATCGTTCCCGCATATACACAATAGCTATCTTGGTTTGTGCATTGTGCAAAAGTGGCCATTGAAAAAAAAGAGAGAAAAAGCTTTTAAGCAAAAGAAAAAGAGCAAAGAAGCTTGTAAGCAAGTGCCATAGCATCATACCCCATCACACATAAGATTGTCAAATCTACATCATATGGTATCATGCTTGAGAGAAACACTGGGAACCATACATACATAGCATATTTGGGATAGAAAGTTTACCCATCTTGCATATATAGGTTGTGCACAAGTGTCGTATCCGCCTATTGAGCAATCGTGCTAGCGTCTCTCTTGAGTTGTGCAACACGAGCATTTTGGTGGATTCCACATTTTGTGCTCATTCCTTGGTTGCACGACACCATTTATCTATCCGTGTGTGTGTTTCCGTGTACCACATTTGCTATTAGTCTACTTGTTTCACTTGCGAATTTGTGAATCTTTTCCAACATTATTGACTCTTGCTAACATTTTGCATCAAATTTTTGTGCCACTATCCTCACCGAGCTCTACCATATGCTTTACTTGTAGGTGTGAGTGAACAAGTCCGGTACCAATTCCACTATTCTTTCATTTCACATTGAGTGATACAAGATACATCCTCAACTTTGGGAAAAGGTAGCTTGGTATTGTTTATCTCATTTCCTACTCACCTTTGCTCGAGTCTTGTGATGGATAGGCAAGGCATTTCCTCTCTGGTCTACGACAACAACGACGGCGTGAACGACTACATCACCAAAGCGTCCATCTTCGATCTACAACGATAAATGCAAGGCGCACAATCAAGATTGCGAGAGTGCATCGAGAACATCTCCATCGACATTCGTCACTCCGAAGCAAGGAAAAGGGACTACATCGACAAGAAGCTTTCCGCACATAAAGAGGAGCAAGATGGAAGGATGGAGGAGATTAGAGCCTTGATTAAGTCTTCTTCCCCTTCGTCATCTTCAAGACGGCGACATTCAAGCCACAAGTCTTCGGAGCGCGGCCACGATGCAAGTGCAAATCGTCCTCGTCCACATCTACATGGCGACCACCATCACGTTCGTGATCAACATCGTCATGAAGGGCAAGTCACATCCAAGCAACATGTGCACGACGACGACGAACGACATCTACTACGAGCTCAAGCACGACAACGACATCATCATCATGAAGATGCTCCTCAAGCCCTACTTCACGCCAAGTCCAAGCTTCAAGAGCACAAAAGAAGACCGCGAGACGACCACCACCAAGACGGCGCTACGGCTACACCAACCACTTTGGCATCTTCGCCAAGTGCTATCAAGGCATCTTCGCCTTTGGACGTACGGCATCTTCGCCTACTTCCCATGAGTATGCCTACAACGACTTCATCAGGTCTAAGGCGACGACCTACGAGCGAGGGTGACACTTCCATCTTCAGCCCCTCAAGGACGATGGCCGAGCATGGGAAATTCCCTTCGGTCATGGAGACGAGCTATGAGGTGCCACATCATAGGGGCCTCCAACCACAAGACGGTGACAAGAAGGTTGAGCATGGGACTATCCCTTCAACCAAGGCGACGATAGTAGTTGAGCATGGAGACATTTGCACCAACATCTCTCCGACACCCACATATCATGTGATGACCCAATTGCCATGTGAGGAGAGCCACCAACCCATGAGTGACATGAGTGACTCCACCATATGTGACATTGAGAGCATTTCCTATGAGAGGATGAGTGTGACCACCACTAGCCCCACACATGAGAGTATGCCACACACCCTATGTGAGGTTGAGCGCCATTTGAGTGACTCCACCAACCATACGAGTGAGAGCATCCAAGAGGGAGTGAGTGAGCCACAACACTTAGTGAGTGAGGTAGTTGACACGGCACATGAGGCCACCATGATTTCTAACGACTTAACCTCTACTCCTAGTGTGTTTTCTTCTTTGGTGCTAGCTCTCCTACAACACGACATGCCTATACATGATGACGCTCCGATCCTCACCGACTTCGTCCTCCCTTTGGACATGACGATGGCCATGGTGGAATATGATGCACCCCCACATGGTTCCATCAAGATGAAGATGACCACCATTTGGTCTTTCCCACCTCACCTACACCACTTGAGTGGAATGACAAAGGTAACAAAGGTGACGGTGATGCTCTAGTCCCACTAGTGGACATTCGTGACATTGATTGCTTGCATGATGTTGATCCACCTATTACCATGCTTCATTCTAGTATGATTTCCCCATGCGATGATTTGCCCATTTATGATGAGTATGATGATTGCCATGAGGAGTCTATTAGTTTTGATGCCATGTTACATAGGATTTCTTGTGACAATTCTTTAGGTCACATCATGTTTGATAATCCGCTTGACTTGTCATATGCTATGCATGAGATCTCCCGTATGTCATAATTGCAATCTCATCATAGTGACTATGCATATGCCATTGAAATAAACCCAATTTGCACATATGTCATAGATGACAAGCCCATGGTTATTGGCATTTGTTTCTCTTGTGATGATATTGACATGCTCCCTTTGCATAATTTATCTCATATGCCATGCCATGACCACCTAGCTTCGGATATGCATTGTTTTGGATATTGTCCATTTTCTCCAGATGATGTTTCTGATATTGCTCATGAGGAGACCCCCATAGTTTCCTCAAACATTTTAGGAGATTTTGATCCATCCCATCCATTACATGATCCCAATACTTGTGTGCACCATATACTCCCGATGAATAAACATGCTTTTGATGTGCCATATACTTGTTTGCTCAATTTGTGTCCCCATCGTGTCATACGTAACAACTATTCTTTCATGATGGATGACATGTTCTTATACCATGCATCAAATTTCTTTGAGCGATGCTTATCTTGTGCTAACTCACACATGCAAATACACATCATGATGGATGATGTGTACATTTACCACACACACAATTTTTTCGTTTGTGTCTCTTTTGTGTAGGTACCCATGAATACTTGTCAACCTCCCAATCCCACAATTTGACAAAATGAGCTCTAGAGAGCAATGATGACTTGGGATCCCGTGGACTATCCTTACCACCGTTCCCTTCATGAAAGGACTACGCGCAACTCCTCTACTTGGCTCTCACACGGCTATGGGCCATTTACCACTTCTCACATTATGCTCATTTTACCGTGTTCACTTTGCATGCTATGCGTGCTTCTATGCCTTGCCATGCAATTGTGACCCTTGCTTGCATCTACCCATGTTTCATCATTATGCTACTTCTATGTGTATTTGCATGCTTGTTGGAGATCCTTGTTGCTTTTGTCATGTTTATCATGTGCCCCATTCTATTGATGCTTGTTGTGTTCGGAGAGTCATGATGACCCATTGCTATTCACATATGGCCTCTCGCCAATACATTCATGATATTGTACTCATATCTTGCTTTCATGCTCGTGCTATGACTTGTGAATTATTCATGCCCACTATTTGCACCAATGACATGTTTGCCATGATTCCTCCTAGTATGTTGCATCTTCGCACTACTAGCTTGCTTGATTTGATTGCTATGAATGCTTGCTATGTTGCATCACCCATGTTCCACTACTTGCTTTATTGGGTTGATGACATATATGCTCATGCATCTCACATGATATATCTTGATCTTGTCTCTTGTGTTATACGTGCTCATCTCATGCGGTCGATGACAACCATCTATATGATTTGCCATATATCTCCAAGTGTTGCCTCTCTCATGCTAGATGATTTCCCATGTATTGAGTGCAACAATGCTTATAGTCTTGCTCTTAAGATTGCCCCCATAGCATTCTTACATATGTTTGGAGATTTTGACATATTCCTTGTGAAGCATGTTTGTCTTACCTCTTTGCACCATATACCTAGTGCCATGAATATAGCCATTGTTGCATCATATTATTCATGCACTTGTGCTTCTAATGGTTATGTGCAAGAGAAGAGAACCATCATGATGGATGATGTGTTTATCTTCCATGCGCATACACTCTTTGTTTTGTTGTGTGCATCTGTAGGATACTTGAACTTCGTGTAGACTTCCACTTCATATGAGTTGACCATTCGAGCTCTTGAGAGCGAGCCTCATACATTAGACCATGCCGCGCTTCTACACCACATTTCCTACCACTTCGACATTGTGAAGAACACACAAGGACATGCTTTCGAGGTGATATCCTTCTATCTCGAGAACACCCAAACCATGAGCATGCATACTGTGGATCATACTTCATGTGTTGCTTGCTCCACGACACTTTGCACACATGCTAGCGATCCTGCTTCGACTTCTCATTACCACATTGCCATGCTCCATGACATATATGCCTTGTGTGTTGCATCTAGTTCTTCACATATGCCATGTCCCTTTGCTTATCACATGCTTCACTTGATTGCCTCACACATGTTGAACAATTGATCTTTCCATTGTGTTGAGTGCCACGATATCTTCACTACACCCTATGCACGTTATGCTTGGATTGTCTTGCACTTGCCCCATATGTTTAGACATTTCCCTATATTTGGTGTTGTGAATGACTCTTATGCCTACCATAGACCGTTTGTTGAGCACTTTATGCATGCTTGCTATGTCCTTGAGGTAGATGCTTGTTCACTTATCACATATATTTGCATCTTGACCTCCCATTTACATGCTTGTTCCCATGATGTACTTGATTGTGCTCAATTTATATGCTCAAATGCCATGACGCACTTCTTTGTCAAACCATATGCTATGCTTGATGACAACACTTGTTGGGTGAATCACCTCTTGAATGCTTGGTTTTGCTCTTACGATAACCACATTTGTTTTTCCAAGTGCTTGTTATCTTTGCTCCTTTTGAAGGAACTACAAGACGGTGCGACATTGGAGAGTGCCCATTTGGAACAACAAGATGACGAATGCTTGGTGATCATCCACTTCTACACGACGCCATCATCTCTTTCCCATGGTGATTTGGATTTCGATCCGAGGTCGGATCTTTCCCAAGGGGGAGGGGATGATGCGGAGCATCCTATGGACATCACCATGTGAAGAGTCCATTTGGCAAGTGACACGTGCCACATCTACTTCATGCATACAAAGGTGAATCATCTCCTTTACACGTGTCCACTTGTACCCTTCGTGGATGGTATACTACTTGACCCCTCTCTCGTGTGCATACTTAGGTGTGAGCGGAGCTACACATTCATCATGGAGGAGTCCAAGCACAAGAGAACATCTACATCATCCAAGACGGAAGCCTGGAAGAGGAGAAGGAAGCGCCAAGAAGAAGGCAGGAACTCCCAGGCGACCCCGTGTGCACGGGCCCCTCCGACCCCGTGCCCATAGGCCTCCCAGGCTGGCAGTCCTGAAGACCCCGTGCGCACGGGCGTGTACCGTGCCAACGGGACCCCCGTGTCCACAGGCCTCACGGACCCCGTGCGCACGGGCCCTTGCGTCTGGTCCCTGGATACCCCGTGCGCACGGGCTCCACTTACCCCGTGCACACGGGGCCCCCTGTGCGTGGCTGTTGGGCTTGGCCCTTGTATCCCCATCTCATCCCTATTTACCCCTTCATCCCTTGGACCTATATATACTCCCCTTCCTCCTCCATTTAGACTAAGCTAAGGATAGATCTAAACACTAGAGCCTAGCTCATGTACCTCCCCTTGTGGGATTCCACTCCATTGGAGTTCAAGGCCTCCATTGGAGAAGATCCCTAGTGGATGAAGACCCCCTTGAGGTAAGGATCTATCTAGATCATCAAGCCCTCATCTCCTTCATAGGATTTGGGATGAACTCTACCACGTATCTTATTTCCCTTTGTTGTTCATGTACCTTGTGGATCTCATGTGTTTGATTGTCTAGTGGATGTGTGATTTGACTTGTTCTTGAGTGTTCCTCTTGTTTTTCCCTCTTTTGTTCATCTCGTTCTTCGGTATTCCCCTCAAATTCATGAAAGATCTTCACCTAGGGTTCTACCCTACATCACTATCTTTCTCAGTGTCCGACTGAAACTCCATAACCACAAGTATTGCGTGAGTGTTAGCAATTGTAGAAGACTACAAGATAGTTGAGTATGTGGACTTGCTGAAAAGCTCTATTGTTGACTCTTTCTGATGCTATGATAAATTGCAATTGCTTCAATGACTGAGATTATAGTTTGTTAGTTCTCAATGAAGTTTCTGAACCATACTTGACATTGTGAATCGATCATTACTTGAGCATAAGAAATCATATGGTAAAATCTATTTATGTTGCTGTTATAAGAATGATCATGATGCCCTCATGTCAGTATTTTATTTTTATCGACACCTCTCTCTCTAAACATGTGGACATATTTTTCGATTTCGGCTTCTGCTTGAGGACAAGCGAGGTCTAAGCTTGGGGTAGTTGATACGTCCATTTTGCATCATGCTTTTATATCAATATTTATTGCATTATGGGCTGTTATTACACATTATATCTCAATACTTATGGCTATTCTCTCTTATTTTACAAGGTTGACCATGAAGAGGGGGAATGCCGGCAGCTGGAATTCTGGCTGGAAAAGGAGCAAACATTGGAAACCTATTCTGCACTGCTCCAAAAATCCTGAAACTCCACGAAACCTGTTTTTGGAATTAATAACAATTATTGAGCGGAAGAAATACACCAGGGGGCCCACACCCTGTCCAGGAGGGTGGGGGCACGCCCACACCTACTGGGTGCCCCCCTAGTCTCCTAGGCCCCCAGGTGGCCCTCGGTGTCCATCTTCTGCTATATGAGGGCTTTTACTCTGGAAAAAATCGTGGGCAAGCTTATGGGACGAAACTCCGCCGCCACGAGGCGGAACCTTGGCGGAACCAATCTAGGGCTCTGGCGGAGCTGTTCTACCGGGGACACTTCCCTCCCGGAGGGGGAAATCATCACCAACGTCATCACCAACGATCCTCTCATCGGGAGGGGGTCAATCTCCATCAACATCTTCACCAGCACCATCTCCTCTCAAAACCCTAGTTCATCTCTTATATCCAATCTTGTATCAAAACCACAAATTGGTACCTGTGGGTTGCTAGTAGTGTTGATTACTCGTTGTAGTTGATGCTAATTGGTTTACTTGGTGGAAGATCATATGTTCAGATCCTTAATGCATATTATTACTCCTCTGATTATGAACATGAATATGCTTTGTGAGTAGCTACGTTTGTTCCTGAGGACATGGGTGAAGTCTTGCTATTAGTTGTCATGTGAATTTGGTATTCGATCGATATTTTGATGAGATGTATGTTGTCTTTTCCTCTAGTGGTGTTATGTGAACGTCGACTACATGACACTTCACCATTATTTGGGCCTAGAGGAAGGCATTGGGAAGTAATAGGTAGATGATGGGTTGCTAGAGTGACAGAAGCTTAAACCCCAGTTTATGCGTTGCTTCGTTAGGGGCTGATTTGGATCCATATGTTTAATGCTGTGGTTAGGTTTACCTTAATACTTCTTTTGTAGTTGAGGATGCTTGCAATAGGGGTTAATCATAAGTGGGATGCTTGTCCAAGTAAGGGCAGTACCCAAGCACCGGTCCACCCACATATCAAATTATCAAAGTACCGAATGCGAATCATATGAGTGTGATGAAAAGTAGCTTGACGATAATTCCCATGTGTCCTCGGGAGCTCCTTTCTCATTATAAGAAATTGTCCAGGCTAATCCTTTCCTACATAAAGGATTGGGCCACCTTGCTGCACTTTATTTACTTTATTTACTTGTCACTCTTCACAATTTATCTTATCACAAAACTATCTATTACCTACAATTTCAGTGCTCTCAGAGAAAACCTTACTGATAACTGCTTATCATTTCCTTCTGCTCCTCGTTGGGTTCGACACTCTTACTTATAGAAAGGACTACTATAGATCCCCTACACATGTGGGTCATCAGAAGCTAGCACCACCCCGAGGTGCCCCTCACCGTCCCGAGCATTTTGGTAGGTCGCCCGTCCGCTGCCATGGTCGGACGCGCCGGTGAGCGCCGTCCGGGTGGACGTCTTCCCTCGGTCAGGCACGCGTTGGGGAGAAGAAGGAAGCGGCCAGGCAGGAGCGTTGACCTGGCCAGGCAGGCCCCGCGGCCCCACCTGGCAGCGGCCCAGGAGCCCGGCCCCGCCGCTGCTGCTTTGACCGGTCCACGCCACGTCAGCCAAGTGGAGGGCCATTTCCCCCGATCGAATATGTATTTCTGCAAATACGCCTTCAGCTCAGCCTCGGCCCGCCGAAATATCTAAATTGTGAACGTTCACTACTTTAGTGGATTTTCTGCCTAAAAAGTGAAGGGCCACAACTTTGCGCTCCTAACTCCGATTGAGGTAAATCCAACGCCCACGTCTTCGTCTCGTCGAGCCCGTTCCGTTCCCGTCATTTTCACTATAGTTTGACATATTGAAAATGACCATTTTTCCCTTGTCCGTAAACAGCCCCCTTTGAGAGAGAATTGTTTCCGGCAAATTTTTCCGCGATTGTTTCTCACTTCTTCCCGGAGTATTTGTCGACCCCCAGGCAAGCTAGTTTGGATGCTATGTATTTGGTTGTCTTGCAAGTACATTCAATGTACCGACCTGGCGTGGCATGCTAGTTTTGTAGGTCGTTCATTTGTTCCGTCGTGCTAGGCCGTAATCTTGCCAGTCCTGTGAGTTGTGGAGCCCAGTCAGAGTGATAAGCTGCCAAGACTTCCGCCGCCTTTTTTATAGACGTCTGATGCCATGTAAATAGCCTTAGGGCTATGCCAGAAGATTATATTCATCACTGATGTAATCATATACACATGTATTTGATGAATATTCTTGTACCTGGAATGCTGTATCATGGACCTATCGTGCGTCCGGTGTTATCCTGGGCTGACGTGCGAAGGCCCCCTGCTCCATGTGGATCGGGGTGCCACATTTTATGCTTCTCTGTTACAGGGTTGCATGATCCCTTGGCTGGCAACTCATCAAATTCATCATACTCATCCTCATCGGCAACACCGTCGACACCCAGTACCCTCCTCTTCCCATGCATCACTACATGGTCGTTCTTATGCAAAGGGTCTTCCACAAAGAAAATATGTGTAGCATCGCTGGCAAGAATGAATGGGTATGCGTGATATGCCATCATTGTCATGCTAACACAGGTCTTCCTGTAATCATCAACCTTTACTTGACCAAGAGCGATCCATGAGCACATGAATAATGCCACCTTAACTTTCACATAGTCAAGCTCCCAAAGCTCTTTGATGGTTCCATAGTATACCATTTAATCAGCTTCATCTACAGTTCTATTCGAATAGAGTTGTTCTGATATGAGGTCTTCTCATCACGTTCATCAATGTAGAACGCATATCCATTTATGTCATATGCTTGGTGCGTCAACACCGTAGGTGATGGATTTTGTGCCGACCATGTAGCAACGTCATCGATGGATCCTTGTGCCAAACGCTTCTTCAGCCATTCGGCGTATTTCTTAGTGTGCCCCTTCATCTCCACATCTGATGAAGGCACCATTGGTAAGAAGCTTTGGCGTATCTCTGCCAAGTGTTCCTTGGTGTAAGCGGTGAGAACTGGGCTGCTAAGCAGTACCATCAAATGGGCTTTCTGTGCCAATTCTCTGGGTGCAGCCATTTGTGTGCCAGCAAGGACCGGCTTACCTTTCAGCCTTCCCTCGTGGCGAGAGAGGGGCAAACCTATAGGTCATTGTTTCATGTATTCGGTGCAAAACTCAACCACCTCCTCTGCGGTATACCCTTGTAGTATGCTTGCCTCTGGATGGTTTTGGTTCCGAACAAAGTGCTTCAGTATTTCCATGAACCGCTCAAAGGGATACATGTTGTGAAGAAACACAGGACCATAATACTTTATCTCATCGACAAGGTGCACAGTGAGATGGACCATGACATCAAAGAATGACGATGGGAAAAACATCTCTAGGTTGCACAATATTTTTGCAATATCATCTTGCATATGATCCAGATCTTCAGGATCTACAACTTTCTACCATAGTTGTTTGAAGAAATCACAGAGCTCAATGAGTGTGTTCCTTATATCTTTGTCAAACAGATTCCTGATGGCCACTCGGAGGATTTGTGTCAGCATTACGTGGCAATCATGTGACTTCATGTGTCCCAACTTCATTTTACCTGAGCTCACATCCACGAGACTTCTGATGTTTGCAGAGTAAGAAGAGGGTGTCTTAACTGACAACAAATAGGTGAAGAATTGTGTTGCTTCTTTTGTACTGAAATTGTAACTCTGGCGAGCTTTGATGAATTTGTCATCATCTTCTGCTTCACTCTTGCCTTTTGATTGATTAGCAAGCATATCGAGCCATGAACCCTCACCATCCTTTCTTTTACCTTTAGTCATGAGCAGAGTACCAAGGATGCTTTCACATACGTTCTTTTCTACGTGCATGACATCAATGCAGTGACGTAAACGTAGAATCTCCTAGTAAGTTAATTTCCGGAACACCGATTTCTTATTAAACACTTGACACTTGGGTGTTTGTTTCACCGTCTTAGCGTGATTCTTGCCAGGCACAACATTAATTTGTTTAGCCATGTTGTGGACCACCTCCACATCATAGGGTCTTGGGCCCACTTCTACCTCTACCGTACCATCAAATTCAGCTTTCATATCTTTGGTATGGGTGATTTTCTGTAAGAACCTATGATGACGCAAATACACAGTTTCGCATGAGTTGGACTTCTGCTAGCTGTCCTATCGATGCATGTGACACACCGTACATCTCCCTTTATTTTTTGCCCCGTTGTGTTGCCTAATGCTGGCATATCTTGAATGGTGTGCACCATCATCGCATGTAGATTGAAAATCTCCTTTTTGTAGGCATCATAACATTTTACAGCAGGTTCATCTATCGACACTGTCAGCAGTTCTTCTACCAGTAGCTGAAAGTAAATGTCGATGTCATTTCCAGGTTGCTTCGGGCTTTGGATAATCATTGACATCATAATGTATTTTTTGTTCATACACAACAAAGGAGCTAGGTTATATATGCAAAGAAGCACTAGCCATGTGTTGTGATTGGTTCTCATATCGCCAAAACGATTCATCCCGTCAGTACACTCCCCGAGCCTTATACTTCTAGGATCCTTGGCAAAGTCTTCAAACTTGTTGTAAAGTATATGAGCGAACTCCCACTGAGCCCCATCTTCCGGGTGCCTCATATACTTATCTGCAATTCGCTCATCATGATGCCACCGCAACCTCTTTGCCTCTCTAGGGTTTGCAAACAATCTCCTCAACCTTGGAATTAAAGGCAAGTACCAAACAACCTTGAACGGGATTCCTGTCTTGATCTCGTCGTCCAATTTGTACTTGTCCTTTGCTCTCCTGCGCTTGTATCGTGCATGCTTGTATTCGGGACATGCACGTAAATCTTTGTACTCACCACGATACAATATACAATTATTCACACAAGCCTGTATCTTTTGTACTTCAAGTACCAATGGGCAAACAATTTTCTTCACTTCATTTGTGCTTTTCGGGAGCACAGTATCTTCCAGAAGAATTTCTTTGAAAGTACCTAACATCTCTGTGAAGCCCTTGTTTGATAGAGTGTTTGCTGCTTTAAATATGAGAAGTGCCAGGGTGGCACTCAACCTGGAATTTTTTTTGCAACCTTGATTCCCATTTACAATTCTTTCTTGGAGTCCGCATCAATGGTTGGCAGATCCTTGTACCCAATTATATCCTCATCTGGGCCCTCGAAATCTGCAATCATAGCAGCGAAATCTGGCATATCAAGATCGTCGTCATCTGCGTCGACGTCTTGGTTTTCCAGTGGGCGTTTCGGCTTTCCGGTGTTCCATTGGTAGCTTGACGCCTCTGCCCTGATGTTAGATTCAACATCCATGTGACACTGATCGGGGTTTGGCATCTCGCAGCCCTGGGTATCTTCATCCATGACCTCGTCTTCACCGTGTCTGGTCCAATGTGTATATCCATCCATCAATCCCTGAGAGACAAAGTGCCACTGGACATTTGCAACTACACATGACTCTGTATTGGCACAATTAGCACATGGACACAGGATGTAATCCGCATCACCAATTCTCCTCTTTGTACTTTCACCCAAATTCATGAACTCTGTCACGCCACTGATAAAATTTGTGGCATTCCGATCCTTCATCCATCCAGATCATTCCATCTGCACCACACGAATGGTAATTAAAAACAAAACAACAACATTGATACATGGATTAACTGCTGCCCAATGATGCGTGCATAAATAACAAGGATTTATTTCCATAATTACTGAGGACACTCCATATTGTTATCCAGACGTGCAATGAAAAAAATTCATGGCCAGTCAATTTACACGCAGAGTACTAGTACATCACTACCCTTAGGAATTGGGTACCTTAATTAAGCCACTCACGAAAAGAATGCCTTCATTAAGTAGCCGCGTGGCGACCTCCACCCAGCAGACAGAGAAGCGCGATGTGGCGGCACGCCGAGATAGTAGGGTCGAGGAGCAAAGCTTAGTGGGGCTGCCGCCTGAAGTTCGACCTCCACTATCCCGCCATCGACCGCGATGGATGTGCTCGAATAACGCCGCCGCCGACCTCGACGGCTGAGCTCCTCCTATCTCCTGCCGCAGACCGGGGATTGACCTCCAATGACGCCGCCATCACCCACCTACTGAGGATTGACCCCTTCTTTGGTAGCCCTTGCCTAGGCCGCCGCCGCCATCTCTAGATGCGTATCGGCTTTTTTTTACAGATATCCATAGAGCGGCTGTTTACACGGTATCACTATAACTCAATTATATGTACAGGGTAGTACATCACATACGGTTATGTAACGACAACCGTGTCTCACCTACGTTGTCTTCTCACACGGTTTGGTGCGCAAATCATGTGTGACGTTGTAATACCTGACACAAATGACATGTATAAACAATGTGCCGTATACTCCAACATATAGTGCCAGAAGTAGTTCCTGACCGTTAGCTTATCCCCACAGTTTCCCCATTTCCCCCAAATCTCTACATAGCGTCCAAATTCCCTCCCGTGGAGATGACATTGGGGGAATGTAGGCGAGTGGTGCTAATGGTTTCGGTGCGCCTGCTCCTGCTCGTATCACCACCACGACGGTGGTCGCTGCCGAGCACTTGCCTAAGGCAGGTGTACTACAGATCTGAATCGTCCTGTCAGGTTCCAATCTATCCCGATTTTTTTAGCATGTCCAAAGTAGCTCCTTGCTGAATCCGTCCTGAATTGACCCCCCCTAGGAAAGCGATTTGCCGCCGGATCAAGAGCATGACTCCAAACTCCCGCTACACGAGTTTGACTCCGAGTTTTGCGCCACCGAGAAGTACCAAAAGCTGAGTTGTGTGCACAGGCACACTCCCGCTCGACGTGTATGCACAGAGGGATTCGACATTTTCAGGCAGTTTCTCAGTTGCCCCTTAGAGGTTAGTGCTAAGTTCATCATTTTACTTGAGTTAATGCCACCACTCTTCCTGAATACTATTTAACATTGGCAGGGATATGAGTCTTGTGCCTTTGTTAACTGGCTAGATGAAGAATGGCATGGCAGGGCTCGGAGTGTTATCACCAAGCTCACAGAAGATAACATTGATCTTAAGAAGAAATTGGCTGCTCTGGAATGTACAATCAGTATGATGAAGCAGGAAAGAATCAATCACAGGCAGCAGATGAAAGCAAGAGACATGAAGGAACAAGCATGTGTAGTTGTGGTTGTCGCATTAGCCATGCTCCATGCGCAGTTTCAATGATGATTAGGGGTTTTGTTTGACAGTATTGCTAAAGCACATCTAGATGTGCTCTAAGTAATGCACATCTAGGTCCTATGCCATTGATGTTACGCGAAGATTCGTGCAGATATTTTTCTTTGTCTTTTTTCTTTTCCTTTGTAGTTTGATTATTACTAGCATTATCAATATGAAGATCTCAATGTATTGCTTGCCAACTGTCCTACTCCGTTCGTATCGTTACCAGTGCATAATTCCAAAACTCGTTCCTTGTTTTTGTCCTGAAAAAGGAAACAAGCCAAATAGCCAATAGGAGTCCTGCGCAACCCCAGGAATTTGGAGCGACTGGGTACAAATAATTGGGGTTAGATAATATGTCAACACTGCTTCAATTGACAGTTCCTCTTCTCTGCATACATCGCTTAAGTGTCCACCATCTTCATCATCCCCAGCAGGTCGTGCTACTTCCCGGCACACACTCTACAACCATGTCAAGAGACAGCAAGGACGACAGTTCGGCCAGCAGTCTGGCGCCCGATGATAGGTCAACATCGGAATCATCCCGCTCGTCTTCCATGAGTCCGGCGTCAAGCCAGACCTCGATTATATATGGTTCATGGAAGGGACACCACCTCCGGAGTCGTCAAACGACAACCAAACGGACAAGGAGCTATCGGAGGACGAAGAAGAGGACGACGATGATGAGGAGGAGGAATGGTCGAACGAGGAGGAGGAGGACGACGACAGCCGCGACGATGACGACGGCGGTGGTGATGAAAAGCCAACATTCAGTGGCAAGAAGCGTCCTCACCAAGACGATTTCACGGGGCCATCCGACAACAACAGCAAGAAGAAGAAGGACTAAATTAAGCAGACTATATATATCTATGTTTATCCTATCAATCTCATCGCAGACGGTTAGTAATATGTATTCGACAGAGATCTTCTACATTATCGCCCACATGTTGGTTTGTTGAACTGTTTGCCCGGTATCACCCACATCTTGTTACGCTGAATCATTTCTGTTCACCTCAATCATCGCAAATGGTTCATCGGAGCGAAGTGTACGCCGTATATCACAAACACATTGATATGGCTCCCCGTTTCTGTCGTTCTTCCTCATCGCAAACAGTTCTGCTGGATCAACCGTATGCCCAGCATCGCACACTGTGGGGACCCCGACTCATAAGTCGAGATCACCGAATGCACGTGTATAGTGATCCCAGAGATCAATGCTCACTGAACACACAGAAGCTGAATAACAAGAGTCTTACGTCCATACATACCGTCTTACACAAATTATGACCATTATTGTCAAGTCTTACATTGATAAAGCCTTAAGGGCTGAACATCAAATGAAACACAAGCAGCGGAAATCTTCGTCGGTAAGTAGAACCCATGCCATTTGCCTTAACCCTAAAGGCATTCTGACTGGGAAACGTCCTAGTTCGCATGTTCGTCTCCAAAGAACTCTTCTTCGTACTCCGGTTCTTCCATGCCTGGTCAATTAAATAACCAGTGGCAAGCCAAAGAGTACTTTGAATGTACTTGCAAGCAACCCATGTTTTGGTTCAAGATGTAACAATGCATGATATAGGTAAATTTTTGCAGAAAGCTAGTTTTGAGTGCAATGACATGTTCAACAACTTGTAAACATGCATCAGGAGAATTCAAGTAACCATGTGGACAGGTTGCAGATATTAACATAAATAGAGTGGACACCAACCCAACTCAATCAAGTCAAGTCCCTTGACTTGACCCAAGTAGTTTTATCAACATGCACATACGGTTTGTAAAACTCTGGATATAGTTTAAGCAGCACCGCCCAACTGTCCTTGACCGTGGACACGTCTATTCGAATAGTTCTACACTCTGCAGAGGTTGCACACTTTACCCACAAGATCCGGGGAACTTTCGTGTCATCCACGACCCGCGATACCTCAAGTACTCGGGGTAAGCACCCGATCACTATCTTTACCTAGACGACACTAACAAGGAGTCCACTCGTTGTTCCGTATCCTCACGATGTACATCATATGAGACTCACTCGGGATCGTAACATCCGAGAGGGGACACAACGGTGTATCCGGTGCCCTGTGAAAAGAGTCATGGCCACCCTACCTGGCACGACCCCGTCCTGAGAGAGAGCACCAACTATCCCCCGTCACTAGTAATGCGGGCTCCAAGCTAGTATTAGCCTAGGTAATCAATAATGCCCTTTCCCATATAACGGTAGAGTGGTTGCGCATGTAAGGTTGGGATAGTCGACAAATCTTAAATCTAATACGTTTTCAAAATAAACACACACTTGCCTTGGTACACCACTTCATCATAAAGTGGTTACCCATCTCATCATCTCCCTTGGGCATAAGTGGCACCCGATGGGGTTTTCGAAAAATCTTTAGAAAATACTTTGTCTCCTTCATCATGCATATACCCGTCCCTTTTTGCGTAGCATCTACTTTAGCATCCTATCTACTCCCACCGGCATAACCCTCATAAGAAGGTAGGGTCTTGCACAATGCAAGTATCAACGAGGAAGTACGGTGGCAAACCATCAAAGTGGTTACCACCCTATCATGATTCCGTTGCAACAACAATATGGTGCTATATGACATGCATAAAAAGGGTTTCATAGACATGGTCAAAGGGCTGCTTGCCTGTTTTAACAAAGTCTTCGAGGTCTTCAAATATCTCTTGTCCAACTACGAGCATTTCGTCTACTTCATCAACTATCGTCGAAAGCAACCGTAATAAGCAACACAACAAGGTAGGAATAAAAGTGCTCTAAAAATATGAGTTGGACTTTTCTAGGATACCTCTGGTCATATGAGGGATGACCAAGGTGGTTTCATTAGGATTTGATCAATGGACATCTCTGAACATTTCAATATGATGGAATCAAGGGATTAATGGGTTTGCAAGAAGTGTACAGAAACATTATTTTCAAAAATGAGAAGAGGCACCCATTTAACAAACGATGATCTTAGAAGCATCTAGGAATTGGTTTCACTGGATTTGGAGTTCAAATGAATTCTCTATGAATTTGCAAAGTTGGCTATACATGAAGAAATAGACCATTCTTTGAGGTGGTACATAAAGTATTAGTAAAAATGTTCAAAAACTAAGTTTTGAACTTATAGACATCTAGGATTTTGAACCATGGAATTTGGATCAAAAATGGGCTCTCTGTGATTTTCTAAAGTTCATTACAGAAATGGGAAAACAAGGTTTGATAAATTCTTGTGAAGAAAAAGTTTCTGAAAAAATGTGCAAACAGCACCATGTGATAGATCATGAATTTATGAACTACTAAAAATTTGAATCATCAAATTTGGAGCTCTGTTGAATTATTTATGGATTTTTGAAGTTGACTAGCAAAAGAAAAAGGAAATAAGGCTTTAACCTTATCCTGCACGCGGGTCGACAGATAGACCGTGGGCCAGCCCAGCGGCTCAGCCACGCGGACGACAGGCGACGTCGAAGGCGCATTTCGCCCGGCCCGTCTCCACTTGAACGGCAGGGCCCGCACACTGGGTCGCTGACGCGCGGGGCCTAGCTGCAGGTCGCCTTCAACCTCCCATGCGCGCTCCGTTCACGGGGAGGAGCGGCTCCCGCGGGCGATTGCTGGGGCTACAGAGCATCTCTGGCGATGCTCCGCCCACCGGCGTGCTCAGGAGGCCACGCTGCACCCATCCATGGGTTGCACGCATGCCGTGGAGGGCTGCAGCAGCGATGGCTTGGGTGGCCACGGAGGAGGCCGTCGGCGAGGTTTGGGACTGCATGGCAGGCGCGGGGAGGAGGGAATGAAGTGCGGGGTGAGTCGGCGGTGGTGGTGAGGGGGCGCTGGAGTGGTCTAGAGGGGAGGAGGAGGAGTGGTGGGTGCGAATTTAGGCGGAGTCCGGCGGCTCGGCTCCGGCCATGGGGAGTAGCGGAGGGCTCGGTGAGAGGGTTGGTTGGGTCTGGGTGACGTACGGGAGGGAGAGAGGGTGAAAGGACTCCAGAGAGAGGCCGCGGGCGGCCTTATATAGCGAGGCCGTGGCTCACCGTGGACGTGGCCTACGGGCACACGCGGAAATGGCCGCAGTGTCCACGGGACGAGGCTCGGGGCTATCTACGGCGTTCGTGGGAGTCGAGTAGGGCGTCAGGAAGGAAGAGAGGGAGCGGGGATGGGTCAGAGGCGTCGTGCGTGTGAGGGGGGCAGAGGCATGGCGTGCTGCGGACACCGGGGCGCATCGTCGGGCGCGCTAGGGACGCCCGAGGTGGCCGGAGGTGCTTGGCAGGGGGCGGCTACAGTGCGGGAGCGCAATGTAGCATGCTCCAGAGCATGCAAATGGCTGGCATGCCATTTTATATGCAAAGTGGGTACGTCCATTGGTGTATAGCAGGTGTGGGACAGAGTAAAGAAAGGAGAGGGAGCCTTGGATGCTCTGGAGGGGCTCTGGTGAGAGAGGAGGGTGAGAGAGAAGGGTGCTGTGGCTGTCCAGAGGGGTAAATGAGGAGGTTTCACCCATCAATCATTGAGCTGAGATGCAACCATTGTTACTGGGGGTAGAGGAGGAGTTGGAGGAGCTGTGGTAAAAAGTTGAGGCCATGGAGAAGAGTGGAAGTGGTCAAAACAGGGGTTTTAGTAAAATGGCAGAAGGTGTTTGATATAGGTTTGGGCAAGTAGTTGATCTCCATTTGTCATGAGGCTTGACAGGGTCAAATGGTATGAGAAACTAAGAGGTTCCACCAAGATTGAGTTCATTTGGGAAAAGTTGCCAATGCAACTTTTGTAAACCCTAGAAATCAGTAGAAATGGACTCTCCAAGATTTAGTCATGCAAATCTGTTCTCCTTGATTCACCACTTAGTGTAGTGTCATCATTTGTGGTTATGAACATGCCCACAAAAGTTGAGATCAAAAGGAGAAAGTTGCCAATGTAGAGTTGTTCAAATTAGATTCTGGTCAGAGAGGGTTTTGGGGCACTTTGATCAACATAACATTTTCTCCAACTTGTGCCATTTGGCATAGATGAATGATTAGACCATTTGAGAATGTTCAAAAGATTTGAGAGCATTTGGACATGTTTGGCAAAGTAAGGTTGCTCAAACTTCAAAATGGACAGAAATGGTTTTGAGGGGATTTCATGGGGTTATACTATTCTTCATGACATAATACTTGTCAAGATCATCCAACATCTCATATGTGACATGCTAGAATTTTCTTGGAATTTTTGGAGAATATTTCCTTTGTAAATATTTCAAAAGCTTGAAATATCTAGAAAGGGGTTTTGAGGGGTTTGACCAATATTTTGAAAATGACCATGTGTTGAAACTCTTATATATGGACAATATATGTCCACTGAGTTTCCCTAAATTTCCAAAAATATTTTTAAAACAATAAAATAATTTTTCTCTATTCAAGACCATTTCTGGCCTTAAAAAAAGCTTTTAAATAAAATAGGACAATAACTTTTAAAATTATATTTTTGTGGTTTATGGGAGTCTACATCTAATAGGATTCAAATATACCTTTTGAATGATTTTTCATACCCCAAGTCAAGTACTTGTAGTGCAAACCTCAACTCAGGGGTTTTTGAAACCTAATTTTTGAAAATACTATTTGGCCAAATTATGTTTGTAGGAAAATACTATGTTGCTCTATACACATGGCATGATCATTGGCAGAAGCTTGGGGCAAGGAGAAGAAGTATAGAAGGTGGAGTTGTGTTGACTTTAAAGAGCACTTGAAAAACACAGAGAGAAAACCAACTCAAAATAAAAAGTCAAATAATGCAAAAGTTTTTGTCAAACCACATTTTATCATGATTTATCATCTTAAGTGTTGTGCCATGAAAATCAGGGTGTGACAGACCTACCCCCTTACAAGAATCTCGTCCCCGAGATTCCCAAGCTAGGCGTGGAATGGAATATGAAAACTGGATCCGGGGTAGTCTTCAAGTCTTCATGTCGCTTCTGCTTCCGTGTAGTGCTCCATTGAACCTTGAAGTTCTTGATGGTGTGGCTCCGTGTATGACATTCGGCTTGATCCAGGTTGCTAAGGGGTTTCTCACGTAGGTCCGGTTGGGCTGGAGGTCGATGGCTTGGTGGTTAATGCCCTCGTAGAGATCGGGCATGTTAGAAAGTTGGAAACACTTCTGGGGTTGTGATGCATGGAAAGCATTGTGCACATCAGGTAACTCAGGTGGCAACTCTAGCTGGTTACTGTCTTCTCTTCGCCTCGTAGTGATCTCAGAGGGGGGTTGTTAAATCTTGGAGTGATCTCGAAGGGGCCGACGAATCTTGGTGTGGGTCTCCTTGTCATGGAAATGCTTGGTTCCTTAGAGAGAAGTGGCTTGCAGATACACCTGGTCTTCGACGCGGATGTTTACTTCTTGATGATGGTGGTAGTTCTTCCTTCTTCACATGGCGGTCTTCAAATGTTCCTGGACTAGCTGAACGTCTCTTCTTCCATCTTCGGGTGGACAAGTAGGTCACTAAATGATGATGACAACTATCTTGTCTAAGCACTCCATGAAGACTTTGTTCACGGGGTACAAAAAGTAGGCTGGGGAATGAGTGGTGGCCTTGTTGAGTGTGGGCCAAGGTGGTTCTAGATCTAGTGTCAAGGCCCTAAGGTCCTGATCTGACCATGTAGTAGCTTGGTAGGGCTTAAGGGTTTCAAGGATTCTAGTGGGCGAGTGAACATTTATCATCTTATCTTTAAGCACGGTTGCTGAGATGCCAATAGTCTATCTAGTCCTTTAAACAAATCACATCATATCACTGATAGCATCATTTTGCATAGGTCAACTCCAATCATCACTCATGTGATTCATATCCTCATGGCTCCCGAGAGCAGGTCTAACAAAATCATATATGTCTACAATTCCCAATCTCATATGTATGTCTACACCTAAAAATCCATGGGTAGAACATATAAGCTGCTAAGCTTGAACGTGACAATCCAAGTGCTCAGCCTGTTCTTCCAAGGTCTAAGATAAAGCACCACTATCCTAAGGAAACACGTCGTATGCCACTCCAAAAGCTTGTTTCCTTCTTATGAATCAACTCCAACAACCCATTAACTACACCAATCATTACATGATCCAGTAGTTCTTCAAATCCAATCTCTATGGTGTTCCACACGATCTTCTAATATCCTATAATCCACAAATACTGGGAAGGCTACCTTACTATAGTCAGTCCACCAATTTCCATTATCATGGTCGAGTAAACTCCAAGGTCAAGCTTATATAGAACTCTAAATCAACTCCGACAATTAATCCAATCTCCTACTTTATTGTCCACCCAGAAACATAGTATCATGATTGAGATCATCAGTCTAAATCCAATTTACTCCGAACCATGTAGACATACTCAGCATCTATATTCAACTAGAATCACCTACCTATATCCAAATCTCTTGTTCAACGAGAATTCCTACATGTTCCCCCAAGTCATTTACGTAATATCAACTCTCTCCTATCAATATCCCATGGCTAAGTTAAATCCAAATACTTCCAAGAATTCCAGCTTGCGAACACAATTATCCTACTAAATCCAATTTACTCAGGGGTAATGAAAGCTATGATAATCTATACTCATGATCCCACCAAGTTCATCTACCAACATCAAAGCCTCATAATCCACCAAATAGTCGCATATAATTCCTCAAGTCATTGATATAAACTCATCAAGTCATTTGTCCTCTATTCCTATATCCTCAGATTGGTCCTCCCTATGGCATCGTCAGTTCTGGTGCTATCTTAGGAAGGTAATGTGCTCGTTCACTATGCCCATTAGTTCCATAATGAACCCAGTGATAAGCAAGGCTTACTGCAGCTTAACTTGTTCTCTTGCGATTCCGTAGGTTAAGTTCATGGTTAAGGTTTCGAGCTGGGGTATCTCGTGAAGTCCTATAGGGTTTAGGGATAGGGTTCTAGTCTTGAGGTGTAAACATACGGGGTTGTACTTGGTCGAGGAGGTTGTAGCAAAAGTCTTCAGTGATTGTTGGTCGCTGAGGTGGAATCCTTGGTGCACATTGTCTTGCTTGTCTTCAGTGGAGGAGAGAGATGAGATGGAAAAGTAGCATAGAGGAGGGGAATGCCTAAAGGGGGTTCTATAGTGCAAGTGCAAACAAACAGGTGCAAAAAGGGCCAAACAGGAAAATCAAGGTAAGGAAGGTGATATAGTCGCATACTTGTCGCCTAGGGCAAAAGTGCGACCTGTATCAAAACACAAACAAATAAAAACAAGCAACACACAGTCATGGTTCTATTCGAAGCATCATACGGAATCGACTGCGCATAGGGGGTACATGACTTATCCTACCCTAGGGGTTCTCGGACTCAGTAGTCGTGCCTTATGCCTCGTGCAGTCTTCCGGGTTTTCCCCAGGTGTTGCTACGTCTCTTGTAGTTGTTCGATAAAACGATCCCGGTTGAGCTTGAAGAGTCTTCAACAACTTCTCGCCTATTGGAGTGATGGGGTGAAGGTGGCTTCTTGTAGCTGGCTTTGACTTGGTCTCCTCTTGTCTTCTTAATCATGATGATCCCTTTTGCCTTCTAAGGCGTCGAGTGTACCAGGTAGGCAATCCTTTATGTAATGACACTAACAAGGCATACTAGAGGTCCAATCTACCGGATACACTGTTGCCAGTATCTTCACCGAGAGCGGGGGATGAAGAGAACCATTTTCCTGCTCACTATAGTGAGGCGGACCAAATGGCTAGGTTCTCATCCACCGGTGGTTGCCAATGCAACAATGATAAGAGCAGGGTTGCTCTACTAGGATGTATATAATTATCTTGCTTATCCTATTCCCTAGTCATCATAGGCCAAGGTTTCATAATCCTGGGGCAATTTTAAAGGTGTCACCATCCTCTGGGTCTTCATGTCCTCACTCCTTGAGGGCGTACCTTCTCTTGGCATCGTCTTGTTGTGGTGTTGCCAATCTTGTGTTCAGAAGACACTACTAGGAAAAGGCCTACTAATGGCGCACCTAATTTGGCCATTAATGGCGCATTAGTGGTGCGCCATTAGTGCCACACCATTAGTATATTTTACTAATGGCGCACCACTGGTGCGCCATTAGTATGTGGTATACTAATGGCGCACCTCTGATGCGACATTAGTGTATACAAAAGTGCGCCATTAGTATGCCTCCCAGGGGCCATGTATACCCAGGTGCTCTGGCATACTAATGGCGCAAAAGCAACAAGATGCGCCATTAGTAACCTCGGCATACTAATGGCGCACTGTTTAATGATGTGCCATTACTATAATTTGTCATAATAATGGCGCACTGTGATGTGATGCGCCATTAGTATGAATATTAGTTTTTTTATTTTTTATTTTCTGTTTTTTGCACAGGTTACAAAATGTATAATTGGACAAAATATAGACAGCACACATCAACAACAGATTCATCGAATACAATAGAAGATTAGTCTTTGAATACAATTCATCATATTAGTCTACGAATACAATTCATCATATTAGTCTCCGAATTGAAAAATACCGAACAAAGATAGAACATTATATTACAAGTCTCGAGACCGCGAGTAGCGAGTTTGTCTTCACATTACAAGTTGATATCGATCATCTAAACTACCATCACATAGAAGAGAGCTGCGGTCATCACGATGAGCATCATCACGATGAAACTCGTCTTCATCCGGTTCCTCCAACGCTCCCTCCCCTCTCCCGGTAGATAGCGGGTGTATCTAGATTCAGCCTCGGCCCTAGTGGTGTACCCTTTGTAACTGTTACCGCTGAATCGGTGAACCTGTCTCCGACACTCCTCCCAGTCGTCGTAGACTCCGGGAACCTTACCCTTGTACACGACATACGTCGGCATCGCTATGCACTAGCCAAACGAAACGTTAGTACCAATTCACAGAAAATACATAAGAAATATATAAGTATGCAACAGAACGATCGAAAGAGAAAAACAAGACATTAATAGCATCGATTACATCTAAGGTGAACGACTCTCGAAACCAAAGAGACATACTACAAGTTCCTTAAAGTTTATTTACAACATGAGCCAATCGATGTTTCAGAACTAGACACAACATCAGTGCTTTCGACTCGACTCAAGGGACCGGAGCGTGGATGAAGCCGCCGTCTATCGTGGGAGTCATGAAATAACGGTCGTTGTCAGCCTGCATTTGTAGCATTGTGTCGATGTCACTGTTGGACGGTTGATTGTTGAGGTAGAACTGCCCCGAGGTACGAAGGACATCTTGATGGATGATTTCCGCAAACTCCGACTGGATGCGAATGAATTCTTGTCAGAGGTCCGCGTCCTGGATTGCTGACACGCTCTTTGCCCAATCTTTGAGTTTACTCGGTAGCAGAAGTTGATGATGGTCCCGTACGATCGCCCGCATGTGATGGATGTCGTAGTAGGCACCCTTCTGACCGCGAGGCGGCTGCTTGACGCAGCAGAACATCGTATTGTGGGAGAACATGTGCTTGCTGTTCTTACGAATAGGCTTGGTGAAGGTGCCTCCAGATTTGGTGTAGCCGTGGAGAACATCATCAAGAACCTTCTTGATATTTGTGTAGTCTACGTTCGACTGACGGTCCGGGTCGAAATACGTGGCCATGGAATATTTGGGGCTTAGGAGGATGAGCGTGCAATGTGTGTCACTGCAGAAAACATGGAATGTTAAAAGAAAAACGATCGAAATCTAAGAATTCATATGTTACGGGCCGGTTGAGGGGAGGACTTACTCGGGAAAGTAAGGCACGAGGAAGTTATCCTTATCTTGGTTTGCCAGAATGACGCCTTCGAGGTAAGAACTCGCGACTTGCCGGTCCCCAGCGCTCCCCAAGATCTTGGCACGCATGTAGAAGGGGTCGACTATCACGATGTTCGGGGTCTTGTCGCGAATGATCCGCATCTCCATACTCAGTGAAAATAGCAGAACGAAGGTGTAGTGCAGCGGATGAAGGTTCAACATAGCGTGGATGTCATCAAACCACAGGACGATCGTACGCCCGATGGAGTTATCCACAAAACCCTTGCCCTCTGGCACCTTGGCCACGAAAACCGGGTATGCCACATCCTTCTCTCTGAGACGCCGCTTCTCCAAAGAAAGAACACTGTCATGCAGACTCCGCATAGCACCGGTTGCAGCATTGAGCATATTTGTCGGTAGCATCGCCCTACTCGCCACATGCACCCTCCTCGAGATATCCTTAGGTGAAGGTGGCCCGTCCTGAGCACGGATCGTACTCGGTGCCGGCTGGCTCACACACTTCTTAGTCTTTCTTTTGCGTGCCTTCTTCTTCTCCTGTAATGGGACCGAGTTCTGCTCATAGACCGCCTTCTTGAGTGTGTTGGGGCTGATAATATTTCGCACCTCGCCTATCTGAGGCTCAGTGAAGTCGGCAGTTGGGGGCGTCTCCTGAGAGCTGAACGCCAGACGACGCCTGTTGCAACTTGGCTTCTCCGCGGTACCAGTTAGATCGCACACGTCTTTTGTTGGGTTGGGTTCTTGAGAAGGAGGCCCCATGAAGTCGCCATCGTACCCATGATCGGCAAAGTACTGATCGATATTGCCAAATGTATCTTTGTCGTCGTCGTTCTGATCCTGTGCCATATGCATGTTTGGATCCAGTGGCATAGGGATGTCCGGCACCGTTGCGGCGGTCTTGCCATGGGGCCGACTTGGCGCGGGCACGACTGGCGGTGTTGTCTTTGGGGTGGTGTCCCCCGCCCCCAAACGAATCTGGCTCTTCGGCCAAAGCAGGGGCCAGCTCAGGCAGGCGCTGAGGGTCATCACGTCAACATCGTCGGCCCCGACGGGTCGAATTGGAGGTAACAACTCGTCGCAGCCTGGCAGCACCCGAACCAGTTGAACCCTAAACAAGTTGGGTGGCATCTGGGTACCGTGGAACAAGGGGTTGCCCGGTTGAACGATTTTGCGCTTGGCGACATCGACCAACTCGTTGTTCACGAAGTGCAGGAGAGTGCACGGAACATCGGCGGCGCCCTGCGAAAACATGTAGGGCGTTAGGGATGCCCAGTCAAAGGCAAGGAGATGAAGTCCTCGGCCGAGAGAGGCTTAATTAGTTACTGTGATGATGGCGTCGAGCTCGGCTAATGTCGAGGCACCACCAACGGCGGGCGTGCAGTTGACGGAGGGGCCGCTTGCTGTAGTGGTGCCGGCCGGCGTACACCCGGGTGCATTAAGCTCCCGTGCCGGCGTCGGAGACACCAATGCCGCCTCCGCCGGAGGCACCAATGGCCCCGCCATCGCATTATGCGAGTTGCTGGCCGTGAAGCTAGGAATCGGGGGCGGCCCCTGTTGGCCGCCCGCAATCCACGCACTCAACCCCGAGACCAACGTAGGCACAATGGCGGTGATCGTCGCTCCGAGTCGTTGTTCCACTTGCTCTTGGACAATCTCCGGAATCCGCGCCACCTGTGCCTTGAGTTCTTGAACCTCACGCGCCTGGCTTTCCGAGCTGGTCTTTTTCTCCTTCCGCACACCAGCGGTATAGTATGACCCCCATTTTGTCGACAAGCCTTTGCCGGCCACACGACCAGTTGATGTCGGCTTACTGAGCTTATCCTTGTTCTTCATTACATTCAATGCCCTATTTAGAGTGGTGTCACAAGGGTTGCTCTTAGTCGACCCCGCGCTACTGCTTTCAGTCGCCTGCGGAAGGAATGTGAACCATTTAGAAATTTGGCTTCATTAATTAGAATGCAACCATATGGAGCTAATTATGCGGGGGTGTATTCCTTACCAGAACAAGCTCAAGCTTCCTGGTCTTCGGATCCGTGGTAAGCTCCTTTGTTTTCGGGTCCTTCTTGTACCGGGCCCTGACAAAGTTCCTGGTCTGCTTGTCACCGTATTTATCGAAGAGGGGCGGTAGGCCTTGCTCGGCACGGTCCGCCTCCTCCTTGTCCCATATAGGCTCCGCCACTCTGTAACTGCCGGGACCGAGTGTGTGTTCCCCTATGTTCAGCTCCCGCATTTGTTTCCCCCACTCACTTGATTGGGAGTTTGCGGTGCTCGAGCAATTGATCTTGAAGTCGTTGTAGTCATCTTCGGTGATCGAAGGATTTTTCTCCTTGATCTTCTCATAACTCTCACCTTTCTCGATCATTCTCTTCACATTGCTTTTAGAAGTAGACAAGGCCTTGCTCATGTTCGTGAGGGCAGCATTGTTCACTTTATTCCCTTTGAGGCTTGTGTTTGCAAATTCAGCGGGGAACTTGTATCGTTCGTGCAGCTTCGTGAAGAGGAGGTTGCGCAAATTCCCTCGGTCAGGATGCCTCAGGTTCTCGGTGTTGATCGAGACGGTGCTCCGGAGAATGCACCCGAGCTGAAGCGAGTACCCCTTGACTATTCGTTCGGGCGCCGTTGGATTCCCGTTGGAGTCCACTTCAGTAACTTCCTCCTTGAGGGTGAGGAGCATGATCGGGCGCCGGTCCTTCCGTTGCCTCTTCGGTTGGCTGCCATCTGTGCGTGCGCCGCCATCATTAGTGGTGGCATCCTCGGCGGCACCATCAGTGGTGGCATCAGTGGGGTCATCCTCGGCGGTACCATCAGTGGTCTCAGGATCGGTGGGGAAGGCGGCGTCCTCATACAACTGAGGTTGGTCCTCCATCTCCTGGGACAGCTCCCAGAATGCCTTGCCGCCCGAACCCCCGGCCTCATCATTGTTGGCCATGTTTCTCTCTAAATAGGAACAAAGTTTGGTCAAAAAGTTGGTTATTGTTTAGGGTTTGTCGACACCGAGGCATCCTAAAAGCTAAGCTTTTATCATTGAGGGTTTTTCGACGCCGAGGCACCCTAAAAGCCTAAGCTTTCATCATTAGTCACAAGTACCCCATATGTCCTATTTTTAGCAAAGTCATGCTAAAATTCACGAAAAATTTCAGCATGACCTTTGCTGAAAATAGGACATATGGAGTACCCGAATTTGCTGGAACGGAAGTTAATCGACATTCCAGCAAACTCAAGGGCCTCTCGGGTGGACAAGGCAAAAAAGGCCTCCATCACAACATGGAAAATACATTGGAATGTGGACTGGAATGTGGCTTCATTTAACAACAACAGTTTCACACAGAAAACAGAGCTGAATTCATTGAGATATTTGCATTGCTAGCTACATTTCAGTGCCAAATATCACCAATTTAAGCAAAACTACCGATTAGCTAGCTACAGTTCAGTGCCATATTTCACTGGATTAAAATAAGCACATACACATATGTATTAGTATTAGATCATGCTACAAAAGTAAACTTGACATGTGCCTGATGTAGCAGTTGAATTATGCCATGGCAACTACCGCAAAAACTTGCCATGGCAACTACTCGTAACAATTATGACATGGCAACTACTCCTACTCCAGAATTGTGCCGTGGCAACTACACCAATTTTTTTTGCCATGCCAACTGCTTGTAGGAATTCTGCCCATGGCAACTATTACGAAAAGATTTCCATGGCAACTACTCTGGAAAATATGCCCATGGCAACTACTATAGAAAAAAATTGCCGTGGCAACTACTCATAGAAATTCTGTCCATGGCAACTATTACGAGAAATTTGCCGTGGCAACTACTCTAGATTGCTCCATCGCCGGCTTGCAATTTTTCTGTGCACAACGGCAATTGGGTGAGACTGGAAGCAAGAGATTTGAGGATCCTCGCTAACTAGCAGAGAAAATAGACTGACAAAAAAATCTGCAGAAACAGAGAAGCATACAAGAGACACTCATTTCATACAGAAACAGGGAACTACATGCTACAGACTACATACACTATATGCAGAATTGATGCGTTTTAATGCAGAATTTCCTAATGATCTCTATTCCAAAAATATGTTCTCCTACACTTGCCCCCTGCAGTTGCATCTGTGAACTTAAATGCTAATGAGGGACAAAAAGGAGCAGCAGGGCAAACATCTGTGAATTGAACTGCCTACTCCTAGGGGAACAAATGCTGCATCTACGTTAACAAAAACTTGCCTGAACAAACTTTGCATGAGCTCACGGGAGAGGGGAGAGGGGGAGAGGAGGAGGGGGAGCTCACGGGGGCGGTGGTGTGGACGGGGCGACGAGGTGGGGCGACGAGGACGGGGCGACAAGGTGGGGCGACGGTGGTGTGGATGGGGCGGCGTCCGGGCCACCGGCGACGAGGGCGGAGGGGCGATGGCGTCCAACGAGGTGGGGCGGTGGGGCGATGGCGTCCAACGAGATTCCTCCTGCCGGAGTCGGCCGGGCGAGGTCAACGGCGAGCGCCCCCTCTTCCTCCTCCTTCTCCGCGGGGAAAGCGGCGGAGCGGCGGCGTCGGGAGAGGAGAGGGCGGCATCGCGGCGTCGAGGCGGAGACGAGGACGACGGGGTGGCATCGCGGCGTCGGGGCGGCGTCGAGGCGGCAGGGCAGCGGCGTTGGGAGAGGAGAGGGGAAGGGGATCGAGGGCGAGGGCGAGAAGGGGATCGAGGGCCGGGGAGGAAATATGGATGGGGGCACAATACTAATGGCGCACCACCCATCGGTGCGCCATAAGTACATCCATTCTAATGGCGCACCTCACCCTGGTGCGCCATTAGTAATTTTTTTTTGATTTCTGCTCGAGCCAACAGGTTATCTCCCACCTGACCTGATCCACACCAAGTTCCCTCTACTAGCTCGACTGGTCAGCAGCCAGTTCTCACACCAGGAGGTCCTGGGTTTGATTCCCAGGCTCCACAATTTTTTATGCATTTAAAATGCTGTTGGATACTTATTTGTGTTTAAATATGTTCAAACTTGTTTAAATCATAACAGTAATATTTTTTTTATAAGACAGTAATAATTTTTTTAAAAATATCATCAAACAGTAATGCCGGTGGAGCGGGGGAGGGTGCGCGGGGTGCGGGGGGTCGGCGGCGGCGGTTGAGTAGGGGAGGGGTGCGGGGGGTCGGCGGCGGCGGTTGAGTAGGGGAATCGAGGGTGCGGGGGGTCGGCGGCGGCGGCCGGTGGACCGGGAGGTGCTCGGCAGCGAGGGGGACCGGATCTGGTGAGGTGGGATAGCGATCGATATGGAGGGGGATCAAGATCGAGTGTGCATGAAATTTAAAAATATTCATGATACTTCAAAAAGTGCCCATGAAATACAATCGAGAAATGAAGGCTACGATTTAAATTCAATCGATCTTAGCTAGCTATCTGTTCACATTCTTCTTGCCCTTCTTTTTCGCAAATGGAGTTCTTCTGTGGAACGGACGTCCTTTAGCTAGGGTGGTCCTGCTTCTTCTTGTGGTGTATGCTGCTACTTCATCATCGTCGTCATGTTCGATCCTCGGGTCGCCGTACTTGTCGAAGTCTTGCTCATTGGCTACTCCATCCATTCCGATGATCTTTCTTTTGCCTCTCCTCACGACAACACGACTGGGCTTTGATGGGTCGGTAATGAAGAAGCATTGGTCCACTTGGGAAGCCCGTACCCATGGCTCATTTTTCGCGGTTACGTTTGCGCCCACGGTCTTGGATTTGGCTTCGGGTATAACGATGGTGGTGAAATACCGGTCTTCTTTTAGGACGCTCTTCGCCCATCTGACAGGAACATCGGGACCTTCTCTCGAGCGTAGCTCGGCTCCCAGATCTCCTCGATCCTTCCGTAGTATCTGTCCTTGTCGTTACCGGTGTAGGATTCCATCGTTACCCCGGAGTTCTGATAACCATCGCTCTTCATGTCCTTGGCCTCGGTGTAGAATGTGTAGCCGTTGATATCGTACGCCTCATAGGTCATCAGGTTGTGCTCGGCGCCCTGTGACAAGGCGAATATGAGTTGTTCTTCCGTGGAAGAATTCTCATGTAAAGGGTACGACAGAAGCTTCTGCTTGAACCAACGCGTGAAACATGAGTTGTGCTCTTTGATTATATCTCCGTCCGTCCTCTGTTGGCCCCGGTCATTGTACGTCTTCTTAATAAAGGTTTTGTGCTCTACCACCCAAGGATCGACCACGTCTATGTGTTGTAGCGCCACTAGGTTTGCTCTTTCAAAGTCGGCGATTCGACCCTCTAAGTCGACATGCATTTCGCGGCGACCCTCACGGTGACCCCATCCAGCGAGCCTGCCGAGGTGCCTGTTGACGGGCAGACCAACGGGGTTCTCGATGCCTAGATAATTCGTGCAGTAGGAGATGCACTCTTCGGTCAGAAAGCCCCTGGCTATACTTCCCTCTGGACGTGACATGTTGCGAACGTATCCTTTGATGACACCATTCATCCTTTCGAATGGCATCATGCTATGCAGGAACGTCGGCCCGAGTTGGATGATATCCTCCACTATATGGACCAGCAGATGCACCATAACATCGAAGAATGCGGGCGGGAAGTACATCTCAAGCTCGCATAGTATCACCACGATCTCTTCTTGTAGCCTTCTCAGTTACCTCACGCCAATCGACTTCCGAGAGATGACGTCGAAAAAGTTGCATAGGCCAAATAGCATTTCACGGACGTGCGCGTCCATGATCCCACGGATTGCAACTGGAAGTATCTGCGTCATCAGCACGTGACAGTTGTGAGACTTCATCCCACTGAACTTCTGCTTCGCTGGGTCTAGGTATCTGCTTATCTTCCCCGCGTAACCGTAAGGAAGTTTTACTCCTAGGAGGCAGGTGAAAAACTGCTCGATCTCCTCCTGACTTAGAGTGAAGCACGCGGGAGGGTAGTCATTTCCGGTCTTCTTGGCCTTTTTGCCTTTGCGACGACTTTCTGTGTCCTACTTCGCCTCATCATCATCATCATCATTAGCGTGAAGCTCCTGCCTGATGCCCATTGATTTCAAGTCTGCCCTTGCTTTCGGCCCATCTTTCAGCAGCCCCAGATACAGATTGATGTCGTTCCCTGGTTGTTTCGGCCCTTCAATTAGCATACTCATGTGAATGTACTCCTCTTCATGCACAACCAGGGGGGAAGGTTGTACATCCACACAAACACAGGCCAGGTGCTATGTGTGCTTCTCTGGCTGCCAGACGGATTGACACCATCGGTGCTCGCGCCCAGCACGATGGTCCTTGGATCATTCCCAAATTCTGGGTATTCGAAGTGCAACGCTTGCCACTGGCTCGCATCCTTAGGGTGACTCAACATCTTGTCTTTTTTATCTATCTCTGGATCATTTGCGTCATCTTTTTGCTTCTTCTCCTCCCTATCCGCATGCCAACGCAGGAGCTTTGCTACCTTAGGGTCCGCGAAATACCGCTGCAGACGAGGAGTGATCAAAAGTACCACACCACTTTTCGAGGAGCTTTCTTCCTCTTCTTGTATCGAGTGACGCCGCACACCGGACATATAATAGACTCCGCGTGCTCATCCCGATAAATGATGCAATTGTTCATGCACACATGGTATTTCACGTGCGGTAAATCCAGAGGACACACGATTTTCTTCGCCTCCTCCAAACTGGTCGGGCACTTGTTCCCCTTGGAAAGACGTTCGTGCCAGAATGACATGTTCTCGTCGAAGCATGCGCCGGTCATTTTGTGTTTTACCTTCATCTCCAGAGCCATGAGCGTTACTTTCAGGAGGGTATCCTCGGGCCTGCATCATTCATACAATGGAGTAACCGCGTCTAACTCAAGTTGATCCATCTTGGCTTTCTCTCGGGCGGCAGCTCTTGTGTTATCCATCTGCTTGAGAAGCAGCTCTTGAATATGAGGGTCCTGCACCTAGCCCATCGATGGTCCAGCGTCGTCTGCTCTGCCATCCTCCTAATCATCATGTCCTGCATCTTCTACATGATGACTGTGTACAGCATCACCGTCGTGATCATCTCCTGGGGATTCTTCGTCTTCTTGCCCGCCCGAGCCACGGTGGTTGTCTTGCTGGCCTTCCTCATTTCTTGCCCGGCCCCCATGGACGACTTCGTAGTCATCTTCATCACCTTGCCACCGATAGCCATCCATGAAACCACGCAAGAGCAGGTGGTCCCGCACCTGCCCAGAATCCGGGTCCGCAATAAGGCTCTTCAGCTTGCATCTTCGACACGGACATCTTATCTCCATCTCGTTCTTTTGAAGCATCTCGGCCTTCGCGGACCTCAAAAACCTATTCATGATGCCTTGGGTCATCGTGCGGACCATGGTCGCCTGCGAGGTAGAGCAAAACGATATTTTAGAACCAAGAAAAAATTTGGCATGACTTTCCCTAAAAATAGGACCAAAAAGAATGCTTAATGCCAAAATTCTCGCCGAAACGGAAATGAATCAATATTCCGGCAAAATATTGGCAACTATTGCATTTCAAATACCGGTACACCTCCAAACACAAACACATATGCAACACCACAAACATATGCAACACCACGAACATACATAGATCTAGCTGGGCCATAAAAAGTGCATGTGCACATTGTTGTAGGGAGAACAACATAAATATAGCTTCCCCCCTTACTTACCTATCAAAACAAGGTAATTTAACCACTTAATTTGAATGAATCTATGGTGGAAATGAGGTGAAAAAGAGGAGGCACCCGAGACAAGGAGGAGGCGGTGGAGAGAATGAAGTGGGGAGAAAGTGAGTGTGGGTAGGAGAGGCTGTCCAAAATATCTTGTTGCTGCCCACTTACTAATGGCGCACCAAGCATAAATTCGCCATTAGTAATCCAGGTTACTAATGGCGCACCTTCTGGTGGTGCGCCATTATAAGTTTTCCAAAAATAACATACTAATGGCGCACTGCTACACAGTGCGCCATTACTAGTTTAAACTAGTAATGGCGCACGGTGGAAAAGTGCGCCATTAGTAGTTTTGCAAAAATAGGAAAAAAATATAATAATAAAAACAACATTAGTGGCGCACTTTCCGATAGGTGCGCCATTACTAGTTACAACTAGTAATGGCGCACTTCGTCTGGATGCGCCTTTAGTATGTTTGGACAGGCGCACTAGTTCAAAAAAAAAATTGATACTAATGGCGCACCTCGGGCCAGGTGCGCCATTTGTAGTTTCAACACTAATGGCGTATCAGAAGGTGGTGCGCCATTAGTATATACTAATGGCGCACAACTTGTCTAGTGCGCCATTAGTGTCAATCCCATCTATAGCCCTTTTTCTAGTAGTGAGAGGTGGGTGAGTGTCTGGCAAGGCGTCTTCCTTCTAGATTATCCACGAGGATTTACAAGGAATCCCGTGGTCAGGGGCATAAGGATTCTAGCGACCATTAAATTTGAAGGGGAAGAGGAAAGTATATCTTAGTTTTTGAAAAACTCAGAAGGGGAAGAGAAGTATAGATAGTTTTGAAAATTAGTAATAGTTTTGAAAATAGCTTTACCCTAACTAACGACCATGCTAACTAAGAGTTCCTACAGTCAGGATGGCTCTGAAACCAGCTCTGTGGGGACCCCGACTCATAAGTCGAGATCACCGAATGCACATGTACAGTGATCCCAGAGATCAATGCTCACTGAACACACAGAAGCTGAATAACAAGAGTCTTACATCCATTCATACCGTCTTACACAAATTATGACCATTATGGTCAAGTCTTACATTGATAAAGCATTAAGGGTTGAACATCAAATGAAACACAAGCAGCAGAAATCTTCATCGGTAAGTAGAACCCATGCCATCTGCCTTAACCCTAGAGGCATTCTGACTAGGAAACGTCCTAGTTCGCATGTTCGTCTCCAAAGAACTCTTCTTCGAACTCCGCTTCTTCCATGCCTGGTCAATTTAATAACCAGTGGCAAGCCAAAGAGTAATTTGAATGTACTCGCAAGCAACCCATGTTTTGGTTCAAGATGTAACAATGCATGATATAGGTAAATTTTTGCAGAAAGCTAGTTTTGAGTGCAATCACATGTTCAAAAACTTGTAAGACATGCATCAGGAGAATTCAAGTAACCATGTGGACATGTTGCAGATACCAACATAAATAGAGTTGGCACCAACCCAACTCAATCATGGCAAGTCCCTTGACTTGACCCAAGTAGTTTTATCAACACGCACATACGGATTGTAAAACTCTGGACGTAGTATAAGCAGCACCGCCCAACTGTCCTTGACCGTGGACACGGCTATTCGAATAGTTTTACACTCTGCAGAGGTTGCACACTTTACCCACAAGATCTGGGGAACTTTCGTGTCATCCATGACCCGCGATACTTGAAGTACCCGGGGTAAGCACCCGATCATTATCTTTCCCTAGACGACACTAACAAGGAGTCCACTCGTTGTTCCGTATCCTCACGATGTACATCATACGAGACTCACTCGGGATCGTAACATCCGAGAGGGGACACAAAGGTGTATCCGGTGCCCTGTGAAAATAGTCATGGCCGCCCTACCTGGCACGACCCTGTCCCGAGAGAGAGCACCAACTCTCCCCCGTCACTAGTAATGCAGTCTCCAAGCTAGTATCGGCCTAGGTAATCAATAATGCCCTTTCCCATATAAGGGTAGAGTGGTTGCGCATGTAAGGTTGGGACAGTCGACAAACCTTAAATCTAATCCATTTTCGAAAACAACACACACTTGCCTCGGTACACCACTTCGTCATAAAGTGGTTACCCATCTCATCATCTCCCTCGGGCATAAGTGGCATCCGACGGGGTTTTCGAAAAGTCTTTTGAAAATACTTTGTCTCCTTCATCATGCATATACCTGTCCCTTTTTGCGTAGCATCTACTTTAGCATCCTATCTACTCCCACCGGCATAACCCTCATAAGAAGGTAGGGTCATGCACAATGCAAGTATCAACGAGGAAGTACGGTGGCAAACCATCAAAGTGGTTACCACCCCATCATCATTCCGTTGCAACAACAATATGGTGCTATATGACATGCATAAAAAGGGTTTCATAGACATGGTCAAAGGGCTGCTTGCCTGTTTTAACAAGTCTTCGAGGTCTTAAAATATCTCTGGTCCAACTCCAAGCATTTCGTCTACTTCGTGAACTATCGTCGAAAGCAACCATAATAAGCAACACAACGAGGCAGGAAATAAAAGTGCTCTAAAAATATGAGTTGGACTTTTCTAGGATACCTCTGGTCATATGAGGGATGACCAAAGTGGTTTCATTTGGATTTGATCAATGGACATCTCTGAACATTTCAATATGATGGAATCAAGGGATTAATGGGTTTGCAAGAAGTGTATAGAAACATTATTTTAAAAAATGAGCAGAGGCACCCATTTAACAAATGATGATTTTAGAAGCATCTAGGACTTGGTTTCACTGGATTTGGAGTTCAAATGATTTCTCTATGAATTTGCAAAGTTGGCTATACATGAAGAAATAGACCATTCTTTGAGGTGGAACATAAAGTATTAGTAAAAATGTTCAAAAACTAAGTTTTGAACTTATAGACATCTAGGATTTTGAACCATGGAATTTGGATCAAAAATGGGGTCTCTGTGATTTTCTAAAGTTCATTACAGAAATGGGAAAACAAGGTTTGATAAATGTTTGTGAAGAAAAAGTTTCTGGAAAAATGTGCAAACAGCACCATGTGATAGATCATGAATTTATGAACTACTAAAAATTTGAATCATCAAATTTGGAGCTCTGTTGAATTATTTATGGATTTTGGAAGTTGACTGGCAAAAGAAGAAGGAAATAAGGCTTTAACCTTATCCTGCGCGCGGGGCGACAGATAGACCGTGGGCCGGCCCAGCGGCTCGACCACACGGACGACAGCCGACGTCGAAGGCGCATATCACCTAGCCCATCTCCACTTAAACAGCGGGGCCTGCCCACTGGGTTGCTGACGCACGGGGCCCAGCTGCAGGTCGCTTTCAACCTCCCGCGCGTGCTCCGGCCGCGGGGAGGAGCGGCTCCCGTCGGCGATTTCCGGGGCTACAGAGCATCTTCGGCGATGCTCCGCCCACCGGCGTGCTCAAGAGGCCACGCCGCACCCATCCATGTGCTGCACGCATGCCGTGGAGGGCTGCAGCAGCGATGGCTTGGGTGGCCGCGGACGAGGCCGTCAGCGAGGTTTGGGACTGCGTGGCAGGCACGTGGAGGAGGGAATGAAGTGCGGGGCGAGTCGGCGGCGGTGGTGAGGGCGCGCTGGAGTGGTCTAGAGGAAAGGAGGAGGAGTGGTGGGCGCGAATATAGGCGGAGTCCGGCGGCTCGGCTCCGGCCATGGGGAGCAGCGGAGGGCTCGGTGAGAGGGTTGGCTGGGTCTCGGTGACGTACGGGAGGAAGAGAGGGCGAAAGGGCTCCAGAGAGAGGCCTCGGGCGGCCTTATATAGCGAGGCCGTGGCTCACCGTGGACGTGGCCTACGGGCACCCACGAAAATGGCCGCAGTGGCCACGGGAGGAGGCTCGGGGCTGTCTACGGTGTTCGTGGGAGACGAGTAGGGCGCCAGGAAGGAAGAGAGGGAGTGGGGACGGGTCAGAGGCCTCGCGCGTGTGAGGCTACCCGTTGGAGCTCTCGGGCGGCCGGCGCGGGTGCGAGCTGGGGCGAGAGGAGGGAGATGGAGGAGGGGGACAGAGGCGTGGCGTGTTGCGGACGCCGAGGCGCATCGTCGGGCGCGCTAGGGAGGCCCGAGGTCGCCGGCGGTGCTTGGCAGGGGGCGGCGACAGTGCGGGAGCGCACTGTAGCGTGCTCCAGAGCGTGCAAATGGCCGGCATGCCATTTTATATGCACAGTGGGCACGTCCATTGGTGTCTAGCAGGTGCGGGAGAGAGTAAAGAAAGGAGAGGGAGCCTTGGATGCCCTGGAGGGGCCATGGTGAGAGAGGAGGGTGAGAGAGAAGGGTGCTGTGGCTGTCCAGAGGGGTAAATGAGGAGGTTTCACCCCTCAATCATTGAGCTAAGATGCAGCCATTGTTACTGGGGGTAGAGGAGGACTTGGAGGAGCTATGGTAAAAAGTTGAGGTCATGGAGAAGAGTGGAAGTGGTCAAAACAGGGGTTTTAGTAAAATGGCAGAAGGTGTTTGATATAGGTTTGGGAAGTAGTTGATCTCCATTTGTCATGAGGCTTGACAGGGTCAAATGGTATGAGAAACTAAGAGGTTCCACCAAGATTGAGTTCATTTGCGAAAAGTTGCCAATGCAACTTTTGTAAACCCTAGAAATCAGTAGAAATGGACTCTCCAAGATTTAGTCGTGCAAATCTGTTCTCCTTGATGCACCACTTGGTGTAGTGTCATGATTTGTGGGTATGAACATGCCCACAAAAGTTGAGATCAAAAGGAGAAAGTTGCCAATGTAGAGTTGTTCAAATTAGATTCTGGTCAGAGAGGGTTTTGGGGCACTTTGATCAACATAACATTTTCTCCAACTTCTGCCATTTGGCATAGATGAATGATTAGACCATTTGAGCATGTTCAAAAGATTTGAGAGCATTTGGACATGTTTGGCAATGTAAGGTTGCTCAAACTTCAAAATGGACAGAAATGGTTTTGAGGGGATTTCATGGGGTTATACTATTCTTCATGACATGATACTTGTCAAGATCATCCAACATGTCATATGTGACATGCTAGAATTTTCTTGGAATTTTTGGAGAATATTTCCTTTGTAAATATTTCAAAAGCTTGAAATATCTATAAATGATTTTTGAGGGGTTTGACCACTATTTTGAACATGACCATGTGTTGAAACTCTTATATATGGACAATATATGTCCACTGAGTTTCCCTAAATTTTCACAAATATTTTTAAAACAATAAAATAATTTTTCCCTATTAAAGACCATTTCTAGCCTTAAGAAAAAGCTTTTAAATAAAATAGGAAAATAACTTTTAAAATTATATTTTTGTGGTTTATGGGAGTCCTACATCTAATAGGGTTCAAATATACCTTTTCAATGATTTTTCACACCCCAAGTCAAGTACTTGTAGTGCAAACCTCAACTCAGGGGTTTTTGAAAAACTAATTTTTGAAAATACTATTTGGCCAAATTACTTTTGTAAGAAAATACTATGTTGCTCTATACACATGGCATGGTCATTGGGCAGAAGCTTGGGGCAAGGAGATGAAGTATAGAAGTTGGAGTTGTGTTGACTTTAAAGAGCACTTGAAAAACACAGAGAGAAAACCAACTCAAAATAAAAAGTCAAATAATGCAATAGTTTTTGTCAAACCATATTTTATCATGATTTATCATCTTAAGTGTTGTGCCATGAAAATCAGGGTGTGACACACACTCAAGTAAAATCTAAACCGTGTTTGATGCATCCTTCGTCGCAAACGTTTTGCACCTTTGACGGTTCTTTTACACAACCATTTGTGATTATTGCATCGCACACAATTTCATCAAAGGGTCTCTGATCGTAGTGTTGCATTAGCATCCTGCAGTAGTGGGAGCTACATTGACTTAGGTCTCCCTCTAGCTCAGAATCACTGTTAGGATCATATTCTAAGCATGAATCTGTAGGTGGAGAGCATTTGCATTGCATCCAGACTTGATTTCAGTCCCTTAATGCCAAGTTTGACAGCCATGGCATTGTTCTGCTTTATTCTTTTCATGTGCGCAAGATCATAATCATTATGATGCTATTCAGTATCTGAGATTCATGGAAACATAAAAAGTAGTCAGATTATTTATGGAATGTATTGCGGATTCAACTCAAAGAGTGTCTCCCTATAAACCCCTGCATATGCAAAGTTCACCCCCCAACCGTGATGACCAGACCACACACAGAAATACAAACCTCTTATGTTTCTATAACAGGCAAACACACATTTCAAAACTAAAGTAGGAACATTAGAATCATATCAAATTTGTATTTGAACAAATATACTAAGGAATTATGAGTGGCATAATGTTTAGCTTCAAGGGTGGAGTGCTGGTATTGCGATAAAAAGCAGGTAGGCAGATTGTATTCCGCGTAATGATCGTAGTCTATGTAAAAGGTTGAAATGACACTATCTTTCTATACAATGCAGTGTTCGTCGCCCACACATGATGGAAGAGATAACACAGAGAAATACTATTCACTCATGTCTGCGGTTCTAGTATTTTATAACAGGGTGGTCCACCCTAAAAGAATACTGACAACAAATATGACAAAGCAAGCATAGATGTATGAATCAATCATTACTTGTGAGATTACTAGGACAAGTATGTAGAATTGTAACTACAGTAAGACACCGCCCAAAATCTGAATCAAGAAGTTGGTCTAGCACTTATCGTTTGCAACTAATCGGCGTGAATAATTGGAAATCATATCGAATGAGTAAGAAAGGCAATTAAAATTGTCAACCAACCTGGCCTCCAGTAGTAATCTGGGTCAATTTCACTATGACTAACAATCCAAAATGACTAGAGTCTATTCCTAGGGCCAGAATTTTGAAACCCTATGAACTTTACAAGTACTAAAGATTACTGAAATACATCAGAACCATTAAGTGTAGGTAGCACTTAGTACACAACAAACCCTAATGACAGACCTGCCTAATGAGTAATGAATCAATTAGAAAATGGGTGATGAGGAGTGGCTGCTAAGTGTTGAGGAAGTATCTCAGGATAAATCGGGTTGGCTTAGTGGCTGCTACACGCCTGAGCCCTGAATGGACTGGGAAGGTAGGCACAACGGCACACCCGAGCAGCGGTGACGCTGTTGGGCAAGCGGCAACTGACCTCCTATTAGTCCGGCATCTCATCCAAGAGTCATGCCGTCCGGGGACAGCAAGTCGTGGAAGGGCAGGCGGCTGGGGGCGAGTAGAGATCGAAAGCACAGCAGAACAGAGGGGAATCGGGGCCTGGGCCGACCCAAAATCCCAGGGTGGGCCACGGCCCACTGTGGGCACCCTCTAGATACACACCCGAGCGGCGTACATGTATTTTTGAAACTAAATTAGGAACATTTAGTTGACCTCTTAAACGACTCTATTTTAATAATATCAGATTCATATTCGAAGAACTAAGCTTGTTTAGCTTGATGGGTGGAGCAGTGCTATTATGACACGAAGCACGTATGATGGTTGTATAGTGATCATAAAAGGGGGAAACCCTAAGCATTTTTTGAGAAAAGAGGGTTTCCCTCCGATTTCTATTAAAGAAACCACCACGGAACCAACATGATCAACTAAACCCTAAGCATGATCAATTAAACCCTATTATGACTATGCCATGGTAGATTTAAAGCTGCAAACCGCAGAATGCTATTTAGCATCCATTGTTTGCTTTGAACTAAGAACTAAATTCTAAGATCTGAAAAGAAAGTATAGTAACCAAGTTATGATCTATTTTCTGGTTGAGATCAAAAAGTTGAGCAGATATGAAGTACCACCTCTCTTGCGGCGCCGTGTAGGCATCGGGGGTGCGATGGTTGTCGGTGGCGTTGAAGCAGATCAGCGACGGTAGATGGGTGCATCAGGGGATAAGTCCCATTGCGGTGGACGGGAAGGTCATGTGAGTGGCCTCGGCAAAGAGGACGACAATGCCGATGAAGCGAGAGGACGCGATGCAAGGCTGCTGGTCCGTCGTTGTGGATGAGAAACTCCATCCCTAGTAGTGGACGACGTGATCTTGGTAGGCGCTCTGGCATGGTGGAGGACGGTGGAGATGGGTGGGGTGGAGGATGGCGGCGATGGATGGGGTGGCAGACGAAGGAGGCTGGTGTGGGGATGGTGTTCTAGCGCGGATGGTGTATGAATGGGAAAATGGAGGGAGAGGTACGGGGAACCATGTTTTTGGGGCGCGCCTGTCTGAAATATGGGAAAGTTACAAACTTACCCCCCGTTTAAAATTTGGACATCTCGTCAGTTGGGGATAGGACGGTAATCTCGCATCACCCCAATATTTGCCCAGAGCGATTTCAGGCAAGGAGAGGGTGTTTTGGCGCCCATGTTTGGCGCCCACGATGTATCAACGGGGATGACAGGTAGGCTGGTTGTGTCACGTCTGAGTGAAGTTACAAACCTGCCCCTATTGAAAATATTTACCTACATCGATTTCGGCTGAGTCAAGTTTGTTTTGCCACCCACCGTGTATGAATGGGGAAATGGAGGGAGAGACAGAGGTCTTTCGGACGAGATTGAATCAAATGTCTTTTGCCACCCATGTTTGGCGTCCACCGTGTCAGAATGGGCTCAGAGGCGGTCGTGTGACGTCTAATTGAAGTTACTAACCTACCCCTATTGAGAGCAATGGAAATCGGGCCTATGGATTGTCCGTGTAAGGGGTAGACAATACTTTCCATCTCCCAAACACTGGCTTCGGGCAGTCGACGTGGGAGTGGACATTTTGCCGCTTCGTTCGAATTTTGGGACAATAAGCATCCACGTTTACCCTGTCAACTAAATTTGAATCCATTTTGTATTCCTATACGAATCTATATAAATCATTCTATGTGTTTTTATATATCTTCGAAAGTACGACAAAGATGTATTCCACTGTCATATATGAATATGTTTTACAAATGCTGATACTCGAATTCAGAAGCTAGAATCCAGTTTAAGGTGAATTCAAATATTTGAAACAACTTTATGCTCAACTCAAGTGTCACACGCAGCATAATGTGTACTCCCATTTAGATATGTACACATGCGATGTATCAAGATTCAAATACCACGTCAATCAACCAATAATGTACAAAACTAACAGACACATAAACACTTATAGAGTATTTGGACCAATAATATCAACTAACATACATAAGCTAGACCGCTGTACTTTTTTTGCTAGAAGAGCATCCTTTTTTTAGCGAAGCTAGTACAACATCTTGGCCCTTTCAGATGCGTGCCACTTAAGGACCATCTATACTACTATTACCATTGAATGCACATTTAGCCCGATTGGCATATTTGTAGGTCTAGCACAACTATGAAAATGAAATGTCTCGGAGTCTTATCAATTAATACAGACTTGTGCTAAAAAATTACAAACCAAAAAACAAAAAACAATTATTACATGATCTCCAAAACAAATGGTTTGATTGATTACATCAACAAACAACACAAAGGTTATTCAATGATGGAAAGAACATTTCACCTATGATTTACCAAGTGGGAATTTAATTACCTTTTTTCCTTCAGGACCTTAAAAATGTGGTCAGTCTCAGCTTGCTTCGTTTTGAAATCCACCAAATATTTAATGGTTGTCTTGAGTACTACTTGTGATTGTGCTGTTTGCTTCCTCAACATGTCAACTTCATCTCTAAGTGCAAAAGCAGAATATCTTTCTACCAATAGTTTAGCCTCTAGAGCATCAACAGTTGGCAATTCATGATGCACGATTGGGCCAGTGCCACTGCAGTGGGATGATACAATGTCCATGGGGACCTCGCTCTTTGATCTTGGGCTAACCTATTTTTCCATTAAAGGTCCGATTGGATTCTAAAAAGTTGAAGTTAGCAAAACATCTCAACTGGGAGTTATACAGCAAACCAATTAAACAAAAAAGGAATTGAAGAGTTTCAATTGGTTGCTGGAAAGTAGTTATTAACATCATTGTAACCGGTTGCAGCAGCAAAGCAGTTAGACAAACAAGTTTTGCAAAAGGTACTAGTTGTGGCATTGGAGTTTCTCTTCGATCCTGAAAAGTTAGTAGCCAGTAACATGATTAGAGCAACCGGTTGCAGCAGCAAAGCAGTTAAACAAACAAGTTTTGCAAAAAGAACCTGTTGTGGCATTGGAGTGTCACGTCCCTAGCCTTTCTATGCACTTGGACTAGCTTGATTGTTGCATCATGTTTAACCTGAAATGGGGATTGTTCAAACCCTAACACCAGATCAAATCAAATAGGATCAACCTAAAATAATCTTCAATGAGCCCAAAATGCCTTTGGAAATGTTCATGATTTTTGATAAAGGTGAAAACCCCTGCCAAAAATGATGAGCATATTTCTTGGCCATTTATGGATTTTTGAATTAACTCATAAAGTATTTGAATTTGGGCAGTTGAATGCTATAAATAATTTAAATGCTCAAATAATTCTGAAACTAAATGTGGGCTATTGCATATATTTCAGAAGGTGCCCACAATTATTTTCAAGATTCTTATAAGTGCTCTGACATTTTTAATAAAGCCCAAACAACTACAGAAAATAGAAAACAAAACAAAAATAGGAAAAGGCAGAGAGGAGAGAAACTCACCTGCCTTACCTGGCCGGCCCGCTAGCGGCCCAGCACTGTTGGCCCAGCCCAGCAGCCTTCCCCCCTGTCGTCTTCCTCGTGCCAGTGGGCAGCGGGCGTGGCCGACGCACGCCGACACACGCACGGCCACCTCCTGCCTCCCTGCTTGCCTCCGCTACTCCCTGGGGACACCACGCGGCCCCTCGACCCTCTCTCACTATCCATGGATCCCTCCTTCTCCTCTGCTCTCTCCCGCAGCACCACCGACACGCCACCATCGCCACCGACGCCGATTGCCGCAGCCACCATTATCTCCTCGCCTCGCCGACGTGCCAGGAAGCCCCGTCTCGTCCCCGTCTTCCTCCGCACCAAGACAGAAGGTGCCGGAAGCCCTGGCTGTCGCCATCTCCACCGTTCCCCTCCTCGGCCACCGAGGATCGCCGCCGTCGATTTGTCGCCGTCCGGCCTGCCCCGAGACCGCCGAGCATCTCTTCATGACCGTGGTGAGCCCCCGGTCATTTCTCCCCTAACCCCGCTTCCGTTTGGTCATCGTAGCCACCTCGCTCGCCGCTGTTGCTGTTTTTGACCGCCCCGGCACCGCCCACGGCTACAACTCGATGCGCCCCATCGCACCGCAGCCGTAGAGCCCAACCCCGCCTCCTCCCATCGTCGGAGTTGCTGGAACGAGCGACGCCGCCGCGTCTGTGTGTCACCGGCGGTTAACCGCCGACGTGGCCGGCTTAATTAGTGCGTAATCACACTACTAATTACCCACCACAGTCACTGACAGCTAGGCCCCACTGCCTAACTAACCACATTTTATTTCCTGTTTAGTTTTAATTAACAACAGCGGCCCCACGCGTCAGCTTTGACCAAGCTGACGTGGCCGTTGACTCGGCCCACATGTCAGCGACACTAACCAGCCCCAGTCACTGACCAGTGGGTCCCACTGGTCAGGTTTGACCTGGTCGACGCCTGTTGACCACTCACGTCACAATGACATCATGCTGATGCAGTTAACCTTTTCTGGATTTATTCTAATTCTGAAAATTCCAGAAATTGTCCAAAACTTATAAAAATCATAGAAATTCAAATGTAACACCAAATGAAATAATTTATATATGAAAAATGATCAGAAAAATCCAATCTATCCATCTGTACCATTTTCATGCATGTTAGAACAAATTATGACTACTGTTTAGGCCAAATAATATAATGGAATTTAAACCTTCCCATATGGAGTTTGGATTTGAACCTAAGGTTCAAACCAACTTCATTTAACCTGTTGCTAGTTGCATTATCTCAAATCACATCATATTGCCATGTCATGATCATGCATCATATTGTGCATTGCATTGATTGTGTTTCTTTCTTAGTTGCCGGTAATTGCCCCCTCTCGATAGACGCATTTCGACGATGTGATCAATGACACCAATGAAGAACTATACTATCTTCAGAAGTGCCAGGCAAGAAAAACCCCCTTGTTCATTCCGATACAATCCCACTCTCTCGCTCCTGCTCTCTTTTACAGCATTAGGACAACAACGATTCAACTATTACATGTTGTGGTAGCTGAACCCCTTTATCCTCTGCATGACCTGTCATTGCCACAGTAAATACATGAAACCCACTAGCATGAGTAGGAGTTGTTTGAGCCCTGATGTGCCTACTCATTCATGCTTGTTTGTCATGCCTGCTATTGCTTAGAGTTGTGTCATGTCTGATTCATTGGGGATGAATTGGAGGTGTGTGAACATGTCCTACTGTGTTTGAGCTAAGTGTGTGAACACGATTTGGTAAAGGTAGCGGTGAGAGGCCATGTAGGAGTACATGGTGGGTTGTCTCATTGAAGCCGCCCTCAGGAACTGAGTTCTGTGTTTGTGATCCATGAACAGTTACTACCACACATTGGGTTCCGGTAACTCGGCCCCTCTTGGCTTATTAATCAACTTGATCTCTGTCTAGGAGTTGCAACTAGTTTCTGGTGTTTGTAGGTAGTGCTAGTAGTCTACCAAGTGGCACCCGGTACAGGTGGGCTTGGGACAGACTAGGCACAATGGCACGGTGTACCAAGTGGCACCTGGATGGTGGGCTTGGGAACCCTGCTCACATCGTTTGGGGCCGTCAGCGACACCCCAGCCGGATCTCCTTGCGGATGGAACCCGAATAGGCGATAAACCTTGACGAGAGACTTGTGCGGTTAGTCAAGTTGTGGCCGACACCCTCGCTGGGCTTCCGCTTGAAGGTTGCCGAGTACATGTCATGTAAACGGCGATAAGTGGTGTGAGCGTGTGTGAATAAGTACACCCCTGCAGGGTTAACATTATCTATTCGAATAGCCGTCTCCGCGGTAAAGGACTTCTGGGTTGCCTGTATAGTTCATAGACAAGTGAAAGTGGATACTCTAAAATACGCAAGATAAGCATGAGTGCTATGGATGGCGTTCTCGTAGGCAGATGGGAGCGGATCCATAGTGGTGTATTGATATGGTGAATATGTGGACTCGTGTGCGCCACATCAAAAGAGTTACCTACAGTCATAGATCAGGATAGCCACCGAGTCAAAGCTGGCTTGCTGCAGTTAAACCCCACCATCCCCTTTGTTGACAATGATGCATATGTACATAGTTCTGATGTAAGTCTTGCTGGGTACATTTGTACTCATGTTTGCCTATTTTATGTTTTTGCAGAGACTTCCGTCTCACTAGTAGTTCCTTGTGGACTTCGATGTTTAGCTTGTTACCTCAGCTACGATCTTGTGCCCCCGGCAGGATCTGGTAGATAGTCAGGCTTCTCATTCTTTTTCATTTGTAGAGGTCTGTACTCAGACATGTTAAGCTTCCGCTTGTACTTTGACTTGTATGCTCTCAGTGTTGGGTCATGAGACCCATGTTTGTAATATCTCGCTCCTCGGAGCCTACCGAATAAAATACTTGAGTTGTAGAGTCATGTTGTGATGCCATGTTGTATTTGCACATATCAAGCATATTGTGTGTATGTTATTGAAATGCTTGATATGTGTGGGATCTGACTATCTAGTTGTTTATCCTTTGTAGCCTCTCTTTCCGGGAAATGTCTCCTAGTGCTTCCACTGAGCCTTGGTAGCTTGCTACTGCTCCGGAACACTTAGGCTGGCCGGCATGTGTCCTTCTACGTTCCTGTGTCTGTCCCTTCGGGGAAATGTCACACAGTGTCTACTGGAGTCCTGATAGCCTGCTACAGCCCGGATTACCGGAGTCCTGCTAGCCCAGCTGCTACAGCCCGGATTCACTCGCTGATGACCGACACGTTCGTTGTTGGGTCATGTATGCCTGTCCCTGTAAATTAGCGCCACTTTGGGTTCATGACTAGCCATGTCAGCCCGGGTTCTTTGTCATATGGATGCTAGCGACATTATCATATACGTGAGCCAAAAGGCGAAAACGGTCCCGGTGTCACACCCTGCATTTTGTAACATTTCATTTGCATTATTAAAGCATGAAAATTTGGACCAACAAAAACTTTTGCATTATTTGGTTTTTATTTGGAGTTGGTTTTCTCTCTGTGCTTCTTTTCAAGTGCTCTTTAAAGTCAACTACTCCACCTCTGTACTTTATCTCCTTGCCCCAAGCTTCTTCCCAATGACCATGCCATGTGTATAGTGCAATATAGAATTTTTTACAAAAATAATTTGGCCAAAAAGTATTTTCTAAATTTAGTTTTCCAAAAACCCCTGAATTGAGGTTTGCACTGCAAGTGCTTGATTTGGGTTATGAAAAATATTTCAAAAGGTATATTTGAATCCTATTAGGTGTAGGACTCCCATAAACCACAAAAATATAATTTTAAAAGTTGTTTTACTATTTTATTTAAAAGCTTTTTCTTAAGGCCAGAAATGGTCTTTAATAGGGAAAAATTATTTTATTGTTTTAAAAATATTTGACAAAAATTAGGGAAACCCAGTGGACATATATATTCCATATATAAGAGTTTCAACACATGGTCATGTTCAAAATATTGGTCAAATCCCTCATAAACCGTTTCTGGATATTTCAAGCTTTTGAAATATTTACAAAGGAAATATTCTCCAAAACTTCCAAGAAAATTCTAACATCTCACATATGACATACTTGATGATCTTGACAAGTATCATGCCATGGAGAATAGTATAACCCCATGAAATCCCCTCAAAACCATTTCTGTCCATTTTGAAGTTTGAGCAACTTTACATTGCCAAACATGTCCAAATGTTCTCAAACTTGGTGAACATGCTCCAATGGTCTAATAATGCATCTAGACCAAATGGCACAGGTTGGAGAAGAAGATATCTTGGTCAAAGTGCCTCAAAACCCTCTCTGACCAGAATCAAATTTGAACTACTTTGTACTACCAACTTTTTCTCCATGACCCCAACTTTGGTGAGCCTGATCACATGACCAAATAAGGCCACCACACCAAGTGGTGCATCAAGGAGAAGTGATCTACTCAACTGGATCTACACAAATCCATTTCTGCCAGTTTTTAGGGTTTGCAAAAGTTGCATTGGCAACTTTGTCCAAATAAGCTCAAAATGGGTGGAAGGCCCTAATTGTATGTGGCATCTCACCCTGTGGAGTCTCATGTCCAGTGGAAGTCATTAACTTGCCCAAAACATCATCAAACACCTTCTGGCAGAATTTTGGAATGCAAATTCCAGCCCCTTCCACTAATCTCCTTGAGCCCATCTTTTTACCACAACCCCTCCTCGTTCCCCTCTGCAACTTGGATGTTTTGCTGCCCGAGGAAGCAATGATGAGGGAGGGGGAAACCCCATTTGTCTTCTCTGGACAACAGCTTCTCCCCTCTCTCTCAGCCTCCTTCTCTCCCCTCGGCTCTCCAGAGCATCCAAGGCCCGTTTCAGCTTTTGCCCACACCCCCTGCAGCCTCCAGACACTAGTGGATGCGCGCAGACGCGGAAAAACCGCGGATGCCGGCCAAAGTCGCGCTCTGGAGCACCCGGCAGGACACCGACCGTTGACGCTGTGCCTCCCGACCACCTCGAGCTTCCCCCGCGCGAGAGTCGATGCCCCTCGACGTCCGCTCCACGCCAGCAGGCCGCCCACTTGCTCCCGCGCACTCCTATCTCTCCTGCATCTCGCGCCAGAACGCCGCCCCGCTCGGCCAATGTTCGCGCCACTCCTGTGGCCCGCGTGCAGCTCGCCCCGCTCCTTCTCTCTCTCCCTGGCACCCTACACCACTCCCACGAACACCCCAGAGCCTTCCATTCCTTCTCTAACGGCCACCCGAGCCGATCCCGTTGGCACCCGTAAGCCACGCCTATGGTGGACCTCGGCCAGCCCATATAAAGCAACCCCGAGCCCCTCTTTCGCTCCCTGTCGCTCCCCCACACTCCAAATCGACCTCCCGTACCACCCATTCATCTCCAGAGCCGCCCGAGCTCGAGATCGAGCTCGAGATCCGCCGCCTCGGCTCGTCGGCGTTCGCGCGGTACAGGCCTCCTCTGCCTCCGTTTCTTCTCGATCTGGAACCGCGCGGCCACGCTGATCTTTTCCCCTCTCTTTCCCACTCTTTTTGCAGCCGGGAAAGGCCGGATTCATCGGCGCCCAAAGCACCTCCGCCGCGTGGCTCGTCGCCGGCGAACCAGGCTGCTCCGGTGACCGTCTCCACCACCACCCGAACGGCGACTCCACCCCGAGTCCAACGGTACCACCCGCGCACCTCCCCGTGCTCTGTATCGCCGCCGGCGAGCTCGTCGTTCCCTCTGGCCGGAGGTAGACGACGACGGCCGTGGGGCCAGCCCGTCAGCCTCATGCCCTGACGGGTGGGATCCACCCGTTAGGTTTAAAAACGCGCGCGCGCGCGCGCACCGGTTCGCCCGTCGGCTGAAGGCGTATTTCGCCTTTACGCCTTCGACGTGGCGGCCCGCGTGGGCTGGTTTCCCCTCTGGGCCTGCTGCCCGTGGCCTCTCTGGCCCAGTGTCACAACGCCACTTTTCTTTTTCTTTTTCTTTCTCATTTCCAAAAATTCCACAGGGCAAAATATTTGTCCAAATAAAATATTTCCAACTCCTAAAATCTCAGAATAATCCCACCTATTTATTGATATATCTTTTATGCACATCCATTACACTTATCTGCTCTGTTTAAATTTAAATTCAAATTTGAACAGAAGAATCTCTGTTTGAAAATCCACAACTCTGTTGCCCTAACTCCAAATCTAAAACCAAGAATTTTCCCCTTCCTAGTTTTCCTCCTAGTATTTTACAAAAATAAGTTGACATTTTTCTGAGCACTTTGACTTTTCTGTTTTTATTATTGTCTTATTTCCCCTTTACTTTCTTGCAACGTTAGATCCCGTATTTGACGAGGTAGCTGAAGAAGAAGGAGGAGAAGGGCCTGAAGACTTTGAAGACCAAGCCAACCAAGGCAAGTAGCCCTTTGACCATGTCTATGAAACCCTTTTTATGCATGCCATATAGTTCTTTATTATTGTTTCATCGGAATCATGATGAGATGGTGAACCACGTGGGTTGGTTGCCTCGGTTACTTCCTCGTTGATACTTGCATTGTGCATGGCCCTACCTTCTTATGAGGGTTATGCCGGTGGGAGTAGATAGGATGCTAAAGTAGTTGCTACGCAAAAAGGGACGGGTTATGCATGGTGAAGGAGACAAAGCTTTACCAAAAGACTTTTCGAAAACCTAATCGGGTGCCACTTATGCCCGAGGGAGATGATGAGATGGGTAACCACTTGATGACGAAGTGGTGTACCGAGGCAAGTGTGTGAGTTGATTTCAAAAACGGATTAGATTTAAGATTTGATGACTGTCCCAACCTTACATGCGCAACCACTCTACCCTTATATGGGAAAGGGCATTATTGATTACCTAGGCCGATACTAGCTTGGAGCCCACATTACTAGTGACGGGGGAGAGTTGGTGCTCTCTCTCGGGACGGGGTCGTGCCAGGTAGGGCGGCCATGACCATTTTTATGGGGCACCGGACACACCGTTGGTACCCCGTGCCAGTGGTATGTGATAAGAATGGGAGCAAGGCTCCGCAAAAATGTTATGTGAAATGTTGGGCACGGGGGCTACTGCCAATCGAGTGGACTCCATGTTAGTGTCGTCTAGGGAAAGGTAGTGATCGGGTGCTTACCCCGGGTACTTGAGGTATCGCGGGTCGTGGAAGACCCGGAAGTTCCCCGGATCTTGTGGGTATAGTGTGCAACCTCTGCAGAGTGTAAAACTATTCGAATAGCCGTGTCCACGGTCAAGGACGGTTGGGCGGTGCTGCTTAAACTATGTCCAGAGTTTTCAACCGTATGTGTGTGAGCTGATAAAACTACCTGGGTCAAGTCAAAGAACTTAAAATGATTGAGCTGGGTTGGTGCCCACTCTATTGATGTTAGATGGGTTGGTGCCCACTCTATTTATGTTGATATCTGTGACCTGTCTTCATGGTTACTTGGAATTCTCTTGATGCATGCCTTACAAAGATGTTGAACATGTCATTGCACTCAAAACTTGCTTTCTGCAAAAGTTTACCTATATCATGCATTGTTGTACCTTGGACCAAAACATGGGTTGCTTGCGAGTACATTCAAAGTACTCATTGGCTTGCCACTGGTTATTTAATTGACCAGGCATGGAAGAGCCGGAGTTTGAAGAAGAGTTCTTTGGAGACGATCATGCGAACTAGGACGTTTCCCGGTCAGAATGCCTGTAGGGTTAAGGCAGATGGCATGGGTTCTAGTTATCGACGAAGATTTCCGCTGCTTGTGTTTCATTTGATGTTCAGCCCTTAAGGCTTTACCAATGTAAGACTTGACCATAATGGTCACAATTTGTGTAAGACGGTATGTATGGATGTAAGACTCTTGTTATTCAGCTTCTGTGTGTTCAGTGAGCATTGATCTCTGGGATCACTGTACACGTGCATTCGGTGATCTCGACTTATGAGTCGGGGTCCCCACACCCGGGCCTGGTAAGGTGACACCCGTGGGAATACCGTGCGTGAGGCCGCAAAGTGATATGAGGTGTTACATGCTAGATCGGTGTGGCATAGGATCGGTGTCCTGACAGCTTTGGTATCAGAGCTTGACTGGCTGTAGGTTTACGAAGCCAAACTGGTCGAAGTTGAATCTAGAAATTCTTTAGTTATATGTAGGGGAATTGATTGTGGGATGGAACGTAAGGCTCTTTTTACTCCTTATACCTTATGCCCTTTGATCTGAGTTAGCCTCTTCTTTTCTACCGGGGTTAAGAACTAGGCCTTCTCTTCTTTCTATCAGGATCACGTGTTACTAATTTGTAGACTTATAGGATTGTTGGTTTCAAGCCTCAGTTAAGTTCCTACTACTTCCGTATGTTAATTGTTGATCTCGAAACCTTGATATTGTGCTTTTGAGTGGCGATGCCACCATTTTTGTAGCATGTCTAAAATTCTTTTGAGCATTTATAGCCATTATGCTGTCTGAGTCATCCCAGGTTTCTAAACAGTCTGATGCATTTGCAACTCCCTTCTTACCATTCCGATGTTCCTTTGGACCAGATTAACCACATTAAACGGTGAGTTGAGGTATTATATTGCCTTGACGTATATGTTGGAGCTATTATTATGACCCTAGATGTCTAGAGTATCACCTAGTAATCTAGCCATGTATTCTGTTCCCAGTGTGATCATTCTGGCCAACATTCTCGAAAGCATCCCGTGTTGCAATTTAGCTAGTAGATATTCTAGTCCTGGGTTTTGAAATCGAGATTCACCCTACTTATTTCATGTTTATAGTGTTTGCTAGTTCCTTCAAGATATTAGTAGCCTTTGCGATAGTCCTCGAGGTCCGTGGTATTTCCTTCCTCTAAATACCATGAACTACTTATGGTGGAAGTTCTTTGAACCAAAAGATCGCAACCAGAGTGCTCTTGGTGAGTCCTCCATTCATAGTTGTGAATCTGCCAGTCCTTCCTCTTCTGCATGGGTTATTCGGAAGAAATGTTGAGCTTTGCTCAACATACTAATCTATGCGCCCACAAATCAGAAAATCATATGTTCTTTGAGTTGTCCCCTTTTTAGTTGTCTTCTGATCTTCATCTATCAATTGGTAGTCAAGAGAATGCATGCATTCGTTCATTGATGCCTACTACTCTTGTGGTCCGTCAAGCCATTCTATTTCAAAATGAATATGAGAAACAAACTCCAGAACCTCATCCATATCTAGGATTGGGTCAAAGCAATTGTATTCCGCAGATCAAAATGCCAATCCAGCTTCTGCTTTGCTCTACCTTGGAGTGTTACCATCTTTATGTCAAGAGTGTCATGAGAATTGCACCACCTCTTATGAATTCTTGACGCAGTAATACTTCTTGCCATTATTGATTATTTCTCGGTTCTCGTGTTATTGTAACAAGAATGCCGACAAGTGAACCGTGATGTGTGAAACCAATACTCCTAGCAACCTTGTTGCTTGGTAGTTAAAGAACAATAATTTCATTCTTAGTGTGTTGGTTCTTGAATTATCATTCTAAGATTGATCGTGCTACCTAGTCCTTATTTCCTCGTGCACTCTTCCATCAACAAGTTAGGAATGTGTCAATCCTTGCTTATTCGATCATATCGTCTTGCTCTAAAAAGCAAGATTGTTCTCGAGCTTAGTACATATCAGTGGTTCGTGATGTTCCGAATATCTTCTCGGAAGTATTACCAGGTTGTCACCCGACCGCTATGTTGAGTTCGTGATCATGTTGGTTTTCCTCGAAACCACCCATTCTCCAAGAATCTGTGTTGGATACCCCTGAGCTAGTTGGTTAAGCCAAACAACAACTTGGAGAGTTGGAAGATAAAAGCTAGTCCGACTTAGTTCATTTTAAGGGATATCTTGTATGTGTGTTGAAGAAAGTTCATATTTTCGTCGACTGACCCTCGTGATCAATTAATGGACCTATCATTTTATCCAACCTTTGATTTGAGTATGGGCTATCATCAAATCAGACTAGAACCAATGATATTCGTAATGTTGTCTTAGTCGTGGTTGATCCCTCGAGCATACACCATTATATCTTTTGGTCTGACCAATGCTATCACTTGTTCACATAATTATGGAACTCCATCTTCATGGAAACCTGGATGAATTGTTGTTGAGCCCATCGACAACATCCTTATCTCCTCCATGATTCTGTTGGACATTAAGCTAGTGCTGGAAACTTTGTAAACAATGGCTTCAAGTTCTGTCCCTGAGGTATATGTTTGGATGAGAGAAGTGACTTCCTCTAATTCATGTGTATCTGATGTAAGTTGCCGCCGTGAATTCGAGAAAGTTTGTTTTTGCTTCCTTTGGAATCATCCCAAGTCAGTCACGCATGTGCGAAGTACTCTATGGTTTGATAGGTTGGCTGCCTCCATTCTATATGTGTTTCCTAGCACACCTAGCCATTGATTGATTTGTTCAAGGAGAAGAAGTTCCTTCTTAGGATCCGGACTTATGCAAGGGCTTTGATATCCTCGATGATGGTTCCCAACCAGAACTCGGTAGTGTTTTGTTGTAAGACTACCATGTGATCATGCTTGTCTGGGACAACGTGTTCACATGCTTGTAGCACAACTAGCTCATGTTTTGGAGCTTACTACTGTAGTTCATTTCCCGAGAGTCTCGCAACGTCATCTCGTAGATTTGTGTTGCAAAATTTTATTTTTCTTTCTAGACTCGATGAGTCTGGATTATTCTGACACCAACCAGATCTGAATCTCAGGCAGATATAATGGTTGGAACGTCTCCCAAGAACTATAATATTGGCCTCTCTGTAACCCAGTAAAGTGGATATCATGGCCAACACACCCAGCTGGAAGGCCCATTATTGTAGTATCTTCATTGAGGAAGTTGGCCACCTCCCCATAAGGATTTCGTAGGATTTACTCCCTAGTTGTCCCTTATGGATTTTTGTGTTCCCGAAGTCCGACCTTTTACTTGATGTTCTAGATATCAAACCATATCTATGAATGGGATACACTAGAACATCAAGGAGAACATTAGAAGTGGAGTGCGAAATGTCTCTCAGTCGATCATCTAGATTTTGTTCCCTTGGCCCCACTAAGGTGAAATTTGAGAAGGTTACCTTCCTTTGCATCTGCATCGTCCATCGCTGTTCATCATGGTAGTACGTTGTGTTGCCAGGATCCTTGACATGGATATTGGTGAAACCTTGATGAATATGGAAATGCTCAAGTTCTTGAGAGCACGCACAAGCGCTAGGTGTTATCATCGGCACTAACTAAGATTGCTCTCAGTTTCCTCGGTTATGCTATAACTTTTCAAACAGTGGAGTCACTTAGGTGTTATGCCATTCTACTAAACCCCTCCAAACAATCGCTCGAGAATTGCCTTAGGCTGGTAGAAAGAGTTTCAATGATCTCTGAATCAAAGGTAACTCTTTTTGCCACTTAAGGGGATATTTCTACGGGTCACCTTCCCTAAGGTGCTCCATTATGGTATCATGGCAACTCAACTCCTCGCTACGTCGACAACGGTTCACCACCCTCCTAAGTGTAGAATTGTTCTCTACCTAGTGAACTCTCGTCATATATCTCACTCCATTCCTTCAGATGTATGCTTCATGTCTCAGCTCGAGAGATGTTTCAATGTCTCATTCCATGAGTTGATCCTGAGTTGTTCGATCCTCGAGAAGATCGATCCTTCCATAGTCTTTCTTCACCTCTCGTTGTCATGTTAGTTGGAGTTCCTAGAGCAAGACGTCGAGACAAAGATGATGATCGAATCAAGGTTCTTATGAAGTGCAACCTGGATCGTGAAGACTGTGCTAGCTTTGTGTCCCCTTTGTCTTCTTACCTCACGTCTTGAATCTCGGGTCGAGATTCTTGTTTAGTGGGGGTGAGTTGTCACATCCCTAGCCTTGCTATGCACTTGGACTAGCTTGGTTGCTGCATCATGTTTAAATTTCATTTAAACCTGAAATGGGGATTGTTCAAACCCTAACACCAGATCAAATCAAATAGGTTCAACCTAAAATAATCTTCAATGAGCCCAAAATGCCTTTGGAAATGTTCATGATTTTTGATAAAGGTGAAAACCCCTGCCAAAAATGATGAGCATATTTCTTGGCCATTTATGGATTTTTGAATTAACTCATAAAGTATTTGAATTTGGGCAGTTGGATGCTATAAATAATTTAAATGCTCAAATAATTCTGAAACTAAATGTGGGCTGTTGCATATATTTCAGAAGGTGCCCACAATTATTTTCAGGATTTTTATAAGTGCTCTGGTATTTTTAATAAAGCCCAAACAACTACAGAAAATAGAAAACAAAACATAAATAGGAAAAGGCAGAGAGGAGAGAAACTCACCTGCCTTACCTGCCGGCCCGCTGGCGGCCCAGCACTGTTGGCCCAGCCCAGCAGCCTTCCCCCCTGTCGTCTTCCTCGCGCTAGTGGGCAGCGCGCGTGGCCGACGCACGCCGGCACACGCTCGGCCACCTCCTGCCTCCCTGCTTGCCTCCGCTACTCCCTGGAGACGCCACACGGCCCCTCGACCCTCTCTCACTCTCCCTGGATCCCTCCTTCTCCTCTGCTCTCTCCCGCAGCACCACCGACACGCCACCATCGCATCGACGCCAATTGCAGCAGCCAGCATGCTCCCCTCGCCTCGCCGACGTGCCAAGAAGCCCCGTCTCGTCCCCTCTTCCTCCGCACCAAGACAGAAGGTGCCGGAAGCCCTGGATGTCGCCAGCTCCACCGTTCCCCTCCTCGGCAACCGAGGATCACCGCCATCGATTCGTCGCCGTCCGGCCTGCCCCGAGACCGCCGAGCATCTCTTCGTGACCGTGGTGATCCCCCGGTCATTTCTCGCTTAACCCCGCTTCCGTTTGGTCATCGTAGCCATCGCCCCCTTGCTTACCGTAGCCGCCGCCGCACGGGCTCATCGCTGGCGAAGCCCCGGTGACCTTTTGGTCCCGCGCGTGCGCCCGTTGCACTCGTAACGTCCCGTAGAGCAAAACTAGCATGACAGCCGGCTCGTTTGCAAGCCGCAGCGCTAACCCAGCACCCTCCCGAGCTCCGGCCGCCGCCTCGCTCGCCGCCGTTGCTGTTTCTGACCACCCCGGCACCGCCCACGGCTACCACCCGATGCGCCCCATCGTGCCGCAGTCGTAGAAGCCAACCCCGCCTCCTCCCGTCGTCGGAGTTGCCGGAACGAGTGACGCCGCCGCGTCTGTGTGTCACCGGCGGTTAACCGCCGACGTGGCCGGCTTAATTAGTGCCTAATCACACTGCTAATTACCCACCACAGTCACTGACAGCTGGGCCCCATTGCCTAACTAACCACAGTTTATTTCCTGTTTAGTTTTAATTAACAACAGCGGCCCCACGCGTCAGCTTTGACCAAGTTGACGTGGCCGTTGACTGGCCCACATGTCAGCGACACTAACCAGCCCCAGTTACTGACCAGTGGGTCCCACTGGTCAGGTTTGACCTGGTCGACGCCTGTTGACCGCTGACGTCACAACGACGTCATGCTGACGCAGTTAACCTTTTTCTGGATTTATTCTTATGCTGAAAATTCCAGAAATTATCCAAAACTTCTAAAAATCATAGAAATTCAACCGTAACTCCAAATGAAATAATTTATATATGAAAAATGATCAGAAAAATCCAATCTATCCATCTGTACCATTTTCATGCATGTTAGAACAACTTATGACTGCTGTTCAGGCCAAATCATATAATGGCATTTAAACCTTCACATATGGAGTTCGAATTTGAACCTAAGGTTCAAACCAACTTCATTTAACCTGTTGCTAGTTGCATTAGCTCAAATCACATCATATTGCCATGTCATGATCATGCATCATATTGTGCATTGCATTGATTGTGTTTCTTTCTCAGTTGCCGGTAATTACCCCCTCGCAATAGACGCGTTTCGACGATGTGATCAATGACACCAATGAAGAACTATACTATCTTCAGAAGTGCCAGGCAAGCAAAACCCCCTTGTTCATTCCGATACAATCCCACTGTCTCGCTCCTGCTCTCTTTTACTGCATTAGGACAACAACGATTCAACTATTACATGCTGCGGTAGCTGAACCCCTTTATCCTCTGCATGACCTGTCATTGCCACAGTAAATAGATGAAACCCACTAGCATGAGTAGGAGTTGTTTGAGCCCTGATGTGCCTACTCATTCATGCTTGTCTGTCATGCCTGCTATTGCTTAGTGTTGTGTCAGGTCTGATTCATCGGGGATGAATTGGAGGAGTGTGAACATGTCCTACTATGTGTGAGCTAAGTGTGTGAACACGATTTGGTAAAGGTAGCGGTGAGAGGCCATGTAGGAGTACATGGTGGGTTGTCTCATTGAAGCCGCCCTCAGGAACTGAGTTCTGTGTTTGTGATCCATGAACAGTTACTACCACACATTGGGTTCCGGTAACTCGGCCCCTCTCAGCTTAGTAATCAACTCGCTCTCTATCCAAGAGTTGCAACTAGTTTCTTGTGTTTGTAGGTAGTGCTAATTGTCTACCAAGTGGCACCCGGTACAGGTGGGCTTGGGACAGACAAGGTACAATGGCACGGTGTACCAAGTGGCACCTGGATGGTGGGCTTGGGAACCCTGCTCACATCGTTTGGGGCCGTGAGCGACACCCCGGCCAGATCTCCTTGCGGATGGAACCCGAATAGGCGATAAACCTGGACGAGAGACTTGTGTGGTTAGTCAGGTCATGGCCGACACCCTCGCTGGGCTTCCGCTTGAAGGTTGCCGAGTACATGTCATGTAAACGGCGATAAGTGGTGAGAGCGTGTGTGAAGAAGTACACCCCTGCAGGGTTAACATTATCTATTCGAATAGCCGTGTCCGCGGCAAAGGACTTCTGGGTTGCCTGTACAGTTCATAGACAAGTGAAAGTGGATACTCTAAAATACGCAAGATAAGCGTGAGTGCTATGGATGGCGTTCTCGTAGGCAGACGGGAACGGATCCATAGTGGTGTATTGATATGGTGAATATGTGGACTCGTGTGCGCCACCTCAAAAGAGTTACCTGCAGTCGTAGATTAGGATAGCCACGGAGTCAAAGCTGGCTTGCTGCAGTTAAACCCCACCATCCCCTTTGTTGACAATGATGCATATGTAGTTAGTTCTGATATAAGTCTTGCTGGGTACATTTGTACTCACGGTTGCCTATTTTATGTTTTTGCAGAGACTTTTGTCTCACTAGTAGTTCCACGTGGACTTCGACGTTTAGCTTGTTACCTCAGCTACGATCTTGTGCCCTCGGTAGGATTTGGTAGATAGTCAGGCTACTCAGCCTTTTTCATTTGTAGATGTCTGTACTCAGACATGTTAAGCTTCCGCTTGTGCTTTGACTTGTATGCTCTGAGTGTTGGGTCACGAGACCCATGTTTGGAATATCTCGCTCCCCGGAGCCTACTGAATAAAATACTTGAGTTGTAGAGTCATGTTGTGATGCCCTGTTGTATTTGCACATATCGAGCATATTGTGTGTATGTTATTGAAATGCTTGATATGTGTGGGATCTGACTATCTAGTTGTTTATCCTTGGTAGCCTCTCTTACCGGGAAATGTCTCCTAGTGCTTCCACTGAGCCTTGGTAGCTTGCTACTGCTCCGGAACACCTAGGCTGGCCGGCATGTGTCCTTCTACGTTCCTGTGTCTGTCCCTCCGAGGAAATGTCACGCGGTGTCTACCGAAGTCCTGCTAGCCTGCTACAGCCCGGATTACCGGAGTCCTGCTAGCTCAGCTGCTACAGCCCGGATTCACTCGCTGATGACCGACACATTCATTGCTGGGTCATGTATGCCTGTCCCTATAAGTTAGCGCCACTTTGGGTTCACGACTAGCCATGTCAGCCCGGGTTCTTTGTCATATGGATGCTAGCGACATTATCATATACGTGAGCCAAAAGGCGCAAACGGTCCCGGCCCTGGTAAGGCAACACCCGTGGGAATACCGTGCGTGAGGCCGCAAAGTGATATGAGGTTTTACATGCTAGATCGGTGTGGCATAGGATCGGGGTCCTGACATGGAGTTTTTCTTGGATCCTGAAAAGTTGAGTAGTTAGTAACTTGATTAGAGCAACAAGTTACAACAGCAAACCTGTTACACAAATATATTTTTGAAAATGTACCTGCTGTGCAATTGGACTTCCAATTGGATCCTGAAAACTTGAATTTTGTAAGATGATTACATCAACAAGTTATAGCAGCAAACCAAGTAAACAAGGGAGTTTCTGAAAACGTACCTATTCTTCCAACGAAGTTTCAGTTGGCTCCTGCAAACTTGAATGGTAAGAATCATAAATAAAGTGTTACAAGAGCCATAAGAAACTAACATTAAACAATTAAAACTAACTAGTTTTAGCAACATATTTAATTACACATGAACTAGTAAAACTAACAAGTTCTTGGCAACGTATTAAAGTAACAAGTCGGTACCGTTTACCAGCAACACAGACATCTGTAAATTTCTTTGATGCAAGGAAAATGATTCCAACACACACATATATATATATAAGTTAAAAATATGGTGTCCCTCGTATAAACCTGACAGTTGTCTATCTATGAACATGCAAGCATTACTAGTGCTACAAGTGATAACAGCAAGCCATTTAAACAAACAGGGTATCAGAACGTAAATTACACATGAATTCTGCTGCATCCTAGAAGTACATATGACCAGCTATCTACGTGCTTAAGTATCTATTTAAGTTCAGGCAAACAGGTAATTCTCAATAGTAAGTATCAAACACATATATAGGCGTAGTCTATAATAGGATTAGCAGGCTACGACATTATGTAATCAGTAGCAAACTAAATTAAGCCAAGCAACGTAATTAAACAATTTTGCAATAAGTGGCCAACTAAAATTCTGACAAGCATGTAACTGAACTTATGCTAGCTCTTTGTACACGCACATTGCAACTTCTTTTTCGCTTACAAGGTTCGGCGAAGGAGTCCATGGCATCAATTGCTTGGATGCGCAGTCCCAATACTTATTTCTTCCCACACTGCATTGGTAAGTCGAATGGTTAATCCTATAAGATGGTGCATCTTTGATATGTTATATGAGGAGGGTTGTTGGACTAGTTCTATCCACACACATCACACTGGCTTTTACTGTATATTTCATGTGATTACATTTGGCATATCGACATCTAAGCAATCTACAATAGGATGAAGACTGGCATCCTTCACATTATTGGCGAACTCGGTTCATAGGAACAAGCCATTCAATCATTCTGTGGGTAAATCAAAAGCGCCACTGGAATATTTTTCAATACCCCAATCATATAAGCAAAAAGGGGCGACGCCACCGTAGGGGCTGGTATGGGAGGCCGCCTCGGGTTGCTGGAAAGTGTGCACCTAGTTTGAGTCGTCCAGGTTGGCCCGGGCTAGTTTTGTTCATCCCAACGCACGACCAGGCAATGTAAAAAATGAAGAAAAATGTTTCAATTTGGATGGGCGAATAACGTAAGTGCAAGGCAGGCCCTATAGCAGGCCTGCAGCCCAAACGAGTGCCTCCCATATTGATTGATAGCAGGAAAAATCCCAATTCGTTCGCTCCAGCCTCCAGTCTGGTTCACACCTAACCTAGTCGTCGCTGGACAGACTGACACGGCACTTCCTCGCTCCCTCGTTGCACGCCGGTCGCAGGGCTTCAAGCAAATGGAAGGACAAGAAGATGAAGATCCAACCCTGGGTGTATCCTGCGTGGGAGGTAGCGGCGGCAGCACGGGCATGGCATCGAGCTTGCGTAAACGGACAGTCGCAACTTGCAAGAGCAGCATGCGCAATGAGCAAGTACATCACATCCCTGATTACATCTAATTCAACTATTCAATTTCTAGCCAATAGGTAAACATGACGGTGTTGTAAAACTGCTTGTATGTAGGGAATCTATGAGAAAATGAAACCAATTTTTGCTTATTTTATAACTCCTCCAATCAATACTGAACTGACTGAACCTAATGTATCTAATCAAGTTTCCGGTGCAAGCTCATGTTGTTCTTGAGCCTGAAGTGTCTAATGAACAGACTGCTAATGAAGGATTTGATGCAAACATTTTACATGCTCCTGGTGATGAACATATAGTGTCTAATGAGGGATCTAATGCAAGCATTTTTCAATCTCCCATTGAAATATTTAGTGTCTAATCATGATCAGCTATGTTGAGAGAGACATAGAGATTTGCAGACATTGATGACAAGAAAATTATAGTACATTTTCATGGCTTGAAGAAACATCGAGGCCATCTACCAGAAAGTCCCTGTATCATGACAACATAGCATAAATACTTTTGTAATCTGTTGTTTGAAACTATTGGCATACTTGTGCAGGATAGATATATTGATATGCAGTTTGCGCACTGGTTATAGGTGAAATTACACTTCGATATTTTCAACCAGAGAATGAATAATTCAGGCAGGTACAGACCATGTTAGTAGTCCTTGTACACCATGTTGCATTTTGTGTTTTTGGTGCTTACATCATTTAGTGTTTTATAATCTGCAACTACTTTGGATCATTAGATGGTTTTCAAAGTGCATGTAGCTTCACATTCCTCAAGTTATGTTGATTTCCGGAGTGCAAGTGCCTTCGTATTTTTTAAGTCAAATTTTCGCCCCTGGTAACTTGAATTCGTGGATCCGACACTGCACACAAACCATACACACAGGATAATACGAACTAAATGTAATGCAGGGACTTACGCTAGCTCGTTGTACAGGCTCACTGCAGCTCTGCTTGCGCTTGGGATGTAACATGTACAAGTCCATGTTACCACTTGCTTGGATGTGCAGGCCTTGTGCTCCTTGCATCCCCCTCTACATTTTTGAAATGGCAAATGGTTGATCAAATAAGAGGAATCGACCTTGTTGTTGTACCGGAGGACAGGTACTTACAAGGCTATACTGGTGTGCAGGATGTGTACCAGATCCCGTACCACCGTCATGCTTCGCTAAAAAAGGCTTTTCTTGTTTCAGATGATATCTCCAAAAGAAATAAGAGTTAAAGTCAGAGTTGCATAGGCGTGTAAGCTAAGAGAGCAGTGAAAGGATATCCAAACATCATCAAAACAGTGCACAAGGGAGTGATATGTGGATACCTAGTTCGGGCGGGCGTTTGGGCATGATCGCCTAGCTAGAGTGCGGGTCACTTCAGAGCCGTTGAGGGTGATGTGTTGGCGTTGGCTGGCCGCGCATGGATGCAGATCTTGAGTGGCAGCAGAGAGCTACGATGCGGTGAAAGGGACCATTGGTGAAGCCCCAACGGCCTAGAGGGGTGGAGGTGCGACAATGTGCTCGGTGAAGTATCCCCGGTGAGGTGGGAGACGGCGTCGGTGAAGCGCACCTAATGCGGTGGAAGTCGGTGTCTGTGAGGCATGTCGACTGCGGCGGCCGATGTTGTTGGTGGACCACCCGATGCGATGGACGAGGGCGTAGATGAGGTAGCTCTGGTGCGGTGGGGAAGTACGACCGTCGTCTTCGTCGTCGTCATCCGACAAAGAGGTGGGGAAAGAGACGAGACAAGGGGCGACTCGAACTTTGCTTGGGTTGGTGGCGAATTAGGGATTTGAGCGCTCTGGGCATGGAAGGGGACGGTGGAGAAGGGAGATTTTGCAGGGCTGGAATTGGGGCCGCAGATATTTCTCCGAAAAGTGGAAGCACGAACTTATTTTTTCGTCGTTCTTTTGGGGGGCGGGGGGAGGGAGGGAGGGGTGGGTGGCTGGGTGCTAGTGTCTGTACGACACACGCGACCACCATGGCACGACCCTGGTCTGCCTGGTGCGCCTACATTTGGGAATGCAAAAAAATCTTCTTTCATTTGCAAACGAATCTGTATGTATTACCATGCTCGTGTTTTCCTTGCAAATAATTAGTCATTCGAAATGAGATATTATAAATTAATTAATGAGGAGTTATTTGAATTAGAGTGTGTGTTGCATAGCGATCGCCAGTTCTAACGTGTATTTCGCATTTCACGGTATTCATGCTACTTCTTTAATACAAATTCATATGTATATGATGAAAACCATGGTAGTGCGAAAACATTGGGTGGATTCAAATATATGACCTACAAAATAGCACAACAATCAAATCAATGTCAACTTATCCAAACCTAGTATGGCACGAATTCGAAATAATTACAGAAGCCATATGCATGGTCCTCAATTCAAATCTTACAATGTACACTAAATTGAAAATTCAATAGTAAGTCTAGTACTATCTACATTCAAATGTTGTTTTTACCCCCCCCCCCGGCACACGCGCTACATACTTCCTGTATCGATCAATCTTCCTCTCCAAACCACCTAAGGAAGCTATCGGTTTCTGACACACGTTCATTCTTTCTCTCCATGTTTTCGATCTCTAACTCTCTCAACTACACAACCCCCTTTGTTCACTCTGCTACCAAACGTATCTACCTCACACACCTTCCATTGAACGCCATGATGAGCTCTCTCTCTCTCTCCCTCCCACCCTCTCTCGCTATATACAAGCATTGTCTATCTAGACCCCCCCTCTCGTGCGCACACACACACGTTGTCTATCTAGGTCAGTCTCTCGACACTGTCTCACTCTTTCTTCTGCACATCGGGCCACACTCGCCCAATCTCACTCTTATTATCTAAGTCTCGTTTAACCTCGTTTTCTTTCACACACAAATGATACATCTCCCTGTTCGGGCCTCGATCGACACACTCTATACTCTCTCATGCAGATTGACTATCTAGGTCAGTCCATCCAAGCCGCCGCCACTCTTTCGACCTCATGACGGGCCACGCTCACTCAATCTCTCTCTCTCTCTCTCTCTCTCTCTCTGTGTGTGTGTGTGTGTGTATGTCTCAATTGACCACGCTCTTTCTCGGACAAAAACGATATATCACCATGTTCGAGCCCAATTCGACGTATTGACATTGTATACTCTCTCACACACATTGTCTATCTAGGTCACTCTCTCCAACCCGTCTCACTCTTTCGATCGCACGGCGACCCTATGTGATCGATTGACCTTGCTTCCTCCCACGCACAAAATATAGCTACACGTCTGTGACTGGATCATCTCTCAAGCTCTATCTTATAGCCCTCACCCTTGCCAAAAGCTCAATCAGATAACATCTCTCCAGAGCATATATATATGTTCAATGAATGTCGGACCACACTCACTTTGTCTCTCTAACTATCTATGTCTCAATTGACCTCGCTTTGTCACGCCGTATATTCCACACATTGAAGCTACCTCTGCATCCCCCGCAGAGCCGGAGCTATTTACATTGCGAGGGGGACTCCAACCTTGGATTATTTTGTGAAGGCATTTATTCCGGTGGGTTTAGATTATATTTTTGTAGCATTCGAACCACAACTACTCCAAACATTGTTGCAACCCCCACACCTCCCCCAATTGATTTCCCTCTGGCTCTGTCGTCCCTCTCTCGCATGTCCTTTCTCACCTTCAACGGAGCACCATGGTATTTTTTGCAAAAAACTCTGTTGTTCTCTTTAATTATTACAATAAGCTACAAAACTACACACCGATAGTCCACCTGTAATGGAACAAATTTCAACCCACAAATTAAAGTGCTACAAACTGCACACCCAAGGGCCCACCAGTCATGAAACAAATTTGGACCCATATATAAATTAAAAATTAAAAAGGACGAGGATCAAACATGCTACCAGGCCTTCAAGCTGCACATCAATAGGCAACATAGTATAGCAACGTTTGTTGTACCCCCCGCCCTTGTTGATATAATGTTTTTATATTACCACAACCTATTTAATGGATAACATGTTTTAATATTATTTTTAGTACATTAGTGGGACCGGCTTGTTAGCACATACTATTCACCCTCACTTACTTGTGGGTTCCGTGTCTAGTCTCTCTCTCCTCCCCTTCTACATTTACATGCACGGGCAAACACGAAGAACTCGCGGGCGATATTGCCGTTGACCATATTTGGACACGCTCACAAGTTAGGACACCAGTTTCACGTACTAGTAGTACTAGTAAATGTGTACGTGCAATGCACGTTAATTTGGAAGTATATTAAGTGCATGTGGATATTAAGTAGGATATTAGTTGCGTGTTTTTATGTGATTAGCACTATTTTTGGCATAAAATTAACTGCACGCTAAACATGTTGAGCGCTCGACATTGAAGCAGTCTAGGTCGTTGGATTGACATGATTTGATGGCCGAGATTAATTGGATCTGCCCCTTTGGTATAGATGGTATAGATATAGATTATACATGTAAAAAGTTTCAGAACAGAAGTGACCATGACGGACAAGGTATCTAGTACTATTTATCTACTACTCCGTAATAATTAAATTCGTTGATAAATAGATGTATCGCCTAGTGCTCGAACAGGGGAACTGGTCGCACCCTACAAGTATTTGGAATTGACTTCCCTAAGAAAATATTTGGAATTGACCTGGTATTTAATATGAAATGTTGCGATGAGAAGGAATACATGTGGCTTGATGACATTTTATATTTATTTGATACGGCTCTAGCAGAACATTCAATCGATCAAACCATAGATTTCATTCAGTTTGACTCCGACTTTACATTCATACGATGATTGATCTAAAATAAACAGAAATGATAAACGTTCCGATTTTAAGCATGGCAATCCGAATGTATTTCATGGAAAATTTAGATTACGCGGCGGCGGCGGGGGCGTCTTGCGGAGGGAAGTGGCTCCTCTGTCGTGCTCTGTGTCGTCGGGCCACTGACCGATGGCGATGGCGACAGTGGCGTCTTGCACCGTTGTTGGCGTACTCCTGGACGTTGGCCCTAGCTTCAAGGAAGGACAGTATGTTCTGGATTGCGGTCTCCAGGAGCGAGTCAACTGGTGGGAGGAGGCGATTGGCGTTGGTGCAAGGCAGCGGTCGACGGCGGCCATCCATGACGCTGAGAGGGGCACTGGCACACACGCGGGGACAGGCGCTGGCAACGGCGCGGAGGAGAAATTCGTGTGCACAGGCACCGGCACGGGTGCATGAAAGTCGGCGGGGACCTCGTGGAACCCCGTGGCATCAAGCTCAGCGACAATGTGCGGCTTCCAGCCCATAAATGCCTTGGGGATGGGCGCTGGCGCATTCGGGGCGACGGGGGACGGAACGGGAGCGGGGACAGGCGTGACGTCTTCCTGCAAGGCTAGTTATAGCTCGTCCCAAAGCGCCTTATGTTCTTGAGACTCCAGCTGGGTGTCCTCCTTAAGAAACTGGAAGACTAACTGCAGATCATCGTGATGCGGCATGGCGTATGGTTAGGTCAGGCTGGTTGGAGGTAGATGACAGGAGAATCGAAGAGGAAGAGAGAAGATTGCAGCAATACCGGGTAGTGCGAGGGTGATTTTAAACTGCGGCGCCGGCGGGGGCAGTTAGGATGAAGGTGGGCGACGGAGCCTGGTCAAAGGGCTCGCCTCCCGGTGAGCATGCACAGCGGCCTGCTCACACGCCTCCAGGTCAGCCGGCGCAGTGGTCTGCTCGCACGCCTCCCATCGACTCACACGCTTGCTCGGACGGCACCTGTCGATGAGAAGCGGGACTCGTGACGGCATGTAAACACCCACGGTTTGAATAGTGAAAGCGTTCGCCTTAACATGACAGGTCTTTGTTCCAAAATACCTTGGCTCTTCATTTGTGCAACTTCTCATAAGCAGCTTGTCTCAAATTGAAGAAAAAATTACGTAGGAATATTTGAGCCATATCACGAGACCATACTCAGTTTCATGAATTTCTGGTGACTTTTGGATTTTCTAAAATTTAAAATCCAGGATTTGAAACAATATCATAACCTGCATCATGCAATAAATTTTCAAGCGATACAACTTTACTGTTGTAGATTTTAATATTTCTTAAGAAAGGATTTCGTCAAACATTTTGCTTAGTTAGACTTCAGACAAGTTATATATGCAGATTAAAGGGATAATACCTCCGTACAAGTGCATTGCCTGATATATTAACTCAAGTACTAGGCACGAACAAACGGAGTTCAATTCTGTGCTCATCCTGGTGTAGTACTCCTATTAGTACTAGGCAATGGAGTTGACGGGTGACCTTGGGTAGCGGCGACGCGGGGAATTGAACTGTGCTCGGCACGATAAGTAACGTTGTCTAGTTACTAAAGCATCCCTCCATTGTTCATCGCTAGTCATTATGGACCGGGGACATTAGGGGAATTTCCTAGGGTTGGAATTTTGGCCGCCAGATATTTCGACTCGGAACGCGGAGGCTCGACTGGTTGGGGTTGGCTAATGTGTGTACCATGCACGCCACCAGAAGGACACAAGCCTGGGTTTTTTAGGATCAACACTAGCCCGGGTCTGGCTAGTACGCCGTTGGGTGCTACCATTCGAGAATGCGAAAACAATCTTTTAAATTGCTGAACGAATCTTTGTGTATTACAATGCCCGTATTTTCCTTGAAATAGTAATCTCAAGGTAATTGATTTATGACGAGTTCTTGAATTAGAGTGAGTTTGTGATATAGTGATCTCAACGTGGATTTCACATTTCATGGTATACCACACACACACACACACACGAATACAACAAATATCTAGTAAGTATAGTGCATCAATTTTTCCAAACCATGCATGTATGACACAAATTCAAAAATACCCCCTCTGTTCCTAAATATTTGTCTTTTAGATATTTCAACAAGTGACTACATACGGAGCAAAATGAGTGAATCTACACTCTAAAATATGTCTATATACATCTGTATGTGGCAGTCCATTTGAAATCTCTAAAAAGACTAATATGTAGGAACAAAGGGAGTAAAATGTAAGACATGCATGGTCCTCAATTCAATATTTAAAATGAACAGGAAACTGAAACATAATATTAAGTCTAGTACTAGATACATGCAAATGTTGTGTTTAGGAGGAGCTATGTAGATTGTCGGGGGTTAACCCCTCGACCTTAGATAAAATTGTGAACCTCTATTCAGGATTGTTAGGATTATATTATTTGAACATTATATTTGTCCCCACCCTCCCAAACACCCCCCTCCCCGGGAGAATATCATCACTACAAAAAAATACACTTCCGTGATGATACGTGTTTGTCACAGTAGGTCGCGTTTTCTGTCATGCATGTATCCATGACGATTTTATGACAGAATCAAGATAGTCATACCTGTGCTGTCGTAGAAGTGTTCCATGATATTACCAAAATTATCATCATGGAAGTGTCCACTTCCATGATGATAAATCGCGCGTCACAGAAGTGCTTTCGTCAAGGGTGACCGACATGTGGCATCCACCGTAACTGAACACCGTTAAGCTATCGGGTCGGGTTTTGGTTCCGATAACCCGTTAGCAGCCCCGGCCAATGGGGATTTTTCACATGTAAAATCATCGTTGGCTGGAGGAAACACGTGTCGGCTCATCGCTGGGACAGATGTCATCCACTCATTGGACAGAGTCTATGATACGTTGACATGTGTCATAGCCCAACAGAGGTCCATTCCCGTGAAAAGGCCGGCCCGTTTGACTTGGTCAAAAGGTGGCGGGCTGGCCCATGGACAGCCGGTTAACGGCCTGTTCGCATATAGCCCATTTACAGCCCGCTAACCCAAGGACCGTTACGCCCTATCTGAATTAGGCCCAGAAGCTTCATCTGGGCCATCCAATATGATTCCAGCCCATTTTCACTTCTGGCCCATGAATGGCCCATGCTGTCTTTCGGCCCATATGAGGCCCTATGTAACTCTTGGCCTATTAACACCCCATGGTGAAATTGGCCCGTAATGAACAGTGTATCACTTTACACCCATTAACGGCCCGTGGTGAAACTGGCCCGTAAAGAATAGTGTATCACTTTATACCCATTAATGGCCCATTATTCCGTTGGGCCGTTTCCAGCCCATGTTATCTTTTGGCCTTCTCAGAGCCCATTTATTCTTGGGCGAATTTCCAGCATTCATTTTCTTATGGCCCGTTACTGTCATTTTCTGCTTATGGGCCAAATTCAGCCCGTGGTTACAGTCGGCCCGTTTGTGGTCCATCAATACGTTGGGCCATTTTCATAGCGTCCTCAAATACGACCTATTAACGATGGCCCGTTATGGTCGTCCCATGAACGGATGATTCCAACTCCAGACCATTTACGGCTATAATGCAGTCTGTTTGGCCCATGTTTGGCCAATCGATCATACGGCCCGTATAAAGCCCATTGATGGTACGGCCCGTAGAAGGCCCATTGTTTCGACGGCCCGTAGAAGGCCCATTGTTTCTATGGCCCGTAGAAGGCCCACTGTTTCTACGGCCCGTAGAAGGCCCACTGCTTCTACGGCCCGTCGGAGGCCTAGTGTCACTACAGTAAATATTAGCCCATGGTTATTTTGGCCAAGTTTTAAAAAAATAGGTTATTGCAGCCACTAGCAAACCGCGAAAAAAGAACTGCACTGACTACACGCAAACAAATAAACAAGACAACAAGGAAAGAAATAAGCAAGCAACTTACGCTAGGCTATCACGGCTATTACACATATTACATCCACTGGGCATCAAAGTTCGCCACCAGTGCAAATATAGGGAACACAACAGCATATGAACGCCGCAGCAAAACAAGTCCAGAACTGAAACCACTTCAGAAGAGCTCAAGAAACAATATCCTGGGTACCCATAATGCTGGCAAGATGCTTAGCAAGCTTATTAACTTTCTCTTGTTTGGCACTTAAGTCCTCCAGCACTTGCTGTTGCACCAGAAAGTATGCATCTGAATTCTGCAGGGACATCCTCAGTCCTTCAGCTTCCTGTCGCATAACATCTGATCAATGTCTTTCAACTTGAAGTTGAGACTCAAGAAGCTGAACTGATTCAGGCAACAAAATCGAAGCGCTGGTGCCAGCAGTGGTAGCCAGTAACTCGAACACTACATCAAGACAGGACTTTGGGGTTGTCTCAGTGTCTTCAATATAGTTTTTATCAGCTTTCTTGGAGACCAATAGGGATGTCTCACTATCTTGAACCTTATCTTCATTACTTCCTTTACCATTGCATAACGGGGTACTCTTCTCCAATATTTTATCAGTGTTCTAAAAGAGAAACAAACAAACACATCTCAGTTTTACAATGTAGTATATGAAACTCATTTTGGTAAACCAGTTCAGTAGTAAGGTGGACAGTATAACAGCATGAAACAAACATATATCTATGTAGTATGGTCACTGTATGGTCTATATCATTCTAGTTTATGTTGCCAAATCAAGATAGATACAGTTCGAATCATATCTATTTAAGACAAAGCAGCATAGACATAATATAAGTGTGGGAAACTACACATCAATATACACACATGTAATGTGCATGGCATGAGAACATAACTGTTTATTCAATTGAAACTGAAATCAATATAGAGCAAGTTACAACAGCAAATAGCCAAACACGTTGAAGAAATAGGTTTAAAACATACCTGTTGCGCCATTGGAGTTTCAATTGCATTCTTCGAATTTGAAATTAGTTGGTATCAGTAAATATAGTGATGCAAGAGCAAAGTAGTATGAACCATAGCTACAGAACCTGACCTGAGAACAATTCTTCTTCTGCTTTAAGCGTTGACTTCGGGTTCGAAGTGGTGGTCCTCGTGATTTGGGCACTGCAGTTGCCTTACTAACCACTCGTGTTTGGGTGCTCTGTGGTGGAGACGGTGCTGTGTCAACAGGAACTGGGTGTCTATCTGCTGGGGTTGGGGTTAGAAGGGGTGTAGCTGGTTCTCTATCCAACTAGGTAGGGGTACAATCAGCATGAGTGTGGGTTATGTGTGGTGGGGCTGGTTCTTGGGCAAGTACAACCGTGGTTCTATCTGCATCGACGGGTAGCACGATCTTTTCTGAAGACCGTGTTTTTACTCCCATAGATACTGCCATCACTCCCTCCAATTGAAATGGCTGATAAAAAAGAAAAGTAATTGAATATACAGACATTGTAAGATAGACGGGTGCAATGGATAGTAGGGAAGAAAATAGGGCATGAAATAATTCACATTTATGTTGTATAAATAAATAGAATAGCAGGTCATAATTTCACATATATGATGGCTAATTAAACAGGATAGCATGACACAATTTCACATGTATGATGGCTAACTAAATAGGATAGAATGAGATACTTAAAAATATGATGACTATGTAAACAGGATGACATGATATAACTATACGATGTGTCTATTAAAGTGGTTGGCATGCCATAAATCACAAACATGCCATCGATGGAAACATGATGGCATGGTATAATTCACGGATAGAATGACATAATTTAAAATATGATGACTATTTAAACAGGATGAGATGATATAACTATATTATGTCTTTAGAAAATGGGTTGGCATGCCATAATTCAGATACATGCTGTCTATGTAAACATAATGGCATGAAATAATTCAAATATATGATTTTATATACTAAGGAAGTAAGCAGAGGGCAATCGCATATATGATGTGTCAACTAAGGAGATGGCATTCAATATTGTGTATATGATGTAAAAACTAAGCATTGCAATACAACATATGCATTATATGAGTAATATAACCCTACCAAGTTTGAGCATACACCTCAGGGGGATAATAGGATTGGTCATTTGCCTCTGAATCCTCCTCTGAAGAGCTATCTGTGACCAGCAAGATATCTGCTTCAGTTGGTAGCATTGTCTGCTCTAAAGACCTTGTTTTCACTCCAGATTTCTCCATCACCAATTCAAATGGCTGATGCACAAGAAGAGCAGTTGAATATACAAACATTCTCGACAAAAGCAATGAGAAATACAAAAAAAGGACGACATGATATAATACACATATATGATGCTTGCCTAAACAGCATGGCATTGCATAATTCACAAACATAATTCCTTGCAACAAGATAACATTGCATAATTCACATATATAATGTCTTGCAACAAGATGGCATTGCATAATTCACATATATGGTAATTAGACACTAAACATGTGGCATTCACACAAAGCATGTCTAAACTAAGCAAATGACATAGCAAATACAAGATACCATACGCACGATATGAGCAACATAACCCTGCCAAGTTAGGGCGTGCACCTCGGGGGGGGGGATATGACTGGTCATCTGTCTCTGAATCCTCCTCTAAGGAGCTATCGGTAACCAGCAAGACATGCGCTTCGTCAGATAGCATTGTCTGCTCTGAAGACCTTGTTTACACTCCAGATTTTTCCTTGACCGTGCCGAATGACTGATGCATAGGAAGAGTAATTGAATGTACTAAAATTATTGACAAATTTAACACGTAATAAAAAAATGATGGCATGATATAATTCACATATAAGATGACTAGCTAACCAGGGTGGCATTCCAAAATTCACATATATGATGCCTGGCTAAACAAGATGGCATTGCATGATTCACATATACGATAATGAATCTAAACAGATGGCATTGACACAAAGAATGTCTAAACTAAGCAGATGACATCTTTAATGTATACAGTAAGCAATGCAAGGTACCATATGCATGATATTACCAACATCAGCATGCCAAGTTAGAGCGAAGACCTCATTGGGTAAATAGGAGTGGTCTTCTCCTTCTGAATCCCCCTCAGAACAGTTATCTTCCTCTTGATTACGATCCGAAATGGGTGGAGGGGGGGCTGCCTTTGCGCCCACCATGGAATGACCTCTGCATGAAATTTTATTGCCATGCAAGGCTCATCTCTTTTGCTCTACATGATCAGTTCCATCATGTACAATAACTGGCATGCATAGGAATAAAACATAGTGAGATCATGTAAGGAGTGCATGCACAAATCCAGAGTATTGGTAGCAAAATGTGGATAGACCCGAAACCAATGATAGCAGGCAGATAATAGCTTTAGTTAAAAAATACAGATAATGGCTCCTTTATTGTTTGTTTGCACCCAACATGAAACTCATAGCAGACACCGGAGATTAACCAGATAGTAGACAAATAGTACTGATTGCTGCCCCAATATGTACCCGACAACCATTTAAAAACTCAAGTTTCAGCATTAGTTAGGACCTGACTCGGAGTCTAATAGGTGAACACGATGATAATGTAGCATGTCATCATATTAAGCGACGCATAACATAAGCAGACACGGAAGAGTGCGACCTCTCTTGCGGACCCGTGTAGTCCTCAAGGTCATCCGCTCAGATGATGATGGTAATGCAGTTGTCGTGGCTGCCGGCGGCGGGGAAGAAGATCTGAGGCGGCGAAAGACAGTCTGGAGAGCGGATCCCTGTTGTGGTGAACCCTTCCATCGTTGGAGCAGCTGAGCTGGGGTGGAACACAGCGCTGCAGGAGCAGGACAAACCACACAAGGTTTTCTTTGACACATATCTGTAACAGAAGTAATTGAGTAAGGGCTTGTTTGAATTTGAGGATTCTAACAATGCAGGGATAGGAAATAGACAGGAATAGGATAGGAATGCACGTGCAAAACAGAGAATTTAAAAACACAGGATTTTTGCCAATCTGGGTGTTTGATTCACAACAATTGGAAGATCACAGGATGCAAAAAAGCATGGTGAGATTAAGTCAAACCACAAGAAAATGTACGGTTATAATGCTATTATGCTACTATCTCTTAGTCTTGGGCTTGATGAATAGGAATATGAAAAGGAGGAGAAGTGGAAATTAGAATTCGTACGGTTTGTCTTTCAAGGAGACACTAAAGGAAAAAATGCTACAGTTTTCCTTTGCTCCATTCCTTTGCACCAAATTCATGAAAAGTAGTACCATAGGAAACTTTCCTATTCCTATGTTTTTCATTCACTTTTCATTTCAAGCACTGGCGATTCTAGTAGGAAGGCTTGAGCAAGGAAAATCCTACACTAAAAAAATGTTTTTGTCCTACTTCTATTACTTTGGACCCAGGCCACTTCCATACTAGCTCAACTCCCAGGCCCATCGACAAATGCACACCTCGAACGCACAGAGATAAATAATGATGGCGTTCAAGAGAGTCCATCACGGAGAGCTAAGTTGCCTGGTACATCACTGATTGTCATATAGTAGGATAAAATAATCGTATTTCCCGTTACTACGAGTGCTCAGTGGACAATATATATAACATGTAGAGTAAAAAAGAGATGCAACAAGTGTACAACCTCTTTGGCGAAGTGTCAGGATCGGATTTTCAGGATTTTAATTTCCCAGAAAATGGCCCTTATGCTCACCAGCCCCAGGATTACTGTTAGCTGGTGAGACACAAACTTGATACAATAACTCCAAGAAAAATACATGATATGTAGTACAAGACCATTTTGGCCTATGAGTACAACACAAGGTTTCTAGTAGTTGATGGCGGAAGTGGTTTGTGGATCATCAGTGTCTATGGGACTGCATTTCCCATAGGAACAGCTGACCAGGTTAACTCCTATCTTCGTGAGGCTGCTATCACCATTGATTATGTTCCGGGGCTGTCATCTCGTTGCTCCTCTCCGCGCAAGAAAACTGGCCAAGACAATAGCCAGGGACAAGCCAGTGAGTACTTTGAATGTACTCGCAAACATTTTGAACACGGGTATAATATAGCAAATGATAATCATGCTTTGAAAAATTCTACGATCACAACTTCAATCACAGAAATAAAATCCATGATGCACGCAAATTAGTTATTCACGTAACACATGAATAATGCAATTAGAGAGTAGAAATAGAATGGCTCAGTCGGGCGTCTGAGCGACACCACGGAAAGGGCTCAGAAGTGAAATAAGTAACAAACATGCCGCAGTCGGGCGTCTGTGCGACTCCACATAAAGGGCTTATAAAGTAAATACATAAAGAGCATGCCACAGTCGGGCGTCTGTGCGACACCACATAAAGGGCTTATATGGTAAATAAATAACAAACAAGCCACAGTCGAGCGTCTATGCGACACCACATAAAGGGCTTATAACAGAATAATCATAGTGAATATCCCGGAGGTAGAACCGTCCCAGGGATACTCAATAAATCAAATAATGAACATTGTTAGTCCACAATAATAATAATCATAATCATCATATGTCACCGGTCATAACCAATGTTCTGACTTAGTTGTTTTTCCTCCGAAGACCGACACTAAGACCGACACTTGACCCAACCCAGACTGTAGTCTTTAACCATGGACACGGCTACTCGAATAGATATAATCTCTGCAGAGGGTGTACTCTTTACCCATGAGTAACGGATTCCGTTAGTCCATCTGGACTAATTCCGCTTACGGTCTTTTAGTTGAAAACACACCCAAGCGCACACACCAGCTTGACTCAACGGTGTCTGGAATCACCCACGACACTCGTTAGGCAAAACTCTAAGTGGGAAGGCTACAACCTCGATTAGCATGGGATCACAAAATTTATACCGCGCGCAAACTGGGGGAGCTACCCCCTTGGCTACAACCGAAACACCCATGCGCCCAGACCGGATGACTGGCTTTAATCCATGGCCATGGAACCCTCATCCCGGCCCCTCTGTACGGTGTGTGCTAGAAAGGGGTTGACGACTTACTGAACCGTACCCTACCTATGGCAGGGACAAGTGGTAGTACGAAACAAGTGTGGGGGTTACCGGAACAAGACTCGATCTATGGTCGACTCAGGAGGTTTGATGTGTTCCCTGCATGGTTAGCATAACAAATATGTTTTCAACCAACAGACATAACCACCACTCATCATGTCTCACTATGCCATACCGGACACAATCGTCTCAACGACCGGAGACAAGCTCGTGCCTACCCAAGACAGAGGCTTTCCCGGGTTCCTTCCGGTATGCATGAGAGGCATGTGATGGTGACTACTATCCCAACATATCAAACTCCAACAGCATGAATCATCAATATGCACTCGTGAGTTTGAACATATCATCACAAAAATATAACGAAAACTCCGAGACGAGAGGTGTTGTAACCGTATCAAACAACACACGAAAATATTATGCCATGGTTCAGAATGCTTGCCTTCAACTTGTGGGGAGGCAGGGTGCATTCCAAAACTTTTAAAGTTTTCTTTTGTCTCCAAATATCCTATTTAAAAATATATTTGAATCAATATATAGTTTCAAAAATAGTACCAAAAGGTTGTCTGAATTTTTTCAAATAAATCTGAAAATAAATTAGACAATCTTTGAGAGAGGTAGGAAAAAGAATCAACTCATTTGGAGTTATATTTAAAAAGTTATAGGTAGTCAAAGTTTTGGTCAAAAATCTGTTTTTAAAATAAAACAGAAAAAGGAAAAATGTTTCGAAAACTGACCACGTCGAAGGCGTATTTTGGTTTTACGTATCCACTTATCCAGTGTGGACTGGCTTGTGGTCACTGACAGTGGGTCCGTGGGGCCCACTGGTCAGGTTTGACCAGTCTTCCCTCCCTCCTCTTCCTCTGCCCGAGCGGAGGCGGGACTCCGGCGATGCTCGCCAGCGAACGGCTGCACCATTCGAGAAACCGAGGGTGGGGATGGATCCGCCAGTCCAGGGCGGTCCTCCCGGTGGTCACTAGTCAGGTGGGGATGGAGGGAGTCGTCGGCGACGAGCTTCGCGACGCCCGGTGGCTACGGGTGAATTGGGGGTTTGGGGCTACGGTGGCTCTCCGTCGCGGCAGGGGGTTTGGGCGGCTCCGCAAGACGAAGTGGATTCGGGTGGTGGTGTTAGATTGATAGGGGAGGGCCTGGTGGTGACGAACGGGGCCGGAAGGCGTAGGTGGACGAGCTGGCCGGAGACGGGGAAGACGGCCTCCCCTGGTCGATTGCGGGCTAGGGGAGCGCTAGGGGGAAGGCTTGAGGCTGCCTGGGGTCTAGGAGGAGCTCAGGATCACCATTTATAGTGTAGCTAGGTCGGTTCCACCGCTGGTGGGGATAAGATCGCCGGCCGACCGTCTCTATTGCGGTAGGGCGTCGTGGCGCCAACGAGCGCTTGCGAACGGGCATGAGGATAAGCTTGGACTGCTCCAGGGGCAGCTGGCGCGTGGCTGTGGCTCGGGCGGCGCCGACCGCGGCAGAGGCGCACCGCGGACGCCGGCGTGCCGCCAAGAGGGCTCTGACGGCGGCGCTGTAGGGCGCCAGGGCAACTTGGAGCGTTCTGGCGAGTGGTCGAGGGTGGGGTGCGGCTCTGCAGGCGAGCAAGGGCCAGGGGAGCGACACGGCGGCTCGGTGCACGCGCGTGCAAAACATGCGCTCTGGGCGCGCCTAGAGCACGCACGCTAGGTGCTCGGCGTAATGCCAGTGCATGCTAGGAGGCTAGGGTGGAGCTGGGGTTTAACAGGATTAGGCTAGGGTATTCTAGAGGCTTAGTGCACAAGCTAGTTTGATCAGAGGATCAAGTTCACAATGCAAAGCAAAACTTATGCCAAATCTGCTCATGCACTCAAGGTGTTTGACAAAATACCAAGGGCACCTAGGCATTTCTTGGAGTGGCCAAAACCTCTAGATCCTAGTCTCTTTAGAAGGTAAAGAGGGTGGCAAGGTTAGTTTGTCAAAGCTAGAAACTTGCTAGTGCAATCATTTGAGAAAAACAATTTTGGGCAGAAACTAAAGGTTGTCATGTCATGGACCAAAATTATCCCAAAGGGTTCATGCTCCTGGACTTAAGGGTTTTGTAGGAAGGACTACAAGTATGAAAAAGAATCATGGGTAAAAGAGCAAGCAAAAATATGGTTGCAGTACAAATCATCAAGTTGGGCCAGAATGAAAATGAGGTTGATTCACTCAAAATTTTCAAAGGACATAACTGGGTTTTTGCATAAAGGTGGATAATATACTCCTACTGACCTCCCCTAATTTTGGTGGAAGTTTTAAAGAAATATTTAAATAGGTTGTAGCGCAAAATTGCCCATTGGACTAGTTTTGAAAATTAGGTGTAGAGCTCAAAATCTCCAATGAACAGAAGATGTTTTTTCATAAAAGTGACTTAGGGACATCATATGTCATCCCCAAATTTTGGTGAAAATTTTTAGATGCATTTATCAAATGGTTGTAGTGTAAAAGAGGCTCCAAAACTTATGAAAAATCATTTTAAAAGAACAAAGCTCAGGAAAAACAATTATGCAAATAAAACCACTGATTAAGAATTTTTTATTGAGAGAGTATAGAAGTACAATAATATTTTTGGAAAGTTTCCGTTTGGGGTAAAACTCCTCAATATTAAATAAAGGTGGTTCTTAAATAAACAGAAAAATCCAGAAAGCAAAATTTTTAAACTCCTGGCAAAATTTTAATAATTCAAAACATGGTTAAATTTTTGGGGTGTTACACAAAGTCATGTCGATCTCAGCGTGATTGGGTTGGCCGGTGAGGATGCTCCGGCTGAGTTGGCTGTCGGAGGTGGGGAAGATGATCTTAAGCGTTTGGAGATGGATCTCGAGGTATTGCTCCGCTGTGATGGAGGGTTTCGGTGTCGGAGCAGCTCCGGTGAGTTGTACGACGCCGAGGCTGAAGCAGGACAACGTTAACCTGAGTGGAATTCTAATAGCATCTCCAATACATGACGTAAAATACATAACCACAAAGTGCTACATGTAAAATACATCAGCCGCTCATCTTTTAACTTAACTGCCGAAACTAAATTTAACTGTCGAAACTGAACTTAACTGTCAAAACGGAACTTAACTGTCGAAACTGAATTTTGCTGTCGAAACTGAACGCACTAGCAAGGTGAGGCTACACGTCGGTCGACTGACTTTTTCATCTCTGGTCAGTCGATTTTGCAGCCATTGGATACGAAATCAAGGGCCTACGGTTCATCTTCAACCTCCACCCCCTAAGCCGCCAGCCACAACCGGCCAAACAGTAGCCCCCCGCAGCCCGCAGCCGGCAGTGCGCCGCCCCGCCCGCCCCGAAAACACTCACCACCGCTGGTCTGCCACCGCCACGGCCATCCCTCTAGGCCCCCCCGTGCCGAGCTTTTTCTCCGGCGATCCCCACGCCACCGCCCCGCCAATGCTCCGCCACCGTCGGCAACCACAGCCCCCACTCTGAACCCTAAGATAGATAGTGGGGTACCTCTCCGGCGAGCTCACCTCCCCGGTGCGGCTGGTTCTTCCTTCACCCCGGCGAGCCCCCCCACCCCCTGAAAATCGACTGACCCAAAAGTCGATTCAGTCGACTGAAGTGTAGCTAAATCAGAGCAGCATCGCAAGCAAGAGCAAGAGCGAGAGCAGCGCCGCGAGCAAGAGCAATAGCAAGAGCAGACCAGGCAGGGGACCAAGAGCAAGAGCAGAGCAGCAGCGCGAGCGAGAGCTAAAGCAGCAGCAGCTCCTACTGATGTGGACATTGCCGCCGAGGGAGCGACGCCGTGGAGGAAGTGGCCGGCGGCGTCGCCGTGGATGGAGCCGCACCGTGTCGGCTCGGGACCGAGCACCGGCAGCACCATGTGATCGAATCAAGAAGAAAATGCGGTGATTAGTGTACAACCTCTTTAGTGGCACCGATTAGGCCAGAGCTTTATCCGAGGAAACGGTGATGATGATGCTCTTCCGGTGGTGCAGGTGAAGACGGCGATGTGGGAATGGAGGTGGCGCGAAAGATGAGGGGAATGTCGGGGCAGCTCCTTGGAGGTGGAGGACAGGGTGGCTGAACCAGCGGGACGACGAGATCGACGACGGATCCTCATCCGGTATGGTGGATGAGGGGTGTCGAGGTGTTGATGTGGACGACGTCGTCGGGGAAGAGGCTCTGGCTGGGTGGCGGACGGAGCAGGGTGTGGGGTTTCATCGTGAGTTTTTGCGGCCTCGGTGTAGGAATGGGTGGACGGATGGGATGTCAATGTGGAACTATGGCTTAGGGACGCACTTGTCCGAAATGTGGTGTAAATTATGAAAGTACCCCCACCGATTTGAGGCCGTGCTTTCAGTTCAGGGGTACCACGGGCATTTCGCGTGTCAGGATTTCACCGGAGGTGGGAGTTTTCGCGCGCGTTGTAATGTCAGAATAGCAAGGCGCGGGTTGAGATGGTGGGAGTTGTCGGAGCACAACGAGACAAAGATATATCTTAAATATTTCGGGCTAACAAGGCGCGGGTTGAAGAGGTGGGAGTTTCGCAGCATGATACATAGAGACGCTAGCTTGAATTTTCGGCATAAGAAGGCGCGGCTTGAAATTTCGGAAGAACAAGCTTAACGTGTACCAAAAAAAAGATAATTTGCACCTCAACACGCACAACACACAAACAAACACCATTTAGACTAGAGTAAGGTACATGTGGATTGCACGCATGAGATTTGGCAACCAAATTATGACTAGATACCACATTATAGCATGTAAGTTTTGAGTCATATATGCATGATGTAGATGTTCGTTTAATTCTTATAGTTCATTTCATTCAAAATCATCTAGTTTTTATAAGAAAGCTAATATATTTTAAGATTCATGGAATTGTGTGTTGCAAGACATAAAGTAAAAACAAATAATGGCAAATCATGTAGAAAAACATTTGGGCAATTCTGATACGGAAGATTCCAGAACAAATAAAAAGTACTTTGTGTTTTGATGTTTGTGCATTATGCTTAAGTTCAACCATGGACTCTTCTAGATTATACATGTGGCGAAATCTGGTGGAATCTAGATGATATCCAACGGCCAGTAGTGCTCAAATTTGCCATCTTTGGACCATCGGATTCGCCTCATCCAACGACCATCTTTCAAAGTTAAAGTTGCCCGCACACAATATAAAAATATATAATATATATATAGGGGTATAGATATAGATATGTGATGCGAAAGCCGCCCATCATCTCCAATTAGAATAGTGTGTCCATGCACGGACGCGACGTGGCCAAATGATGTCTGCCATCGGTATCTCAAATTCAAATCAGTCTAACCTTGTTCAATGTGTATACATTACAACATGCTCGTTTCCAAACCACACCACGCAGATCCCCGTTACATTCATGCATGCATGGGTTTCAAACACCAGGATCTCTGATTCAAATATTTGAATTCAACTTTACATTGATTATGACCTCACCTAGTCTTTTACACCCACACAGTCATCTTCTCTTTATAATTGTACCACTAACTTTCTCTCGTGCATGCATGCACACACACTACAAGTCAGCATTATCCATCGCACACATGCAATCTTTTTCTTCAGGTCGGTCTCCCATGAAGGCACACACCCACACACATCCCCCTCTCCATCATATCGGGCATTCTTTATCTCTCACGCGTGCATGTGCAATGATCGATGTTCCTCTATGTATGTGTGTATATAGCTAGGTCTTTCATAGTTTTCCACACAAACCGATCAATCGATATATCCAATGAGGTCTCACCCTCTTTCCCACGTCCACATTGATCAATCTATAGGATTACCATATATAGCTAATACACCCACATTAGTTATATATCCAACGTCCCCCTCTCATCATCCATGCCTTCCGCTTCATCTCTCAGACGCGTGCACAATGACAAAGACAGGGCGGTAAGGGCCCTGCCCCCCCCCCCCCTAACATCACTATATATTGAGGCTAATATGAATATGATCATTAGACAATTGCTGCTAAAAATGGTTTAAGTTCTTGAATTGACCATCCTCATAAACGATTAGCAATGCTTGGCCCCCTAGATCATTTATTTTTCAAGGCTCCGCCACTGCGTGCAACAGCACACGTTCTCGCCCCCTCTCTCTAAATATCGATCTCGCACTTGTGCATTCCTTCATAGTCTCCCTCCACTCGGCCCCTCGCACCATCTTCTAGCCCCCCACTAGATTTTGCCACATGTACAATCTAGCAGACTCCATGGTTGAACTTAAGCATATTGCACAAACCTCCAAACAACAGTGGTTCTCTTTTGTTCTAGAATCTTCCGTATCATAACTGCCCAAACTTTTTTTCTAGTTGAATTGCCATTATTTGTTTTTACTTTATGCTTTACAATGCACAATTCCATGAATCATAAAATAGATTAAGGGCTTCTTTGATTCAAAGGATTCTCAAAGGAATTTTGGAGGATTCTAATCATTAGGAATTTTTCCTATCTTGGTTGTTTGATTCGTAGGATTGTAAACCATAGGAATTTTTCCATATGATTCATTTGCACTAGATTTCATAGGAAACAGCCCATCCACTCAAACCTCTTTGAAAGAATTCTACGTTTTTTCTATGCACAATCAAACACTCGTACAATCCTGTAGGATTCAAGACGACATTCCACTATAATCCCATGTTTTTCGTATTACCGCGTTCCTAGCTTTTTTATAAAAACTAATTGATTTTGAATGAGATGAACTATAAGAATTAAACGAAGGGCTACATCAGGCATATATGACCTACAACTTACATGCTATAGTGTGGTATTTATTCATAATTTGGTTGCGAAATCTGATGCGTGCAATGCACGTGTACCTTACTAGTACTTCGAGTATGTGCGAAACACGTAAATTAGAGTACCAATTGCACGCTACACAGTGTCTCTCTTACAGTTCATGAAGCCACGTGGCACATGTGGAGGCGTTGTCGCGACCTCCTTGCGTGGATTGATCACAGTGATGTGCTGCTGGTTCCAGAACAACGTACTCGTCCTCCCTGAGCCATACTGGCGGTACATGCACGAAGCGAAGATGTGCACGCACGCCATGCACGCCCTCATTCCCTCGCACGCACACGCGGTTACACGGGCGGATGCAATTTTGTACCAAGATCCACCCCATATGATAATTTGACACGTGTAAAGTCGTTCACTTCATTGATGGTCAATTAATGCAGCGCATGCAAATTGAGTGGACGTGAGGGCGGAAGAAAGACATTATTACTCCACTGCGCGCATGCGAGTAGTTAAATCATGGGTTGCTAGTAGTACTTCCATTGGTCTCCTTCGTATTATGTACCAATTTTTGACAGTAACATAATATTTACGCATTTGAGCAGTGTAGTACTTGAAATTTATGTTCCGCTAAACTCATCGGGAGCCGTTTCGGGCCTCGAAACCAAAACAATCAATTAATCTTTACCTTGTTCCCATCACATTCGAAAGCCTGCTCACACCTACTAGTACGTACCAAACCTAAACGTGTTCCCACTATGCCGGTATTAGTACTAGTGCTAGTACTTACGTTATAAAAAGGGGAACTACCTAACCAAAAATTACTCTACTCATTGCCATGGCCAGTGAGCAGAGCTCTAGGTCGAGAACTACTCGTAACAAGGGAGCGGCAACCAAGGATGCGGAAAAAAAGAGAGGGCTCGCTGCCACGCAGAGACCTCGAAAGATCTCTCATGGGTAGGCAATGGCTCCCAGGAGTGCCCTAGCCACGGAGGCGAACATGCCGAGCCGGCGGCGCTGGAGTCGTTATCCCTCAACGGCATGCCCGATCAGCTCAATAAGCACCTCAATAAGCAGAAGGAGTTCATCCAATGCTTGATGGAGTTGCTGAAGGAGATCCTCGATGACATGCCCGCTGAGCTCAATAAGCAGGAGGAGTTGACCGCCGGCTTGGTGATGCTGCATAAGAAGAGCATTGCCTCGGAGAAGAAGGCGACCGGCGAAAGCTTGCGACTTCAGGAGGACAAGGCGAAGCTCTGCCACGAGATCGACCTGTTGAAGGAGAAGAACGCTGGCTAGAAGAAGCTGCATGAGAATAGTAGTTCCTCGATGAAGATCCTGCAGGCCCTCGTCATGGAACAGAAGGAGGAGTGGCGAAGCTCCGCATCAAGCACCCAGCTGCTGCCAAGGTACATAATGCGGCCGTGGAACAGATGATGAATGCTCGCGTCGAGAAATCCCGCGTCATGGACAGAATGAAGAGGATGGTGGAGGAGCCGCGCAAGGAGATGGAGGTCGTGGAGGCGATAAAGAAGCAGTTATGACTCAGTGGCGCATTAGATCATTTGGGGTGATAATCTTCCTTCTTCTTTTGCTCCTGTGTTTCATCTTTTGCTTCGGGTGTTTCGCTGCACGTGTCATGTTCTCTGCGAGGCATGAATAGAGCAATGCTTTTTTGAGGGAATGAATAGAAGAATGCTAACAATGAGATGACTAGCAAATTAGATCATTTTTATCACCATATGGCACTGGGCTGCCGTGTTTCGTGCTCCTTCGTCACAGTACAACTCCAGTGGAAAACTTGAGTATACCGCACGGTTCTTTGCTCCTCCTCAGGTCGTCGGCGCATTTATACGATCAGTCAAATCACAAGGCCCTGCCTTCCAGCAGTAATGAGCCGTCAAATCACAAAGGACCTCGCCTCTCGTGAAACCGACCAAGCTAGACTGCCCCGCCCTCTAGCCTTTTAAAAAATGTATCCTTTTGTACAGTAGTAGTATCGATGGATTGCGCCATGGAGCAAAACTTGAAATTAAAAAAAAGGTGGTACATATAGAGAGCGCTCGTCGCCAAATTATGCATATAGTACTATTAAAAAGGCTAGTCACAATAATGGTGTCCAGCACAACCCACCCCTCAAATAAAACTACGGATCATGGAATTCTATGACAAAACTAAGCACCCTGAAATTCTTTGACAACTAAACTGCTAGCTATATGATGTTGGCCATATATATTGTACGTATATAATGTGAAGAAACGAGTGGTAGTACTATACCAACTAAAAGATGAAATGTAAGAAATACTAGTATGTACGTACTAAAGAGTTAAATTAACGAGAAGAAACATAACATAGTTCTGCTGGGGGCTCAGCACAACACACCCCTCAAATTAAATTAAGCACACCTAAAATTAGACTTTGCAACTATTCTGATAGACACTGCATTAGAACCACCATGAGCAATGACACTGCCACCTTACTCGGAGTCCTCGTCTACGTCCTCGACTTCGTCCTTGTCCCTCTTCCTCTTGGCTGATACTTCTTTTCTTGAACCGCACACTTGGATCTTTCTCTTCATCCATCCCTTGTAGATATTGAAACAAAGGTAGCCATCCATTGTAGCGTAGTGGATGTGGTCTATATCTAGTACATTCCACTGCCATGCATAACGATGAAACGTGTATGGAGGTTTCTCCAGTTTACCGTATGAAGGATGAACCATGGCTCCTGCCAGGGTCAGCATTGAAGGCTGACGAGAGGACACCAACCGATTCTTCAGGAGGTCAAAGGTGTTGCGTACAACGAGCCCTATCCGACCCAGGACTTCTTTGTCGTTACCAAAGTCTACAGTAACGAATTTGACTAGGTTTCTCTCGAGGAAGTCGTTAAATCCAGGCATTCAACATCGGCATGGCATATGTGGTAGACCAAGCATATGTCATGCACGCAAACCAGGATCACGGCGGGCTTCTTCCTCTCTTCGTCTCTTAGATCCTTCTCTCGTCCCAGGACTGTGGTGTACTCAACATCTAGCTAGCCCAGCGACCCACTCATCATCTGAGTTTTCGAACGTGCGTCTGAAGCGAGAAAGGCATCCTTACACCGTCGCGGAAGAACGAGTGTAGATGACGTCAAACTCATCACCGGTGATGAATCTAACCTTGTACTCACCGCCGATCATGGAGATTTGGGACGCCATGGATTTGGGAGGAGGGTTAGGATTAGTGGAACTGCCGTAATGTGAATGGACGGGACGACTAGGAGCGAACCGCCGTAGTATTGAAGGATGTGCGGAGGCGAGTAGGTGCGAAGTGCCAGCATGCGAACGGCAGGGTAGTGGCTTTCCATTCTCCCATGATACGGTCTTCCGAGAGCCCTTGGATCTGAGATCGAATGGTTGCATGGCATGATTCTAGACCTATGGGTGAATATCCTATCTTGGAGGGTTATTCTGCAAATTTTCAGCAACTTAGCATGCGACCGTTTCATCTCAGATCCAAGGGCTGCCAGCAGCCCATTTCATGGTCGTGCCTACCACGACCGTCGCGTCTCTCACGTGGTCTCACCCTTGGAGATTTAACATGGCGCGTTAGGCTATCTGATGTTGGCATGTCATACATAGTCATCACTTAGTCACTCATACTACAACAAGGTTGGCTATAAGGTTGGATATAAGTGTATTTATTTTTTACTTCTCTCTATCTCTTTGTACGGAGTATCTCACTAGTTGGAAAGGCATGCAAATTCCCAAACCGCTTCCTATACCCTGAATCAAATTGTTTGCCTAACAAGTTGTGCCATGCAATTGGAATTCCAACTTGAGTACTACTACTAGTAGGAGTACCAGGCGCCAGTTCTGTTAGGCTTCTAGATTAGTAATCCCATAACTACTACCTCCGTCCTGGTTTATTGGTCCCCATTGTAACCTGTGTCAAATTTTGATCATAAATTTAACTAATGAAATGTTAGTGCATGTCACATGCACTAACATTTTATCAGTTAAATCTTTGGTCAAAATTTAGCACAAATTACAATGGTGAGGAATGAACCAGGACGGAGGTACTTTACTACTAGTACTAGTTTAGAAGCCCAAATAAATGAGTGAGGCGCCTTATTGTTTTAGGTCCTTCCCAGTGCTCCACAATGTACAGGTGCTAAGGGTGCCACATAGGTAAGAAAATGATGTGGTAAAGCAATTAAAGAAGAGAGAGAGAGCATTAGGGTGACCCTAGGAGGAAACGGTGCTAAGAGCGTGAACCTATGCAAAATGACTATCAACCAATGAATGATGGAGTCTAATTGTTAAACAATTAAATGAGGGAGGCTTGGCTACAAAAGCTAAGCACTAATGCACTTGGGAGACTAGTTGCTAAGGTTTTAAATGCGCTTAGCACCTCACGTGAGCATCAATGCATTGGAAGCATTACTATCCACTTCGACTAGTCTTATGGGAAAAGCTGGGGAAGCCACCAACAGAACTGGCCATAGGAGTAGTAGCTAGGGATCGAGTGTGTGAGATGAACCGGAAAAAGTAAATGCAGAGAGATTAAATGCAAAAAAGATAGAGGGATGTGATGGTTGCTTGTCCGTTTATTTTACCAGGCCACTTATTACTGGTAGTGGTTGGGTTTTGTGATATGATGGCTTTACTACCGCGCCACGAGCGAGGTGAGAGGTGAGACTCTCGTGCGGCGCCGCCCTCTACACTAGTACTACTACATCGGTCGTGGTTTATCCCCCATTAAATTTGACTGAAGATTTAACTGACAAAATGTTAGTGCATGTCAACAAAAACAATATCGTATTTGAACATAGTTTTCAATGATATAATTTTAGGTGACATGCATCATCATTTATTGTACTATATATAATGTTAGTTCAATTTTTGATCGTACTAATCTATAGTAGTAAGGTGCTCGTGCGTTGCATGGAAGAGTGAAGTGCATTGATCGGGGTGTTGTTTATTTTGACAAAGGATGTGGGGGTCATCTCATGTGTAACAGGTATCTATAGTTTTCTTCGGATATTATTTCATCTCTAGAGCTCAAAAACATCCGGGTGAAATAGATAAAAAAGTATCTTTTGCAAACAAAAGCGTTCAACTGTTCAACCTGCATCCAAAACTTGTGAAGAAATAACTCTTATTGTGCTTTGCAGGAAATGGTTCATCATAAGTCTTTCACTAGTACTGTATTAAAAATTCATACATGGAAGATTCTAGACTAAATCATAAACATGCGCGATACTCCAATAGAGCAAGATCATGCATGGAAGTCTCCACGTGCTTAGACAGCTGATTACATTGAGCGAAGACTAATGATCAACATTTAACTTAGTAATGCAGATGTCCAGGTGAACCTCCTTGGAGTCCCCATGCACATTGTTGGCGGTCAAATAATACCATGCATCTTCCATGTCCACATGGGCGGGAAGGTCCCAGCTCGACAGAGTCCAAGTCAGCTTGACGTAGCCAGTGTCGCCGCCCACGTACCTCCGAGGGGTAGTAATAGTGAGCACGCACCCGTACGTCGGCCTCATGTCAGAGTCAGCGTCAGCGGCATCACCCCTGACGCACACTACAGAGATGTGGCGGTGGCCTGCGCGGGCCTCGCCGGTGGCCATGATAAAGAGGAAGACATTGCCGTCCTCCTCCAAGACTAGCAGGCGGCGCTGATCCTCCAGCGACTCCGGCACGGTGAATGGGTAGCACGTCTCGTACTTGATGTTCTCCGCCAAGGGCCAGTAGTGATCGCCGCACGCCTGCGTCAGGTGATGCACGATGTCCGCCGGCGATCCCCAAAACGGCACCAGGCACTCATAGCAGTAGACGAAGGGCTCCTTGGAGGCATCAACCAGCCCGTCCATGAAGCGCAAGTTACTACAAGATTTACTACAAAATAAATCATGACGACTATAACAGAGATTAAACTAATCATGCGAACTAGCATAGTAGATGAACAGATCGAGTCTAGGACACAGACTAGAAACATGAATTCTACCACGATTTCAAACAGGAAGGACAGAAACACATACGATGCAACGGGAGCAGCACCATTGGCGTTGATGTTGTCGACCATGTCGTTGAGGAAGAGGTTGCCGAGGTCAGGGAAGAAGTCATCGTCGGTGAAGTCGTCGCTGCTAGCAGTCGCGAGAGTGCGCTCTCCAAATGTCAACAGCGCCCGCCGAATGCGTGCAGGAGGGAGTGGCTGTAGGGGACGTTGCAGCCGCCGAATGGAGCGCAGCAGTAGCCCACGAAGCAGTAGATAGTGCTCCTCCCTAGTCTCTATTCTTATCTCTATCTCTACTACTCTTCTTTGTTTTTTATAATATACTAGTTGTAGTTGTCAAATCGAATAGTACTACGCCGTCCACTACACGCCCGACTGAACACGCCTCCTCGCCTCCATCAAACCCCTCAGTTAAACCCGCATGCAAACCGAGAAACCTACTCCGGCCCGCGGGAAGAAATTTGCCGGTTGCCGCGGGACGTTTATTCTACAAATTTTCAGCAACTCAGCATGCGACCATTTGATGTCAGATCCAGGGTCTGCCAGCAGCCCGTATCATGGTCGCGCCTACCACGACCGCCGCGTTGCATGCGTGGTCGCGCCCTTGGAGATTTAACATGGTGCGTTAGGCTATTTGATGTTGGCATGTCGTACATAGTCATCACTTAGTCACTCATACTACAACAACGTTAGCTATAAGATTGGCTATAAGTGTATTTTTTTTACTTCCCTCTATCTCTTTCTTTGTACTCCGTGTAGTGCCAAAAACGTTCTTATATTATGGGACACAGGGAGTACTAGTATTTACTGCATTTGCCAAGGAGTGACCTCTTCCAATGAAATGGTGTGCTTATTAATTTTTTGTTGCTAAGTTTGCTTCATTTAATTAGCTATAGACTCAAAATTGTCTTTTCACCTAGGTACACATGCTTAGCACCGTTTCTTGCTTGGGTCACCAAACTAGTCTCTCTCTTCTTGATTAACTTGCCACATCAGACTTTATGCCTATGTGGCAAGCTTAGCACCTATAGGAGCAAGTAAGGCCGCTTGTAATGGGAGTAGTATCATGCATGCCAACTATGCAATCTTGATGAGGTGACGTTGAATTAAATGAAGAAAAGAGAGAGTTGAGTATCATAATATTATACTGTAGTATCATATTAAATGATGTGCTACTATGTGTCATGCATGACAATAAGTAAACTATCCTATGATACCAACACATGACACTATGCATTACGGATGTAGTATCATACAAAAGTATCATATGCATGATACTTGTATATGATACTCTCCATTATGACCAACCTAAGTACAATAGTGTGCTTTACATGGCATTTTTGCATATGTGGAGGAAAGAGAGGCAAGAAAAAAGTGGAGAAGTGGGCTCTCATGCAAGAGCCAGCCTCTACTACATGGTGGAGCATTGGGAGAGGCACCTGTATGGAGGTGGTTAGGAATCGGGAGACTCACGCCGGTCGTAGCGCCGTAGTTAAAATGATAATGGCAAGTCAAATCATGTGGACCCACCTGTCCAGCAGTAACTCGCTGTCAAATCACACAGCCCTACGTTTGCAGCGGCCTAATCCCTTGTCTTCTCGTGTCTCTTTCGAACCGACTAGGCGGAACTGCCCCGCCGCCTACCGCGCAGGAAAAGCCCCGCCCTCGACTTTTAAATAGTATAGTATACTAATTTTGTATCCATGGATTGCGCCATGGAGCAAAGCCTCTAGAAAACTGCGGTACACATGTACGGAGTATACAGCACGCCCGTCGCGTTCGCGTCGCACCCCAGACGGTCGGTCGGTCTAGCAAGCTGCTCTCTGAATGGAACGTGCGTCATATTGCGTTTGCACACACGTGTGGGACCACAATTGAGAACCTACCATAGGCACACTCCCCGGCCCCACAGGTCGGGTGACTTAATAGAAGAGGGAGACGAGCGATAGTACTAGAGAAGTGTTGTACTACGTTGGTGCCTGGATGATCCCTGCAAGACACGGAAGATCAGTTCGTCCATGCATGTGACCAGACTCTAGCAGACACGCCTGGATTGGTTATCGTCTACATATCGTGCAGGCTGTGTTGTACATGGTTGTAGTTGTGGTGAGAAATCTAAAAAAAGGTTTCTTGTCATCTCACAAAATTAGGTGTCATGTGCTTTGGATCACTGCGAGGGTTAAACAGCGACAACTGAGTTGGGCTAGTCATTGGGGGCACATGTACGAAGACTACTCGGCTGCCATCTAGGTCAAGCTGGCCATGTTAATTAGGACATCTATCGACGGACCCCCTTTTCTACGAGTTTATCTTTAATTTGAGCTTTGCTCCTCGTCTAGTTTGTCCGTCGGGATTGATGTTGTCTCCTTTGGGCAGTGAGGTTATGATTTCTTGTCATGTGGCATTTTTTCGTGTTATATATTATAGTCCGGCACTTCAGATCAAAATGACGACAATTGCGCCTCCAGGCCACGTGCATGAGGACTTCTCGACAATCATTGACGATGTCAAGTCGGCTCCGGTAGACAAAAGAAAACTAGTACTACTCCACTATATAGGCAGGAGCCTCCGCGCTTGCTTGCTAGTGTTGCTCTCTTCACACTGTCTCGGCCTCTCCAGATCTAAACACGATAGCTGTGGCCACACACTCTCTCTCTCTCTCTGCTCACCGCTGGTAACAGATCCAGACGGATCCTCTCTGCCGGGGAAGGTGAGAAGGTGCAACGTTCACGCGGTCGTCCTCGGCGATGGCTCTTACCCACTACCGGCGCGTCCCAATCAGCCTTCCTTGCCGTTCTCTCCCAAGCACCGTTGGCTAGGGAGGGCCTCCGACCCCTTCTTCCTTGTTGTCATAGTGTGGGTAGATCCCGCCTCCCACCGCCCACCTAGCGACATCCCGGCGACCCTCAGGTATAACTTCCTCTGTGTCGGGTGGTAGGTGCGACATATGCCAACGGGTGGCTTATCATTGTGGGAGCCAGTAAGACGTCGCCGGTGCCTAGAAACTTGATAAGGCGAAGACATGCACGCCGGCGAATCTTACCCAGGTTCGGGGCTCTCCGTCGAGATAACACCCCTAGTCCTGCTCTGCGGGGTCTCCGCATGATCACTAGATCAACAAGTAGCTACAAGAGGCTCCTTGAGCTGTTCGGTGGGAGGAGGAAGAAAGGCAAGGCTAGCTCTCTTCTCTCCCTATGGTGGTGTCTAAAACTCTCTGAGATCAACCCTTTGCATGGGTGTTCCGGGGGGTTTATATAGGCCTACCCCCCGGGGGTGCAATGGTAATCCGGCCTGGTGCGGGCCCAGGACGTCAGCGTCTACGACCGCTGTCTTCTCTGCCGGCTTCTGGGGCCCGCCGACTGGTGGGTCCCGCCAGCTACCGGCCCGTTGGTTGACAGGCCGGCGCTACCGCTAGGGGGCCTTGTCGGGGGTTGGTTACTGTTGCCTCGCCTCTGATGACGAGGGCTTTGTCGAGGTAAACATGGCTACAGTGCCGCCACCTTGCGGGCTCCCACTGTAGCCTTACTGCGTCTCTCTGCTTAATGGCGCGCCCGCCCCGACGGGGGAAGCAAGCCGGCTATAGGAAGCCGGCCCGGCCTTAGGTCGGCTGGGGGAGGTTGGGCCGCCTTCGGATGTCTCTCTAACCGAAGGGGACCGCCGCCTACGGGCCGTACTGGCGACCCGTCGTGGATGGCGTCATGATCCGCATGGCAACAGTGCCTCGCCGGGCGGGGGATGGCCGCCCCGTACGGCGTATTGTAGCCATGCATGCTCTGGGATTTCGGGGTGGCAGGGTTTGTTGTAGCCACGCCCCGTCCCGTCACCGTTATGGGGGGGGTGGACTTTAGGATGCGGCCTTCGGCCGCTTGCTTCTCGGAGTCGGTCCTTCACGGGCCGGCTTCTTGGAGTCGGCCCGGTCGTGGCGTCCTCCAAGGGTTGTTTATGGCCGGGCCACGTTCGGCTAGCCGGCCTAGATGATAGCCAGCCGGAGGAAGGCGGCCCCGTGTCTTAGGTGCCTCGAGGTCCGATCGGCCCATTGTTTTTTCTGAGGGCCAAAGGGAGCTAGTTAGGCTACTCGTGGTCATTTACTCCGACAGTAGACCCCGAAGCTAGTTGGGCTTCGTGGCTGAAGGGGAAATCGAGAAGCTCGGCCAGCTTCCTATCCCGAGGAGCCGACAACTAGGAGCCGGCCTATCTTGCAAGTGCCTTCTCGGCAAAGCCTCCTCGAAATCCAAAGGCGGGAACCAGCTGGCGTGCTAGCCAGGCGGCGGGCTGACCGTCCGCCATCCGCACGCCATGTGGCGCCCTTCGGCTGGCAAGGCCTGCCAGCCCACACGCATGACGGGACCCCGTCGCAGGCCGGGGCCCTCCACTTCCGTGCCTCGGCCCGCGCGCGGATCTTCTGTGGCCCAAACCGACCGCACGTCTTCCGGCGGCGGTTCCCGCTCGCCATTAAGGCGCGATAATCGCGGGGCGTGGCGGAGTGGGCGCAGTTAATCCCACGCCCCCCCTTGCCTCGCCTCCTCGGCTTCGACGCGTGAGGCTATAAGTAGGGGCGGCGAGGGGGAGCAGCAATCGTTCTCACTCTCGCCCTTGCCCTGCCTCCTTCTTCTTCTTCGCCGTGGTAGCCCCTCGTCGTACTCCTGCTTCGCCATCCTTTCTTCTCCCCAGCATGCCGCCGGCTTGCTGCCTCCGCGCTGGGCGCTCTCCACCGTCACGCTCGCCGCCATGGCTCCGACGTCGATCTCTTGGGACGGCTCCACTGTCCGCGATGACCACATCGAGTTTCTTCGCAAGATGCGGCGGCTGCCGGGCGAAGATCTCGTGCGAGTTCGCCTTGCGCTAGCGAGGGAGGTTTCGCCCGGCGCCGGAGGAAGGAGAGCGAGTGATCTTCTACTCGCATTGCCTGCACGGCGTCGGCCTCCCCGCGAGCGGCTTCTTCCGCGCGTTTCTTGACTTCTACCAACTCTAGCTGCACCACCCCACCCCCAACACGGTGGTGCTGCTGTCGGCCTTCGTCTCCTTGTGCGAAGGTTTCCTCGGCATCCTCCCCACCATCGAGCTCTGGGGGCTGTTTTTTCAATCCAAGCTTGGCACGGTCGTCGCCGGCGTGCCGGCTCCATGCGGCGCCTTCATCGCCATGTGGTCCACCGCCGACAACCCCTTCCCTTCTATCGCGCTGATCCAATCGGTGAAGCTCTGGCAATGGTCTTAGTTTTATGTGAAGAACGTTGCCCAGAATGGCGATTATGTCAACTTGTCGGCTTACGTAGCTGGCCTGCTGGCTGGAAGGCCGGCTTCATGGTCCTACCGGGCCAGATTGTTGATGTCGGCTGGAGCCGGAGCTGTCGCCCGGCTTCGGGTGCTTATCCAGTCGGACCGGCTGACCGGGCCCGACTTGATCGCCGCCTTCGTCGAGCACCGGATTCTTCCGCTTCAAAGCCGCCCTCATCTGATCTGTCAGATGAGCGGCCGCATCAACCCAAGCTGGCTCAGCACTAGGGAGATGCCTCACGACGAGGTGTCTTACCTGGTGAACTACATCGCTAACTGCAAGCTCAAGCCGGACTGGCAGTATCGCATGGCACCATTCTCTCGCGCCAATCCACCAACTATGGTAAGCTTTCTTTCTTCCTTTATTGCCGAATCCTTTTCCGGGCCGACTCTTAACCAGTCGGTCTATCCTTAATAAAACCCCCTTCTTCATCCTTCGGCCGGGACCACGGGGACGGAGCACGAGTTCGCCCCCGACCGCGAGGCGGACGATCCTGACGACCCCGACTTGGGGGCGACCGCCCTGGACGATGACGCCGCGGGGGGTGGCGGCGAGACAGGCGGCTCTGGCTTCTAAGTTCTGGTTCTTCCGCAAGGTGGTGAACCAGCCGCAGGCGATCTCGGCGTAAGTTCTGGTTCTTACGCATCTTTCTCTTTTTTCCTCAATTGATGTTCTTCTAAGTCCTTTCTCCGTTTCGTCAACCAAGGCCCCGCTCTCTCTTGAGTGGACTACCACCGCCTCCATAGACGGCGGAGCAGGAGGGTCTGCGGGTTCCCGTCGCATAGACCCCCGCGCCGAGCTTCAGGCGGCGACGAAGCGGAATGCGCGGGAAGCGCGGGAGGAGCGGGAGGCGGAGGTGAGAAGGGCAGCCGCCGCCGAGCCGTCCCAGGAGGCGACGGCGGAGTCGACCGAGGCGCAGGCCGACGCGGCAGCTAGGGCCCGGGAGGAGGCCGAGGCTGCCGAGAAGGCAGCGGAGGCCCTGCGTAGCCAGCCTCCGCAACTCGTCATCCCCCTCAGCTCCGTGCCCCCGGACATCCCGGTGCCCCCACCGGAGGAAATCGGCCGTGACCCGCCGATGGCGGAGAGGGAGGGGGCGACATAGTCGTCCCAGGGGGAGAAGTGGTGCCGCCTCTGTCGACTGGGGCCGACCAAGGTGGCCAGCCCGAGGTGCCGCCTGAGCAGCCGACTGCGCAGGTGGATCTTGTGGTCTTGTCGCCGGCTAGCCGTCGTGCGGCTAGAGCGGCTTCAGAGCCGGATCCGCACAGGGCGGCCGGCTCCAGCTCGTTGTCACGTGACCTGGAGTCGGCCACCGCTAGCTCGCTAAGGTGGACGCTGGGCGGTGGGACGGCCACGTTGAACTTGGCGGCGCAAGATGTCCGAAGCCGGCTCCAGGCTCAAGCCACCGCGCTGCAGCAGTGTACCCGAGAATTCCTTGTGACACGGGCGGTCGTTCGGGTGAGTTCTCTTGTTCTTAATTTTTTCCATGGGGGCGCGTCAGCGCACCCACTAGGTGTAGTCCCGAGTTCCGAGCCGGCTGCTAAGCAGGTGGCTTGGAACTTCTTCGAAGACTTTGTTTTACTGATTTGCTCTTGCTTGCTTCTTTGTCATGTCTGCAGGATTATCACAACCTCCACGCTGCTACCTTTAATTCCCAAGTGCGGGAGGTAGACAAGAAGACCGCCGATCTGTCGGAGAGCCGGCGTGAGTGTCTTTGTCTTTTTATCTCATGTGGGGGCGCGTCAGCGCACCCACTGGGTGTAGTCCCCGAGATCCGGGCCGACTGCTGAGCAGTCGGGTCGGATCTTTCTTGCCGACTTCTTTCTTAACTTGTTCTTTTCATATTGGTAGGAGCCAACGCCGACTTGAGGCAGCACCTGGGTGTGGCCCAGATCGCCCTTCGCACCAAGGAGGGTGAGCTCAGCGCCTTGGCTCAGGAGCGTGACCGCCTGGCCAAGAAACTGGCCGACCAGGAGGAAAGCCACAAGGCGGCCCTGAAGGCAGATCAGGACAGTGAGGCCGCCCTTAAAGCTCAATTCGAGACCGAGCTGGCGTGTTGGGCCGAGGCAAGGCAGGCTCTGAGCGAAGACTACGGCGGAGTAGAGGATGTGGTTGACGGTAGGCCTTCTTCTTCTTCACTCTTTGCTTGTCCTGGCAAGTCAGTTTAACTCCTGACTTGCTCTTTTTCTTTCTTCTTTGTGAAGAATACTTTCTTGGCCATTCTGTTGCTGCCAACCAAGCCATCGAGGCCCACTGTGAAGCCCGGCGGCAGGCTGGGGTTGAGATCGCGCCGGATGCCAACCGGTCGCTGGAGGAGCAGCTTCTAGCGATCGAGGCCCGCCTCCAGCTGGGCTACCGCATGCTCCGCCGGCCTTAGCGCGCTGGAGCACAGGTGCTGGCCGCCCTTTGGCCTGGCGAAGTAATTCCTCGCACCCCATCCGTACTGCCAACTAGCTAGAGGTAGCCGTCGGCCGCCTTGAGGCCTGGAAGGCTTCAACAGCTCGATCCGGCGCTCGACGGGCGCTAGAGTTCGTCTGGGCTTGGTACCCTGGGCTGAACTTGGATCAGCTGCGCACCTGGTGGTAGGAGGCCGATGAGGAGCTGGAGGCGGTGCGGCCGGCTATCATTCAGCGCGCCTTGGCGATCGCCGACTTCACCGACACCAGCGCCTTTGCTCCTGAGGTGAACGAGGACGGCGTCGCGCAGCCAGAAGAATGGTTTGGGCTGAACCCGACCGATGGCGAAGACTGGTCGGAGGAGATTGACTCCAGCGACGAGGGCAAGGAGGAGGAGGAGGAGGAAGACGGTGAAGATGCTATGCCGGATGTCGGAGCAGCCGGCCAGCCTCAGCCTGACCGTTCCTCCAGCAACGAGGCGCACGCGAATGCTCCGCCTACCGTCGGCGACGACCAGGCCGAGACTCGCCAGCCGGCACCGCGGTTTTCACCGTTCAGCCTGAAGCTCCGGGCGCTCCCTTGGCTTGATTCACCGTTTTACTTTCCTGCTAGTCACTCTTTGAATAGACTTGTTATTTTTGCGCAATTCCACCCACTGGGGGTCTATTCAAACTTCGTTGAATGCCGGCCTTTCGGAGGCTTTTGGTGTAAATATTATTATGCATGTGTTTGGCTTCCATTCCTACTTGCTTTTTATCTCTCGGCTTTTTTCCTTTGCCGCCTTCCCTTGGTTGCCGCCTTCCCAGCCGGACAGGTGCTCTGCAGTCTGTGGTCGGGTAAGGAATTCAGCCGTCTGGGAAGGCAAGGGCTCAAGCTTTCCTAGATTGTGGCAGAGTAGGAAAGGAAGCCGGCCAGCCGACTGCTTCGACAGTCGGTTGGTCGAGGGGGGAAGCCGGCTTGTGTTATGTAAGTTCGTTAGTCCTTAGCCCTTTTTCATGTGGGCATCCTTTCCGCGTTTTAGCTCTTGCTAGTCAGGCAGCCGCTTTCCACATTACTTGTCTGACCGCAGTTAGAACTCGGACATAACTCAAGGCAGCAAGTCCCCGGGCCGACTAGTCGAACCCGGTGCCGGACAAAGAAAGTAAATGCAGTGGGGTAACCATGGGTGTGATACCCGGCATATACATAGATAAAATAGGGTAGTCCCCGAGAACTCCTCGGGGGTCCGTTGTCTCATACTTAATACAAAAGGTAGCGTGATACATACTCCATTTCAACTGTAAAATCTTCGAAGAAGATTGGCGTTCCACGGGCGCTCCGACTCCTTGCCAGAGTTGTCTCTCCTGCGTGCCTTCGGCTTCTGTGCGTCGATCAGGTAATAGGAGTCGTTTCCCAGAGGCCGGCTGATGACGAAAGGGCCTTCCCAAGGGGCCGAGAGCTTGTGCTGGCCGGCTGTTCGCTGTATCAGCCGGAGCACAAGGTCTCCCTCTTGGAAAGTTCTTGGCTTCACCCTTCGACTGTGGTAACGGCGTAGTCCTTGCTGGTAGATAGCGGACTGGCTGAGGGCTAACAGCCGGCTTTCTTCCAGTAAGTCGACGCCGTCTTCTCTTGCTTCTTTGGCCTCCGCCTCCGTGTACATGGTGGCCCGAGGTGAGTCGAATTCAATGTCAGTTGGGATGACAGCCTCAGCACCATATAGAAGGAAGAAGGGGGTGAAGCCGGTTGACTTGTTTGGGGTAGTGCGCAGACTCCACAGGACGGCCGGTACCTCTTCGAGCCAGCAGCCGGCCGAACGCTCCAGTGGCACGACCAGTTGGGGTTTGATACCGGAGAGGATGAGGCCGTTTGCTCGCTCGACTTGGCCGTTTGACTGCGGGTGGGCCACGGACGCTAGGTCCAGTCGGATGCCCTGTGTCGCCAAGAAACGTGCCAATACTCCCTTGGCAAAATTCGTGCCGTTGTCGGTGATGATGCTGTGTGGTATGCCATACCGGGTTGTAATGTCTGCAATGAATGTCACGGCAGTCGGCCCATTCAGTTTCTTGATCGGCTTTGCTTCAATCCACTTGATACATTTGTCTACGGCGACAAGCAGATGTGTCATGCCGCCGCGCGCCGCCTTGAATGGTCCGACCATGTCCAGTCCCAGACGGCAAAGGGCCAAGTGATGGGGATGGTCTTGAGTGCAGAAGCCGGCAGGTGTTGCTTGGAGCCGAAGACTTGGCACCCTTTGCAATGTTTGACTAGTTCCTTGGCATCCTCCAAAGCAGTCGGCCAGAAGAATCCATGGCGGAAGGCTTTGGCGACGAGCGCCCTGGAGGCCGCATGGTGGATGCATTCACCTTGGTGGATGTCTTCGAGGATCGCTATGCCCTTCTTTTGCTCGACGCAGCGCTGGAAGACTCTGGTAGCACTTTGCCTAACTAGCTCTTGATTCATTATTGTGTAAGCTCCGGCTCAGCGTCGGACTTGTCTTGCCGACATCTCATCAGTTGGTAGTTCTCCATTTACCAGAAAACGGAGGATGGGCTAAGCCCATGATGGAGCTGTGATTTCTTTGATTGCCAAGATGGCTAGTGCAACCAGGGCGGGCAGGCTGGTTTGCGAGGAGTTGGAGTCGGCCTCCGCCTGCTGTGCTGCCGCAGTCCCCGGGCCGGGTTCGACTATGGCAGTCCCCGAGCCGGCTACCGAAGTCCCCGGGCCGCCTGCCTGGTCCCCGAAGTCGGATCCGACTGCTTCGGGGTCAGGCGGTGAAGATGGAACTGGATTCCGGAGACGGCTTGACAGACGGCTTGAGGAGGCGTTGGAGGGCAACGCCGGTTGGTATAGCTTACCAGGTGGAACCTATTCGTGCCAGGGCATCTGCTTGCTCATTGTCGGCCCGCGGCACGTGAAGGAACTCGCACCCCTCGAAATATCCGCTGAGCTGCTGGACAAGGAAACGGTAGCTTGCCATATTTGTGTCCTTGGCATCCCATTCGCCGGATGATTACTGAACCACTAAGTTCGAGTCGCCATAACACAGGATCCGGTGGATGCCGAGTTCCTTGGCTAGCCGTAGCCCGTGTATGAGCGCCTCGTACTCGGCCACATTGTTGGAGGCGGCAAAGTGGATTTGCAATGTGTATCTCAGTTTGTCGCCCTTGGGAGAGGTGATGAAGATGCCGGCTCCCAAGCCGGTGCGCATCTTGGATCCATCAAAATGCATCCACCAATGAGTGGAGTCGGGGGCCGGTGGCAGGTACTGGGTCTCGGCCCAGTCGACGAGGAAGTCGGTCAGTGCTTGGGATTTGATGGCGGCGCGGGGCTGATAGTAGATTGTGTAAGGAGCCAACGCAATGGCCCATTTCGCCACTCGGCCGGATGCGTCCCGGCTGCCTATGATCTCGGCAAGCGGGGCAGTGCATATGACCGTGATGGGATGTTCTTGAAAGTAGGGCTTGAGTTTCTTGTAGGCGAAGTACACACCATAGCACATTTTCTGATAGTGCAGGTAGTTCTGTTTTGAGGTGGACAATATTTCGCTCAAATAATATACCGGCCTCTGGACTAGCTGAGCCCTGCCTTCTTCTGGATGCTAGACCACAATGACTGTGCTGACCACCCGGCTGGTGGCGGCGATGTAGAGGAGCATGGGATCCTTCTCAGTTGGGGCCGCCAATACAGGTGGTGTGGACAACATCTTTTTCAGCTCGTGAAAAGCTTGGTCTGCCTGGTCATTCCGCTCAAAGTGAGTGGACTTCTTCATGAGTCGGTAGAGGGGGAGAGCCTTCTCTCCGAGTCGGCTCATGAAGCGGTTCAAAGACGCCGGGCATCCGGTGAATTTCTGGACATCTCGCAGCTTGGTAGGGACCTTCATTCTCTCTATGGCCTTGATCTTCACTGGGTTGCACTCGATGCCGCATTCGGAGACCAGGAAGCCTAAAAGCTGGCCGGATGGTACCCCGAACAGGCACTTCTCCGGGTTGAGCTTGATCTGAAACCGGCGCAAATTCTCAAAGGTCTCGTTGAGGTCTTCCAGCAGGGTGCCGTGTTTCTCCGTCTTCACCACGACATCGTCTACATAGACGTGGGCATTTCGGCCGAGTTGCTTGAGGAGGCATTTCTGCATGCAACGCTGAAAAGTGGCATCGGCATTTCTCAAGCCGAATGTCATAGTTAGGTAACAGAAAGCTCCGAATGGGGTGATGAAGGTGGTCTTCAAGCGATCAGCCGGGTTCAACTTTATCTGGTGGTAACCAGAATAAGCATCCAAGAAACTCAACAGCTCGCATCCGGCTATGGAGTCTATCACTTGGTCAATCCTTGGCAGGGCGAACGGATCTTCGGGGCAGGCTTTCTTCAGTACGAGGACCGGGTTGGCAAGCCATTCTAGAAAGAACACTTCCATAATGATGCCGGCTGCCAGAAGCTGGGCTATTTCTTCTCCAACTACTCTTCTCTTCTCTTCTGACAGGCGGCGCAAGGGCTGCCTGACCAGCTTTGCGTAAGATCGGACGTTTAGCTTGTGCTCGGCGAAATCCGTCGGGACACCCGGCATGTCCTTGGGAGACCATGCGAAGATGTCCCGATTCTCACGGAGGAAATCGACGAGCTCGCCTTCCTATTTGCTGTCAATGCCTGTGCCTATGACAGCGTGCCTCTCCGGGTGCTCCGGGTCCAGGGGTATCTTCTTTGTCTCCTTGGCTGGCTGAAAGGAACCTTGAGCTTCACCTTCTTTGGGGTCAGGAGACAAGGCCGGCTGCTTCCCAGCCAAGGTCACAACCCGATCCAGCATCTTCTTCTCTTCGGCGATCACGAGGGACTCGGCCAGCCGGCTGCTGGCTGCTGCACACTCAGAAGACTTCTTGTAGTCTCCGGCTTTGGTGATAATGCCCTTGGAACTCGGCATCTTCATCTTGAGGTAGGCATAGTGGGGCAGAGCCATAAACTTGGCCAACGCTGGTCGGCCAAGCAATGCGTGGTACGGGCTCTCCAAATCCACTACCTCGAACCATATTGCCTCCCGGCAGAAATGATCCTTGTCTCCAAAGAGGACATCCATCTTGATCTTGCTGATTGGTGAGCAGGACAGGCCGGGTATGATGCCATGGAACACAGTCCGGCTTGGCATGAGTTGCTTCGGCTTGATGTTGAGCTTCTCTATTGTATCTCGGTATAGTATGTTGATACTGCTCCCGCCGTCTATCAGCACGTGGGAGAAATGGGCGGCGCGCCACTCCGTCGCCAGGGTGGCGTCCAAAACAAGGGCATAGGAGCCAGGAGACGGCATCACCTCTGGGTGGTCGTCCCGGCTCCAGCCGAGACCAGTGCATTAATTCAGGGATACTGGTGGCAACCGCGTTGACTCCTTGGTGTTGTCGGCACCGACTCCGCCGATCTTCTGGTTGGCTTGTAAAGACGACGTAGGCGGCATGCTCATCAGGGAACTCGTCGTGGACGGCTCCGACTGCTGGCCGAGCGCAGGTGGCGCCTGGCCCGTAGGCGGAGGCGGCAACAATCCCTCGCCCTTGGAAATTCGGGTGAGCCAATGGCACTTCTGGGTTGTATGGTTGGACGGCTTCGCGCCGCTGTGGAACTTGCAGGGGGCGTCGAGAGTTTGCTCGTAGGAGAAAGCCGGCTGCCAAGCCGGCCTGCCGCCCTTCTGTTTCTTAGGAGCCGGCCATCCCTCAGGCTGCTCTTCTTCGACCGTAGCCACCTGCCGACTAGTGGAAGGCAGCATTGGAGCCTTGCGCTTGTTGTCGTTCTGGTACGGGCACCGAGTGGACTATCCAGCCGACGTCTTGGGAGCCGGCGCAAGCACTTTCCCGGAAGCGTCGACTCGGAGCTCGGTCTACATGGAGGAGTCGGCCGTGGCGTATTTGTCCGCGATGATCAGCAGCTCGTCAAGGGTAGTCGGCTCGTCGCAGAGGTGCGGTGCTTGAGGAGGGTGCCTTCTCGGCACCCGACTGTGAAGTACTCTATTGCATGAACCTTGTGCACCCCTTCGCAGGAGTTTCGGAGCTCAGCCCAACGCGTGAGGTAGTCACGAGTCGACTCGTTGGGTCCTTGTATGCACAAGGAGAGCTGTCGGGGCTTGGGAGCCCATTTGTAGGTGCTGGTGAAGTTGCGGACGAAGGCTTCCGTGAAGTCGAGCCAGCTATTGATGCTATAAGGTTTGAGGCTGTTGAGCCAGGTACGTGACGTGCCTTGGAGCATCAGGGGGACATATTTCATGGCAACGTGTCGATTGCCGTTGGCTATGCGAACTGTGGTGGAGTTGTCGATCAACCAGTCCTCCGGCTTCACGGAGCCGTTGTACTTGGGCGTGTCTCTTGGGAGCGAGAACCCCTTGGGAAAGGGCACGTCGCGGATGCGGGGGCCGAAACAAGGCGGGCCGACATCATCTTCTTCTTCCAGGGCTAGGGATCACGCAAGGCGGCCGATCCGATGGCGAGCGTCATTCTCGCCAACTCCTTCGTGGCGACCAAGTCGGCCGCTGAGAGTCGGATGCTCGATAGGCGGCGGGGTGGGATATCTTTCCCCGCAAGGCGGAGGAGGAGGCGGGTCGCCTCTTCTCTCCACACCTCGGGGACGGCCTTCTGCATCACGCTCAATGGTGATTTGTGTCCAGCTGCGGCTAGCAGCCGACTCCTTCTCTTGTCTTGCACGGGCGCCACCCGCAGTCGGCGTACGCAACGTCGCGCCGTGTTCTCGGCGAGGGGGGCTTCCAGCTCGGACGCTGGCTTCGTGCCGCGCTGCGGGTGTGTCGATCAGCTGCTGGATTCGCCTGGTCATGTAGGGGAGCTCGTCTGCCCCTACTCTGTTCAGCTCGTCTACGACCGACTGGGCGGCGCGTAGTTTCTCAAGAGGAGTGGCGTAGACTGGGCGTTCTGCCCCTAGCATGTCGGCGATGGGCGCGCCTCATTTCTGGACAACGCCAGCCTGACTCGGTCCGTTGGGAGGTAGCGTTCCAAATGCGGCACGGTCGACCTCGCCCTGGTGAGCTTCCGTGAGGCGTCTCATGGTGGCCAGCTTCTGGCCCACCGCAACGAGGGCAAGGCGGCGTGCCTCCAGCGCCTCGGCGTCGGCGTCGGCCGGGATGGGGACGGACAAGTCCTGCAGCGCCGTTTGCAGGGCATCGTGGGTGTTCTCGCCGGAGGCGACTTCGTGGCTGATGACCAGTACCTCGGTGACGGTGCTGCCGCCACTGTCGGGTCGAGGGAGAGGGTCGTCGAAGATGATCACGTCGGTAGGGAAGGCGTCAAGCGATGCCGTGTCGAAGTCGACAAGCATCGGGTCGGTGGAGCTGACCGACTCCAAGTCCGCGGTAGGCTTGCCGGAGACATGGAGTTGGTCAAGGAGGCCGACGAGGCGGCTCTCGGGGCAGCCTGTGCCCGAGTCGGATGCGGGCTCGTCGGAGATGCGAGTCTCGCCAAGAAGATCGGCGAGGCAGCTCGCTGCGCAGGCGTCGGCGACGCTTTGCAGCGCGTCAGGGCAAGCGCCATCAGGCGTGCCGGGCTGGCTACGCTCGCTGGGGAGGAAAAGGGTTCCCGTCCAGAGTAGATCTCCGGACGATGGTGCACCTGGCCCCATGGTGGGTGCCAAATGTCGGGTGGTAGGTGCGACATATGCCAACGGGTGGCTTATCATTGTGGGAGCCAGTAAGACGTCGCCAGTGCCTGGAAACGGGATAAGGCGAAGACATGCGCGCCGACGAATCTTACCCAGGTTTGGGGCTCTCCGTGGAGATAACACCCCTAGTCCTGCTCTGCGGGGTCTCCGCATGATCACTAGATCAACAAGTAGCTACAAGAGGCTCCTTGAGCTGTTCGGTGGGAGGAGGAAGAATGGCAAGGCTAGCTCTCTTCTCTCCCTATGGTGGTGTCTAAAACTCTCTGAGATCAACCCTTTGCATGGGTGTTCCGAGGGGTTTATATAGGCCTACCCCCCGGGGGTACAATGGTAATCCGGCCTGGTGCGGGCCCCGGCCGTCAGCGTCTACGACCGCTGTCGTCTCCGCCGGCTTCTGGGTCCCACCGACTAGTGGGTCCCGCCAGCTGCCGGCCCGTTGGTCGACAGGCCGGCCCGACCGCTAGGGTGTCTTGTCGGGGGCTGGTTACTATCGCCTCGCCTTTGATGACGAGGGCTTTGTCAAGGTAAACATGTCTATAGTGCCGCCGCCTTGCGGGCTCCCACTGTAGCCTTACCGCGTCTCGTCTGCTTAATGACGCACCCGCCCCGAGGGAGGGAGCAAATCGGCCCGGCCTCATGCCGGCTGGGGGAGGTTGGGCCGCCTTCGGATGTCTCTTTGACCGAAGGGGCCCGCCGCCTACGGGCCGTACTGGAGACCCGTTGTGGATGGCGTCATGATTCGCATGGCAACAGTGCCTCACCAGGCGGGGGATGGCCGCCCCGTACGATGTACTGTAGCCATGCATGCTCCAAGATTCGGGGGTGGCAGGGTTCGCTGTAGCCATGCCCCGTCCTGTCACCGTTATGGGGGGGTGGACTTTAGGATGCGGCCTTCAGCCGCTTGCTTCTCGGAGTCGGTCCATCACGGGCCGGCTTCTTGGAGTCATCCTGGTCGTGGCATCCTCCAAGGGTTGTTTATGGCCGGGCCACCTTCGGCTAGCCGGCCTAGGTGATAGCCGGCCGGAGGAAGGCGGCCCCGTGTCTAAGGTGCTTCGAGGTCCGATCGGCCCATTGTTTTTTCTGAGGGCCAAAGGGAGCCGGTTAGGCTACCCGTGGTCATTTACTCCGACACTTTGAAACCGGCCTTGCTCTACTTCCCGAGCTCCTGACGTTGCTGCATTTGTATCTTTTACTATTTATCAGCCTCCCTCGTAGATAGGATCAATCAGCTGTTCGAAAAGCACCTAAATTTTTACTGTTAAGAGGTAAAAGTAGTTCATACACTCGAATCTAGTACTACTTCGTTCAAACAAGGAAGAAAGGGGGTGGGGGTGGGGGAAGATTTGTTACCTGGATCTAGGACTTGGTCGAAAGAGGAAATAATGGGGGCGAAAAGTAGCAGAGAGTGGCTATCCAACTGGTCTCTAGGTCTAATAGGGAAATAAAGGGAAACGCAGTACAAACTCAATATAAACCTGATCTATTGGATGAAAAAGGAAAGAAAGTGGGGACTGGGGGACAATTCAATAGAGTGAGTCCAGCACTAGATTTGCTAGCCTCACACATTATAAGGTGGCTATACTGAACAAAAATGGGACCAACCCAGATATCCCGTTCTGATGTTTGTTGCCCCGAGCCACTCCTATGTAATGCCACTCGTAAAATGTAGCAGTCGCACTGTTAAAAGTAAGGACACGTTAAACCAATGTTGTTTTCAATGTAATGCCTCCAGTAATATGAATCAATGGAACTTTCTTTCATGTCCTGCTAAATTTCCCATTAAGATAAGTTGCTTCTTTTCGTTAGAAATGCAACTCTCCTAGGCTGCCTACTCTCACGTGCCCAAATACCGACTCTGTAGCAGCTGTTAATGTAATGTTGCTGGTAAAATGAAGCAATGGCACCATTAAAGTAATGTCATTTTTAACGGTTGTCATAGTTAATCCTAACGCCCACACTAATATCTAGCAATACTGCTGCTTTAGAAATTTCTACTGTCCTCGTAGCATTGCCATTCAGATAAGGAACATGCTTCTTTTCATTTGATGCATGCTTCATCACTTGTTAGTCACCCTCCTTTCCGCCTTTTCTGTGCAAACAGAGATGTACATTTCACGCTTGATCTTAGTTGAACTGCACAAATGATATCCAAATTATAGTTGAACATTCCAGGAGCTTCATAACCAACCTTGATGTTGCTTAATTTTATTGCAACTAATGAAGAAAAGCTCCATGTGTTTCATTTTCTAATGGAAATGGAACCGGGGATGGAGCCCTTTTCTTCAAAAAAAAGAAGAAGCTGCTAGCTCATGGGACATTGCTTCATTTTAGGTGAACTGCACCAAAAGGTCCCATGAATTTAATCATCCATGTTGGTGACTGGTGTCATCCCTTCTACGATGGCGTTGACTGCAGATATGGTTCCCATCACGACGTATGTTCCTTTTGGATCTGACTGTTCGCCAAAGATCTTGCATGTTGAGTCTATACTTGTGCTACGGTTTTGGCACTGCCATGATAAAGTAGTAATGTTATTATTTTGCACCTTAATCTAGTGATACTATTAATTTGAGGCAATGTTTTGGAACCGCTAGTGCCACTGAATTTTTTTATATATCGAAAGAGGGGGTTTCCTCCGATTTCATTAAAGAAAGCCAACCATAGAGAACCATTATCCGACAACATCTCAGTGTAAATGGGCAGTTATACAACTACTACTAGAATAGACTGGGTACTAGCAGGAGACAAGTTCGCCACATTAGTTAGGCCGGTAGGGGGACGCAGCACTAGCTCGACGAAGTTTGGATTACAACCCAAATGCTACCACAAAAACATTAGGGGGGAAGATAGGGTATAAAAGAGCCAGCTTCAGCATCCTAGTCTAAGCACCCCCGGCCTCCATCCTTGTGATGCACAGTACACCTCGTTTGCCACCTGCTCGACCCTAGTGTCACTGACAAAATGAATTAATAATACAGTTAAACTAGAGTGAGTGTTCTCTCTATCATTTCATTTACAATGTAGATAAAGAAAGTGCCTCTCTTTGTTAATGTTTAAGCATTTATGCAAACTAGGGTGCTTAATTTTACTTGATCTGCACAAAAATAGAGCTTGGAATGTCTCAAGAACCCTCCTTGTACTAGCGTTGTACACTGATTTTCATCACTGGCAGAAGGTGTATCGGGGAGACTTGGGACGATTTCCAGTATGAGGCGTCGCAGGGCCCATCTCGCCCTCGCAGCATGGCATACTATGATACTATCGCAATATTTTCTTCTATTTATTAGTGTATGTTTCATCAACTAGTGCCACTATAATGTATTCACGCTTTTTCATTATCTATGCAAACAGGGTTATTCAGCTGCATTTTGGTGGAACTAGGCAAATGTATGGATGGAAGCGGCATATATGTAGAGTGCGAGGTGTGCCAAGTAAAAATTACCGACACCAAGCATGCTCCATGCATGCATTGGCATCCACCACCACCAGTGGGATGTGTGGCGCTCTCTGTGGACGGATCTTTCTAGGCAGGAAATCCTTTGACCAGATACTAGTAGCTTATATTGGCAGTTTTCTAGGGACTACTCTTTTCTGAAAGAAGCACGAATCTATTTTTCTTTATTTGTACATAGTTTCACAACTTTGACCCAAAGGTCCAAAGCTATTTTAGGGTGATTGGCGTATGTAACGCCCCAGATGCAACTTTCCATATTTGTAACTCCAACTCTTGCCATTTCCGGCTATGTGATATGTTATTTCCTCCGTGGTTGGGTTTTGTCTTTTGTTTTGCATTGTGTTCATGTCATGCATCTCATATCATAGCATCATGCGCATTGCATCTGCATGTTTTCAAAAAATTCGTAGCCGTTCACAGTTGCCCTTTCTCTCTTTGCCTCCATTGTTATTTTGTCAGGCCCTTGTCCTTGTTGACCTCTCTCAGACCCCTCGTGTGCGTGTCCGAAACTTACCCGAATCTGAACCAGTCTGTCGTTACCGATGGATCCGGATCATCCCCAAACATCTATAAAACATCTGCGTTTATTTGTTGGACTCCCCTAAGCCATTTATTCTTGACCGTCCGATTTAATCGGAGGGTCCAAATCTACCCTAAACCCCCTTTCCCTATATATAGACCAGCCCCATACCTAATCTAGCCTAACCCTAAAACCTAGGAGCTTTGCCCCTCCCCGCCGCCGCCACTCCTCCTGTCTCCTCCCACCTCGGGATCTCCTCCCGCAGCAACCACCGCTCCACCTCGTCTTCAGCGCCGGGCCAACCAGCGCTCGCCCTGCCACCATCGGCTCCATCCAGCTAGCAGCCTCCACCTCCTCCCGTCGAACCATCCTCGTACCTGCCTCCAGATCGAGTAGGATGCTCATTCCCGGCCTCCTCCTCCCGCAGCACGCCCATCCTCAAGCCCCTGCCCCGAGCCTCCCCGTGCTCCTCCTACTCGCCTCGTTGTCCGGCACCGCCGCTGGCGACCGGACCAGCTAGCAAGATGAGCCCCATCGCGCCTCCCCTATCCTTCCTTCCCTCCTGCCTCAATTCTCACCTTCCCTGATCTCTATTTTCTTGGACAGCAGAGCCGCCATGCGAGCCTCGCAGAAGCTTCGCGCGGGTCGCCTCCTCACCAAGTTCCACCAGGGCCACCCACCAGATCTGGCCGGCCTCCATGGCCCTTGCCCGTCCACGGCCGAATCCCGCTGGCAGGGCCCTGTCCCCGCCGTTGGCGCCCCTCCTGTTTGCTGGCCGTCGTCCCCTGCTTCGCCCGCTCGTCCCTATTGACCCGAGCCCCGCCTCCTGCGTCCCTACATCGAGCTCCATGGCCGCCCGTCTCCTTGCGGCAATCCCCGCCGCTGGGAGCCCTCGCCTCGCGCCGCCCGGATTGCGCGTCCCCTGCCGGACCTCCCCAGCTTGCCGCCACTCCACTCCCCGCCGCCTGCGCCAAGATGGAGCGCCATCGCGCCTTCTTCCCCTGCATTGCTCGAGTCAAGCAGAGCGCAGCGATCCAGCGTGCGTTGACCGCGACCGCCCGAGCCGGCCTGCTGCTGCTGTTGACCTAGGCGCCAAGGCCCAGCTCCCTCTGCCCCAGCCCAGCACCGAGCCGGCCCAAGTGCCGTGGTGAGAAACCAAGCCCGCTCGAGATTCGGCCCGCATCGTTTTTTTCCGTTCTAGACGATTTGTCTAATTATCCAGTGAATTAACATATTTGCAGAAAAGTCCCTCTAGATCATGCATTTAATAACTCACAAACCGTGCATCATTTGTAAATAATTTATATATATATAATGCTTAGTTTTTCATCTAGTTTCATAATCTGTTGCTTTCTTCCAGGTTTAAAATGTTTAAAATGCTGTTTGTTTAAATTTGCTCAAATGCCATGCTAAAATGATTTATTTCATAACTAAATAACCATAACTCCATTTTTAATAAACTTTATATGTAAATGGGGTGGAAAATTGCATAGATTAACTTGGTCTACTTTGTTTTACTTCTTCACAACTTTGCAATATTGTTTAGGGCAGAACAGTACCAAATTCAAAATATGCATATGGGGATTTTCCGGAATTGTTGTTTGTTGTTCCGGCCTCATTTAAACTTGCCTAGATAGGTAGTTTAATTATGCCTCACCTCTTGCCATTTTAAAAACATTTATATTGTTGGGTACATAAATGAGAGAGAACTAAATAATTGCATGTGGTGTTTTGTCAATATGCAACTCGTTGCATATTGAGCTCCACTTAACTTGTAGTATTGCTTGTTGCACTTTGCCATGCCATGCCTCATTAAACCGGACATGCATCATACTTGATTGTGCATCATGCCACGATTATGCTTATGTGTTTACCATGTTGTTTCCTCCTTTCCGGTTTGCTTCTCTTGTTAGCTTCGGTTTCGTTTTGGAGTTGTGAGGATTCGTTCGACTACGTCCGTTCGTCTTCTTCATGGACTCGTTCTTATTCCTAGCAGGATTTCAGGCAAGATGACCGTTACTCTGGATCTCACTACTATCTTTGCTATGCTAGTTGCTTCGTTCTATCACTTTGCAGCGCTACCTATCTCTTGTCTATCAAGCCTCCCATATTGCCATGTTAGCCTCTAACCTTATTCACCCTTCCTAGCAAACCGTTGTTTGGCTATGTTACCGCTTTTGCTCAGCCCCTCTTATAGCGTTGTTAGTTGCAGGTGAAGTATTGCTCCATGGTGGACAGGATTATGTTGGGATATCACAATATCTCTATTAATGCATCTATATACTTGGTAAAGGGTGGAAGGCTCAGCCTTATGCCTAGTGTTTTGTTCCACTCTTGCCGCCCTAGCTTCCATCTTACCGGTGTTATGTTCCTTGATTTTGCGTTCCTTACGCGGTTGGGTGATTTATGGGACCCCCTTGGCAGTTAGCTTTGAATAAAACTCCTCGAGCAAGGCCCAACCTTGGTTTTACCAATTGTCTCACCACCACCTATACTTTTCCCTTGGGATTCGCGCTCCCGAGGGTCATCTTTATTTTAGCCCCCCCCCCCCCGAGCCAGCGCTTCTCTAAGTGCTGGTCCGAACCGAGCTGCATACGGGGCCACCTCGGGGAAACTTGAGGGTTGGTTTTACTCGTAGCTAGTCTCATCCGGTGTTGCCCTGAGAACGAGATATGTGCAGCTCCTATCAAGATTGTCGGCACATCGGGCGGCTTTGCTGGTCTTGTTTTACCATTCTCAAAATGTCTTGTAAAACGGAATTCCGAGACTGATCGGGTCTTCCTGGGAGAAGGAATATCCTTCATTGACCGTGAGAGCTTGTGATGGGCTAAGTTGGGACACCCCTGCCGGGTATAAACTTTCGGGAGCCGTGCCCGTGGTTATGTGGCAGATGATAATTTGTTAATGTCCGGTTGTAGATAACTTGACACCAGATTCGAATTAAAATGCATCAACCGTGTGTGTAGCCGTGATGGTCTCTTTTCGGTGGAGTCCGAGAAGTGAACACGGTTTTGGGTTATGTATGAACGTAAGTAGTTTCAGGATCACTTCTTGATCACTTTTAGCTTCTCGACCGTTCCGTTTGCTTCTCTTCTCGCTCTCATTTGTGTATGTTAGCCACCATATATGCTTAGTCGCTGCTGCAACCTCACCACTTTACCCCTTCCTTTCCCATTAAGCTTTGCTAGTCTTGGTACCCATGGTAATGGGATTGCTGAGTCCTCGTGGCTCACAGATTACTACAACAACAGTTGCAGGTATAGGTTACGCGATGATCTTGACGTGAGAGCGATGTTTGCCTGTTTTGGAGTTCTTCTTCTGCTTCTTCTTCGATCAGGGGATAGGTTCTAGGTCGGCAGCCTGGGCTAGCAGGATGGATGTCATTTGAGTTTCTTTTTGTGTTTCATCCGTAGTCGGATGATGCACTTATGTATGATGTTGTATTCGTGTGGCATTGTATGCCTTTTGTATGTATCCCCTTCTATTTTGTAATGTTGATGTAATGATATCCACCTTGCAAAAGCGTATCAATATGCGGTTCTATCCTTCGTGGGACCTTTGAGTCTCTTTAGGATAGTATCGCATATTGGGCATGACAAGTTGGTATCAGAGCCTCGACCGACCATAGGATCCCCCTTGATTGTTGCCCGTTGTTGAGTCTAGAAGAAAACTATTTTGAGTCTTAGGATTATATATATCGGAGAGTAGGATTCTTTTTACTCCTCAGTCCCTTCGTCGCTCTGGTGAGGTCTCCTGACATAGATGTTTTGACTTTCCTCTCCTCAAATTTCACTAAATTTTTTTAGGATCACGAGGGTATCTTGGGATCGTTCTGATAGTCTTGTGACGAGAACATTGTTCTTGGTGCCTCCTGACATTTAGGGGTTGTGGCAGTGTCCCGGGGAGTTGAGCTTCGAGGTGTTGTCGTCACAATTTTATTGTTGCAGTTCTGGAATACCTGAGTTTTGCCGACATCGAAAATCTCTTTTATGCAGTTGTTGGTGAGATAACCTCGACGCCACCCAGTACTGGGGCGGGAGTTCGGGAGTATTGCCATAGCTCGTATAACGGATGCTTTTCGATGGTTGAGGTACACGATTTCTGGAGTTTTCTTGGTTATGTGTTCATGGATGGATACAGCTGGATGTAGGGATTGTTAGTTTGGGTGAGATATATTGCTTCCCCTGTATCCCCAACACCAGATTGCATAACCAGAAAGTTTCAGGAGTTTTATAGGTGGGAATTCAAGTATCTCTAGTTTTTTTCTGACAAATGCATGATATGAGATTTGGGTTCATTGTCTAGTGGTCCGCCTATCCACGGTTGTTTTTATAGTGGTCTCGTTTTGTCTTAATGAATCCCTGGCTATGCCGATCGGGGACACTTCGTATGTCATGTGCACTGCCTTGTACATGATGGTGTTGTACGATCGAGCCCGTGTGGGCCCCACCACGAAAACTTCGGACGAAATCTATATCATATGTTTGTTTCCGGCTTATTCTGCAAGCCAAATCCTTTGTTTTGTTTTATTTGTGGTATTCGAGTTGCTTTGAAGTCAAATGTTGAATCCATACCTTTCCTAAACGGTGTTCTCATATTGCTATGTGAATACTAATCCTTATTGATCATCGAGGTCATCATGTTAATTCTTTTCCCAACCGGCGTGCTTCTCCTCAAGTGGATCCGATCATTTTAACATTTAATCAAGTATCCATTTATTCATGTGAAGTCTCTTCACTCTTTTCAATCAATGTTCTGATCCAGTGATCCCTCGTGAAGATGCTCAACAACTTCAAGTTCATCATTCTTTATTCTCGTACTCTTTTTCGGTGGATTTAACTCAAGCTTTCAGTGTCGATCATATTCCTTTCCTTGTTGCAAATGCTTTCTCTTTCCGATGCACCTCTTAATCATTCACTTCTCGCTATTCATTTGTTCTGGAGTGTTGAAGATATCTCAGAAGACTCGTCTTTTCATTCCGGATCCGTTCAAGTTATTTTGAGGTTGTTGTGTCATTCAAGCCATTTAATTCTACTGGTGCAATCTTTATTTCAAGCAATCCTTCAACGATGTTTCTTTCGAGTGGGCCCTAACCCACAGGTCTTTTCCCAGGATCTTACCTGACTCTTCTAATTTATCTGGAGCGATTTCCAAAGTCTTTCGAAGTTTGACGTAAGAATGAATTTTCATCAGTCATATCCCTTCTCCAAGATCGTTTTCAAAATATTTTCATCGTTGCTTCATCATTTCTATTCTTCTTTGTTCCGAAGTGCCTCAACAATGTTGGTGGTTCTCATCATCATTCTCACCATGTGATGATCGAAGAAGTGTTTCCTCTAAATCTTGGTCCATTGTCTTGAAGATTCATGGTTCTAGCTTCATGCTATCCTCATAATTGTTTTGATTGTGAGAATTCTTTTCTTACCATCCAGAGCATTTCATGAGTTGTTTCCATTTCTTTCCTCCGAGGGCCATCATGTCATAATTCTTCATTCTCAGCGTGTAGCTATCGTTCTCCAAATCTTACCGGTGAATCGTTCAAATATCCTCTAATCGGTTCATGTTCTCTTCGTTCTCATGTATCTAAATAACTTCAAGTATCTTCATTCGTTTTCAAATTCTTTCCGGTGAATTGTGCCCTTGCTACTTTCATTTTCAATTCTTACGGTGGTTCATTCAAGATTTCACTTCCTTCCTTATCATATCTAATATTTGTTGTTTCCAAATCCCACCGGTGGTCCCATCAATTACTTCTTCAAGTTGGCACTATATCTCTTTTCAATCCCTCAAGAAGAATAAGTAGTATGCCAAATCTGTTGCTTGTCATCAATTTAAATTGGTGAAGGATACGCATAACGTAATTCTTATTATTGTATCATCCAAGTGATCTAGTTTCTTCTTTTCATCGTTGTTCATCATGTCACATTTCTCGGTTCGAGATGCTCCATCTTTTCTTTTCTGGAGTTCCAAGTTTTCCGCATTATCTCATCACGAAGCTCCACCTAAATTATTGCAAGGCTTCACCTTGTGTTTTCAACTTCTCTTCCTTTGTATCACCCTTTTATTACCTAGGTTCTTCATAGAGGCTCTTCATGGTGGTTCATCAAGGATTTAATTCATTCTTGAAGTGTTCTTCAAGATTCTTGTTGGAGGAGTTCAAGCATTCTTCATCTTACATTCTGAAGTGCAATTCCTTCTATCTTATCTTTTGAGGTGGTGCTATGTCACTCTTGACAATTTCCTTCATGTTTCATGATTCATAGGTTGTCAAGAATGAGATATTTTAAAATCCATCATTTTTCTCTTCGATCATGAGATCCTTTCAACCTACCGTCATGGCAGCGCGATCATGCCGGGCGTCGGGCTAAACCCATTCGACCACCTCGTCGACTTCAATGAGCTGCAGCTTCCTGACCTGGTCTCCTTCTTCACCTATATCTCCGAGGAGCTGAGCCGTATCCGTGCGATGGTGGGGGCGGAGTTGGACAAGGAGGGGTTGCGGGCTACCATCGCCGTTGCTGGGCGAATCCTCTCAGGGCTCCGTCATTAGAATCCATTCATGCAATTGACGCCGTCTTTGACAAGCTGGTCCCATCGACCGGGAGCGGGCTCGTAGGGCGGTGGCACCCTGCATCACCAACGTCGTGCGCATCAAGAAGCAGAGGGACTTTGGTGGTGTGTAGGCATCCTCTACATGGGCATGTCCATGTCTCGGCGCAACATGACCGTTGGATCAAACTCAGGCGGTTCAGATCAGTCACTGTAGCACAAAGCGTGTGGGTGTGTTTGGTTGCATTCTCATCTCAATATAGTTGTTACCTCTTCGTGCATGCTCATCTCAGCACCCCTCTTCATGCATGCTCCTAGTATATTTGTGTTAACCTACTAGTGTGGACTCATGCACCCTTCATGCACTCTGCCAAACACCCAACAGTGGGTCGAGAAGGGAACTTTTGCTCCCATCTCATGCACCCTTCATACACCCTGCCTAACACTGATTCGTGCTTCATATGGGTCATGTTCCGCGGAGTACTATAGCACCGTACTCTCCGTGCGCTGTAGACCTAGTTCTGTTAACATTGATCTCACCATTCATTCTCGACCGGACAGTCAAAAAAGGAGTACTATATTACATTACTATTCATATAGTTGACATGCGCACAACATCATTTGTTATCGGCATATCTTACTACACTAGCAACAAGATTATGTAGTACTGACGTGTGAAACACTGCACATGCCTAGTAGTAGGAGCACTGTGTAAGTTCATGTGGCTGCCGTGTTTCACACTCCTCTGTCGTAAGAGTGGAAACGCTTGTTGTAATCATTTTTTCTTCAGAAACTATGGACACGCTCTACCGTGTGGATCCTCCTCGACGGTCATCAGGAACCTTGCTACTCACTTTCACCGACGTGTGGGATAGCCATCATCGGGGTCCACTAGCCATGCACTAAATTACTCCGTACTAGAGTGCCCAACTGCACGGTAGACTACCCCAATCAAAGCGCCGCAATAATGCCCAATGAGCCATCAAATCACAAAACCCCCACCTTTCCAGCAGTAAGTTGGACGGATGAAGCAACCATCATTTCACTCTTCTCCCTCAGCTTCCTCTCTTGAAGAAAACCCCAACTCGCTTCTCCCTCATCTTGTTCCTCATTTCGTCAAGAAAACCCCAACCTACTTCTGGCATTGTTCTTCTCTCCCAAAGAAGGAAAGTTGAGCGCAACAATGGTGTTGATTCTGGCCAAGGCCCGGTCTTGCAACCCCGAGACTGATCCTATAACTCCCTCTCTATTCATCTTTTGGGTTTGTGATTATGGTTTCTTTTCTTTTATTTCTATTTGATAGTTTCTTGATGGACCCTGGAGCACCAGCCGAAGTGATGTTTATGGCTCTGACAAAAACCGTCGAGGCTCAGGGTACGAAGAAGCGCAAGCACCCCACCGGGACTACCGTAGACAAGATCAAGGCCATAGCCCTGTCCAAGGTCCCCTCTCCGTGATCCCTCATTAAGCAAGTCCAAGTAATGTCTCTTCTTGACAATATTTTTCTCTATCTTGATCATGTTTTTTTATCTAACACGCGGTACTAGTCCTAGTAGTACAACTTTTGGGTGATCTTGCATGTGATTTTTGTCTGTCAAATGACGGTTCTAAATTCCTCTTTTAACCAAAACATGCGAGAGGTTGACACTGATTTCTTATAGATTACTTTCAACTACTTTATGAACATCAATGCTACCTTTGAAGAGAGTATATTAGCCTCAGTAACTTGTGGCATGGATATTGCAAGTAATCCCTCTGCTCCCATGCCTTTGAAGACCTCTTCTAGTGTCTTTGTTCACTCATTTTTGTGCGTATATGTAGTCTTATATGGAGTAAATATCGAAAATCATCTTATATTTCTGAACGGAGGTAGTAATAAAATATTTGGTTTTTGTTTGAATTAGAACCAGGTCCGCGGTGGAGATGAAAGTCTCAAAGTCATGCCATGTGAACTGGAAGACCCGAGGATGTGTTCTACTGCTAACCTATCCAGCTGTTGTGTCCTTGTCGCCACGTGTCCTGAACTAGTGTTTTCCTGTAGCATTGTTATCAGGCGTGTTCTCGAGGGTGTACTTCACCACAACAATTTCCTGGTTGTGCTTTTGATTACGAAGGGTGTTGTTCTTGTAAAGCTCCCCGACAAATCTGATGCGGACTGTCTTCATCGTCATGTTTATGAGTGGAAAGACCACTCTGTTAGGTTCTCCAAGGTTTACGAGATGGTGATGGTGCTGGTAGACATCTCTTGTGAAGTCCATGGCCTAGTTAGTTATGCGGGATTCACCCCATAAGTCGGTGGCAAGAAATAGTCTGTAGAGTTTAATTAGTGCAACTTTTCTTGTCTATAGTAAGTACTATTGTTCAGTACTTGATTTGTGGGTGTGCCCCTGTATAATTTAGTAATGTCGCTTTTGTTGTGTGGTGAGTCCTGAGAACAGTCTATGTTAATGTCTATCGGTGTTCTGGGAACGGGGGTCCCCAGACTTGCCTACCTGTGGCCTGCCGCGTGGCTCAAGTGGTGGCCCAGTACAGCCCGTCTTCATCAGCACAAGACTCAAGACCCTCGCGAGGGGCCAAGCCTCACGGGGCGGACGACGCAAGGCTTCCTCAGGGACGGCCTCGCCGGGCAGGCTCGCGAGGAGGAGGAGAGATCAAGGCAGGATACCTCGCGAGGTGCTCGTGACGCAAGGCATGACGATCGAGACCAGGCGGGCGCCAAGCGGGCGCCGGCCTGCGCAGTGTCCTTGTTTCCTCTTTGGTGCAAAGGGGGCAAGCACAGACGTGGAGTACCGAGGCATCAGGCAAAGGTTGCCATTTCAGTGCAACGAGACCAACACCAGCGGAGCGGCAGGATGGAGGTCACCGTGGAGCCTAAGACGGCGTCATCGCCAGTGCTTTTGGCAGCTGAAGACCAACTTTAGTCAGGATAGCTTGTACTAGATGTTCCCCTTCGAAATGGCCGTTGTTGGCACCCTTCCCGCTCAATATTTGGGAAGAGGCCCAGGGCCTCTATAAATAGAGCTAGACACCACAGAGTAGGGGGATCGGATCCAGATTTTGGGAAGACTAGAGAGAGAGAGAGGCGATCAAACTCACCCAAGCAGTTCATCGCACCAGCTCAAGAACACCTCTCGCGAGGCTGTTCTCCCTTTGTACTCTTCATCATCAGCCCCTAAGGCAATCCACCAAACCACACACTGGAGTAGGGTATTACACCACAACAGTGGCCCGAACCGGTATAAATCTCATGTCCCTTGTGTTGTTCATCGTTTTCAGCTTAGATCTCACGAGGCGATCGGACGTAGATAGGTAGGGGAGAGATCTTCGTGCGCAACCCAGTGTTCGAACCTTAAGGGTCTGCTGAAACCCAACATCTGACATTTGGCGCGCCAGGTAGGGGTTCGCCGGAGCTCTCCCTTTCGTCGACCCGTTCCCGATCAACACCACACTCTGCGCTCATGGCGGCCAACGCACCGCCCACTCCGGCTGTCGACACTGGCGCGGAGACTAGGGGGCTCTGAGCCCTAGCCCCCGCCTTGCGATAGGTGCAGTGGTCGCACAAGTTCAAGCCGGACATGCCACCACGCTACGATGGTACGGCCGACCCGCAGGCCTTCCTACTGGCGTATGAAGAAGCCGTCGTCAAGGCTGGGGGCGACGACAAGGTCATGGCGAACTGGCTGCCCATGGCCCTCATCGGCATCCCGCGCATGTGGCTGCTCCACCTGCCAGCAGCTTCTGTGGCCTCCTGGGAGGAGTTGCGCAACCTCTTCCTCGCCCATCATGCTGCGCCGGCACTCCCAGTCGTCGCGGCCATCCTGGGCGGATCGCAGGCACCACCTTCGAGCCGCCACGTCAAGCCGTTCGTCCTCCAGATCGGCGCCGCCTTCAAGCGCCAAGAAACCCCCCCGGGCTGGGTGGCACCCAAGGCCGATTTGACCTTTAGCTCGGATGATGACCACTCCAACACCGCTTGTTCGGGCGCGCTCCCGATGCTATGCACCCCCACCATCTGCCAAGTGGCCGTTACCAGGACCCTCATTGACGCTGGTGCCGGCCTCAACGTGCATTCGGTGCTGGCCTTCAGCCTCGTCCACGTGCCACTAGAGCGGCTTCAACCCAGCAGGCCCTTCTCGGGCGTCGAAGGCGGTTCCACCGGCTCCCTGGGGCAGGTCCGCCCCCCGGTGACCTTCGGCACCCACGACAACTTCCGCACGGAGCTGATCGACTTCGACATCGCCCCCATCGGCCTCTCGTACAACACCATCCTCGGCTACCCAGCCTTGGCCAAGTTCATGGCAGCGACTCACCCTGCCCACAACCTCATGAAGATGCCCGAGAGCAACGTCGTCCTTACCGTGTCCGGAGAAACAGGGGATGCGCTGCAGGCGCTCAAGCGTGCTTTCAAAATGGCCACGGTGGCGCAGCCCGCCAGCGCAGATGTCCTCGAGCCAAAGGGGGCTGCACCGGCTAAGAAGAAGCAGCTATTCAGCCAAGACAAGGCGGAGACCAAGCAGGTACCAGTCGACGAGGATGGATCCACTGCCGCCACCTTCACCATAGGCTCCAACCTCGAGCCTGAGAAGGAGGAGCCCTTGGTCAGGTTCTTGCGTGCAAACAAGAAGGTGTTTGCATGGGAGCCTGATCAGCTGGCAGGAGTCCCAAGGGATGTGATTGAACATCATCTCAACGTGTGCCCCAACGTGTGCCCCGTGAAGCAGAAGGCAAGGCGGCAGTCCACTGAAAACCAGGCCTTCATCGTCCAAGAGACCCGCAAGTTAGAGGCAGCAGGAGTCATTCGCGAGGTTCGCTACCCTGGTTGGCTAGCCAACCCTATTGTCGTGCCAAAAAAGGGAGGAAAGGAACGCATGTGTGTCGACTTCACCAACCTCAACAAGTCCTACCCGCAGGATCCATTCCTGCTCTCTTGCATCGACCAGATCATCGACTCTACCGCTGAGTGTGACCATTGTGCTTCCTGGATGCCTTCTCGGGCTATCACCAGATCAAGATGGCGGTAGAAGACATGGAGAAAACGGCCTTCCTAACCCCGTGCGTCGTGTACTGCTATACGCAGGCGCGACCTTTCAGCTGCTGATGCACATCGCCTTGGGCCGGCAGCTCGGGAGGAACACTGAAGCTTACGTTGACGACATTGTGGTGAAGTCTCGGGAGGCAAAAACCATGTTACAGGACCTGGAAGAAACCTTCGCGAGCCTCAATGAAGTGGACCTGCGGCTCAACCCGGAAAAGTGCGTGTTTGGAGTCCCCTCGGGCAAGCTCCTGGGCTTCCTCGTGTCCCACAGGGGCATCGAGGCCAACCCAGAGAAGGTCAAGGCAGTCAAAGACATGAGCCCGCCGAAGACCCTCAGACAAATGCAGAAGCTCACCGGGCGTGTAACCGCGCTAGGACGCTTCATCTCCAAGCTGGGGGAGCGGGCACTACCCTTCTTCAAGCTGATTAAGAAGAAGGGCCCGTTTGAGTGGACTGAAGAGGCCGACAAGGCATTCCAAGATGTCAAGAAGTACCTTACTAGACCTCCGGTGATGGTAGCTCCGCGCACTCGGGAGCCCTTGGTGCTTTACCTTGCAGCCACCCCCTATTCCGCCAGCGCAGCCCTGGTGGCGGTTAGAGAGGAGCGCCGGACCAAGGCCGTAGCCGCCGTCCCGGCCGAAGCAGAGCAAGGCCAAGAAGGCCTAGTGAAGACCACGACCGTAGTAGAAAAGGATCAACCTCAGCAGGGGAGCGCACCCAGAGCGGAGGAGGCCTCTCCAAGCGACCAAGCGCTAGGGGCTACGTCGTCTCAGGAGGCGCCTCAACCTCCGGAGGACGTGGGCTCCGCCAGCAGCCTCAACCTCGTCGAGCACCCTGTCTACTTCGTCAGCACGGTGCTACGGTATGCGAGGGCGCGGTACCCCATGCCCCCAAAACTCTTCCTCGCACTGTTAGTGGCCTTGCGCAAGCGGCAACACTACTTTCAATGCCAGCCTATCAAGGTCGTCTCAACATACCCCTTGGGAAAGGTACTCAGGAGCCCCAACTCGGCTGGGAGGGTCGCTGAATGGAACATCGAACTGCAAGCGTTTCAGCTAGAATTCAGCACGACCAGGGTCATCAAGGGAGCCGCACTTGCAGATTTTGTGGCGGAATGGGCAGATGCACCGGGGCTCAAAGTGGGCGAGGACCGGTCACTTTCCACGCAAAGTGAAGCGCCGAACGGCTGGGTCATGTACTTCGACGAAGCATTCTCGCGACAGGGCGTGGGGGCCGGCGTAGTGCTCATATCCCCCACTCAGGACAAGCTCTACTATGCTGTGCAACTCTTCTTCCAGCATGGAGAGAAGGTCTCCAACAACATAGCAGAGTACGAGGGCCTGATAGCGGGCCTGGAAGCTGCAGCCGCCTTGGGGGTAAAGCGCCTCATCATCAAGGGCGATTCACAACCCCTTGTCAACTTCTCCAACAAGCTATACGAGCCGAAGGACGAGCACATGGAAGCGTATCATGCGGAGGTCCGCAGGATGGAGAAACAGTTTCGGGGGCTGGAGTTGCAACACGTGCCTCACGGTACCAATCAAGAGGCTGATGACATCTCCAAGAGGGCGTCCAGGCGGCTGCCTCAGGAGCATGGCGTCTTCGAGGAGCGACTCTTCAAACCCTCGGCGGCGCCATCACTATCAAGCACAGTACAACCTAGGGAGGAGGTCCCTCAACTGCCTGCCTCGGGAGCCCCGCCTCTGGCCCAACCTGAGGGGCACGCTTGCTCCTGGTGCTGGAGCCATAGGAGGAATGTTGGACCATGGAGTTCAAGGATTACTTGATGCAAGGGACCCTGCCGGAGAAGGAGGAAGACTCTGAGCGCATAGCGCAGTAGGCCACGGCCTACTGCATCCAAGACGGAGAGCTCCACCGAAATTGGCCGAATGACGTTACTCTATGTTGCATCTCCAGGGAGCAAGGAAAAGAGCTGCTGGCAGACATTCACGGAGGAGACTGCGGGCACCACTCATCTTCGCGTACACTCGTCACCAAGGCGTTTCGCAGCGGTTTCTATTGGCCAACAGCACTCAACGACGCAATCGAGCTGGTGAAGGCTTGTGAAGCCTGTCAGTTCCACGCCAAGCAGATTGATTAGCCAGCTCAGGGCCTTCAGACCATTCCCCTCTCGTGGCTGTTCGCTGTTTGGGGACTAGACATCCTTGGCCCATTTCCTCGGGCGCCAGGGGGCTATTGCTACCTTTACGTCGCCATCGACAAATTCACTAAGTGGGCCGAAGTGGAAGTTGTCCACACCATCCCGGCTGGCTCAGCAGTCAAGTTCATTAGGGGCCTCGTGAGCCGGTTTGGGGTACCCAATCGCATCATCACCGACAACGGTTCGCAGTTCACCAGCAATCTCTTCATAACATATTGTGCTAACCTTGGAACGCAGATATGCTACGCTTCGGTGGCACACCCTCGGAGCAACGGCCAAGCTGAGTGCGCCAACATGGAGGTCCTGAAGGGCCTCAAAACCTGAACCTTCAAGAATAAGCTGGAGGCCTGCGGCAGAGGCTAGCACGACGAGCTTCAGTCCGTGCTATGGTCCATCCGTACTACCGCTACCCAGTCGACCGGCGAAACCCCGTTCTTCCTCGTCTATGGTGCTGAGGCGGTCCTTCCTCATGAGGTCAGGCATCGCTCCGCGCGGGTCCTGGCTTTCGAGGAAGCATGACAGGACGCCATGCAGGGGGTGGACCTCGTGCTTGGGGAGGAACGTCATCGGGGGGCTGCGCTTCGGGCAGCGAGATACTAACAAGCACTGCGGCGGTACCACTGCCGCAGCATCCGCCCCAGGACCCTCGAGGTAGGTGACCTCATACTCAGACAGGTGCTCTCCAGGTAGGGCCTGCACAAGCTCTCGCCCATGTGGGAGGGCCCGTTCAAGGTTGTTCATGTCTCTAGGCCCGGCGTTGCACGCTTGGAGACTCAGGTGGGGGTGCCCATCGCGCACGGTATTCCCATCGTAACACCTCATATCACTTTGCAGCCTCACGCACGGTATTTCCACGGGTGTCGTCTTACCTTTGCCCGGGACCGTTTGCGCCTTTTGGCACACGTATATGATAGTGTCGCTAGCATCCATACGATAAGGAGCCCGGGCTGACATGGCTAGTCGTAAACCCAAAGTGGCACAAACTTACAGGGAAAGGCATCCATGACCCAGCATCGAACGTGTCGGTCATCAGCGAGTGAATCCAGGGTGTAGCACTGGGCTAGCAGGACTCCGGTGAACCGGGCTGTAGCGGGCTAACAGGACTCCGGTATTCATCGCGTGACATTTCCCCGAGGGGACAGACACAGGAACAAAGAAGGACACATGCCGGCCAGCCTAAGTGTTCCGGAGCAGTAGCAAGCTACCATGGCTCGGTGGAAACACTAGGAGACATTTCCCGATAAGAGAGGCTACTAAGGATACACAACTAGATAGTCAGATCCCACACATACCAAGAATTTCTATAACATACACACAATATGCTCGATATGTGCAAATACAACATGGCATCACAACATGACTCTACGACTCAAGTATTTACTCATTAGGCTCTGAGGAGCGAGATATTACAAACATGGGCCTCATGACCCAACATTCAGAGCATACAAGTCAAAGCACACGCGGAAGCTTAACATGTCTGAGTACAGACCACTACAAATGAAAAAGGCTGAGAAGCCTGACTAACTACCAGATCCTGCCGAGGGCACAAGATCGTAGCTGAGGTAACAAGCTAAACGTCGAAGTCCACACGGAACTACTAGTGAGATTGAAGTCTCTCTGCAAAAACATAACATAGGCAAACGTGAGTAAAAATGTACCCAGCAAGACTTACATCAGAACTAACTACATATGCATCATTTTCAACAAAGGGGATGGTGGGGTTTAACTGCAGCAAGCCAGCTTTGACTCGGTGGCTATCCTGAACTACGACTGCAAGTAACTCTTTCGAGGTGGCGCACACGAGTCCACATATTCACCATATCAATACACCACTATGGATCCGCTCCCGTCTCCCTACGAGAAAGCCATCCATAGCACTCACGCTTATCTTGCGTATTTTAGAGTATCCACTTTCACTTGTCTATGAACTATACAGGCAACCCAGAAGTCCTTTACTGCAGACACGGCTATTCGAATAGATAATGTTAACCCTGCAGGGGTGTACTTCTTCACACACGCTCTCGCCACTTACCGCCATGTACACCTCGTGTATCTCGGCAACCATCAAGCGGAAGCCTGGCGAGGGAGTCGGCCACGACCTGACTAACCACACAAGTCCCTAGTCTAGGTTTATCGCCTATTCGGGTTCCATCCGCAAGGAGATCTGGCCGGGGTGTCGCTCACGGCCCCAAATGATGTGTGCAGGGTTCCCAAGCCCACCTCGACGGGTGGATCTACGCTTGGTACACCGTGCCACGGTGCCTAGTCTGTCCCAAGCCCACCTGTACCGGGTGCCACTTGGTAGACTACTAACACTACCTACAAACACCAAAAACTAGTTGCAACTCCTGGACAGAGATCGAGTTGATTAATAAGTCGAGAGGGGAACTTAAGCATTCCAATGTGTGGTAGTAGCTGTTCATGGATCACAAACACAGAATTCAGTTCCTGAGGATGGTTTCAATGAGACAACCCACCATGTACTCCTACATGGCCTCTCACCGCTACCTTTACCAAATCGTGTTCACACACTTAGCTCTCAACAGTATGACATGTTCACACACCTCCAATTCATCCCCGATGAATCAGACCTGACACAACTCTAAGCAATAGCAGGCATGACAAACAAGCATGAATGAGTAGGCACAACAGGGCTCAAACAACTCCTACTCATGCTAGTGGGTTTCATCTATTTACTGTGGCAATGACAGGTCATGCAGAGGATAAGGGATTCAACTACCGCAGCATGTAACGGTTGAATCATTGTTGTCCTAATGCAATAAAAGAGAGCAGGAGCGAGAAAGTGGGATTGTATCGGAATGAACAAGGGGGTTTTGCTTGCCTGGCACTTCTGAAGATAATATAGTTCTTCATCGGTGTCACCGATCACATCGTCGGTACACATCTACTGAGAGGGGACAAGCACCGACAAACAAAGAAGAAACACAATCAATGCAATGCACAATATGATGCATGATCATGACATGGCAATATGTTGTGGTTTGAGCTAATGCATCTACCAGCAGGTTAAATGGAGTTGGTTTGAACCCTGGGTTCAAATTCAAACTCCATATGTGAGGGTTTAAATGCCATTTAAATGATTTGTCCTAAACAGTAGTCATAACTTGATCTAACAAGCATGAAAATGGTACAGATGGATAGATTGGATTTTTTTGATCATTTTTCATATATAATTTGTTTGATTTGGAATTACGTTTGAATTTCTATGATTTTTAGAAGTTTTGACTATTTTCTGGAACTTCCTGTATAAGAATAATTCCAGTAATTGAATTAATGCGTCAGGGTGACATCAGAGGTCAATGGGGACGTCCAGGTCAAACTGACCAGTGGGTCCCGCGTGTCAGCAATTAATTAAACTAACTAATTTTAGTTAAACTAATCTGGTTAGTTAGCAGGGGGGCCCACTTGTCATTGACTCAGGGGAGTCAACTTGGGCCCACCTAGTCAACGTCAACGGTCAAACCCGCCGGTCAGCGGGTCAAAGCCTGCCGGTGTTTAGCCGCCGGCGAGGCCAGACGCGCCGACGTGCTGCGGGATTTGCCCACAGGGCACCATTTGCTACGCCGAGAGCTGCTACGGGCAGCTGGTGCTCGCCCGCATCCAGCCGTGGTGATGGCTTGGCCGGGAAGTGGCCGGAGCATCGTCGGCGACGAGTTTGGCGGAGGCTGAAGCTCGGGCCAGCTCGTGCGCGTGGCTGCAGTGGCCTAGGCGGTGTGGCGCTAGCACCTACAGCCTCTACGCGGCACGAGGAGTGTGACGGGCACAAGCCCGTGACCAAATGGTCACCGGAGTAGCGCCGGCGACGTGGTCAGGCGGCGACTCGTTTGGGCACAAGAGACGTGGTGTCTACGGTATTCTATGGGCGAAACAGAAAGCACGGGGAGGTTCAGCAGCTCACAGAGAAGCCACAGGGATGGTCAGCGTGCTCGGGGAAGGCTCGGTGCGGGCGGAATGGCGACGGCGATATGTGGTGGCCCGAGGTTGAAGATGACGGCCGCGGGGATGATGCAGGGGCTCCGGCGTCATGCGGCTTGGCTAGTCGACGTAGTAGATGACGACGAACCGTCCGGAGACGGTGAGAGGGCGCGGGGACGGCGTTGGACGCGGCTGCGGCGAGCGGCGGCGATGGTGACGTCTCGGGCGACGTCGGGGAGGGCGAGGGAGAGGAGCCAGAGAGGAGGGCGAGTGTCTGCGAGTTCGGGGAGAGAGAGAGGGTTCGTTCTACGCCGACAGCTCGACGAGGGGAGCGGCGAGGCGGCGGGTATCTGCGTGGCACGCATGCTGTGCTCACCGTCGAGCAGCTGCTTGCCTGCCTGGCCAAGCCAAGCATCTCACTGGAGCGGTGGCTGGGCTGGGCCGGCAGGTGGGCCACCAGGTGGGCTGGAAGGCCAGGTAAGTTGGCCCAGGTAGTTCACTCTCTCTCTTTTAATTGTTATTTGTTTTTCTATTTCTTTGTAATATTTAGGGCTTTATTAAAAATACTAATGCTATCCCAAAAATCATGAAGCTTGCTCAAGCCCACTGTCCAACAGCAAGCATTTAAGTTTATGATTATTTGAGCATTTAAAATATTTTATAGTTTTTAAATGCCCGAATGCAAATACAATATGAATTAATTCAAAAAATCCAGAATGGACTAAAAATATGTGCATCATTTTTGTCAGAGGTGCTGGACCAATTCAAAAATATTTAACATTTCTATAGGCAGTTTGGGATCATTGAAAAGATTTAAGTTTGAACCTGGTTGAATTCCATTTGCTGCTGGGGTTTCGACAATCCCCATTTCAAGCTTCATGAAATTTAAACATGATGCATGAGTGCAGTTGCAACTATTTCACTTAGGTATTCTAGGGCTATGACACTGGCGCTCGATGAGCTGTAAGATTAGGAGTCATGTCACCCACGTCACTGTGACATATCGACCACCACTTTTGTTACGAGTCAGTAGTTATGCCACCCTACCCTTGTGGCATATCCGCCTTTATGTATAATATTGGCATGCTTGTAATAAATTGTTGAGCAGCCTCAGCTCAACCTTGTATAATATTTGGTACTTCTAGATTTCTGTATCAAGGATTTGTCTACTAGTAAGGAAGATTTTCCTATACTGGTCTTATATAAAGGACGGTTTCTCAATAAATGTTTTATTGGAAAACTGGTCCTGACAACCTTGATATCAGAGCCAGGCTGACTGTAGGAAGCCACTAGGTGCGATCGCTAATCGGTTATTAGCGTAATGAGTGCTATTTTAATATTTAGCAAATGTAGCAATTTTCTGTTGGTCATCATAAATTTATGATTTGACTATTCAGAATTTTTGTCTACTTCTGTAGATGGCGGGTAGCGACTGTGAGTCACAGGTGTTTGCCAATGTACCTGAGGGATTTATCAAGCTTCTCGTCTCCATCACCAAAGTCGCGATCGGGCCATCGGCTCGTCCGGAGTTCACACTCTACCAGCACAAGATCAGCGACAACGTGTCTATGCACCAGGCCGTGGTGCAATTCAAGGGAGGACATTTTGAGTCATGCCACTTCCGATTTGTGGGAAGGGCCATGCCTACGGAGAGGTATGCTATGCAGATGGTTGCCCGTGAGGCGATAGCTCGTCTTCGGGATGCTCTTCCTTCGATGAAGGCTCGTCGCTACCGCTACCTCCGCTGCCACGTGCCATACACTTGTCACTATGCATTCGCTTGCCCTAGGGGAGAGAGAGATGAGGCTATTGAAATGTTGGTTGAGTACCTCAAAGCTCTTGAGGCAACTTTTGATAACCTCGTGGACAAACTTGTGGATGCTCGTATGGACTTCGTGCAGGGCTGTTCCGCCAATAGGAGGGAGCTCCTCCATACAGCACCACCACTGACTTACGTCTCGTCCGCAGCATCCTATACACCTGCCATCTTCGCCACCACTCTCCGCCTGCCTACCACTGAGGAGTTTGACCAACTCATTGCCACTACTCCAGTCAGTACTGCACCACCTGCCGCGCCCGCACCAGCTCCTCAACTAAGCACTTCGCGCCTGGAGCCTATTAGTGAGGAGGAGGTTCAGTCTCCAGCAGGCCGAGGGAAGTTCTTACCATTTCCGACTGAGTGCACCTAGCAGCCGTGCGATGTACCAGCTTGTATGATATGTTTATATGTATATAGGCTTGGTGAGAAGTAGTTTGTGTGCGCATCATGTAGGAACTGGGAGAAGTGCACTAGCCTAAATAACATTTCTGGAAGGTGTACGCACATCCTGAGTGATGTATTGTATAATTACGGCTTGCGTGTAAGATATGTACTGAGCGGTCCTTCTCCATGCGCAATCAAGTATTTTCTTGAAAATGTTGGAGTTCTTAAATTTCCTCCTTTGCAAAATTATTTATTTTTGCCACTCAGTTTTTCTCATGAGTTTTGCAAAAATACCCCAGAGTGGAAAATGCCTCGTCCCTGGACTCGTTCCATGCCAAGTTCGCTGGAAGAAAATTATGGGACCCAGACAAGTAACAATTTCACACAGGGGCAGTCAAGTCAGCGAGGCAGTGAAGCAGCAGTTTCTCAACTATGCTGCCTTTATGAGAAAAGCTAGCAGCAGCATCAAGAATTGATGAACCATGTTATCAATATGGGAAATCACCGTGAAACATATCAGCAGCCTTCCAAGTTGTCTGAGCTACAAAAGACGCGTCCCCCAATGTTCTCCCACACTGATAGACCACTTGAGGCCGATGATTGGCTTCGAGCCATTGAAAGGAAATTAATTATTGTACAATGTTCAGACTGTGAGAAGGTAATATATGCACCTCACTACCTCACTGGAGCAGCTGCATCATGGTGGGAGAATTTCCTACACAGGCACCCCAATGAAAATGACATCACCTGTGAAGAATTTAAAGAAGGTCTTCGTGGGGCACGCATTCCCATAAGCATTATGAAGATCAAGAAAAGGGAGTTTGATGACCTCAAGCAGAGGAGCATGACAGTGACTGAGTACAATAGTCAGTTTACTCAATTATCTCGTTATGCCAATGAAGAGCACATGACTGAAAATAAAAAGATGGAAAAATTTCTGGACGGTCTGGCACCAGCACTTAAATGCCAGCAACAACCGGAACAAGACTGATTTTCAGAAGAATGGAGCAAACAAGTCCACGACCAATGTTCCATGCGCAAACAATAATTTTGATGCAAGGGACAAGGACTTTACAAATCGCCCAGGTGTTACTTCCTATGCTTGTGGAGAGGATGGACACTATGCCAAACAGTGCCCAAAGCCAAGAAACTCAGCCCCCAAGCCGAATAACAATGGAAATAATTCAACACCCAAGCGAAACAACTTCAACCCCAATAACAATCAGAAGAATGGTCACTTAAACCATGTGACAAAGGAGGAAGCACAGAATGCCCCGGATATCGTACTCGGTATGTTTCCTATCAACACAATACCTACCACAGTTTTGTTTGATTCTGGAGCTTCTCACTCGTTCATTTCAAAGAAATTTGCTTTGCAAAATGATTTTTCGATGCTTCCCTTGGAAAAATCCATGATCATCAAGGCCCCCGGGATTAAGCAAATCACTCAGAGTTACTACCAAGGTGTGGTTATTGAGTTTGAGGGACTAAAGTTTCAGGCAAACCTCATTGTATTGGAAAATAAAGGACTGGATGTTATCCTAGGGATGGACTGGTTAACCACCAATAAGGGATTTATCGACTGCTTCAATCGGACTGTAATTCTGACCCATTATCATGGGAAGACGATAAAAATTGCAGCTCAAGAAAGACCGATATCACGGCAATCAAAGTTGAACATCGTGGACGTTTCAGAATTAAGAAAAGTTCGAGTGGTGTGTGAGTTCCCTGACGTATTTCCCGAAGAACTACCAGGCATGCCACCAGACCGGGAAATAGAATTCAGCATTGAACTAGCACCTGGAACCACCCCCATTTACAAGAAGCCCTATAGAATGGCACCCTTCGAGTTGGTAGAATTAAAGAAGCAAATAAAAGAATTACTGGACAAAGGATTTATACGAGCCAGCTCCTCACCTTGGGGTTCACCAGTATTATTTGCAAAGAAAAAGGATGGGACATTGAGATTATGTATAGACTATCGAGCACTCAACCTGGTCACCATAAAAAAGAAATACCCGATGCCACGGATAAATGATTTATTTGACCAGCTCGCACAAGCCAAGGTTTTCTCAAAATCGACTTAAGGTCGGGGTATCAACAATTAAAAGTACGGACTGAAGATATCCCTAAGACAGCATTCACCTCTAGATACGGACTATATGAATTTACAGTAATGCCGTTTGGACTAACAAACGCCCCCGCATATTTTGTCCACATCATGAACAAAGTGTTTATGAAATTTATGGACAAATTTGTGGTGGTGTTCATTGATAATATTCTGGTATACTCCAAGACACCAGAAGAACATGTTGAACATCTCAGGATTGTACTGGGAGAATTAAGGAAACATCAACTATACGCCAAGTTCAGCAAATGTGAATTTTGGTTAAGACAGGTTGATTTTATCCTCAAAACAATTGCTGTCATTTATTTTGGACCTTGGTGATTTACAAAGGAACCACCAGAACCCCTTTGAGTTTTGGTCCCAAATAAACTCCCCAGGCTAGTCCTTAGTATCCTCAACCTAGATCTAGCAAGATCCACTTGTCCACAGTTCAAATTTTTCAAAATTTGCTCGCTGCAAGTTTGGACCAGATTTGCCATTTTTGGTGAAATCCATAGTGTCGGTGTCAAAACTGACGGATCTCGGGTAGGGGGTCCCGAACTGTGTGTCTAGGCGGATGGTAACAGGAGACAAGGGACACGATGTTTTACCCAGGTTCGGGCCCTCTCGATGGAGGTAAAACCCTACGTCATGCTTGATTAATATTGATGATATGGGTAGTACAAGAGTGGATCTACCATGAGATTAAGGAGGCTAAACCCTAGAAGCTAGCCTACGGTATGATTGTTGTAATGGAGGTTATGTCCTACGGACTAAAAGCCCTCCGGTTTATATAGACACCGGAGAGGGCTAGGGTTACACAGAGTCGGTTACAATGGTAGGAGATCTACATATCTGTATCGCCAAGCTTGCCTTCCACGCCAAGGAAAGTCCCATCCGGACACGGGATGGAGTCTTCAATCTTGTATCTTCGTGGTCTTGGAGTCCGGTGGACGATGATAGTCCGGCTGTCCGGACACCCCCTAGTCCAGGACTCCCTCAGTAGCCCCTGAACCTGGCTTCAATGACGATGAGTCCGGCGCGCAAAATGTTCGGCATTGCAAGGCGGGTTCCTCCTTTGAATAATCCATAAAAGATTGTGTCCGGCTCTGCAAAATAAATTCCACATTCCACCGTAGAGAGAATAAAATGTACACAAGTTCAATCTGCTGACGTATTTTGCGGCGTGACGTCACACCACTACCAAGCCTTTACTTGAATCGTTTTTTACTGTACCGCCTCAGCGCATTTAGCGAAGCGGTTTCCTTGGCACGTCTTGTCGAAGCAGAGATCGTGTTCCCCTTATTCCGGGATTCTCATCAATACGGACGTGGGTAACCCAACCGCGCCATTGATGGTGGAGCTTGGGAGATAAGCGAGTTTTACCAGGCAGGTGGGGACGTACAGTCTTCGTCCGCCTATATAAGGGATAAGGATTCACCCTTTCACCCAAGCCTTCTTCCTCCTTTGCTTATCCAGCTCCGCGTACTCGAGCTCTAGCGCCCAAGTTCGCACATCTCGTCTCAACCTTCTCCGATCATGTCCGGAGCGGGAGGCAAGTGGTTGGCCTCCACCGTTAAGGAGGAGCACATCACAAAGCTGCGCAGCGCCGGATACCTTTCCGGCGACATCGCGCACCGGCTGCCTGACAAGGGGCAGCTCATTCCCACCCCAGGCCCCATGAGAGGGTCGTTTTTCTCCCCCACTTCCTCCGCGGACTGGGCTTTCCACTTCACCCCTTTGTCCGGGGGCTCATGTTCTACTACGGCCTAGATTTCCATGATCTGGCGCTGAACTTCATCCTCAACATCTTGGTATTTATCGTCGTGTGCGAGGCATTCCTCTGCATCCAGCCCCACTTCGGCTTGTGTCGTGGGGAAACGAGCACGTATGGGGCAGGGCCCCTTTTCGGTCCGGCAGGGAGCGGAGGGCGCACGAAGAGCAGATCGAGGTCGAGCACACGAGGGATTTTACCCAGCTTCGGAGCTCTCCGGAGAGATAAAACTCCTACTGCTGCTTTGTGTTTGTATTTGTTCTTGCTGTAGTCTCGAATGAGTCGAACCCCTTCTACGTGCGCATGGGCCTCCTTTTTATAGTCTAAAGGGGTCACCGACAGGTGGCAATGCAGAGAGAGGGGTAAAAACGTAAAAACGCGGGTTCGTACAACCGCTATCAACAGTGCCCCCTACCTAACTCTGACGGCAGGGGACAAGGGCATTTAATGCCCGTCCGGTCGCCCAAACAGTGTAGGAAACGACCGTTAAGAGCGCCACCGATCGCCACGATGGCCTTCTCGTCATCTCCATCGCCACCTCGCACCGCTTGGCTGCACATCTGTCACATCCCTAGTTCTGACAATGCCTAGGGCATGCATTAGAGTGTTGCATCATGTTTAAGTTTCCAAAGAAATTTGAAATGGGGATTTGAGAAACCCTCAGAATCATTTTTGACAATGATCCAAATAAAAATCTCTCCAAAAAAGGTCCAAGAAAATGCTCATGTTGCTCTCTGAAAATATTGGACAGAGATAAAAATCAAACCAATATTTTTAAGAGCTCATAGGTATTTATTTTGGGCATTTGGAATTAATGCATAAATATTTGCATTGGAAATATATTAGTTATATATATTAATATATGTCCAAAAACTATGCCACCTATTGGGGAGCTCTGGAATAATATGTCTAGTTCCTGCAAAAATTGGCATAGGTTAATAAAATGATTTAATATTTTATTTAAATCAAAACAAATGTCAGAAATTAGAAAACAGAAATAGTTAAAAAGGGAGAAGCTTACCTGGGCTCCTCCCTGTGCAGCCCAGCCAGCTGGCCGGCCCAGCCAGCAGGCGGCCCAGCCCGCCTCCCTCCTCTGTCGTCTTCGTCCTCGACAGAGGGAGGGGAGTGTGGCCGGCGCGCGCGCGCGCCACCGCGCCACGCCACCTCTCTCCCTGCTTGCCTGCCCTTCCCTCCTCGCTCGATGCCCCGGACGACGCCACGCCTCTCCCCCTGCTCTCTCTCACTCTCCCTCGGCTCTTTCCTCCTCCCCCTCGCTCTCTCTCTCACACGGCCGAACACCACCCTCGCTGCCGTTCGCCATAGCAGCCGTCTCCGGCCACCCCTCGCTCCCCCCGACTAGCCCAGAGGCTCCGCCTCGACCTCCTCTTCCTCCCCACCGCTCCACGGGTCTCCGGAAGCCCTGCATCGCCGCCACGTCGCCGTTCCCCTCCTCGGGCTCCGACCACCGTCGCCGTCGATTCGCCGCCTCCAGCGCGTCCCCGAGCCCGCTAACCATCCCTGCAGCTCCGCGGTGAGCCACTGGTCCGATTCCCCCTTGCCCCGTCGTCCCTAGCCTTCTGTAGCTGCCGCCCCTTGAGCTCCGAAGCTCGACGCCGCCGGCGATGTCGCCGTCGTGGCCACGGTCACCGTAGCGCCCAACCGAGCACACTATCGTGCTCCACACCTCACTAGGAGCACGTAGCACGCACCAACACCTCCCCTAACGCCCTGCAACGCCGATTCCGACCGCACCCGAACTCCGGCCGCCGCTCGCGAGCTCGCCGTCGACGATACAGGCCACCTCAGGCACGGCCACCACCACCATTCGACGCGCGGGAGCAAGGGCTCTCCAACGAGCCCAAGCACAGCCTCGCCCGTGCCCTGTAGCGCGATCCCGCATCGCGCCGCCGTCTCGGGCCTCGCCGGCGTCATGTCGCCGGTGGGTTTGACCCACCTTGACCACGGCAGGAACCCCCTGCGTCCCTGACAAGTGGGCCCAGCCCTGTAGCTAATTAGGATTAGCGCTAATTACCGTTAGTCAACCCCCCTGACACTGACAGTGGGCCCCAGCGCCACTAATTCCTAATTAGGATTAATTTAACCCTGTTTAACCCCGTGTCACTGACGTGTGGACCCCACACGTCAGGTTTGACCCTGGTCAGCCTCGGTTGACCTGCTGACGTCACCCTGACGCAAAGCTGACGCAGTAATTGTTTTCTGGATTTAAAATAATTCAGGAAATTCCAGAATATAACCAAAACTTCAATAAATCATAGAAATTCAACCGTAACTCCAAATCAAATAATTTATATATGAAAAATTATCAGAAAAATTGAAGGAATCCATCTGTACCATTTTCATGCATGTTAGAACAACTTATAGCTGCTGTATAGCACAAATCAATTAAATGGCATTTGAATAATCACATATGGAGTTTGAATTTGAATCTTGTATTCAAACCAACTTCATTTAATCTGTTGCTAGTTGCATTAGCCCAAAACACATTCATATTGCCATGTCATGAGCATGCATCATATTGTGCATTGCATTGATTGTATTTCTTCTCTGTTGCCGGTATCTGTCCCCTCTCGATAGGCGCTGTACCGATGATGTGATCGTTGACACTGATGAAGACTCAATGTTATCTTCAGAAGTGCCAGGCAAGCAAAACCCCCTTGTTCATTCCGATACAATCCCACTCTCTCACTCCTGCTCTCTTTTACTGCATTAGGACAACAACGATTCAACTGTTACTTGCTGCGGTAGCTGAACCCCTTTATCCTCTGCATGACCTGTCATTCCACAGTAAATAGATGAAACCCACTAGCATGAGTAGGAGTTGTTTGAGCCCTGTTGTGCCTACTCATTAATGCTTGTTTGTCATGCCTGCTACTGCTTAGAGTTGAGTCAGGTCTGATTCATCGGGGGTGAATCAGGTGCGTGTGAACATGTCCTACTGTGTGTGAGCTAAGTGTGTGAACACGATTTGGTAAAGGTAGCGGTGAGAGGCCATGTAGGAGTACATGGTGGGTTGTCTCATTGCAGCCGTCCTCAGGAACTGAGTTCTGTGTTTGTGATCCATGATTCAGCTACTACCACGCATTGGGCCCGAAACCAATGGACCCTCTCGGCTTCTTAATCACCCTTGTCCTCTGTCCAGTAGTTGCAAGTAGTTTCTGGTGTTTGTAGTATGCTGGAGGCCGTGGACAGCGCTGACCGTAGGGGTGGGCTGTGATGCGGTAGGCACGTGGCCGGGTAAACCGGGCGCCCGTTTGGGGTCACGGAACCCTGTTCACAACGTTTGGGGCTGTGAGCGAAACTTCGGCCGGATCTCCTCATGGATGGAACCCGAATAGGCGATAAACCTGGACTAGGGACTTGAGTGTTTAGGTAGGTCGTGGCCGACACCCACGTTGGGCTTCCGCTTGAAGGTTGTCGAGTACATGTCGTGTAAACGGCGGTAAGTGGTGAGAGCGTGTGTGAAGAAGTACACCCCTGCGGGGTTAACATTATCTATTCGAATAGCCGTGTCCGCGGAAAAGGACTTCTGGGTCGCCTATAACAGTTCATAGACAAGTGAAAGTGGATACTCTAAAATGCGCAAGATAAGCGTGAGTGCTATGGATGGCGTTCTCGTAGGGAGACGAGAGCGGATCCATAGTGGTGTATTGATATGGTGAATATGTGGACTCGTGTGCGCCACCTCAAAAGAGTTACATTGCAGTCGTAGTTCAGGTTAGCCACCGAGTCAAAGCTGGCTTGCTGCAGTTAAACCCCACCGTCCCCTTGTTGATAATGATGCATATGTAGTTAGTTCTGATGTAAGTCTTGCTGGGTACATTTGTACTCACGTTTGCCTATTTTATGTTTTTTGCAGGGAGACTTCAGTCTCGCTAGTAGTTCCACGTGGACTTCGACGTTTAGCTTGTTACCTCAGCTACGATCTTGTGCCCTCGGCAGGATCTGGTAGATAGTCAGGCTTCTAAGCCTTTTTCATTTGTAGATGTCTGTACTCAGACATGTTAGCTTCCGCATGTGTTTGATTTGTATGCTCTGAATGTTGGGTCATGAGACCCCTGTCTGTAATATCTCGCTCCTCGGAGCCTAATGAATACAATACTTGAGTCGTAGAGTCATGAGGTGATGCCATGTTGTATTTGTACATATCGAGCATATTGTGTGTATGTTATTGAAATGCTTGGTATGTGTGGGATCTGACTATCTAGTTGTTTATCTTTAGTAGCCTCTCTTACCGGGAAATGTCTCCTAGTGTCTCCACCGAGCCATGGTAGCTTGCTACTGCTCCGGAACACTTAGGCTGGCCGGCATGTGTCCTTCTTCGTTCCTGTGTCTGTCCCTTCGGGGAAATGTCACGCGTTGAGTACCGGAGTCCTGCTAGCCCAGTGCTACAGCCCGGAACTTACTTGCTGATGACCGACACGTTCGATGCTGGGTCATGGATGCCTGTCCCTGTAAGTCTGTGCCACTTTGGGTTTACAACTAGCCATGTCAGCCCGGGCTCCTTTTCATATGGATGCTAGCGACACTATCATATACGTGTGTCAAAAGGCGCAAACGGTCCCGGGCAAAGGTAAGGCGACACCCGTGGGGATACCGTGCGTGAGGCCGCAAAGTGATATGAGGTGTTACAGGCTAGATCGATGTGACATTGAGTCGGGGTCCTGATAGCGTTGGTATCAGAGCTTGACTGCCTGTAGGATTACCAAGCCAAACTGGTCGAAGTTGAGTCTAGACATGCTTTAGTTATGTAAGGGAATTGATTGTGGGTTGGAACGTAAGGCTCTTTTTACTCCTTATACCTTACGCCCTTCTGATCTGAGTCAACCTCTTCTTTTCTACGGGGATTAAGAACTAGGCTATCTCTTCTTTCTATCAGGATCACGTGTTACTAATCCGTAGACTTATAAATTGTTGGACTTAAGCCTCGTTTCAGTTTCTACTACTTCTGTATGTTAATTGTTGATCTCGAAATCTTGATATTGTGCTTCTGAGTGGTTATGCCACCATTTTTGTGAATGTCTCAATTATTTTCTGAGCATTTACAGCCGTTATGCTGTCCGAGTCATCCCAGGTTTCTAAATAGTTTGATGCATTTGCAAATCCTTTCTTTCCGTTCCCGATGTCCTTTGGGCCAGATTAACCACACTAATCGGTGAGTTGAGGTACTCTGTTGCCTTAACATATATGTCGGAGTTATTATTATGACCCTAGGTGTCCAGAGTATCATCTAGTAATCTAGCCACGTTTTGTGTTCCATTGTGAGGATTCTGGCTTTTATTCTCGAAAGCATCCCGTGATGCCATTTAGTTAGTAGGTAATCTACTTCTGGGTTTTGAACCCGAGATTCACCCCACTTACCTCATGTTGATAGTGTTTGCTAGTTCCTTTAGGAAATTAGTAACCTTTGCATTAGTCCTCGAGGTCCGTGGTATTTCCTTCTTCCAAATACTATGAACCACTTATGGCAGAAGTTCTTTGAACTGAAGGATCACAATCAGAGTACTCTTGAGGAGTTTTCCATTCATAATTGTGAATCTGCCAGTTCTACCTTTTTGCATGGGTTATCTGGAAGAAATATGTTGAACTCGTTCGACATTCTAATCCATGCATCCACAACTCAGGAAATCATATGTTCTTTTGAGTTGTTCTCTTAGTTATCTTCTGACCCTCGTCTATCAATTGATAGACAAGAGTAGTTGTGTACTCGAGCTCATCGATGCTTATTAATCTTGTGGTCCGTCAAGCCATTCTATCCGGAATGACTAGGAGAAATAAACTCCAGTACCTCATCCATATCTAGGATTGGGTCAAAGCAGTCGTACTCCACAGATCAAATACTAATCCAGCTTTTGCTCTGTTCTACCTTGGAGTATTACCATCTCTATATCAAGAATGTCATGGGAATTGCACGCCATCCTATGAACTCTTGATACAGTGATACTTCTTGCCATCATTGTTCATTCCTCGGTTTCCTTGTTATTGTAACCGGAATGCAGACAAGTGAACCATGATGTGTGAAATCATTACTGCTAGCAACTCCGTTGCTTGGTAGTTAAATGGACAATATTCTCATTCTTAGCGTGTTGGTTATCAAATCATCATCCTAGGATTGATCGTGCTACCTAGTCCTTATTCTGGTGCACTCCTCGATCAATGAGTTAGGATTATTCAGTCCCTTGCTTATTTGATCATATCGTCTTGCTCTGGAAGCAAGATTGTTCTCGAGCTTACTAACATATCGGTGGTTCGTGATTTTCCGTGTATCCTCTCGGAAGTATTACCAGGTTGTCACCTGGCCGCTATGTTGAGCTCGTGATCAAGTTGGTTTTCTTATAAATCACCCCTTCTCCAAGAATCTGTGTTGTATACCCCTGAGCTAGTTGGTTAAGCTAAACAACAACTTGGAGAGTTGGAAGATAAAAGCTTGTCCGACTTAGCTCATATTAAGGGATATCCTGTATATGTGTTGAAGAAAGATGATATCTTCATCAATTGGTCCTTGTGATCAGTTGTTGGACCTGTTGTCTTACCCCATCTTTGATTTGAGTATGGGCTATCGTCAAATCAAATCAGAACCAACAATATTCGTAATGTTGTCTTACTCGTAGTTGTTTCTTCGAGCATACACCATTATATCTTTTGGGTCTGACCAATGCTATCACTTGTTCACATAATTGTGGAATTCCACTTATATGGAAATCTGGATGAATTGTTGTTGAGTCCATCAGCAACATTTTTATCTTGTCCATAATTTTGTCGAACATTAAGCTAGTGTTGGAAACTTTGTAAGCAATGCCTTCGTGTTTCGTTCATGAAGCCTATGTTTGGACGAAAGAAGTGAGTCCCTCTAATCCATGTGCATTTGATGCAAGTTGCCACCATGAGTTTGAGAAGTCTTATTTTACCTCCTCCGGAATCATCCCAAGTCAGTCATGCACATGTGCGAAGTATTCTGTGGTCTGGAGACTTGCAACCTTCATTCCATATGTGTCCCGAGCACACCAAGCCACTGATTGATTTGTTCAAGAAGAAGAAGTTCCTTCTTAAGAGCATGCCTTATGCAAGGACTTCGACGTCCTTGTTGATGGTTCCCCCACCTGAACTTGGTAGTGTTTTATTATAAGACTACCACGTGGTCATGCTTGTCTGAGGCAGCGTGTTCACATGTGTGTAGCAGAACCAGCTCATGTTTTGGAGCTTACTACCATAGTTCACCCCCCGAGAATCTCGCAACGTTATCTCGTCGATTTGTGTTGCAAACTTTCATTTTTCTTCCTAGACTCGATGAGTCTAGAATATTCTGACACCAACCGGATCCGAATCTCAGGCAGATATGATGGTTGGAATGTTTTCCAATGGTTACAATATTGGTCTCTCTGTAACCCGGTAAAATGGATGTCATGGCCAACACACCCAGTTGGAAGACCTATTATCGTAGTATCTTGATTGAAGAAGTTGGCCACCTCCCCATAAGGATTTCGTAGGATTTACCCCCTAGTTGTCCCTTATGGATTTTTGTGCTCCCGAAGTCCGACCTTTACTTGATGTTCTAGATACCAAGCCATATCTATGAATGGGATACGCTAGTACATCAAGGAGAACATTAGAAGCGGAGTGCTAAATGTCTCTCGGTCGATCATCCAGATTTTGTTCCCTTGGCCCCGCTAAGGTGAAATCTGAGAAAGTGTTGTCTTCCTTTGTATCTGCATCGTCCATCGCAACTCGTCATGGTAGTATGTTGTGTTGCCAGGATCCTTGACACGGATGTTGGTAGAACCTTGATGATTATGGAAATGCTCAAGTTCTTGAGAGCACGCACAAGCGCTACGTGTTATCATCGGCACTAACTGGGTTTGCTCTCAGTTTCCTCGGCAATGCTATGACCTTTTCAAACAGTGAATTCACTCTCTATTGTTGGGTTCTTCCCCAGTTACCAGAATCATTCCAGCATTTGCATTTTGTTCCCAGCTTGCACCGCCAATGTGCCATTCTACCATGGGTCTCTTCCATTTCCGGTGATAAGCAAATTCATCCATTACGTTGTCTTCAACAAGGTAATCCACATCATCCAAGTCCGAGTATGCCATTCTACCGACCCCCTCCAAACGATCGCTCGAGAATTGTCTTAGGCTGGTTTAAAGAGTTTCAATGATCTATGAATCAAAGGTAATTCTTTTTGCCACTTAAGGGGATATTTCTACGAGTCACCTTCCCTAACGTGCCTCGTTGTGGTTTCATGGCAACTCAACTCCTCGCTACGTTGACAATCGATTACCACCTTCTTAAGCGTGAAATTGTTGTCTACCTAGTGAACCTTCGTCATCCGTTCTTTCCACCCCTCTTGATGTGTATCTCGTGTCTCAACCCGAGAGATGGTCCTATGTCTCATTCCGTGAGTTGTTCGATCTTCGAGAAGATCGACCCTTCTAGAGTCTCCTTCTTCCCTCCATGTCATGTTGACAGGATTTCTCAAGGCAAGACTTCAAGACAATGATGGTGAATGAATCAACGTTCAATTGAAGTACACCCTGGATCGTGAAGATTGTGCTAGTTTGCGCTCCCCCTTCATCTTACCCTACGCTTGAATCTCGGGTCGAGATTCTTGTTTAGTGGGGGTGAGTTGTCACATCCCTAGTTCTGACAATGCCTAGGGCATGCATTAGAGTGTTGCATCATGTTTAAGTTTCCAAAGAAATTTGAAATGGGGATTTGAGAAACCCTCAGAATCATTTTTGAAAATGATCCAAATAAAAATCTCTCCAAAAAAGGTCCAAGAAAATGCTCATGTTGCTCTCTGAAAATATTGGACAGAGATAAAAATCAAACCAATATTTTTAAGAGCTCATAGGTATTTATTTTGGGCATTTGGAATTAATGCATAAATATTTGCATTGGAAATATATTAGTTATATATATTAATATATGTCCAAAAACTATGCCACCTATTGGGGAGCTCTGGAATAATATGTCTAGTTCCTGCAAAAATTGGCATAGGTTAATAAAATGATTTAATATTTTATTTAAATCAAAACAAATGTCAGAAATTAGAAAACAGAAATAGTTAAAAAGGGAGAAGCTTACCTGGGCTCCTCCCTGTGCAGCCCAGCCAGCTGGCCGGCCCAGCCAGCAGGCGGCCCAGCCCGCCTCCCTCCTCTGTCGTCTTCGTCCTCGACAGAGGGAGGGGAGTGTGGCCGGCGCGCGCGCGCGCCACCGCGCCACGCCACCTCTCTCCCTGCTTGCCTGCCCTTCCCTCCTCGCTCGATGCCCCGGACGACGCCACGCCTCTCCCCCTGCTCTCTCTCACTCTCCCTCGGCTCTTTCCTCCTCCCCCTCGCTCTCTCTCTCACACGGCCGAACACCACCCTCGCTGCCGTTCGCCATAGCAGCCGTCTCCGGCCACCCCTCGCTCCCCCCGACTAGCCCAGAGGCTCCGCCTCGACCTCCTCTTCCTCCCCACCGCTCCACGGGTCTCCGGAAGCCCTGCATCGCCGCCACGTCGCCGTTCCCCTCCTCGGGCTCCGACCACCATCGCCGTCGATTCGCCGCCTCCAGCGCGTCCCCGAGCCCGCTAACCATCCCTGCAGCTCCGCGGTGAGCCACTGGTCCGATTCCCCCTTGCCCCGTCGTCCCTAGCCTTCTGTAGCTGCCGCCCCCTTGAGCTCCGAAGCTCGACGCCGCCGGCGATGTCGCCGTCGTGGCCACGGTCACCGTAGCGCCCAACCGAGCACACTATCGTGCTCCACACCTCACTAGGAGCACGTAGCACGCACCAACACCTCCCCTAACGCCCTGCAACGCCGATTCCGACCGCACCCGAACTCCGGCCACCGCTCGCGAGCTCGCCGTCGACGATACAGGCCACCTCAGGCACGACCACCACCACCATTCGACGCGCGGGAGCAAGGGCTCTCCAACGAGCCCAAGCACAGCCTCGCCCGTGCCCTGTAGCGCGATCCCGCATCGCGCCGCCGTCTCGGGCCTCGCCGGCGTCATGTCGCCGGTGGGTTTGACCCACCTTGACCACGGCAGGAACCCCCTGCGTCCCTGACAAGTGGGCCCAGCCCTGTAGCTAATTAGGATTAGCGCTAATTACCGTTAGTCAACCCCCCTGACACTGACAGTGGGCCCCAGCGCCACTAATTCCTAATTAGGATTAATTTAACCCTGTTTAACCCCGTGTCACTGACGTGTGGACCCCACACGTCAGGTTTGACCCTGGTCAGCCTCGGTTGACCTGCTGACGTCACCCTGACGCAAAGCTGACGCAGTAATTGTTTTCTGGATTTAAAATAATTCAGGAAATTCCAGAATATAACCAAAACTTCAATAAATCATAGAAATTCAACCGTAACTCCAAATCAAATAATTTATATATGAAAAATTATCAGAAAAATTGAAGGAATCCATCTGTACCATTTTCATGCATGTTAGAACAACTTATAGCTGCTGTATAGCACAAATCAATTAAATGGCATTTGAATAATCACATATGGAGTTTGAATTTGAATCTTGTATTCAAACCAACTTCATTTAATCTGTTGCTAGTTGCATTAGCCCAAAACACATTCATATTGCCATGTCATGAGCATGCATCATATTGTGCATTGCATTGATTGTATTTCTTCTCTGTTGCCGGTATCTGTCCCCTCTCGATAGACGCTGTACCGATGATGTGATCGTTGACACTGATGAAGACTCAATGTTATCTTCAGAAGTGCCAGGCAAGCAAAACCCCCTTGTTCATTCCGATACAATCCCACTCTCTCGCTCCTGCTCTCTTTTACTGCATTAGGACAACAACGATTCAACTGTTACTTGCTGCGGTAGCTGAACCCCTTTATCCTCTGCATGACCTGTCATTCCACAGTAAATAGATGAAACCCACTAGCATGAGTAGGAGTTGTTTGAGCCCTGTTGTGCCTACTCATTAATGCTTGTTTGTCATGCCTGCTACTGCTTAGAGTTGAGTCAAGTCTGATTCATCGGGGGTGAATCAGGTGCGTGTGAACATGTCCTACTGTGTGTGAGCTAAGTGTGTGAACACGATTTGGTAAAGGTAGCGGTGAGAGGCCATGTAGGAGTACATGGTGGGTTGTCTCATTGCAGCCGTCCTCAGGAACTGAGTTCTGTGTTTGTGATCCATGATTCAGCTACTACCACGCATTGGGCCCGAAACCAATGGACCCTCTCGGCTTCTTAATCACCCTTGTCCTCTGTCCAGGAGTTGCAAGTAGTTTCTGGTGTTTGTAGTATGCTGGAGGCCGTGGACAGCGCTGACCGTAGGGGTGGGCTGTGATGCGGTAGGCACGTGGCCGGGTAAACCGGGCGCCCGTTTGGTGTCACGGAACCCTGTTCACAACGTTTGGGGCTGTGAGCGAAACTTCAGCCGGATCTCCTCATGGATGGAACCCGAATAGGCGATAAACCTGGACTAGGGACTTGAGTGTTTAGGTAGGTCGTGGCCGACACCCACGTTGGGCTTCCACTTGAAGGTTGCCGAGTACATGTCGTGTAAACGGCGGTAAGTGGTGAGAGCGTGTGTGAAGAAGTACACCCCTGCGGGGTTAACATTATCTATTCGAATAGCCGTGTCCGCGGAAAAGGACTTCTGGGTCGCCTATAACAGTTCATAGACAAGTGAAAGTGGATACTCTAAAATGCGCAAGATAAGCGTGAGTGCTATGGATGGCGTTCTCGTAGGGAGACGAGAGCGGATCCATAGTGGTGTATTGATATGGTGAATATGTGGACTCGTGTGCGCCACCTCAAAAGAGTTACATTGCAGTCGTAGTTCAGGTTAGCCACCGAGTCAAAGCTGGCTTGCTGCAGTTAAACCCCACCGTCCCCTTGTTGATAATGATGCATATGTAGTTAGTTCTGATGTAAGTCTTGCTGGGTACATTTGTACTCACGTTTGCCTATTTTATGTTTTTTGCAGAGAGACTTCAGTCTCGCTAGTAGTTCCACATGGACTTCGACATTTAGCTTGTTACCTCAGCTACGATCTTGTGCCCTCGGCAGGATCTGGTAGATAGTCAGGCTTCTAAGCCTTTTTCATTTGTAGATGTCTGTACTCAGACATGTTAGCTTCCGCATGTGTTTGATTTGTATGCTCTGAATGTTGGGTCATGAGACCCCTGTCTGTAATATCTCGCTCCTCGGAGCCTAATGAATACAATACTTGAGTCGTAGAGTCATGAGGTGATGCCATGTTGTATTTGTACATATCGAGCATATTGTGTGTATGTTATTGAAATGCTTGGTATGTGTGGGATCTGACTATCTAGTTGTTTATCTTTAGTAGCCTCTCTTACCGGGAAATGTCTCCTAGTGTCTCCACCGAGCCATGGTAGCTTGCTACTGCTCCGGAACACTTAGGCTGGCCGGCATGTGTCCTTCTTCGTTCCTGTGTCTGTCCCTTCGGGGAAATGTCACGCGTTGAGTACCGGAGTCCTGCTAGCCCAGTGCTACAGCCCGGAACTTACTTGCTGATGACCGACACGTTCGATGCTGGGTCATGGATGCCTGTCCCTGTAAGTCTGTGCCACTTTGGGTTTACAACTAGCCATGTCAGCCCGGGCTCCTTTTCATATGGATGCTAGCGACACTATCATATACGTGTGTCAAAAGGCGCAAACGGTCCCGGGCAAAGGTAAGGCGACACCCGTGGGGATACCGTGCGTGAGGCCGCAAAGTGATATGAGGTGTTACAGGCTAGATCGATGTGACATTGAGTCGGGGTCCTGACAACAGCTACCTGCCACGTACACCAGGAGCGATCCTGTGGCGACACGTCGTCGGGTGAGCTGGAGCGTGGGCACAGAGTGGTGGCTTCGCCACGGCAAGTGCCTTGCCGCAGTCTCTGTTTTGTCGCACCCGCAAGCTTGCTGCTCGTCGGGTATTGCCGGGACGCGCGGTGCGTCGCGACAAGTTTTCTGAAGTGCCTTGGTTGGCCTTCCCGGCAAGCTCCTCTTGCCGGGGTCTTGTCCTTCCCGGCAAGCTTCTCTTGCCGGGGCCTTGTCTTCTCGGTTAACACTTTGTTCTTGAATGGTAGCAATATGAATAGTGAAGGGTCTTGGTGGACGCCCGGCAAGCCTTGCCGCGGGACGCTGCAACTGCCCGTGCACAAGTTCGGGGTACTAAGGTACCCCTACTTTAGTACACCGACAGGAGCCCCCGGGCCTGGGCCATACACGGTGCCGAGCGCTGTTGGGCCAGGCCCAAAACAGGGCACGGGAACGCGCGGCCTGGGTCCAAACCAAATCCACTCCGTATCCACCGCGTCCTCCCGTAACGGCACGTGTCAATCGCGGCGTCATGGGAGAGATCGTGGGCAATTTTTTAACTCAGGAAATGTGTAACGTTCGCCTCCCCTGTTTATAAGCAGAGGAAACAGGGCCGTTCCCCCACCTTCGCCACTTGCAGTTCCTTCCTCTGAAAGCTACGCCGCTCCCCTCCGCTTCCCAAGCCGAAAGAGAGCGGCGCTCCGCCGCCCGTCGCCGCCGTCGCCCTCAACACCTCCGCGCTCCCCCGCCACTTCCGCCATGGCTCCGAAGACCGGCAAGACCGCGAAGTCGGCCGAGGCGTTGCGGCTTGAGGCGCTGCGCAAGGAGCGAGTGCTTTTCCCCCCCGAGCTCACCCCGAAAGCGCTGCGGGAGGAGTTCTACCTCTTCTGGTCGACGGAGACACGGGCACATCCGCGCACACCGGTGCTCTCCGCCGAGGCTTCCAAATAGAAGCGGTGCCCAAAAGGGTACTATTTCTTTCCGGTGTTCTTCTATTGCGGGCTCTGCCCACCTTTTTCTGATTTCTTCTGCGACATCATGAATACCTACGGGTTTCATCTTCTTGATTTCACCCCCAACGCCGTTCTGACAATGGAGGTTTTCGCACACCTCTGCGAGAACTTCGTTGGCATCCACCCAAGTGTTGCTCTTTTTCGCAATTATTTCACCCCCCGAGCCGAGAAAGGAGAGCCATTGGCTGGCGGAATCGCCTGGACCTCACGAATCGGCATGAAGGAGGTGTATCTGGCAGGCGAGCTCCGCAGCAAGTGGGATGAGTCGAGGGCGGAGTGGTGCTGGATCTGTGATGCCAATCCGCAGCCGTTCACCAACCTGCGCCATACTCGGGTAGTTCGCGGCGGCGACTGGAGCGCTCTGTCGCCGGATGACGCCAAGCTGAAAATTGCCACCACCCGAATCCTCCGGCTCAAGCTTGCCAGGCTCACAACAGGGGCACTTGGCGCGGATTTCCTTCGCCGTCGCATCGCCCCTCTATAGAAGAGGGGGAGGCCCGCCTGGCAGTTTGGCGGTCCGGCGGATATCATGAGGCTACGCCCATGCATCAATTTCAACTTCACAGTTCTGGAGCTTGACGGGATGCTGAAGGAGCTGTTCAAGCAGGACGCCAACCATCCAGAGTGGTTCAGGCTGCCGCAGGGCGTCATCCCATTGTGCAACAACTCCCAGCGCGATCGCATCTGCGCAATGATGCCAGAGTGTTATTCGCACGGGATAATCCCAACTTGGATGGAGCCCACCGACGATGTCGTGCAGCAATTCTTTGATGGCTTGATGGAGGTAGCGGTCAATGCCGACGAGAAGAGGCTCCTTACCCGCGACACCACCGAGAACGAGATGCGCTACATCGCCACCAGGGCCAAAGAGGCGGCAGCAGCCGCCGCCGCAGGTGAGTTCGGCTTCACGTTGGAGGAGGCAGAGGCGGCCGAGGTGGCAAGCCTTGCCGACAGGGAGGACCCTACCGGAGAGGTCGTTGGCGAGGGGGAGCCCGAGGCCGAAGCGAGCGAGCCCGCCGAGGGCGCGAGCGGCCAGCCGTCTTCGAGCAGCTTGCCGCAGGCGGAGCCCCCAGCGCAACCCCAATTCCAACCAAGGAGGCGCCTCCGTCGAGTTGGAGATACAGCAGGGGGGCAGGCAGGCCAGCAACCGCGGCGCCATGGGACACGCTCCACCGCGGCAAGTACCGTTGCCGCGGGAGGGTCCCAGGCTGTGCCGTCAACTGAGGCGGGGTCTTCCCGGGCCGCCACACCTGATCCTGCCGCAGCCTCCGGCAAACGTCCGAGGGAGCCTACTCCTCCGCCTCGCCGCACAGAAAGGGTATCGGACTTCGACCTCTCTGCGCTGAGCTCCGACGAGGAGGAAGAAGAGGAGGAAGAGTAAGGCTTCCTTCTCGCTGTACTTGTTTTTCTTCGATCTTTGTTGTTGCTTGTCTTGCATCTGATTCGCTTCTCTCTGAATCCCTATTTTCATTTCAGGACTCTGGCTGAGAGAGCGGCGAAGAGGGCTAAGGTCCCCATGGTTGTCATCGAGGACGATCCTGCTGCGATGGTAGAAGACACATCCGAGACCACCTTGACGGACCCGGTTCCTTCTCCTCGCAGCAGCCCCCAGCATAGCCCCCAGCGTAAGTGTTTGGTTCACTTCCTATTGTGGGGTGCACATGGGTGCTTTTTCTTTTGCTGAAATCTTGATTGTTGATTTATTTGTGTAGGAGCAGAACAGGCCCATCAAGAGCAAGCAGAAACCGCCCCGGAAGTGCTGTCTGCTTTGACTACGCCGCCAAGGGGCGATTCCCCGACAAGGGAGCCCTCCCCAGCAAGGGAGGGGTCCCCGGCAAGGGGCGGAACCAGTGAGCCCCCTGTGGTGGAGCCCATGGTCACGGAGCCCAGCACAGGTAACCCTCCTTGTCGGAAATCTTCCCTTGGGTTCTTCTTCTTCTGATATTCTTTCTTCTTTTTTGGATATTTGCTTGACTTCTCGTTCCTCTTCCTGTCCTCAGATCCCCCTCTCATAGACCTGATGGAAACTGAGGCCACCGGCGAGGAAGGCGTACGCGGCAATACTGAAGACGCCGCCGCTGATGAGGAAGAGGCCGGTGCTGATGAACCCGCCGACGAAGAAGCCGCCAAGGCTGCTGGCGCAGGAGCTGGCGAGGGGTCCGGCGATCGTACTGACGACCCGGAGGGTGCAGGAGCGCAAGTCGCTGCACCGGCCACCGACCCCTCCGTTGCTGATGCAGCGCCGGGCTCCGAGGAGCCCCAGCCAGGCGCATACTTGAAGGCCGCGAGGGAGTATACATCAAGCTTCCCTGGGCGTCGAGCTCCAGGGCACCGGTCGAAGGAGAGGAGTTTGATGGGGAAGTACTCGCCTCCGCAGGGCTGGCAGTGGTTGACGCGCCCACCAGCAGCAGTGGCGAGTCCGAGGAGGAGCAGTTGCTCCGGAAGTTGGTGTCACTCTACCGCGCCCGGCAAGCGAAGCTTGAGTCCCGGGAGGCGCTTGCCGCGCGGGCGGGAGTTGATATAGAAAAGCATGCAGAGGAGCTCAAGAGCCGCAACCAGGAGGCCCTCCGATCCATTGCGGAGGAGAGGGCGCAACTTGACGAGGCAAAGAAGGCGTTCATCCTGGAAAAGGCTGAAGCCGAGGTGCAGCAGAGGCTCGCCGCCGAGGAGATGTCCAGGCGGGAAGGTGAACTGACGCAGAAAAAGGTTAAGCTGGACAGCCATGAGGAGGAGCTCGACGCACGAGAGCAGTCACTTGGCGGGGCGCTCAAGGAGGCAAAGGACGCTGTCGCGGCCGCCAAGGCCGCCAAGAAGGAGTTAGAGGAGAAAGTGGCGCGGCTGGAGGCGGATATGGGAAAGAAGAATGAAGAGCTTGCCGCACTCCAGCGCGAGCGCGAGAAGGATGCACTTGCCCATGGCGATCTGCAAGTTCAACTCACCGAGAAGGCCAAGGAACTGAACGCCGCCAAGGACTCAAGCGCTGATCTGGAGATGAAGCTGGCCACCTTGACAGAGACACTAGACGCCGCCAAGAGGCGAGAGGATGACTTGAAGAAAGAGGTCAAGGGCAACGAGGAGCTGCTGACGAGAGCTGCTGAGACTCAGAACACCTTCAGGGCTACGGTGGAGCTCTGGACAGAGGGCCTCGTCAACATTGTTGCATCCATCGACGAGGAGCTGGCGAAGCTGGACTTGGCGGGCTTCGGGTACTCCTCCGACGAGAACCTCCAGCCCAGCGCCAAGCTTACTCTTTTCTTCAAGGGCGTGGTGACGGCTCTCCAGCAGCTCCGGGAAAGGATCCCGAAGAAGCTGGCCGACGAGTCGCGCGCAATCTGCGCCAGGGTCTTGGAGAAGGTGTTGGTGAAGATACTCTTCCGCAACCCGGGCCTCGACCTCTCCCGCGTCCTCAAGAAGCCGCCGGCGGGTGCCGATCTTGAAGAGCTCAAAGCCATTGTCGCATCCATTGTGGACAAGGTCAATGAAGTCAGGAGGGTCGACGGCGAGCGTGTGGATTAGGCCACCCTTCTTCTCCTTTTTCTTGCCGCTGCTAGATATGTCATAGGAACAATCCATCAGAGCGCGGCAAGTTATTTATTGTAATATAACTTTATTCTGGGTACTATCTGCTACGTTATTTCCTTTATTTGATTCCATTCCTTGTATGTTTTTACCCTACGCTTTTAGGGAACTTGCCGGCGCAAGCACACTTGCCGCGAGCGCTGAGTGCGGAACATCAGCAGCCTGCTGGCGGTGTTGCCTCCGGCAAGAAACCTTGTCGGGGCTAGTCGCAGCACACTTTCATTGTTGAGCGGACTCGAAACAAAGTAAGGGCGCAACTTAGCCGCGAGCCGGTTCCTCCGCGCACAGGTTTTCCATACAAGGCACGGTCGTTCAAGGAATATAACTTAACAAATTTAAAACTGACTGTGCTCAAACTTTGGCAACTTAGCTTTTCTGTCTTCTGCATCCCGGCAAGACTATGCTTCTTTGAACGACGCCTAATCCACATCGTTATTTTCCCCTCCCCCCCCCCCCCCCCCGGTGAACTTGTGGGCGGAGGAACCTTCTTTTTGAGCAAAAGAAAGAAGAGAAAATAAAGATATGGAGCTTTAAGGCCCGTTATTGCTTACCGGGGGAAAGTTCTGCACAAAGTGTCAGTGTATACATGCTAAAAAAAAGAAAAAGGCATGAAATTTGACAATATGTGCTGAACATACGATCTTTATTTATGCACGGGATCTGCGCCCGGCTTTGTACAAAGGGTTACATGCAACAGCGGCAAGGCTTGTACAAAAGGTGGTTGCCGGGATAGCAGGTTCCGGCAACCACGCCTTATGGGTAAAACTTGCGAAGATGCTCTATGTTCCAGGAGTTGCTCACCGGAATGCCATCTTCGGTCTCAAGGCGGACAGCGCCAGGCCTAGTGACTCGCTTTACCCGATAAGGGCCTTCCCACTTTGGCGTCAACTTGTTGGAATTCTTGGCGGATTGAACGCGCCGAAGAACAAGGTCGCCTTCCTCGAAGCTTCTGGCATTAACTTTGCGGCTATGGTAGCGGCGCAAAGCTTGCTGGTGATGAGCAGCTCGTACAGCAGCCTGAAGACGATCTTCCTCGAGGAGCAGCACGTCATCTTGCCGCAGCTGCTCTTGCTCAAGCTTATCATAAGCGAGCACTCGAGGCGATCCGTATACGAGTTCCATGGGGAGAACTGCCTCTGCTCCGTAAACAAGAGCAAAAGGTGTCTGGCTAGTGGCTCGATTTGGCGTCGTTCTGATCGACCAAAGAACCACTGGCAGCTCCTCGATCCAATTTCTCCCGCACTTGTGCAGCCTGTCAAAAGTTCTGGTCTTGAGGCCGCGCAGCACTTCAGCGTTTTCCCTCTCCGCTTGACCGTTGCTTCTCGGGTGAGCAACAGAAGCGAAGCAGATCTTGGCGCCAAGATCTTGGACGTACTGCATGAAGGTGCGGCTCGTGAATTGTGTGCCGTTGTCGGTGATGATCCTGTTAGGGACTCTGAAATGGCAAACAATGGACCTGAAGAACTTGACTGCTGACTGTGCTGTCACCTTCCTCCCTGCCTCCACCTCCGGCCAATTCGTGAACTTGTCGATTGCCACGTACAAGAACTCGAAGCCCCCGACAGCTCGGGGAAAGGGGCCGAGGATATCGAGCCCCCAGACCGAAAATGGCCAAGATAAAGGGATTATTTGGAGAGCTTGAGCTGGTTGAAGTATTTGTTTGGAGTGGAACTGGCACGCTTCACACTTGGTTACTTGTGCAGTTGCATCCTGGAGGGCTGTCGGCCAAAAGAAACCTTGCCGGAAAGCTTTGGCGGCAAGTGCTCTTGCGCCAATGTGGTGACCACATATGCCTCCGTGTATCTCCGCCAACAGCTCTTGTCCTTCTTCCCGGGAAATGCACTTCAATTTCACTCCGTTGAATCTTCTTCTGTACAGTATGTCACCGACAAACTGATACATACTTGATTGCCGGGCTACTTTCTCTGCTCCTTCTTGTTCTTCGGGAAGTTCTCCTGTTTGAAGGAAATGGACGATCTGCTGTGCCCATGCCGGAGCCTGTGGCTCGACGACAAGGACTAAAGGCGCAAATGCTGCTGCGGGAACATCCGCTTCTACGGCAAGAATATGGGATCCTGCCGGAGCGTGATGCTCCCCGGCAAGCGTGTCGGGACACAGCTTGTCGGGAGCGTCTGCTTCAACGAAACAAACCCTAGGGCTTGTCGGAGCAGACTGCTCCTCAGCACTTTCTGTGTTGATCCTGGGGACCTTCTTGGCGGCGGCTTCGGGGAGCTCTGCTGGAAAGTAGTCGCCAGTAACCAACTTTCTCTTCTTGCTCTGTCCAGTTGATGGTGTTACAGATAGCTGAGTCAGCTTGAGCACAAAAATACCTGGTTCCACAGGTAACTTGAGTGCGGCGCACTTTGACAGGCCGTCTGCAATGTCGTTTTGAGCTCTTGGAACATGTTCCATCTGCAGGCCGTCAAAATGCTCTTCCAGCTTCCTCACTTCATCAATGTAAGCTTCCATCAACGGACTTTGATAATCTTTGTTAACTTGGCGGACGACAAGTTGTGAGTCACCCCTGACAATAAGCTTCTTGATCCCAAGTTCTGCCGCGATCCTGAGTCCGGCAAGCAAGCCTTCATACTCTGTAGTATTGTTTGTGGCTTGCTCCTTGGGAAAATGCATTTGGATCACGTACTTGAGGTGCTCTTCGGTGGGTGCGACAAGTAGCACGCCCGCACCGGCACCTTGCAGCGAGAAGGCACCATCAAAGTACATGATCCACTCCTTGTTTGCTTCCTTGACGGGGATGCTCTTCTCCAGAGTTTCTTCATCAGGTGTTGGCGTCCACTCCGCTATGAATTCTGCCGATGCTCGGCTCTAAATAGTTGAAGTACTTTCAAACTTGAGGCCAAAGCTTGACAGTTCCAGTGCCCACTCGACAATCCTGCCCGTTGCTTCTGGATTCTGCAGTATCCTCTTCAACGGAAAGCGAGTGACAACTGTGATCTCATGTGCTTGAAAATAATGGCGCAGCTTCCTCGAGGCCATGAGAAGGCCGAAAAGAAACTTTTGCACCCCAAAGTATCTTGATCTAGCCCCCTGTAGAAGGGAGCTGACAAAATAAACTGGGCGCTGCACCATCTTCTTTTGTTTCTCTGCCCGCGGCTGCATAGATTCATCCTTGTCGGACCAGAGCTTGATGGAGAAGCCCCCTGCTTGTCGCTAGATTCGCTTGCCGCGGTTGCCTGCTCATCATCTGCCTCCCTCTCCGCTACTGACGCAGCACTAACCACTTGATTGGTTGCCGCTAGATACAGCAGCAACTTCTCTTGTGGCTTAGGTGCGACAAGTACTGGAGTGGAGGATAGGTATCTCTTCAAGTCCTGCAGCGCAGCCTCCGCTTCCAGAGTCCATTTCATTGGACCTGCCTTTTTCAAAATTTTGAAAAATGACAGGGCGCGTTCAACAGACTTAGAAATGAACCTACTGAGAGCAGCAACACAGCCGGCAAGCCTTCGCACATCCTTGACGCACTTCGGGGCTTCAATCTGCTCGATGGCCTTGATCTTGTCGGGGTTGGCTTCAATCCCCCTCTGGGATACAAAGAACCCGAGAAGCTTGCCGGAAGGAACTCCAAACACGCACTTCTCGGGGTTCAACTTGAGATTGACCTTGCGCAGATTTGCAAAAGTCTCTTCCAGATCTTGAACCAAAGTTTCTCTGTCCTTGCTTTTGACCACTATCTCATCCATGTATGCTTCTACATTCCTGTGCAGCTGTGGCTCAAAAGCATGACTGACTACTCTTGCAAACGTCGAACCAGCATTCTTTAGTCCGAAAGGCATTCGTACAAAGCAGTACATGCCACATGGAGTAATGAACGCGGTTTTCTCTTCATCCTCTTCTGCCATGAAGATCTGGTGATATCCTGAGTATGCATCAAGAAATGAAAGCAGATCACATCCTTCTGTGGAGTCAACAATCTGGTCAATGCGCGGCAAGGGAAATGGATCTTTGGGACAAGCTTTATTAACATCCTTTAAGTCAATACAAAGCCTCCACTTCCCGTTCGCCTTGCGCACGACTACTGGATTGGCTAACCACGTTGGATGGAGTACTCCTCGGACGAGGCCTGCTGCTTCCAACTTCTTGATCTCTTCTGCTATAAACTCTTGGCGTTCCACCGCTTGCTTCCTGACTCTCTGCTTGACGGGCCGCACGTGAGGACAGACGGCAAGGTGGTGCTCAATTACTTTCCTGGGAACACCGAGGATGTCAGATGGTTGCCATGCAAACACATCGACATTCGCCCGCAGGAAAGCAACGAGCGCGCTTTCCTATTTAGGGTCAAGCGCTGCACTGATGGTGAAGGTACCACCAGTGCCGTCCTCCTTGGCGGCCACTTTCTTGGTCTCTGGTGCAGCTGTCTTCGCCTTCTTGCACTTGCCGGTGGAGCTCGATGGTGCGTCCTCGACGGTAGCGCAGCACTCCGAGGAGGTACGCTTGCCGGAGTGGGCATCAGAGCTACTCTTGCTGGACTTGGTCTTCTTCTTCTTTCCCCCGGGAGCTTCAGCGGCAAGTGGTTTGCGCTCTGCTGCGGCTACTGCTTCCCGGTAGATCTTGTCGGTACAAATAAGTGCATCCTTCTTGTCGCCTTGGACAGAAATGACGCTTATCGGACCAGGCATCTTGAGCACATTGTAGGCGTAGTGAGAGGCTGCCATGAACTTGGCAAGCGCCGGATGGCCGAGTATCCCATTGTAGGGCAATGGGAAATCAGCAACGTCAAATGTGACTCTCTCTGTTCTGAAATTCAGCTCGCTGCCAAACGTCACTGGTAGTGTGATCTTCCCCTTCAGCTTGCTCCTTCACGGGTTGATTCCTTGAAAGGTACCAGTTTCTTCGAGCTCGCTGTCGGGGATCTGGAGCTTGTTGAGTACCGCAGAAGAGATCAGATTCAGGCCGGCCCCACCGTCAACCAACATCTTCGTGACCTTGAGGTTGCGGATGGTTGGCGAAACCAACATCGGCAAGCACCCGACCGCAGTGATGCGATCAGGGTGATCCTCAACATCAAAGACGATGGGCGTGCTGGACCACTTCAGGGGCTTGCGCGATTCAACTGATGGTTCTGCTGCATTTACCTCCCGCACCCACTGCTTGAGTTGGCGGTGCGAGGTGTGCAGAGAAGCACCGCCGTCAACGCACAAAACCTCCGTTGCCTTCTGAAACTCTTGCTCGTCGGTCTCATCCTCGTCCATCTCATCATCCTCATCTTCGTCTTCGTCCTTGTCGCGGCCACGGGGAGGTCTGTCTCCTTGCCGCTGCTTGGCCTTGCCGTGGCGCCCTCCTCGGGCGGGATGCTTCTTGCCGGATCCTCCGCCACCTTCCTGGGCCTTCTCCTTGTCGCGACGCTCATATTCAGCTTTCTGTAGCTCTACCATCTGCTCAACTTTCTTGCATGCTTGGAGGTCATGGCCCTTGGTGCGATGGATCTTGCAGTACTGCTTGCCGGAGCCGTCCTGCTTGTCGGCGGCCACCACAGCCTCGCCGGAGTCACCAGCTTTGGCCTTGTCGGCGCCGCCTCAGTTGCCGGACTGCTCAACAACTAGCACAACCTTAGCTTTCCTCTTTCTGTTATTCCGCCTCCGGTTCTTCTTTGCTGGAGGGGCATCCTCACTGTCAGATCCTTCTGCTCCTACATTCTCTCCGGGGAGTTTCCTCCCCTCTTCAGCCCGTGCGCACTTGTCGGCCAGAGCATATAACTCGCTGACATCTCTGATTTTGCACATCGCCATCTCCTCCCTCATCCTGCGGTTACGCACGTTCTGATGGAACGCGCTGATAACCGCAGCAGGGTGGACGTCTGGGATGTTGCGCTGCACCTGGCTGAATCTCTGTATGTACTTGCGCAGGGGTTCTCCTTCCTTCTGGGCAAGCAAATGAAGATCGCTTTCCTGGCCATGGGGCTTGTGGCCACCTGTGAAGGCGCCGACAAACTGATGGCACAGGTCCGCCCACGAAGAAATGGAGTTGTCCGGCAAGTGCATGAGCCAAGATCTGACGTTGGGCTTGAGCACCAGCGGGAAGTAGTTGGCGAGGATCTTCTCATCGCGCCCCCCGGCAGCCTGCACCGCGATGGTGTAGACGCTGAGGAACTCTAACGGATGTATCCTGCCAGCGTACTTCTCGGGTACGTCTGGCTTGAAGTTCTTGGTGCTGGGCCACTGGACCTGCCGCAGCTCATGAGTAAACGCAGGGCAACCTACCGCGTACGGCAAGTCACCTGGTTCCCCTGGCGCATGCATATCAACAGTGGGCCCAGCACGCTAGTCAGACTGACGCCGCGCTTCTCTCCGACGCTCGATGCGAGTGCGAGCGTCTTCATGTCGTCGTTCTTGAAGAACTTGGCGTTGATCGCGGCGAGCTCGCGGGTCCGACGATGCAGTGGAGTCAGTGTCGAGGTTGGCCCGGCGAGTCGGCGATCTTGGCCTTCAAGGCGGGGAGTGCACGGTGGTGGCACCCCCAGCGGTCTTGTCTGCGTCGCCTTGCGCCCGGGCGTCTTGCCGGGGCTTCGATGTGCTCGGTGGCCGGGGCTTGTCGCCGTTGGCGAAGCTGATGAGGCTCTGAATGGTCATCCTCCAGTCGTCGATCTTGTCTGGCGCTGTAGGGTAATCTAGAAGCAGCTGGGCTCGGGCCAGTGCTTCCTCTGGGGTCTTCGGCGGCGGCGGCGAGCTGCGCGAGGAGCGGGATATGCTCGGACTCCCAACTGGGTTGGAAGGAGCAGTACCCCGTCCAGGCGACCGCACCTTACTCGTGCCAGCATGCTGACGTGCACGCTGGTCTTGAACGTCTCGCGATCTGCCGACTTGGCCTTGTTCCAACGCGAGCACGGTGCTAGGAGCACCGTGGCGTTGTCGATCTTGCACCTCCTGAGAGGGGTGCGGTGGATGTACAGACGCTGAGGCTTGCGGGGCCTTGTTCTTGGACCTGGTGACGACGTGAGTCCCACCGTCGGCGTCCGCTCCTCCGCCGGCGTCTACCCCATCGCCCGTTTGCTCCGGCGGCGGTGGAATCAACGTAGACGGAGCGGCCACCTCCAAAGTCTTCTTCTTCGGTGGCATATCGATGAAGATGTTGATGTAGCGCGCGCGGAGACCGGATCAGGTTCGCACAACCTCGACGCCCCCTACCCGGCGCGCCAAAGATGTCGTGGGGAAACGAGCACCTATGGGGCAGGCCCCTTTTTGGTCCGGCAGGGAGCGGAGGGCGCACGAAGAGCAGATCGAGGTCGAGCACACGAGGGATATTACCCAGCTTCGGAGCTCTCCGAAGAGATAAAACTCCTACTGCTGGTTTGTGTTTGTATTTGTTCTTGCTTGAGAGCGTGGGTATGCTGTAGTCCCGAATGAGTTGAACCCCTTCTACGTGCGCATGGGCCTCCTTTTTATAGTCTAAAGGGGTCACCGACAGGTGGCAACGCAGAGAGAGGGGTAAAAACGTAAAAACGCGGGTTGGTACAACCGCTATCAACAGTGCCCCCTACCTAACTCTGACGGCAGGGGACAAGGGCATTTAATGCCCGTCCGGTCGCCCAAACAGTGTAGGAAACGACCGTTAAGAGCGCCACCGATCGCCACGATGGCCTTCTCGTCATCTCCATCGCCACCTCGCACCGCTTGGCTGCACAGCTACCCGCCACGTACACCAGGAGCGATCCTGTGGCGACACGTCGTCGGGTGAGCTGGAGCGTGGGCGCAGAGTGGTGGCTTCGCCGCGGCAAGTGCCTTGCCGCGGTCTCTGTTTTGTCGCACCCGCAAGCCTGCCGCTCGTCGGGTCTTGCCGGGACACGCGGTGCGTCACGGCAAGTTTTCTGAAGTGCCTTGGTTGGCCTTCCCAGCAAGCTCCTCTTGCCGGGGTCTTGTCCTTCCCGGCAAGCTTCTCTTGCCGGGGCCTTGTCTTCTCGGTTAACACTTTGTTCTTGAATGGAAGCAATATGAATAGTGAAGGGTCTTGGCGGACGCCCGGCAAGCCTTGCCGCGGGACGCTGCAACTGCCCGTACACAAGTTCGGGGTACTAAGGTACCCCTACTTTAGTACACCGACAGCTTGTGGCTTAAGACCTTCAACGTCAAGCCGAAGGTAGTGAAGGGTACTCAAGCGGAGTGCGGAGGCGCCATGTTGGGCAAGATGCCCAACGTCCTTTGGTTCGAAGGGGCCTTCGTGGAATCCGTCAAGGGGTGGCAGTCGGGGTGGTTCTACATCACCGAGCTGCGCGACTCTGAGTGGGCGGCGGCCCCCGAGTTCAGATCTGGCATCCCTACGCAGCTCACCTCCTGGAAAGAGAAGGGCTTACTGTGGGGTAACTCGAAGGAGCTGACGGGACTCCAAGCCTGTATCCAAAAGCTGGTGAACAAGAAGCTCAGGCTGGTCAACGTGGTCCAAGTCATGCTCGTTCGCCGGATTCTCCCATGCCAAGAACGGGCATTCAATCTATGGGAGTTCGATCCAGAACAGCACTAGGCGTTGAGAGGGATCTTCAACACGACGTACGAAGGCGCCTGGAGGGTGCTGTTTAAGGGCGCCGACGCCCCCGCATCCGCGACAGAAGATCGCAGATTCCACTCGAAGCGTCCAGCTGACGAGGTAAGTGATTCTACCCCTTTATTGGACACTTGTTGTTAATAGTTCGACCCTAAGAGGGTTTTAATTTCCCTTTTCATTTGACAGGAATGGATGAAGAAGGCCGAGCAGCTCATCTGCCCGGCTCCCATGCCAGAAGACCCAGTGGACGCCCGTCTAGCGGGGCTGCTGTTTCCGGCACCGCACGTGGTGCCGGAGAAGAAGGCCAAGAAGGTGGCCACGGGTACTCGAAAGAGTTCCCGTTTTCAGGTGTCCGACGACTCCGAGGCGGATTCCTCCCCCGAAGATGAGGAGGAAGAAGACTCTCTCCCGGAGGAGGGAGAGAGGAAGAGGAAGGCCTCCCCAATAGGGAAGGCCGAAGGGTCCAAGAGGGGAAGAACTATTCCCTCGGACAGCTCCGCCAACACCAACGTTGGCGATGAAGAATGGCCCTCAAGGGCCAGGCCTCCGGCGAGATCGTAAGTATCCGGATCCCTGAATAATCTGCAATTTCTTTTGTGTCATATAGTGTCTTTCTAATGCCACATACTGCCCGCAGTCCGACCGATGATGATCTCCCCGCTTCATCGAGCGGGTCGTTGGCTCCGTCGGATGTGGATTCCATCCCGACTGCCTCCACCCCTCGCGCCGACGAGGACGCCGAGGTGGGATCCCGGAAAGGGACCCATCAGGAGGAGGCTCCGGAGGCGCCGCAAGGCAACCTCCCGGACTTTGCGCCGGACTCTATTCTGGAACCCGCAGTGGTTCCAGTGTCTGGCAGGCGGCCCCTTCGCAAGAAGGGCAAGACCGTGACATCGGCGGCCCCCGTCCAACCGGAGGCGCCAGACAACTTGTTGGAGGCACTCAAAGGTTGCTAAAAAATATGTCAATATGGGTTTGCAGGCTGTGCTGCTGACCTCTGCCGCACTGACTGCGGAGGTCGGTGCATTGAAGCAGGATCTCGAGCGGTCCGAGCAAGAGTTCGGCCATGCCAAGAAGCGGCTCAAGGACAAAGAAGGTGAGTAACACCACTTTAAAGATTTACCTTACAGAAAAGGATTTAGGTTGCAATAAAAATGACAAGGATAACATGGGTACTGTAGGGGCCACTAACGAGGTGGCGACCCTGAAGGTGGCTGTGTCCGCGGCCGAACGCAATGCGGCCGCAGAACGGGCAGAGCGAGAGAAGCAGGAGGCGCAGGTGGCGGAAGTGCGGCGAGAGCTCCAGGCTCTCATGGAGAAGCATGAGAGTTTGGAGCGCGACTCAAGGACTCGAGAGTCCGAGCTCGCCTCGGCTCTCGAAAGTGCCAAGTCCGCCAAGGCCGAGGCCCGTAAGGCCCTTCAGGAGGTTGAAGATGTGAAGAAGATAGCGGCGGGTAAGCCATTTTTCATGCAAAGCAAGCATGTTAATGTAAACTACCTGACAGTTACCCGAATTCAGCGCTCTCCAGGGGCGTTTGCAGATCTTCTGCGCAGTGTATCCGATGCCGCCGCATTTTACCATGGCCATGAGGGGAGCTCAACGGAGAAGGTCTTCTGGTCTCAGTACGCTGAGGCCGGCCATTCGGTGCCCCCTAGCGACCAGCTGAAGCAGCTGGTCGAGCTCCACAAGGCGGCTGAGGAGGCCATGAAGGGCCTTATAGTCCGGCTGTGGCCTGGACAGGCCATGCCTGGGAGCTACTTCGGCCTCGTGCGTTGGCTGGTGGATGCATGCCCCTGGGTGGAGGTCATCAAGCGCTCCACTTGTATTGAAGGTGCTCGTCGGGCCCTTGCCCGCACAAAGGTGCACTGGGGCAGGCTGGATGCGGAGAAGCTTCTTACTAACCCGCCGCCAGCGGGCAAGGAGTATCGTACGCCCGAAATGTACTATAAGACTATCGTGAAGGGTGCCCGCAATATTGCGGATGAGTGCCCCAGAGATGTAATTTTTGAGTAAACTCGCTATGTATTATCCTGTGCGCTGGAAACTTTGTTCATATGCGCTAAGCAACACTTGTTTAATTTAAAATATTACCTTCTGTGCGGCCGTTTATAAGATCTGAGAGATGGCAAGTCATTGGCTTCAGCCCCCAAGCCGCGAGTGCTGGGGTGTTCGGGATAAACTTGAGCACTCTTGTTCCCATTTTTGGGTCCATCGAGGGAGGCACTCAACACAACGAACAAGGCAACCGGACATATAATGCTTGAACACTCTCACTTAGCCATAGAATTCTATAATTTTAAATTTCGGCGAAGCCCCTAGTATTCGGAAGACCGAATTCGGGTCGCTATCCACGCCTTCGTCGGACATTATCCGGTACTTTGCTCGAAGCGGCATAAGTCTTTAAGGACCTGAGAAGACCTCTCGAACAGCGACCGGTCTCTCGCCTTATCATGCCAGTCAGTTTTAGCTTTCTCCACTGAGGCGCTCGCCCAACTCAACCGGGGCGCAATCCCAGTGGTTCTCCCAGTGCCACCTTAGCCGACAGAACGGAACGTAAGGCACCAAAACATGGGAGCCGGGCAAACCCAACTATTGACCCAAGACATGATTCGGAGCCGATTCATATAATGCTATAAGTTCGGGGTGCCGCACTTGTGAAAGTGTTCGCACTTATCACACCATAATGCGGGGAACATAAGCCCCTGGTGTATTCGGCCATACCAAAATATACGGGTGCAAGATGTCATTTAATGAACATATATATAAAGTAATGTAATTGCAGGCAAAAAGTGCTGCATTATTTATTCAAGGAAGTCTGCTGTGAGTGCGGAGGGATACAAATAGTGCGGTAAGCAAGGGATTGGACTAATTAAACATGTCCCCCTCCAGGGGTGGGTTGCGAACTGGTGTATATAATCAAATTTAATGCTCGTAATGGAGACCACCTGAGTGTTTCATCGCAGCTTTCTTTCTTCCCTGGCTGTTGTATCATGAGTTCGGCAGGTTCACCGCCGGACAGGGCCTCTGGTTAACGGAGTCCTGTGTATACAAAGAAGGAAAATAATAAAAAGGAGTGACACACTTGCGAGCCCCTGGTGTGGTCAAGCCGCACTTTGGGTCTATTGTGGTCGTGCCCCTCCCCCTACGCCCATGGTATCTCCAAAGCGTAATGATGTACGCGGAGGGTTGGTCTTGCTATCATGTGGGGGCTGGGGTTGGGGCCGCATTGCTACGCGTGCTCGGATCGTGCCAGGTGGTCTTGGTTGGTGTTGCTTCGGGCGCGTTTGGCTGTATCCGGCCGTTTAACGGCCGGACTCGAAAATTGCCTTAGAAGGCTGCTCTGTACTTCTGCCGCGAGAGCCGCTGTATGTTCCTCCGTTCGGAGGGAGCGTTCCGTATTTCCGTTGATCGTGATGACTCCACGGGGGCCTGGCATCTTGAGCTTGAGGTATGCATAATGCGGCACCGCATTGAACTTTGCAAACGTGGTTCGTCCGAGCAGAGCGTGATAGTCGCTACGGAACGGGACTATGTCGAAGATTAACTCCTCGCTCCGGAAATTGTCCGGGGATCCGAAGACCACTTCCAGTGTGACTGAGCCTATACAATTGGCCTAAACACCTGGTATGACGCCTTTGAAGGTCGTCTTTGTAGGTTTAATCCTTGAGGGGTCTATGCCCATCTTGCGCACTGTGTCCTGATAAAGCAGGTTCAGGCTACTTCTGCCGTCCATTAGGACTCTCGTGAGGTGAAATCCATCGACGATTGGGTCTAAAACTAATGCGGCGAATCCGCCATGGCGGATACTGGTCGGATGGTCTCTTCGATCGAAAGTGATTGGGCAAGAGGACCATGGATTAAACTTCGGGGTGACTGGCTCCATCGCATATACGTCCCATAGTGCACGCTTCCGCTCCCTCTTGGGTATATGGGTTGCGTATATCATGTTCACCGTCCACACTTGTGGGGGGAAACCCTTCTGTCCTCTACTGTTCGGCGGCCGGGTCTCTTCCTCGTCATCGCTATGCAGCCCCTTGTCATTGGTTTCGGCAATTAACTTGGCTGCCTGCTTGAATACCCAACAATCTCGGTTGGTGTGGTTAGCTGGCTTTTCGGGGGTGCCATGTATCTGACATGAGCGGTCGAGTATTCGATCCAAATTGGACGGACCCGGAGTTGTTCTTTTGAATGGCTTCTTCCGCTGACCGGGTTTAGAGCCTCGGAATCCAGCATTGACTGACGTATCCTCCTTGTCGTCGCCGTTAATACGGTGTTTATTTTTGCTTCGACGCGACCTGCATTTGTGGTCCTTAGTATCCGGACTGCCAGAATTTTTACTGAGGTTGTTGCTACGATTTAGCCAGCTATCCTCTCCTGCATAGAAGCGGGTCATTAATGATGTGAGGGCTGCCATGGATTTCGGCTTTTCCTATCCTAGGTGCCGGGCTAGCCACTCGTCGCGGATGTTATGTTTGGAGGCTGCAAGGGCCTCTGCATCCGGACAGTTGACGATTTGGTTTTTCTTTGTCAAGAACCGTGGCCAGAACTGTCTGGCCGATTCGTCTGGCTACTGAATTATGTGGCTTAGGTCATCGGCGTCTGGTGGTCGCACATATGTGCCCTAGAAGTTGTCGAGGAATGCGGCTTCCAGGTCTTCCCAACACCCAATTGACTCTGCGGGCAAGCTGTTAAGACAATGCCGAGCTGGTCCTTTAAGCTTGAGTGGGAGGTATTTGATGGCGTGGAGATCGTCACTGCGGTCCATATGAATGTGGAGGAGATAATCTTCGATCCAAACCGTGGGGTCTGTTGTGCCATCGTAGGATTCAATGTTTACGGGTTTAAACCCTTCGGGGATTTGATGATCCATTGCTTCGTCAATGAAGCATAGTGGGTGTGCGGCGCCTCTATATTGAGCAATATCACGACGTAGCTCGAGGGAGCGTTGTCTGCTATGTTCGGCCTGGCCGGAGTTGTTGTATCCGGCGCGACGGTATTCGTCATGGGTCGTTGGGCGCCCACGTGATCCATAGATGGATCTGGATTGCCTTGCTTTGTCCTCCAATATATCTCGCAAGTCCGGCGCGTTCCCTCTTGGCTTCGTACTTTTGGAGCGATGCCAGGGTACGGTCTTGGTGGAGGGCCTGGATGCCTCTCTGTCGCGACCACGGGGTGGTCGATCGGCCGTATCGTGCGCTGGTGATGAAGGTATGTATGCTTCTTCCTCTAATCGGGGGAGCAACTTGCGTTTTGGGTAACTCTTGGAGGGACGTTCGAGTTCATACTCTTCGGCCGCGAGGACCTCAGTCCATCTGTCGGCCAGCAGGTCTTGATCAGCTTGAAGCTGCTTCTGCTTTTTCTTTAGGCTATTTGCCGTGGCGATAAGCCTGCGTTTAAAACGCTCTTGTTCGACGGGATCCTTTGGTACGACGAATTCGTCGTCGTTGAGGCTTGCCTCGTCTCCGGAGGGAGGCATGTAATCATCCTCGACCTCTTCGTCTGCTGCTCTCTCGCGAGGGCCTGCTTCTGCATCCTCCTGCGCTGAGTCTTGTAGGAGGGGATTGTCTTCGGCACTATCTGGGGTATTATTATCTCCTGTGCCGGAATCTCCATTCTTGCTGTGGTGGGATTTAGAGCGGCGCCGCTGACGTCGGCGCTTGGGCTGTTTCTTTAAGGAATCTGCCTCCGCTACTTCTTCGCCGTCCCCATCTTTTGGGGTGTCCACCATGTATATATCATATGACGAGGTGGTCTTCCAGTGCCCTGTAGGCGTTGGTTCTTGTCGGTCTCCGGCATCGTCGTCCATACCATCGATGTCATCGGAGTCGTAGTCTAGCATGTCGGTTAGATCGTCGAAAGTGGCTACAAAAGTGGGAGGTGGGTGGGTTTTGAATTTCTTCGTCGTTCGCACCCCAACCATCCTGGCCATAATCCGGCCAGGGCTCTCCGGATAGCGAGAGATGCTTTAGCAGATTTAGAATGTCGCCAAAGGGTGAGTGTTGGAAGATGTCCGCGGCAGTGAACTCCATGATCGGCGCCCAATCAGATTCGATTGGCAGGGGCGCGGGAGGTTTGGAGTCTGGCAGGGAGTCCGGCACCTCAGAGTCACGAGCTTTACAAGGGACAAGTTTAGTGTTCGGCTCCATCGCCGTGGAAGGTGCAGCCCCCGAGGCGGTGTCCAGCCACCGGTCATCGATCTGCGCTATCGGCTCCGGACTAAGGGCCGGAGCGGACTCATGTGCGGCCACCAAGGCACTGTCCGGCGGCAGAGCTAAATCATGCCCATCGTGACAGAGCGACACACTCGGCTGTGGCTCGAGTCCGTCGAAGATCAAGTCCCCGTGGATGTCGGCCGTGAAGTTTAGGCTTCCGAACCTGACCTGATGGCCAGGGGCGTAGCTTTCGATCTGCTCTAGATGGCCAAGTGAATTTGCCCGCAGTGCAAAGCCGCCGAATACAAAGATCTGCCGGGGAGAAAAGTCTCACCCTGGATGGCGTTGTTGTTGACTGAAGGAGCCATCAAGCCTATTGGTGACGACACAGCGGAACTCTCAATGAAAGCACCAATGTCGGTGTCAAAACTAGTGGATCTCGGGTAGGGGGTCCCGAACTGTGTGTCTAGGCGGATGGTAATAGGAGACAAGGGACACGATGTTTTACCCAGGTTCGGGCCCTCTCGATGGTGGTAAAACCCTACGTCCTGCTTGATTAATATTTATGATATGGGTAGTACAAGAGTGGATCTACCACGAGATCAAGGAGGCTAAACCCTAGAAGCTAGCCTACGATATGATTGTTGTAATGGAGGTTATGTCCTACAGACTAAAGCCCTCCGGTTTATATAGACACCGGAGAGGGCTAGGGTTACACAGAGTCGGTTACAATGGTAAATCTCCATATCCGTATCGCCAAGCTTGCCTTCCACGCCAAGGAAAGTCCCATCCGGACACGGGACGGAGTCTTCAATCTTGTATCTTCGTGGTCTTGGAGTGCGGCGGACGATGATAGTCCGGCTGTCCGGACACCCCCTAGTCCAGGACTCCCTCACATAGTTTTTCTTCTCCTAAAAATCTGAGATAAATCAGGCAGCCCCTAGATGCATTAAGAGGTCAACTCACTAAGGATCAACTCCAGAAATTTTTCCACATGCCAAAAACATTTCATCAAACACCTGGCGTGCACTGTTTCTGTCAAAATTCAGAAAGTTCAGAAGTTCAGTGATTCAGTATGTCGTCAGTGTCGTTTCTTCAGCACCGCGGCATCAATCTCACCAGTGCTCGCGCTGGCCTCTTGCTCCCTGCTTCTCCCTCTTATCCAGTGCGCCGCACGGTCATTTGGACGGGCGCAAGCGTCGGTGGCAACGTGTCTCGCCAATGCCGGCGTCTTCTGCGGTGGCAGAACCACCCGTGGCGGCCAGCAGGGGCCAGCCCTGCCTGTCGGTGCCGTCCAGCACCGCCCAAGCCACCAGAAGCCTCCGCATGGCTGTCCTCTTACTTGTGCGTGCTGCAGCACCATCGCCATGCCCTGAGAGGCGTAGAGCGCGCCCTCTGCCGCCGACGATCCCATGAGCCGTTCCGTCGAGGGCTTGGAGTGTCGCCCAAGTCTGGCCAAGTTTAGCTATGGGATGAAGCCAATGATCCAATCCGCTGCTGCCCCGACCCCTAAACCCCCCGTTCGACCACTGCCTCGCCGTAATCACCACCAGAGTAATCTCGATCATGGCAACCGCCTCAGGCCGGCTATAAATGGAGGCCTCGAGCTCACCCTCGACCCAGAACGACTCCTCCACTCCACCAGAGCCACGCCTAGCTACTAGGGAGACCTCGGGGAGGCCTTCTTCCCCGACTCCAGCCGCCCCGATCCACTTCGGGCTCTGGAAAGATCCTCTCTAGTGAGAGCACCTCCGCCTCCCAAACCGCATCAGCAACCTCATGGTCCACTACCTAGCCTAACCCATGCCTCAGTTTGAAGGTTGCAGCTCCCTTCGGAGAGAACCATCCTCGCCCGAACCGCCGTCCGCCGGAGTGTAGGCTGTCGTCAACGTGGTGCTCGCCGACGACCAACTCCACCACCCACAGACGCGGGAGAGCACCGTGAGTCCGTAGGTACCATCCACTCCCCCTACCTCGCCGTGGATCGACGCCGGCAACCAACGCAGCCCTCGGGCGCCGGTGTGCTCTGTTTTGAAATTCAAACCTGACGGGCGGGACCCCCTCGTCAGCTTTTTCACCTTTTCGAAGCTTTTTTTGAAAACGCCTTCAGGCAAAATACGTTTTCTAACTGAGACGTTTTCTGTCTTTTTTATAAACTAACCCCTCGAAACTTTCTATTTCATTACAGATGAGTCCCTGGACTAAAACCTTTATAACTTTTAAATAGAAGATGATTTTGAATTGATTCTTTTTCTGTCATCTTTATTTTTCTGTCTAGTTTTTTATCATATTTATCTGAAAAATATTTGGACCAAGTTTTATGCACACACAGTATTTACGTTAGTATGCGATTTCTTTATACCGTAGATACCAGAGGAGGTGATGTAACCACAAACTTCGCCGAGCTAGACTCCGACTACTCCGAACCAGGCAAGCATGTTTGAACCTTTGATATGATGAGTGTCTTGCATGTTCACTTGAGTAGTTTTTCTCATGGCATGTTCATATAACCATTAGTGAATGTTATATTGCATGCAAAGCAAGCTACAAGTGAGCTTCGAAATTCGATGAGTTTATATGATGGTGAGATAACCTGATCATGTGGTGGCATGATAGGTTGCAAGCTGGTATTGTTGAAGCATGCCAGTCTTATGCCAACCGTTTAACTCCAGTTTTAACGTGGATCAAGTCATGTTTTCGTTCGTCTCCTTTTCGTGCTGCCACATGTCTTCTGCAAAGAATGCGGTCTAGTCGGTTGCAAACCTCTTTCCTCGTACACACCAAATAGAGGGGACGTGATGAGGGTTCCATGGCATGGGTGTTTCCGGTTGGGACCAAGAGGGGGGCACCCCTTAGAGCGCGCGATATAAATTTGATCCCATGCTATTCGAGGTTGTGGCCTCCCCGTCTTAAAGTTTTTCTTGAACGTTGTCTAGGGTGATCCCTGGCAACGGGATGTGGAATGGGTGTGTACTGGTTAGATGTGTTTCTTCTAAAATACCGTAAACGGAACTAGTCCTTTGTGACTACTGAAATCCGTTGGCTGTGCTTAAAGAGTACAAACTCTGCAGAGTCAAAACCATTCGAGTAACCGTATCTATTGTCAAGCACTGTGATCAACTTATCTATGTAGTGTCAGTGTCAGTCCCAACGTCCGTCTCAGTGTCAGTCTCAGTGACAATCTCCGGTGAATAAACATGAGTGTTAAACTAGGCTCAGTGTTATTCCCGTGAATGGACTAACCGGTTTATTTTATGTGCTGAGTATTTCCTTGTAATAATTTAAATTCATGAACTACTTGAATTCGAATGATGAAATATAAGCCCTTTATGTGATGTCACTCAGACGTCCGACTGTGGCACTATTGTGATTTACTTTTTGATATAAGCCCTATATGAGATGTCGCTCAGACGTCCGACTATGGAACTCTTGTATTTACTTTCGATATAAGCCTTTTATGTGATGTCGCTCAGACGTCCAACTGTGGCATTCTTGTTATTTACTTTCGATATAAGCCCTTTATGTGATGTCGCTCAGATGTCCGACTGTGGCATTCTGGTTATTTACTTTCGATATAAGCCCTTTATGAGATGTCGCTCAGACGTCCGACTGTGGCATCCTTGTTATTTACTTTCATTATAAGCCCTTTTCGAGATCGTCGGATTTTGGGTTCTGGCAGACCCTTGAGGTTCAAACACTTGGGTGCGCACGGAGATTTCGCCCTCTACCTACCTGTTCCTCGCCGGCTCGCTGAGATCTAAACTACGAAAGGAACAACACAAGAGACTCAGAGTTTATACTTGTTCAGGCCACCATTGTGGTGTAATACCCTACTCCAGTGTGTGGTGTGGTGGATTGCCTCTTGGGCTGATGATGAACAATACAAGGAATAACAGCCTCATGAGGGTCTGTTCTTGGCTGGTCCAATGAACTGCTAGGAGGAGTTCAGTCGCTCTATCTACGGGTTTCTTGGTGAGGACCCAGATGCCTCTACCCTGGGGGTGGCTAGTCCTATTTATAGGCAAAGGCCCTGGGCCTCTTCGCAAATATTAAGCGGGAAGGGCGCCAACAATTGATCATTTTGAAGGGGAACATCGGGTACACTTATCCTGACAAAAGTTGGTCCTCACCTGTCAAAGGCTCTGGTGGTGATGCCTGCTTGGGCTCCACAATGACTCCCTTCCTGCCGTTGGGCTGCTCTTGGTCTCGTTGCACCGAAATGGATGCCTTTGCTTGATGCTCTCGCTTGCGCTTGCTCCCTTTGCACCAAAGAGGAAAGGAGGACACTGCGCAGGCTGGCGCCCGACTGGCGCCCTTGGTCATCATGGCTTGCGTCATGGGCACCTCGTGAGGTACCCGCCATGAACTCTCCGCCTCCTCGTGTGCCATCCTGATGAGGCCGTGCCTAAGGAAGCTCCTTGTCGTCCGCCCCGCGAGGCATGGCCCCTCACGAGGGTCTTGAGCTTGTGTTGATGAAGATGGGATGTGCTGGGCCCCCTTTTGAGCCACGCCGCAGGCCGCGGGCAGGCAAGTCTGGGTACCCCCGTTCCCAGAATGCCAACAGTAGCCCCCGGGCCCAAGGCGCGCCCGGACTTGGACGAGCAGAGAGGCGAAAGGGCAAGTGCGAAGCGACGCGGGCCCTAACAGCCTGCGGCCTTGGGCGCCGCATGGCGGTTGATTGGACGTGGGCATCTCCGCTTCCCCACGACGCCTCCTCAACCGCACGGATTCGACAAGTCCCTGCATGCAAACCGGGTCATGATTACCTGCGATCGTGGAGGTCGACGGTTGGCCTTCGCCGACTATAAGTATGGAACGGTGCGTGCCTTCCAGTCTATCTCTTCTTGCTTCTCCTTCTTCCTGGTCCTTGCTCCGTCTTGCTGCAATGGCTCTGATCCGCCGGTTCCCTGCGGCAGAGAAGGGAAAGGCTCCCCGAGAGGATCCTGTCCCGCTTCCGCCGAAGAAACGGCTAGCCCTCTGCCATCGGGGTGAGGGCGCCCGCCAGGAAGTGTCGAGGCCCTGCTGTGAGCGGCCACCACCAGGGTTCCCACTTCCCTTGTATGCCCAGATCAAGGGATCTGAAGGAGTCGACGCCGAACGCCACGGGCGGCACCGCCGTCGGCGCCGGCGGGTCACGAAGGTGTGCGTCTTTCCCCCTGGAGTCGACGCCGAAGGCTCCTCCCGAGAGTTCGTGCTTCACGCCACCACGCCTCCTCAGTCTTGGATTCGTCTTCCTCCTTTCTTCGCCTCCATCATACCGTAGGGGAAACTCCTGGGGCTCTAGCTGCAGCACGCCGGCTGTAGCACCCTCGCGACCGGGGCAGAGGTCGCGGTCGTTGCCCCGGGTGAGGTCTTCATGACTCGAGGCTGGGGAGAGATCGCCCGGGTCTGCAGGACAAGGGGCGCCCTCGCGATCCACCTAGAGTACGACGGTGCTTCGGTGATGCTCTTCAAGGTCTTCGATGCGGAGGGTCGCCGGCTGGAGTGCTGCCCCGGGAGAGGCGGTCGAGACCCTACTGCGGCGAGGCAGCGGCCGGCCAGCCGCTCCCTTGGAAGCTCCTCAGGCGATGGAGGCGCGGGAGGATCCGGCGACTCCGCCGAGCTCTTCGTGACTCCGGAGACGAGCGACGACAGCTACGAGCCCCCGAGCCTGCGCCACTCCCGAGGCAGGACGGGCTCGTCAGGCCGTCGCCGCCCCTGACCTGGATGGGGTTGGCGCCGGTGCTCGGCGGCCCACTGTTGATGATGGCGTCTTTTGCAGGGGCGATCGTAGTTAGCATTCCTTAGGATATGTTCCCTGCGAGGAATCAAAAACGCGCCTCGTGGGGGCTTGTCAGGTGTTTGCAACTCCGTTTGTCAATATGATCCTCATCGAGCAGTGCGAGATGCTTATTCCGTCTTATCTTAGTTTCTTCCTTTCGGACCTCGTGAGGGCTTGATGCTCTGCGCCGACAGGTCCCAGTCCCAAGGCGGCTTCAGCCGTCGCTAGTATGGCAGGTCGCGATGCCGTGGTCAAGGCCAGGAGGTGAGCGGCCCGAGGTCCGGTAAGAGCCCCTGAGTCGCGATGCTCAGGAGGTCCCCCTTAGCGCTCAAGTAGCCATCATTCGGTGAGAAATGAGAGCGACGTTGCTAACACGGGATTGCATTAGGTGCGGGGATGGTGCTGCAATAGCTAGTGTTTCCCGAGAGTGACTTATCTCAAGAATCAGGGACCGCTCCCTGGTGTATCGCCGGGTCCATGCATCGGCATGTGAGGGGTTGCTTGGCGAGGTCCTCGCGTGCCTCTCCCCTCTCGCCTTCCCTCCCCTTTCTGCTCTACGTCCTCTGGTCCCGGCCCTTGAGCGAGTCTCAGCCGTTGCTGGTATGCCAGGTCGCGATGCCATGGACAAGGCCAGACGGTGAGAGCTGGAGAGCCAGTAGGAGCCCTGAGTCACGATGCTCAGGTACCCCCCCCCCTTTAATGTGCAAGCGGTTTGCGCGGATGAGAGTGAAGAAGACACTGCGAGGGCCTCGCCTAACGCTGTTCCTTGAAGAAATCCTGCAGGCTCATCACAGAAAGAACAAGAGTTCGCCATGACAATCGACAGTCAGCCGTTAGTTGCTTTGGAGAGGCGACGAGGCACTAAAGGCCTGGCGAGGTGTATTGGGGCACCCGTGAGCCGGCGCGGGACTCACGGGGCCCTACCCCAATGCGGGTTGCGCCTGGCACTGGGCCTTATCTCGGGATGTGTTCCTGCTAATTTGGTTAGATGTTGAAACTCTACGTCCTCGGGTCCCGGCCCTCGAGCTAGTCTCTGCCGTCGCTGGTATGCCAGGTCGCGATGCCGTGGACAAGACCAGAGGGTGAGGGCTGGAGAGCCGGTAGGAGCCCTGAGTCGCGATGCTCAGGTAACCCCCCTTTAACGTGCAAGCTTTTGACATCCAGGAAGAAAAGGTGCCACGGAGAGGCACCAAATAACAAGCATGATGGGTCGAAAGCATGGCCCTAAGATAAATGCAAGTTGGGTACACGCCGCTGAGTCTCACCCGAGCGACTTGGGGATAATGCAGCCCGAGGGGCGCCCCCAACAAAGTAAGCTAAGAACACGAGCAAAAGGGATACACGCCGCAGGGACGGACCCACGCGGCCTGGGAATGATGCAGCCCTGAGGGCGCTTGAGGGAGTCCTGGACTAGGGGGTGTCCGGACAGCTGGACTATCATTATCCGCCGGACTCCAAGACTATGAAGATACAAGATTGAAGACTCCGGCTCATGTCCGGATGGTACTTTCCTTGGCGTCGAAGGCAAGCTTGGCAATACGGATATGTAGATCTCCTACCATTGTAACCGACTCTGTGTAACCCTAGCCATCTCCGGTGTCTATATAAACCGGAGGGCTTTAGTCCGTAGGACAACATACATTACAACAATCATACCATAGGCTAGCTTCTAGGGTTTAGCCTCCTTGATCTCGTGGTAGATCTACTCTTGTACTACCCATATCATCAATATTAATCAAGCAGGACGTAGGGTTTTACCTCCATCGAGAGGGCCCGAACCTGGGTAAAACATCGTGTCCCTTGTCTCCTGTTACCATCCACCTAGACGCACAGTTCGGGACCCCCTACCCGAGATCCGCCGGTTTTGACACCGACATTGGTGCTTTCATTGAGAGTTCCTCTGTGTCGTCACCGATAGGCTTGATGGCATCTTCAACCAGCAACGCTGTCCAGGGTGAGACTTTTCTCCCCGGACAGATCTTCGTATTCGGCGGCTTCTCCCTGCAGGCCAATTCACTTGGCCATCTGGAGCAGATCGAAAGCTACGCCCCTGGCCGTCAGGTCAGATTTGGAAGCTTAAACTTCATGGCCGATGTCCGCGGAGACTTGATCTTCGACGGACTCAAGCCACAGCCGAGCGCGCTGCACTGTGACGATGGGCATGATCTAACTCTGCCGCCGAACAGCGCCTTGGTGGCCGCACACGGATCTGCTTCGGCCATTAGCCCAGAGCCGATCGCCCAGATCGAGGGCTGGTGGATGGACGCCGCCCTGGGGGCTTCAACATCCACGGCGATGGAGCCGAACACCAATCTTGTCCCCCGCAAAACTCGCGATTCCGAGGCGCCGGACTCCTTGCCGGACTCCGAACCTCCCACGCCCCTACCAATCGATCTGGATTGGGCGCCGGTTATGGAATTCACCGCCGCGGACATCTTGAATTCACTAAAGCATCTCTTGTTATCAGGAGAGTCCTGGCCGGACTATGGCCAGGAGGGCTGGGGTACGGACGATGAAGAAATTCAGAGCCCACCCACCACCCACTTTGTAGCCACTGTCGATGATCTAACCGACATGCTAGACTACGACTCCGACGACATCGACGCTATGGACGACGATGCTGGAGACGAACAGGAACCAGCGCCTACAGGGCACTGGAAGACCACCTCGTCATACGACATATATATGGTGGACACCCCAAAAGACGGGGATGGCGAAGAAGCAGCGGAGGCAGACTCTTTAAAGAAGCAGCCCAAACGCCAGCGTCAGCGGCGCCGCTCTAAATCCCGCCACATCAAGAATGGAGATTCCGGCACAGGAGATAATAACACTCCAGAGAGCACCAAAGACAATCCCCTCCAGCAAGACTCAGCGCAGGAGGACGCAGAAGCAAGCCCCCACGAGAGGGCGGGAGACGAAGGGGTTGAGGATGATAACTATATGCCTCCCTCCAAAGACGAAGCAAGCCTCAACGATGACGAATTCGTCGTACCTGAGGATCCCGTCGAACAAGAGCGCTTCAAGCGCAGGCTTATCACCACAGCAAACAGCCTAAAGAAAAAGCAGCAACAGCTCCAAGCTGATCAAGACCTGCTGGCCGATCGATGGACCGAGGTCCTCGCGGCCGAAGAGTATAAACTTGAACGTCCCTCCAAAAGTTACCCAAGACGCAAGCTGCTCCCCCGATTAGAGGAGGAAGCATACATACCTCCATCACCAGCGCACGATATGGCTGACCGACCACCCCGTGGTCATGACAAAGAGGCATCCAGGCCCCCGGCCAAGACCGTACCCCGGCATCGCTCCAAAAGTACGAAGCCGAGAGGAAACGCGTCGGACTTGCGAGACATATTGGAGGACAAAGCAAGGCAATCCAGATCCATCTATGGATCACGTGGGCACCCTACGACCCACGACAAATACCGTCGCGCCGGATACAATAACCCCGGCCGGGCCGAGCACAGCAGACAGCGCTCTCTCGAGCTGCGTCGCGATATTGCTCAATACAGAGGCGCCGCACACCCTCTATGCTTCACTGACGAAGTAATGGATCATCAGATCCCCGAAGGGTTTAAACCCGTAAACATCGAATCCTACGATGGCACAACAGACCTCGCGGAGTGGATCGAAGACTATCTTCTCCACATCCATATGGCCCGCGGTGACAATCTCCATGCCATCAAGTACCTCCCACTCAAGCTTAAAGGACCAGCTCGGCATTGGCTTAACAGCCTGCCCGTAGAGTCAATTGGGTGCTGGGAGGACCTGGAAGCCTCATTCCTCGACAACTTGCAGGGCTCGTATGTGCGACCACCAGACGCCGATGACCTAAGCCACATTATTCAGCAGCCAGACGAATCGGCCAGACAATTCTGGACACGGTTCTTGACAAAGAAAAACCAAATCGTCGACTGTCCGGATGCAGAGGCCCTTGCAGCCTTCAAACATAACATCCGGGATGAATGGCTAGCCCGGCACCTGGGGCAGGAAAAGCCCAAATCCATGGCAGCCCTCACATCGCTAATGACCCGCTTCTGCGCGGGAGAGGACAGCTGGCTAGCCCGCAGCAACAATCTCCGTAAAAATTCTAGCAGTCCGGATACTAAGGACAACAACGGCAGGTCACGTCGAAACAAAAACAAGCGCCGCATTAACGGCGACGATAAGGAGGATACGGCAGTTAATGCCGGATTCCGAGGCTCTAAACCCGGTCAGCGGAAGAAGCCATTCAAAAGAACAACTCCGGGTCCGTCCAATCTGGACCGAATACTCGACCGCTTATGCCAGATACATGGCACCTCTGAAAAGCCAGCTAACCACACCAATAGAGATTGCTGGGTGTTCAAGCAGGCCGGCAAGTTAATTGCCGAAAACAATGACAAGGGGCTAAATAGAGACGACGAGGAAGAGACCCGACCGCCGAACAACAGAGGACAGAAGGGATTTCCCCCACAAGTGCGGATGGTGAATATGATATACGCGACCCACATACCCAAGAGGGAGAGGAAACGCGCACTACGGGACGTCTATGTGATGGAGCCAGTCGCCCCAAAGTTCAACCCATGGTCCTCTTGTCCGATCACTTTCGATCGAAGAGACCATCCGACCAGCATACGCCATGGCGGATTCGCCGCATTGGTTTTAGACCCAATCGTGGATGGGTTCCACCTCACAAGAGTCCTGATGGACGGCGGTAGCAGCCTGAACCTGCTTTATCAGGATACAGTGCACAAAATGGGCATAGACCCATCAAGGATTAAACCCACAAAGACAACCTTTAAAGGTGTCATACCAGGAGTGGAAGCCAACTGTACAGGCTCAGTCACACTGGAAGTGGTCTTCGGATCCCCGGATAATTTCCGGAGCGAAGAGTGAATCTTCGACATAGTCCCGTTTCGCAGCGGCTATCATGCCCTGCTCGGACGAACCGCGTTTGCAAAATTCAACGCGGTGCCGCATTATGCATACCTAAAGCTCAAGATGCCGGGCCCTCGTGGAGTCATCACGGTCAATGGGACGGAACGCTCCCTCCGAACGGAGGAACATACAGCGGCTCTCGCGGCAGAAGTACAGAACAGCCTCTTAAGGCAATTCTCGAGTCCGGCCATTAAAAGGCCGGATACAGCAAAGCGCGCCCGGAGCAATGCCAACCAAGACCACCTAGCGCGATCAGAGCACGCGTAGCAATGTGGCCCCAACCATCGCCCGCGCATGATCGCAAGAACAACACTACGCGTACATCATTATGCTTTGGAGATACCATGGCCACAGGGGAGGGGGCACGATCGCAATGGACCTAGAGTGCGGTTCGACTACACTGGGGGCTCGCAAGTGTGCCCCCCTTTTTTATTTTATTTTCCTTCTTTTATGTACGCAGGACTCTGTTAACCAGAAGACCTGTCCGGCAGCGAATCTGCCGAACTCATGATGCAATAGTCAGGGACTAAAGAAGGCTGCGACGAACACTCAGGTGGTCTCAATTACGAGCATTAAATTCGATTACATACACCAAGTCTGCAGCTCACCCCTGGAGGGGGACATGTTTATTTAGTCCAAATCCCTTGCTCACCGCACTATTTGTATCAGTCCGCTCTACTAGCAGACTTTCTTTCATAAATAATGCAGCACCTTATTGATCGCAATTGCATTATCTTTTATATATATGTTTATTACATGACATCTTGCACCCGTATATTTTGGTACGGCCGAATACACCAGGGGCTTCTGTTCCCCACTCTATGGTGTGATAAGTCCGAACACTTTCACAAGTGCGGCACCCCGAACTTATAGCATTATATTAATTGGCTCCGAATCATGTCTTGGGTCAATAGTTGGGTTTGCCCGGCTCCCATGTTTTGGTACCTTACGTTTTGTTCCGTCGGCTAAGGTAGCACTGGGAGAACCACTGTGATTGCGCCCCGGTTGAGCCGGGCGAGCGCCTCAGTGGAGAAAGCTAAAACTGACTGGCATGATAAGGCGACAGACCGGTCGCTGTTCGAGAGGTTTTTTCGGGTCCTTAAAGACTCATGCCGCTTCGAGCGAAGTTCCGGACAATGTCCGAAGAAGGCTTGGATAGCGCCCCGGATTCGGTCTTCCGAATACCAGGGGCTTCGTCGAAATTTAAAATTATAGAATTCTATGGCTAAGTGAGAGTGTTCAAGCATTATAAGTCCGGTTGCCTTGTTCGTTGTGTTGAGCGCCTCCCTCGATGGACCCAACAATGGGAACAAGAGTGCTCATGTTTATCCCGAACACCCCAGCACTCGCGGCTTGGGGGATGAAGCCAACGACTTTCCATCTCTCAGATTTTATAAACGGCCGCACAGAAGATAATATTTTAAATTAAACAAGTGTTGCTCATGGAGCATATGAACGAAGTTTTCAGCGCACAGGATAAATATACAGCGAGTTCACTCAAAGATTACATTTCGAGAGCACTCATCTGCAATATCGCAGGCTCCCTTCAGGAAAATTCTATAATACTTCTCCGGCGTGCGATACTCCTTGCCCGGCGGCGGTGGGTCCGTGAGAAGCTTCTTCGCATCCAACTTGCCCCATTGCACCTTTATGCGGGCAAGAGCCCGGCGAGCGCCTTCAATACAGGCGGAGCGCTTGACGACCTCCACCCAGGGGCTTGCATCCACCAGCCGCCGCACGAGGCCAAAGTAGCTCCCTGGCATGGCCTGTCCAGGCCACAGCCGGACTACGAGGCCCTTCATGGCCTCCTCAGCTACCTTTTGGAGTTCGACCAGCTGCTTCAGCTGGTCGCTTGGAGGCACCGGATGGCCGGAATCAGCGTACTGAGACCAGAAGACCTTCTCCGTCGAGCTCCCCTCCTTGCCACGATAGAATGCGGCGGCATCAGACGCACTACGCGGCAGATCTGCAAACGCCCCTGGAGAGCTCCGAATGCGGGTAAGTGTCAGGTAGTTCACATTAACATGCATGCTTTGCATGAAAAATGCCTTACCCGCCGCTATCTTCTTTATGTCCTCAACCTCCTGAAGGGCCTTACGGGCCTCGGCCTTGGCGGACTTGGCACTTTCGAGAGCCGAGGCAAGCTCGGACTCTCGAGTCTTGGAGTCATGCTCCAAACTCTCATGCTTTTCCATGAGAGCCTGGAGCTCTTGCCGAACTTCCGCCACCCGTGCCTCCTGCTTTTCTCGCTCAGCCCGTTCCGTGGCCGCATTGCGTTCGGCCACGGACACAGCATCCTTCAGGGCTGCCACCTCATTAGTGGCCCCTGCAATACACATATTATCCTTGTTAATTTTATTTGCAACCAAAATCGTTTTCGGTAAGGTACTTATTCAAAGAGGTGTTACCCACCTTCTTTTTCCTCGAGCTGCTTCTTTGCATGGCCGAGCTCTTGCTCGGACCGCTCGAGATCCTTCTTCAGCACGTCAACCTCCGCCGTTAGTGCGGCAGAGGTCAGCAGCGTATTGACATATTTTAGTCAACCCTGCGTATATCTTGTTAGATCCTTAGTCCGGCTTTTCTTTTCGAACACCGAACTAAGCATCAGGGGCTACTGTCTATGCGGTATTACATTACATAATTTTAACTTCTTACCTCAAAGCCTGTTAGAAGGCTGCTGCAGGCTTCGGTCAGCCCGCTCTTACTGAGCTGAACCTTCTCAATCACCGCACTCATGATAGTGCGGTGTTCTTCCTCGATGGAAGCGCCTTTAAGCGCCTCCAACAGGTTATCTGGCGCCTCCGGTTGGACGGAGGCCGCCGGCGTCACGGTCCTGCCCTTCTTTCGAAGGGGCCGCTTGCCGGACTCTGGAACCACTGTGGGTTCCGATCTAGAGTCCGGCACGAAGTCCGAGAGGCTGCCTGACGGCGTCTCCGGAGCCTCCTCCTGATGGGTCCCTCTCTGGGATCCCACCTCGGCGTCTTCGTCGGCGCGTGGGGTGGAGGCAGTCGGGATGGAATTCACATCTGACGAGGCCAATGACCCGCTCGATGAGTCGGGGAGATCGTCATTGGCCGGACTACGGGCAGAATGCAGCGTTAGAAGGATACTACGCGACATAAAAGAAATTACACATCAAGGATCCGGATACTTACGATCTTGCCGGACGCCTGGCCCTTGGAGGCCACTCATCCTCGCCAATGCTGATGTTGGCGAAACTGTCCGGGGGGGTAGTTCTCCCCCTCTTGGACCCTTCGGCCTCCCCGATTGGGGAAGCCTTCCTTTTCTTCTCTCCCTCCTCCGGGAGAGAATACTCCTCCTCCTCGTCTTCGGGGGAGGAGTCCTCGTCGTCATCAAACGCCTGATTGCGGGAGCTCTTTCGAGTCCCCGCGGCCACCTACTTGGCCTTCTTCTCCGGCACCACGTGCGGTGCTGGAACCAGCAGCCCTGTTAAGCGGGCGTCCACTGGGTCTTCTGGCATGGGAGCCGGGCTGATAAGCAGCTTGGCCTTCTCCATCCATTCCTGTCAAAGGAAGAGGCAGAATGAAACCTCACTAGAGTCAATCTAATTACCACAAGTGTCCCGTAATGGGGTTGAATCACTTACCTCGTCAGTCGGAGACTGCGAGCTGAATCCGCGATCTTCGGTCGCGGACGCGGGGGCTTCGGCGCCCTTGAACAGCACCCTCCAGGCGCCTTCGTATGTTGTATCGAAGAGCCCGCTTAGCGCCTGGTGCTGTTCCGGATTGAACTCCCACAAATTAAATGCCCGTTCTTGGCATGGGAGTATCCGCCGGATGAGCATGACTTGGACCACGTCGACGAGCCTGAGCCTATTGCTCACCATCTTCTTGATGCATGCTCGGAGTCCCGTCACCTCCACCGGATTTCCCCACTGCAAGCGCTTCTCTTTCCAGGAGGTCAGCTGCGTGGGAGTGCCAGATCTAAACTCGGGGGCCGCCGCCCAAGTGGGTTTGCGCGGCTCGGTGATGTAGAACCACCCCGATTGCCACCCCTTGACGGAGTCCACGAAGGTCCCTTCGAGCCAAGGGACGTTGGGCAATTTGCCCAACATGGCGCCTCCGCATTCCACTTGCGTGCCCTTCACAACCTTCGGCTTGACGTTGAAGGTCTTGAGCCACAGGCCGAAGTGGGGCTGGATGCAGAGGAAGGCCTCGCACACGACGATAAATGCCGAGATGTTGAGGATGAAGTTCGGCGCCAGATCGTGGAAATCCAGGCCGTAGTAAAACATGAGCCCCCGGACAAATGGATGGAGCGGAAAGCCCAGTCCGTGGAGGAAGTGGGGGAGGAAGACGACCCTCTCATGAGGCCCAGGGGTAGGGATGAGCTGCCCCTCGTCGGGCAGCCGATGCGCGATATCGCCGGAAAGGTATCCGACGCTGCGCAGCTTGGTGATGTCCTCCTCCTTAGCGGTGGAGGCCAACCATTTACCTCCCACTCCGGACATACTCGGAGAAGGTCGAGGCGAGATGCGCGAGCTCGGGCGTTGGTGCTTGAGTTTGCGGGGATGGATAAGCAAAGGAGGAAGAAGGCGTAGGTGAGAAGGTGAATCCTTATCCCTTATATATAGGCGGACAAAACTATGCGTCCCCCACCGGCCTGGTAAAACTCGCTTATCTCCCAAGCGCCACCATCAATGGCGGGGTTGGGTTACCCACGCACGTATTGATGAGAATCCCGGAATAAGGGGAACACGATCTCTGCTTCGACAAGACGTGCCAAGGAAACCGCTTTGCTAAACGTGCTGAGGTGGTATAGTAAAAAACGATTCAAACAAAGGTTTGGTAGCGGTGTGATGTCACGCCGCATAATGCGTCAGCAGATTGAACTAAGTGTACATTTTATTCTCTCTACGGTGGAATGTGGAAATTATTTTGCAGAGCCGGACACTATCCTGGTGTTCATGATCTTCTCTGGATTATTCAAGGAAGGAACCCGCCTTGCAATGCCGAACATTATGCGCGCCGGACTTATCGTCATTGAAGACTGGTTCAGGGGCTACTGAGGGAGTCCTGGACTAGGGGGTGTCCGGACAGCCGGACTATCATTATCCGCCGGACTCCAAGACTATGAAGATACAAGATTGAAGACTCCGGCTCGTGTCCGGATGGTACTTTCCTTGGCGTGGAAGGCAAGCTTGGCAATACGGATATGTAGATCTCCTACCATTGTAACCGACTCTGTGTAACCCTAGCCATCTCTGGTGTCTATATAAACCGGAGGGCTTTAGTCCGTAGGACAACATACATTACAACAATCATACCATAGGCTAGCTTCTAGGGTCTAGCCTCCTTGATCTCGTGGTAGATCTACTCTTGTACTACCCATATCATCAATATTAATCAAGCAGGACGTAGGGTTTTACCTACATCGAGAGGGCCCGAACCTGGGTAAAACATCATGTCCCTTGTCTCCTGTTACCATCCGCCTAGACGCACAGTTCGGGACCCCCTACCCAAGATCCGCCGGTTTTGACACCGACAGCGCTCCCAGCTGGAAATGAAACTTGAAAGATGTCACCTGATGATGTTGAAGACGAAGGGGTGTTCGTGTAGCAGACTCGGTGGGCTGCGGGCGTCGATCCTCACGAGCCCCCAGGCCCTGGGGCCTCGGGAGGCTCCGGAGGCGCTGGTGGCTCCTCGCAGACCATCTCTATCTCCGCCAAGGCTGCGGAACGCCTGACCTCTTGAGCCTCCAGGATGCCCCTCATGAGGCGCTGGTATGTGGCAGCCGCGTTCGGCAAGCCGTAAGGCATGCGAACGTATCTGTGGGGTGGACCTTCGCAGCGCCCCACTTGCGAGGGCTAGAAGCGCTCCTAAGAGGCGGCTTGGTTGAGCCCTGGTATGTCGATGCAGACGCGCATCCCACCATCCTCGCCTGGATGGGGGGGCCACAGCGGGTAAGCGGCGGCTGCCTCTCATGACTCGTGACTCCTGTAGCTCCTGAATGCCCTTGGTGACGAACTCCTGAGGGTTTGGCCCTCCTTGCCTTGCTCCTTCTCGAGGGAAACCTGCTTCGAAACACGCCTCCAAGTGATGCCCAAGCGCCTCCCTCATGACCTTGGCGAGGTCGGCGGCCCTCCAGGGGAGAGCCCCCGAGCCCTGCCTGAGGAGGGCGCCGGGGGCGCTTCCCTATGCGATGGAAGGAGGTTCCCCCTGGGCAGGCGCGGGCCCTGAGGGGCCTGCCTCCTGAGGGGCTGGGCCAGACGATGTCTTCTTCTTCTTAGGGGCGGCCTCGGGAAGCCTCCTACTTCCGCGATGCGGGTCTTCTAGTGATGCGTCCTGAAAGGCTCGTTCCAGGGAGCACACCGCGTATTTCTCTTCGCAGGGCACCGTGATGACTCCGCCACTTCCTAGCATCTTGAGGACGTTGTAGCCATGGTGGGTCACGGCCATGAACTTGGCAAGCGCTGGGTACCCGAGGATGGCGTTGTATGGCAGGCGAATGTGGGCGACGTCGAAGTCAATGAGCTCGGTGTGGTAGTTGTCGCGTGCCCCAAAGGTGACAGGGAGGCGGACCTGCCCAATCGGGACCGTGGAGCCGTCGGTGACTCGGAGAAAGGCTTGGTTGGCTGAAGCTGATTATAGGGCACTTGCAGATTGTTGAATGTTTCCACGGACAAGACGTTGAGCCCTGCCCCGCCATCGATGAGGGTCCTGGTGACTAGCACATTGCTGATGATTGGGGAACAAAGCATCGGGAGGACTCCGGTTGTGGCCGCGCACTTGAGCTGATCCGCTGAGCTGAACGTGATGGTGCACGCCGACCACCTGAGAGGGCGCGTGGCCTCGAGCTTGGGGAGGACTGCATTTACTTCGCGGGCGAACTGCTTGAAGATGCGTTGAAAGGATGGGGCTTGAGCTCCGCCCAGGATGTAGGCGATCACACGTGGTTCCTGAAATCCCCCAGCCCCGTCGTCCTGATGACGGTCCTCATTTCTCCTTGGCTGCAGCGGCAGTGGCGGGAGGCCTGCGTTGCCTTGCGGGCGATCCTCACGAGGCTGATCCCTCCAGGCTCCCTCGCGAGGCGGGTCCTGCCAGCGATCCACGCGAGGCTGGTCGCGCCACCCTTGGCGAGGGCCGCGATCTTCCCAGCGTCATGCGTTCCTTCCTCCTCGTCAGCCGTAGCCCCGGTCGCTGCGGTCGGGACGCCGGCCGACCCTTCCTTCATGCACGGCTCGGAGCTCTTGGCATTCAATGGTGTTGTGGGTGTGGAGGTCGTGGTACACGTAGTACTGACTGCCCTTGGAAGATTTGGGCTGATCTCTGCCCCGCTTGGTGTATGGTTCTGCCGCGAGCATGGCAGCCCCCTTGCGCTTCACGTCCTTGGCCTTGGGCTTCTTCTCTTCTGGGTCTGCGGCAGGCAGCTCGAGGTGGGAGAGACGCCCTTCCTCAGCCCTGGCGCACTTGGTCGCCAAGTTGAACAGCTCCAAGGAGGTGCACAGGTCTTCATGCATCTCCAGCTCCTCCTTTATCTTGACATCGCGCACGCCGTCGGAGAAGACTGAGATGATGGCCTCCTCAGTCACCTTGGGAATCTTGAGGCGCGCGTTGTTGAAGCGCTGGATGTAATTCTGCAGCATTTCCCCTGGTTGCTGCTTGATACGGCGCATGTCGCTCACGGCGGGTGGCCGGTCGCGAGTACCCTGGAAGTTGGCGATGAAGCGGGTGCGCATCTCGTCCCAGGAGGAGATCGTGCCTAGAGCCAGGTTCAGGAGCCAGGTGCGGGCCCCGTCCTTGAGCGCCATGGGACACCAGATCGCCATGACCTTCTCATCTTCGTTGGCAGCCTCGATACCCAGCTCGTTGAGCTGGAGGAACTCTGCAGGGTCAGTCGTACCGTCGTAGCGAGGAGGCAGGTCTGGCTTGAACTTGCCGGGCCACGCGACACTGTGCAGCTCGGCGGTGAAGGCGCGGCAACCCGCTGTGGCCCTGGGAGGCCTTGGGTGACAAAGAGCATGGTCTTGCGGGTCCCCATGCGCTGCAGGTGGGAGCAGCGCGGGGTCTTGACGTGCTGGAGCAGGAGCGTGTTCGCGACGAGCCGGAGCAGGGAGCGCTCGGGCAGCTTCCCGAGGGCGAGGGACTTCTTTGCAGCTCTGCTCTTGCCGCGCTGGCGCCTGACGGAGCGGGTTCCGTCCAGGGGCCACGCGCCTTGGGGCCAGGGCGCCTTCTTGAGGGGGAGGCGGCTGAAGTGCCCCCAGAGCTTCATTGCCCGCGCAGGGCGGGGCGTGGTGCAGCGAGAAGGACGACGCGGGGGAGCCCCCTGCGGCACGAACGAGCTCGGCGACTCGGTCGAGCCATTCTTCGTCGACGTCGTCGACTGGGCGGTAGCGCAGGAGCTCGTTTGCCGCGATGAGCGCAGCTCGAGCCTCCATGGCCGCGCGGGGCGCACGGGACGAAGAACCAGCTGGGGTGAGCGAGGGTGTAGCAGTGCGGCCGTCTCGCCTCATGGATGGATGCTGGGACGATGCTTGCTGCTCGTTCCCCGCCGGGCCGGTCGTGGCATTGACGGCAGGCGATGGGGAACGGCGGGGGTGGCCGCCAACGGGGGCCGTCTGGGCGACGCGGGAAGCGAGAGCGGCTCGGCGCTCGGCGCGGGCCCGACGAGCGTCAGACATGGATGCGATGGTCGGAGAAGAACAGGGTGACAGAAGACAAATTCCGGCGCACCCCTACCTGGCGCGCCAAATGTCGGATTTCGGGTTCCGGAAGACCCTTGAGGTTCGAACATTGGGGTGCGCGCAGAGATTTCGCCCTCTACCTACCTGTTCCTCGCCGGCCCGCTGAGATCTAAACTACGGAGAGAACAACACAAGAGACTCAGAGTTTTTACTGGTTCAGGCCACCATTGTGGTGTAATACCCTACTCTAGTGTGTGGTGTGGTGGATTGCCTCTTGGGCTGATGATGAACAATACAAGGAAGAACAGCCTCACGAGGGTCTGTTCTTGGCTGGTGCGATGAACTACTAGGAGGAGTTCAGTCGCTCTATCTAAGGGTTTCTTGGTGAGGACCCAGATGCCTCTACCCTGGGGGTGGCTAGTCCTATTTATAGGCAAAGGCCCTGGGCCTCTTCCCAAATATTAAGCGGGAAGGGCGCCAACAATTGGCCATTTTGAAGGGGAACATCGGGTACACTTATCCTGACTAAAGTCGGTCCTCGCCTGTCAAAGGCTCTGCTGGTGACGCCTGCTTGGGCTCCACAATGACTTCCTTCCTGCCGTTGGGCTTGTCTTGGTCTCGTTGCACCGAAATGGATACCTTTGCTTGATGCTCTCGCCTGCGCTTGCTCCCTTTGCACCAAAGAAGAAAGGAGGACACTGCGCGGGCTGGCGCTCGACTGGCGCCCTTGGTCGTCATGGCTTGCGTCATGGGCACCTCGCGAGGTACCCCGCCTTGAACTCTCCACCTCCTCGTGAGCCAGCCTGAAGAGGCCGTGCCTGAGGAAGCTCCTTGTCGTCCGCCCCGCGAGGCTTGGCCCCTCGCGAGGGTCTTGAGCTTGTGTTGATGAAGATGGGCCGTGCTGCGCCCCCTTTTGAGCCACTCCGCGAGCCGCAGGCAGGCAAGTCTGGGGACCCCCGTTCCCATAACGCCGACAGAGATATCGCCTAGACGTCCGACTGAGGCATGTTCTGTCTTTTACTTTCAATATAAGCCCTTTATGTCGTGTCACCCTTACGCCCGACTGCGGCATGTTAATTTATTTTTACCTTTCGAGGCGTCGCTTCAGACACCTGATCGGTCTTCAGCTATTTTATTGGGATTTAGGGAGGACTACCGCCCGACTTCCTTTACATTTTACATGCAGTGCAAATTTATTATCTGAGTGTGCACTACTAATATGCTCATGTGCATCATGCTTGCATTTGTTATATCTTATGTCCAAACTATCTTGCGAGTACATTCAAAGTACTCACCTGGCTTGTTGATTTGGCCAGATGTTGACGAAGGCAATCTTATGGATGAAGGGTACGATAGCGAGTCCGACACCTAGAGGAGTCCTAGTCAGTCCCGTGCGATCCTGGAATTGGTCACTTGTATCATAGACGCTTCCGCTACCCGAATAAAATCATCGACCCTCACTCTAGCGCTCGATGAGCTGTAAGATTAGGAGTCATGTCACCCACTTCACTGTGACATATACACCACCACTTTTATTGCGAGTCAGTAGTTATGCCACCCTACCCTTGTGTCATATACGCCTTTATGTATAATATTGGGGTGCTTGTAATAAATTGTTGAGCAGCCTCAGCTCAACCTTGTATAATATTTGGTACTTCTAGATTTCTGTATCAAGGATTTGTCTACCAGTAAGGAAGATTTTCCTATACTGGTCTTATATAAAGGACGGTTTCTCAATAAATGTTTTATTGGAAAACCGGTCCTCACATCAAGTGTGAGTACGCGCTTTTCCGAACACCCCACATTACATGCGTGGGGGCTGAAGCCAACGACTACAAACTTTCAGGTTATATATATACATAAACGACCGCACAGGAGGCACTATAATACTTTCGGGCAAAAGTATAAGCACAGCGTTTATAATCAAAATAGCATTGTTTTTACAATTCAGACACATGTCACTCGAACATGGTACTCTTTGAGCACTGAGCCTCTATTAAACGAGCGCCTTCTAGGACTTCTTCAAAATAGTGTTCGGTCGGGTCCTGGCCTCCCGCCGGACCCCGGGTTGCAATATCGGTGGCCTCCATCCCTGCCGGATAAGTTTTAACACGGGCAAGGGCCATCCGCGCACCCTCTATGCACGCCGACCTCTTCACAGCATCGATATGCGACACAACACCAAGGAATCGGTGCACTAAATCAAAATAATTGTCCGACCTTGGTCCCTTCGGCCAAAGATGATCTACAACAGACCTCATAGCAAGCCCGGACAACCTATGGAGCTCGGCCCACGCGGCCATTTTTTCATTCAACGGCAGCAGACGCGTCGGAGCACTAAACTGCGACCAGAACAACCTTTCCACCTCATGATCTTTCTGATCTTTGAAAAACTTAGTCGCATCAGCAGCACTCTTTGCCAAGTCCGTATACGCGTCTGTAGCACTCCATAACTGATCTAGAGGGGCATACTTTGGATCTCCAAACTTCTTCTGCAACAAAAAGGGCCTCCCAGCCGTGATATCTCCGGCTTGACGAAGCTCCTCCATTGCCGCCCTTATTTTAGAGCGACTTTCCTTGGCTGCTTCCAAGGCCTTCTTCCGGTCAGCCACTTTCGTTTAGCTTTCCTTTTCAAGAAGCTCATATCGGCCAGCGGCATGTTTCAGCTCAACAGCCATCTTGGCTATTTTATCTTCGCTCTGGCGATGAGCAGCCCATTCGGCTCTTAACTCTTTGGCCGCCTTTAGGGCGGCCGCATCACTTATCCTGGCTTGTTCCTTGGCTCGGGCAAGTTCCGCCTGAAGGGTCTCCACGACAGCAGCTCCAGCTGCAGTCACAACATATTATAGATACTAGCATAATGCTCCTCTCAAATTTGCTGACTACCCAAAAATACATACCCTCTGCCTCGTCTAGCAGCTTGTTTACAAGCATGATGTTGGCATCCGCCACGTCAAGCTGCCGCTTCAGCTCGGCAAAACCAGCAGTCCAGCCAGCCGCCTGCACATGAAAGCAGCGCGATCATTACCTGGGACTATGATCCTCTGTTTGCCACCTCTGGATGGCAACCAGAGTCTCAGGGCCTACTATCTATATAGAGCACACCTAGCGTGTGCGGTACCGTCACAAATACACATATATTACTTGGCATACCTCAAAGCCTTTTAGCAGGCTCGTAAAAGCTTCATTCAACCCACATTTGGCGGATGAAATCCTCTCAACCACCGTACCCATTAAGGTATGATGCACCTTTGAAATAGCCGCTTGCTCTAGAAGACCCATCAGTGTATCCGGTTGTGCACTGGACAGTCCTGGACTCTTTCTGTTGCTCTCCTTTGGAACCGAATACGCCGGACTTCGGGCGGCCAAAGAGTTAACTTCTGGCCTTTGCGGATCAGGAGAAATCCTCCATGACGACACCTCAGGGTCGTCCGCCCCATGAGGTGGGGAGGTAGGAGGAGGCGTTTCGCTCTCCATCATCTCCGGAAGAAGATCCCCCGAAGACGAACTCTGTCGAGAAGGCCTGCAAGCCGGACTGCAAGATATATGTCTCGGTTATTGTTCTCAGAGATAAAAATAGGATATATTTACCAAAGTACTTTTGTTCACTTACAGTTCGGTTGAGGGTTGGCCCCCTAGCGGGCGCTGTGCGGAAAGGACGCCCTCCGGGGCAGGCCCCCTAGCGAAGGTTTCTTCCCTCATTTGGAAACCTCCGTTTCCAAGTCTTCAAAGGCAGCCCTTTTCTTTCCTCGGGGAGAGGGGATTCTAGATTCACCTCCCCGATTATCCTCCTTCGCTGAGACACTAATTTCCCTGGTTTGGATGTGTAATGTGTGAGGCCCGCTTTCGGCTTCTTTATTTCTCCCTTCATCTTCTCCTGATGGCGCTTGATAAGGTGCGCGCTCAAGCATCCAGGTTAACACAGGATCCGGTGAGCCTTCGGGAAGGGGGCCGAACACCTGATCCTCTCTGCCATTATTATCTAGTCCTGGCAGAGAGCAATTTTTTCAGAATGATGTAGTGACAAATAAAAAGACAGCATGTTCGGTCGCGGAAATACTTACTTGGCTATCTGGATGGTTGCAGTTGAGACCCGCATCCTCGATGGTGTTCGGACACTTTATTCGTGATACGAAGAACAATCCATACATCTGTCGGCGTTCTGGGAACGAGGGTCCCCAGACTTGCTTGCCTGCGGCCCGCGACGTGGCTCAAAGGAGGCCCAGCACAGTACATCTTCATCAGCGCAAGCTCAAGACCCTCGCGAGGGGCCAAGCCTCGCGGGGCGGACGACAAGGAGCTTCCTCAGGCACGGCCTCGTCAGGCTGGCTCATGAAGAGGCGGAGAGTTCAAGGCAGGTTGCCTCGCGAGGTGCCCATGACGCAAGCCATGATGACCAAGGGCACCAGTCGGGCGCCAGCCCGCGCAGTGTCCTCCTTTCCTCTTTGGTGCAAAGTGAGCAAGCGCAGGCGGGAGCACCAAGAAAAGGCGTCCATTTCGGTGCCACAAGACCAAGACCAGCCCAACGGCCGGAAGGAAGTCCTTGTGGAGCCCAAGCCGGCGTCATCACCAAAGGTTTTGACAGGCGAGGACCAAACTTTAGTCAGGATAAGTGTACCCGTTGTTCCCCTTCAAAATGGCCAATTGTTGGCGCCCTTCCCGCTCAATATTTTGGGGAAAGGCCCAGGGCCTTTGCCTATAAATAGGACTAGCATCCCCCAAGTTAGAGGCATCTCAATCTTGACCGGAAGACCAGTAGATAGGGCGACCAAACTCCTCCTAGCTGTTCGTCGCACCAGCCAAGAACAGACCCTCACGAGGTTGTTCTGCCTTGTATTGTTCAACATCAAGCTCAAGAGGCAATCCACCACACCACACACTGGAGTAGGGTATTACACCACAATGGTGGCCTGAACCAGTATAAATCTTGTGTCCCTTGTGCTGTTCAGTTTGGTAGTTTAGATCTCAGCGAGTCGGCGAAGAGAGAGCTGGTAGAGGGTTGAATCTCCACGCGCACCCTAGTGTTCGAACCTCAAGGGTCTACCGGAACCAAAAATCCGACATTTGGCGTGCCAGGTAGGGGTGCGCCTGAATTTGCCTTCCGTTGCCTCGTTCTTCTCCGACCATCACATCCATGTCTGACGCTCGTCGGGCCCGCACTGGGGGCCGAGTCGCCCTCGCTTCCTACGTCGTCCGGACGGCTCCTGTCGGCAGGCGTCCTTGTCGTTCCCCGTCGCCCGCCGTCAACACCGCCACCGGCCCGGCGGGGAACGGGCAGCAAGCATCGTCCCTGCATACCCCAGTGACCTCTAGGGAGGAGCCGCACAGCTTCTTCAGCGCCCGCCCCGTTGCGCCGGCTCCTTCGGTCGTCGCGGCCCTCCTGGGCGGCTCGCAGGCGCCGCCCTCCAGCCGCCACGTCAAGACATTCGTCCGCCGAGTCGGCGCCGCCTCCACGTGGCAGGCGTTCCCTCGGGCCGGACGGAGCCGTCGGCCGGGCTGACCTTCGACTCTGAGGACCACCCCACCAACTCGGCCTGCTCGGGTGCGCTCCCGATGCTCTGCACACCCACCATCTGCCAGGTGGCCGTCACCAGGACCCTCATCGACGGTGGCGCGGGCCTCAACGTGCTCTCAGTTGAGGCCTTGAACCTCCTCCGCATACCCCGGGAGCGGCTGCAACCCAGCCGGCCTTTCTCGGGCGTCGGAGGCGGGTCGGCCAGCTCCTTGGGGAAGATCCGACTTCCGGTGACTTTCGGCACCTACGACAACTTCTGCACGGAGCTGGTTGATTTCGACATCGCCCCCATCGGCCTCCCCTACAATGCCATTCTCGGCTATCCAGCATTGCCCAAATTCATGGCCGCGACTCACCCGGGGTACAACCTCATGAAGATGCCCGGGAGCAACGGCGTCCTCACCGTGCCCAGGGACACCGAAGGTGCGCTATGAGTACTCAAGCTCACCCTCCAGACGGCGGCGGTGTCACACCCTGCATTTTGTAACATTTCATTTTCATTAATAAAGCATGAAAATTTGGACCAACAAAAACTTTTTGCATTATTTGGCTTTTATTTGAAGTTGGTTTTCTCTCCGTGTTTCTTTTCAAGTGCTTCTTGAAGTCAACTACTTTACCCTCTATATTTCATCTCCTTACCCCAAGTTCCTGACCAATGACCATGCCATGTGTATAGTGCAATATAGAATTTTCTTACAAAAATAATTTGGCCAGAAAGTATTTTCTAAATTTAGTTTTCCAAAAACCCCTGAATTGAGGTTTGCACTGCAAGTACTTGATTAAGGGCAGCAAAAATCTTCCCAAAAATATATTTGACTCCTATTAGATATAGGATGCCCAGAAACCACAAAAATATAATTTTAAAAGTTATTTTACTATTTTATTTAAAAGCTTTTTCTTAAGGCCAGAAATGGTCTTTAATAGGGAAAAATATTTTATTGTTTCAAAAATATTTGACAAAATTTAGGGAAACTCATAGGACATATATTGTCCATATATAAGAGTTTCAACACATGGTCATGTTCAAAATATTGGTCAAATCCCTCTAAAACCCTTTCTGGATATTTCAAGATTTTGAAATATTTGCAAAGGAAATATTCTCCAAAAATTCCAGGAAAATTCTATCATGTCACATATGACATATTAGATGATATTGCCAAGTCCCATGACCTGGAGAACAAGACATCCTCATCAAAACCCCTCAAAACCATTTCTGTCCATTCTGAAGTTTGATCAACTTTACATTGCCAAATGTGTCCAAATGTTCTCAAACTTGGTGAACATGCTCCAATGGTCTAATGATGCATCTAGACCAAATGGCACAGGTTGGAGAAGAGGAAATCTTGGTCAAAGTGCCTCAAAACCCTCTCTGGCCAGAATCAAGTTTGAACTACTTTGTACTACCAACTTCTTCTCCAAGACCCCAACTTTGGTGAGCCTGATCACATGACCAAATAAGGCCACCACACCAAGTGGTGCATCAAGGAGAAATGATCTACTCCACTGGATCTACACAAATCCATTTCTGCCCATTTCTAGGGTTTGCAAGAGTTACATTGGCAACTTTGTCCAAATAAGCTCAAAATGGGTGGAAGGCCCTAATTATATGTGACATTTCACCCTATGGAGTACCAAGGCCAGTGGAAGTCATTAGCCTATCCAAAACACCATCAAACACCTTCTGGCAGAAAACTAAAATGCCTATTTTTGCCACTTTCACTATTCTCCTTGAGTTCATCTTTTTACCACAACCCCTCCTCGTTCCCCTCTGTCACTTAGATGCTTTTCTACCCGAGGAAGCAATGTGGAAGAAGGGGGAAACCACGTTTGTCCTTTCTGGACAACATTTTCCTCTCTGTCTCACGGCCTCTCCCTCTCCCCTCTGCACTCCAGAGCATCCAAGGCTCTTTCCTAGTTTTGCCCCCACCCACTGTAGCTCCCAGACACGAGTGGACGCGCGCGCGACGCGGGAAAGCCGCGGATGCAGGCCAAAGTCGCGCTCTGGAGCACGTCACTGCGCTCCCGACCGTTGACGCCGCGTCCCCGACCACCTTGTGCTACCCCCGCGCGCCAGTCGATGCCCCTCGGCGTCCGTGACACGCCACCGTGCAGGCCCCCTTGTCTCTCCCTCTCTCTCACCCCCTGCAACGCATGCCCGGCGCCGCCCGGCTCGGCCAATGCCCGGCCTCACACGCGCGAGCGCCAGTGACTCCCCCAGCTCTCTCTCCTTCTCCCTAGCGCCCTACTCCATCCCCACGAACGCCGTGGACAGCTTCATCCCTTCTCCAACGGCCTCCAGAGCCGATCCCGCGGGCGCCCGTAGGCCACGCCTACGGTGAACCATGGCCAGCCTATATAAGGCAGCCCCGAGTCCCTCTCTTCCTCCCTGTCGCTCCTCCACACACCCAATCGACCTCCCGCGCCACTCCTCCCTCTCCAGAACCACCCGAGCTCGAGATCGAGCTCGAGCTCCGCCGCCTCGGCTCGTCGGCGTCTGCGCGGTACAGGCCTTCTCCGCCCCAGCTCTCTTTCGATCTGGAACCGCGAGGCGCCACTGATTCTTTCCCCTCTCTTTCCCCTTGTTTTGCAGCCGGAAACGGCCGGAGCCACCGACACCCGAAGCGCCTCCGCCGCATGACCTCATCGCCGGCGAAGCAGGCCACTCCGGAGACCGTCTCCACCACCACCAAAACCGCGACTCCACCTTGAGTCCAACGGTAGCCCCCGCATCCCTTCCCGTGCCTTGTATCGCCGCCGGCGAGCTCGCCGTCACCTCTGGCCGGAGGTAGACGACGGCCGCCGTGGGGCCGGCTCGTCAGCCTCACACCCTGACAGGTGGGATCCACCCGTCAGGTTTAAAACGTGCGCACGCGCGCGCACCGATCCGCCGTCGGCTGAAGGCGTATTTCGCCTTTACGCCTTCGACGTGGCGGCCGCATGGGCTGGTTTCCCCTCTAGGCCTGCTGCTGCCGCGGCCTCTCTGGCCCAGTGGCACAGCGCCGTTTTTCTTTTTCTTTTTCTATCTTATTTCCAAAAATTCCACAAGACAGAATATTTATCCAAATGAATTGATTCCAATTTCTAAATTCCTAGAATATTGCAACCTATTTAATGGTGCAACTTTCATTCAAATCCAACAACCTTTTCTTCTCTGTAAATATTTAAATGTGATTTTTAGCATTTAATTAAGCCTTTGAAAATCCATATCTCCTATTCTGCTACTCCAGAACCAAAACCAAAAGTTGTCCCCTTCCTAGCTTTCCTCCTAGTATTTTACAAAAATAAGTTGACATTTTTCTAAGCACTTTGACTTTTCTGTTTTTATTATTGTCTTATTTCCCCGTTGTTTTCTTGCGACGTTAGATCCCGTATTTGACGAGGTAGCTGAGGAAGAAGGAGGAGCAGGGCCTGAAGACTTTGAAGATCAAGCCAACCAAGGCAAGCAGCCCTTTGACCATGTTTATGAAACCTTCTTAAACATGCCATATAGTTCGTTATATTTGTTGCATCGGAATCATGATGAGATGGTGAACCACGTGGTTGGTTGCCTCGATTACATCCCTCGTTGATACTTGCATTGTGCATGGCCCTACCTTCTTATGAGGGTTATGCTGGTGGGAGTAGATAGGATGCAAATGTAGATGCTACGCAAACGGGATGGGTTTGTGCATGGTGGAGGAGGCAAGTGCTTTCAAAAGTCTTTTCGAAAACCCTGTCGGGTGCCACTTATGCCCGAGGGAGATGATGAGATGGGTGACCACTTGATGACGAAGTGGTGTGCCAAGCAAAAGGGTGTGTTGTTTTCAAAACGGATTGGTCGGAGTTGCGACCGTTATTCCAACCTTACATGCGCGACCACTCTACCCTTATATGGGAAAGGGCATTATTGAGTACCTAGACCGATACTAGCTTGGAGCCCGCATTACTAGTGACGGGGGAGAGTTGGTGCTCTCTCTTGGGACGGGGTCGTGCCAGGTAGGGCGGCCATGACTGTTTTCACAGGGCACCGGACACACCGTTGGTACCCCGTGCTTGTGGTATGTGATGAATATGGGAGCGAGGCTCCACAACTTTATGATGTGAAATGTTGGGCACGGGGATTACTACCAATCAAGTGGACTCCATGTTAGTGTCGTCTAGGGAAAGGTAGTGATCGGGTGCTTACCCCGGGTACTTGAGGTACCGCGGGCCGTGGATGACACGGAAGTTCCCCAGATCTAGTGGGTAAAGTGTGCAACCTCTGCAGAGTGTAAAACTATTCGAATAGCCGTGTCCACGGTCATGGACAGCTGGGTAACCGCTCTTGGGCTACGTCCACTTGTTTTCAAACCCAGTGTGTGTGTGATGATGAAGATGACTTGGGTCAAGTGAAAGGACTTGACACGATTGAGATGGGTTGGTGCCCACTCTATTTATGATAAATGGGTTGGTGCCCATTCTATTTATGTTGATATCTGTGACCAGTTCTCATGGTTACTAGAATTTTCTTGATGCATGCTTTATAGGATGTTGAACATGTCATTGCACTCAAAACTAGCTTTATGCAAAAATTTACCATGTCATGCATTGTTGTACCTTGAACCAAATCATGGGTTTCTTGCGAGTACATTCAAAGTACTCATTGGCTTGCCACTGGTTATTTAATTGACCAGGCATGGAAGAACCGGAGTTCAAAGAAGAGTCTTTGGAGACGATCATGCGAACTAGGACGTTTCCCAGTCAGAATGCCTGTAGGGTTAAGGCAGATGGCATGGGTTCTACTTATCGACGACGATTTCCGCTGCTATGTTTCATTTGATGTTCAGCCCTTAAGGCTTTATCGATGTAAGACTTGACCATAATGGTCACAATTCATGTAAGACGGTATGTATGGATGTAAGACTCTTGTTATTCAGCTTTTGTGTGTTCAGTGAGCATTGATCTCTGGGATCACTGTACACGTGCATTCGGTGATCACGACTTATGAGTCGGGGTCCCCACAGAGCTGGTACCAGAGCCATCCTGACTGTAGGAAGCCTTAGTTAGCATGGACGTTAGTTAGAGCGAGACTATCCCCTAGATTACCCATATACCTATGTTTTATGTTAGTATCCCCAAACATAGGTCACATTCCTTTATTGACCCTTTCCCTTCCACTTTTGTAGATGGCCGCCGTACCCGAGGACTTCCTGACCATTGGGTTTCCCGTGCTTCTTGAGGATAGCCTCAGGAAGTGCCAGTTCACTCGAGTCCCCACCTTCTCCTACCACGAGCACTGGGTCGACAGCACCAAGAAGGAGTATCACGTGGAGGTAGTCGTGAGGGCGAACGACTCCCCGACGAGCTGGTTCTTTGAGGGACCCCAGATGGCGACACTGCTCCTCGCCGTGGAGACTGCTGCCCTCAAGGCGCTGACTCGCCTCCGGGATCTTCTGCCGGAGATGGCGAGTGAGCCAGCCACTCGATACCTGCCTTATCGTAAGGAAGGTGATGACGAGAGTAGCGCACCAGCACCACCCTTGGACGAGGGACTTTCTCTCCGTTTCCAGACCTACTTCAGCTTGTGTGCCGACAGTCTGGCACAACACCTGGCCTCGGAGTCGACGGAGCTTCGGAAGGAACTCCACGAGACCAAGGAGCTCCTCCGCATAGTTCAGATGAAGGCGGACAGGATCAAGAAGGATGGAGCACCCCCTGGACAGCCCGCAGTAGCTTATCGAGGCGGACGACCCCCACAGGTCGCACCTGCCAAGGGATCACCTCAGCCACGCCGTATGACGGCAAAGGAGTACCGCAACCTCTTCACGACGCCACCGCCAAAGCAGCACCGTGTTCAGCTCCTCCACTCCCCCACTTCCTCAAGCGACGAAGAGACCAAGACAGATGAAGATGAGGAGGAAGACCCAGAGGAGCCAGAATACCCGACCGAGCATTCCACCACCTAGACACCGTTCAGGACTAGGATAGGCTAGCTCGTAGCCTATGGTAGGATAGGTCGTGTACCCCTTTTGCGAAGTCGAGTCCTTGTAATGGTTCTTATGAAACCATGTTATGTTGTGTTTGCTTTCAACTTGCTTTGATGAAGTCGTACTTTCCCTTCAGGGAACTTGTAAACGACTACATTTCCCATTTGGTTTTAATGCATGAGTTTGGCCCTTCTGGCCTTGGTTAACTTAAATTTTGTGTCACACCACCCCCTTACTAGGCATCCCATCTATACTGCTTTCCCTCATTTTATATTCCCAATCATGAGACCTTGACCGCTCCAACAGGATGCCTGTTGTAACACGTACTGGTACCTCTACCCAGCCGCAAGAAGCCGGAGGTTCTGCTGAGGCAGGAGCCAGCCAGGACCAAGCCCAAGGACAGACTCTACCACCACCACCTCCCCCGAGCATGGACTTGGCTCAGCTTCTCCAAGCCTTTCGAGAGGAGCGCCAAGCCAACACTGCAGCCCTCCAGATGATTGCTCAAGCTGTCAATCGCCAGCCGGCGGGACACGGCCATGGACGTTCCACGCTGGTGGAGTTCAAGAAGCATGCACCACCCACCTTCATTGAGACTGCTGAACCCCTGGATGCAGACGACTGGGTCCGCACCATTGAGGATCTGCTGGCACTAGTCGGATGCACTGAGGACCGTGATAAAGTGGCGTATGCTGCCCACTGTCTCGGGGGAACTGCCAGAGCTTGGTGGGATGGATTCAAGGCTATGCATGTTGAGCAAGACATCACTTGGGACACCTTCAAGACAGAATTCCGCAAGGCCCACATTCCCTCAGGAATCATGGCCATCAAGAAGCGTGAGTTCCGAGCCCTGAAGCAAGGGAGCAGCACTATCAAGGAGTACATGCAGAAGTTCAGTGTTCTCTCAAGGTATGCCCCTGAGGATGTCAGCACTGATGCTGCCAAAAGGGAGCGCTTCATGGAAGGCCTTAACCAGACTCTGCAGTACTCGCTTGTTGTGTGTGACTGCCCGACTTTTCCTGATCTGGTGAACAAGGCACTCATGCTTGAGGACAAGAGACGTGCCTTGGATGACACTCGTAAGCGCAAGATGATCAGCAAGGGTAGCTCCAGCAACCAGAAGCCTCGTCCGTGGCAGCCAGCTCCGGTCAAGCCAACCTATCAGCAACCAAGAGCTCCTGCACCCCGCGCCAACTATCCACCTCAGCAGTATGCCAACCCTAGGCCAGCTTACAACAACCCCAATAACAATGCTGGCAAGGGCGTCATCCCCAACCAAGTCACCTGCTTTGGATGTGGACAGCTAGGGCACTACTCCAAGAATTGCCCCAACAAGAAGCCCGACGCCCCGCGCCCCAATGCGCAGAACTCAGGGCAAGGCCGTGGAATGCCACCGAGGAACCAAGCTCCCTGCAACCTGCCCAACAATGGCAGGGGTCGCGTGAATCATGTCACTGCAGAAGAAGCCCAGGAAGACCCGGACGTCGTGCTGGGTACGTTCCTTGTCAATTCAGCACCCGCAACTCTTTTGTTTGATTCTGGAGCCACGCATTCTTTTGTCACCCAAAGTTTTGCATTAAAAAGTGGCATGACCCCTACACCCCTGATTAACCCTATGGTGGTACAAACCCCCGGAGCAGAGATGAGAGCCAAGATAGGATGTAAAGGAGTCGGGATTACCATTAACGGGGTAGGTTTCCTAGCAGACCTTATCATCCTGAAATCACAAGGCTTGGATGTGATCTTGGGAATGGATTGGCTCAGCAAGCACCAAGTCTTGATTGATTGCGCCAACCGGGCTGTCACTATGACCAATGGCCGAGGAGTCAAAGTTAAGTTTGCCTCCAACCCCTCCTCTGCTCAAGCCAACCAAGTCAACTGTCTGACTGAAGTTGGATTGGAACAAGTGCCGGTAGTATGCGAGTATCCCGATGTTTTTCCTGATGAGCTACCAGGAATGCCTCCTGACCGAGATATTGAGTTCATCATCGAGCTCATACCCGGAGCAGGACCCATCTATAAGAAGCCTTATAGAATGGGATCGGAGGAGTTAGCAGAATTGAAGAAGCAGCTGGAAGAGCAGTTGAGGAAGGGATTTATCCGCCCTAGTGCCTCCCCTTGGGGATCACCTGTTCTGTTTGTGGCAAAGAAGGACGGTACCATCCGCTTATGCATTGACTACCGCTCCCTCAACGAAGTTACAATCAAGAACAAGTACCCACTTCCCAAGATTGAAGATCTGTTTGATCAACTCAATGGGGCCAAGGTGTTCTCCAAGATCGACCTCAGATCTAGGTACAACCAACTGAAGATCAGACCCCAAGATATTCCGAAGACGGCATTCGTAACCAGATATGGCATGTATGAATGCACGGTCATGTCTTTTGGATTTACCAATGCCCCAGCTTACTTCATGTATCTCATGAATAAGGTCTTCATGGAATATTTGGACAAGTTTGTCGTTGTCTTCATTGATGACATTCTTGTCTTCTCGAAGTCGGAAGAAGAGCACGAGCAACACTTGAGGATGGTCCTAGACAAGCTTCGAGAGCGCCAACTGTATGCCAAGTTCAGCAAGTGTGAATTCTGGCTGCGTGAAGTTGGATTCCTGGGTCATGTTTTAACTGAAGAGGGATTGTCAGTCGACCCTACTAAGATTGAAGCCGTGACTGATTGGCAATCCCCGAGCAATGTGAAGGAAGTCAGAAGCTTCCTCGGACTCGCGGGATATTACCGCAAGTTCGTTGAAGGATTCTCAAGCATTGCCCGACCCATGACTTAGCTCTTGAAGAAGGACAAGAAGTTCGAATGGACGCCGAAGTGCGAAGAGAGCTTCCAGGAACTGAAGAAGAGGCTAACCACCGCCCCAGTTCTGGCCACACCAGATATACACAAGGAGTTTGTGATATATTGTGATGCGTCAAGAACCGGACTGGGAGGTGTTCTGATGCAAGAAGGCAGAGTCGTAGCCTACCTTTCAAGGCAACTACGACCTCACGAAGAGAACTATGCTACTCATGACCTTGAGCTAGCAGCAGTGGTTCATGCCCTGAAGACTTGGCGACATTACCTCTTGGGGAAGCGATGTGAGATATACACGGATCACAAAAGTCTGAAGTATATTTTCACTCAAAGGGAATTGAACATGAGGCAGAGAAGATGGCTGGAGTTGATAGAGGATTATGACCTCAGTGTTCAATACCACCCCGGAAAGGCTAATGTGGTAGCAGATGCTTTGAGCAGAAAGGCTTGCTCCTTGAATGCTATGCTTAAGCACAAGCTACCCGCCTTGTATGAAGAACTTGAAAGCTTCGGGTTGGAACTGGTTGCACCAGGATTCTTGGCCAACTTCGAAGTTAAGCCTACCTTGATGGATGATATTAAGGAAGCTCAGAAGGGACATGAGAGTATTGAAGGCATCAAGAGGAAGATCAAGGCAGGCAAAGCCTCAGGACTCTCAGAGGATGAGGAAGGAATTGTGTGGTTTGGGAACCGCATCTGCGTGCCCAACAAGGTTGAGCTCAAGAACCTGATCTTGCAAGAAGCTCATGACACCCCATATTCCATCCACCCTGGAGGAACCAAGATGTATCAAGACCTGAAGGAAAGATTCTGGTGGCACGGGATGAAAAGGGAGATTGCCACCTATGTTGCAAAATGTGACGTATGCCAGAGAGTCAAAGTTGAACATCAGCGACCCGCTGGATTGTTGCAACCCCTCAAGGTACTTGAATGGAAGTGGGATAAAGTCGGGATGGACTTCATCACCGGTTTACCCAGGTCAAGCAAGGGACGTGACTCAATATGGGTCATCGTTGACCATTTGACCAAGGTGGCCCACTTCATTCCTGTCAAGACGACCTACAAGGGGAACCAGTTAGCCAGTCTCTACATCAACCGAATTGTGAGCCTTCATGGTGTTCCCAAGGAGATTGTGTCAGATCGAGGAACCCAGTTCACCTCAAGGTTTTGGAAGAAATTCCAGGAGGCCATGGGGACCAAGTTGTCCTTCAGCACTGCTTTCCACCCACAGACCGGAGGTCAGACAGAGCGAGTGAATCAAATACTCGAAGACATGCTCCGAGCGTGTGTCTTAGCTTATGGAGCTAAGTGGGAAGATTGCCTTCCTTTCGCCGAGTTCTCTTACAACAACAGTTATCAGGCAAGCCTTCAGATGGCACCATTTGAAGTGTTATACGGGCGGAAGTGTCGTACACCTCTCAATTGGTCAGAGACCGGAGAAGGACTTGTCTTTGGGCCGGATATTCTTCGTGAAGCCGAAGAGCAAGTCCAGCTTGTCAGAGAGCGTCTGAGGTCTGCCAAGTCAAGACAGAAGAGCTACGCTGACTCACACCGTAGAGACATAAACTTCTGAGTTGGAGACCATGTCTATCTCCGGGTCACCCCTCTCAAAGGAGCCCAGCGCTTCCATGTCAAAGGAAAGCTCGCTCCGAGATACATTGGCCCCTTCAAGATCATGGAACGACGAGGAGAAGTGGCTTATCAGTTGGAACTTCCACCTGAACTTTCTGATGTGCATAACGTGTTCCACGTGTCACAACTCCGAAAGTGTCTCCAGGTTCCCGACAAGCCCGACCTCTACAAGGACGTCAATCACCAAGCCATTGATCTTCAACCTGATTTGACTTATCGTGAGAGACCCATCTGCATTCTGGATGAGGCTGAACGACGCACTCGAAGCCGCACCATCAAGTACTTCAAGGTCCAATGGAGCAATCACACTGAAGCAGAAGCAACTTGGGAGCGTGAAGACTACCTTAGATCCGAGTTCCCGTATCTCTTTAAAGCCTAGTTTAGGAATCTCGGGGACGAGATTCTTGTAAGGGGGGTAGGTCTGTCACACCCTGCATTTTGTAACATTTCATTTTCATTAATAAAGCATGAAAATTCGGACCAACAAAAACTTTTTGCATTATTTGGCTTTTATTTGAAGTTGGTTTTCTCTCTGTGTTTCTTTTCAAGTGCTTCTTGAAGTCAACTACTTTACCCTCTATATTTCATCTCCTTACCCCAAGTTCCTGACCAATGACCATGCCATGTGTATAGTGCAATATAGAATTTTCTTACAAAAATAATTTGGCCAGAAAGTATTTTCTAAATTTAGTTTTCCAAAAACCCCTGAATTGAGGTTTGCACTGCAAGTACTTGATTAAGGGGAGCAAAAATCTTCCCAAAAATATATTTGACTCCTATTAGATATAGGATGCCCAGAAACCACAAAAATATAATTTTAAAAGTTATTTTACTATTTTATTTAAAAGCTTTTTCTTAAGGCCAGAAATGGTCTTTAATAGGGAAAAATTATTTTATTGTTTCAAAAATATTTGACAAAATTTAGGGAAACTCATAGGACATATATTGTCCATATATAAGAGTTTCAACACATGGTCATGTTCAAAATATTGGTCAAATCCCTCTAAAACCCTTTCTGGATATTTCAAGATTTTGAAATATTTGCAAAGGAAATATTCTCCAAAAATTCCAGGAAAATTCTATCATGTCACATATGACATATTAGATGATCTTGCCAAATCCCATGACCTGGAGAACAAGATATCCTCATCAAAACCCCTCAAAACCATTTCTGTCCATTCTGAAGTTTGATCAACTTTACATTGCCAAATGTGTCCAAATGTCCTCAAACTTGGTGAACATGCTCCAATGGTCTAATGATGCATCTAGACCAAATGGCACAGGTTGGAGAAGAGGAAATCTTGGTCAAAGTGCCTCAAAACCCTCTCTGGCCAGAATCAAGTTTGAACTACTTTGTACTACCAACTTCTTCTCCAAGACCCCAACTTTGGTGAGCCTGATCACATGACCAAATAAGGCCATCAAACCAAGTGGTGCATCAAGGAGAATTGATCTACTCCACTAGATCTACACAAATCCATTTCTGCCCATTTCTAGGGTTTGCAAGAGTTACATTGGCAACTTTGTCCAAATAAGCTCAAAATGGGTGGAAGGCCCTAATTATATGTGACATTTCACCCTATGGAGTACCAAGGCCAGTGGAAGTCATTAGCCTATCCAAAACACCATCAAACACCTTCTGGCAGAAAACTAAAATGCCTATTTTTGCCACTTTCACTAATCTCCTTGAGTTCATCTTTTTACCACAACCCCTCCTCGTTCCCCTCTGTCACTTAGATGCTTTTCTACCCGAGGAAGCAATGTGGAAGAAGGGTGAAACCACGTTTGTCCTTTCTGGACAACATTTTCCTCTCTCTCTCTCACAGCCTCTCTCTCTCCCCTCTGCACTCCAGAGCATCCAAGGCTCTTTCCTAGTTTTGCCCCCACCCACTGTAGCTCCCAGACATGAGTGGACGCGCGCGCGACGCGGGAAAGCCGCGGATGCCGGCCAAAGTCGCACTCTGGAGCACGTCACTGCGCTCCCGACCGTTGACGCCGCGTCCCCGACCACCTCGTGCTACCCCCGCGCGCCAGTCGATGCCCCTCGGCGTCCGTGACACGCCACCGTGCAGGCCCCCTGCAACGCATGCCCGGCGCCGCCCGGCTCGGCCAATGCCCGGCCTCACACGCGCGAGCGCCAGTGACTCCCCCAGCTCTCTCTCCTTCTCCCTGGCGCCCTACTCCATCCCCACGAACGCCGTGGACAGCTTCATCCCTTCTCCAACGGCCTCCAGAGCCAATCCCGCGCGCGCCCGTAGGCCACGCCTACGGTGAACCGCGGCCAGCCTATATAAGGCAGCCCCGAGTCCCTCTCTTCCTCCCTGTCGCTCCTCCACACACCCAATCGACCTCCCGCGCCACTCCTCCCTCTCCAGAACCACCCGAGCTCGAGATTGAGCTCGAGCTCCGCCGCCTCGGCTCGTCGGCGTCCGCGCGGTACAGGCCTTCTCCGCCCCAGCTCTCTTTCGATCTGGAACCGCGAGGCGCCACTAATTCTTTCCCCTCTCTTTCCCCCTTGTTTTGCAGCCGGAAACGGCCGGAGCCACCGACGCCCGAAGCGCCTCCGCCGCGTGACCTCGTCGCCGGCGAAGCAGGCCACTCCGGCGACCGTCTCCACCACCACCAGAACCACGACTCCACCCTGAGTCCAATGGTACCCCCCGCATCCCTTCCCGTGCCTTGTATCGCCGCCGGCGAGCTTGCCGTCGCCTCTGGCCGGAGGTAGACGACGGCCGCCGTGGGGCCGGCCCGTCAGCCTCACACCCTGACAGGTGGGATCCACCCGTTAGGTTTAAAACGTGCGCACGCGCGCGCACCGATCCGCCGTCGGCTGAAGGCGTATTTCGCCTTTACGCCTTCGACGTGGCGGCCGCGTGGGCTGGTTTCCCCTCTAGGCCTGCTGCTGCCGTGGCCTCTCTGGCCCAGTGGCACAGCGCCGTTTTTCTTTTTCTTTTTCTGTCTTATTTCCAAAAATTCCACAAGACAGAATATTTATCCAAATGAATTGATTCCAATTTCTAAATTCCTAGAATATTGCAACCTATTTAATGGTGCAACTTTCATTCAAATCCAACAACCTTTTCTTCTCTGTAAATATTTAAATGTGATTTTTAGCATTTAATTAAGCCTTTGAAAATCCATATCTCCTATTCTGCTACTCCAGAACCAAAACCAAAAGTTGTCCCCTTCCTAGCTTTCCTCCTAGTATTTTACAAAAATAAGTTGACATTTTTCTGAGCACTTTGACTTTTCTGTTTTTATTATTGTCTTATTTCCCCGTTGTTTTCTTGCGACGTTAGATCCCTTATTTGACGAGGTAGCTGAGGAAGAAGGAGGAGCAGGGCCTGAAGACTTTGAAGATCAAGCCAACCAAGGCAAGCAGCCCTTTGACCATGTTTATGAAACCTTCTTAAACATGCCATATAGTTCGTTATATTTGTTGCATCGGAATCATGATGAGATGGTGAACCACGTGGTTGGTTGCCTCGATTACATCCCTCGTTGATACTTGCATTGTGCATGGCCCTACCTTCTTATGAGGGTTATGCTGGTGGGAGTAGATAGGATGCAAATGTAGATGCTACGCAAACGGGATGGGTTTGTGCATGGTGGAGGAGGCAAGTGCTTTCAAAAGTCTTTTCGAAAACCCTGTCGGGTGCCACTTATGCCCGAGGGAGATGATGAGATGGGTGACCACTTGATGACGAAGTGGTGTGCCAAGCAAAAGGGTGTGTTGTTTTCAAAACGGATTGGTCGGAGTTGCGACCGTTATTCCAACCTTACATGCGCGACCACTCTACCCTTATATGGGAAAGGGCATTATTGAGTACCTAGACCAATACTAGCTTGGAGCCCGCATTACTAGTGACGGGGGAGAGTTGGTGCTCTCTCTTGGGACGGGGTCGTGCCAGGTAGGGCGGCCATGACTGTTTTCACAGGGCACCGGACACACCGTTGGTACCCCGTGCTTGTGGTATGTGATGAATATGGGAGCGAGGCTCCACAACTTTATGATGTGAAATGTTGGGCACGGGGATTACTACCAATCGAGTGGACTCCATGTTAGTGTCGTCTAGGGAAAGGTGGTGATCGGGTGCTTACCCCGGGTACTTGAGGTACCGCGGGCCATGGATGACACAGAAGTTCCCCGGATCTAGTGGGTAAAGTGTGCAACCTCTGCAGAGTGTAAAACTATTCGAATAGCCGTGTCCACGGTCATGGACAGTTGGGTAACCGCTCTTGGGCTACGTCCACTTGTTTTCAAACCCAGTGTGTGTGTGATGATGAAGATGACTTGGGTCAAGTCAAAGGACTTGACACGATTGAGATGGGTTGGTGCCCACTCTGTTTATGATAAATGGGTTGGTGCCCATTCTATTTATGTTGATATTTGTGACCAGTTCTCATGGTTACTAGAATTTTCTTGATGCATGCTTTATAGGATGTTGAACATGTCATTGCACTCAAAACTATCTTTATGCAAAAATTTACCATGTCATGCATTGTTGTACCTTGAACCAAATCATGGGTTGCTTGCGAGTACATTCAAAGTACTCATTGGCTTGCCACTGGTTATTTAATTGACCAGGCATGGAAGAACCGGAGTTCGAAGAAGAGTTCTTTGGAGACGATCATGCGAACTAGGACGTTTCCCAGTCAGAATGCCTGTAGGGTTAAGGCAGATGGCATGGGTTCTACTTATCGACGACGATTTCCGCTGCTATGTTTCATTTGATGTTCAGCCCTTAAGGCTTTATCGATGTAAGACTTGACCATAATGGTCACAATTCGTGTAAGACGTTATGTATGGATGTAAGACTCTTGTTATTCAGCTTCTGTGTGTTCAGTGAGCATTGATCTCTGGGATCACTGTACACGTGCATTCGGTGATCACGACTTATGAGTCGGGGTCCCCACAGGCGGCGGCGCGGCCCGTCGACGCGAAAACCTCCAAGCCCAAGGGGGCTGCGCCGACCAAGAAGAAGCAGTTGTTCACCCAAGACAAGGTGGAAACCAAGCAGGTACCTGTCGACGAGGACGGGTCCACTGACGCCACTTTCACCATAGGCGCCAACCTCGAGCCAGAGGAGGAGGAAGCCCTGGTCAAGTTCCTGCGTGCAAACAAGAAGGTGTTCGCCTGGGAGCCCGATCAGCTGGCAGGGATCCCGTGGGGCGTAATTGAGCACCACCTCAACGTGTGCCCCAACATGCGTCCCGTGAAGCAGAAGGCGAGGAGGCAGTCCACTGAAAAGCAGGCCTTCATCGTCGAAGAGACCTGCAAGCTAGAGGCCATGGGGGTTATTCGCGAGGTCCGATACCCGAATTGGTTGGCCAACCCCGTGGTTGTGCCAAAGAAGGGAGGAAAGGAACGCATGTGTGTCGACTTCACCAACCTCAACAAAGCATGCCCGCAAGATCCGTTTCCGCTCCCTCGCATCAACCAGATCGTCGGTTCCACCGCTGAGTGTGAAATGTTATGCTTCTTGGATGCCTTCTCCGGGTATCACCAGATCAAGATGGTGGTGGAAGATGTGGAGAAGACGGCCTTCCTAACCCCATGTGGGGTGTACTGCTATACATGCAGGCCACTCGGACTACGCAACGCAGGGGAAACCTTTCAGTGGCTCATGCACATCACCTTGGGCCCGCATCTCGGGAAGAATGTGGAAGCTTACGTCGACGACATTGTAGTGAAGTCTCGGAAGGCCAAGACCCTGATACAGGACCTGGAGGAAACCTTCGCGAGCCTCAATGAAGTGAGCCTGCCACTCAACCCGGAGAAGTGCGTGTTTGGGGTCCCCTCGGGCAAGCTCTTGGGTTTCCTCGTATCCCCCCGAGCCATCGAGGCCAACCCAGAAAAGGTCAACGCAGTTGAGGACATGAGCCCACCAAAGACCCTCAGGGAAATGCAGAAGCTCACGGGGCGCGTGACGGCGCTGGGGCGCCTCATCTTCCGATTGGGGGAGCGGGCGCTGCCTTTCTTCCAGCTGATGAAGAAAAAGGGGCCCTTTGAATGGACCGAGGAGGCCGACAAGGCGTTCCAAGATCTCAAGAGATACCTAACCAGCCCTCCAGTGATGGTGGCCCCGCGCCCTCAAGAGCCCTTGGTACTCTACCTCGCCGCCACTCCCTACTCTGCTATCGCAGCCCTGGTGGCAATTAGAGAGGAGCGTCGGGCCAGGACCATGGCAGCCACCCGAGCCAAGGCAAAGCTGGATCAGAAGGAACTCGCGGAAGTCACCACCATGACGGAGGAAGATCAGCCACCGAAGCGGAGCGCACCAGGGGCGGGGGAGGCCCTCTCTCCAGGCAACCAGCTTATGGAGGCTCCACCACCTCAGGAGGCACCGCGGCTTCCGAAGGACGCCACCAGCACCGACGCCCCAAGCCTCGTCGAGCACCCAGTGTACTTCGTCAGCACGGTGTTACGGGATGCAAGGGCACGGTACCCCATGCCGCAGAAGCTCCTCCTCGCGCTGCTAGTGGCTTCTCGCAAGCTTCGGCACTACTTCCAGGGTCATCCAATCAAGGTTGTCTCGGCATACCCCTTGGAAAGGGTGCTCAGGAGCCCTAACTCAGCCGGAAGGGTCGCCGAGTGGAACATTGAACTGCAAGCATTCCAGCTCAAATTCAGCACGACCAGAGTAATCAAGGGCGCCGCTCTGGCAGATTTCGTGGCCGAATGGACAGAGGCACTAGGCCTCAGGGCCGGCGAGGATCGATCCCTCTCCCCAGGAAGCGAGGCGCCAAAAGGCTGGGTCATGTACTTCGATGGAGCATTCTCCAGGCAGGGCGCTGGGGCTGGGGCGGTGCTCATATCTCCCACTCAGGACAAGCTCTACTACGCCGTGCAGCTCTGTTTCTGGCAAGGCGAGAAGGTCTCCAACAATATAGCAGAGTACGAGGGACTGATAGCGGGCCTGAAGGCCGCCGCTGCCCTGGGAGTGAAACGTCTTACTATCAAGGGCGATTCGCAACTCCTTGTCAATTTCTCCAAAAAGGTATACGAACCGAGAGATGAGCACATGGAGGCCTACCTTGCAGAGGTCCGCAGGATGGACAAGCAGTTCTGGGGGCTGGAACTACAGCATGTGCCCCGCGGCGCTAATCAAGAGGCCGACAGCATCGCCAAACGAGCCTCCAGGAGGTTGCCCCAGGAGCCGGGCATCTTTGAGGAACGGCTCTTCAAGCCTTCAGCCCTGCCACCATTGTCGAGCACAGCACAGCCTTGGGTGGAGCTTCCTCAGCCACCTGCCTCGGGAGCCCCAGCATGTGGCCCGGCCTCAGGAGCACGCCTGCTCCTGACGATGGAACCTCAGGACGGGTGCTGGATCATAGAGCTCAGGAGCTACTTAACGCAAGGGACCTTGCCGGAGAAGGAGGAGGAAGCAGAGCGTGTGCCGCGGCAAGCCACAGCATACTGCGTCATGGATGGAGAGCTCTACCGGAAACGACTGAACAATGTGTCCCGACGCTGCATCATCAGGTAACAAGGGAAGGAACTGCTGGCAGACATACACGGTGGAGACTGTGGGCATCATTCGTCGTCACGGACCCTCGTCGACAAGGCGTTCCGCAGCGGTTTCTATTTGCCACTGCGCTCAATGACGCTGTTGAGCTTGTGAAGGCTTGCGAGGCCTGCCAATTCCATGCCAAGCAGATCCATCAACCGGCAGGAGGTCTGCAAACCATACCCCTCACGTGGCCCTTCGCGGTCTGGGGGCTGGATATCCTGGGCCCTTTTCCTCAGGCGCCAGGGGGCTATCGCTACCTCTACATCGCCGTGGACAAGTTCACCAAGTGGGCTGAAGTCGAGGCCGTCCGCACCATCCCTATTGGTTCTGCGGTCAAGTTAATCAAGGGCATCGTGAGCCGGTTCGGACTGCCAAACCGCATCATCACTGACAACGGTTCGGAGTTCACCAGTAACCTTTTCAAAACATATTGTGCTAACCATGAGACGCAGATATGCTACGCTTCGGTGGCGCACCCCCGAAGCAACGGCCAGGCCGAGCGGGCCAACGCAGAGGTCCTGAGGGGCCTCAAGACCAGGACATTCAAGAAGAAACTCGAGGCTGGTATGACGAGCTTCAGTCCGTGTTGTGGTCCATCCGCACAACCGCGACCAAGCCGACTAGAGAGACCCCCTTCTTCCTGGTCTACGGAGCCGCAGCGGTCCTCCCTCACGAGGTCAAGCATCGATCCGCGCGGGTCTTGGCGTTCGATGAGATGTTGCAGGACACCATGTGGGTGATGGACCTCGTGCTGGGGGAGGAGCGTCGTCGACAAGCTGCGCTGCGAGCGGCAAGGTACCAGCAGGCTCCGGCGATACCACTGCTGCAACATCCGCCCCAGAACTCTCAACGTAGGGGACCTTGTGCTCCGGCGGGTCCTCTACAGGGAGGGACTGCATAGGCTTTCTCCCATGTGGGAGGGCCCGTTCAAGGTTGTTCATGTTTCCAGGACCGGCTCCGTGCACTTGGAGACTCAGGAGGGAGTAACTGAAAAGGCCCAGAGCCTGTGAAGAAGTGGAACATCCAGCGCCTCCGGAGGTTTTACCCCTGAAAAGGCCCAGAGCCTGTGAAGAAGGCGAATGCCTGTGAAGCTTATCTTTTTGGAAAAGGCCCAGAGCCTGTGAAGAAGGCGAATGCCTATGAAGCTTATCTTTTTGGAAAAGTCCGGGAGCCTGTGAAGAAGGCGAATGCCTGTGAAGCTTATCTTTTTGGAAAAGGCCCGGAGCCTGTGAAGAAGGCGAATGCCTGTGAAGCTTATCTTTTTGGAAAAAGGCCCGGAGCATGTGAAGAAGGCGAATGCATGTGAAGCTTATCTTTTTGGAAAAGGCCCAGAGCCTGTGAAGAAGGCGAATGCCTGTGAAGCTTATCTTTTTGGAAAAGGCCCGGAGCCTGTGAAGAAGGCGAATGCCTGTGAAGCTGTCACATTTTGGAAAGGGCCCGGAGCCCGTGAAGAGGGCCAACGCCCGTGAAGCTTGCTTCCCCAAAGAAAGGCCCGGAGCCTGTGAAGAATGCCAACGCCTGTGAAGCTCGCCACCCGTGACACTCTCACATAATAATGAGTTGGGGCTGTACACGCCCCGAAGTCTCAGCGGTGCCGGCCTCAGGCCCTGGGGCTCCCTCCCACGCCCAGTGGCAGCACTTAGCTCCACGCTGGTGAGAAGACGTTGAAGACTAGACTAGGTGCTGGACGCGGCTTTTTCATTTGCTTTCTGCAGTTGGCTAGTTATTCCCATTTGGAGTTTTTATCGAAACTATCGCCACCTTTTGGTCCGTGGTTCTTCGACCTTTTTCGCTCTCCTGCCTCAATTTCTCTTGCACGGGGGCTTGCGAGGCAGAAGCCCCAGGAGCCCTCGCGAGCGTTCCTGCCCCTATCGCTCAAGTTTTCACGACCCAGGTCCACAGCCGGAGCACCCCTCCGGACCATGCCTCACGGGCACCACGACGCGAACACGGGGCCTGGGTCGGTCGCCCCCGCGGCCGAGGCCAGGGATTACTTGCGAATGGGCGTACAACAGAAAGGAACATTGTCGGGATAACAAAAGTAGTACAATGATTAACGACGTTAACCCAAACGCGCCCCCACGGGGCCACACATTGCTGTCTTTTTGCGCAGGAGAAAAGAAAGGAAAAGAGCAAAAGCAGGCAAAGCACGTCCCATGCTGGCCCTCTTGGAAGACTCGAGCCGCCTCCGGAGCTCAGGCGGACTCCCTCTCGCGCTTCACCGGGGCGCGACGGCAAGCAGACCCGCTGCCACCCTCCAAGCAGGCGCGGCGGCGTGGGGGCTGGCCGCGGCCGCTGCTAGAAGCGTCACCACCCGAAGAAGAGCTAGTGAAGCTTGAGGAGTCACGGGCGTCGCCAGCCGCCCTCGCGCTGCCCTCTCCGTCCATGCTGGGGCTGAGTCCCCGGCCGCGGTCGTCGTCTTCAGGGTAGCACCCCATGCGGCGACCATCTTCCCTAAACACCCTCACGTAGAGGGTGGCATCGCCATCGTACTTGAAGTGCAGGGAGCACCGGCGGCGGAGACCACGCACGCGAGCAAACGTCTGCCAGCCGCGGGTCAGGGACAGGTTCCCTGTAGCAGAGACCTCCAGAGAAGCCCACGAAGCCCGGCTGCAGCAGCCATCCGCATGGAGCCAGAGGCCACCCAGGGCGCCAGCTGGGAGCTCACCCAGGAAGAATCGAGGGAGCTGAAGCCGGGCGCCGGACGGCTCTACCGCCCACACCACAAACTCCGGCAGCACCTCCGCAGCATGGAGGCGCGTCCTCGGGGGTCGCACGGCCGGAGCACACCCACCGACCATGGCCAGCCGCTCGTTGCCGCACTGAGAGCCACCTCCGCGACCACGGGGGACCGCCGTTGAGGCCACAGGATGCTTGCGAGGGCGACCTCGACCGCGCTTGGGCGGGGGAGAGGAAGACTCGACCTGGCGGGCCTTCCCTTTCTCTGCGGCCGAAAACTTCCTTGGTGGAGCCATGGAGAAGAAGGAGAAGCAAGAGGGGATAGGCTAGATGGGCGCATGCCGTTCCATACTTATAGCCGGCGAAGGCCAACCGTCGACCTCCGCGATCACAGGTAATCATGACCCGCTTTGCATGCAGGGACTTGTCGAATCCGTGCGTTTACCAAGGCATCATGGGGAAGCGGAGTCGCCCTCGACCAATCGACCGCCACGCGGCGCCCAAGGCCGCAGGCTGTTAGGGCCCGCGACGCTTCGCACTTGCCCTTTCACCTCTCCGCCCGGCCAAGTTCGGGCGCGCCGTGGGCCCGGGGGCTACTATCAGCGTTCTGGGAACGGGGGTCCCCAGACTTGCCTGCCTGCGGCCCGCGGCGTGGCTCAAAGGAAGCCCAGCACACTCCATCTTCATCAGCGCAAGCTCAAGACCCTCGCGAGGGGCCAAGCCTCGCAGGGCGGACGACAAGGAGCTTCCTCAGGCACGGCCTCGTTAGGCTGGCTCATGAGGAGGCGGAGAGTTCAAGGCAGGGTGCCTCGTGAGGTGCCCATGACGCAAGCCATGACGACCAAGGGCACCAGTCGGGCGCCAACCCGCGCAGTGTCCTCCTTTCCTCTTTGGTGCAAAGGGAGCAAGCACAGGCGGGAGCACCAAGCAAAGGCGTCCATTTCGGTGCCACAAGACCAAGACCAGCCCAACGGCCGGAACGAAGTCCTTGTCGAGCCCAAGTCGGCGTCATCACCAGAGCTTTTGATAGGCGAGGACGAAACTTTAGTCAGGATAAGTGTACCCGCTGTTCCCCTTCAAAATGGCCAATTGTTGGCGCCCTTCCCGCTCAATATTTTGGGGAGAGGCCCAGGGCCTTTGCCTATAAATAGGACTAGCCACCCCCAAGGTAGAGGCATCTCAATCTTGACCGGAAGACCAGTAGATAGGGCAACCGAACTCCTCCTAGCTGTTCGTCGCACCAGCCAAGAACAGACCCTCGCGAGGCTGTTCTGCCTTGTATTGTTCATCATCAAGCCCAAGAGGCAATCCACCACACCACACACTGGAGTAGGGTATTACACCAGAATGGTGGCCTGAACCAGTATAAATCTTGTGTCCGTTGTGCTATTCAGTTTGGTAGTTTAGATCTCAGCGAGTCGGCGAAGAGCGAGCCGGTAGTGGGTTGAATCTCCGCTCGCACGCCAGTGTTCGAACCTCAAGGGTCTGTTGGAACCTGAAATCCGACAACATCTCTTCGAGCGTCACGCCGAAGAATTGTTGAATAGTTCACGGTCCTTCCGGGTTGAACTCCCTCATAAGGAGAGATCGACGCTGGCATGGCAGGATCCTACGAACTAGCATAACTTGCATTACCTTGACAAGACTGACATCCCTTTGGAGGAGATCCTGAATGCGGCTTTGCAATCTCAACACGTCATTAACTGGCCCCTAGTCCAGCCCATTGTTGACCCATGACGCCAGTTGGGGCGGAGGGCCAGAGCGGAAGGCGGGGGCGTGTAACGCCCTCGATGCGGCTATATCTCCCACATGTCGAAGCACGACTTAGAGGCATAACCGCATTGAAAGCAATGTCGCAAGTGAGGTAATCTTCACACAACCCATGTAATACATAAGGGAAAGAGATACATAGTTGGCTTATAGTCGCCACTTCACACAATACATAAATGAACATCCATCATTCAGTTTACACTCAAGGTCCAACTACGGAACCAAAATAAAAGAAGACTACCCCAAATGCAACACAGATCCCCGATCGTCCCAACTGGGCTCCACTACTGATCGTCTGGAAATGAAACATAGTAACGACCACGGTCCTCGTCAAACTCCCACTTCAGCTCAGTTGCGCCATCTGCGCTGGTATCATCGGTACCTGCATCTGTTTTTGTAGAATCCGTGAGTCACGGGGACTCAGCAATCTCACACCCGCGAGATCAAGACTATTTAAGCTTAAGGGAAGGTTGGTGTAATGAGGTGGAGCTGCAGCAAGTGACTAGCATATATGGTGGCTACGATCGCAAAAGAGAGCGAGAAGAGAAGCAAGGCACGGTCGTGAAGCTAGTAGTGATCAAGAAGTGATCCTGAAACTACTTACGTCAAACATAACTCCAACACCCTGTTCACTTCCAGGACTCCGCCGAGAAGAGACCATCACGGTTTACACGAGCGGTTGATGTATTTTAATTAAGGTCAACTTCGAGTTTTCTACAACCGGACATTAACAAATTCCCATCTGCCTCATAACCGCGGGCACGGCTTTCGAAAGATAATACCCTGCAGGGGTGTCCCAACTTAGCCCATCATAAGCTCTCACGGTCAACAAAGGATAAACCTTCTCCCGGGAAGACCCGATCAGTCTCGGAATCCCGGTTCGCATGACATTTCGACAATGGTAAAACAAGACCAGCAAAGCCGCCCGATGTGCCGACAAATCCCGATAGGAGCTGCACATATCTCGTTCTCAAGGCACAACAGATAGGTCAGCCTATGAGTAAAACCAGCCCTCGAGTTGCCCCGTGGTGGCCCCGCAGTCTGCCCGGTTCGGACCAACACTCAAAGGAGCATTGGCCCGGGGGGGCTAAAATAAAGATGACCCTCGGGCTCGCGAAAACCCAAGGGAAAAAGGGGTGTAGGTGGAAAATGGTAAAACCAAGGTTGGGCCTTGCTGGAGGAGTTTTATTCAAAGCGAACTATCACAGGGGTCCCATAAATCACCCAACCGCGTAAGGAACGCAAAATCAAGGAACATAACACCGGTATGACAGAAACTAGGGTGGCAAGAGTGGAACAAAACACCAGGCATAAGGCCGAGCCTTCCACCCTTTACCAAGTATATAGGTGCATTAATTAAAACAATAGATATTGTGATATCCCAAAATATCCATGTTCCAACAAGGAACAAACTTCATCTTCACCTGCAACTAGCAACGCTATAAGAGGGGCTGAGCGAAAGCGGTGACATAGCCAATCAACGGTTTGCTAGGAAAGGATGGTTAGAGGTTTGACATGGCAATATGGGTGGCATGATATAGCAAGTGGTAGGTAACGTAGCATAGGCATGGCAAAAGAGCGAGCATCTAGCAAGCAAAGATAGAAGTGATATCGAGGGTATGGTCATCTTGCCTGCAAGGTTCTCAGAGTTGTCGAAGGCTTGATCCTCGTAGGCGTTCTCAACAGGTTCCTCATACATGTACTCGTCTCCCGGCTCTACCCAAAGCAAGAACACAAGCAATGGAACAACAATCAAACAAGGAGCAATGCACAAGCAATATGATGCAATACATGACATGCTATGCGAGATGTGATATGCAATGCATATGTGTGCTCCGGAAGGAAAAATGATGAACAAGGCATCACTTGGCAAACCAAGTATGCCGCTGGAAAGATGAGATGATTCCGGTTGAAATCGATATAAAGATCACCGGAATCGGATGCACGGTTTGCAAATGACAAGCACAACAAGAATGACGAAATTCTGCGTTTAACAGCACGATGCTACTTAGCATGCAACAAGAAACTATGCTACAGCACCCCAACATAAAAACAAAGCATATGAAAGTGATCTACAGGAGATGCTTAACAAAAGAGGAACACTGAGCTACGGCTAAATCACATCATAACAGGCTCAAACAATCATGGTAAAAGTGCAAAAAAATATCAGGTTCACAGACTTACTGAAAATACTAGTATGCCAGAAATTAACATCAGGAAGGCATGTTTAGAGCAAGCAAACAACAAGCTACAGGAACTTATAATAGCAAAACAAGACATGGCAGGAATCTACTCAAAGAATAGATCAAAAGTTCCTTACTGACCATAAGCCAAAAAGGACCAGAGGATATGATGGCACCCATGTAAACATAGCAAGTTTCATTACAGATCTCAGACTTAGCAGAAAAACTGGACATGGCAAAAACAGATAACAAGTAGGCATGTTCGTGAGCTCGAAGCACTCATTACAGAGCATCTCATGATAAACTAAGCATACACCCATCAAGAAGACATGGCATAGAAGCTATACATGGCAAGAACAACATCATAGCATACAAGGATCAACTACAACAACCTTGTGAAAATTGAATATCATGTAAACAATCTGCCATGAAACATTTTGAAGTAAAAGTAGAGCACGAAAATGACATGCTAGACTACTCCATAATTGCCAACAAAGGCATGGATGGATAGAGCACATACATATGTTCAAAACACCCTTAATGACCATTCTCAAAATGGGCATAGATCTCTCTGTAACAACATGAACACATGGCATAAAAAAATAACAGCAGGACATGACTTAGTGAAATTACTAAGTTCCTGAAATCAGCAACATTATCATCCCTAGTTTGCATGCTTGTGCTAGTCACCACAGAGATCACCAAAATACATGGCATACACCCCTGGAAAGATAGCATGGCATAGATCAAAACATATGTAGGACTCAAGTTCATAAGGTGCACACATTAATCATGGCAAAAATGATAAAAGTGCAAGTTTTGTTAAGAAACAGAAACGAACATCACATAGCCCTCTTCCAACAGCATTTCAGGCATCAAGATGAGCTCGAATGAAAATGGTGCAATGAGATGAAATGATGTACTAATCGAGGCGAACAATTTGATATGCCACACGCCCAAAACGGAGCCACGGGTGCAAAGATGTGATGCGATGAAGATGCAACAAATTATCACGGAAAAATGACTTAGATGAAAAACGGGGGGGAGAAGTCAACCCTTGCTCGTCCCGATCTGGATCTGGCTGCATGGAAACCGAGGCAACGCCGGAGTTGGAGCTCGGGGCCGGAGGGAGGAGAGGCCGGGGCGGGCGGCGGCGCGACACATGGCGCCTCCCGATTGGGCGGCGGCGGCGGAATTTCGTCCAGCTCGGGCCGGACGTGTCCGGTGGTCCGGGGTGGAAGAGACTAGGGTTTGGGGATCCGGAAATGGAGGAGGGGTGCACGTATTTATAGGTAGAGGGAGCTAGGAGACTCCAAATGGAGTGCGGTTTTCTCCCACACGATCGTGATCGAACGACCGAGAGCATGGAGGTGACTTAGATGGGTTATTGGGCTGTTTTGGAGGGGTGTTGGGCTGCAACTTAAAAGAGGCCTTTGCGAGAGTGCGGTTAACCGTTGGAGTACCAAACGAGCTCCAAATGGCACGAAACTTGACAGGTGGTCTACCGGTGGTGTACCAAGGCCACTTGGCAAGCCTCGGTCCATTCCGAGAATGTTCAACACCCACTCGCGACAAAGAGACAAGAGGGGTGCATCGGTGCATGTGGGAGCGTCGGAATGCAAAACGGACAATGGGGAAAATGCTCGGATGCATGAGACGAACACGTATGCAAATGAGGTGCACATGATGACATGATATGAGATGCATGACATGGACAAAATGCCAAACGAAAACAAAAACCCAACCACGGAGGGAATATCATAGCACATAGCCGAAAATGGCAAGAGTTGGAGTTACAAATATGGAAAGTTACATCCGGGGTGTTACAACACTCCACCACTACAAGAGGATCTCGTCCCGAGATCTAGGACTGAAAGAACTCCGGATATTCGGAACGGAGGTGATCCTCGCGCTCCCAGGTGGCTTCTCGGTCAGAATGGTGTGACCACTTCACTTTCAGGAATTTGATTGACTTGTTGCGAGTCTTGCGCTCGGTTTCTTCAAGAATAGCAACGGGGTGCTCATGATAAGAGAGATCTTCTTGGAGGTCAATTTCTTTGAAGTTGATAGTGCGCTCAGGAATCTTGAAGCACTTGCAAAGTGTGACACGTGAAACACATCGTGCACATTTGCAAAGTTGGATGGAAGCTCAAGTTGATAGGCGAGATCGCCTCTTTTGCCAATGATCTTGAAAGGACCCACGTATCTAGGGGCAAGCTTCCCATTGATACCGAAGCGATGAGTGCCTTTCATTGGAGAGACGCGGAGGTAGACATGGTCTCCGATTTCAAAAGCCACATCACGGTGCTTGTCATCATAATAGCCCTTCTGGTGCGATTGCGCGGCTTTGAGATTCTCACGAATGACTTTGCACATTTCTTCGGCTTCTGTGATCAAGTCGTTGCCAAGAAGTTGGCGTTCACCTGTCTCAGACCAATTGAGAGGAGTACGGCACTTTCTGCCATAGAGAATTTCGAATGGGGCCTTGCCCGAACTCACTTGGAAGCTGTTGTTGTAGGAGAACTCGGCATATGGAAGACAATCTTCCCACTTCATGCCAAATGAAATGACACAAGCCCTGAGCATATCTTCAAGGATTTGATTGACTCGCTCGACTTGGCCACTAGTTTGAGGATGGAAAGTTGTGCTGAAACGAATGTTGGTGCCCATGGCCTTCTGAAAGGAGTCCCAGAACTTAGAAGTGAAGATGCTTCCACGGTCTGAAGAGATCAATTGTGGAATACCATGCAAGGAGACAATTCTGGAGGTGTATAGCTCTGCCAACTGAGCTGCTGTGATAGATTCTTTGATAGGAAGGAAATGAGCCACTTTAGTAAGCTTGTCAATGACAACAAAGATAGCATCATTTCCACGCTTGGACTTAGGAAATCCAGTCACGAAGTCCATCTCGATATGATCAAATTTCCATTCCGGAATAGCAAGCGGTTGGAGGAGACCAGCTAGTCTTTGGTGTTCTGCTTGCACCCTTCTGCAGACATCACATTCATTCACGAATTGAGCAATTTCTCGCTTCATTCGAGTCCACCAATACGACTGCTTGAGGTCATGGTACATCTTCGTACTTCCAGGATGAATGGATAGGAGGGAATTGTGTGCCTCATTCATAATGACTTTTCTCAGATCACCTTTGGGAACCACAATTCGATCCTCGAAGAAAAGAGTATCTTTGTCATCCAAGCGATAGCACTTGTATTTGGAAATGCCCTTGTCAATACCACGTTTCACCTTCTTCACCATGGCATCCAGGAGTTGTGCCTCACGAATTTGATCTTCCAAAGTAGCAGAGACTATGAGGTTGGCAAGAAAGCCTTGAGGAACAACTTGAAGATTCAGCTTGTGGAAAGCTTCACAAAGATCCAGTTGGAAGGGCTTGAGAATTAAGCTGTTGCAATAAGCCTTTCTGCTCAAAGCATCTGCAATCACATTCGCCTTGCCAGGAGTATATTCAATACTTGGATTGTACTCTTGAATCATTTCGACCCATCGAGTTTGCCTGAGGTTGAGGTTTGGTTGAGTGAAGATATACTTGAGACTCTTGTGATCGGTGAAAATGTCCACTTTCCTTTCCAACAAGAGATGTCTCCATGTTATCAATGCATGGACAACTGCCGCCAACTCAAGATCGTGAGTGGTGTAGTTCTTTTCGTTGGGCTTCAACTGACAAGAGGTATAGGCCACAACTTTTTTCTCTTGCATTAACACAGCACCGAGACCTTGAAGAGAAGCATCACAGAATACTTCGAATGGCTTGGATTCATCAGGAGGAGTCAAGACAGGAGCTGTGACAAGTTTCTCTTTGAGGGTGTTGAAAGCGACATCACACTCAGGTGTCCAGACATACTTGACATGCTTCTGGAGGAGGTTGGAAAGAGGCTTTGCAATCTTAGAGAAATTCTCAATGAATCTTCGACAATAGCTTGCAAGTCCAAGAAAACTACGAAGCTGCTTGACATTCTGAGGAGGTTCCTAATTCACAATTGAAGACACCTTCTCAGGATTAACAGCGATGCCCTTGGCGGAGATGATGTGACCAAGATAAAGAACTTCATCAAGCCAGAACTCACATTTGGAAAACTTCGCATAGAATTGATGCTCTCTGAGCTTGTCGAGCACCAATCGCAAATATTTGGCATGATCCTGCTTATTCTTGGAGAAGACCAAAATATCATCGAGATACACCAAGACGAAATCATTGGTGTAGGGGTTGAAGATAAAGTTCATCATGTGAGAGAAAGTTGGAGGAGCATTGACAAGGCCGAAAGACATGACAGTATATTCATAAGAACCATAGCTTGTTCTGAATGCTGTCTTGGGAATATCTTGTTCACGAATGCGAATCTGATGATAACCCATACGGAGGTCAAGCTTGGAGAATACTTTAGCACCTTTGAGATGCTCGAATAGCTCATTGATGTTGGGAAGTGGATACTTGTTCTTGATTGTCTTCTTGTTCAATGGACGGTAATCGACGCAAAGTCGGTCCGTGCCATCCTTCTTCTGGACAAAAGGAACTCCACATCCCCATGGAGATGAACTCAGTCTGATCAAACCCAGACGCTCTTGTTCATCGAGTTGTTTCTTCAATTCTTTCAGTTCTTCAGGTCCAAGCTTATAAGGACGCTTGCAAGCTGGTTCCGTGCCAGGCTCAAGATCGATAACGAATTCGACTGGCCGATGCGGAGGCATACCCGGAAGCTCTTCTTGAAAGACATCTTGGTACTCACAAACGACTGGAATTTGAGAGATTGCGTGTAGCTCGCCCTTCTCATTGAGAGAAAACAACCGAACGGTTTCATCACGAGCGGCATAGATGATAACATCCTCAGAAGAGTGTGTCAATTGAATTTGCCTGGCAGCACAATCAAGTTGAGCTTTGTGCTTAGAAAGCCAGTCCATACCGAGAATTAGATCAATATAGTCACCAAGAACAACTGGAGAAGACAGAAATTTATAGTCGCCCATCTTGATACCGACATTTGGAACCATCAAACAAGAACTCATGTGCTTGCTCGGGAAACAATTGCTAGAGTTCTATCCAAATATTCCGAAGTGAAATCATGCTTGGTAAAGAACGGTGTTGACATGAAACAATGCGATGCACCAGTATCAAATAAAACTTTTGCAGGAATATCATTAACTGAGAGATTACCCATTATCACATCAGTAGATTCCTCTGCTTGCGCTGCATTCATCATGTTCACCTTTGCAGACTTGGGATTGTGCTTGACCACTGCATTGCTTGAAGACCTCACAGGAGGAGGAGGAGGAAGGCGCCTTTGGTTGAAGCATTTGTTCGCATAGTGACCTTTCTGCTGGCACTTGTTGCAAGTCACTTCTGAGAGCGGACGGTGATAAGGAGCATTTGACCTTGGAGCTTGAGGCTGATACTTGTTCTGATAACCTGGGTTGGGTGGGTGGGAAGATCCACGACCACCTGAGTTCTTCTGCTGATAAGGCTGACGAAACGGAGGAGGAGGAAGGTAGAACTTTTGCTGCTTTGCTGCCACTTGAGAGGAAGAAGAAGACTGAACTGCATCCCTGATTCTCTTCTTAGAAGCCTCACACTTGAGCTGAGCACCTTCTTGCTTGAGGGCCATATTGTAGAATTGATCGAACTGAGTAGGCTCAACAAGAACGAGAGCTAACTGCAAATCCTCTCTAAGGCCACCTCTGAATTGATAGATCATACTCTTTTCATCAGGAACGTCCTGTTTAGCGAAGCGAGCAAGTTTCTAAAACTGTTTGTTGTATTCGTACACTGACATGTTGCCTTGCTTGAGATTGCGGAACTCCTCACGCTTGCTCTCAACAACACTGGTAGGAATGTGGTGAGCTTTAAAGTCCCGACAGAAATCAGTCCAAGTAATCACTCGACCTCCTCTGGAATCCTTGTATTGCTGGAACCAATCAGCTTCTTGATCCTTGAGCTGAAAAGATGCGAACTTGACGTAGTCCTCAGGCCAGACATTGCTGCATTCGAAATGCTTGTTGATATCCACGAGCCACTCGTCGGCGTCTGTGTCCTCGGCACAGTAGCTGAAAGACTTCGGCTGATTTGCAAGGAATTGGTTGAGGGTAGGAAACTGAGGCTGATGGTAGAACTGCCCTTGACCTTGATTCCCTTGGTTTCCTTGGCCTTGGTTATGCTCTTGCATCAGCTGGATCAACAACTGAGCGTTGGCGTTAGTGGTTGCCATCAAAGTTTGCCATGCCTCCGGAGGCGGAGGTGGAGGTGGAGGGTTCGCCTGACTCCCATCACTGCATTCCGGATTCTGACGCGTTGGCGGAGCCATCCTGAAGAGGGTGACATCCGTTAGCATCTTGATTGACAGATAGACAAGTTGAATCAACGGATAGAAATTGCAACATATAGTCTTCACAATAAACATTTGAACAAAGGTGAACGAATGAATTCCAAAGTAAACATCACGTCCATTAAGGTGAGAAGCCACTTGATAAGAGATTGATGAATGAAAATAAAAAAAGGTATGAATGGAACAAATAAGTGGTAAGGATTACCCAATCACAAACCAAATATCTGCGGGAAGAAGTGCTAGAGCTACTTGAATCCCACCTATAAACTCCCGAAACTTTCCGGTTATGCAATCAGGTGTTGGGGATACAGGGGAAGCAATATATCTCACCCAAACTAACAATCCCTACATCCAGCTGTATCCATCCGTCAACACATAACCAAGAAACCTTCGGAAATCGTGTACCTCAACCTTCGAAAAGCATCTGTTATACGAGTCATGGCAATACTCCCGTACTCACCTTAGTACTGGGTTATCGGGGTTATCTCACCAACAACTGCATAAAAGAGATTTTCGATGTCGGCGTACTAAACTCAGATATTCCAGAACTGCAATGATAAAATTATGACGACAACACCTCAGAGCTCAACTCCCCGGGACACTTCCACTAAACCCCTGACAGGAGGCACCAAGACAATGTTCTCATCATAAAACCATCGGAACGATTCCAAGATACCCGCGTGATCCTAAAAATTTTTTTTAGTGAAATTTGAGGAGAGGAAAGTCAAAACTTCTACGTCAGGAGACCTCACCAGAGCGATGAAGGGACTGAGGAGTAAAAAGAATTCCTAACTCTCCGATATATATAATCCTAAATGACTCAAAACATTTTTCTAGACACAACTCGGCCGCTAAAAACGATCAAGCAGTGGGGCTCCTAAGGTCGGGGAAGATGCTCTAATACCAACTTGTAACACTCTCGATGCAGCTATATCTCCCACGTGTCTAAGCACGACTTAGAGGCATAACCGCATTGAAAGCAATGTCGCAAGTGAGGTAATCTTCACACAACCCATGTAATACATAAGGGAAAGAGATACATAGTTGGCTTACAGTCGCCACTTCACACAATACATAAATGAATATCCATCATTCAGTTTACAATCAAGGTCCGACTACGGAACCAAAATAAAAGAAGACTACCCCAAATGCAACACAGATCCCCGATCGTCCCAACTGGGCTCCACTACTGATCGTCTGGAAATGAAACATAGTAACGACAACGGTCCTCGTCAAACTCCCACTTTAGCTCAGTTGCGCCATCTGCGCTGGTATCATCGGTACCTGCATCTGTTTTGGTAGAATCTGTGAGTCACGGGGACTCAGCAATCTCACACCCGCGAGATCAAGACTATTTAAGCTTAAGGGAAGGTTGGTGTAATGAGGTGGAGCTGTAGCAAGCGACTAGCATATATGGTGGCTACGATCGTAAAAGAGAGCGAGAAGAGAAGCAAGGCACGGTCGTGCAGGTAGTAGCGATCAAGAACTGATCCTGAAACTACTTACGTCAAACATAACTCCAACACCGTGTTCACTTCCCGGACTCCGCCGAGAAGAGACCATCACGGTTTACACACGCGGTTGATGTATTTTAATTAATGTCAACTTCGGGTTTTCTACAACCGGACATTAACAAATTACCATCTGCCTCATAACCACGGGCACGGCTTTCGAAAGATAATACCGTGCAGGGGTGTCCCAACTTAGCCCATCATAAGCTCTCACGGTCAACAAAGGATAAACCTTCTCCCAGGAAGACCCGATTAGTCTCGGAATCCCGGTTCGCATGACATTTCGACAATGGTAAAACAAGACCAGCAAAGCCGCTCGATGTGCCGACAAATCCCGATAGGAGCTGCACATATCTCGTTCTCAGGGCACAACGGATAGGTCAGCCTACGAATAAAACCAGCCCTCGAGTTGCCCCGTGGTGGCCCCGCAGTCTGCCCGGTTCGGACCAACACTCGAAGGAGCACTAGCCCGGGGGGGCTAAAATAAAGATGACCCTCGGGCTCGCGAAAACCCAAGGGAAAAAGGGGTGTAGGTGGCAAATGGTAAAACCAAGGTTGGTCCTTGCTGGAGGAGTTTTATTCAAAGCGAACTGTCACGGGGGTCCCATAAATCACCCAACCGCGTAAGGAACGCAAAATCAAGGAACATAACACCGGTATGACGGAAACTAGGGTGGCAAGAGTGGAACAAAACACCAGGCATAAGGCCGAGCCTTCCACCCTTTACCAAGTATATAGGTGCATTAATTAAAACAATAGATATTGTGATATCCCAAAATATCCATGTTCCAACAAGGAACAAACTTCATCTTCACCTGCAACTAGCAACGCTATAAGAGGGGCTGAGCGAAAGCGGTGACATAGCCAATCAACGGTTTGCTAGGAAAGGATGGTTAGAGGTTTGACATGGCAATATGGGTGCCATGATATAGCAAGTGGTAGGTAACGTAGCATAGGCATGGCAAAAGAGCGAGCATCTAGCAAGCAAAGATAGAAGTGATATCGAGGGTATGGTCATCTTGCCTGCAAGGTTCTCAGAGTTGTCGAAGGCTTGATCCTCGTAGGCGTTCTCAACAGGTTCCTCGTACACGTACTCGTCTCCCGGCTCTACCCAAAGCAAGAACACAAGCAATGGAACAACAATCAAACAAGGAGCAATGCACAAGCAATATGATGCAATACATGACATGCTATGCGAGATGTGATATGCAATGCATATGTGTGCTCCAGAAGGAAAAATGATGAACAAGGCATCAGCTTGGCAAACCAAGTATGCCGCTGGAAAGATGAGATGATTCCGGTTGAAATCGATATAAAGATCACCGGAATCGGATGCACGGTTTGCAAATGACAAGCACAACAAGAATGACGCAATTCTGCGTTTAACTGCACGATGCTACTTAGCATGCAACATGAAACTATGCTTCAGCACCCCAACATAAAAACAAAGCATATGACAGTGATCTACAGGAGATGCTTAACAAAAGAGGAACAATGAGCTACGGCTAAATCACATCATAACAGGCTCAAACAAGCATGGTGAAAGTGCAAAAAAAAATATCAGGTTCACAGACTTAGTGAAAATACTAGTATGCCAGAAATTAACATCAGGAAGGCATGTTTAGAGCAAACAAACAACAAGCTACAGAAACTTATAATAGCAAAACAAGACATGGCAGGAATCTACTCAAAGCATAGATCAAAAGTCCCTTACTGACCATAAGCCAAAAAGGACCAGAGGATATGATGGCACCCATGTAAACATAGCAAATTTCATTACAGATCTCAGACTTAGCAGAAAAACTGGACATGGCAAAAACAGATAACAAGTAGGCATGTTCGTGAGCTCGATGCACTCACTACAGAGCATCTCATGATAAACTAAGCATATACGCATCAAGAAGACATGGCATAGAAGCTATACATGGCAAGAACAATATGATAGCATACAAGGATCAACTACAACAACCTTGTGAAAATTGAATATCATGTAAACAATCAGCCAGGAAACATTTTGAAGCAAAAGTAGAGCACGAAAATGACATGCTAGACTACTCCATAATTGCCAACAAAGGCATGGATGGATAGAGCACATCCATATGTTCAAAACACCCTTACTTACCATGCTCAAAATGGGCATAGATCTCTCTGTAACAACATGAACACATGGCATAAAAAATAACAGCAGGACATGACTTAGTGAAATTACTAAGTTCCTGAAACCAGCAACACTATCATCCCTAGTTTGCATGCTTGTGCTAGTCACCACAGAGATCAAAAAAATACATGGCTTACACCCTTGGAAACATAGCATGGCATAGATCAAAACATATGTAGGACTCAAGTTCATAAGGTGCACACATTAATCATGGCAAAAATGATAAAAGTGCAAGTTCTGTTAAGAAACAGAAACTAACATCACATAGCCCTCTTCCAACAGCATTTCGGGCATCAAGATGAGCTCGAATGAAAATGATGCAATGAGATGAAATGATGTACTAATCGAGGCGAACAATTTGATATGCCACACGCCCAAAACGGAGCCACGGGTGCAAATATGTGATGCAATGAAGATGCAACAAATTATCACGGAAAAATGACTTAGACGAAAAACGGGGGGGGGAGAAGTCAACCCTTGCTCGTCCCGATCTGGATCTGGCTGCACGGAAACCAAGGCAACGCCGGAGTTGGAGCTCGGGGCCGGAGGGAGGAGAGGCCGGGGCGGGCGGCGGCGCGAGACGTGGCGCCTCCCGATTGGGCGGCGGCGGCGGAATTTCGTCCGGCTCGGGCCGGACGTGTCCGGTGGTGCGGGGTGGAAGAGACTAGGGTTTGGGGATCCGGAAATGGAGGAGGGGTGCACGTATTTATAGGTAGAGGGAGCTAGGAGACTCCAAATGGAGTGCGGTTTTCGCCCACACAATCGTGATCGAACGACCGAGAGCATGGAGGTGACTTAGATGGGTTATTGGGCTGTTTTGGAGGGGTGTTGGGCTGCAACTTAAAAGAGGCCGTTGCGAGAGTGCGGTTAACCGTTGGAGTAACAAACGAGCTCCAAATGGCACAAAACTTGACAGGTGGTCTACCGGTGGTGTACCAAGGCCACTTGGCAAGCCTCGGTCCATTCCGAGAACGTTCAACACCCACTCGCGACAAAGAGACAAGAGGGGTGCGCCGGTGCATGTGGGAGCATCGGAATGCAAAACGGACAACGGGGAAAATGCTCGGATGCATGAGACGAACACGTATGCAAATGAGATGCACATGATGACATGATATGAGATGCATGACATGGAAAAAATGCCAAACGAAAACAAAAACCCAACCACGGAGGGAATATCATAGCACATAGCCGAAAATGGCAAGAGTTGGAGTTACAAATATGGAAAGTTACATCCGGGGTGTTATAGGGCGGCCGCCCGCTTTGTACCTCGGGGAGCTGTGATGTAAAACCACTCCTGTTGCCATAAATCGGACACCTCTGGGAAGGAACCCTTTGACCATGGGGTGTCGGTGCCTTTGCTTATTGCAGCACCTCTGCACTCTGCATGTCGCCCATCGATAATCTTCGGCTTCACATTGAAGGTCTTGAGCATAATACGAAGTGTGGGGTGATGCGAAGGAAGGCCTCACACACGACGATAAACGACAAGATGTGAAGGATGGAATCTGGAGCTAGATCATGGAAATCTAGCCCATAATAGAACATGAGCCCTCTCACAAAGGGATTAAGACTAAAACCTAGCCCTCATAGGAAGTGGGAAACAAATACGACACTCTCGTTGGGTTCGGGAGTGGGGATGACCTGCCCTTGAGCAGGCAGCCTTTGCGGGATTTCGGCGGTGCGATACTTGGCCTCCCTAAGCTTCTTGATGTCCTCCTCCTTGACAGAGGAGGCCATCCACGTGCCTTGAAGATTGGATCCGGACATAGTTGAAGGTCCGATGCGCTTAGCTTGAGCCTTGGGTGTTGGAACTCGAGGTGGGGGAAGGGAAGGATCGAGCGTGGGGAGAAAAGGACAGGCCTTGGCCCCTTTATAAAGAGGGTGAATATCAAGCGCCCTCTGCGTGGCCGTTTGGAACTTGGCTAAAATCGAGGAGTCATACTAACAAGCGCGGTTGGGTTACCCACACCCATATTGATGAGAATCCCGTGATAAGGGGAACACGATCTCTGCTTCAACAAGACGTGCCAATAAAACCGCCTCGCAACACATGAAGTGGTAGGCTGGGAAAAACGGTTCGTAATAACCGGGCCGCGGCGTGATGTCACGCTATTAAAAGTTGTCAGCAGATCAAATTTGTGGAATATTGTGCTCTCTACGATGGTAGGTGGAAATTATTTTACAGAGCCGGACACAATCCTTGTGTTCAAAATCTTCTATGGAGTATTCAGGGAAGGAACACGCCTTGCAATGTCGAAGATAATCTGCATGCCAGACTCATCGTCATTGAAGCCTGGTTCAGGGGCTACTGAGGGAGTCCTGGATTAAGGGGCCCTCGGACAGCTGGACTATATACTTTGGCCAGACTGTTGGACTATGAAGATGCAAGATTGAATACTTTGTCCCGTGTCTGGGTGGAACTCTTCTTTGCGTGGAAGGCAAGCTTGGCAATTCGGATATGTAGATCTCCTTCTCTGTAACCGACTCTGTGTAACCCTAGCCCCCTCCGGTGTCTATATAAACCGGAGGGTTTAGTCCGTAGGACAACAGACAATCATAATCATAGGCTAGCTTCTAGGGATTAGCCTCCACGATCTCGTGGTAGATCAACTCTTGTAATACTCATATCATAAAGATCAATGAAGAAGGAAGTAGGGTATTACCTCCATCGAGAGGGCCCAAACATGGGGAAACATCGTGTCCCCCGCCTCCTGTTACCATTAGCCTTAGACGCACATTTCGGGACCCCCTACCCGAGATCCGCCAGTTCTGACACCGACACTTGGTGTGAATGAACCTGGTCAATATACCGTAAGTACAAAGGATGGTCGCATGATGATTGATGCTAAAGGATGGTCAAGGTTTAAATCTAAATCAAATCTTGCGGTAGGGGATGATGTCAAAATTGAGCTCTCTCGGCAAGGAGATCTAGTCCAAATCAACTTTGAAATTCTTCAGTGGCAGCACGCAACTGCCGAACTGATCTATCCTCTGAGAGATTTTGATGTAAAAATATGGCATGGTGAAAAGTGTCTTGTGTGTGTAGTACGATAGTATTATTTATCACGTAGGATCTCATGAAATAATTGCAACTCTGATTGCTGGTTAGGAACTGTTGTTCAATTTTGTTCTAACAGCTGCCGTGTTTTATTCAATTTTCTGTATTCGCCTTGCGACAGCATCTAAAACCAGCGTCGTACCGATCGCTTGTAATATGAAATGCGCTGAGTTAGAACACATGTGCCCCAAACATGCAGGCCCACCAGCACGTGGCCTAAAGTCCAGAACCGTGAGCCTGTCTAAGTATTGTATTCTCAGCTGAACCCCCATATTATGTTTTATATTTCCTTACAGAGGGTGTCGAGGACTTAACATGGCAGATGTCCTAGTGAAAGGACTTAGTTGTGGAGCCATCGAAACGAGGTTAGCTTGAAGGGGTTGAACGGGCCAAAGGACAAAAGGAATTTACCCAGGTTCGGCCCCTCTCAATGAGGTAAAAGACTACTTCCTGCTTCTAATTGTACTACTTGAGTTTCGAGTACAAGGGAGCGAATATGCTTGACTTAGTTCTTGATCAGTTGTTTCTTGAGTTAACCCACCGCCGGGTCACACCTTTATATACAGGTTGATGCTCGGCGACTTACAGAGTCCCGGCCGGCTCACACAAATGTGATCGGCTCGGTTTCTAACTAATTCTTCCTTACAGAACAAGTTATCACATGGCGATTCACACCTTCGGGCCTTAAGTCACCTCCGGGTCTTGGGCCTTCTCCCCTTAAGCCGCCAACGGTGTGACCCGGCCCCTCCTGGGCGGGTCATACCTCGGTGTTATATCCCCAACATTAGGCCCCAGTTTGATTTGAACTTGTTCACATCAATCTCCACTACTTGATGTAGCAGAATTTTCCATTGTCAATTCCTTACCAACTCGTTGTAACCCGCCATGACGTCACATAGCAGAATCATTGTAACCCGCCATGACATCACGCGCATTAACTCCGCACAAAGCCTTGGATACCTCATCGGATCTTTATCTTTAATGGACCTCCCAAAAATTAAGGTGCCCACTTTGCCAGCATAATCATTTTTGCCTCCTTGATTTCTGCACATGCCGTCTCGTCACCTCCTTATAAATAGGGAGAAGAGTCCTGTCAGGACCCCGACTCAATGCCACACCCATATAGCATGTAACACCTCATATCACTTTGCGGCCTCACGCACAGTATTCCCACGGGTGTCGCCTTACCAGGCCCGGGACCGTATGTGCCTTTTGGCACACGTATATGATAGTGTCGCTAGCATCCATATGACAAGGAGCCCGGGCTGACATGGCTAGTCGTGAACCCAAAGTGGCACTAACTTACAGGGACATGCATACATGACCCAGCAATGAACGTGTCGGTCATCAGCGAGTGAATCTGGGTTATAGCAACTGGGCAAGCAGGACTCCGGTAGACACCGCGTGACATTTCCTCGAAGGGACAGACACAGGAACGAAGAAGGACACATGCCGGCCAGCCTAAGTGTTCCGGAGCTGTAGCAAGTTACCAAGGCTCAGTAGAAGCACTAGGAGATATTTCCCGGTAAGGGAGGATACCAAGGATAAACAACAAGATAGTCAGATCCCGCACATACCAAGCATTTCAATAACATACACACAATATGGTCGATATGTGCAAATACAACATGGCATCACAAAATGACTCTACAACTCAAGTATTTATTCATTAGGCTCCGAGGAGCGAGATATTACAAACATGGGTCTCAAGACTCAACATTCAGAGCATACAAGTCAAAGCACAACCGGAAGCAGAACATGTCTGAGTACGGACATCTACAAATGAAAAAGGCTGAGAAGCCTGACTATCTACCAGATCATGCCGAGGGCACAAGATCGTAGCTGAGGTAACAAACTAAACGTCGAAGTCCACGCGGAACTACTAGCGAGACCAAAGTCTCTCTGCAAAACATAAAATAGGCAAAAGTGAGTACAAATGTACCCAGCAAGACTTAAATCGGAACTATCTACATATGCATCATTATCAACAAAGCGGATGGTGGGGTTTAACTGCAGCAAGCCAGCTTTGACTCGGTGGCTATCCTGAACTACGACTGCAAGTAAATCTTTGAGGTGGCGGACACGAGTCCACATATTCACCAACCAATACACCACTATGGATCCGCTCCCATCTCCCTACGAGAACGCCATCCATAGCACTCATGCTTATCTTGCGCATTTTAGAGTATCCACTATCACTTGTCTATGAATTGTACAGGCAACCCAGAAGTCCTTTACCACAGACACGGCTATTCGAATAGATGATGTTAACCCTACAGGGCTGTACTTCTTCACAAACGCTCTAGCCACTTAGCGCCATGTACACGTCATGTATCTCGGCAACCTTCAAGCAGAAGCCTGGCGAGGGTGTCGGCCACGGCCTACCTAAACACTCCAGTCTCTAGTCCAGGTTTATCGCCTATTTAGGTTCCATCCGCAGGGAGTCCGACCGAGGTTTCCACATACGGCCCCGAATGATGTGAGCAGGGTTCCCGAGACACCAAACGGGCACCCGGTACACCGTGCCACGTGCCTACCGTATCATAGCCCACCCCTCAGGTCAGTGTTGCGCACGGCCTCCAGCATACTACAAACAACAGAAACTACTTGCAACTCCTAGATAGAGGACAAGGGTGATTAAGAAGCCGAGAGGGTCGATTAAGGATCCCAATGAGTGGTAGTAGCTGTTCATGGATCACAAACACAGAACTCAGTTCCTAAGGACGACTTCAATGAGACAACCCACCATGTACTCCTACATGGCCTCTCATCACTACCTTTACCAAATCGTGTTCACACACTTAGCTCATACCCAGTAGGACATGTTCACAACCTTCCAATTCATTCCCGACGAATCAGACCTGACACAACTCTAAGCAATAGCAGGCATGACAAACAAGCATGAATGAGTACGCACATCAGGGCTCAAACAACTCCTACTCATACTAGTGGGTTTCATCTATTTACTGTGGCAATGACAGGTCATGCCGAGGATTAGGGGTTCAACTACCGCAGCATGTAATAGTTGAATTGTTGTTGTCCTAATGCAGTAAAAGAGAGTAGGAGCGAGAGAGTGGGATTGTATTAGAATGAACAAGGGGGTTTTGCTTGCCTGGCACTTCTAACGATAATATAGCTCTTCATCGGTGTCATCAAATTCATCATTGAAATGTCGTCTACTGAGAGGGGACAAATACCGGCAAACAAGGAAGAACAAAATCAATCCAATGCACAATATGATGCATGATCTTGACATGGCAAAATGAGTGTGTTGGCCTAATGCAACAACAACCAGGGTGGTTTGAGTCATTTTGAACCAAAGATTCAACTTCAAACTCAAACTATGAATTCAAATAATGCATTATCATGTTTCGATGTAAACAGCAATGTTAAGTTGTTTAAACATGCATTAAACCAATACAGATGGATAGATTGGATTTTTCTCATCATTTTTCATATATAAATTATTTCATTCTGAGTTATGGTCGATCAAGTCAACCAGACATGTGGGCCCAGTCAACATCCAGGTCAGCGCGGTCAAAGCTGACACGTGGGGCCACTCTGGTTAGTTAAACCTAAATAGGAACTAAACTAATATTAATTAAGGGTATGGGGCCCATGTGTCATTGGCTTAGGGGGTTGTTTAGTGGGGGATTAGCCGCTAATCACGCGGCCACGTCGGCTCGCTGGAGTTCAGCCGTCGGCGGCGACCCCAAAGCACGACGGAGGGTTGCTGGAGTGGCGCTACGTGTGTTGTTGGGCCAAGCCAAGGGCACCAGAGGGTTGCCCTTCATTGCGCGCATCCAGGGGAGGCACGCGGGATGGCCGGAGCTCGCCGGAACGAGCTCACGGCAGCGGCTGGCGTTCAGGTGGTCGCAGGATCGGTGCTGCGGTGTGTAAACAAGTGTAGAGAGGCGCTAGGGAGGCTCTACGCGCGGTGGTGAGCATGTTGGATGCACGCCCGGGACCAAATTGTCACCGGAGCTGCGTCGGCGACGAGTGCAGGCGGCAACACAGGCGAGCGAGCGGGGCGCGGTGGCTATGGAGTGGAAGAGAGAGAACGGAGAGGGGGAGGATGATCAGCAGCTCACGGTGAACTCGAGGAGCGAGTCGGCGAGCTCGGGGAGGGGCTGAAGAGAGCGGGGCGGCGAGGGGGTTCTCCGGCGGCCGACGGTGTGGATGAGCATGACGGCGTCGCTTCGGGCGTCCTGCGAGCGCGTGCTTCGTCTTGGAGCTCCGTGGCATCGAGGCGGAGCCTCTGGACAGCACGGAGAGGCGAGGGAGAGGCGATGGTCGCGGTGGTGTTCGTCGACGGCGGAGATAGCGCTCGGTGGGTGCGTGCGAGAGAGCCAGAGGAGGAGAGGAGCTCGGGGAGAGAGTGAGAGGGCCTGGGGGGTGCGTGGCCATCTCCGTGGGGCTGGAAGGGCCTCGAGGGCATGAGGCAGGCAGGAAGGAGGCCACGGCATCGCCAGCGCTCGCCACCGAGCTGCTTCGGGGCGAGGGGAGGAAGGCGACGGGAGGAGGTGGGCTGGGCCAGGTGGCTCGGCGGGCCGACTGGGCCAGCCAGGTTGGCTGCGGTAAGTCGGGTGAGGTTTCCTTTCTTTTCTAATTTTCTTATGTTTTCTATTCTGCTATTTTGTTTCTGGATTTAGAAAAATACTGAATCACATCATAAAATCCTGAAATAAATTTATAGGCACTGGTTGAATTATTTCCAACAGCCCCCAAGTAATTCCCTGATGATTGGGACACTTAAAAATATTTATAGGATTTAAATGTCCAAATTCAAATACTTATGAATTAACTGAAAAATCCATAAATGACCTAAAAATATCTCCATCATTATTGGCATAGGTTTTCACCTTTAGCAGAAATCATGAACATTTTTAAAGGCATATTTGGGTTCTTTGAAAAGGATTTTATTTTGAACCTAGTTGAATTGATTTGGTGCTAGGGTTCTGAACATCCCCATTTCAGATTTAAGAGAAATTTAAACATGATGCAACACAAGACTAACTAGACCAGAGCAGACCAGAACTAGGGATGTGACAACTCACCCCCACTAAACAAGAATCTCGTCCCGAGATTCAAGAGGTGATGTAAGAAGATGGAGGGGATACAAGCTAACATGATCTTCATGATCCATTGCTTCAAATCGATCTTGGCGTCCTTCCTTTCGAGATCTTCATCCAACACGATAGCGACGGACAGGAACTCTACAGGAATCGATCTTCTCGAAGATTGGGAACCCAAGATCAACTCTTGGGGTGAGATATAAGACATCTCTCGAGCTGAGACACAAATCACACATCTAGAGGGAGTGGAACAGATGACGAGGGTTCACTAGGTAGACAACAATTCCACACATAAGAGGATGTTGAACGGTTGTCGGTGTAGCAAGGATTTGAGTTGCCATGACATCGCAACGGAACACCTTCGAGGAGGGTGACTCGTAGAATTATCCCATATGTGGCAAAAACATTTACTTTTGATTCAGAGATCAATAAAATTCTCTATACCAGCCTGAGGCAATTCTCGAGCAATCGTTTGAAGGATTTCGGTAGAATGGCATACTCGGACTAGAATGGATCATGTGGATTACCTTGTTGAAGACAACACAAGGGTGATTTTGCTTATCATCGGAAATGGATGGGACCCATGGTAGGACCACTTTTGAAAATGATCCTGATTAGTAATTACTGAGAAGGGTAATCCAGCGTAGGGTGGCACGATGGCGGTGCAAGCTTGGAACAAAATGCAAATGATGGGAATGATTCTAGTAACTAGGAAATAACTCAACAGACGAGAGTGATTCCACTGTTGAAAAATTATAGTATGTCCAAGGAAACTGGCAGCGATCCCTAGTTAGTGTTGATGATAACAGCTGGTGCTTGCGCGAGCTCTCAAGAACTTGAGCATTTCCATATTCATCAAGGTTTTACCAATATCCGTGTCAAGGATCCTGGCAACACAACATACTACCATGATGAATGGTAATGGATGATGCATATGCAAAAGAGGATAACACCTTCTCAGATTTCACCTTAGCAAGGCCAAGGAATCAGAAATCCGGAAGATCGACCGAGAGACATTTAGCACTTCGCTTCTAATGTTCTCCTTGATGCACTAACATATACCATTCATGGATAGGGTTTGATATCTAGAACATCAAGTAAAAGGTCGGACTTCGGAAATATAAATATCCATAAGGGACAACTTCTGGAGTAAATTCTACGAGATCCTTATGGGGAGGTGGCCAACTTCCTCAAACAAGATACTACAATGGTAGGTCTTCCGGTTGGGTGTGTTGGCCACGACATCCACTTTACCGGTTACGGTGAGACCAATATTATAGTTTCTGGGAAACATTCCAACCATTCTATCTGCCAGAGATTCAGATCTGGTTTGTGTCAAGATATTCTGAACTCATCAAGTCCAGAGAGAAAATGAAAGTTTGCAACACAAATCGACGAGATGACGTTGCAAGATTCTCGGGAAATGGACTACGGTAGTAAGCTCCAAAACATGAGTTGGTTCTACTACAAACATGTGAACACGCTGTCCCAGACAAGAATGACCACGTAGTAGTCTTATAATAAAACACTACCGAGTTCAGGAGGGGGATCATCAATGAGGATAGCGGAGTCCTAACATAATTTATATGACTAGCTCTTATGAAGGAACTTCTTCTCCCTGAACAAATCAATCAGTGGCTTGGTGTGCTAGGGACACATATAGAATGATGGTTGCAAGTCTCCAACCACAGAATACTTCGCACGTATTCATGACCGATTTGGGATGATTCCAAAGGAAGCAACATTGACTTTCTCAAATCCACGGCGGCAACTTGCATCAGATGCACATAAATTAGAGGAAGTCACAACTTTCATCCGGACATATGCTTCATGCACGAGACATGAAGATAATGCTTATAGAAGTTTTCAACACTAGCCTGATGTTCATCATGAATTATGGAGGAGATAAAATGTTGCTGATGGGCTCAACAACAACTCATCAGAATTTCCATATCATTAGAATTCCGCCATTATGTGAACGAGGTGATAGTATTGGTCAGACCAAAAGATGTAATGGTGTATGCTCGATGGATCAACCACAGGTAAGACAACATTACGAACATCGTTTGTGCTGATAGATTTGATGATAGCCCACACTCAAATCAAAGTTTTGATAAGACAACAGATCAAGCAATTGGTCATGGAGATCAATCGATGAAGATACCATCTTTCTTCAACACACACACACACACAAGATATCCCTTAAAATGAACTAAGTCGGACAAGCTTTCATCTTCCAACTCTCCAAGTTGTTGTTTAGCCTAACCAACTAGCTCAGGGTATCCGACAAAGATTCTTGGAGAAAGGGTGGTTTACAAGAAAACCAACTTGATCATGAACTGAACATAGCGGTCAGGTGACGATCTGGTGATACTTCCGAGAAGATATTCGGAAAATCACGAACCACCGATATGTTACTAAGCTCGAGAAAAATCTTTCTTTTCAGGCAAGACGATATGATCGAATAAGCAAGGATTGACACTATCCTAACTCATTGATCGAAAAGTGCACCGGGAATAAGGACTAGGTAGCACGACCAACCTTAGGATGGTGATTCAATAACCAACATGCTAAGGATGAGGTTATTGTCCATTTAACTACCAAACAATGGAGTTGCTAGGAGTGTTGATTTCACACACCACGATTCACTTGTTGGCATTTTGGTTACAATAACATGGAAACCGAGGAATGAACAATGATGGCAAGAAGTATCACTGCGTCAAGAATTCATAAGAGATAGTGCAAATCTCATGATGATCCTGACGTAAAGAGGGTAACACTCCAGGGTAGAACAGATCAAAAGCTGGATTGGCATTTTGATTTGCGGAGTACAACTTCTTTGATCCAATCCTGGATATGGATGAGGTACAGGAGTTTGTTTCTCCTAGTCATTCCGAATAGAATGGCTTGACGGACCACAGGAGTAAAAGGCATCGATGAACGAATGCACAACCACTCCTGACTATCAATTGAAAGACGGGGGTCAGATTACAACTAAAGAGGGATAACTCGAAAGAACATACGATTTTCTGAGTCATTGATGCATCGGTTAGTATGTCAGGCAAAGCTCAACATATTCCTTCCGGATAACCCGTGCAGAAAAGGTAGAACTGGCAGAGTCATGGCTTAGCATCGACAACTCGTCAAGAGCACTCTGGTTGTGATCTTTTGGTTCAAAGAACTTCCGCCATAAGTGGTTTGTAGTATTTGGAAGAAGGAAATACTACGAACCTGGAGGACTAATGCAAAGGTTACTAATATCCTAAAGGAACTAGCAACACTATCAACTTGAGATAAGTAGGGTGAATCTCGGGTTCAGAGACCCATGAGTAGAATGCCTACTAACTAAGTGGCATCATAGAATGCTTTCGAGAATGATGGCCAGAGTCATCACACTGGAAACACAGATCATGGCTAGATCACTAGATGACCCCCTAAGACACCTAGGGTCATAATAATAACTCCAACATATATGTTGAGGCAATAGAATACCTCAACCCAGCAGTTAGTGTGATTAACCTGGCCCAAAGGAACATCAAAACCAGAGGGAAAGAATTTTCAAGTGCATCAGATTGTTTAGAAACCTAGGATGACTCGGACAGCATAACGGTTGTAAACGCTCAAAAAGATTTAAGACATCCTGCAAATGGTGACATAACCACTCAATCGTCACAATATGAAGATTCTGAGACCAACTATGAACACACGGAAGTAGTAGGAACTGAACCGAGGCTTATGTCCAACAATTTTAAAAGTCTACAGATTAGTAACACTTGATCCTAATAGAAAGAAGAAATGGCCTAGTTCCTTAACCCCGTAGAAAAGATAAGGTGACTACGATCAGAAGGCATAAGGTATAAGGAGTAAAAAGAGCCTTACGTTCCATCCCACAATCAATTCCCCTACATATAACTAAAGCATTTCTAGACTCAACTTCGACCAGTTTGGCTTGGTAATCCTATAGGCAGTCAGGCTCTGATACCAAAGCTGTCAGGACCCCGACTCAATGCCACACCGATCTAGCATGTAACACCTCATATCACTTTGCGGCCTCACGCACGGTATTCCCACGGGTGTCGCCTTACCAGGCCCGGGACCGTTTGCGCCTTTTGGCACACGTATATAATAGTGTCGCTAGCATCCATATGACAAGGAGCCCGAGCTGACATGGCTAGTCGTGAACCCAAAGTGGCACTAAGTTACAGGGACATGCATGCATGACCCAGCAACGAACATGTCGGTCATCAGCGAGTGAATCCGGGCTGTAGCAACTACGCTAGCAGGACTCCGGTAGACACCGCGTGACATTTCTCCAAAGGGACAGACACAGGAACGAAGAAGGACATATGCTGGCCAATCTAAGTGTTCTGGAGCAGTAGCAAGCTACCAAGGCTCAGTGGAATCATGTCACGACAGGTTTTCTGGGTATAAATTCCCAGAAAAATACCGTCGTGCTCATCAGCCCCAGGATTACTATTAGCTGATGAGGCTCCAACTTGATACAGAAATTCCAAGCAAAAATACAAAATATGTAGTACAAGACCATTCTGGCCTATGAGTACAACAAATGGTTCTAGTGGTTGAGGGCGGAAGCGGTCTGAGGATCATCAGGGTTTATGGGACTCCAATTCCCAACAGGAACAGCTGACCATGTTAACTCCTATCTCCGCGAGGCTGCTACCTCCGTTGATTAGGTTCCGGGACTGTCATCGCGTCGCTCCTCTCCGTGCAAGAAAATCTGGCCAAGACAATAGCCAGGGACAAGCCAGTGAGTACTTTGAATGTACTCGCAAACATTATGAACACAGGTATAATATAACAATGATGTGCTGAAAATATTTTATGTTCATGACGTCAGTCAAAAAAAAGTAAATAAATTCTGATGCGTGCAAGCGGTTATTTACGAAAATGCATTAACATAGTAGTATTGAAATTTATGAAATAAATAACAAGCAATGCCACAGTCGGGCGTCTTAGCGACACCACATAAAGGGCTTTAAAAGAAATGCCACAGTCGGGCGTCTGAGTGACACCACATAAAGGGCTTTAAAAGAAATGCCAGAGTCGGGCGTCTGAGCCACACCACATAAAGGGCTTTAAAAGAAATGCCACAGTCGGGCGTCTGAGCGACACCACATAAAGGGCTTTAAAATAAATGCCACAGTCGGGCGTCTGAGCGACACCACATAAAGGGCTTTAAAAGAAATGCCACAGTCGGGCGTCTGAGCGACACCACATAAAGAAATGCCACAGTCGGGCGTATGAGCGACACCACATAAAGGGCTTTAAAAGAAATGCCAGAGTCGGGCGTCTGAGCCACACCACATAAAGGGCTTTAAAAGAAATGCCACAGTCGGGCGTCTGAGCGACACCACATAAAGGGCTTTAAAATAAATGCCACAGTCGGGCGTCTGAGCGACACCACATAAAGGGCTTTAAAAGAAATGCCACAGTCGGGCGTCTGAGCGACACCACATAAAGAAATGCCACAGTCGGGCGTATGAGCGACACCACATAAAGGGCTTTAAAAGAAATGCCACAGTCGGGCGTCTGAGCCACACCACATAAAGGGCTTTAAAAGAAATGCCACAGTCGGGCGTCTGAGCGACACCACATAAAGGGCTTTAAAATAAATGCCACAGTCGGGCGTCTGAGCGACACCACATAAAGGGCTTTAAAAGAAATGCCACAGTCGGGCGTCTGAGCGACACCACATAAAGAAATGCCACAGTCGGGCGTATGAGCGACACCACATAAAGGGCTTTAAAAGAAATGCCACAGTCGGGCGTCTGAGCGACACCACATAAAGGGCTTTAAAAGAAATGCCACAGTCGGGCGTCTTTGCGACACCACATAAAGGGCTTTAAAATAAACAATCATAGTGAATATCCCGGAGGTAGAACCATCCCAGAGATACTCGATAATAACAATAATATCACGGGTTAGTCAACAATAATAATAATAATCATAATTATCACAATTCACAAGTAGTAGTTCCAGTTCTGGTTAACAGTTTCACCTCCGAAGACCGACACTAAGACCGACACTTGACCCATCCCAGACTATAGACCTTAACCATGGACACGGCTATTCGAATAGGTTTAATCTCTGCAGAGGGTGTACTCTTTACCCACGAGTAACGGATTCCTTTAGTCCATCGGGACTAATTCCGTCTACGGTCTTTTAAATGAAAACGCACCTGACTTGCACATACCAGCTTAACTTACCGGTGTCTGGAATCACCCACGACACTCGTTAAGCAAAACTCTAAGTGGGGAGGCTACAACCTCGATTAGCATGGGGTCACAAAATTTATACCACACGCAAACTAGGGAAGCTATCCCTTCGGCTACAACCAAAATACCCATGCCCCCTGACCGGATGACTGGCTTTAATCCATGGCCGTGGTACCCTCATCCCGGCCCCTCTGTACGGTGTGTGCTAGAAAGGGGTTGACAAATTACTGAACCGTACTCTACTTGTTGTAGAGACAAGTGGTAGTACGAAACAAGTATGGGGGTTACTGGAACAAGACTCGTTCTACGGTCGACTCAGGAGGTTTAAGTATTTCCCTGCATGACATGCATAACAAATATATTTCAACAAACAGAGTCACCGCTCATATTACCTTACCATGCCATACCAGACATAACCGTCCCGACGGAGACCGGCGACAAACTCATGCCTACCCAAGGCAGAGGTTTTCCCGGGTTCCTGCCGGTATGCATGCAAGGCACATGCAAGTGTGTTCATTTCCAACAGCATGGAAATCACTAACATGCACCCATGCATATGATCATATCACATGAAATAACAAGTTCCTCCAAAGTTAGGTGATGTTATAAACGTGTCATCGAACACACAATAATATTATTCCGGGGTTCAGAATGCTTGCCTTCAGGTCATGGGAAAACAGTGTGCAATCCAAAACATCTTGAAATCTTCAAAAATCCTATTAAAAGAATATATTTGAATTAACACACAAAATCAAAACAGCTCAAAAAGTTGTTTTGAATTTTTTTTAAATAAATCTTAAAATAAACTAGACCATATTTGAAAGAGGTAGGAGAAAGAATTAATTTATTTGGAGCTGTATTCAAAAAGATACAGCTGGTCAAAGTTTGGTCAAAAATCTGTTATTTAAAACAAAACAGAAAAGAAAACGTTTCGGGCAGAATACGCCTTTGAACAGGGGAGACGTACTCGGGGTTTTGCTCTTCCACTTAAACACGTGGAAGCGGTGCTGGGTCTCTGACAGTGGGTCCAGGGGCCCACTGGTCAGGTTTGACCAGTCCCCACTCCCTCCTCTTCTCTGCCCGGGCAGAGGCGGGGCGTCCGGCGATAGCCGCCGGCGAACGGCGGTTCTTCGCAGGCATCCGAGTGCAGGGATGGATCCGCCACTCCTAGGCGGTCCTCCCGGTGGTCGAGGGAGTGATCGGGACGGAGGGAGCCGTCGGCGACGAGCTCCGCGGCGGAGGAGGCTCCGGGGACAAAGTGAGTTTCGGGCTGCGGTGGTCTCCGGCCAAGATTGAGCGTGGGGTGGTACTCGCGAGAGGGAGGGAGAGCTCTTGGTGGAGAGAGTGGAGAGGGGGAGGCACTGGTGGCGATGGATCGGCCGGGCTTGGCGGCGACCGAACCGGCCAGACTTGGGGAAATGGCCTTCCCCTACTGAACTGCTGGCAAAGGCAACACTAGGAGTATCACTTGAGGTTGCTCGAGGACTCTATTGAGCTTCGGGGTCCTTATATAGGCATTGGAGGTCGGTTCAGAGGCGGCCGGCGATAAGGACGACGGCGAACCGCCTCCCTGTAGTGTCAGGGCGTCGTGGCGATGACGGGAGCTTGCCGACGAGCGAGGGGATAAGCTTGCGCTGTTCCAGGGGCAGGTGGCGAGCCGGGGTGGCTTTGGCGGCGCCGACCGTGGTAGAGGTGCGCTGCGGACGCCAGTGTGCCGCCAAAAGCTCTGTTGGCGGCGCTGTAGGCTGCCAGGGCAGCTTGGCACGTTGCTGTGAGGGGGGAGCATGTGGCGCGCAAGGGGACACGGTGTGCTGGCTGCGGTCGGTCACGGGCTGGAGTGAGTGCGGGGCGTGACACGGCGGCTCGGGTGCACGGCTCGTGCAATACGCACGCTCTGGGCGCGTCCAGAGCATGCCCGGGACGTGTTCGATGAAATGCCAAGGCATGCTACAGGTCACAGGTGAGGTTGGCAAGCAACTGGACTAGGTTAGAGATAGAGGGAAACTCAAGGGACAAGGTGGTTTGGTCAAGTGGTCAAGTTCATAATGCAAGCAACCATTCATGTCACATCTGATCATGCACTCCAGGTGTTTGACAAAATGCCACAGGCACCTAGGCATTTCTTGGAGGGGCCAAATCATCCAGATCAGTGTCTCTTTGGATGCACAAGAGGGTGGTGAGGTTAGTTGGTGAAAAGCACAAACTTGCTAGTGCAAGTTTTGCGGAACTTCAAATCTGGACAGGATGTGAATGGCATGATTTCATGAACAAAAATTATGCCAATGGTTGCATGCTCCTAGACTTAGGGGTTTAGCATGGAGGGCTAAAAGTAGGGAAAAGAATATAGAGCCAAAGAGTAAGCAAGAATATGGTTGCTGTACAAACCATCATGTTGGACCAGAAAGGAGATGAGGTTGATGTACTCAAAAATTTCAAAGAACATCCCTGGATTTTTGCATATAATGGTATTATATTCTCCTACTGACATGCCATAATTTTGGTGGAAGCTAGAAACAAATATTTAAAAGGTTTGTAGTGCAAAATTGTCCACTGGACCAGAGAAGAAAAACATGTGTAGCACTCAAAATATGCAATGAAAGAAATATATTATTGCACAAAAGTGATTTCGAGACATCAAAAGACATCTCCAAATTTTGGTTGGATTTTTTAGATAAATATATCAAATGGTTGTAGTTCAAAAAGATCTCCAAGAACTTAAAACAAGTCATTTTAATGAATAAAGCTCAGGGTGAAATAATTTAATAAATAAATCTACTGATTGAGAGATGTTTTTAAATGAGAGGGAAAATAAGGCCAATATGTTTTGGAAGGATCCACTTGGGAAAAATTTCTTAATATTAAAGGAAAAGTTTTGAAATCAACAGGGATATACATGCACGCAAAAATTTTAAACTCTTGGCAAAATTTTAATAACTAAAACCTGGTTAAATTTGTGGGGTGTTACAATTACTACCCCCCTTAAGAGAAAATCTCGCCCTCGAGATTTGCTAAGAGCCGTTGTGAAAAACAAATACTCCATATGTGTACGAGCGGTTGTGAGTCTGCTGCAGTGGTGCTGCGTGAATAAAAATAATCCATGCCGTGAGAGGATAAAAGATGTAGCAATTCTGGAAAAAGAAATCTCATTCTAGGATTTTCGTGGTTACACAGATTATTCACGAAGACAACCACTCACATAAGTAGAAACTAAATACTCCACTCGTCACACAAATTTGAGGTACCATGCATAAGATACAACGTAATAATAAATGCTGAAATGACAAACACAGCAGTGACATCTAAAATGAGAAAGGTAACTGGACAGGGTCTTGAGAAAAAGTCTCTGGCAATGGAATACACTGCTCTTCTATCGGAGGAAGTGGATGTACCAGTCGATGTATGAGTCTCTCTGGGTCGGGCCTCAGTGGTCTGCCCATGGCAATCTGAGGATTCAAATCAGCGAGACTCTGGAGATAATCCTTCACTCGGGTTCGAATGCTCTTGAGAGATGATGTACTGGATAAGGTTGGCTAGCACTGGGACTCTCTCAATCCGTCCACCGGGAAAAGATGTCACTCCTTCGGGTGTTGCACAGCTCGGAAAATAATAATATCCTTGTTCGCGGGCATAAGGTACTGCGGATTGAAGACAAGCAATTCCTTCGTTCGCAGCAGCTTCTATGGCCATGCGTGGTTTCGGCATAGATTTCCCTACGAAGGAAACCTCCGTTGGATCTTGGTTGGGGTCTACAGGAGGAATGTGTACTGCTGCCCAATATTCCGAGGTGGAAGGGGTGATTCTTGATTCCAACAGCTCGTAGTGGGGTGACTGGGTAGAACCCATGGTACTGCAGGTAAAGTCCCACAATATTTTGACAAAGCTACCTGGGGTTGCATCTGGGGTTCTCCGATAAATACTAGGGCTCGGCATATCAAGAAATGGTTGTGAGAGTGGTGCACGAGGTGAGGGTTGCTGGGTAAGGTCACAAGGTGGCCTAATTATATAGCATCTGGGCTGGTTTATTTACCGTGGTGAAAGGTAATAAAACTGCCAGATCAGCTCCAAAGGTCGGGGTCAGTGAGAGAGATACACATATCTCATAAAGAGACGTGTCACTGTAGGTGTCGTCGGGGTTGGTTTTGGTAGTTGTGCCCAGAAAATGTGCTACTATGCACTGACAAAGAAAATACGCAAGGCTACCATTTAAGCAGAGGCACAACGACAGGCTGCGCTAATATACACGGTCGCATGATTACAAAGCGAGGATACACTGAGACTTGGTACTACTCGTACGACTTAGTCTACCTCCTTTATGTCTAAACGGGTGTGCCTGGTGGATGTCGAGGCTTCACCACGTGTCTCACTACCGGGATTAGTCGGAGATGGTGGAGGAACTACAGGGTCGGGGTAGCAATGATGGTCATTGCGGGGATTGTTGGCCACAATCCCGTTGAAGTGTGCTCCCAAAAGGTGACGAAGCACTTCTGGGGTCATCAAGGCACCTTGGCCGCTGGCTGGAGCTGATCTCAGGGTCTCGATCGGTTGTCCGAACTGCACGACTGGGTTGTCGGTGTCGGGCTCGTCTTCTCTTCTAGCTGGGGTTCGACGAACCAGCTCTCCTCGAGCTGCGATCAGATCAATGGTGATCTGGTCGAACAGTGCCTCTAGTGCACTTACATAGCGCACTAGGTGCAACAATGCGGGATCTGTCTCGTAATCTCCGTTGGCAACTTGGGGTGGCCTACCATACCCTTCGCGTCTGGGGTAGTAGTAGAAGGAGCGACAGTTAACTCTGGGCGACAACTGCCGGAGTTGAACTATAGCTTCTCGAGCGGCTAGCTGGATGGCTTGTGGCTCAAAGGAAGTTGTCCTTCCGGTGAACCTGTAGGGGCGCTCTGGCGACAGACCCCTACTGTAGATGTGCACAGTGGCCCAGAATTGGCGGTCTTCACCGCTCATGGGTCCTTGGTACACAACATATTCTGGGGGCTCTTCTAACGCATAGGCACGACGAATGAGGTTTGCGAGTATGGTCACGAAACATCCAAGATTGGTTGCTGTGGTCTCATTGTGCACTATGGGGACAGGCATTGTGGCTAGGTTGGGGAAGAGGCTGTGCTATGCTGGGTTGAGGCTAGCGTGCCCTTTTTATAAAAAAGGGGACGGAGTCTTCCTTCGCACGCTTGCGAATGAGACATTTTTGCCATCGGTCACTGGTGTGCGATCGACAGGCTAGGCTGATAGGTTGGGCACCGAGTGCCAAAAGTGTCGGGATTACTGTGTGGCTATCTTGCACGGGAAGCTTGGCTGGGGTTTTGGTTAGGGTCTGGTAGGTTGGTTTGCCTAAGTTTATTGACCTGGCTAAGATAGGATTAGCCAATGGTCAGCCTAGCTCTGATACCAAGTCTATCGCGACCGGTTTTCCGGGTATAAATTCCCAGAATAAGACCGTCGTGCTCATCAGCCCCAGTATTACTGTTAGCTGATGAGGCTCCAACTTGATACAGAAATTCCAAGAAAAAATACAAAATATGTAGTACAAGACCATTCTGGCCTATGAGTACAACAAATGGTTCTAGTGGTTGAGGGCGGAAGCGGTTTGAGGATCATCAGGGTTTATGGGACTCCAATTCCCAACAGGAACAACTGACCAGGTTAACTCCTATCTCTGCGAGGCTGCTATCTCCGTTGCTTAGGTTCCGGGGCTGTCATCGCGTCGCTCCTCTCCGTGCAAGAAAATCTGGCCAAGACAATAGCCAGGAACAAGCCAGTGAGTACTTCGAATGTACTCGCAAACATTATGAACACAGGTATAATATAACAATGATGTGCTGAAAATATTTTATGCTCATGACGTCAGTCAAAAAAAAGTAAATAAATTCTGATGCGTGCAAGCGGTTATTTATGAAAATGCATTAACATAGTAGTATTAAAATTGATGAAATAAATAACAAGCAATGCCACAGTCGGGCGTCTTAGCGGCACCACATAAAGGGCTTTAAAAGAAATGCCACCGTCGGGCGTCTGAGCGACACCACATAAAGGGCTTTAAAATAAATGCCACAGTCGGGCGTCTGAGCGACACCACATAAAGGGCTTTAAAAGAAATGCCACAGTCGGGCGTCTGAGCGACACCACATAAAGGGCTTTAAAAGAAATGCCACAGTCGGGCGTCTAAGCGACACCACATAAAGGGCTTTAAAAGAAATGCCACAGTCGGGCGTCTGAGCGACACCACATAAAGGGCTTTAAATGAAATGCCACAGTCGGGCGTCTGAGCGACACCACATAAAAGGCTTTAAAATAAACAATCATAGTGAATATCCCGGAGGTAGAACCATCCCAGAGATACTCGATAATAACAATAATATCACGGGTTAGTCAACAATAATAATAATCATAATTATCACAAGTCACAAGTAGTAGTTCCAGTTCTGGTTAACAGTTTCACCTCCGAAGACCGACACTAAGACCGACACTTGACCCATCCCAGACTGTAGACCTTAACCATGGACACGGCTATTCGAATAGGTTTAATCTCAACAGAGGGTGTACTCTTTACCCACGAGTAACGGATTCCTTTAGTCCATCAGGACTAATTCCGTCTACGGTCTTTTAAATGAAAACGCACCTGACTTGCACACACCAGCTTAACTTACCGGTGTCTGGAATCACCCACGACACTCGTTAAGCAAAATTCTAAGTGGGGAGGCTACAACCTCGATTAGTGTGGGATCACAAAATTTATACCGCGCGCAAACTGGGGAAGCTATCCCTTCGGCTACAACCAAAACACCCATCCCCCTGACCGGATGACTGGCTTTAATCCATGGTCGTGGTACCCTCATCCCGGCCCCTCTGTACGGTGTTTGCTAGAAAGGGGTTGTCAAATTATTGAACCGTACTCTACTTGTTGTAGAGACGAGTGGTAGTACGAAACATGTATGGGGGTTGCTGGAACAAGACTCATTCTACGGTCGACTCAGGAGGTTTAAGTATTTCCCTGCATGACATGCATAACAAATATATTTCAACAAACAGAGTCACCGCTCATATTACCTTACCATGCCATACCAGACATAACCATCCCGATGGAGACCGGCGACAAACTCATGCCTACCCAAGGTAAAGGTTTTCCCGGGTTCCTGCCGGTATGCATGCAAGGCACATGAGGATGATTATCATCACAAGTGTGTTCATTTCCAACAGCATGGAAATCACTAACATGCACCCATGCATATGATCATATCACATGAAATAACAAGTTCCTCCAAAGTGAGGTGATGTTATAAACGTCTCATCGAACACACAATAATATTATGCCGGGGTTCAGAATGCTTGCCTTCAGGTCATGGGAAAACAGGGTGCAATCCAAAACATCTTGAAATCTTCAAAAATCCTATTAAAAGAATATATTTGAATTAACACACAAAATCAAAACAGCACAAAAAGTTGTTTTTAAATTTTTTTAAATAAATCTTAAAATAAACTAGACCATATTTGAAAGAGGTAGGAGAAAGAATTAATTTATTTGGAGCTGTATTCAAGAAGATATAGCTGGTCAAAGTTTGGTCAAAAATCTATTATTTAAAACAAAACAGAAAAGAAAATGTTTCGGGCAGAATACTCCTTCGAATAGGGGAGACGTACTCGGGGTTTTGCGCTTCCACTTAAACACGTGGAGGCGGTGCTGGGTCTCTGACAGTGGGTCCAGGGGCCCACTGGTCAGGTTTGACCAGTCCCCACTCCCTCCTCTTCTCTACCCAAGCAGAGGCGGGGCGTCCGGCGATCGCCGCCGGCGAACGGTGGTTCTTCGCGGGCATCCGAGTGCAGGGATGGATCCGCCACTCCTAGGCAGTCCTCCCGGTGGTCGAGGGAGTGATGGGGACGGAGGGAGCCGTCGGCGACGAGCTCCGCGGCGGAGGAGGCTCCGGGGACAAAGTGAGTTTGGGGCTGCGGTGGTCTCCGGCCAAGATTGAGCGTGGGGTGGTACTCGTGAGAGGGAGGGAGAGCTCTTGGTGGAGAGAGTGGAGAGGGGGAGGCACTGGTGGCGATGGATCGGCCGGGGCATGGCGGCGACCGAACCGGCCAGACTCGGGGAAGATGGCCTTCCCCTACTCGACTGCTGGCAAAGGCAACACTAGGAGTATCACTTCAGGTTGCTCGTGGACTCGATTGAGCTCCGGGGTCCTTATATAGGCGTTGGAGGTCGGTTCCGAGGCGGCCGGCGATAAGGACGACGCCGAACAGCCTCCCTGTAGCGTCAGGGCGTCATGGCGACGACGGGAGCTAGCCAACGAGCGAGGGGATAAGCTTGCGCTGTTCCAGGGGCAGGTGGCGAGCCGGGGTGGCTTTGGCGGCACCGACCTTGGTAGAGGCGCGCTGCGGACGCCGGTGTGTCGCCAAAAGCTCTGTCGGCTGCGTTGTAGACTGCCAGGGCAGCTTGGCGCGTTGCTATGAGGGGGAGCATGTGGCGCGCAAGGGGACACAGCGTGCTGGCTGCGGTCGGTCACGGGCTGGAGTGAGTGCGGGGCGTGAGGCGGCGGCTCGGGCGCACGGCTCATGCAATACGCATGCTCTGGGCGCGTCCAGAGCATGCCCGGGACGTGTTCGATGAAATGCCAGGGCATGCTACAGGTCACAGGTGAGGTTGGCAAGCAACAGGACTAGGTTAGAGATAGAGGGAAACTGAAGGGACAAGGTGGTTTGGTCAAGTGGTCAAGTTCATAATGCAAGCAACCATTCATGTCAAATCTGATCATGCACTCCAGGTGTTTGACAAAATGCCACAGGCACCTAGGCATTTCTTGGAGGGGCCAAATCTTCCAGATCAGTGTTTCTTTGGATGCACAAGAGGGTGGTGAGGTTAGTTGGTGAAAATCACAAACTTTCTAGTGCAAGTTTTGCGGAACTTCAAATCTGGACAGGATGTGAATGGCATGATTTCATGAACAAAAATTATGCCAATGGTTGCATGCTCCTGGACTTAGGGGTTTAGCATGGAGGACTAAAAGTAGGGAAAAGAATATAGGGCCAAAGAGTAAGCAAGAATATGGTTGCTGTACAAACCATCATGTTGGACCAGAATGGAGATGAGGTTGATTTACTCAAAAATTTCAAAGAACATCCCTGGATTTTTGCATAAAATGGAATTATATGCTCCTACTGACATCCCATAATTTTGGTGGAAGCTAGAAACAAATATTTAAAAGGTTTGTAGTGCAAAATTGTCCACTGGACCAGAGAAGAAAAACATGTGTAGCACTCAAAATATGCAATGAAAGAAATATATTATTGCACAAAAGTGATTTAGAGACATCAAAAGACATCTCCAAATTTTGGTTGGATTTTTTAGATAAATATATCAAATGGTTGTAGTTCAAAAAGATCTCCAAGAACTTAAAACAAGTCATTTTAATGAATAAAGCTCAGGGTGATATAATTTAATAAATAAATCTACTGATTGAGAGATGTTTTTAAATGAGAGGGAAAATAAGGCCAATATGTTTTGGAAGGATCCACTTGGGAAAAATTTCTTAATATTAAAGGAAAAGTTTTGAAATCAACAGGGATATACTTGCACGCAAAAAATTTAAACTCTTGGCAAAATTTTAATAACTAAAGCCTGGTTAAATCTTTGGGGTGTTACAATTACTACCCCCCTTAAGAAAAAAGCTCGTCCTCGAGATTTGCTAAGAGCCGTTGTGAAAAACAAATACTCCATATGTGTACGAGCAGTTGTGAGTCTGCTGCCGTGGTGCTGCGTGAATAAAAATAATCCATGCCGTGAGAGGATAAAAGATTTAGCAATTCTGGAAAAAGAAATCTCATTCCAGGATTTTCGCGGTTACACAGATTATTCACGAAGACAACCACTCACATAAGTAGAAACTAAATACTCGACTCGTCGCACAAATTTGAGGTACCATGCATAAGATACAACGTAATAATAAATGCTGAAATGACAAACACAGCAGTGACATCTAAAATGAGAAAGGTAACTAGACAGGGTCTTGAGAAAAAGTCTCTGGCAATGGAATACACTCCTCTTCTATCGGAGGAAGTGGATTGACCAGTCGATGTATGAGTCTCTCCGGGTCGGGCCTCAGTGGTCTGCCGATGGCAATCTGAGGATTCAAATCAGCGAGACTCTGGAGATAATCCATCACTCACTGGTTCAAATGCTCTTGAGCGATGATGTACTGGATAAGGTTAGCTAGCACTGGGTCTCTCTCAATCCGTCCACCGGGAAAAGATGTCACTCCTCCGGGTGTTGCACGGCTCGGAAAATAATAATATCCTCGTTTACGGGCATAAGGTACTGCGGATCAAAGACGAGCAATTGCTTCGTTCGCAGCAGCTTCTATGGCCAGGCGTGGGGTCGGCATAGATTTCCCTACGAAGGAAACCTCCGCTGGATCTTGGTTGGGGTCTACAGGAGGAATGTGTACTGCTGCCCAATATTCTGAGGTGGAAGTGGTGATTCTTGATTTGAACAGCTCATACTGGGGTGGTGTGGTAGAACCCATGGTACTGCAGGTAAAGTCCCACAATATTTTGACAAAGCTACCTGGGGTTGCATCTGGGGTTCTCCAATAAATACTAGGGCTCGGCATGGCAAGAAATGGTTGTGAGAGTGGTGCATGAAGTGAGGGTTGCTGGGTAAGGTCACAAGGTGGCCTTCTTATATAGCATCTGGGCTGGTTTATTTACCGTGGTGAAAGGTAATAAAACTGCCAGATCACCTCCAAAGGTCGGGGTCAGTGAGAGAGATACACATATCTCATAAAGAGACGTGTCACTGTAGGTGTCGTCGGGGTTGGTTTTGGTAGTTGTGCCCGAAAAATGTGCAACTATGCGCTGACAAAGAAAATACGCAAGGCTACCATTAAAGCAGAGGCACAACGACAGGCTGTCCTAATATACACGGTCGCACGATTACAAAGCGAGGATACACTGAGACTTGGTACTACTCGTACGGCTTAGTCTACCTCGTTTATGTCTAAACGAGCATGCCTGGTGGATGTCGAGGCTTCACCACGTGTCTCACTGCCGGGATTAGTCGGAGATGGTGGAGGAACTGCAGGGTCGGGGTAGCGATGATGGCCATTGCGGGGATTGTTGGCCACAATCCCGTTGGAGTGTGCTCCCAAAAGGTGACGAAGCACTTCTGGGGTCATCAAGGCACCTTGGCCGCTGGCTGGAGCTGATCTCAGGGTCTCGATTGGGTGTCCGAACAGCACGACTGGGTTGTCGGCGTCGGGCTCGTCTTCTCTTCTAGCTGGGCTTCGACGAACCAGCTCTCCTCGAGCTGCGATCAGATCAATGGTCGAACAGTGCGTCTAGTGCACTTACATAGCGCACTAGGTGCAACAATGCGGGATCTGTCTCGTAATCTCCGTTGGCAACTTGGGGTGGTCTACCATACCCTTCGCGTCTGGGGTAGTAGTAGAACGAGCGACAGTTAACTCTGGGCGACAACTGCCGGAGTTGAACTATAGCTTCTCGAGCGGCTAGCTGGATGGCTTGTGGCTCGAAGGAAGTTGTCCTTCCTGTGAACCTGTAGGGGCGCTCTAGCGACAGACCCCTACCGTAGATGTGCACAGTGGCCCAGAATTGGCGGTCTTCACTGCTCATGGGTCCTTGGTACAGAACATATTCTGGGGGCTCTTCTAACGCATAGGCACGACGAGTGAGGTTTGCGAGTATGGTCACGAAACCTCCAAGATTGGTTGCTGTGGTCTCATTGTGCACTATGGGGCCAGGCATTGTGGCTAGGTTGGGTAAGAGGTTGTGCTGTGCTGGGTTGAGGCTAGCGTGCCCTTTTTATAGAAAAGGGGACGGAGTCTTCCTTCGCATGCTTGCGAATGAGACATTTTTGCCATCGGTCACTGGTGTGCGATCGACAGGCTAGGCTGATAGGTTGGGCACCGACTGCCAAAAGTGTCGGGATTACTGTGTGGCTATCTTGCACGGGAAGCCTGGCTGGGGTTTTGGTTAGGGTCTGGTAGGTTGGTTTGCCTAAGTTTATTGACCTGGCTAAGATAGGATTAGCCAATGGTCAGCCTGGCTCTGATACCAAGTCTGTCACGACCGGTTTTCTGGGTATAAATTCCCAGGAAAAGACCGTCGTGCTCATCAGCCCCAGGATTACTGTTAGCTAATGAGGCTCCAACTTGATACAGAAATTCCAAGCAAAAATACAAAATATGTAGTACAAGACCATTCTGGCCTGTGAGTACAACAAATGGTTCTAGTGGTTGAGGGCGGAAGCAGTCTGAGGATCATCAGGGTTTATGGGACTCCAATTCCCAGCAGGAACAGCTGACCAGGTTAACTCCTATCTCCGCGAGGCTGCTATCTCCGTTGCTTAGGTTCCGGGGCTGTCATCGCGTCGCTCCTCTCCGTGCAAGAAAATCTGGCCAAGACAATAGCCCGGCACAAGCCAGTGAGTACTTCGAATGTACTCGCAAACATTACGAACACAGGTATAATATAACAATGACGTGCTGAAAATATATTATGCTCATGACGTCAGTAAAAAAAAGTAAATAAATTCTGATGCGTGCAAGCGGTTATTTATGAAAATGCATTAACATAGTAGTATTAAAATTTATGAAATAAATAACAAGCAATGCCACAGTCGGGCGTATTAGCGACAACACATAAAGGGCTTTAAAAGAAATGCCGCAGTCGGGCGTCTGAGCGACACCACATAAAGGGCTTTAAAAGAAATGCCACAGTCGGGCGTCTGAGCGACACCACATAAAGGGCTTTAAAATAAATGCCACAGTCGGGCGTCTGAGCGACACCACATAAAGGGCTTTAAAAGAAATGCCACAGTCAGGCGTCTGAGCGACACCACGTAAAGGGCTTTAAAAGAAATGCCACAGTCGGGCGTGTGAGCGACACCACATAAAGGGCTTTAAAAGAAATGCCACAGTCGGGCGTCTTTGCGACACCACATAAAGGGCTTTAAAATAAACAATCATAGTGAATATCCCGGAGGTAGAACCATCCCAGAGATACTCGATAATAACAATAATATCACGGGTTAGTCAACAATAATAATAATAATCATAATTATCACAAGTCACAAGTAGTAGTTCCAGTTCTGGTTAACAGTTTCACCTCCGAAGACCGACACTAAGACCGACACTTGACCCATCCCAGACTGTAGACCTTAACCATGGACACGGCTATTCGAATAGGTTTAATCTCTACAGAGGGTGTACTCTTTACCCACGAGTAACGGATTCCTTTAGTCCATCGGGACTAATTCCGTCTACGGTCTTTTAAATGAAAACGCACCTGACTTGCACACACCAGCTTAACTTACTGGTGTCTGGAATCACCCACGACACTCGTTAAGCAAAACTCTAAGCGGGAAAGCTACAACCTCGATTAGCATGGGATCACAAAATTTATACCGCGCGCAAACTGGGGAAGCTATCCCTTCGGCTACAACCGAAACACCCATGCCCCCTGACCGGATGACTGACTTTAATCCATGGCCGTGGTACCCTCATCCCGTCCCCTCTGTACGGTGTGTGCTAGAAAGGGGTTGACAAATTACTGAACCGTACTCTACTTGTTGTAGAGACGAGTGGTAGTACGAAACAAGTATGGGGGTTACTGGAACAAGACTCGTTCTATGGTCGACTCAGGAGGTTTAAGTATTTCCCTACATGACATGCATAACAAATATATTTCAACCAACAGAGTCAGCGCTCATATTACCTTACCATGCCATACCAGACAAAACCGTCCCGATGGAGACTGGCGACAAACTCATGCCTACCCAAGGCAGAGGTTTTCCCAGGTTCCTGCCGGTATGCATGCAAGGCACATGAGGATGATTATCATCACAAGTGTGTTCATTTCCAACAGCATGGAAAGCACTAACATGCACCCATGCATATGATCATATCACATGAAATAACAAGTTCCTCCAAAGTGAGGTGATGTTATAAACGTGTAATCGAACACACAATAATATTATGCCGGGGTTCAGAATGCTTGCCTTCAGGTCATGGGAAAACAGGGTGCAATCAAAAACATCATGAAATCTTCAAAAATCCTATTAAAAGAATATATTTGAATTAACACACAAAATCAAAACAGCACAAAATGTTGTTTTGAATTTTTTTTTTAATAAATCTTAAAATAAACTAGACCATATTTGAAAGAGGTAGGAGAAAGAATTAATTTATTTGGAGATGTATTCAAAAAGATACAGCTGGTCAAAGTTTGGTCAAAAATCTGTTATTTAAATCAAAACAGAAAAGAAAACGTTTCGGGCAAAATACGCCTTCGAACAGGGGAGACGTACTCGGGGTTTTGCGCTTCCACTTAAACACGTGGAGGTTGGGCTGGGTCTCTGACAGTGGGTCCAGGGGCCCACTGGTCAGGTTTGACCAGTCCCCACTCCCTCCTCTTCTCTGCCCGAGCAGAGGCGGGGCGTCCGACGATCGCCACCGGCGAACAGCGGTTCTTCGCGGGCATCCGAGTGCAGGGATGGATCCGCCACTCCTAGGCGGTCCTCCCGGTGGTCGAGGGAGTGATGGGGACGGAGGGAGCCGTCGGCGACGAGCTCCGCGGCGGAGGAGGCTCCGGGGACGAAGTGAGTTTGGGGCTGCGGTGGTCTCCGGCCAAGATTGAGCGTGGGGTGGTACTCACGAGAGGGAGGGAGAGCTCTTGGTGGAGAGAGTGGAGAGGGGGAGGCACTGGTGGCGATGGAATCGGCCGGGGCTTGGCGGCGACCGAACCGGCCGGACTCGGGGAAGATGGCCTTCCCCTACTCGACTGTTGGCAAAGGCAACACTAGGAGTATCACTTGAGGTTGCTCGAGGACTCGATTGAGCTCCGGGGTCCTTATATAGGCGTTGGAGGTCGGTTCCGAGGCGGCCGGCGATAAGGACGACGACGAACCGCCTCCCTGTAGCGTCAAGGCATCGTGGCGATGATGGGAGCTAGCCGACGAGCGAGGGGATAAGCTTGCGCTGTTCCAGGGGCAGGTGGCGAGCCGGGGTGGCTTTGGCGGCGCCGATCGTGGCAGAGGCACGCTGCGGACGCCGATGTGCCGCCAAAAGCTCTGTCGGTGGCGCTGTAGGCTGCAAGGGCGGCTTGGCGCGTTGCTGTGAGGGGGGAGCATGTGGCGCGCAAGGGGACATGGCGTCCTAGCTGCGGTCGGTCACGGGCTGGAGTGAGTGCGGGGCGTGACGCGGCGGCTCGGGCGCACGGCTCGTGCAATACGCACGCTCTGGGTGCGTCCAGAGCATGCCCGGGACGTGTTCGATGAAATGCCAGGGCATGCTACAGGTCACAGGTGAGGTTGGCAAGCAACAGGACTAGGTTAGAGATAGAGGGAAACTCAAGGGACAAGGTGGTTTGGTCAAGTGGTCAAGTTCATAATGCAAGCAACCATTCATGTCAAATCTGATCATGCACTCCAGGTGTTTGACAAAATGCCACAGGCACCTAGGCATTTCTTGGAGGGGCCAAATCTTCCAGATCAGTGTCTCTTTGGATGCACAAGAGGGTGGTGAGGTTAGTTGGTGAAAAGCACAAACTTGCTAGTGCAAGTTTTGCGGAACTTCAAATCTGGACAGGATGTGAATGGCATGGTTTCATGAACAAAAATTATGCCAATGGTTGCATGCTCCTGGACTTAGGGGTTTAGCATGGAGGACTAAAAGTAGGGAAAAGAATATAGGGCCAAAGAGTAAGCAAGAATATGGTTGCTGTACAAACCATCATGTTGGACCAGAATGGAGATGAGGTTGATTTACTCAAAAATTTCAAAGAACATCCCTGGATTTTTGCATATAATGCAATTATATGCTCCTACTGACATCCCATAATTTTGGTGGAATCTAGAAACAAATATTTAAAAGGTTTGTAGTGCAAAATTGTCCACTGGACCAGAGAAGAAAAACATGTGTAGCACTCAAAATAGGCAATGAAAGAAATATATTATTGCACAAAAGTGATTTAGAGACATCAAAAGACATCTCCAAATTTTGGTTGGATTTTTTAGATAAATATATCAAATGGTTGTAGTTCAAAAAGATCTCCAAGAACTTAAAACAAGTCATTTTAATGAATAAAGCTCAGGGTGAAATAATTTAATAAATAAATCTACTGATTGAGAGATGTTTTTAAATGAGAGGGAAAATAAGTCCAATATGTTTTGTAAGGATCCACTTGGAAAAAAATTCTTAATATTAAAGGAAAAGTTTTGAAATCAACAGGGATATACTTGCACGCAAAAATTTTAAACTCTTGGCAAAATTTTAATAACTAAAACCTGGTTAAATTTTTGGGGTGTTACAAATCACTAGGAGACATTTCCCGGTAAGAGAGGCTACCAAGGATAAACACCTAGATAGTCAGATCCCACACATACCAAGCATTTCAATAACATACACACAATATACTCGATATGTGCAAATACAACATGGCATCACAACATGACTCTACGACTCAAGTATTTATTGATTAGGCTCCGAGGAGCGAGATATTAAAAACATGGATCTCAAGACCCATCATTCAGAGCATACAAGTCAAAGCACAAGCCGAAGCTTAACATGTCTGAGTACAGACATCTACAAATGAAAAAGGATGAGAAGCCTGACTATCTACCAGATCCTGCCGAGGGCACAAGATCGTAGATGAGGTAACAAACTAAACGTCGAAGTCCAGGCGGAACTACTAGCGAGACCGAAGTCTCTCTGCAAAACATAAAATAGGCAAACGTGAGTACAAATGTACCTAGCAAGACTTACATCAGAACAATCTACATATGCATCATTATCAAGAAAGGGGATGGTGGGGTTTAACTGCAGCAAGCCAGCTTCGACTCGGTGGCTATCCTAAACTACGACTGCAAGTAACTCTTTGAGGTGGTGCACACGAGTCCACATATTCACCAACCAATACACCACTACGGATCCGCTCCCATCTCCCTACGAGAACGCCATCCATAGCACTCATGCTTATCTTGCGCATTTTAGAGTATCCACTTTCACTTGTCTATGAACTTTACAGGCAACCCAGAAGTCCTTTACCGCGGACACGGCTATTCGAATAGATGATGTTAACCCTGTAGGGTTGTACTTCTTCACACATGCTCTCGCCACTTACCGCCATGTACACGTCATGTATCTTGGCAACCTTCAAGCGGAAGCCTGGCGAGGGTGTCGGCCACGGCCTACCTAAACACTCAAGTCTCTAGTCCAGGTTTATCCCTTATTTAGGTTCCATCCACAGGGAGTCCGGCCGAGGTTTCCACATACGGCCCCGAACGATGTGAGCAGGGTTCCCGAGACACCAAACGGGCGCCCGGTACACCGTGCCACGTGCCTACCGCATCACAGCCCACCCCTCGGGTCAGCGTTGCACACGGCCTTCAGCATACCACAAACACCAGAAACTACTTGCAACTCCTGGACAGAGGACAAGGGTGATTAAGAAGCCGAGAGGGTCAATTAAGGATCCTAATGAGTGGTAGTAGCTGTTCATGGATCACAAACACAGAACTCAGTTCCTGAGGACGGCTTCAATGAGACAACCCACCATGTACTCCTACATGGCCTCTCACTGCTACCTTTACCAAATCGTGTTCACACACTTAGCTCATACCTAGTAGGACATGTTCACAATCTTCCAATTCATTCCCGATGAATCAGACCTGACACAACTCTAAGCAATAGTAGGCATGACAAACAAGCATGAATGAGTTGGCACATCAGGGCTCAAACAACTCCTACTCATTCTAGTGGGTTTCATCTATTTACTGTGGCAATGACAGGTCATGCAGAGGAATAGGGGTTCAACTACCGCAGCATGTAACAGTTCAATCCCTGTTGTCCTAATGCAGTAAAAGAGAGCAGGAGCGATAGAGTGGGATTGTATCGGAATGAACAAGGGGTTTTTGCTTGCCTGGCATTTCTGAAGATAATATAGCTCTTCATCGTGTCATCGAATTCATCGTCGAAACGTCATCTACTGAGAGGGGACAAATACCGGCAAACAAGGAAGAACACAATCATTGCAATGCACAACATGATGCATGATCATGACATGGCAAAATGACTATGTTGGCCTAATGCAACTACAACCAGGGTGGTTTGAGTCATTTTGAACCAAAGATTCAATTTCAAACTCAAACTATGAATTCAAATAGTGCATTATCATGTTTTGATCTAAACATCAATGTTAAGTTGTTTAAACATGATTGAAACCAGCACAGATGGATAGATTGGATTTTTCTGATCATTTTTCATATATAAATTATTTCATTCTGAGTTATGGTTGAATTTCTATGAATTTTAGAAGTTTAAGCCTTTTTTTGGATTTTCTAAATAAATAGAATTAAACTAATTCCAGAAAAGGATGACTGCGTCAGCCTGACGTCAGTGTGACGTCAACAGGTCAACAGAGCTGCCCCGGGTCAAACCTGACCAGTGGGGTCCACTGGTCAGGGACACAGTGCTGGCCAGTGTCGCTGACAGGTGGGGCCGGGTCAACAGACACGTCATCAAGCAAACCAGACATGTGGGCCCAGTCAACAGGCAGGTCAGCGCGGTCAAAGCTGACGCGTGGGGCCACTGTGGTTAGTTAAACCTAAACAGGAAATAAACTAATATTAATTAAGGGCGTGGGGCCCATGTGTCATTGGCTCAGGGGGTTGTTTAGTGGGGGATTAGCCGCTAATCACGCGGCCACATCGGCTCGCCGGAGTTCAGCCGGCGGAGACCCTAAAACACGGCGGAGGGTTGCCGGAGTGGCGCTGCATGCGGTGTTGGGCCAAGCCAAGGGCACCAGAGGGTTGCCTTTGATCACGCGCATCCAGGGGAGGCATGTGGGAGGGCGCGGGATGGTCGGAGCTCGCCGGAACAAGCTCGCAGTAGCGGCCGACGTTCGGGTGGTCGTGGAATCGGTGCTGCGGTGCGTAAACAAGTGCAAAGAGGTGCTAGGGAGGCTCTATGCGCGGTGGTGAACATGTTGGATGCACGCCCGGGACCAAATGGTCACTTGAGCTGTGTCGGCGACGAGTGCAGGCGGCGGCGCAATCGGGCGAGAGGGACGCGGTGGCTACGGAGTGGAAGAGAGAGAACGGAGAGGGGGAGGATGATCAGCAGCTCACGGTGAACACGAGGAGCGAGTCGGCGAGCTCGGGGAGGGGCTGAAGCGAGCGGGGCGGCGAGGGGGATCTCCGCCGGCCCACGGTGTGGATGAGGATGATGGCGTTGCTCGGGCGTCCGGCGAGCGCGTGCTTCGTCTTGGGGCTCCGTGGAGTCGAGGCGGAGCCTCTGGACAGCATGGAGAGGTGATGGCCGCAGTGGTGTTCGTCGGCGGCAGCGACAGCGCTCGGTGGTTGCGTGCGAGAGATCCAGAGGAGGAGAGGAGCTCGGGGAGAGAGTGAGAGGGCCTGGGGGTGTGTGGCCGTCTCCGTGGCGCTGGAAGGGCCTTGAGGGCGTGAGGCAGGCAGGGAGGAGGCCACGGCGTCGCCGGTGCTCTCCACCGAGCTGCTTCGGGGCGAGGGGAGGAAGACGACAGGAGGAGTTGGGCTGGGCCAGGTGGCTGGGCTGGCCGACTAGGCCGGCCAGGTGGGCTGCGGTAAGTCAGGTGAGGTTTCCTTTCTTTTCTAATTTTCTTATATTTTCTATTCTGCTATTTTGTTTCTGGATTTAGAAAAATACTAAATCACATCATAAAATCCTGAAATAAATTTATAGGCACTGGTTGAATTATTTCCAATAGCCCCCAAATACTTCCAGGATTATTTGGACACTTAAAAATATTTATAGGATTTAAATGTCCAAATTCAAATACTTATGAATTAACTCAAAAATCCATAAATGGCCTAAAAATATGTCCATCATTATTGGCAGAGGTTTTCACCTTTAGCGGAAATTCATTAACATTTTTAAAGGCATTTTTGGGTTCTTTGAAAAAGATTTTATTTTGAACGTAGTTGAATTTATTTGGTGCTAGGGTTCTGAACATCCCCATTTCAGATTTAAGAGAAATTTAAACATGATGCAACACAAGACTAACTAGACCAGAGCAGACCAGAACTAGGGATGTGACAAGTCCTCCTTTTTACTCTTTACCCCCGCCTCCTCTTCTTCGTCACCTTCCTCACGACACCCCTGCGACCCGAGTGCCGCTCTCGCCGTCTTCTTCCAGCGACATCAGCTCCGGCCGCTGCATCAACCTGAATGGACCAGAGAAACGCGGCGCACATCCGCTTTCCATCTTCATCGCCAGGTACGCATCTCCTTCCATTATAAATCTGTATTAGGGTTTGCCAAACTCCTCTGTGTTCGTCAGCCATTCTTTGGAGTTCTTCACAATACTGCCATTCTGTCAGGACCCCGACTCAATGCCACATCGATCTAGCATGTAACACCTCATATCACTTTGCGGCCTCACACACGGTATTCCCACGGGTGTCGCCTTACCTTTGCCGGGGACTGTTTGCGCGTTTTGGCACAGGTATATGATAGTGTCGCTAGCATCCATATGATAAGGAGCCCGGGCTGACATGGCTAGTCGTAAACCCAAAGTGGCACAAACTTACAGGGACAGGCATCCATGACCCAGCATCGAACGTGTCGGTCATCAGTGAGTGAATCCAGGCTGTAGCACTGGGCTAGCAGGACTCCGGTGAACCGGGCTGTAGCGGGCTAACAGGACTCCGGTATTCATCGCGTGACATTTCCCCGAAGGGACAGACACAGGAACGAAGAAGGACACATGCCGGCGAGCCTAAGTGTTCTGGAGCAGTATCAAGCTACCAAGGCTCAGTGGAAGCACTAGGAGACATTTCCTGGTAAGAAAGGCTACTAAGGATAAACAACTAGATAGTCAGATCCCACACATACCAAGCATTTCAAACATACACACAATATGCTCGATATGTGTAAATACAACATGGCATCACAACATAACTCTACGACTCAAGTACATATTCATTAGGCTCCGAGGAGCGAGATATTACAAACAGGGGTCTCATGACCCAACATTCAGAGCATACAAGTCAAGCACATACGGAAGCTTAACATGTCTGAGTACAGACATCTACAAATGAAAAATGCTGAGAAGCCTGACTATCCACCAGATCCTGCCGAGGGCACAAGATTGTAGCTGAGGTAACAAGCTAAACGTCGAAGTCCACGCGGAACTACTAACGAGACTGACGTCTCTCTGCAAAAACATAAAATAGGCTAACGTGAGTACAAATGTACCCAGCAAGACTTACATCAGAACTAACTACATATGTATCATTATCAACAAAGGGGATGGTGGGGTTTAACTGCAGCAAGCCAGCTTTGACTCAGCTTTAACTCTTTTGAGGTGGCGCACACGAGTCCACATATTCACCATATCAATACACCACTATGGATCCGCTCCCGTCTCCCTACGAGAACGCCATCCATAGAACTCACGCTTATCTTGCGCATTTTAGAGTATCCACTTCCACTTGTCTATGAACTGTTATAGGCAACCCAGAAGTCCTTTACAGCGGACACGGATATTCGAATAGATTATTTATAACCCTGCAGGGGTGTACTTCTTCATGCATGTTTCCACCACTTAGCGTCTGCACACGACATGTGCTCGGCAGACTTCAAGCGAAAGCCGACGTGGGTGTAGACCACGATCTACCTAAACACTCAAGTCTCTAGTCCAGGTTTATCGCCTATTCAGGTTCCATCCGCAGGGAGTCCAGCCGAGGTTTCCACATACGGCCCCGAACGATGTGAACAGGGTTCCGTGACACCAAACGGGCGCCCGGTATACCCGGCCATGTGCCTACCGGATCACAGCCCACCCCTCCGGTCAGCGCTGCGCACGGCCTCCAGCATACTACAAACACCATAAACTACTTGCAACTCCTGGACAGAGGACGAGGGTGATTAAGAAGTCGAGCGGGGTCATATTTCAGGGCCCAAAGCATGGTAGTAGCTTAATCATGGATCACAAACACAGAACTCGGTTCCTAAGGACGGCTTCAATGAGACAAGCCACCATGTACTCCTACATGGCCTCTCACTGATACCTTTACCAAATCGTGTTCGCACACTTAGCTCACACACAGTAGGACATGTTCACACACCTCTGATTCATCCCGGATGAATCAGACCTGACACAACTCTAAGCAATAGCAGGCATGACAAACAAGCATGAACGAGTAGGCACATCATGGCTCAAACAACTCCTACTCATGCTAGTGGGTTTCATCTATTTACTGCGGAATGACAGGTCATGCAAAAGATAAAGGGTTCAGATGAATCGTTGTTGTCCTGATGCAGTAAAAGATGAATAGTTGTTGTCCTAATGTAGTAAAAGAGAGCAGGAGCGAGAGAGTGGGATTGTATCGGAATGAACAAGGGGGTTTTGCTTGCCTGGCACTTCTGAAGATAATATAGTTCTTCATCGGTGTCATCGATCACATCGTCGGTACACGTCTACTGAGAGGGGACAAGCACCGACAAACAAAGAAGAAACACAATCAATGCAATGCACAATATGATGCATGATCATGAACATGTCAAAATGTTGTGATTTGAGCTAATGCAACTAGCAGCAGATTAAATGGAGTTGGCTTGAATCCAAGATTCAAATTCAAACTCCATATATGACATTTCAAATGCCATTAATTCAAATTGTTGTATACAGCAACTGTAAGTTGTTCTAACATGCATGAAAATGGTACAGATGGATAGATTGGATTTTTCTGATCATTTTTCATATATAATTATCTCATTTGGAGTTACGGTTGATTTTATATGATTTTTAGAAGTTTAGGACATTTTCTGGAATTTCCTGTATTAAAATAAATCCAGAAAATAGCTTATTGCGTCGGCATGACATTAGTGTGACATCAGCAGGTCAACACGCTAGGTCCAGGTCAAACCTGACCAGTGGGACCAATACGTTAGTGTCTCAGGCTGGTTTAGGTGGATGACAAGTGGAACCGGTCAACGGCCACATCAGCAAAGTCAATATGACATGTGGGGCTAGTCAACAGCCATGTCAGCGCGGTCAAAGCTGACGGGTGGGGCCCATGTGGTTAGTTAAACTTAAAAGAAAATAAACTAAGATTAATTAAGGGCGTGGGGCCCATATGTCAGTGAGAGAGGGCTTAATTAGCAGGGTCATTAGCCCCTGACGATGGCGCCACGTCAGCACGTCGGAGATGAGCCGGTGGCGACCATAGAACATGGCGGCGGCACGCCAGACTTGCGTTAGAAGCGTCGGTTTAGCGCGCTGAGGGCTCCAGGGCATAGCCCTTGCTCTTGCGCATCCAGAGAGCCAAGTGGGAGGGGCTGGGGTCGAACGAGCTCGCCGGAGTCGAGCTCGTGGCGGTGGCCGGCATTCGGGAGCGATCTAGTATGGTGCTAGAGGGCATGGGAGGGGGAGCTACTGGTGGCTGCAGGTTCCTGGAGGCGCGCCGAGCACGCTCGTGTGCTCAGATACGGGCTGCAGTGCCCATGGCCTTGTCTGCACCATCGCCGGCGGCGAGGAGCTCACGGCTTCGGTGGAAACGGTGGCTGTAGGATGAATTAGGCAACGGGGTATGGGGGAAACGGTGTAGAGGCTCACCGCGGTTCTTCTAGTGCTGCTGGAGAGGCAAGGGAGACACGGGGTCTGGCGGAACGTCGGCGGGGATCTCCGGCACCCGAGGACGGAGACGGCGGTGCTGGCGGCGATGTGGGGCTCCCGCGGTGGCGTGGCTCGGGGTGGAAGAAAGAGGGGGTCATGGCGGAGCCTCTGGGCCGGTCAGAGAAGTGAGGGGGAGGCGGTGGCTGCAGCTATGGCGAACAGCGTCGATGGCGATGGCAGCGCTCGGCTGTGGGGAGGAGAACGAGACAGAGGAGGGGAAAAGCACGGGGGAGAGTGAGAAAGGTCCAGGGGGGTGCGTGGCGTCTCCCAGAGGCGTCCAGGCGTCGAGGGGGAGCGGCAAGCAGGAGGTGGCCGGGGCGCGTGGCCGCGCGCACGGGGCACACGCCCGGCGTCCTTCTGTCGCGAGGAAGACGACAGGGGGGAGGCTAGTGGGCTGGGCTGGCCAGATGGGCCAGCCAGGTGGGATTTGGTGGGTGCCAGGTAAGAGGCCCAGGTGCTGTTCTCTCTCTCTCTGGTTTTCCTATTTTTAGTTTATGTTTTCTATTTTCGAAATTTTTTTGTGGATTTAGTAAAAATACAAAACCTCATCTAAAAATCCTGAAATAAATTGTGAGGACCTGTTGAATTATTTCCAACAACCCACATTTAGTTCCAGAATTATTTGAGCATTTATAATTGTTATAGCAATTAAATGCCCAAATTCAAATACATAACGATTTAATTCATGAGTCCAAAAATGGCCTAGAAATATGAGCATCATTTTTGCCAGAGGTTTTCACCTTTAACAAAAATCATGAACTTTTCCAAGAGCATATTGGATTCATTGAAAAATATTTTACTTGAACCTATTTGAGATTCATTTGGTGCTAGGGTTTGACCAATCCTCATTTCAATTTTCAAATAAATTTAAACATGAGGCATAGATGCTTATGCAACTATCTGCAAACAAATTCTAGGGATGTGACACATTCATGCCTTATTCGATCTCTCGATAGCATAGGAACTGCATGATTCTTGTTTGTAACACCCACATGTACTCGTAGATGCCTCCCCTCTGTTTCAGATTAAACTTCAGTGCAGTAGTTCATCCACCGTGTGCTAGATTTAGCAATTTTCTTCTATTTCTTGAACTGTATCCAAAATCGTAAAACTGATATGTGGAACTTGTTTGTTCAGTACTTAGCAAAATTTCACTTATAGATCTACACATACATGTGCACTATAGCCGTACAGGCATCTTATGTGATGTGCCGTAACCCGCCAAACACCCTTGGACCCGTTTTAAACCGCCAATATATATTCAGTGTCTATATAACCCGGCGGTGTCTTACCGGTTTAATCATGCCAACCTTTATAGCATGTATTCTCTGCATACGAGTTGACCTTGCCTGATGCACTTGCTGTTTGATCATTGGACGGCTTAACATCATAAACTTGACCCGGAAATATTTCCCTTTCTAGGTTCTTCACTGATAAAACAAAAACTGTCACCTCATGCAACTGGGTCGTCTCCACTGTTACGGAGCAATCTCTCAATGAATATGTTCAAGTAGGCGTCATAGCAGCCAAAGATGTTATTCACTAGAGAGCCCTGGGGAATGAGGCCATACCCGCCCCAAAGGAAGGTGAGGTCACAGTCTTTGCTGATCATATGCTGCGGGGCTTTTCCCCACCCGGCTCAATTTTTTTTTGCATTTCTTTCAACTCCACCTTCAAGACATCGGACCCAATTCTGTTTCCAATATCTGCAACTTACAAGTTTTTCGTGAAGTATACCTCCAAGAAGAACCCACTGTGGATTTGTTCAGAGAATTTTATTACTTGAACCACCAGACTGAGTTCACAGACTGAACCAACTTAGAACTTGGCGGAATCTCTATTCAAAGACAAAAGAAGTTGTCTTCCCTACAGCCGCACTTCTCAGCCATCCAAAGGAATGGAACCTAACTTGGTTTTATTGCCAAGACACATCTCCGGCTGATGAAAATCCACTGTCGGGTTTCTGTGAAAACTGCCTTAGTTCAAGACATCCCCTCCCAGGCCGGATCAGCACCGAAGAATGGGCTAAATATATGCCCATCTTTTCAAAGACAAGGGCCTTAATGGACAACGGGTTGACCAGAGTTGATTTAGCCCGGTGCTGGGTCGCTTGGAGAATTTTGCCCTTGAGCTGCCGACCCGGTTTAATGTGCGAATATACCGGCGATGCCAAAGATCCACAGCGTCAGAGTCAAGTGCAATTGGACAATGATGCGATCAACAAGATGACCAAGACACTACTTAATGAGAGCTTGGCAACTTGTAGCAAGATGGGGTTGAATCCCTTCTACACCCTTAACAAGCCTCCAGCTGTAAGTATTTTGAGCAATTTCCAACCTGCTCATTATCTATGTAAACTGTCTTCTCATTATCACTTCATTTCTACTGGTAACTCCCCCTTTTGGAACAAGAAACTACAGGACAAGCCGACCAAAAAGGTCAGAACAAAGAACAAGGCTCCCAAAAAGCCTGCCAAGAAGAAGGCTGATGCAGTTGATCCATTTACTATGGATGATGAGTCGGAGATAGAACTTGACTCCCTTGGCTCCTTTTTTGTACACCTTATTGACACTGATTGCTATGAGGATGACGTGGAGGCCAGCCATGCTGATGGTGAAGAGGTAACTATCCTTTCCTCCGACTCAGACCTCTGCCAAGACAGAAAGTTTGACAAGCAAGCCGGAAAGTAAGGTTTTCTCACCCTTTAGCTTACTTGGATCCCAACTTTATTTTGAAGAAACAACAACATGAAGTTCGCCGCACAACTCGGAACAGCGGATGTGGAAATCTTTCGTGCGGCTTACCAAACACACCGGATCCTCGAAAGCATCGAATGAGGTGCCACCGAATTCAACCTTATGTTTTCCAAAGGCGGGTCTTATCCGTTAACCGCTTAATCCTTCTGACTCAAATTATCAGGGAACTTCTCACTCCTCTTCCGATGGCTCAACAGGGACTTAGATTCCCCTCTTCAACGTCGCTCCCAGGTGAGAATATTAGACTTCTTTGCCTTACTACTTATACATTGATATATTAACCTTTTCATGTATCTTATTTCCAGTGGAATGGCCAAGCTCAGCAAGAAGCTGAAAATGAATAAGCCGGCGGAAGACCCCAAGGTTGCTGAGCCAGAGAAACTGACCACCTCTGAAACCTCTCAACAAACTCCGGTGACTGCTGCTGATGACCCACCACCAGAAACTCACGATGTCTTGGTGGAACCAATGGGCGTTGATCCGCCCAGTACTAAACCGCCAAGTTCCACCAGGCCTGCTAAAGAAGAGGCCGAAGATGTTGTGGTCACTGGGACTGGTTATACCGAGCCAAGCAATCCCATCATGTTATTAAAACACGGTGCCAAAGAAGAATTGTCCACTGCTGACAAAGGAAAATGGAAATTTTACTTGGAGAGCTATGCCAGCTTCAGCGCCAGCGAGATTCATTTGGGCTGTTTAACCCGCCTGCAAACCAGTCGAGACATGGAAGCCGGCTTGGTCAATCTGATGAAAGAGCGCTTTGAGGTAACCACTGGAACCCTTATCATATTAATATATATGTCAGCAGCCAAGTCTATAGGATACTAAAGAACTTGAGAATATTGTAGACTTAAATGACAACCTTCTTGCAATCCTTCAAAATTACCCTATCTGCATTGGAGCCAAATGAGTAGCCCCCAAGGGCCGGCTTACGCTGAACAGCTAAGGCGGGACTTAACATCATATTTGTAAATAAATCCAAATAGGTAGCCCCCATGAGCCGGCTTAATTTGAAGAATCTAACCAGGTCATTAAGGATTCATTTTGAAAGAGAATGACCTACATTAGCCCCCAAGTGCCAAGTAGAATACTCTGTAATGTGCTTGGTACTTTAATAGAATGATTATCGTGATTCCTAAGTACCGCTTGATTTATCCTTACAGGCTGAGCTAAGCATAAATCTCAGGTGGTCGATCTGCGGAAGAACATCACCTTACAATAATCAAAGACATCAAAGGCCAAATCAGAACTGAAAGCCGCCTTAGAAATATCTAAAAAACTGAAGACAGACTTCAACAGGCAGAGAACCTGCTGGGTGACCGAAAAAGCAGCTCTTCTGAAAAGAGTTGAAGATGCTGAAGCTGCCCTTAAGCTGGTGACTAAAGAGTTGTCCGGTTTAAAGTGACATGTAAATCAAATGACAGCCGCCATCTTTGGTAAGTGTTATTGCATTGCAATTTTGCACCAATAACTTTCTTTAACCCTCCTAGTGACTTATCATATGTTTTGCATGCAGGACCCAGAAGCTCTAACCTTGGCCAAGACATGTTGGTGAAGCTGAAGGCGGTTTATACTCTAGTGGAACAGCTGTTCACAGTCACGCAACGATCCTTAGTAGTTATCTCGCGTAATAAGCAGCCACCTTTACTCTTCAAGGATGTATTGTACAAGTTATATCTCAAGCCCAAGAGGATTGATGAGATCAAGTTATCCGCAGCTCGAGCCGGCGCCATCACTGCTTTGAGCCGGGCCAAAGCATGGTAGGCGGAGCTAGACCCGGAGGAGCTGGCAACTAGCTGTCCGAGCTTGAAAGAGGACGGGTCTCCCTTTGATGCTAGCGACTTCACCAAATGTGTATAGGAGATGCGCCCTTTGGCAACCAAGCTGGCCGAAGAAACTGATTTGTCTAAGTATCATCTGGCTTACACCAACGAGAACGCAAAACTGAAAGCGTCGGCTTATGAGATTGTAGAGCTCATTCCTCGGATACGTAAGCACACCTTTGCTCCTGATGTTGACCTGTCCGATCTTATAGACAATGAAGCTGAATTCAAAGCTTTACCCAGCATCGACTGGAAATCTTCTGACTTCCGGACAATGGAGGGAGGAGAAGAAGTACCGACACAGGATAACCTGAAAACTTGAACTCACCAAGACCAGGACAACTGATCCACGGGGCGGCTCTCGAACTGCAGCACAATGTTTCTTATTGAAAAAACTCTTAATCACTTGGGCTTAGAAAGTTGTGTGATAGTCTAGTCAAAACAATTATCTATCATGCCATCGTGCATGTTTTAGTCTTAAAAACTTCTAATGAATTTTCTATGCGCCATTGATGAGCTTGCAAGGAATACCATATTATTTTGCAATGTTCCTGCACACATAGTGGACAACATATACCCTGGCGGTTTATGCCAGGGCGGGTCATAATGTCCAATATAATATGTTTTGGCGACGTAAAGTCTATAACTAGGGCGGGATAGAAAAACTCGAAGCATTTGCTCAAATATGAAATCATACATGTAGATCAATATCATGATGCTGTAAGGATGTAAGTCTATAACCAGAAGCTTTACAGGTCCAGAAGAGTCTAGCTTTATTCCATTTTTTGAAAAAATTCAGTTTTACTTCAAAGAACTTTGGCATGAAAGCCTTTTTATCCCGTAAGTCGGCTCTCTCATGACATAAATTCGTCATCTTAACCGTAACTAGTTCAGGGTCTTATTGAAAAGATTGACTGTTAAGAGTACGAAGCAGGTAAGTTTATCCTAGCTCTCTCTAAGCTGGCTCTCACGTGACAAAGGCCGCCATTTTAACCTTGACAAGTTTAGGGTCTTATTGAAAAGAGTAATTGTCAAGAGTTCGGCGGGTCACCTGGTGGAGTAGCATCTTGCAAGCAGGCAGGTTTAACTCAAATTCAGCTTCTAAACCGGATCAAGAGGGTATGAACAACTATGCTCGGTGAGCAGGAAGCCCCCAAGTGACCAATGAGATGGCTTGGATACCAGATCAAGAGGGTATTAATAGCTATGCTCATTGAGCAGGAAGCCCCCAAGTGACCTTATGAGATAGCTTGGAAACCAGATCAAGAGGGTATTGATGACCCACAAGTATAGGGGACCTATCGTAGTCCTTTTGATAAGTAAGAGTGTCGAACCCAACGAGGATCAGAAGGAAATGACAAGCAGTATTCAGTATTCTCTGCCAACACTGACATTATCGGCAATAGGTAGTTTTGTGATAAGGTAATTCATAACGGGTAACAAGTAACAAAAGTAAAAAAGGTGCAGCAAGGTGGCCCAATCCTTTTTGTAGCAAAGGACAAACCTTGGACAAACCCTTATATAAAGAAAAGCACTCCCGAGGACACATGGGAATTATCGTCAAGCTAGTTTTCATCACGCTCATATGATTCACGTTCGTTACTTTGATAATTTGATGTGTGGGTGGACCGGTGCTTGAGTACTGCCCTTCCTTGGACAAGCATCCCACTTATGATTAACCACTCTCGCAAGCATCCGCAACTACGAAAGAAGAATTAACGTAAACCTAACAATAGCATGAAACATGTGGATCCAAATCGGCCCCTTACAAAGCTACACATAAACTAGGGTTTAAGATTCTATCACTCTAGCAACCCATTATCTACTTATTACTTCCCAATGCCTTCCCCTAGGCCCATACAATGGTGAAGTGTCATGTAGTCGACGTTCACATAACACCACTAGAGGAAAGACAACATACATCTCATCAAAATATCGAACGAATACCAAATTCACATGACTACTTGTAACAAGACTTCTCCCATGTCTCAGGAATAAACGTAACTACTCACAAATCATATTCATGTTCATAATTAGAGGGGTATTAATATGCATAAAGGATCTGAACATATGATCTTCCACCGAATAAACCAACAAGCGTCAACTACAAGGAGTAATCAGCACTACTAGCAACCCACAGGTACCAATCTGAGGTTTTGAGACAAAGATCGGAAACAAGAGATGAACTAGGGTTTGAGAGGAGATGGTGCTGGTGAAGATGTTGATGGAGATTGACCCATCTCGATGAGAGGATTGATGGTGATGACGATGGTGACGATTTCCCCCTCCCGGATTGGTTCCGCCAGAGCCCTAGATTGGTTCCGCCAAGGTTCCGCCTCGAGACGGTGGCGCTTCGCCCCAAAAGATTCCTTCTGATTTTTTTCCAGGGCAAAAGACACCATATAGTAGAATATGAGGCTGCCAGGTGGCCCACGAGGCAGGGGGCGCCCAGGGTGTAGGGCGTGCCCTCCACCCTCGTGGACAGTGGGTGGCCCCCTCTGGTGCTTTCTTCGCCCAATATTTTTAATATATTACAAAATCAACTTTCATGGAGTTTTAGGAATTTTGGAGTTGTGCAGAATAGGTCTCTAGTATTTGCTCCTTTTCTAGCTCAGAATTCCAGCTGCCGGCATTCTCCCTCTTCATGTAAACCTTGTAAAATGATAGAGAAAAGGCATAAGTATTGTGACATAATGTGTAGTTGTAACGCCCCGGATCCGATGCGCCAGGTGTCCGTCAGTTATCCGCCTTCGTTGCCATATCCTTTGCTTGCGTGTTGCATTTTCCATGTCATCATTTGCATTTTATCATGTCATCATGTGCATCTCATTTTGCATACGTGTTCGCCTCATGCATCCGAGCATTTTCCCCGTTGTCCGTTTTGCAATCCGGCACTCCTATGTTCCCCGGCGTCCCTTCTTCTCTTCTGTTGTGAGCGGGTGTTAAACTTTCTCGGAATGGCCCGAGGTTTGCCAAGCGGCCTTGGTATAACACCGGTAGACTGCCTTTCAAGTTTCATGCCATTTGGAGGTCGTTTGATACTCCAACGGTTAACCGGGTAACCGTAAAGCCCTCTTTTGTTGCAGCCCAACACCCCTTCCAAAGTGGCCCAAAACCCATCAAACTCCCCTCCATGCTCTCGGTCGTTCGATCATGATCACGTGGCCGAAAACCGCACCTCATTTGGACTCTCCTAGCTCCCTCTACCTATATATACACTTCCCCCTCCGAATTTTCGTTCAAACCCTAGCCTTCTTCCTCCTCCCGCCGACGGACACGTCCGAACCGGGCCGGACATGTCCGCCCTCCACGTCGCTCCGGCCAATCCCGTCGCTCCACGTCACCTCGCCGCCGCCCACGCCCAACCGGAGAGCGCCACCTGTCCCCGCCGCCGCCCACCGCCGCCGCGGCCCGCGGGGCCCGGATCGGGCCCGCGCAGGCCCGCGCGCCGCCGCCTCCTGCGCCCTGGCTCGGCCCCGCCGCCGGCGCCCCGCCGGCACTGCGCCCCGCCGGCGCCGCCCTCCGCCGCCTCGCCGCCTCCTCGTAGCCGGCGCGTGCCAGCGCCGCCGCCACCGCTCCCCGCGGGAACCGCCGCCGCCCCGGCCGCGGGAGCCCCGCGCGCCGCCCGCGGCCCCCTGCCCCGCGCCGCCCGGCCTCCGCGCCGCCGGCGCTGCCCAGCCGCGGGCGCCGCCCCGCCTCTACCGCAAGCCCCGCCGGCCGCCGCCGCTCGCCGCCCGCGCCTCCCCGCGCCACCGCGCCTCCCCATCGGCCGGCGCTCTGCTCCGGCGAGCCCCCTCGCCGGCCCCCCTCAACTCCGGCCGCCTCTTCTTCCACTCCGGCGAAGTTCCGGCCAACCTCGGGACCCGCGCCGCACAAGATCCAGATCTGGAAACCCTAAGGTTGACCCCGTTTTTTTCACTAAGTCCCAGTTTTCTTACTTTTTCATGCCATGTTCATCGCATCGCATCTCTGCATCCGTAGCTCCGTTTTGCGCGTTTAATATGTCAAACTGTTATAACTTGCTGTTTTATCATTTTTTGCCATGATTTATGTGTGCATCCTATGAGTATGAGCTCTACATGAATGTTGAACTATGCCATGCCATCTTTCCAGGGGTGTTGACCATGTATTTTTGTGACTTGTGTGCTGAGTGCATTGAGCTTGTTAAGTAGGGTAGTTGCTGTTGCTGTTTTCCTGACAGATTCTGTTATATTTTGTTGCTATGTTAACATGCTTCTACTAATCATTCTATGCATAATCTGGAGATGCTCTATAAACATGTAATGATATACATGTCTTGCTCTATCCATTCATGCCCTTGGTTGCAATTATAGCCTGCTGTAACATGTTTATATCTTGCTCCAAAGTTGCTTGAAAATGTTGTTTGTCAGCCTGTTTACATTAAGTTCACTTGTTTCCATGTGTTTTCCTAGTGATCCATGTACCCTATGAACTTGCTCTTGCCATGCTTAGCTTCATAAACATTCCTTCTTACTGTTGGTTGCCTTTCCATGTCATGTATTGCTCTGTAGTGAGTGGTTCAAGCTCACGAACATGCCTACCTATTGTTGTTCTTGCCATGTATAAATCTGTAATATAACTTGCCATGTTTACATGGGTGCCATCATATTTTCCGTGCCCTTTTGGCTCATGGTCAGTAAGGGTCTTTTGATATATGCTATTAGTAGATTCATGCCATGCCTTTGTTTGCCATGATGTGTTCATGTAACATGTTGTTTGATAGCTCTAAACATTGCAACCTGATGTTATTTCCTGATAAGTCTGAAACTGTTATCATTTGCAATATCTCCATGTGTTTTTGAGCATGTTCTAGTTGTTTCTGGAGATAGCTCAGTGTTCATGTTTTGTTATGATTTACGTGTACTTCATGCCCATGCCTTTTATTATTATGTTGGGGTGTTGTAGCATATTGTTTTGATGCTTGTGAGACGCCTAGTTGCTGTTTTGGACAGATTGTTGCTATGACTTGTTTCATGTGCGTATGTTGAACCGTTGCTCCGTTTTGAGTGTGCTCTATATAAAACTTGCTTGATTTTGCATGTACTTCCATATTATCATGTTGCATCCTTGTTTTGGTGTGTTTGCTTGATGTTTGGGTGCATTTTGCATCAATGCCATGTTTAACTTGTTTTGCTCATATCTTCTAGGCCGTAGCTCCGAATCTAATGAACTTTATATGTAACTTGACTAGAATTTCGTGTAGATCATCTTGGCGCATCTTAACTTGCTGTTTAACAACTTCAACTTAATGTTTATTCAGTTCTGGACCAAATTCGAAATATGCATATGAGGACTTACCGGAATTGTTATATGTTGTTCCCGGCCTCATTTAAACTTGCCTTGATATGTTGTTCTTGTTTGCATCATCTCCTGCCATGAGTAGCTTCATCTAGTTTTGTCATGCATCATGCTTGTTGTGCATCATGTCATGTTCATGTGTGGTGTGTTTACTATGTTGTGTGCTTCTTCTCGATAGTTCCCGTTTCGTTGCGATCGTGAGGATTCATTCGTCTACGATTGGTTCGGCTTCATCCGTTCGTCTTCTTCATGGACTCGGTCTTCTTCCTTGCGGGATTTCAGGCAAGATGACCGCTACCCTGGATCTCACTACTATCATTGCTATGCTAGTTGCCCCGTTCTTTCGCTATGCTGCGCTACCTATTACCTGTTTGTCCAGCCATCCCAAATTGCCATGAACCTCTAACCTTTGACACCATTCCTAGCAAACCGTTGTTTGGCTATGTTACCGCTTTGCTCAGCCCCTCTTATAGCGTTCCTAGCTGCTGGTGAAGTTGAAAATTTCTCCATGGTGGACAGGATTTTTGGTTGGGATATCACAATATCTCTTATATTATTAATGCATCTATATACTTGGTAAAGGGTGGAAGGCTCGGCCTTATGCCTGGTGTTTTGTTCCACTCTTGCCGCCCTAGTTTCCGTCATACCGGTGTTATGTTCCCGGATTTTGCATTCCTTACGCGGTCGGGTGATTTATGGGACCCCCCTGACAGTTCGCTTTGAATAAAACTTGTCTAGCAAGGCCCAACATTGCCTTTTACCATTTGCCTCACCACCACCTACTTTTTCCCTTGGGAGTCGCTCTCTCGAGGGTCATCTTTATTATAGCCCCCCCCGGGCCAGTGCTTGTCTAAGTGTTGGTCCGAACCGAGCCGCCTGCGGGGCCCCCTCGGGGCAACTCGAGGTCTGGTTTTACTCGTAGCCTGTCTCATCCGGTGTTGCCCTGAGAACGAGATATGTGCAGCTCCTATCGGGATTGTCGGCGCATCGGGCGGTCTTGCTGGCCTTGTTTTACCGTTGTCGAAATGTCTTGATGTACCGGGATTTCGAGACTGATCGGGTCTTCCTGGGTGAAGGTCTATTCCTTCGATGATCGTGAGAGCTTGTCATGGGCTAAGTTGGGACACCCCTGCAGGGTTTAAACTTTTGAGAGCCGTGCCCGCGGTTATGTGGCAGATGGGAATTTGTTAATGTCCGGTTGTAGATAACTTGACACTGGATCTGAATTAAAACGCATCAACCGAGTGTGTAGCCGTGATGGTCTCTTCTCGGCGAAGTCCGGGAAGTGAACACGGTTTCTGGGTTATGTTTGACGTAAGTAGGTGTTCAGGATCACCTCTTGATCATTGCTAGCTTCACGACCGTTCCGTTTGTTCTCTTCTCGCTCTTCTTTGTGTTGGTTAGCCACCATACTTGCTTAGTCGCTGCTGCAACCTCACCACTTTACCCCTTCCTTTCCCATTTAGCTTTGCTAGTCTTGATACCCATGGTAATGGGATTGCTGAGTCGTCGTGGCCCACCAGATACTTCCCAAACCAGTTTGCAGGTGCCTATGTTACCGAGCAGGTGACGCAATCAAGCTCAAGGAGGAGCTCGATGAAGATCTTTCCCTTTGTGTTGTTTCGTTCTAGTTGATCAGTAGAGGAGCCCAGTTGGGGTCGATCGGGGACCTTTGTCGCATTTGGGGTTCTTCTTTTATTTTGGTTCCGTAGTCGGATCCTGATTGTATCTGGATGATGTAATGCTTTATTCATGTAATTGTGTGAAGTGGCGATTGTAAGCCAACTATGTATCCCTTTCCCTTATGTATTACTTGGGTTGTGTGAAGATTACCTCACTTGCGACATTGCTTTCAATGCGGTTATGCCTCTAAGTCGTGCTTCGACACGTGGGAGATATAGCCGCATCGAGGGCGTTACAGAAGTAATAGCCCATAATGGAATAAATATCGGTATAAAAGCATGATGCCTAATGGATGTATCAACTCCCCCAAGCTTAGACCTCGTTTGTCCTCAAGCAGAAGCCGATATCGAAAAATATGTCCACATGTTTAGAGATAGAGGTGTCGATAAAATAAAATACGGACATGAGGGCATCATGATCATTCTTAGAACAACAATATATGTATTGTCATATGATTTCTTATGCTAAAGTAACAATTTATTCACAATGTAAAGTATGAATCAGAAACTTCATTCAAAACTAGCAAACTATAATCTCAGTCACTGAAGCAATTGCAATTTATCATAACATCGGAAAGAGTCAATATAAGAGCTTCTCAGCAAGTCCACATACTCAACTATCATTTAATCTTTCACAATTGCTAACACTCATGCGATATATATGGGTATGAAGTTGCAATCGGACACAGAGAAAGATAGGGGCTTATAGTTTTGCCTCCTAACATTTTACCTCACGGGTAATGCCAACAATAATGCTTTATGAAAACCCACATCCAATTGGATATATATATCAGGATCTTTCCAACACATAGTGCCTGCCAAAGGATAAAGTATAAAAAGGAAAGGTGAAGATCACCATAACTCTTGTATAAGGTAGAAGGAAAAAAATAACAGATAGGCCCTTCGCAGAGGGAAGCAGATGTTGCCATGTGCTTTTATGGTTGGATGCACAAAATCTTAATGCAAAAGAACGTCACTTTATATTGTCACTTGTGATAGGGACCTTTATTATGCAGTCTGTCGCTTTTATTTCTTCCATATCACAAGCTCGTATAAATCTTATTTTCTCCACACTAATAGATCATACATATTTAGGGAGCAATTTTTATTGCTTGCAACATGTTGAGCAACTTACTTGAAGGATCGTACTCAATCCATAGGTAGGTATGGTGGACTCTCATGGCAAAACTGAGTTTAGGGATGTTTGGAAACACAAGTAGTATCTCTACTTGGTGCAAAGAACTTGGGTAGCATGAGGGGGAAAGGCAAGCTCAACATGTTGGATGATCCTTGACAGTATAATTTATTTCGGATATAAGAAAACATAACCCATTATGTTGTCTTACTTGTCCAACATAACTTTTTAGCATGTCATATTTTAATGAGTGCTCACAATCATAAAAGATGCCCAAGATAGTATATTTATATGCGAAAACCTTTCTTTCTTTATTACTTCCTATTAAATGCAATGATGACCAAAACTATGTTTGTCAACTCTCAACAACATTTATTCATCGTACTCTTTATACGTGAAGTCATTACTCTCCATAAGATCAATATGATCTTTTTATTTCCTTTTTATTCCTTCTTTTTCTTTTATTCCCTCAAGATCATAGCAAGATAGCAAAGACCTCAACTCAAACTAATCTTTATTATATATAGCTCACAGACTCGATTACATAGATACGGATGAACACAAAAACTCAAAGCTAGATCATACTAAACTTTATTTTACTAGATCAAGATATAACCAAAAGGATCGAACTAAGAAAAATGGTAAAGGTAGAAGTGTGATGGTGATACGATACCGGGGCACCTCCCCCAAGCTTGGCAGTTGCCAAGGGGAGTGCCCATACCCATGTGTTTATGTCTCTTTCTTCGGAGGTGGTGATGATGGAGTTGTTGATGATGTAGGCTTCTTCCTTAGTTTGCGCTTGAGGATAGAATTTTGCTCCCTTAGGTCATCGATCTCCTGCTCAAGGTTTAATATTTTTTTTGCATAGTTCCTGTTTGTTTTCCTGCAAGAGACGAAAAGGGATAAACTATTCTTCTTCCGTTGTCCAACCACAATGCTCCAAGTCCGAGTAGACCTTGGGGTCTGCAAGGTAATCAGCCACATAGCATTCTCCCTCTGAATCCCGGGACAACATATTGCTCTAAATCTGCTACAGAAATAGATCAAAACAAAAACAGAGGGTTTCGTCATGGTACAGTGGTCAAAACCTTTGGGAGATTATATAATGAATTTTTACCGACCTAAAGAAGTATCATGCAAGAAAATGGAGTCCGGAGGGCACATGAGGTGTCCACGAGGCAAGGGGCGCGCCCAAGGGGGTAGGGTGCGCCCTCCACCCTCGTGGATGCCTCGTGTCTCCTTCGGACTACTTATTTTCCTAATTTTTTAAATATTCCAAAACGAGAAAAATTGCTATTAGAACTGTTTTGGAGTCGGTTTACTTACCGTACCACATACCTATTCCTTTTCGTACTCTGAAATGTTCTGGAAAGTGTCCCTTATGTACTCCTCCGGGGTTACGGTGTCAATGACATTGGTTTCAACATTTATGGGGTTACCTGAGATATAATGTTTGATTTTTTGACTGTTCACCACCTTCGGATTTGTGCCTTCAAAGTTGTTGATTTTTATGGCTCTGGAATGATAGACCTCCTCGATAACGTAAGGACCTTCCCATTTAGAGAGAAGTTTTCATGCAAAACATCTTAAACGAGAGTTGTATAGCAACACATAATCACGTTCATTAAACTCATGCTTTTGTATCCTTTTTTCATGCCATCTTTTAACTTTTTCTTTAAACAGTTTGGCGTTCTCATAGGCCTGGGTTCTCCATTCATCAAGTGAGCTAATGTCAAATAGTCTCTTCTCACCAGCAAGTTTGAAATCATAATTGATCTCTTTAATAGCCCAATATGCCTTGTGTTCTAGTTCGAGAGGTAAGTGACATGCTTTTCCATAAACCATTTTATACGGAGACATACCCATAGGATTTTTATATGCAGTTCTATAGGCCCATAATGCATCATTAAGTTTCATGGACCAATTCTTTCTAGATCTATTAACAGTCTTTTGCAAAATTAATTTAATCTCTCTATTACTCAATTCTACTTGACCAATAGACTGTGGATGGTATGGAGATGCAATTCTATGATTAACATCATACTTAGCAAGCACTTTACGAAAAGCACCATGAATAAAATATGAACCACCATCATTCATTAAGTATCTAGGGACTCCAAACCTTAGAAAAATAACTTCTTTAAGCATCTTAATAGAAGTGTTATGATCAGCACTGCTAGTTGGAATAGCTTCTACCCACTTAGTAACGTAATCTACAGCAACTAAAATATGTGTATACCCATTAGAAGAAGGAAAAGATCCCATATAATCAAAGCCCCAAACATTAAATGGTTCAATAAAAAGTGAATAGTTCATAGGCATTTCTTGACGTCTACTAATATTACCAATTCTTTGACCTTCATTACAAGATAAGGCAAACTTACGGGCATCTTTGAAGAAAGTTGGCCAATAAAAATCGGATTGCAATACCTTATGTGCAGTTCTATCTCTAGCGTGGTGCCCTCCATATGCCTCAGAGTGACACTTGCATAGGATCTGTTCCTGTTCATGCTCAGGTACACAACGTCTAATAACCCCATTTACTCCTTCTTTGTAAAGGTGTGGGTCTATCCCAAAAGTAATGTATTAAATTATAGAAAAACTTTTTCTTTTGCTGGTATGTGAAACTAGGTGGTATAAATTTAGCAAAAATGTAATTAGCGTAATCAGCATACCATGGAGCAGTACGAGAAGCATTTATGACAGCTAATTGTTCATCAAGAATGCTATCATCAATAGGTAGTGGGTCATCAAGAATATTCTCTAACCTAGACAAGTTGTCTGCAACGGGATTCTTAGCTCCCTTTCTATCAACAATATGCAAATCAAATTCTTGTAGCAAGAGAACCCATCTAATAAGTCTAGGTTTAGCATCTTTCTTTCCATAAGATATTTAATAGCAGCATGATCAATGTGAATAGTTATTTGGAATCAACAATATAAGGTCTGAACTTATCACAAGTGAACACAACTGCTAAAAATTCTTTTTCAGTAGTAGCATAATTTCTCCGGGCACTGTCTAGAGTTTTACTAGCATATTGGATAACATTTAATTTCTTATCAACTCTTTGTCCTGGAACAGCACCGACAGCATAATCACTAGCATCACACATAATTTCAAAGGGTAAATTCCAATCAGGTGGCTGAACAATAGGAGCGGAAATCAAGGCTTTCTTAAGTATTTCAAATGCTTCTACACAATCATCATCCAAAACAAAAGGAACATCTTTTTGTAAGAGATTAGGCAGAGGCCTAGAAATTTTAGAGAAGTCTATAATGAATCTCCTATAAAAACCAGCATGATCAAGGAAACTTCTTATACCTTTGATGTCTTTAGGACATGGCATCTTTTCAATAGCATCAACTTTAGCTTTGTCAACTTCAATACCTCTTTCACAAATTTTATGCCCCAAGACAATACCTTCATTAACCATAAAGTGGCACTTCTCCCAATTCAAGACCAGATTAGTTTCTTCACATCTCTGCAAGACTCGATCAAGGTTGCTTAAGCAATCATCATAAGAAGTTCCATACACGGAGAAATCATCCATGAAAAACTCAACAATCTTTTCACAAAAGTTAGAGAATATAGCGGTCATACATCTTTGAAAGGTAGCAGGTGTATTACATAAACCAAAAGGCATACGTCTATAAGCAAAGGTACCAAAATGGCAAGTAAAAGTGGTCTTATCCTGATCCTCTTTTGACACGGGTATTTGAGAGAAACCAGAATAACCATCTAGAAAGCAAAAAATGTGTATGTTTGGATAATCTTTCTAACATTTGATCAATAAAAGGTAAAGGGCAATGATCTTTTCTAGTAGATTTATTTAGTTTACGGAAATCAATTACCATTCTATAACCTGTAACAATTCTTTGTGGGATCAATTCATCCTTATCATTAGGAACAATAGTAATACCTCCTGTCTTAGGGACACAATGGACATGACTTACCCACTGACTATCAGCAACAGGATAAATTATACCTGCCTCCAGAAGCTTTCATATTTCATTTCTTACCACTTCTTTCATCTTAGGATTTAACCATCGTTGGTGATCAACAACTTATCTAGCATCTTTCTCCAACTTTATTTTGTGCTGGCATAGAGAGGGACTAATGGCCTTAAGATCATCAAGAGTATATTCAATAGCAGCATGGTGCTGCTTCAAAGTTTTCAATAATTTCTCTTCTTCATGCTCTGAAAGGTTAGCACTAATAATAACAGGATATACCTTCTTTTCATCAAGATAAGCATATTTAAGAGTATCAAGTAAAGGTTTAAGCTCAAACACGGGATCACCAATGGGTGGAGGAGGATCCCCTAGGATTTCAACACGCAAGTTGTGTTTCAAAATAGGTCCCTGTTTAAAGAATACTTCATCTATTTCCCTTCTTTCATTCATAAACATATCATATTCATGGTCTAGCAAATATTGTTCTAAAGGATCATTAGGAGGTACGGCAATAGAAGCAAGACCAATTATTTCATCTTTACTAGGGAATTCTTTATCATGGGGTTGTCTATGGAATTTAGCAAAATTAAAATCATGAGACGTATCCCCTAAACCAACAGTAACAATATCTTTTTCGTAGTCTATCTTAGCATTAACAGTATTCAAGAAAAAGTCATCTTGTGGGGAGCCAAGAACAAGAAAATTGGTAGGATATTTAACTCCCCCACACAAGACTTCAACATCTCTAACAATCCCAACTGGGGAAATAGTATCTCTATTGGCAAGTTTAATAGTAACATCAATACCTTCTATTTCAGCGGGTGCGATATCATGCATAATTTCATCGTATAAGGAATGAGGTATTGCATTCGCACTAGCACCCATATCACATAAGCCATGATAACAATGATCTCCTATTTTAACAGAAACAACAGGCATGCCAACAACCGTCTATGTTTATTTTTAGTATCGGGTCTAGCAATTCTAGCAGTTTCATCACAGAAGTAAATAACATGCCCATCAATATTATCGACCAAGAGATCCTTAACCATAGCAATACTAGGTTCAACTTTAATTTTCTCAGGGGCTGTAGATGTTCTAGCATTACTCTTCGAACCACAGTTGAAGCTTTAGCATGATCCATTATTCTAACATGGAAAGGTGGTTTCTCAATATAAGCGGTAGGAACAATAGGATCAACATTATAAGCAATAGTTTTCTCTTCAACTTTAATAGGTTCTACTACATTCACTATAATGGGAGGATGATATTTAAACCACTTCTCCTTAGGGAGATCAACATGATTTGCAAATGATTCACAGAAAGAAGCTACTACCTCAGAGTCAAGTCCATATTTGGTGCTAAATTCACAAAAAGCATCGGTATCCATAAAAGATTTAACACAATCAAACTTGGTGTTATACCTGACTCCTTACCTTCGTCGAGTTCCCAATCTTAAGAGTTGTGTTTAATTCTTTCCAATAAATCCCACCTGAATTCAATAGTCTTCATCATAAAAGAACCAGTACAAGAAGTATCGAGCATGGAGCGATTATTGAGAGAAAGCCAAGCATAAAAAATTTGAATAAGAATTTCTCTTGAGAGCTCATGATTGGGGCATGAATATAACATTGACTTAAGCCTCCCCAAGCTTGAGCGACACTTTCTCCTTCAAGAGGCCAAAAATTATATATATAATTACGATCACGATGAACCAGATGCATAGGATAAAACTTCTGATAAAATTCCAAATTCATTCGGTTGTAGTTCCATGATCCAATATCATCACATAGCCTAAACCATGTCAATGACTTTCCCTTCAAAGATAAAGGGAAGATCTTCTTCTTGATAACATCCTCGGGCATACCTGCAAGCTTAAATAATCCACAAACTTCATCCACGTAGATTAGGTGCATATCGGGATGTAATGTTCCATCTCCTGTAAAAGGATTAGCTAGTAGTTTCTCTATCATACCCGAAGGAATTTCAAAGTAAACATTTTCAGTAGGTTTAGTAGGTTGAGGAGCAACTCTTTGCTCTTCTGGTCGGGGTGAAGATACGCTGAACAAGCCCCTCAAAGGATTATTTTCCATAGTAACAAGTGACAGTAAATTTTAGCACACAATATAAATGTTTCCTTACCAAATTCCACCTACCAAAGGTGCTTCACTCACCGTCAACGGCGTCAGACAAGAGTCTTGATGACCCACAAGTATAGGGGATCTATCGCAGTCCTTTCGATAAGTAAGATTGTCGAACCCAACGAGGAGCAGAAGGAAATGACAAGCGGTTTTCAGTAAGGTATTCTCTATAAGCACTGAAATTATTGGTAACAGATAGTTCTATGATAAGGTAATTCGTAACGGGTAAGAAGTAAACAAGGTGCAGCAAGGTGGCCCAATCCTTTTTGTAGCAAAGGACAAGCCTGGACAAACTCTTATATAAAGCATCATGGGAATTATCATCAAGCTAGTTTTCATCACGCTCATATGATTTGTGTTCGTTACTTTGATAATTTGATATGTGGGTGGACCAGTGATTGGGTACTGCCCTTCCTTGGACAAGCATCCCACTTATGATTAACCCCTCTCGCAAGCATCTGCAACTACGAAAGAAGAAATAAGGTAAAGCTAACCATAGCATGAAACATGTGGATCCAAATCAGCCCCTTAGAAAGCAACGCATAAACTAGGGTTTAAGCTTCTGTCACTCTAGCAACCCATCATCTACTTATTACTTCCCAATGCCTTCCCCTAGGCACATAAAATGGTGAAGTGTCATGTAATCGACGTTCACATAACACCACTAGAGGGAAGACAACATACATCTCATCAAAATATCGAACGAATACCGAATTCACATGACTACTTATAACAAGACTTCTCCTATGTCCTCAGGAACAAACAAAACTACTCACAAATCATATTCATGTTCATAATTAGAGGGGTAATAATATGCATAAAGGATCTGAACATATGATCTTCCACCGAATAAACCAACTAGCATCAACTACAAGGAGTAATCAACACTTGCATGCTCTGCCAAAACCCGCCCGAGGAAACCGTGCAACATCTCTTCTTCGCGTGCCCTTTCGCCCAACAATGCTGGAGTAAGGTTGGTCTGACCTGGCCAGGAGGAACCAATAGGCTAGCCATCTTGCATGGTGGGAGAGAGAGCTGGCGTCGGCCGCTATTCATGGATATCTTCTTGCTTGCTGCTTGGAGCCTGTGGATGGAAAGAAACAACCAACATTTCAGGGTGATCCCACACTCGTTTGTGGCGTGGTTAGCTAGGTTCAAACATCTGTTGGGTTTGGTGATCCATAACTGTCCTGAGAAAGTTCATCCTTTTCTCTTTAATTTCATTGTAAGTTTGGACCGCTAGTTTTTGTCTCTGCAACCCTTACGGCCGGGGGGCCTAAAACCCATTGTAACACACATGTAACTGTTATGTTGTGAGTAATACAAAATCAGTGGGAGCCTCTCCCACTGTCACTGATTCTTCAAAAAAAGGAGTAATCAACACTACTAGCAACCCACAGGTACCAATCTGAGGTTTTGAGACAAAGATCAGATACAAGAGAAGAACTAGGCTTTGCGAGGAGATGGTGCTAGTGATGATGTTGATGGAGATTGACCCCATCTTGATGAGGGGATTAATGGTGATGATTTCCCCCTCCCAGAGGGATGTTTACCCGGTAGAACAGCTCCACGAGAGCCCTAGATTGGTTCCGCCAAGGTTCCGCCTCGAGACGGCGGCGCTTCGTCCCGAAGGCTTCCTTCTAATTTTTTTTCTAGGGAAAAAGACATCATATAGCAGAAGATGGGCATCAGGGGGCTGCCAGGTGGCCCACGAGGTAGGGGCGTGCCCAATGGGGTAGGGCGCGCCCTCCACCCTCGTGGACGGTGGGTGGCCCGCTCTGGTGCTTTCTTCGCCCAATATTTTTAATATATTCAAAAACTGAATTTCGTGGAGTTTTAGGACTTTTGGAGTTGTGCAGAATAGGTCTCTAATATTTGCAACTTTTCCAAACCAGAATTCCAGCTGCCGGCATTTTCCCTCTTCATCTAAACCTTGTAAAAATAAGAGAGAAAAGGCATAAGTATTGTGACGTAATGTGTAGTAATAGCCCATAATGCAATAAATATCGATATAAAAGCATAATGAAAAATGGACCTATCAGGTATGAACAGCTATGCTCATTGAGCTTGAAGCCCCCAAGTGACCTTATGATATAGCTTGGAAACCGGATCAAGAGGGTATGAACAGCTATGCTCATTGAGCAGGAAATCCCAAGTGACTTTATGAGACGGCTTGGAAACCGGATCAAGAGGGTATGAACAGCTATGCTCATTGAGCAGGAAGCCCCCAAGTGACCTTATGAACGATAATAAAGACTCATGTACTTCGAAATGAAATGACAGAGGCCCCGAATTATCAGGGATGCCGACATATTATATTGTTCATAATATATACATGAATGAAGGTATGTACAACACAAGAGCCGATGGCTCAAGTGTAATATGGCCGAAGATGAGCAATGTTCCACGGCCGGTGGGTCTCCTCCTCCGATGTGCGTGAGTCCTTATTCTCTCGAATATCAATGAGGTAGTATGACCCACTGTGTAGGTTCTTTCTGACCACAAAAGGACCTTCCCAAGGCAGGGATAACTTATGCATATCTGTTTGATCTTGGATGAGACGGAGCACCAAGTCGCCTTCTTGAAAGGTCCGAGTTTTAACCAAGCGGCCATGATAACGATGCAGATCTTGTTGGTATATCGCTGTCACACCCTGCATTTTGTAACATTTCATTTGTATTATTAAAGCATGAAAATTTGGACCAACAAAAACTTTTGCATTATTTGGCTTTTATTTGAAGTTGATTTTCTCTCTATGCTTCTTTTCAAGTGCTCTTTAAAGTCAACTACTCCACCCTCTATATTTCATCTCCTTGCCCCAAACTCCTACCCAATGACCATGCCATGTGTATAGTGAAATATAGAATTTTCTTACAAAAATAATTTGGCCAGAAAGTATTTTCTAAATTTAGTTTTCCAAAAACCCCTAAATTGAGATTTGCACTGCAAGTACTTAATTAAGGGCAGTAAAAATCTTTCCAAAAATATATTTGACTCCTATTAGATATAGGATACCTAGAAACCACAAAAATATAATTTTAAAAGTTGTTTTACTATTTTATTTAAAGGCTTTTTCTTAAGGCCAGAAATGGTATTTAATAGGGAAAAATTATTTTATTGTTTTAAAAATATTTGACAAAAATTAGGGAAACTCAGTGGACATATATTATCCATATATAAGAGTTTCAACACATGGTCATGTTCAAAATATTGGTCAAATCCCTCTAAAACCCTTTCTGGATATTTCAAGCTTTTGAAATATTTACAAAGGAAATATTCCCCAAAAATTCCAAGAAAATTCTATCATGTCACATATGACATATTAGATGATCTTGCCAAGTCTCATGACTTGGAGAACAAGATAACATCATCAAAACCCCTCAAAACCATTTCTGTCCATTCTGAAGTTTGAGCAACTTTACATTTCCAAACATGTCCAAATATTCTCAAACTTGGTGAACATGCTCCAATGGTCTAATAATGTATCTAGACCAAATGGCACAGGTTGGAGAAGAAGATATCTTGGTCAAAGTGCCTCAAAACCTTCTCTGACCAGAATCAAATTTGAGCTACTTTGCACTACCAACTTTTTCTCCATGGCCCCAACTTTTGTGAGCCTGATCACATGACTAAATAAGGCCACCACACCAAGTGGTGCATCAAGGAGAAGTGATCTACTCAACTGGATCTACACAAATCCATTCCTGCCCATTTTTAGGGTTTGCAAAAGTTGCATTGGCAACCTTGTCCAAATAAGCTCAAAATGGGTGGAAGGCCCTAATTATAGGTGTCATCTCACCCAGTGGAGTATCATGGCCAGTGGAAGTCATTAACTTGCCCAAAACATCATCAAACACCTTCTGGCAAAATTTTAGAATGCCAATTCCAGGCCCTTCCACTAATCTCCTTGAGCCCATCTTTTTGCCACAACCCCTCCTCGTTTCTCTCTGCAACTTGGATGCTTTTCTGCCCAAGGAAGCTATGATGATGGAGGGGGAAACCCCATTTGTCCTCTCTGGACAGCAGCTTCTCCCCCCTCTCTCTATCTCCTTCTCTCCCCTCGGCCCTCCAGAGCATCCAAGGCTCCCTCCTAGTTTTGCCCACACCCCCTGCAGCTTCCAGACACTAGTGGACGCGCGCGGACGCGGAAAAGCCACGGATGCCGGCCAAAGACGCGCTCTGGAGCACGTCATCGCGCTCCCGACCGTTGACGCCGTGTCCCCCGACCACCTCGAGCTTCCCCCGCGCGCCAGTCGATGCCCCTCGACGTCCGCTCCTCGCCAGCAGCCGCCCACTTGCTCCCACGCCCTCCTCTCTCTCCTGCAGCTCGCGCCAGAACGCCGCCCCGCTCGGCCAACGCTCGCGCCGCTCCTGTGGCCCGCGTGCAGCTCGCCCCGCTCCTTCTCTCTCTCCCTGGCACCCTACACCACTCCCACAAACACCCCCGAGCTCTCTAATCCCTCTCTAACGGCCACCCGAGCCGATCCCGCGGGCACCCGTAGGCCACGCCCACGGTGGACCTCGGCCAGCCCATATAAGGCGATCCCGAGCCTCTCTTTTGCTCCCTGTCGCTCCCCCACACTCCAAATCGGCCTCCCGTACCACCCATTCCTCTCCAGAACCTCCCGAGCTCGAGATCAAGCTCGAGCTCCGCCGCCTCGGCTCGTCGGCGTTCGCGCGGCACAGGCCTCCTCCGCCTCCGTTTCTTCTCGATCTGGAACCGCGCAGCCACGCTGACCATTTCCCCTCTCTTTCCCCCTCTTTTTGCAGCCGGGAACGGCCGGATTCATTGACGCCCGAAGCACCTCCGCCGCGTGACCTCGTCGCCGGCGAACCAGTCCGCTCCGGCGACCGTCACCACCACCACCCGAACGGCGACTCCGCCCCGAGTCCAACGGTACCACCCGCGCACCCTCCCGTGCTCTGTATCGCCGCCGGCGATCTCGTCGTCGCCTCTGGCCAGAGGTAGAAGACGACGGCCGTGGGGCCGGCCCGTCAGCCTCACGCCCTGACGGGTGGGATCCACCCGCCAGGTTTAAAACGTGCGCGCGCGCCCGCACCGATTCGCCTTCGGCTGAAGGCGTATTTCGCCTTTACGCCTTCGACGTGGTGGCCGCGTGGGCTGGTTTCCCCTCTAGGCCTGCTGTGCCGTGGCCTCTCTGGCCCAGTGGCACAGCGCCACTTTTCTTTTTCTTTTTCTGTCTCTTTTCCAGAAATTCCACAGGGCAAAATATTTGTCCAAATGAAATAATTCCAACTCCTAAAATCTCAGAATAATCCCACCTATTTATTGATATATCTTTCATGCACATCCATTACACCTTTTTGCTCTGTTAAAATTTAAATTCAAATTTGAACAATAAAACCCCTATTTGAAATCCACAACTCTGTTTCCCTAGCTCCAAATGCAAAACCAAGAATTTTCCCCTTCCTAGTTTTCCTCCTAATATTTTACAAAAATAAGTTGACATTTTTCTGAGCACTTTGACTTTTCTGTTTTTATTATTGTCTTATTTTTCCGTTATTTTCTTGCAACGTTAGATCCCGTATTTGACGAGGTAGCTGAGGAAGAAGGAGGAGCAGGGCCTGAAGACTTTGAAGACCAAGCCAACCAAGGCAAGCAGCCCTTTGACCATGTCTATGGAACCCCTTTTTGTGCATGTCATATATATAGCTCTTTATTATTGTTGCATCGGAATCATGGTGAGATGGTGAACCACGTGGGTTGGTTGCCTCCGTTATATCCTTGTTGGTACTTGCATTGTGCATGGCCCTACCTTCTTATGAGGGTTATGTCGGCTGGAGTAGATAGGATGCTAAGTAGTGCTACGCAAAAAGGGACGGGGATATGCATGGTGATGGAGACGAAGTATTTTCAAAAGACTTTTTCGAAAACCCCATCGGGTGCCACTTATGCCCGAGGGAGATGATGAGATGGGTAACCACTTGATGACGAAGTGGTGTACCGAGGCAAGTGTGTGTGTTGTTTTCGAAAACGGATTAGATTTAAGATTTGATGACTGTCCCAACCTTACATGCACGACCACTCTACCCTTATATGGGAAAGGGCATTATTGAGTACCTAGACCGATACTAGCTTGGAGCCCACATTACTAGTGATGGGGAAGAGTTGGTGCTCTCTCTTGGGACGGGGTCATGCCAGGTAGGGCGACCTTGACTGTTTTCACAGGGCACCGGACACACCGTTGGTACCCCATGCCAGTGGTATGTGATAAGTATGGGAGCGAGGCTCCAAGAAAGTGTTATGTGAAAAGTGGGCACGGGGGTGACTGCCAATCGAGTGGACTCCATGTTAGTGTCGTCTAGGGAAAGGTAGTGATCGGGTGCTTACCCCGGGCACTTGAGGTACCGCGGGTCGTGGATGACACGGAAGTTCCCCGGATCGGGTGGGTAAAGTGTGCAACCTCTGCAGAATGTAAAACTATTCGAATAGCCGTGTCCACGGTCAAGGACGGTTGGGCGGTGCTGCTTAAACTATGTCCAGGGTTTTCAACCGTGTGTGTGTGATGATGAAACTACTTGGGTCAAGTCAAAGGACTTGGCATGTTGGAGATGGGTTGGTGCCCACTCTATTTATGTAGGGTTGATGCCCACTCTATTTATGTTGATATCTGTAACCTGTCCTCATGGTTACTTAAATTCTCTTGATGCATGCCTTACAAGATGTTGAACATGTCATTGCACTCAAAACTAGCTTTCTGCTAAATTTACCTATATCATGCATTGTTGTACCTTGAACCAAAACATGGGTTGCTTGCGAGTACATTCAAAGTACTCATTGGCTTGCCACTGGTTATTTAATTGACAAGGCATGGAAGAACCGGAGTTCGAAGAAGAGTTCTTTGGAGACGAACATGCGAACTAGGACGTTTCCCAGTCAGAATGCCTGTAGGGTTAAGGCAGATGGCATGGGTTCTACTTATCGACGACGATTTCCGCTGCTTGTGTTTCATTTGATGTTCAGCCCTTAAGGCTTTGTCAATGTAAGACTTGACCATAATGGTCACAATTTGTGTAAGACGGTATGTATGGATGTAAGACTCTTGTTATTCAGCTTCTGTGTGTTCAGTGAGCATTGATCTCTGGGATCACTGTACACGTGCATTCGGTGATCTTGACTTATGAGTCGGGGTGCCCACAATCGCGGAACAAGCCACTGCAAGGTCACGCTCCTCATCCAACACATCAAAAGCATCCTGACGTGCTTTTTCGTTGTCAGCTTCAACACAAGCCACCACATGGGGCGAATCATGACGGATGTCACTTGGGAGAACCGTCTCTGCCCCTAACCAATCTGTTGGGGCTGGTATTTATACTCCAAAGTACTGAGGGTAATTCCTCAACCCAACAACCAGTGTCCTCTGCAAAGGGACCATAAGCCGGGGTTTGATGCCTCTCAAGATTTCTTGATTGGCCCTTTCATCTTGACCATTGGACTGGGGGTGAGCCACCGATGAAACATCAAGACGAATATGCTCTCGTTGATAGAATTCTTTCATAGCACCCTTAGACAGATTAGTGCCATTATCAGTTATGATACTATGCGGGTAGCTAAAGCGGAAGATCAACTTCTTAATGAATTGGACCGCCATGGCCGCATCACACTTGCTGACCGGCTCTGCCTCAACCCACTTTGTAAACTTATCAACCGCCACCAAAAGGTGGGTCTTTTTGTCCTTGGATCTCTTGAATGGTCCAACCATATCCAGCCCCCAGGTTGCAAATGGCCAAGTGATTGGAATCATCCTCAATTCTTAAGCCAGCACATGAGCCAGTCTAGAAAATTTCTGACAGCCGTCGCACTTGCTAACTAGATATTTTGTATCAGCATGAGCCTTTAGCCAATAAAACCCATGACGAAAAGCCTTAGCCATGAGAGACTTAGAGTCGGTGTGATGGCCACAATATCCTTCATGAATCTCTCTTAGAATCTCACAGCATTCTTTGAAGGAAACACAGTGCTGAAATACACCTGTGACACTGCATTAGTGCAACTCGCCATTGACAATGGCATCGACTTAGACCTTCGGGCTATTTTCCTGGCCAAAGTTTCATCCTTAGGCAACGCTCCCTAGGTCATATAAACCAAATAAGGGATCGTCCAATCAGGAATAGCATGAAGAGCCGCCACCAACTGTGCCTCCGGGTCAGGGATTGCAAGATCCTCTTCTGTTGGTAGTTTAGTTGAAGTGTTATGCAATATGATAAGAAAAACATTGGGTGGTACCGGCTTATGCCGAGACCCCAGCCAGCTTAAAGCATCATCCACCTCATTCTTTTTGCGATCAACGTGTTCCACTTTACAACCTTTGAAATGGCTGGCGATACCATCAACCGTCCGGCGATAAGCCGCCATGAGCGGGTCCTTAGAATCCCAAGTACCTGAGACTTCTGGGCCACCAAATCTGAGTCGCCGAAGCACCTCACCCGGCTTAAATTCATCTCTTTAGCCATCCGAAGACGATGGAGTAGGGCCTCATACTCAGCTACATTATTAGTACAAGGAAACAGAAGCCTTAAGACATAACAAAATTTGTCACCTCGTGGGGAAGTCAAAATAACTCCAGCCCCCGAGCCTTCCAATTGCCTGGACCTCCTCGGGCATCTGCAACTCTGTCCAGTCGTTGATGAAATCCACAAGAGCCTGAGACTTGATAGCCGTCCTAGGCATATACTTCAAACCGTGCGGTCCAAGCTCAATGGACCACTTGGCCACCCGGCCTGTGGCTTCTCTGTTTTGAATAATATCCCCTAAAGGAGCAGAACTGACCACAGTAATAAGATGACCAAGGAAATAATGTTTCAACTTGCGACTGGGCATGAACACTCCATAGACTAGCTTCTGCCAATGTGGGTATCTTTGTTTAGACTCAATTAACACTTCACTAACATAGTAAGCCGACCTTTGAACCAGATATTCCTTGCATGTTTCCTTCCTCTCTACCACAACTGCTATGGTTATTGCCCTACTGTTAGCAGCCACATATAAGAGCAAGGGCTCCTTCTCGACAGGAGATGCAAGAACCAGCGGCTCAGCCAACTACTTTTTAAGTGCCTCGAACGCCTCATTGGCAGAATCACTCTCGAAAAATTGATTTGTTTTCTTCATCATCTGGTATAGAGGAATAGCTGAGGGAGTCCTGGATTAAGGGGTCCTCGGACAGCTGGACTATATACTTTGGCCGGACTGTTGGACTATGAAGATACAAGATTGAAGACTTTGTCCCGTGTCTGGATGGGACTATCCTTTGCGTGGAAGGCAATCTTGGATATTTGGATATGTAGATTTCCTTCTCTATAACCGACTCTGTGTAACCCTAGCCCCCTCCGGTGTCTATATAAACTGGAGGGTTTAGTCTGTAGGACAACAACAATCATAATCATAGGCTAGCTTCTAGGGTTTAGCCTCTATGATCTTGTGGTAGATAGATTCTTGTAATACTCATATCATCAAGATCAATCAAGCAGGAAGTAGGGTATTACCTCCATCGAGAGGGCCCGAACCTGGGTAAAATATCGTGTCCCCTGCCTCCTGTTACCACACAGTTCAGGACCCCCTACCCGAGATCCGCCGGTTTGGCACCGACATTGGTGCTTCCATTGAGAGTTCTACTGTGTCGTCGCTGTAAGGCTTGATGGCCCCTTCGATCATCTTCAACGATGCGGTCCAGGGGGAGGTTTTCCTTCCCGGACAGATGTTCGTATTCAGCGGCTTCATACTGCGGGCCAACTCGCTTGGCCATCTGGAGCAGATCGATAGCTACGCTCCTAGCCATTAGGTCAGGTTTGGAAGCTTAAACTACACTGCCAACATCCGCGGAGACCTGATCTTCGATGGATTCGAGCTCAGGACAGGTGCGGCGAACGGTCACGATGGACATGACTTTGATCTGCTGCCGGATAGTATTCAGAAAATCGCACCCGTGCTGGCGCCGGGAATCAACCCGGAGCAGATCGTGCCTTCTGAGGATGGGTGGATGGACCCCGCCATGGAGGCCGCACACACATCGGTGTTGGAGCCGAACGGTGATCCCACCTCCTGTCAGAGTGGTGTCGTCGGACACCCGGACTCTTCCTCGGTTGCAGGATCTGATCTGCGTACGTCCGTTCCTATCGAATCAGATTGGGCACCCCTCCTAGAGTTCACCGTCGTGGATATTTTTCCACACTCACCCTTGGGAGATGTGCTGAACTCATTAAGGTCTCTGTCCTTGTCACGAGACTCTGGGCCGAAATATGTCCGGCTCGAGTGGGAAGCGGACGATGAAGAAATTCGATACCCATCCACCACCCACTTCATAGCCACTGTCGATGACTTAACCGACACGCTCGATTTCGACTCTAAAGACGTCGATGGTATTTATGACGACGCAGGAGAAGAACAGGAACCACCGCCATTGGGCACTGGACTGCCACCTCATCATACGACATTTACATGGTGGACACACCAAAAGAAAGCGATGGTGATGATACAACGAAGGATAATCCCCACGATAAGCCACCAAAGCGGCGCCGTAGACGCCGCTCAAAATCCCGCCACAGTAAAAACAGTGACAACAGCGCAAGAAATAATAATACCCCGGTTGATTCCAAAGGAAACGACGACCCCATGGACCCAGCGGTGGAGCAGGATGAGCCAGGGGACGGTGAAAACAGTCCGGAGCTGATGTTAGATAACATTGATCCCGAGGGTAAAATTCAACAACCTGTCTCCGGAGAGGAGGACAGCCCGGACGATGATGCACTTATCATCCCAGAAAAACTCTTGGAACAAGAGAACCTCCACAGAAGACTTATCGCCACCGCGAGGAGCCTAAAGAAGCAGAAGCAAAAGCTTAAGGCCGCACAGGATATGCTCAACCGTAGGTGGACCAAAGTGCTCGACACAGAAGAAAAATACAGCGACGATCGCCACGCAAAGAGCTATCCAAAGTGCAAGCTGTTGCCCGAATTCGACTATGAGGCCTTAGAGCCCACTCAGCTGAAAACTACCGATCGGCCAGACCGACCGCCCTGTGGCCGTGACAAGATGGCTAAGGATGCCGTGCACAAGTCAGCACACGATTTACGTGAGGTCCTGGACAGAAAGTCTGGTCTGGCCAGATCCATCTACGGATCTAGGAAGCGCGCTCCAGCACAGGATCAGAACTACCGAAACGATCACATCGATCGAATACCAGCTTGGAATCAAAACCAAGCACAACAACCATTGACAACATGCCACGACACAACCAAATACAAGGGTGCCGCACACCCCCTGTGCTTCACTGATGAGGTGCTGGATCATGAATTTCCGGAAGGATTCAACCCCGTGAATATAGAGGCATACGACGGAACTACAGACCCTGGGGTCTGGATCGAGGACTTTATCCTTCATATCCATATGGCTCGCGGAGACAATCTCCACGCCATCAAATTTGTACCCCTCAAATTAAAGGGACCAGCTTGGCACTGGCTGAAAAGCCTTCCCGAAAACTCAATTGGAAGTTGGGAAGAGCTCGAGGATGCTTTCAGGGCTAATTTTCAAGGGACCTATGTCACATTACTTTTGACTATTATCTCTTATTTTACAAGGTTTACATGAAGAGGGAGAATGCTGACAGCTGGGATTCTGGGCTGGAAAAGGAGAAAATATTAAAGACATATTCTGCACAGCTCCAAAATTCCATGAAAGTCATTTTTGGATTTAATAAAAAATACTGAGTGGAAGAAATACCAGAGGGGGCCCACACCCTGGCCACGAGGGTGGGGGCGCGCCCTACCCCTGGGCGCGCCCCTGCCTCCTGGGCCCCCTGGCAGCCTTCCAGTGACCATCTTCTGCTATATGAAGTCTTTTACTCTGGAAAAAAAATCAGAAGCAAGCTTTCGGGACGAAACTCCGCCGCCACGAGGGGGGACCTTGACGGAACCAATCTAGGGCTCTTGCGGAGCTGTTCTACTGGGGAAAATTCCCTCCAAGAGGGGGAAATCATCACCATCGATCCTCTCATCGGGAGGGGGTCAATCTCCATCAACATCTTCACCAGCACCATCTCCTCTCAAACCCTAGTTCATCTCTTGTATCCAATCTTTGTCCCAAAACCTCAGATTGGTACCAGTGGGTTGCTAGTAGTGTTGATTACTCCTTGTAGTTGATGCTAGTTGGTTTATTCGGTGGAAGATCATTTGTTCTGATCCTTAATGCATATTAATACCCCTCTGATCATGAACATGAATATGCTTTGTGAGTAGTTACGTTTGTTCCTAAGGACATGGGTGAAGTCTTGCTATAAGTAGTCATGTGAATTTGGTAGTGCTTCAATATTTTGATGAGATGTATGTTGTCTCTCCTCTAGTGGTGAACATCGACTACATGACACTTCACCATTATTTGGGCCCAGAGGAAGGCATTGGGAAGTAATAAGTAGATGATGGGTCGCTAGAGTGACAAAAGCTTAAACCCTAGTTTATGCACTACAAAAAAAAGACACATCCGTGACATTTTGGGCCGAACGAATTTTTTTCTGTCATACATATGACACTTCTATGACGATAATTGTGACAAAACCCGGTATCATCATAGATATGGTGGGCTCCTACTTCTATGACAAAAAATCATGATAGAAAATCGGCTTTTCATCCTGGGCGGGCCGGAGATGCAGCTGCATGACATTCTTTGGGCCGTCCATGACGGAAAAAACCATGGTAGAAGCGAGGGGGAGGAAAATTTCGGGGAGTTGCCGGTTACGGTGGGAGGTCGGGGGCGGAGCGATGCGCGTTTCTCTCGTACGTACGCGCGTGTGTGCGAGGCATTGGCTCTAACTGAACCCGAGCGAGGCTTTGGGCTCTAACTGAACCGGAGTGATTGCATTGCAGGCTACGCGTTACTGAACCCGAGCGATCGATCAATGGCTGTTAACGGAACCCGATGGAGCGATTCCTTCGCTACTGCTGCTAACTGAAGCCAATCGATTGGATGAACAGTGAGCGTTGTGGGGGGGGGGGGGGTTTGGATGAACAGTGAGCGGTGGCGTTGCCTCTGGATGAACAGGAACCCGTGGTGTGGAGGGCTGGATGAACAGTAGACGGTGGAGGGGTGGCCCTGGAGGGGTAGTTTAACAGGACCCTGTGGTGTGGAGGGCTGGATGAACAGTAGATGGTGCAGGGGTGCCCGTGGAGGGGTGGTTGAATAGTAGCCGGTGGAGTAGCGCGCGGTGGAGGCTGGATGAACAAGAGCCCGTGGAGGCTAGAGGAGGTCGACGGTAGCCCGTAGAGGCTGGAGGAGGTCGACGGTGGAGATGAACAGTATCCTGTGGAGTCCCGTTTTGCGGTACGCCACAACCCTCCCCCCCCCCCCCCCCCCCGTTTCGACCGTAGCACTCCAACACAAGTCTGTTTCGTCCGTTTTGCGGTACGCCACACCACTCCCGATCAACAGGACCCCCGTTTCGACCGTAGGAGGTCTGTTTCCTCCGTTTTGCGGTATGCCACACCCCTCCCGATCAACAGGACCCCCGTTTCGACCGTAGGAGGTTCATTTCCTCCGTTATGCGGTACGCCAGGCCTCGTTTCCATCGCCTGTTCCGTCCAAGCCGGTTGGCTCCCACGCGTTCCGTTGCCTCCCGATGAACACGACGCATTCCGTTGCCTCCCCATGAACACGACGCATTTCGTTGCCTCCCCATGAACACGACGCATTCCATTGCCTCCCCATGAACACGACGCATTCCGTTGCCTCCCCATGAACGCGAGCCCTCGCCGTACGTATGCGCGACTAGGCGTTCGAGACCTCGCCCGTATGTACACATACATGGCCATATTTTCTTTCTTGCACCCTGGCCGCTGTACGTACGTGTACATGCTACGTGCGCGCCTAACTACGACACATGCGCGCCTCTACATCGACCAGTATTTACGTACACGTTCGCGACCAGAATGACAATGGTACGTACGCTTCGACCAGTTGGGTCCCGACTGTCAGGCACTTCCTTGCCTGCGAAGATGTAGCTTGTGGGTCCCAGCAGTCAGGGGGGCGAATCGTTTTGGGTTTTTTTCCCGGACGCACTTCCTTGCGTGCGAAGATGTAGCTGGTGGGTCCCAGCAGTCAGGGGGGCGAATCGTTTTTTTTCGGACGCACTTCCTTGCGTGCGAAGATGTAGCTGGTGGGTCCCAGCAGACAGGGGGAAACGTTTTTTTCGCGAAATACGGTGGCCCGTCCGGTGGGTCCCTGCTGTCAGGTGGAGGAATAATTATTTTACGCGTAATAAAGAGGCACTTCCTTGCTGCGGCTGTGCACTCAGCTGTCAGCCTCTCCACGTACAGTCCATGTCCGATGGAAGCCATTCCTTGACCACGTTGACCATGCCGCGCCAAGAGCACCAGGGCGGTGGACGACGGCGAAGCCTAGGAAGGGGATGACGCGGAGCCGGGGAAGACGCGGCAGTGGATGCCCACGCGTAGAGGAGTATGAGGGTTCACTCGTTCGGCTGTGGTGTGAGGCTGCCGTCGCCGCAGAATAACAGGGTGTGTGGGTGCGTAGAGGGATGGCCTGGCAGCGGTGGGAGTAGTAGGGGGCAATGAGGCCTCTGCGGCATCACAGCCGGCTAGGGGCGGCAGGAGCAGGCGGCATGACCGGTGCTGCTTTGGGCGGCTGGAGCAAGAAGACCAGAGGTTGAAGAAGCACTACGGCCGTTGGATGGACATCGTACGGCCACTGGAGTTAGAATCGTTCATATATTGACTAAAGTTGACAAAGGCCTCCGTCCCAGTCAACTTAGTAGGCCCACAAGTCAGCCTCCCACCAAGGTTGGTCCCAGCTAGCAGGGGGTATTCATTTTTTTGTGTGTAATAAGGAGGCACTTCCGGTGGGTCCGAGCTGACAGCGGGGGAACATTTTTTTCACGAAATACGGTGGCCCGACCTGTGGGTCCCAGCAGTCAGGGGGAAACGTTTTTTTCACGAAATACTGGTGGCCCGTCCAGTGGGTCCCAAATGTCAGGTGGAGGAATAATTATTTTCCGCGTAATAAGGAGGCACTTCCTTGCGGCTGCAGTGGACCCAGCTGTCAGCCTCTCCACGTACAGTACTCTTCCGATGGAAGTCGGTCATTGACCACATTGACCACGCCGCGCCGAGAGCACCACGGCGGTGGACGACGGCGAGGCCTAGGAAGGGGACGACGCGGAGCCGGGGAAGACTTGGCGGTGGAAGACCGTGCGGAGAGGAGTACGAGGGTTCACTGGTTCGGCTGCGGTGTGAGGCTGCCGTCGCTGCAAAATAACAGGGGGTGTGGGTGATTAGAGGGATGCCCTGGCCAGCGGTAGGAGTAGTAGGGGGCGCTGAGGCCTGCGCGGCAGCACAGCCGGCCACGGGAGGCGGGAGCAGGCGGTCCCGCCGGCGCTGCTTTGGCGGCTGGAGCAAGAAGATCAGAGATTGAAGAAACACGACGGCCGTTGGATTGACATCCAACGGTTACGTCTGCTAGAATCGTTTGTTGACGTAGTATATAATAACTAAAAAAATCTTGCATACGCGTCAACTAAATAGGCCCACAAGTCACACCACTCCCTCTTTTTTTAATAATTTATATATAGCTCATGGCAACTTCTTATGCAATTTATTGTAGTCGTTTTTTTTCGTTGGCTAGGGCCAATTTCGCATATTTCTGTGGCTTCCAAACTATTTTTAATACCGAAATGTCGAGCCAGATTTAAAGTACTTTGAAGATATATTTGAATTAGGTTAATGCCCAGTGAAATAGGAATCTGAAAATGTGAAAAAAATTAGAAATTATAAAGTAATTGCCAATTTGTCATCTGTTTTTATATTTACAACCCATTTCATATTACTTTCAAGGCGTGGAAAAATAAGTAGGCCTGGATTGGGTATTCTTCAGAAAAAATAAACTGGGCTCATTTGCACAAAGAAAAAATAGCTGGGCTGGTCACATGGTGAACATAAAATATAAGCCTGGGCTAGACGGGCCACAGCCCAGTTCAAACACTGCTCCGTCTCAACAATACCAAACAAAAAAAATACTGCTCGAGTAGCTACGTCCCAGGTGTCAGCCGATCTAGTGTTGTTCTCTTGTCTATTGACTATATACGCTCACAATGTCGTGGGTCCCAGATGTCAGGAAAACACTAGGAGGAAGCATTTTATTTTTCCAAACGCTGATGTGGTGGGCCCCTACTGTCATCCTCTCCACGTACTTCTACCGATTCCTGTTCTTTGTTGATCATGTTGACAACGCGAGAGGGCGGCACCGCGGTGAGCACACCAAAGCGCGTGGAGGACGTCGGCGTTAACAATTTAGGAGACGGTAGGGCGGCGATGCGTGCGCTGAGGCGCAGCCAGCCGTGTGAGGCGGAAGCAGGCGGCCCCGCCGGCGCTGGTTTGGTTTTGGCGGTTGGAGGAAGACAGGACTGAGGAAACACGACAGACTGTAAAAGCAGCAGGAGTACTTAACAACCTTAACTGAAACCAGCAGGTAACTTAACAACCAAAGCTGAAAGCAGTATGAGTACTTATACAGGTTTAACCATACAAAGCACGCCTCGAACAGTGCTACTTTGCCTACAGTTAACCAAGGGTGAGGCCGCCATGCCCCAGGACAAGGCCCAGGCGCCACCCCGCGCATCCACAACCTTCTGAAAGTGGCTTCATCTCGCAACATGGTCAATAAACAGGATATTCGCTTTAGATCCATGGAAAAGCATGAACATAATCTTCTGTCCTATTCTCCAAGATGGACGGGCCTTCATTATCTGTGACCACCCACGAATAAGTATCTTTTTCCCTCCAAGGGAAATTGAGTAGGTCGACATAAACATCATGTTGTGACCAAGCGCAAGTCTGGCCCGACCATGGTCAGGCATCTGTATAGGAACTATAGAACTCGGCAGTTCCTGTTTCAAGAAGATCACAACTGTAAAACTGTGTATAAGCAATAGTTTATGAACAACATATATAACAGAAAACAGCTCGTACCATAAGTTTCTCGACACAGTTGGACCTATTCAAACGAGTGCAGCAGTGGCACACATATCCCACATGGCCTTCCACCATTGAAACGCCGCACAAGGACCCCAAGATGATCAATAAAGTGTAGGAACATGTGGATGTAGATCCAGCCAACTTCAGTGCCATTAGTAACAACCGAGTTATTACAGAGTAACAAACGAGCAGACTGCTTAACTCTGAAAAAACCTACACGTGCCACCAATTATAAAACAATATTAGTTAGAAGTAGCATCTTCGTGAGAGATTCGTTGGTACTTCTAATGTTAAATTGTGATTAGTTAGACTGAATAGGTGGATTAAGAAGTAATCGAGGCAACAAGCAAGAACCAGATACAAAACTAACATGGATGAACAATTGGAACGACGTCGGGGTGGAAGATCGCAGTGAAGATGAGACCAGGTTCTGCTATTTCCATCAACATTCGTGCGCCAGCTTTCAGTCCATAACACTTGAGAAAGTTTATCCAAGTTCGGCCATAAAAAAAGCAGCGATCTTCTTGGTTCATGAACCCAACTCGGAAGCAATATCCATGGATTGTCTTCACTATGACCATTAAACTAGTGTATTCAGTTATGGCAAGGCCGAGCATCTTGAGTACATGTGTTCTGGCAGAGCAAATAATACTCTGCAGGAAAAATAATATGAGAAGACAGCATGTTCAAAAAACCCCACCCTCCCAGATAGAGAAGAGGATTCTAGGAACATACTGTGCGCGTTTCAAAGTGCTATGGTAGGATGAGAAGGAACAAGTGTGGCGTCTCGCCGTGGGCGCAGAAATCTGTAGGGTACTCGCACTTTGGGCACTGCAACTGAAACACACTAGATTGAGTACGAAGAAAAATGCATCAACGGCGGCGGCTGCCATCCTAGGATTACCTGCGACCAAGGCACTTGGATTTATCGGGGATGGATGAAGAATTCAAACCTGGTTCTCCATGAGAAAACCCTATGCAATCGCCGAGCGGGGGTTTTCTCTGAACAAGCAGACGAGGGAGAAGGGGATTCAGGCCCAGTGAAATATTGCCGCTTCGTCCGTCCAGCTTACTGCTAAAGCTGGAAAGGGGGGAGTTGTGATTTGACGGCTCATTGAGCATTACTGCGGCGCTACGACCGGGGTGTGTCTACTGTGAAGTTGTGCAATCTAATTTGTGCATATGCCACGTGGACCCTGTTGCCGGTTGCCCCACATATCAGCGAAAGGAAGTAGAAAGACAGGAGTAACTAGTTACACATAAATATATTTTTTGACAGAGAGATACTCCCTCTGCAAAGAAATATACAAATCTTTTATATCACAGGCTCACCTTGCCGAGAAATATACTCCCTCTGCAACGCACGAGCATTATGGGGGTTCAGCTTTATTTTATGGGGGTTCAGCTGAGAATATAATACTCAGATAGGCTCACGGTTCTGGACTTTGGGCCGCAGGCCAACCCTGCATGTTTGGGGGGCCATGTGTTCTACGTCAGCGCCTTTCATATTGCAAGCGATCGGTACTGCGCTGGTTTTAGATGTTGTCGCAAGGCGAATACACAAAATTGAATAAAGCACGGCATCTGTTGGAATGAAATCGAACGACAGTTCCTAACCAGCAATCAGAGTTGCAATTCTATCAACGACATACCATGTGATAAATAATACTGTCGTACTACTTATACACACAGGACACTTGTTTCACCGTGCCAGATTATTACATCAAAATCTGTCGGAGGATAGATCAGTTCGGCAGTTGCGTGCTGCTACTGAAGAATTTCAAAGTTGATTTGGACCAGCTCTCCTTGCCGAGAAAGTTTGATTTTGACATCATCCCCTACCGCAAGATATGATTTAGATTTGAACCTTGACCATCCTTTAGCATCAATCATCATGCGACCATCCTTTTTACTTACGGTATATTAAGCAGGTTCATTCACACCAAGGCTGCGCATGGTAAAAGAAACTTGGCCGCGGTCGCCTGGATTGTTGAACGACTCCCTCGTTGCTCTAGGAATTCTCTGTTTGAAAACAAGAAGACATACCCAAACAGTTAGATCAACACAGTGAATCATGTGAAACAACATGGAAAGAAAAAAGAACGAAGCACTTGGGCGGCCAATGCTTACCAAGAAGGTGGACATGTCTGTTTTTGTAAGGACTTTGGTATATGAAGTGCGAACTGCAGCCCAGTCTGTTGCCGGTGCAACTGCACGGGCCAGACCAAATGCAAGTGCAATTGTTGGTGTAGGTGCCGAAGCCGCTGCTGCTGCCGGAGATGGTGCTCCTTGTAGAGCTGGTGCCGGTGTCGATGCCCGATCCTCCGATAGATCGGACTGATCCGCTGACGCGGTCGGTGCCCAATCCTCAGCTGGATCAGACTGAGCTGCTGCCTCTATCAGTGCTAGAGCAACTGCCGGTGCTCGATCTGTGCGAGACAGCGGCGATCGTGTCTGGTCTGCTATGATCAGCTTTCTAACTTTACTAGGATCCGTGACCGTGATCCAATTTTTTTCTTCATTTCTTTTAAACGCAAGAAGGACTAATTGTGGCATTTTTGTTAAACCAAACTGCAGTTTATCATAGGGATTCAGCTTGTACTCAGACAACAGACTAATCCAATTTTTTCTAGTAATATAAGTGATGGACAGTGCCTTCGTTACTAACACGACATAAGAAGTGAAACCTGCAAAAATAGCCATTGTAGAGCAAACCAAACGGTTTATTCTATGATGAATGTCACATGGCAAAACCTGCATCATAAAATTGCAGGAAAAGAAAGAAAACATGACATTAAATCAATAAGATTTAGACAGTAAATCAATAAGATTTACTTGATGTGACACGAATGTATCCTTACCAGGAAATCACTATGTTGAAGTACTAAACAGAAGATTGACTGTCCAACTACGTGTGGCATGCAGGGGCCCTGCCTACTCCCACAAGCAGGACAGTCCAAAGGTCGTGACAAATCGTATGGACCGAACATCCATGGGACTGGAAATCCTGGTGGGTGCAATAAACCCTGCAATGCATACAGATATTGGAGTGTAACCATAATTGATAAACGGTCCTCACAAAAAATATGATCTGCATACTTCAAAATGTACAGACTGAATTGAGTGGACAGACATTAACATAGACCGTTCTCAGGACTGACCACACACCAAAAGCAATAGTACTAATAAACAATACAGGGTTCACAAACACAAATCAAGTACTGAACAATAGTACTTACTACAAACAAGCAAAGTTGCACTAACTAAACTCTGCAGACTATTTCTTGCCACCGACCTACGGGATGAACCCTGCATAACTGACTAGGCCATGGACTTCGTGTGAGATGTCTACATGCACCATCACCATCTTGTGAACCTTGGAGAACCTAACAGAGTGGTCTTTCCACTCATAAACATGATGATGAAGACAAGCCGCATCAGATTTGTTGGGAAGCTTTACAAGAACCACATCCTTCATAATCGAAGGCATAGCCAGGAAATTGTTGTGGTCAAGTACAGCCTCGAGAACACGCCTGACAACAATGCTATAGGAAAACACTAGTTCAGGACACATGGCGACAAGGACACAGCAGCTGGATAGTTCAGCAGTAGAACTCATCATCAGGTCTTCCAGTTCACACGGCATGACTTTGAGAACTTCATATCCACCGCGGACCTGGTTCTAATTCAAACAGAAACCATATTTCATTACTACCTCCGTTCAGAAATATAAGATGATTTTCGATATTATACTCCATATATGACTACATATACGCACAGAAATGAGTGAACAAAGACACTAGAACATGCCTTCAAAGGCATGAGAGCAGCGGGATTACATGCAATATCCATAACACAAGTTACTGAGGCAAATATACCCTCTTAAAAGGTAGCATTGATGTTCATAAAGTACTCCCTCCGTCCCAAAATTCTTGTCTTAGATTTGTCTAGATACGGATGTATCAAGTCACATTTTAGTATTAGATACATCCGTATCTAGACAAATCTAAGACAAGAAATTTGGGACAGAGGGAGTAGTTGAAAGTAATCTATAAGAAATCAGTGTCAACCTCTCGCATGTTTTGGTCAAAAGAAGAATTTAGAACCGTCATTTGGCACACTAAAATCACATGCAAGATCACCCAGAAAGTTGTACTACTAGTACTAGTACTGCGTGTTAGATGAAAAAACACGATCAAGATCGAGAAAAAGATCGTCAACAAGAGACATTACCTGGACTTGCTTAATGAGGGATCCCGGAGAGGGGGGCTTGGACAGGGCGATGGCTTTGAGCTTGTCTGCGGTAGTCTCGGCGGGGTGCTTGCACTTCTTCGTACCATGAGCCTCGACGGTTTTGGCCAGAGCCATAGACATCACGTCGGCCCGTGCTCCGGCGTCCATCCAAGAGAGGAAGCTGAGAGAGAAGAGTGAAAGGAGGAATGAGATGAGGGAGAAGCGAAGCGAGTGTGGGTTTTCTTCAAGAGAGGAAGCTGAGAGAGAAGAGTGAAATGATGGTTGCTTCGTCCGTCCAACTTACTGCTGGAAAGGAGGGGGCTTTGTGATTTGATGGCTCATTGGGCATTACTACGGCGGTTTGATCGGGGTAGTCTACTGTCACTCTACTACGGAGTAATTTAGTGCATGGCTGGTGGACCCAGGTGCTGGCTGTCCCACATGTCGGTGAAAGTGAGTAATTTAGTGCATGGCTGGAGGAGGATCCTCATGGTAGAGCGTGTCCACTGTTTTTCATTCTGAAGAAAAAAATGATTACAACAAGCGTTTCAACTCTTACGACGGAGGAGTGCGAAACATGGCAGCCACTTTAACATACACAGTGCTCCTACTACTAGGCATGTGCAATGGTTCATACGTCAGTACTACACAATCTTGTTGCTGTGTTGTGCGCATGTCAACTACTCCTATATGTAACATAGTGCCGCTTTTTCGACTATCTGGTCGAGAATGAACGGTGAGATCGATGTTAACAGAACTAGGTCCACAATGCACGGAGAGTAAGGTGCTACAGTACTCCACGAAACATGAACCATATGAAGCACATCCTATAGTGTTAGACAGGTTGTATGAAGGGTGCACGGGATGGGAGAAAAAGTTCCCTTCTCGACCCACTTTTGGGTGTTTGGCTGAGTGCATGAAGGGTGCATGAGTCCACACTAGTAGGTTGACAAAAATACATGAAGAGGAAACAACTATATTGAGATGAGAATGCAACCAAACACATCCACATGCTTTGTGCTACAGTGACGGATCTGCACCATCCGAGTTTGATCCAACGGTCATGTTGCGCCAAGACATGGACATGCCCATGCACAGGGCGCCTAAACACCACCGAAGTCCCTCTACTTCTCAAGGCGCACGACCTTGGTGATGCAGGGTGCAACCACCAGCAGAGCCCGCTCCCGGTCGACGGGAGCCAGCTCGTCAAAGACGGTGTCCAATGGAACGAATGGATTCCGGTGACGGAGCCCTGAAAGGATTCGCCCGGCAACGGCGACGGCAGCGCGCAACCCCTCCTTGTCCAGCTCAGCCCCCACCATCGCGCGGAGACGGCTCAGCTCCTCGGAGATATAAGTGAAGAAGGAGACCAGGTCAGGAAGCTGCAGCTCGTTGAAGTCGACCGGGTGGTCGAACGGGTTTAGCCCGACGGCCGGCATCGTCGCACTGGCACGACGGTAGGCATCGCACAGCCGCAACACGTGCGTGGCAACTTGGTTCACCAAGTGGATGAGGCGATCCTGGACATCGTCACGATCGGCCCGCTCATGCTCTAGCCGCCTCCCCTGACGGCCTATCGTATCTCCCGCTTTCTGCAGCAACGCCGCCGATGCCTCGAGCATCTTTGTGGTGGACGCCTGCCACTTTTGAAGCTCCATGAACTCCCACACATAATGGAGGAGCATGGCACTCCTCTCCTCCTTGAGCTCACGGAGCTCCACGTCCTTGTCCCTGAGCTCTGCATCCTTGGCATGGAGCTCCTGTGTCAGGCACCTCACCTCGGACTCCGTGATCTGCTGCGCCGCCATGGCACCAGGTAGAAGCAATGGGGAGAGGAAGCAAAGGGGCGAAATAGCTGAAAGGCAATGCAATCTATGAGAAGGCGGAGGGAGCCAGCCGAGGAGCGGGGAGTCTTTTGATTTTCACCATGGTAAAACACCAGTCGACGACTTCTCACATGAGGGGGCAGTGGGTTTTTACAGGCGGAGTCATCGTGACTAATTGCTACTGCGCCTGCTCCCGTCAATCAAAAATTTTAAAATCCTGCCGCGCCTGCTCCCGTCAATCAAAAAATTTAAAATCCTGCCGAACCCAAACACCAGAGCAACGCCGTGGTGGATATTTTAATTTACCTGCCGGCAAGTAGATAAAAAAAGGGGTGAAGAAACAAATGCGGCGGCAGCCTAGCTAATCGGTCGAACTAGCCCAACTAGCTAGCCACCGTGCTTCACTGATTACTCGGCGGGAAAGGTGGTCTTCGTGATTTGACGACTCATTTACTTGCTTCGGCGCTACGACCGAGGAGGACCTAGAAAACACGTGGTAGGGCGTCCCACGTCAGGAAGAATATATGCGTGCACCACCCGGGAGGACCCCGAAACCGCGTGGTAGGGTGTGCCATGTCTCGGCACGGAGGAAAAATGTGTGTGTAAATATATACTGTATCAGACGTAGTACCTATGGTTCGACCTCGGGACCCACCCAGTCAGTCGAAAACACCCCACTAGCCACAAAGCTTCATCATGCAAACGTGGCACGGTTAGCTCCGTCTCGACTAGCCGCAACGTCTCTTGTTCTAGGCGATTCTTCTATTTTCCAAGCTTTTTTTAGTTGTAATAACACCACGGCAAGCTAGCGCCGCTCTTCGTGTGTGCCCGTGCAAAGGTTAGACGATGAAGAGAAGAGAGATTGAGATCGTAGACCTGGGACCACCCGTAAGTGAGATAACAGTCATGCACGTGTTGACGAGGCACTCCCTCTACTCTACTCAATGCAAGTATTGTATAAAATCAAGTTATGGGACAAAGCCAACAACCGTTCGTTTTTTCAGGCTATTGACTTACGCTTTGTAGTCCAGGTTCCTAGTTCGAATCTCGTCTTTTAGATTTGTTAGTAGGTCCAAATTTGATTAATGACAAGTGGGACCCCCGTGTGTTGTTCTGATATTTCAGTGTAGGATGTTTTTTTGAACAAACACTTTGCGCGGTTAGACAAGTAACGACACGAGTTACACATATTTTGCAAGTTTACAAACAAAAATGACAGCGGCATAGAATATCACATCCACCCTGCAGCTTAGATACTATGGTGATACGAGTTTTTACACCGTTGGAAGTGAGATCCAATGGCTTGGGAGTAGTCTTTGTAATTATGCGCAATTTCCAAACTCTCCAAAGTTTTTTTTGCAAATAAAACATTCAGGCCTCGTGTGTGCCGCTGCATCTTCGATCCAATGGCTCCCCGGTGCTAATATTAGGTGCTCCCCGTAGCTTAATTACCCGCTACGGTGATATGAGCATCTAGGTCGTATGATCAGTGATCAGATGGCACATGCATAGTACTTGTACTTTCTGCACATTTCACAAACTCTATCAGCCGTATATTGCAAAAACATTCAAACCTCCTACTATGGGCCGTTAGATCTCCGTGAACTCGTATCACCATAGAATCTATGATGCGGGAGCACCTCATACTCTCCCGTGCGAGAAAACATAAGGTGCTCTCGCAGCTTGGATGTTACGGTGATACGAGCTTGGAGGTCGTTTGATCTGAGATCCAATGGCATCTGAGCAGTCTTTGTGCTTGTAAGCAGTGGCCGAACTCTTTTGGGGCTTTTCTGCAAAAAAAACATTCGAACCACCGAGGAGGAGTTGGGTCACAAATCCAATGCCTCCGAAGAGCTTGTATCACCAAAGCATCTAAGGTGTGGTGGCACATGATATTCTTACATACAGGAGAATATGATGTCCTCCTTCATCTTAGATGCTACGGTGATACGAGCTTCGAGGTCGTTGGATATGGGTTCAAACGGCATCTAAGTAGTTTTTGTACAAATTGTGTGCAATTCTCAAACTCATCAAGGTTTCCTGCAAAAAAATTAAGACACATCATGTGAGCTGCTATATCTCAGATCTACAAGCTCCAAGCAACTCGTATTGGCATATAACATGTAAAGTATGGGGGCACATGATATTCTCCTGAGGAGGAGGGGTGGGGGTGCACAACCAATCGGTGGTTGGGAGGGTGGGAACAAATATAATCTAAACAGCCCTAAATAGAGCTCCACAGTTTTATCTAAGGTCGAGGGGTTGACCCCCGACAATCATAGCTCCGCCTAAACACAACATTTGCATATACTGTAGTACTAGACTTAATATTCATGTTTTAGTTTCATGTTCATTTTTAATATTGAACTGTGGACCATGGATGTCTTACATTTTAATCCCTTCGTTCCTAAATATTAGTCTTTTTAGAGGCTTCAAATGGACAGGCACATACGGATGTATATAGACATATTTTAGAGTCTAGATTCACTCATTTTGCTCCGTATGTAGTCACTTGTTGAACTCTCTAAAAGACTAATATTTAGGAATAGAAGGAGTATTTTTGAACTCGTGTCATACATGCATGGGTTGGAAAAATAGATGCACTATACTTATTGGATTTTTTTTGTGTTCGTGTGTGTGTGTGTGTGTGTGTGTCTGTGTGTGTGTGTGTGTGTGGACATATGCTTGATACATACAAAGTTTTCTCACCTCCATATTGTTCATCTTTTAAATTTGAATTTGCTTTGGAAAACTTACTAGGGATACCATGAAATGTGAAATCCACGTTGAGATCACTATATCACAAATTTACTCTAATTCAACGACTCGTCATAAATCAGTTACCACGTTGAGATTAGTATTTGCAAGGAAAATACAGGTATTGCAATACACATAGATTCGTTCGGCAATTTAAAAGGTTCCTTTCTTATTCTCAAATGGTAGGACCCAACAGCGTACCAGCCAGACCTTGGCTCGTGTTGATCCTAAAAAAACGGGCTCGTGTCCTTCGGTGGCGTGCGTGGTACGCACATTAGGCAACCCCAACCAATCGAGCCTCAGCGTTTCAAGTCGAAATATCTGGCGGCCAGAATTCCAGCCCTAGGAAATTCCCCTCATGTCCCCGGTCCATAATGACTACCGATGAACAACGGAGGGATGCTTTAGTAACTAGACAACGTTACCTACTGTGCCGAGCATGGTTCAATTCCCTCGGTCGCCGCTCGTCAATGTCACCCGTCAACTGCATTGCCTAGTACTAGTACTACTACACCAGGATGAGCACAGAATTGAGCTCGTTTGTTCGTGCCTAGTACTTTTTTTGTTCGTGCCTAGTACTTGAGTTAATATATCAGGCAATGCACTGGTACAGAGGGATTATCCTTTTCGGTTTATAGGGCTTATCTCAAAATTTTAGTTTTCCCATTTTATAAGTCTCAATTTGGTTGTTCCCCATCAAATGTTCAGATTTCAAGGTGCAATAAATCATTACATGCAAGTATTAAGAGAAAATTGACCAATGCATGTACTTTATGCATGCATGCATTGCAATTAATGCATTCGTAAACACAATTTTTGAGGAAAACAAGCGCATTAATTGAGTGGTTTTGCAAACTACAACAATTGTTCCACCACTCACCATCTACCTTGGTTGGTGAGATTTTTGAATTGAGCCCTATAAACCGGAAAGGAGGTTTAACTAAGAAAAATGTTTCACCAAATCCTTTCTTAAGAAATACAACAGGACAGATGTACAGCTTGAAAATTTATTGCATGACGCAGGTTATGATATTGTTTCGAATCCTGGGTCTTAAATTTTAGAAAATCCAAAAGGGAGCATAAATTCTTGAAACTGAGCATGGTCACGTGATACGGCACAAATATTACTTCGTAAGTGGAGAACACGGCCTTCCTAACCCCATGTGGAGTGTACTACTATACATGCATGCCATTCGGACTGCGCAACGCAGGGGCAACCTTTCAGCGGCTCATGCACATCACCTTGGGCCCGCAGCTCGGGAAGAATGTGGAAGCTTACGTCGACGACATTGTAGTGAAGTCTCGTGAGGCCAAGACCCTGATACATGACCTGGAGGAAACCTTCGCGAGCCTCAACGCAGTGAGCCTGCGACTCAACCCGGAGAAGTGTGTGTTTGGGGTCCCCTGAGGCAAGCTCTTAGGTTTCCTCGTATCCCACCGAGGCATCGAGGCCAACCCAGAAAAGGTCAAGGCAGTTGAGGACATGAGCCCACCAAAGACCCTCAGGGAAATGCAGAAGCTCACAGGGCGTGTGACGGCGCTGGGGCGCTTCATCTCCCGATTGGGGGAGCGGGCGCTGCCTTTCTTCCAGCTGATGAAGAAAAAGGGGCCCTTTGAATGGACTGAGGAGGCCGACAAGGCATTCCAAGATCTCAAGAGATACCTAACCAGCCCTCCAGTGATGGTGGCCCCGCGCCCTCAAGATCCCTTGGTACTCTACCTCGCCGCCACTCCCTACTCCGCTAGCGCAGCCCTGGTGGCAGTTAGAGAGGAGCGTCGGGCCAGGACCACGGCAGCCACCTGAGCTGAGGCAAAGCTGGAACAAAAGGAACTCGCGGATGTCACCACCATGAAGGAGGAAGATCAGCCACCGCAGCGGAGCGCACCAGGGGCGGGGGAGGCCCTCTCTCCAGGCAACCAGCTTCTGGAGGCTCCACCACCTCAGGAGGCACCGCGGCTTCCGGAGGACGCCACCAGCACCGACGCCCCAAGCCTCGTCGACCACCCGGTGTACTTCATCAGCACGGTGTTACGGGATGCGAGGGCACGGTACCCCATGCCGTAGAAGCTCCTCCTCGTGCTGCTGGTGGCTTCGCGCAAGCTGCGGCACTACTTCCAGGGTCATCCAATCAAGGTTGTCTCGGCATACCCCTTGGAAAGGGTGCTTAGGAGCCCTAAATCAGCCGGAAGGGTCACCGAGTGGAACATTGAACTGCATTCCAGCTCGAATTCAGCACGACCAGAGTCATCAAGGGGGCCGCGCTGGTAGATTTCGTGACCGAATGGACAGCGGCACCGGGCCTCAGGGCCGGCGAGGATCGATCCCTCTCCCCAGGAAGCGAGGCGCCAGAAGGCTGGGTCATGTACTTCGACGGAGCGTTCTCCAGGCAGGGCGCTGGGGCTGGGGCGGTGCTCATATCTCCCACTCAGGACAAGCTCTACTACGCCGTGCAGCTCTGTTTCCAGCAAGGCGAGAAGGTCTCCAACAATATAGCAGAGTACGAGGGACTGATAGCGGGCCTGAAGGCCGCCGCTGCCCTGGGAGTGAAGCGTCTTACTATCAAGGGCGATTCGCAGCTCCTTGTCAATTTCTCCAACAAGGTATACGAACTGAGAGATGAGCACATGGAGGCCTACCTTGCGGAGGTCCGCAGGATGGAGAAGTAGTTCAGGGGGCTGTAGCTACAGCATGTGCCCCGCGGCACTAATCAAGAGGCCGACGACATCGTCAAACGAGCCTCCAGAAGGTTGCCCCAGGAGCCGGGCGTCTTTGAGGAATGAATCTTCAAGCCTTCAGCCCTGCCACCATTGTCGAGCACAGCACAGCCTCGGGTGGAGCTTCCTCAGCCACCTGCCTCGGGAGCCCCAGCCTGTGGCCTGGCCTCAGGAGCACGCCTACTCCTGACGATGGAACCTCAGGAGGGGTGCTGGATCACAGAGCTCAGGAGCTACTTAACGCAAGGGACCTTGCCGGAGAAGGAGGAGGAGGCAGAGCGTGTAGCGCGGCAAGCCACAACGTACTGCATCATGGATAAAGAGCTCTACCGGAAACGACCGAACGATGTGTCCCTGCGCTGCATCACCAGGGAACAAGGGAAGGAACTGCTGGCAGACATACACGGTGGAGACTGTGGGCATCATTCGTCGTCACGGACCCTCGTCGGCAGGGCGTTCTGCAGTGGTTTCTATTGGCCCACTGCGCTCAATGACACTATTGAGCTTGTGAAGGTTTGCGAGGCCTGCCAATTCCATGCCAAGCAGATCCATCAGCCGGTAGGAGGTCTGCAAACCATACCCCTCACGTGGCCATTCGCGGTCTGGGGGTTGGATTTCCTGGGCCCTTTTCGTCGGGCGCCAGGGGCTATCGCTACCTCTACGTCACCGTGGACAAGTTCACCAAGTGGGCTAAAGTCGAGGCCGTCCGCACCATCCCTGCTGGTTCTGCGGTCAAGTTCATTAGGGGCATCGTGAGCCGGTTCGGAGTGCCGAACCGCATCATCACTGACAACGGTTTGCAGTTCACCAGTAACCTTTTAAAAACATATTGTGCTAACCTTGGGACGCAGGTATGCTATGCTTCGGTGGCACACCCCCGAAGCAACGGCCAGGCCGAGCGGGCCAACGCAGAGGTCCTGAGGGGACTCAAGACCAGGACATTCAAGAAGAAACTGGAGGCCTGCGGCAGAGGCTGGTATGACGAGCTTCAGTCCGTGATGTGGTCCATCCGCACAACCGCGACCAAGCCGACTGGAGAGACCCCCTTCTTCCTGGTCTACAGAGCCGAAGTGGTCCTCCCTCACAAGGTCAAGCTTCGATCCGCGTGGGTCCTGGCGTTCGATGAGACGCTGCAGGATGCCATGCAGGGGACGGACCTCGTGCTAGGGGAGGAGCGTCGTCGAGAAGCTGCGCTGCGAGCGTTAAGGTACCAGCAGGCACTCTGGCGATAGCACTACCGCAACATCCGCCCCAGAACTCTCGAGGTAGGGGACCTCGTGCTCCGGCGGGTCCTCTCCGGGGAGGGACTGCATAAGCTCTCTCCCATGTGGGAGGGCCCGTTCAAGGTTGTTCATGTTTGTAGGCCCGGCTCCATGCACTTGGAGACTCAGGAGGGAGTAACTATATAGAACGCGTGGAACATCTAGCACCTCCGGAGGTTTTACCCCTGAAAAGGCCTAGAGCATGTGAAGAAGGAGAATGCCTGTGAAGCTTATCTTTTTGGAAAAGGCCCAGAGCCTGTGAAGAAGGCGAATGCCTGTGAAGCTTATCTTTACGGAAAAGGCCCAAAGCCTGTGAAGAAGGCGAATGCCTGTGAAGCTTATTTTTTTGGAAAAGGCCCAGAGCCTGTGAAGAAGGCGAATGCCTGTGAAGCTTATCTTTTCGGAAAAGGCCCAGAGCCTGTGAAGAAGGCGAATGCCTGTGAAGCTTATCTTTTTGGAAAAGGCCCAGAGCCTGTGAAGAAGGCGAATGCCTGTGAAGCTGTCGCGTTTTGGAAAGGGCCCGGAGCCCGTGAAGAGGGCCAACGCCCGTGAAGCTTGCTTCCCCGAAGAAAGGCCCGGAGCCTGTGAAGAAGGCCAACGCCTGTGAAGCTCCCCGCCCGTGACACTCTCACGTAATAATGAGTTGGGGTTGTACACACCCCAGAGTCTCAGGGGTGCCGGCCTCAGGCCCTGGGGCTCCCTCCCACGCCCAGTGGCAGCACTTAGCTCCACGCTGGTGAGAAGACGTCGAAGACTAGACTAGGTGCCGGACGTGGTTTTTCATTTGCTTTCTGCATGTTGGCTAGTTATTCCCATTTGGAGTTTTTATCGAAACTATCGCCGCCTTTTGATCCGTGGTTCTTTGACCTTTTTCGCTCTCCTGCCTCGATTTCTCTTGCACGGGGGCTCGCGAGGCAGAAGCCCCGGGATCCCTCGCGAGCGTTCCTGCCCTTATCGCTCAAGTTTTCACGACCCGAGTCCACAGCCGGAGCACCCCTCCGGACCATGCCTAACGGGCACCACGACACGAACACGGGGCCTGGGTCGGTTGCCCCCGCGGCTGAGGCCAGGGATTACTTGCGAATGGGCGTACAACAGAAAGGAATAGTATCGGGATAACAAAAGCAGTACAATGATTAACGACGTTAACCCAAATGCGCCCCCACGGGGCCACACATTCCTATCCTTTTTGCACAGGAGAAAAGAAAGGAAAAGAGCAAAAGCAGGCGAAGCACGTCCCGTGCCGGCCCTCTTGGAAGACTCGAGCCGCCTCCGGAGCTCAGGCGGACTCCCTCTTGTGCTTCACCGGGGCGCAACGGCGAGCAGACCCGCTGCCACCCTCCAAGCAGGCGTGGCGGCGTGGGGGCTGGCCGCGGCCCCTGCTAGAAGATTCACCACCCGAAGAAGAGCTAGTGAAGCTTGAGGAGTCACGGGCATCGCCAGCCGCCCGCGCGCTGCCCTCTCCGTCCACGCCGGGGCTGACTTCCCGACCGCGGTCGTCGTCTTCAGGGCAGCACCTCATGCGGCGACCATCTTCCCCAAACACCCTCACGTAGAGGGTGGCATTGCCATCGTACTTAAAGTGTAGGGAGCACCGGCGGCGGAGACCACGCGCGTGAGCGAACGTCTGCCAGCCGCGGGTCAGGCACAGGTTCCCTGTAGCAGAGACCTCCAGAGAAGCCCACGAAGCCCGGCTGCAGCAGCCATCCGCCTGGAGCCAGTGGCCACTCAGGGCGCCAGCTGGGAGCTCACCTAGGAGGAAGCGAGGGAGCTGAAGCCGGGCGTTGGACGGCTCTACCGCCCACACCATGAACTCCGGCAGCACCTCCGCAGCATGGAGGCGCGTCCTCGGGGGTCACACGGCCGGAGCACGCCCGCCGACCATGGCCAGCCACTCGTCGCCGCGCTGAGGGCCACCTCCGCGACCACGGGGGACCGCCATGGAGGCTGCAGGATGCTTGCGAGGGCGACCACGACCGCGCTTCGGCGGGGGAGAGGAACACTCGACCTGGCGGGCCTTCCCTTTCTCTGCGGCCGAAAACTTCCTTGGTGGAGCCATGGAGAAGAAGGAGAAGCAAGAGGGGATAGGCTGGAAGGGCGCATGCCGTTCCATATTTATAGTCGGTGAATGCCAACCGTCGACCTCCACGATCACAGGTAATCATGACCCGCTTTGCATGCAGGGACTTGTTGAATCCGTGCGGTTACCAAGGCGTCATGGGGAAGCGGAGTTGCCCCTGACCAATCGACCGCCACACAGCGCCCAAGGCCGCAGGCTGTTAGGGCCCGCGACGCTTTGCACTTGCCCTTTCACCTCTCCGCCCGGCCAAGTTCGGGTGTGCCGTGGGCCCGGGGGCTACTGTCGGCGTTCTGGGAACGGGGGTCCCCAGACTTTCCTGCCTGCGGCCTGCGGCGTGGCTCAAAGGAGGCCCAGCACAGCCCATCTTCATCAGCGCAAGCTCAAGACCCTCGCGAGGGGCCAAGCCTCGCGGGGCGGACGACAATGAGCTTCCTCAGGCATGGCCACGTCAGGTTGGGTCATGAGGAGGCGGAGAGTTCAAGGCAGGGTACCTCGCGAGGTGCCCATGACGCAAGCCATGACGACCAAGTGCACCAGTCGGGCGCCAGCCCGCGCAATGTCCTCCTTTCCTCTTTGGTGCAAAGGGATCAAGCATAGGTGGGAGCACCAAGCAAAGGCGTCCATTTCTGTGCCACAAGACCAAGACCAGCCCAACGGCCGGAAGGAAGTTATTGTGGAGCCCAAGTCGGCGTCATCAACAGAGCCTTTGACAGGCGAGGACCAAACTTTAGTCAGGATAAGTGTACCCGCTGTTCCCCTTCAAAATGGCCAATTGTGGGCGCCCTTCCCGCTCAATATTTTGGGGAGAGGCCTAGGGCCTTTGCCTATAAATAGGACTAGCCACCCCCAAGGTAGAGGCATCTCAATCTTGACCGGAAGACCAGTAGATAGGGCGACCGAACTCCTCCTAGCTGTTCATCGCACCACCCAAGAACAGACCCTCGCGAGGCTGTTTTGCCTTGTATTGTTCATCATCAAGCCCAAGAGGCAATCCACCACACCACACACTGGAGTAGGGTATTACACCACAATGGTGGCCTGAACCAGTAAAAATCTTGTGTCTCTTGTGCTGTTCAGTTTGGTAGTTTAGGTCCTAGCGATTCGGCGAGGAGCGAGCCGGTAGAGGGTTGAATCTCCGCGCGCACCCCTGTGTTCGAACCTCAAGGGTCTGCTGGAACCCGAAATCCGACAAGCGCCTCCGGAGCCTCTGGAGGCCCCTGGGCCTGGGGACTCGTGAGGATCGGCTCCCGCAGCACACCAAGTCTGCTACACCGACACCCCTTCGTCCCCAACGTCATCAGGTGACATCTTTTAAGTTTCATTTCTGGCTAGAGCGCCCTCAGGGCCGCATTATTCCCAGGCCGCATGGGTCCGTCCCTGCGGCATGTATCCCCTTTATTTCATGTTCCTGGCTTACCTTATTGGGGGCGCCCCTCGGGCTGCATCTTCCCCAAGCCGCTCGGGCCTGACCCAGCGGCATGTACCCTTGCGTTTATCATAGGGCTATTCTTTTGATCCACCATGCTTGTTATTTCGTGCCTTTTTCTCCTGGGTGTCGGAATCTCGGGCGTTAAAGGGGGGTGCCTGAGCATCGCGACTCAGGGCTCCTACCGGCTCTCCAGCCCTCACCCTCTGGTCTTGTCCACGGCATCGCGACCTGGCATGCTAGCGACGGCTGAGACCAGCCCGAGAGCCGGGACCCGAAGACGTAGAGCACCGGCATCTGGCCAAATTTGCAGGAACACACTCCAAGATAAGGCCCAGAGCCAGGCACAACCCGCCTTGAGGTAGGGCCCCGTGAGTCCCGCGCTGGCTCACGGGTGCCCAGATACACCTCATCAAGCCCTACCGTGCCAGCCACGTGTTAGGGTGGGCCTATAAATGCCCCGGGGGCTCCTCCCGGAGGGGAGCCCCCTCCCATGCACCAGTGGAAGCACCATGCTCCGCGCTGGCTGACGACACTGCCAAGGAGCGGCTATGCCCATACGCATACGGAAGCACTATGCTCCGCGCTGGTGATAAACAACTGAGGGTGGCCTCCGGGCCGCATCAACCTCAGGGAGCCCGGAGCTCAGTGTCTGGCCTTGTCGCGACGCCTCCCCTCGGGAGTGCCGCGTGAAGGGGCTGGGCACGGGGGCTGTGCCTGGGTCACGCCCAGACGCACGCCACCTGGCCAGGCCCCCCGGACCTGGTTCGTCGCACGCCCCTCCCCGAGCGGAGCCAAGGTATGAAGGCTGTTTGAGCGTCAAGGGGGACTCCTGAGCATCGCGACTCAGGAGCCTAACTGGTCACGTAGCCCCTCACTCCTTAGTTCCAAAAGGCTAACGGCGGTTGAGGTATGCGCGGTCCCGGGCTCTGTAGAAGTAGAACGGCAGACCCACTCGCATCTCACCTCCCTAAGGAGTCACCCCCACATCTCACCTCTCTACTTGCTGCTCGAGCGCCAAGGGGGACTCCTAAGCATCGCGACTCAGGAGCCTAACTTGTCACGTAGCCCCTCACTCCTTGGTCCCGTCCTGGTTTCCGGTCGGGGCCAATGGCGGCTGAGGTATGCGCGGGGCCGGGCTCTGCCGGCGTAGAACATAAGCAAGTAGGAAGGAATAATGCAAATTTCAGGGAATTCAAAAGCAAATATTATAGTCCATACTGTTATCACACCATCAAACATAAGTTTTATCGCCTCTGACAGGAGCCTCGCGAGGTGGCTAGTCCTATTTATAGGCAAAGGCCCTGGGCCTCTTCCGAAATATTGAGCGGGAAGGGCGCCAACAATTGGCCATTTCGAAGGGGAATAGCGGGTACACTTATCCTGACTAAAGTTGGTCCTCGCCTGTCAAAGGCTCTGGTGGTGACGCCGGCTTGGGCTCCACAATGACTTCCTTTCGGCCGTTGGGCTGGTCTTGGTCTTGTTGCACCGAAATGGGCGCCTTTGCTTGATGCTCTCGCCTGCGCTTGCTCCCTTTGCATCAAAGAGGAAAGGAGGACACTGCGCGGGCTGGCGCCCGACTAGCGCCCTTGGTCGTCATGGCTTGCGTCATGGGCACCTCGTGGGGTACCCCGCCTTGAACTCTCTGACTCCTCATGAGCCAGCCTGACGAGGCCGTGCCTGAGGAAGCTCCTTGTCGTCCGCCCCGCGAGGCTTGGCCCCTCGCGAGGGTCTTGAGCTTGTGTTGATGAAGATGGGATGTGCTGGGCCTCCTTTGAGCCACGCCGCAGGCCGCAGGCAGGCAAGTCTAAGGACCCCCGTTCCCAGAACGCCGACACCTTCCTCGTAACCGACTCCGTGTAAACCCTAGCCCTCTCCGGTGTCTATATAAACCGGAGAGGCCGATCACAATCACAATCATACCATCATAGGCTAGCTCTTAGGGTTTAGCCTCTACGATCTCGTGGTAGATCTACTCTTGTACTACTCATATCGTCAATATTAATCAAGCAGGAAGTAGGGTTTTACCTCCATCGAGAGGCCCCGAACCTGGGTAAACATTGTTTTCCTTGCTTCCTGTTACCATCAGCCTAAGACGCACAGATCGGGACCCCCTACCCAAGATCTGTCGGTTTTGACACCGACATTGGTGCTTTCATTGAGAGTTCCTCTGTGTCTTTGCTGCAAGGCTCGATGGATCCTTCAATCATCATCAACAACATGGTCCAGGGTGAAACTTTTCTCCCTGGACACATCTTTGTGTTCGGCGGCTTCGCACTGCGGGCTAATTCGCTTGGCCATCTGGAGCAGATCGACAGCTATGCCCCTGGCCACCAGATCAGGTTCGGAAACCTGAACTACACGGTGGATATTCGCGAAGACTTGATCTTCGACGGATTCGCGCCTGTGCCAGGAGCACTGGACAGTCACGATGAGCACGGCTTAGACCTGTTGTCGGACAATGCTCGGGATATCACCCCTGCAGTAGCCCCGGACCTAAATCCGGAGCAGGCTGCATTGCCTAAGGACGGAGGGATGGGCCCCGCCCCGCAGGCCACACACTCATCAGCGATGGAGCCGAACAGAGGTCTCACCTTTGTGGAAGCCTGTGACTCCGGACCCCCGGACTCGTATCCGGTTGTTGGTTCCAGTCAGCGCGCTCCCGAGCCAGCCGAGCCAGGTTGGGCCTCGGTAATGGAGTTTACTACTGCGGATATCTTCCAGCACTCGCCCTTTGGCGACATGCTGAACTCGTTAAAATCTCTCTCTTTGACAGGGGACTCCTGGCCTAACTATGTCCGGCTCGAGTGGGAAGCTAGCAACGAAGGAATTCGTTGCCCACCCACCACCCACTTCATTGCCACGGTTGATGATTTAACCGATGTGCCTGACTTCGACTCCGAAGGCATCGACGGTATGGACGATGATGCAGGAGAAGATTCGGAATCTCTGGGGCGCTGGACTACTACCTCGTCACACGATATATACATGGTGGACACACCCAAGGAGGAGGACGGCGACAATCCGAAAGATAAAACCCCCGGGAAAAAGCCAAAACGACAGCGCAGACGCCGCTCAAAGTCCAGCAACAGTAAAAATAGCGACAAGAGCGCCAGAAAGATCGACACCCCAGTCATCTCCGAAAGCAACAACGACAATACGGACCTAGCGATGGAGCGGGACGAGCCAGGTCATGCCGAACACAGTTCGGAGCAGACACCCGATCATAATGATCCCGAGGGACGAGTTCATCAAACTGCCCCAGGACAAGTACAAAGTCTAGATGACGACGCATTCGTCATCCCGGAAACACACGTGGAACGAGATAACCTCCACCGAAGGCTTATGGCCACAGCGAGAAGTCTAAAGAAGCAGAAGCAACGGCTAAAGGCCGCACAGGAAACACTCAATCGCAGATGGAATAAAGTGCTTGACATTGAAGAAAGATACGGTGATGATCGCCATACAAAGAGCTATCCAAAACGCAAGCTACTGCCAGAATTCGACGACTAGGCCGTTCCACCAAAGAATAACACGACTAGGAGGCCAGACGTACCACTTCATAACTGCAATAGAGCAGCTACCGACGCCGCACACGATTTACGTGAGCACCTGGATAAGAAAGCCGGCGCGGCCAGGTCCATCTACGGATCTAAAGGACACACCCCGGCGAGGGACTATGGTCACCAAAACGATCATACCAACCAAATACCAGTTCGTAATAAACACCGGACACAACAACAGCCGACAGCATGCCACAACACGTCCAGATACAGAGGGACTGCTCACCCCTTGTGCTTCACCGAAGAAGTACTGGACCATGAATTTCCACAAGGTTTTAAACCTGTGAACATAGAGGCATACGAGGGAACGACAGACCCAGGGGTCTGGATCGAGGATTTTATCCTGCATATTCACATGGCTCATGGGATGACCTCCACGCCATCAAATACCTTCCCCTCAAGTTGAAGGGACCAGCTCGACATTGGTTGAAGAGCCTCCCCAAAAATTCAATTGGGAGTTGGGAGGAACTCGAGGATGCTTTCAGGGCCAATTTTCAAGGGACTTATGTCCGGCCTCCAGATGCGGATGATTTAAGTCACATAATCTAACAGCCCGGAGAGTCTGCCCGCAAGCTTTGGAACAGATTCCTCACTAAGAAGAATCAAATTGTCGATTGTCCGGATGCCGAAGCTTTAGCGGCATTCAAACACAGCATCCGCGATGAGTGGCTCGCCAGACACCTCAGCCAAGAAAAGACAAGAACAATGGCAGCTTTAACAAGCCTTATCACCCGCTTTTGCGCGGTTGAAGATAGCTGGTTGGCCCGTAACGGCACCAGCTCCCCAAGCACATCCAAAATAAGGGACGGCAATGGGAAGCCACGGCGTAATAAAAACAAATGTCAAAACAAGGAAGAGAACCCGGACAACACAACGGTCAATGCCAGATTCAGGGGCTCTCGACCCAATCAGCAAAAGAATCCATTTAAAGGCAGTAAAGAGGGACCGTCTGGTCTGAACAGAGTACTGGACAGACTGTGCCAAATTCATGGCACCCCCCACAAACCTATGAACTACACGCACAGAGAGTGCTGGGTCTTCAAGCAGACCGGCAAATTAAATGCCGAACACAAGGGAACGGAAACACCAAGTGAAGACGAGGATTAACCTCGCCATCCGAACACCGGGGGAAAGAAAAAATTCCCACCAGAGGTTAAAACAGTAAACATGATCCACGCGACTTACACATCCACGAGAAGGCACGAATGCGCGCTCAGAGACGCGTACGATATAGAGCCCATCATACCCACACCTAACTAATGGATGGCTTGTCCGATCACCTTCGATCACACAGACCGTCTAACTAGTATTCGGCGTGGAGGATCAGAGGGCTTGGTGCTTGACCCAATAATCGACGGATACCATCTCACTCATGTCCTCATGGACGGCGGAAGTCTCAATTTAATATATCAGGCCACTGTCCGTAGGATGGGGATAGACCCATCCAGAATTAGCCAAAGCAAGACCAACTTCGAAGGGGTGATACCAGGCGTTGAAGCCTACAGCAGGGGCTCCGTCGTACTGGAGGTAACATTCGGCTCCCCAGGAAACTCCAGAAGCGAAGAACTACTCTTCACCATCGCACCTTTCCAAAGCGGCTATCATGCATTGCTTGGAAGAACGGCCTTCGCCCGCTTCAACACATTACCGCACTATGCCTACCTTACACTCAAGATGCCCGATCCACGTGGCGTCATCACCGTTAACGGAAACACAGAGCGCTCTTCACGCATAGAGGAACACGTGACGGCCCTAGCGGCCGGACTATAAGCGGCCTCCAATATCAGAAAGCATGACTGGTCATTAAGACCACGGACACGGTTAGACAAGTCCGGCAGCCCGGATAAAACTGAACTAGGGCACCATATATGTAATCCAATAGAGGACACCAGGGGCTATAAATATTTAATATAACCCCACTCTTGGCTCAACCTTATTGGCAGGCCAACGTCTTACACTTTTACTATCCATCGCATACATACGTTGTACTCTCCTACACGAGTTTTCTTTTTTACAGACAACATTTGCGCGATACCCTTCTAGGATACAGCACAACGGAGACAAAGCCGCAGACGTGCAGCAGGGCCCCGCTCAAAGGTTTCTCTTTAGATTAAGCCCCTGTGTAAACCTTTTCTATTGCCTCTTGTTGTTTAAACATCCCATGGGTTCCATACCCACAGAGGATACTGCCGTTATTGGCATTTCGCCATGACAGACTAATGCACGTACCCAGAAATACAGGGTTTATAATGAATGGGCATTCTTTAGCTCATTTTCTGTTATAAAGTCTGAATACCTTCGGGAGTGTTCGGCGTCACGAGTTTGGCCTTATATGCATTAGCTCCGAATCATGTCTTTGGTCAAATGTTGGGTTTGCCCGGCTCCTGGGTTTGCCGCCTTATGTTCCGTTCTTATCGGCTAAGGCGGCCAAAGGAGAACTACTGCGATTGTGCCCTGGTTATTCCGGATGAGCACCTCAGTAGAGAAAGCCGAAAAATGACTCTCATGATACAGCGCGAGCCTGTTCAACCACTCGAAGACTTGCCGGAATCTTTAGGATTCCTCCGCATTAACGAAGGGCCGTTTCCCGGCCATGTACATATGCGCCCGTATTCGGATGCACGTAAAAGTACTAGGGGCTACATAGTAGCCCCACTGTCAAACTCCTATGCCTAAGTGAAAGTGTTACAGTTATATAGTCCGGTTGCCTAGTTCGACGTGCGATCACCACCTTAATAGACCAAGACGTGGAACAAGTGTGATTATGCATATTTTTCGCGAACACCCCCGTGCTGGATGCGTGGGGGCTGAAGCCAACGACTGCTAACTTTCAGAATTACACATAGACATAAAAACGGCCGCACAGGAGGCACAAATAATACTTTCAGGTACAAAGTATAAATATAGCCTCATAATCAAAATAACATTGTTTTTACAATGATTCGATTTATCACTCGAACAATACATTCTTCGAGCACTGCGCCCCTATTAAGCGGGCACCTTCTGTTACCTGCTCCAACTAGTGCTCGGTCGGATACTGGCCACCCGCCGGATTCTGGGTCGCTACAATGGTGGCCTCCATATCTGTCCAATAGGCTTTAACATGGGCAAGAGCCATTCGGGCACCCTCTATGCACGCCTACCTTCTCATGGCGTCGATCTGAGGCACGGCCCCAAGGAATTGTTGCACCAAACCAAAGTAACTGTCCGACTTAGGCCCTTTTGGCCAAAGATGGTCTATTACAGACCGCATTGCAAGCCTGGACAGCCTATGAAGCTCCGCTACAGCGGCCATCTTCTCACTTAACGGCAGCGGGCGCGCGGGAGCATTGAATTGCAACCAGAAAAGCTTCTCCACCTCTTTATCAACTTGATCCTCAAAAAACTTGGCTGCATCAGTTGTACTCTTCGCCAAGTCCGCGTACACGTCTGCAGGACTCCAGCGTCCATCCAGGGGAGCATACTTCGGATCCAAAAACTTTGTCTGCAGTAAGTAGGAGCCCCCAGCAGCGATTTTACTGGCCTGTTGAAGCTCCTCCCGCAAACTCCTGACCTCGGTCCGCATCTCCTTGGTGGCATTAATTGCCTTGTTCAGGTCGGCCGGACTAGCCTTATTCTCCTTTTCAAGGAGTTCATACCGTTCGGCCGCATTTTTCAAATCCATAGCCATTTCGGCTATCTTTTCCTCGCTTCGGCGATGAGCAGCCTATTCGGCTCTCAATTCTTCGGCCGCCTTTAGGGCAGCCGCATTGCTAACCCGAGCTTGTTCCTTGGCCTGGGCAAGTTCCGCCCTCAGGGCTTCCATGGCAGCAGCACCATCTGCAGTCCAAACATATTGCATTAATATTATGCCCCTCTCATATTTTCCTATAGAACATAATAAGGAAAGCAAAGCACATACCTTGTGACTCGTTCAGCCGCTCGTTCACTAGCATGATATCGGCATCAATAGATCCGATCTGCCTCCTTAGCTTGGCAACTTTAGCGGACTAGTCGGCTGCAGGACCCTTAGATACCTGCGCATATGTACAGCGCAATCATTACTATATGATCCCCCATTTTCCGCCTAGGGCGGGCAACCAGAGTCTCAGGGGCTACTATCCATATGGAGCACACCTAGCGCGTGCCTCACGGCCAAAAATAAGTGTATTTTTCACCACATACCTCAAAGCCTCTGAGAAGGCTTGTAAATGCTTCATTCAAACCGCTTGTGGCGGATGAAATCTTCTTGAGCACCGTGCTCATTAATGAGCCGTGCTCCTCCAAGAGCGCAGCTCGCCCCAGAAGGCCTGTCAGTATGTCCGGCCGGACATCAAACTGTGCCGGACCTTTCTCATCGCCCCCCATGGGAGCCAAGCTTCCGACTGATGTATCAGCTTCCGGCTTCGGTAGATCCGGACTCCTTTGTGACGACACCTCGGTGTCGCCCGCATCATGAGGCGGAGAGGTGGGTGGGTTTCGCTCTCCATCATCTCCGGAGCAAGATCCCCCGAAGACGAGCTCTGTTGAGAAGAGGTGCTAGCCAGACTGCAAAAGACGAACCCTGGTTATTGATCTCGGAGAAACACAGTACCTTCGAATTAACTATTAACTCACAGCTCGATTGAGGGCTGGCCCGCTGGCGGGCATGACGTGGTTAGGACGCCCGTCGGGGCAGAGCCCCCCGGCGACACTTTCTTCCCCTGTTTGGGCATCTCCGTCTCCAAGTCTTCGGAGGCGGCCCTTTTCTTCCCGCGCATAGTCCGTGGACCCTCTGGATTGAACTCCCACATCCGGAGGGGCCGGCGTTTGCACGGCAACATCCGTCGGATTAGCATTACTTGAATTATGCTGACGAGGTTAATGTCCTTCTCAAGGAGCTCCCAGATATGGCTCTGCAGTATTGGAACATCACTGGCGGGCCCCAAATTCCGTCCTACATCGGTCCATGACGCCAATTGTGACGGAGGGCCCCAGCAGAACTCGGGGGCGGCCACCCACTTTGTGCCTCTGGGAGCCGTGACATAAAACCACCTCCGTTGCCATACATCGGATACTTCTAGGAAAGAACCCTCTGGCCATGGGGCATCGGCGTTCCTACTTATTATGGCAACTCCGCACTCCGCATGTCGCCCCTCGATCATCTTTGGCTTCACATTGAAGGTCTTGAGCCATAAGCCGAAGTGGGGAGTGACGTGGAGAAAAGCCTCGCACATAATGATGAACGACGAGATATGGAGGATAGCGTCCGGAGCTAGATCATGAAAATCCAACCCGTAATAGAACATGAGCCCCCTCACAAAGGGATCGAGGGTGAGGTCCAAGCCGAGGAGGAAGTGAGGAACAAACACGACACTCTCATTAGGCTCTGGTGTAGGGATGACCTGCCCTGGAGCAGGAAGCCTGTGCTGGATGTCGGCGGTCAGATATCCGACCTCCCTAAGCCTCACAATGTCCTCCTCTTGGATCGAGGAGGCCACCCACCGGCCTTGAGGGTTGGATCTGGACATATTGGAGGATCTGGGGTGTTTGAGCTTAGGTCTCGGGTGTTAGAATTCGAGGTGCAAAAAGGCGCGAGGGAGGTGGAAAAGAGGCATAGGCCTCGGCCCCTTTATAAAGGACGTGAATATCAAGAGTCCTCAGCGTGACCACTTGAGGGTTATCTAAAAACGCACGGAGTCATTCCAACGGCACTCGTGGGGTTACGCACGCCCATATTGATGGAAGATCCCGTAATAAGAGGAACACAATCTCTGCTTTGGCAGGGTGTGCCAATAAAACCGGCTCGCAACGCGAGTCGAGGTGGGGCGAGAAACACCGGTTCGTGTTGGACCAGGCCACGATGCAAGGGCATGACATACGAAGATTACCAGTAGATCAAATTTATGTTATGTTCCCTGCAATAGTATGTGAAGATCTTTTTGTAGATACGGACATGGTCTACGTGTTCGATAATTACTTTGGAGTATTCGGAGATGGAACTCGCCTTGCAATGCCGAAGACAAGACTACGCACCGGACTCATCGTCATTGAAGCCTGGTTCAGGGGCTACTGAGGGAGTCCTGGATTAGGGGGTATCCGGACAGCCGGACTATATACATCGTCCGGACTATTGGAGCATGAAGATACAAGACTCAAGACTCTGTCCGGTGTTCGGATGGGACTCTCCTTTGCGTGGAAGACAAGCTTGGCGATCCGGATATTGTATTTCCTTCCTTGTAACCGACTCCGTGTAAACCCTAGCCCTCTCCGATGTCTATATAAACCGGAGAGGTTGGTCCTAAGAAGGCCGATCACAATTACAATCATAATCATCATAGGCTAGCTTCTAGGGTTTAGCCTCTACGATCTCGTGGTAGATCTACTCTTGTACTACTCATATCGTCAATATTAATCAAGCAGGAAGTAGGGTTTTACCTCCATCGAGAGGGCCCGAACCTGGGTAAACATTGTGTCCCTTGATTCCTGTTACCATCAGCCTAAGACGCACAGATCGGGACCCCCTACCCGATATCCGCCGGTTTTGACACCGACAGGGGCCCCGCCTACTCCCACAAGCAGGACAGTCCATAGGTCGTGACAAAGCATATGGACCAAACATCCGTGCGACTGGAAATCCTGGTGGGTGCGATAAACCCTGCAATGCATACAGATATTGGAGTGTAACCATAATTGATAACCATCCTCACAAAAAAGATGATCTGGAAACTTCAAAATATGCAGACTGAATTGAGTGGACAAACATTAACATAGACCGTTCTCAGGACTGACCACACAGCAAAAGCGGCAGTACTAATAAACAATACAGGGTTCACAAACACAAATCAAGTACTGAACAATAGTACATACTACAGACAAGCAAAGTTGCACTAATTAAACTCTGCAAGCTATTTCTTGCCACCGACCTACGGGATGAAACGCGCATAACTGTCTAGGCCATGGACTTCGTGAGAGATATCTACATGCACCATCACCAGCTCGTCAACCTTGGAGAACCTAACAGAGTGGTCTTTCCACTCATAAACATGATGATGAAGACAGGCCGCATTAGATTTGTTGGGAATCTTTACAAGAACCACACCCTTCGTAATCGAAAGTACAGCCAGGAAATTGTTGTTGTCAAGTACAGCCTCGAGAACACGCCTGACAACAATGCTATCGGAAAACACTAGTTCAGGACACGTGGCGACAAGGACACAGCAGCTAGATAGTTCAGCAGTAGAACTCATCATCAGGTCTTCCAGTTCACACGACATGACTTTGAGAACATCATCTCCACCGCGGACCTGGTTCTAATTCAAACAGAAACCATATTTCATTACTACCTCCGTTCAGAAATATAAGATGATTTTCGATATTATACTCCATATATAACTACATATACACACAGAAATGAGTGAACAAAGACACTAGAACATCTCTTCAAAGGCATGAGAGCAGAGGGATTACATGCAATATCCATAACACAAGTTATTGAGGCAAATATACCCTCTTAGAAGGTAGCATTGATGTTCATAAAGTACTCCCTCCGTCCCGAAATTCTTGTCTTAGATTTGTCTAGATACGGATGTATCAAGTCACATTTTAGTATTAGGTACATCCGTATCTAGACAAATCTAAGACAAGAAATTTGGGATAGAGGGAGTAGTTGAAAGTAATCTATAAGAAATCAGTGTCAACCTCTCGCATGTTTTGGTCAAAAGAGGAATTTAGAATCGTCATTTGGCACACTAAAATCACATGCAAGATCACCCAGAAAGTTGTACTACCAGTACTAGTACTGCGTGTTAGATGAAAAAACACGATCAAGATCGAGAAAAAGATCGTCAACAAGAGACATTACCTGGACTTGGACAGGGCAATGGCTTTGAGCTTGTCTGCGGTAGTCTCAGCGGGGTGCTTGCGCTTCTTTGTACCATGAGCCTCGACGGTTTTGGCCAGAGCCATAGACATCACGTCGGTTGGTGCTCCGGCGTCCATCCAAGAGAGGAAGTTGATAGAGAAGAGCGAAAGGAGGAACGAGATGAGGGAGAAGCGAAGCGAGTGGGGGTTTTCTTCAAGAGAGGAAGCTGAGAGAGAAGAGTGAAATGATGGTTGCTTCGTCCGTCCAACTTGCTGCTGGAAAGGAGGGGGCTTTGTGATTTGATGGCTCATTGGGCATTACTACGGCGGATCGATCGGGGTAGTCTACCGTCACTCTACTACGGAGTAATTTAGTGCATGGCTGGTGGACCCAGGTGCTGGCTATCCCACACGTCGGCGAAAGTGAGTAATTTAGTGCATGGCTGGAGGAGGATCCGCACGGTAGAGCATGTCCACTGTTTTTCATTCTGAAGAAAAAAATGATTACAACAAGCGTTTCCACTCTTACGATGGAGGAGTGCGAAACACGGCAGCCACTTGAACATACACAGTGCTCCTACTACTAGGCACGTGCAGTGGTTCATACGTCAGTACTACACAATCTTGTTGCTAGTGTAGTAAGATATGACGATAACAAAAGATGTTGTGCGCATGTCAACTACTCCTATATGTAACATAGTACCGCTTTTTCAACTGTCTGGTCGAGAATGAACAGTGAGATCAATGTTAACAGAACTAGGTCTATAGCGCACGGAGAGTACGGTGATACAGTACTCCATGAAACATGCACCATATGAAACACGAATAGTGTTAGGCAGGGTGTCGTGGCTGGAGGGACGAGCACCTGTGGGGCAGGGCCCCTTTTCTGGTCCGGCAGGGAGCGAAGGGCGCACGAAGAGCAGATCGAGGCCGGGCGCGCGGGCGAGGGATTTTTACCCAGCTTCGGAGCTCTCCGGAGAGATAAAACTCCTACTGCTGCTTTGTGTTTGTATTTGTTCTTGCTCGAAAGCGTGGGTATGCTTTGGTTTTCGAATGAGTCGGACTGGACCGAACCCCTTCTACGTGCGCACGGGCCTCCTTTTTATAGTCTAAAGGGGTCACCGACAGGTGGCAATGCAGAGAGAGTGGTAGAAAGGTAAAAACGCGGGTTGGTACAACTGCTATCTACAGCGTCCCCTACCTAACTCTAACGGTAGGGGACAAGAGCATTTAATGCCCGTCCGGTCGCTCCAACAGTGCAGGAAACGACCGTTAGGGGCGCCACCGATCGCCACGATGGCCTCCTAGTCACCTTCGCTTGCCACCTCGCACCGCTAGGCTGCACAGCTACATGCCACATGCACCAGGAGTGCTCCTATGGTGACACGTCGTCGGGTGAGCTGGAGCGCGGGTGCAGAGTGGTGGCCTCGCCGCGGCAAGTGCCTTGCCGCGGTCGCTGTCTTGTCGCACCCGCCAGCTTGCCGCTCGTCGGGTCTTGCCGGGACGCGCGGCGCGTCGTGGCAAGTTTTCTGAAGCGCCTTGGTTGGCCTTCCCGGCAAGCTCCTCTTGCCGGGGTCTTGTTCTTCCCGGCAAGCTTCTCTTGCCGGGGCCTTGTCCTTCCCGGCAAGCTCCTCTTGCCGGGGCCTTGTCTTCAAAGTTAACACTTTGTTCTTGAATGGTAGTAATAGGAATAACGAAGGGTCTTGGCGGACGCCCGGCAAGCCTTGCCGCGGGGCGCTGCAACTGCCCGTGCCCAAGTTCGGGGTACTAAGGTACCCCTACTTTAGTACACCGACAGGAGCCCCTGGGCCTGGGACATAAACGGTGCCAAGCGCTGTTGGGCCAGGCCCAAAACAGGGCACGGGCACGCGCGGCCTGGGTCCAAACCAGATCCACTCCGAATCCACCGCGTCCTCTCGTAACGGCACGTGTCAATCGCGGCGTCATGGGAGACATGGGTAGCGTGCGCGATTTTCAAGGCGCCCACCCCCCGTGATCACGGGGCGGGGCGAGGTCACCTCATCCGTCGCCTCGGCTCTGCATCCTCGCCACGCGGCTCCCATGCACTTGGGGTCACGGACGGTGGAAGTGGGAAACTGGGTCGTCGCGAGCGGAGGCAGCGGGTAGGCCCCGATTCCCTGCTCTTCTCGTGCCTTGATTGGCTGAGCGGGGCGGCCGAGCCCCCTACCTCGCTCCTTAAAAAGAGCGGAAGGGGAGTGCAGAAGCCTGCACTCTCTCATCTCCTCCTTTCTTCAGCTTCTGCTCCCCTTCCTCAAATTTGCCATGGAGGGAGGGAACCCCGGCCCTTCATCGGTGGCGGCGAGGGTCGCCGCCAGATAGCGCGCCCCTCCCTATCCCGCGGTCGTGGTGGCAGAGCCAGCCACAAGGGGAAGAGGGAGGGGGCGAGGTCGTGGACGAGGTCGAGGACGAGGTCGAGGCGCTCGAGGAAGAGGCGGGCGTGGCGGCGCACCATCTCCGCCTCCGCCGGCGGTTCCTCTCCCCGCGGCGGTCCACAAAGGGGACGACCCTTGCGAGTTCTTCGTCAAGCTGCGCCGGGCGCCTCGTCGTCGCCTCCGGCTTCCAGCTCCGTTTGCGAGCACGATGGAGTCGGATCCGCCCGAGACGCTGAGATTGCACATGAGGGGCTGTGGAATCAGCGGCACGCGAGTCCGCGTTGTATTCCCAGCCCCTAATGTGATGTATCTTGATCGTGGGTGGAAGACGTTCGCCTGCATCCACAGCTTGATGGTGGGTTTACCCTCCATTTTAAGTTAATGGAGGGCGACCTCCTCTCTGTCAAGGTCTTCGGGGACTCCGGCACTTGGGCGAAGTGCTGCGTGGACAGCTCCTCCGATAGCGAAGACTCCCCCTCGAGCGAGAGTGAAGAGGAGGAGAGCGACAGCGACGACGAGAGTAACGGGCGGCGGGATGGTGGGCCCGACTAGGTGTCGGGCGCCGCCTCGTGCCTCACCGGCGACCCCATCATCCGCGTCGTCGGCTCCTTGAACTCCCCGGGGTCGTCTCCTTGGGCGGCTGGCGTGGGGAGGCTGCGGAAGGGGAAGAGGGCTGGCGACAAGGCCATCAAGTCGGAGTACGAGGGCGTAGTGCCCTCGACAGCGTGCTGACGTCCTGCCGCCCCGTCTTCGAGCCCCGCTTCCGGCGCCGCCATCACCGTCCAGCCTCCGGACAGCCCCCGGGATGTTCTCTTGGTGTCTTCTGGCACCCGTAGCTCGCCTAGGCGCCCCTTTTGTCCTTTTCGCCTCCTTGACCTACCTCCTGAAGAGAGGGACAGGAAAGGGATTACGGGCATCTTATCTTTTTAGTTTGTAAGCCTTCGGGCCTTAGCTGCATCTAAAACTTGTAATCCTCTCTTTCATGTTTTTCATCCTCTATGGACTGTATCTGTGTGGGATGTTTTTTAATGAAAAAGGGAAGCTTGCTATGTTATATCCTTCACTTGATTCCATCCCTCGTATGTTTTTGCCCTTACGCTTCTAGGGAACTTGCCGGTGCAAACACCCTTGCCGCGAGCGCTGAGTGCGGAACTTCAGCAGCCTGCTGGCGGTGTTACCTCCGGCAAGAAACCTTGTCGGGATTGTCGCAGCGCACTTTCATTGTTGAGCGGACTCGAAACAAAGTAAGGGCGCAACTTAGCCACGAGCCGGTTCCTCCGCGCACATGTTTCCCATACAAGGGACGGTCGTTCAAGGAATATAACTTCGCGTTCCCCAGTCCATAAGAGGATGCATGATGAGGGACGAAAAACTTATCTGATATCGCAGCCCCCGGCAACTCTGGCTTGCCGGGGATGAATCTTGGTACTCGCAGCCCCCAGCAATACTGGCTTGCCGGGGCCCAGGCGCCGGCGCGCCCTTCTTCTCCTTTCCTTGTTCTCGCCGCTGCTAGACGTGTCATAGGAACAATCTCTTAGAGAGCGGCAAGTTATTTACTGTAATATAACTTTGTCCTGGGCAATGCTAGCTATGTTATCTCCTTTACTCAGTTCCATTCCTTGTATGTCTTTACCCTATGCTTTTAGGGAACTTGCCGGCGCTAACACGCTTGCTGAGTGCGGAACATCAGCAGCCTGCTGGCGGTGTTGCCTCCGGCAAGAAACCTCGTCGGGGCTAGTTGCAGCACACTTTTATCGTTGAGCGGACTCGAAACAAAGTAAGGGCGCAACTTAGCCACGAGTTGATTCCTCCGCACACAGGTTTTCCATACAAGGCACGGTTGTTCAAGGAGTATAACTTAAAAATTTAAAAACTGACTGTGCTAAATCTCTGGCAACTTAGCTTTTCCGTCTTCTGCGTTCCGGCAAGGCTATGCTTCTTTGAATGACACCTAGTCCACATCGTTATCAAGCTCCGACAACGAGGACTAAAGGCGCAAATACTGCTGCGGGAACATCTGCTTCTACGACAAGAATCTGGGATCCTGCCGGAGCGTGATGCTCCCCGGCAAGCGTGTCTAGACACAGCTTGTCGGGAGCGTCTGCTTCAACGAAACAAACCCTAGGGCTTGTCGGAACAGACTGCTCCTCAGCATTTTCTGTGTTGATCCTGGGGACCTTCTTGGCGGCGGCTTCGGGGAGCTCTGCCGGAAAATAGTCGCCAGTAACCAACTTTCTCTTCTTGCGGCTGCACAGATCTATCCTTGTCGGAGCCAGAACTTGTCGGGGAAGCCCCCTGCTTGTCGCTGGACTCGCTTGCCGTGGTTGCTGACTCATCATCTGCCTCCCTCTCCGCTACTAACGCAACACTAACCACTTGATTGGTTGCCGCCAGATATAGCAGCAACTTCTCTTGTGGTTTAGGTGCGACAAGTGTTGGAGTGGAGGATAGGTATCTCTTCAAGTCCTGTAGCGCGGCCTCCGCTTCCGGAGTCCATTTCATCGGACCTGCCTTTTTTCAAAATTTTGAAAAATGGCAGGGCGCGCTCAGTAGACTTAGAGATGAACCTACTGAGAGCAGCAACGCAGCCGGCAAGCCTTTGCACGTCCTTGACGCGCTTCGGGGCTTCAATCTGCTCGATGGCTTTGATCTTGTCGGGGTTGGCTTCAATCCCCCGCTGAGATATAAAGAATCCGAGAAGCTTGCCGGAAGGAACTCCAAACACACACTTCTCGGGATTCAACTTGAGATTGATCTTGCACAGATTTGCAAAAGTCTCGTCCAAATCTTGGATCAGAGTCTCTTTGTCCTTGCTCTTGACCACTATGTCATCCATGTAAGCTTCTACATTTCTGTGCAACTGTGGCTCAAAAGAATGGCTGACTACTTTTGCAAATGTTGAACCAGCATTCTTTAGTCCGAAGGGCATCCGTACAAAACAGTACGTGCCACATGGAGTAATGAATGCGGTTTTCTCTTCATCCTCTTCTGCCATGAAGATCTGATGATAGCCTGAGTATGCATCAAGGAATGAAAGCAGATCACATCCTGCTGTGGAGTCGACAATTTGGTCAATGCGCGGCAAGGGAAATGGATCCTTGGGACAAGCTTTATTAACATCAGTGAAGTCAATACAAAGCCTCCACTTCCCGTTTGCTTTGCGCATGACTACTGGATTGGCTAACCACGTTGGATGGAGTACTCCTCGGACCAAGCCTGCTGCTTCCAACTTCTTGATCTCCTCTGCAATGAACTCTTGACGCTCCATTACTTGTTTCCTGACTCTCTGCTTGACGGGCCGCGCGTGAGGGCAGACGGCAAGGTGGTGCTCAATTACTTTCCTGGGAACACCGGGGATATCAGATGGTTGCCATGCAAACACATCGACATTCACCCACAGGAAAGCAACGAGCGCGCTTTCCTATTTAGGATCAAGCATGGCACTGATGGTGAAGGTACCACCAGTGCCGTCCTCCTTGGCGGCCACTTTCTTGGTCTCTGGTGAAGCTGTCTTTGCCTTCTTGCACTTGCCGGTGGAGCTCGATGGTGCGTCCTCGACGGTAGCGCAGCACTCCGAAGAGGTGCGCTTGCCGGAGTGGGCATCAGAGCTACTCTTGCCAGACTTGGTCTTCTTCTTCTTCCCCCCGGGAGCTTCAGCGGCAAGTGGTTTGCGCTCTGCTGCGGCTGCTGCTTCCCGGTAGATCTTGTCGGTGCAGATAAGTGCATCTTTCTTGTCGCCGTGGACAGAAATAACACTTATCGGACCGGGCATTTTGAGCATAATGAGAGGCTGCCATGAACTTGGCAAGCGCTGGACGGCCGAGTATCCCATTGTAGGGTAATAACACTATACGATCATAATACGTGCTTCATGTCATAATAACACTGCTCCACCCATCAAGCTAAACAAGCTTATTAGTTCAAATACAAATCTAATATTATTAAAACAGAGTTGTTTAATTGGTCAGCTAAATGTTCCTAAATTAGTTTCGAAAATTCATGTTCGCCGCTCGGGTGTGTATCTCTACAGGGTGCCCACGATGGGCCGACCCACTCTACTATTTTGGGTCATCCCAGGCCCCGATTCCCCTCTATTCTGCTGCGCGCTTCCGATCTCTACTCGCCCCCAGCCGCCTGCCTCACCGACAACTTGCTGTCCCCGGATGGCATGACTCTAGGAGGAGACGCCGAACTAACAGGAGGCCAGGAGCCACTCGCCCAACAGCGTCACCGCTGCCCGGGCGCGCCGCCGTGCCTACCTTCCCAGTCCGTTCATGGCTCACGCGTGCAGCACCCACCAAGCCAACCCGATTTATCCTGAGATACATCCTCAACACTCAGGAGCCACTCCTCATCACCCATTTTCTAATTGATTCATTACTCATTAGGCAGGACTATCATTAGGGTTTTTGTGTGCTCAGTGCTACCTACACTTAATGGTTTAGATGTATTTCGGTAATCTTTAGTACCTCTAAAGTTCCCAGGGTTTTCAAAATTCCGGCCCTCGGAACAGACACTAATCATTTTGGATTGTTGGTGGTAGTGACATTGACCCAGATTACTACTACAAGCCAGGTTTATTGACAATTTTACTTGTCTTTCTTACTCATTCGATATAATATCCAATTATTCACGTCGATTAGTTGCAAACAATAAGTGCTAGACAAACTTCTTCATTCAGATTTTGGACGGTCTCTTACTACGGTTACAATTCTGCATACTTGTCCTAGTAAGCTCACAAGTAAATGATTGATTCACTACATCTATGCTTGCTTGTCATATTATTTGTTGTCAATATTTTTTTAGGGTGGTCCACCCTGTTTCTAAATACTGGAACCGTAGACATGTGTGAATAGTATTTCTCTATGTGATCTCTTCCATCATGTGTGGGCAACGAACACTGCATTGTATAGAAAGAAAGTGTCATTTCCAGCTTTTACATAGGTTTCGATCTTTTACATGGAATAAAATCTGCCTACTTGCTTTGTGTCGCACTACCAACACTCCACCCTTGAAGCTAAACATTATGCCACTCATAATTGCTTAGTTTATTTGTTGAAATACGAATTTCATATGATTCAAATGTTCCTACTTCAGTTTTGAAATGTGTGCCTGCCTGTTATAGAGACATAAGGGGTTTGTATTTCTGTGTGTGGTCTGGTCAGCACGGTTGGGGGGTGAACTTTGCATATGCAGGGGTTTATAGGGAGACACTCTTCGAGTTGAATCTGCAATGCATTCCATAGATAATCTGACTACTTTTTATCTTTTCATGAATCTCATATTCTGAACAGCATCATAATGATTATGAGCTTGCGCGCATGAAAATAATAAAGGAGAACAATGCCAAACTTGGCTTTAAGGGACTAAAATCAAGTCTGGATGCAATGCAATGCAAACGCACTCCACCTACAGATTCATGATCAGAATATGATCCTAACAGTGATTCTGAGCTAGAGGGAGACCTAAGTCAATGTAGCTCCCTAGTGGAGGAGTCAGAGGAAGATTCCCTATCTTATTCACCCATCAAGGTGCTTGCTCTAACTTTCCAAGGTTACATTGCTCGCACATATCTTGCAACTGATGCTTTGCATTGCTTCTACTTTGTTGAACTGTCATTAGCTTAGTTTACACATCGTGTAAGTGAATATGCCCTGCCTATCCATTTTCACTACATATTGCATCTGTCATCATACCATATTTATCCATTCAAATGATGTTCTTGTGTATCAGACGTTCAAAAGGAAGAGGGCGATTGTTGATCGTGGAGGAGCACAAGCAAAGTATTTGGAAAAGGTAGTGGCACCTGATAAATCAAATAGCCCATTAGGTGTAGTTGCAATATCACCTGACCCACAAAACACCCCAACTCTAGAAGACTCTATCCCTACTACACTGGTCATTTCTGATGCCCCAATTCAGCAGACCCCAACTGCAGCAAACAGTATGATTATGCCAGTTGACAAAGCACTAGCTCTACAACGCAAAACCCCCATTCCAGCAAAGAGTACACCAAATCCAGTTGCCAAATCCCTTTTCGAACTAGAGAAAGCCCCAATTGCAGCAAATAGGACCCCTGTTCCATTTCTTCTCACTTTAGAAGACGAAGCTTATGTTGTTGTCAGGAACTTTGTGCGCATCTTTACTTCATGGAAAGATTATACCATAGACACAGAACAATTTCTAGTCTTCCTCCGCAACTTACGCATAAGTAATGTACTAATGTTATTCATGGTCATTACTGCATATGTTTCTGCTGACAGAAGACACAAGACTTCATTCTTTTAAATAGTCTAAGAGCAAACTGGATTGTCAAGACGACCAAGGGTTGGTTGTGCTTTTCAAGAACTCGTTGATGAAGTATCATTCCTACCTGAGGCAAGAGCACTTTGATGGCAAGCCTCTGAACGAAATTTCTATAAAGTCTCCGGTGCTACATTTATCCGACGGTGACTAGAATAATCTTGTTACACATTGGTCTCGGCTGCAGCGTAAGGTACTGTCTATGATATCACATCACAATTTGAACTACATTTCTGCATTTGCCTTAATGTCTCACTTGTACGAAAACTGTTAGCAGAAGAACATTCGTTCTCAAGGGACCACAGAATCTCGCAACTATACTGCACACTGCATTGCTCTTGTGAGTACCTCTTGCCCTGTATGACCATACTTACTTTCATAGCTGTTTTATTATGTAGCATCATTGCACATGTTAGCCTCGTAATCGTCCATTTGGTGGACATTATAAGATTCGCATGGACTCTTACATAAATTTAGAATCAACCCAATGCTTTTGAAGAGGTTTAGCTCTGCAGTCCTCTTGTAAGGACAGAACATGGTCTATCACTGTACTTACATTAACAGCTACTCCCTCCGTCCCATAATATAAGGACATTTTGTATAGTACACCAGTGTTCAAAACACTCTTGTATTATGGGAAGAGGGATTGGTTCATTGTGTAGCATTCTGCATCTTATCTCCCTCGCCCACCATTTACTAAAAAGATTAGATCTATATTTAATCTTACCAACAAGTAGAATACACAGACAATGCCAGTGGAGAAGTGTAGCCCATTGCTCTTGTCAGTACATTTTGTCCTGTAACGCTTGTACTTCCAGGGATTGGTAGTTGATTATGTAGCATCAATCTACATTTATCTTCATTATCCTCTATCCCTTCCAGTATTATCATATCTATAATTACTCTCTACAAAATGTAGAGTACAGGCAATGCTTATGAAGAAGATTATGTGCTGAAATTCTTGAGTTATCCTTCCCTTGACATGGATAAGGGCATTATAAAGCCGGTGTTAACTGTTAATGTAAGTCAGTCCTTCTAAAGCCTTTATCCTCAACTGATGTTTAATTTGCTAATACTCCCTATCGTTTGCTGCTGTTTAGTTTGTTGTTTCTACCAAAATGCATGTTCGCAAGAACCGTAAGTTCTAAGTTTTACTTGTAAAACTAAATTCCTTATTCATACCATGCACATTAGTTAATACTCCCTATATGTATGCTTGTTTTTGTGGTTCTATAATCCAGTGTGTGGTGAAGCAGCCCATGTTTGCACCTTGTCACCTCCTGTTTTATCTTACTGATGTGGCTGGTGATATGAACAACATGCCATGCACATTATCCAAAATAGATACTATGAGCTTCTTTGCCCTTCGTCTATGATTGTTATGTTGACATGGTAATCCAGTAGTGTGGTGAAGCTCCTCACATTATGAACAATGCCAAATTATGCTATTGATATTTTGAACTTACTCTTTATTTTCTAATTTGAAATTGGATGGAATTGAAAGCATAGTTATCATCTTTGTTTATACACGTGCAGAACCTGTCATCTCTCTGCTTTGTTTCAGGGTGATATGCTTGATGGCATGCACAAGCCTACTGAAGGCTATGAGACAAACCCAACATATATTGCAGCAAAGAAGGCAAAACATGTTGAAGATAGTGAGACAACCCCAAAGTCTTGTCTTGATGCAGTGTTCAAGTTACTTGAGACTAGCAGTCAGACAAGATCAGAGAATTTGTTGTCTGAATCAGTTCGACTTCTTCAGTACCAAGTTCTAGCAGAAAGGCATTCTGCAACTCAACTTTGACTTGAAGTACTATCTCTAAGAAAGATTGCGGAGAACACCAATGAGAACCTCATCGCTAAACAGCTACACCTGGAAGCTATGACCGACATGCTAGGCCGGTCTCACAGCCTTGCTCAGCAACTTGCGTAGCAGTTCCCCCGCAAGGCTAACCTTTCTTGAACAGTCTTGGAAGTGGTCTCGGTTCAGTATTATTTTGTTACGCTGCAATGGTGCCCAGTTTTTGTAATCTGCTTCTTCGTTGTGCTTTATGATCACTCGTGGCGAACTTCGATGCCCAGTGGATGTAATATACCTTAAATCCATTATTGTATAGTGTAGGTTTATTCTTAGTTACTATGCCGTAATTTCTTTATTGTACAGAGTAGGTTTGTTCTTAATTCTTACTAGTTACTGCCGCGATTTGCTATCTGAATAAAATCAGATGTACTCGACCGGGCCAAAACATTCGACTCTAACGGGCCTGGTTTTTAGCGGGCCACAATTGGGCCAGCCTGCGTCTTTCTTGGGCCCGAATGATTGGGGCCTTCACCATTGCGCCAGGCCCACAACTTACACCGGCCTATATTTTAGTTGGGCCTTTTGTCGACCCAGCGCTTAGTTTGGCCCAGGTAGCGTTGGGCCATTAACAGGCTGAATATTGTACTGGGATGTTATGGCCGAGATCAAACGACGGGCCTTTAGCAGGCCAAAATGCATGTTGGGCCCCAATTTTCACTATTCGTCGACGAGCCTTCAGCAGGCTGAAATGTAGACCGGGCCTTTTTGGGCCCAGTTAGCTCACGGGCTATTACCACGCCGAAACATATCTCGTGCCTTAGTTGGCCCACTGATATCATGGACCTTTAAGAGGCCGAAAGCTTAGTACAGGCATCAACGGGCCGAATTACGCGACACCTTTAACAGGCCCAAAGTCATGTTGGGCTTAACTGTTGCCACCTTTAGCACAGGCCATTAGTGGGCTCGATGTCCCGTTGAACCATATATGGCCCATGGGCAGCACGGGCCATTCCCAGGCCGAAAGTCACACCGGGCTGAAATGGGACCATGTCTACATCAGGCCTCTAACAGGCCGAAAGTCACTGGGCTATAGTTGGGCCCAAATATTCGGCGAACAATTAACGGGCTAGATCTGGCTTCGGGCTGCAAATGGGCCGAAATATTGGGCGAACAATTAACAGGCCAGATCTGGCTTCGGGCCGTAAATGGGCCCAAATATTGGGCGAACAATTAACGGGCCAGATCTAGCTTCGGGCCGTAAATGGGCCTTTATTAAGCAGGTCGTTATTGGGCTGGCCCACTAGTACCTGATTAAGTACTATGGGCCTTTGACTGGGCCGGCCTTTTTAACCTATATGGGCCTCTGTTGGGCCCAGCCACATGTCGACGTACCATCACTACAAAAAAAAGACACATCCGTGACATTTTGGGCCGAACGAAAAAAAATTCTGTCATACTTATGACACTTCTATGAAGATAATTGTGAAAAAACCCTGTATCATCATAGATGTGGTGGGATCCTACTTCTATGACAAAAAATCATGACAGAAAATGGGCTTTTCGTCCTGGGCGGGCCGGAGACGCAGCTGCATGACATTCTTTGGGTCGTCCATGACGGAAAAAACCGTGGTAGAAGCGAGGGCGAGGAAAATTTCGGGGAGTTCCCGGTTACGGTGGGTGGTCGGGGGCCGAGCGATGCACGTTTCTCTCGTACACGTACGTGCGTGTGTGCGAGGCGTTGGCTCTAACTGAACCTGAGCGAGGCGTTGGGTTCTAACTGAACCCGAGCGATTGCACTGCAGGCCACGCGTTACTGAACCCGAGCGATCGATCACTGGCTGTTAACTGAACCCGATCGAGCGATTCCTTCGCTACTGCTACTAACTAAAGCCGATCGATGCTGCCTCTGGGATGAACAGTGAGCGTTGCGGGGGGGGGGGGAGTTGGATGAACAATGAGCGGTGGCATTGCCTCCGGATGAACAGGACCCCGATAGATCGAGCCGGTTGGGGCTGGATGAACAGGACCCCGTGGAGGGCTGGATGAACAGGACGACCCCGTGGAGGGCTGGATGAACAGTAGATGGTGGAGGGCTGCCCGTGGAGGAGTGGTTGAACAGTAGCCGGTGGAGTAGCACGCGGTGGAGGCTGGATGAACAGGGGCCCGTGGTGGCTGGAGGAGGTCGACGGTAGCCCGTGGAGGCTGGAGGAGGTCGACGGTGGAGATGAACAGTATCCTGTGGAGTCCTGTTTTGCGGTACGCCACACCCCTCCCGATGAACAGGACCCCCGTTTCGACCGTAGCGCTCCAACACAAGTCTGTTTTGTCCGTTTTGCTGTATGCCACACCCCTCCCGATCAACAGGACCCCTGTTTCGACCGCAGGAGGTCCATTTCCTCCATTTTGCAGTATGCCAGACCCCTCCCGATGAATAGGATCCCGTTTCGAAGGTGGCCGGTCGAACACAAGGCTGATTCCTCCGTTCTACGGTACGCCAGGCCTCGTTTCCATCGCCTGTTCCGTCCAAGCCCTCCCGATGAACACGACGACACATACCGTTCCGACCCAGCCGGTTGGCTCCCCATGAACACGACGACGCTGTTTCTCCGTTCCGACCCAGCCATGTACACGAGCCCTGGCCGTACGTATGCACGAGTAGGCATTCGAGACCCCGCCTGTATGTACGTATGTGGCCGTATTTACTTTCTTGCACCCTGGCTGTTGTACGTACGTGTACATGCTACGTCCGTGCCTCTACTACAACATGTGCGCACCTCTACATCGACCAGTATGTACGTACATGTTCGCGACCAGAATTACAATGCTACGTACGCTTCGACGAGGTGTGTCCCGACTGTTAGGCACTTCCTTGCATGCGAAGATGTAGCTGGTGGGTCCCAGCAGTTAGAGGGGCGAATCGTTTTTTTTTTGCTCGAACGCACTTCCTTATGTGCGAAGATGTAGCCGGTGGGTCCCAGCAGTCAGGGGGAAACATTTTTTCATGAAATACGATGGCCCGTCCGGTGGGTCCCCGCTGTCAGGTGGAGGAATAATTATTTTGCACGTAATAAGGAGGCACTTCCTTGCTGCGGCCATGGACCCAGCTGGTATCCTCTCCACGTATAGTCCACGTCCGATGGAAGTCGTTCCTTGACCATGTTGACCACGCCGCGCCGAGAGCACCACGGTGGTGGACGACGCGAGGCCTAGGAAGGGGACGACGTGGAGCCGGGGAAGACGCGGCAGTGGAAGCCCGCGCGGAGAGGAGTACGAGGGTTCACTGGTTCGGCTGCAGTGTGAGGTTGCCGTCGCCGCAGGGCCTGGCCAGCGGTGGGAATAGTAGGGGACGTTGAGGCCTTCGCGGCAGCACAGCCGGCCATGGGAGGCAGGAGCATGCGGCATGACCAGCGCTGCTTTGGGCGGCTGGAGCAAGAAGACCAGAGGTTGAAGAAGCACTACGGCCGTTGGATGGACATCGTATGGTCACTGAAGCTAGAATCGTTTATATTGACTAAGTTAACAAAGCCCTTGGTACGCGCTAACTTACTAGGCCCACACGTCAGCCTCCGAAATGGTGCGCCCCAGATGTCAGGGGGAGGAATCATTTTTTTGGGCGGCCGAAGCAAAGAATATCCGAGATTGAAGAAGAAGCACGACATCCGTTGGATAGACATCCAACGGCCACTGCTGCTAGAACCGTGTGTTGACTATAATAAGTTGACAAAGCCTTGCATACGCGTCAACTTATTTTTTTAGGGGACGCGTCAACTTGGTAGGCCCACAAGTTTGTGGCTCAGAACTTATAGCCCATTTGCGATTTGTAAGAATGTACAGCCCAGTTTTGAATTCTAATGGAATTTACTATAGCCCATTTACAGTTTGTTAAAAGTACAGCCTATTTTCTAGCTAGGACAACGATTAATAATTTCAACCAACCGTTGAAGACAGAATTCAATAAAATTTCCCACATTTTGATGGGATCCAAAATATTTTTATCCCGAAATTTCTAATCAGATTAAATATAAATTTGTATTACATAAAAATCCAACGAAACATAGCGCGCGCAACAATGAAAATTTAAGATTTTCAAAATCCATAAATAATATTTTATAAACTAATTTCATGTTTAGTGCATTTTTTTATAGTTACTGCCCATTTTTTATAATTACATCCCATTTGTTATTTTTTAAAGCCCATTTTCCTGTTAAGCCTAATGCATCCCTCCTAGGAAAGATTTGCAGCCCAGCGGGGCAGAGAATAACAAGTTGACCTTGCCTGGGTATTCCTCAAAAAAACGTATAGCTGGGCTAGCCATTTTCTTCTTGAAAATATTAATATCTGGGCTGGATATATGGCCTAGGCTAGATGGGCCACAGCCCGCCTAGTTAATACCCTGCTCTCCTCTGAACAACAACGAAATCGTCCCCAAGAAAAACTCTGCAGTGCTCACGCCTCAAAAACACAAATACTGCTCGAGCTGCTCGGTCCCAGCTGTCGGCCGCACCTTGTGCAATTCACTCGTTTATATTGACTACATAGGTTGACAATGGTGTGGGACCGTGATGTCAGGAAACCAGGAGGAAGCAAAAAAATAGTTGTACGTAATAAGGAGGCACTTGCGTACGTACGGCTATGGCCCTAGTGGGTCCCTAGTGTCATCCAGTCAAAATAAAATCATCTCCTGAATCCTCATGTTCGTTGACGATGTTAACAATGCTCGACGCCACGGCGAGCGCAACAACTCGAAGGACGACGGAGCCCTACGGATGGTCTGATACAACGCCCGCTGCTCATCCAGGAAACCACGATCATCGGACACCTATGAGCACCTTCGAGAAATTGAGATGGCATGAAACGGTAAGGCCGCGCTTGGGAGCTCTGGTTTATTTCAAACCTGTATTAACATACAAGTGTAATTTACTCGTCATCAGAAACAATGTGTAAAATACAGGCGTAATGACACCAAGGGCCCGAGGTCTGTAAGTAAAACTGGCCGGTTACGCATGTAAACTGAGAGACCAGTGTATATTTTACGAGCATTGCTATATGGACGACATTACCGGATGATACATGCAGGACGTGCGTATTATGCCATCCATGGGCAAGGCTGAAACAGCAGCTAACGGCCGGACTAGCAATCGTTCGAGTGTCGTTAAGCATTTTTATTGTGTCTGAAGTACTTCCGATATTTTACTAGTCGAAATCGACCAACCAAGTGCTTCGCCCGAGACCATCTACTTTTATTTACAAGCGTCAGCTTATTATAAGCGGTTTTGGTTGGAAAACGATGATCCAATCACGGCCTAATATCATGAGTTGGTCGGAAGATCATATGGTTTCACGTCTAACCTACCCTACTTGTCGTATAGGCTATGAATGAAACATAAGATGATGAACTTCTTAAGCACGGAAACAACAGAAGAGGATGATCTTCTTAACAAGCAAATCACTGGCATTAGATCGACATGCAAAACAATACGAAGCATTATTCTCAGGAGGCACGGTGAACAGCTCGTGATGCCCCATGCCACAACATTCCAAGCTCAACTTTGCAATCAAACACAAGGCTTGGCATTACATAGACAATATTCAGCACAAACTCTTAACATGGGAATATCTCAGTAGAGTAACTATTTACTTCTAAACTGAACACAGGAATAGGAAAAACAATCGACGCTGCTCACGGAAAGGGCGCCCCACTCAAAAATATCAAATGCATGTATTCTGGCTAACATCAATGAGCAAATTCTGACAAGGTTTTCCAATTCCAATATATTAAACTAACGTCTTCTTGCTAACATCAATGATTAAACTTTGACAAGCTTTTCCCATTCAAAATATGTAATGCCTATGATCGTGGAGTCCTGTCGTAGCTTCTTGTACTTGTTTGGGCACTTTTTGCCCAGTGCACTCCACGTGTTGTAGAATTGCCAATGCTCTCTGCAGACTAGTCATGTCACCAGCGTCCAATAATACTCTGTAAAGCTTCTCGGTCATTCCTTCTCTAATGTAGCACAAACAGTGACTGCTTCTTTCTACAAAGTGGAACGACCAACTGGACCCAGTAATGCAGCAGTTTGCCTTGGACACATTGGATCCTTTTGTGCAGTTCAACTAAAATCAAAGTCGGAATAAAACTAAGCTTTAACTTTGATATACATGTAAGCAACAATAGGTATAAGGGAAACAATTACTGAGAAATAACGGTTGATGACTTGTATTCCCAGAAAAAAGCCATCTACTGATCTACGTTATCATAATGGGAAACAAAGCAGGAGAGTAGCAATTCTCCATCAGTGTGATTCATTCATATTGACTGAGACATTATCTTAGCAATGTCTTGTTTCAACATGTATAAAGAACAACAAAGCAGAAAGTACCATTCCTAAAACAATGCAACTGATTCATTTTAACAGAGACATTATCTTAACAACACCTTGGTTAAACATGTAGAAAGAACTACAAAGCAGGATAGTACCATTCCTAACAAGTGTTGCACTTTTGAACTAAGATTCAGTAGTTAATTAATTCTGAGAGTGGCATTGCTTAATTTTATCAGCGGCATTAGATTAATGAAAAGCATAAACAGTTCCAGGGGAGAGTGGGCGCAACAACAATATGTGCTTCCATCTACTTATAAAGGGGCTGATGCAGAGTTTGTTGTAACAAAGCAACAAGCATCATGTCTGGGTTGGTCCCATTTTTGTTCACTACTTAATGGGAAAAGACTGCGATACAATAGCTTCAATTCAACATTTATTTAAAACAGTACCAATACAAGTAGCACAACATCTCAAAGCACACTACACGGTCATGTGGATGAAGGCCTGTACTGACCTTTCATGAGAACACCAGGATAAAATATGAATCTGCCAACACGAATAGGAAATCCAATCTCGCTTTGTGCAGTTGCACTGAAATCAAGCAAAGTGTTTGGCGTAGCAAAGCAAAATGTTGCAATAGCAACAAGTTGAATAGATATCCCTGTTTAAACAGAGGCAAAAAAGGAATCAATTACTGGCTAATAAAGGAGGATGAAACATGCGGCCACAAAAATGGTAATCCCGCCAATTCCTAACAAGTGTTGCAGTTTGAAATAAGATTCAGTAGTTAATTCCGAGAGTGGCATTGCTTAATTTTACCAGCGGCAATAGATTAACAAAAAGCATAAACAGTTCCAGGGGAGAGTGGGCGCAACAACACCATGTGCTTCCATCTACTTATAAAGGGGGTGATGCAGAGTTTGTTGTAACAAAGCAACAAGCATCATGTCTGGGTTGGTACCATTTTTGTTCACTACTTAATGGGAAAAGAGAGCAATACAATAGCTTGAATTCAACATTTATTTAAAATAGTACCAATATAAGTAGCACGGCATCTCAAAACACACTACACGATCATGTGGATGAAGGCAAGTACCAACCTGTCATGACGCTCACAAGATCAAGTACAAATCAGCCAACACGAATAGGAAATCCAATCTTGTTCTGTGCAGTTGCACTGAAATCAAGCCAAGTGTTTCGAGTAGCAAAGAAAAATGTCGCAATAGCAACAAGTTGAATTGATACCCCTGTTTTAACAGAGGCAAAAAAGGAAACAATTACTTGCCGATAAAGGAGGATGAAACAAACGGTGACAGAAAGAAGCATCTAACTTATCTTGGATGGAAAACAAAGTAGGATAGTAGCATTTCTAAAACGGTTGCATTGATTCATATTAACAGACACGTTGTCTTAAAACAACATTCGTTAAAAAATGTAATTTACTTTTAACAGTGGCATTGCTTCAATTTTTCGGTGGCATTCTTAGAGTAATAACAGCAAAATAGTTGTATGGGACATGCCAGCACAATGTGCGCCCACACGTATAAATGGGTGATGCAGAGTATGTAGCCAAGCATCATATATGCGTTGGTCCCATATTTGTTCTCTTTGAACCTTTTTCCTATGTGAGGGCAGCAAATCTAGTCCCGCACAAACTACCCGACCCCCCCCCCAGTTTCTTTCCCTTTTCAACAAAGAGATCGGTTCCTTACATATGTGTGTACTGGGTTACCCCCTTTTTCCCTTTTCGACCAACAAAGCGGCTCGATAGCCAGTCTATACTACTTTCCGTCCCTCCTTTCCTCATTGAACCACCTCCTAGATTCTTGCCCCAGCCCACCGCACCCTTCTTTCCTCTTTGAACCAAGACATAGATTCGACTACAGATCGAAAAAGATCCACATGCAGCTAGAGCAACGACGGTTTCAAAGAAACTTATACCTTAGGGTCGTCGGGATGTGGCAAGGCGTGCGGCGGGAGGCCGGACCTACCCACACTACGTACGACAGCGAGGAAGAAGGGGTCAGTGGTCCTCCCGCACAGGCGCTGGGTGAAAGAGAACAGCGCAGCCAGCAGTGGATTGCCTCCCTCGCCGAAGGCGATAGAGTGAACGTTGCACCTCCTCCCCTTCCCGGTGCGACGGGATACGGACGCCTCCTTCACCAGCTGTGAGAGGGGGGAGAGAGACAAGAGGCCAACACAATCTTGTTTAGATCTGGTGAAGAGAGGTGAGAGACTGTGAATATAGCAAACCCTAGCAAATGAACGCTGAGCCTCCAACGTGTATACATATATGTAGTGCGGCGAGAGTGTGGAGAGTGCAAACCCTAGCGAACAACCGCTGAGGCTCCAGCTTATATATATACTACTTTAGTACGGACTGAGCTCCGGTGCCTTCACTGCACCTGCTTTTGGTTGTATGACAAGTGAGCCAGCCACCTTTTGGGCCCACCTGTCATAAACCCAAAGGCAGGTGCACTAAGTCAATCAAGCTGCGTCCATATAGTACTATCGTGTATACGACTAATATATAGTGGAGTGGTTTTTGTAACATCCCAAATTTTCAATTTGGAATGTTATACACTAGATCATCATTGCATATCATATTTTATTTGCTTTTGGCCTGATCCTAGAAATTCTACGCAACTCAAGGACCCTCGGAGAGAGTTGGGAGTTTCGTTATTTTCATATTTGAGTTTTTCTCAAATTTGAAAATAGGATCATTTGATTTTATTTATTTTTATCTTCAAATATTTCTATTATAAAAATATGAGAGAGGGCATAAAATGACTTTCCCAAAATAAAGAAATATTGAGGATTTAATAAAAAATCAAATAAGATTTATTTTGGAGTTTTTGCCTTTTTATTTGAATTTAGGAAAAATTGCACGTTTTTCAAAATTGCATTTTAGGGTCAAGAAAATATTCATCTCGTTCTCAATATTTTATTTAGACGGTGCAAATTTGTTTTGGAATTTTTTAGATTTTTATTTATTTTTCTAGAATTTTTCTTAGTTTCGGCGGAATTGTTTTAAAAAAAATCTTCCACGCCCGACTGGGCCGAAGGCCCAGCCGAGCCAGGCCGGCCTGCCTCTGCGCCGCGCGCCGCCGCCGCCGACCCGGACTAGGAGCCCGAGCCGGACTCCTCCCCGCCGCCTTGCCCCCTCCCGCAAGCCGCCACCCCCCCCCCCTCTTAAATACCTCCGCCGCCCCTCCCTACCTCGCCACCCGACCCGCCCCGCCGCCGCAACAGCCGCAGCCGCAACCGCCACCGCCGTCGCCGAGCCGCCGCCGCAGCCCCGCCACCCCACGCCGTCCTGCCGCCGCGCTGGAGCCCCGCCAGAGCCGAGCCTAGGTAGCCACCCCGCCGCCCCGATTTTTCTAAAGAAACCGATCCGGTTTTTTAGAAACCCTAGTTTTCGTTTTTTAGAATAGATCGGGTTTTTTCAGTTAATTTTATTTAGCGAGCGTTTGCCCGTTCGTTCGTTTTAACGGACATATTCGTCATTTAGTTTCAGTTAACGAACGTTCACTCGTTAATCTGTTCGTCAGTTTTTCTTTGTCTCGGATTTTCCGCGATTATTTCTGATCGCGATTTCTGATCCGATTTTCGTTCTAGTATAACTTTTTGCTCGTTTATCGGAATCAGGCGATTCAAGCGTATAGAGTTTCGTCTCGAAACCCTCTTTTCGTTAACCTACTCAAACAAGATTTTGCTTCTGTAAAATTTGACTTAGATCTAGATTAGTAAACGAAGCTTGTTTCTTTCGCTGTTTGACTTTCGTTGCTTCGATCAATTTGATTCTTTTTGCAAACCGGAGTCCTTAAGTTGAACTTTCTGGTTAGAAATCTTATTTGAGTTTTACCCGTGCATTAGTTGAGTACTTATTGTATGCTTGTTTGTTTGCGATAGAGCACCCGGAGTGCGCCGCTTGCTACTTTGAATCTCTTGGTTTCATGGATCATCAGCAAGGCAAGTAACACTTTGATCATACCTCTTTACTACCCAGTTTTATTGCATTAGATCAATCCTCAAACAATTGCATGATTAGGATCTAATTTAAATTGTGGGTTTTGAGAAGTAGATGGGGTAGTACCTATTACCTGTTTTATTATCAAACCCTTGGGAGTTACTTCTACATTTGCTTATTATGCCATGCTATCCTAGAAGACGTGGATTGGGTGAGTATTACCATGACAGACGTGAGATTTTTATTTAATGGTTTAATTAAGGTGGCAACTTTAATACACATCTGGGTGGATTGAGGCACCTGGGTATACCAGTGATTGCCTGTTTTTTTTTGGACCGCCACCCAGGCTCAAAGGGATCATGAGATTATTCATGCTAGAAACTTCCATGTGCAGCCACAAGCTACTATGGGCTCTAGTATAGTTGACTAAGTCTTGCGAACTCTTATAGTGGTAGACTAGAAGATGTAGGGGAAAGTAGGTGTAACTATCTACCCGATCATAAGGTGCTAGTGCTTCTGAAATACTATGTCTCGGTCATCCGTTTCTCAAACACCATGTAGTGTGAGAAATCTAACGGAGGAGATCGAGTCTTGTGGGGAAAAGTGCGCAATCCCCTGCAGAGTGTATAAACTAATCATGGTTAGCTGTGTCCCCGGTTATGGACGTTTTGAGTATCTAGTACTTGGATTATCATGTGAATCTCATCATGTTACTTTAATTAATTTTGTTGGGTTTAATGTTAATGTTTAATTGGGATTGAGAGGATCTCTATCTTCTCAATGTTCAACAACCACCATGATATTTAAATAAAATTTCTTCCTTTGTAGTAGGGAAAAATTGGCTTTATGCAAACTGTAACCATAGAGCTCTCCACCAGCCTTATATGCATGTAGTATAGCATACTTCTATTCATTACTCTCTATGTGTTACATTGCCAGCATATTCCATGTGCTGACCCGTTTTCGGGCTGCAACGTTCATGTTGCAAACTTTTCAGACGACGAGTAAGGTGCCTTTTAGGTCGTGGTTCTATACTCAGTGATGCCGTTGGAGTTGAGGGACTCGCTTATCTTCCAAGCCTTCCACTGTTATCGTTATTAGATGGCCTTAAGCGATATTTATTGTAATAAGCTCTCTTTTGAGACATTTGATGTAATAAGTGTGTGATTGCTACTCTGTTATAAATCCTTCAAGTACTATGCGTGTCAGCATTACTGATCCAGGGATGACACTAAAGCACAGAGATCAGACTGTTTGAGGTCTGGTCGCTACAAGATGGTATCAGAGCGCACGCTGACTGTAGGACACGACCACTAAGCTAAAGCCCTAGATCACTACTCACTCTTCTCATTTCTGACTCCTCATCTTTTCTATTCTTTTAGGATGGTGGATGCAAGGAACAAGTTCACGCAACCGGATGAAGATACACCCTTTGGACGCCACTTGAAGGAAGTCACTAGATACCTGAACATCGGAGTACCAAGCTTCACCGCGACCTACAACGCCACTTTACCTGAAGAGGAGCGCTGGATGATTCAAGTTCAATTTCCAGGAAGGACGTTCATGCTCGTCACTGAGCACATAGAGTTTTCATTCAATGCACCAACCTGGAGTTTAGGAAAGAGTATGGCAGCTCACATTACCATGGGACGCATTGGAGAAGTTTACCAAAAGGATCTCAAGGATACTATCTACCAGATTTGTGGGCGCCAAGATGAACAATGGGAGATGATCAGTACCAGGAAAGATAGATCAATTGCAGCTTTCGTCCAGGAGTTAAACCATCACATTCGACGCCAGGAGAACCAGATGTGCGCAGGCATGATAGATCTAAAGAAGGCCATGACCAAGATCACGGAGCTGGAGGAAGAACTCAAGTCTACACACGATGGATATGAGGAGGAAATAGCAACACTCGTGGAGAAGAACGATGATCTGAAGAAGAAGCTAAAGGTGTTTATGGGATATCCCGCAACTAAAGGAGAAGATGATTGCACCTGTCCGGAGAACTACATCATCATCGACGACACCGACTCGGACCCAGACGATAGCGATGATGACTATGTTGATGAAGCTGGAGCAGATACCATGGAGTCCTCATCGGAGCAGTTTTTCTAGTCGACCACCATAACAGTAGTAGTATTTTCCCCATGTATCTAGTATAGTCCGAGCACTTTTTTGACGATAGTTAGACCGTTGTATGCCCTTGTTTGAATTGAATGAAGTGATATTGTTTGCTTTTGTCGCATGTGCATATGGGTAGTGTTTTCTCTCTAGACCTTATTCTATTCTATTCTCATATTTTCTAAAACCCTCAGATGCCTCCGAGACGTGATAATGGATTTGCTTTCCCACCGGAGCTCACCCAGTTGATCCAGCAGCAGAATGCATTGATGCAGTTGCTAGTCCAGAATCAGAATCAGGGGAACAACAACAACCCACCACCACCACCACCTGCTGATCACTTAACCCGTTTCTTACACTAAATCCGTCGGTGTTCTCAAGTAGCACCAAGCCGATAGTTGCAGATGATTGGCTCCGCAAGACAGCAAGGGAGTTGACCACTGCAGGATGCACAGACATGGAGAGGGTGCATTTTGCCGCACACCAGCTTAAAGGACCCGCAGCATCATGGTGGGAGAATTTCACAGCCACTTATCCTATCGACACTGTCACATGGGATCAGTTTCAGCAGGCTTTCCGTACAGCCCATGTTTCGGCAGGAGTTATGCCCATGAAGAAGCGTGAGTTTCGCAACTTGCACCAAGGAGGATGGACAGTTGGCCAGTATGTGGATGACTTTAGTAAATTAGCACGTTATGCCCCAGATGATGTTGCTACAGATGCAGCTAAGCAGGAGAAGTTTCTGGAAGGACTGAATGATGAGCTGAGCATGCAGTTGATGGTAGCAAGTTTCAACAACTACCAGGAGTTGGTAGATAGAGCTCTCATGATTGAAGGGAAATAGCAGCAGATTGAGAACTGCAAGAGAAAGTATGGACAAGGGAAGTACAATTCTGGAGCTCAGCAGAAGCCATGTTTTACCCCGAAATCGGAAGGACATTTTCAGCATACCCATGGAGGAGGTAGCTCGCACAATCATAATGGCCCCAAGAATGGTAATGGGAATGGAGGAAGCAACGTCCAAAAACGTACTAACCCATCATCACCAGCCAAGAGAGACATGAGCCAAGTCACTTTCTATAAGTGTCAAAAGACTAGACATTATGCCAATGAATGTCCTGAAGCCCAGAATGGAAATAGCAATGGAAGCTCTGGGAAGAAGCCGGACCCTTTCAATAGGGGACAGGTGAACCACGTTAACGTGGAGGAGGTTGAAGCCCAGTCGGATGCAGTGATAGGTAAGTTTTTGGTTAAGTCATTTACTGCAATCGTTCTTTTTGATACTGGTGCATCGCATTCATACATATCAAGGGGATTTGTGGATAAGTATAAACTGCCCACCAAGGTTCTTAGAGCACCTATGTTAGTAATCTCTCCAGGAGCGGAGTATATGGCCAATCGAGGATGTTTTCAAGTGCCATTGAGTATAGGTAAGCATGTTTTTCCCTCAGATTTAATCATTTTGGAATCGCAAGGTTTGGATGTAATTCTGGGTATGGATTGGCTATCGATGTATGGAGGAAACATCGATTGCGCCAGTAAGTCGATTTTGCTTACCACTCCAGAAGGAAGAAGGATCAAGTATGTATCACGGCATGAGCCAAAGAGGACACAAGTAAATTCCTTATCAGGAGTTGTGTAGGAGGAAGTACCAGTGGTGAAGGACTTCCCTGATGTATTTCCAGAAGAGTTGCCAGGCATGCCACCGGATAGAGACATTGAGTTTTTGATTGAGCTTTTGCCAGGCACAGGACCAATATCTAAGAGACCGTACCAGATGCCCGCACAAGATTTGGAGGAAATTAAGAAGCAGATTAAGGAGTTACTGGATAAAGGCTACGTTCGCCCAAGTTCTTCACCTTGGGGATCACCAGTACTTCTAGTGGAAAAGAAGAATGGATCGTTGAGGATGGTTGTTGATTATCGAGGACTGAATGAAGTAACAATAAAGAACAAGTACCCGTTGTCGATGATCAATGATTTGTTTGACCAATTGCAAGGAGCTAAGGTATCTTCCAAGATCGATTTGCGATTGGGATACCATCAGTTGAAGATTCGAGAGCAGGACATACCTAAGACGGCTTTTACCACCAGGTACGGGCTGTATGAATATACCGTTATGTCATTTGGTCTGACTAACGCACCTGCCTATTTCATGAACATGATGAACAAGGTGTTTATGGAGTTTCTGGATAAGTTCGTCGTGGTGTTCATTGATGATATTTTGGTCTACTCGAAGAATGAAGAAGAGCATAAGAAGCATTTGCGTTTGGTACTGGAGAAGCACAGAGAACATCAGTTATATGCCAAGTTCAGCAAATGTGAGTTTTGGTTGAAGGAAGTTGGATTCCTCGGACATGTTATATCCAGAGAAGGAATAGTAGTAGATCCTACCAAGGTTGTCGTTGTGACAAATTGGGTAGCACCAACGATAGTTGGACAGATCCGGAGTTTTCTAGGACTGGCAGGATACTACCGGAGATTCATTGAGAATTTCTCAAAGATTGCAAAGCCCATGACGGAGTTGAAGAAGGATACCAAGTTCAAATGGACTGAAGAATGTGAGGCCAGTTTCCAAGAATTGAAGAAACGTTTGGTTACATCACCAGTGTTGATTCTGCCAGATCAGCGCAAGGATTATGAGGTGTATTGTGATGCTTCTCGTCGAGGACTTGGAGCAATGCTTATGCAGGAGGGAAGAGTTGTTTCGTATGCTTCACGACAGCTTAAGCCCCATGAGTTGAATTATGATACACATGATTTTGAGTTAGCAGCCGTAGTGCATGCATTGAAGACTTGGAGACATTTTCTCATCGGAAACCATTGTGAGGTGTACACGGATCACAAGAGTTTGAAATACATTTTCACACAAAAGGAGCTGAATCTCAGGCAAAGGAGATGGTTGGACCTCATCAAGGATTATGATATGAGATTGCATTATCACCCCAGAAAGGCTAACGTAGTAGCCGATGCGTTGAGCGGCAAGAGCCATGTCAATACGCTCACGACCGGAGAGTTACCAAAGGAGTTAGCCGAGGATCTTCGAGAATATGTTTGGAAATAGTTCTGAGAGTCTAGAGATTCAGTCTACTTTGATGGATAAGATCAGAGAAGCTCAGAAGACTAACAAGGAGATCGCCTCTATAAAGGAGAAAATGAGCAAGGGAAAAGCTAAAGGATTTCGTGAGGATGAGCACGATACTTTATGGTTTGAGGACCGCATTTATGTGCCTAATGATCCGGAGATCAGGAAGTTGATTCTGCAAGAGGCCCATGATTCACCGTACTCAATTCACCCAGGAAATACCAAGATATATTTGGATTTGAAGGATAATTTCTGGTGGACAGGAATGAAGAAGGATATTGCGGAATATGTAGCAGTTTGTGATGTATGTCAGAGAGTGAAGGCAGAGCATCAGAAGCCAGCAGGATTGTTACGGCCATTACCAATACCCGAATGGAAGTGGGATAAGTTAGGCCTGGATTTTATCACGGGATTGCCCAGGACTCGTTCAGGCTATGACTCGATTTTGGTTGTAGTCGATCGTTTGACGAAAGTAGCTCATTTCATCCTAGTGAAGTCCACTTACACCAGTGATAAGTTGGCTAACATATACATGACCAGGATCGTATGTCTGCATGGAGTTCCAAGGAGCATTGTATCAGATAGAGGGACCCAGTTTACCTCAAAGTTCTGGAATCAATTGCACGAAACTTTGGGAACCAGGCTAGAGTTTAGTACAGCCTTTCATCCGCAGACAAATGGACAGACCGAGAGAGTCAATCAGATTTTGGAGGATATGCTCTTGTGTGCTAGATTATGAATCTAGCTGGGACGACAATTTGCCATATGCAGAGTTCTCTTACAACAATAGTTATCAATACAGATTGAAGATGGCCCCTTTCGAAGCCTTGTACGGAAGGAGGTGCAGGACCCCATTGTCGTGGGATGAAATTGGAGACCGCCAGTTGTTTGGACCAGATTTGATTAAGGAGTCTGAACAGAAGGTGAAGTTGATTCGTGATAGTCTCAAGGTAGCCTAGTCCACGCAGAAGAGCTATGCAGATTCTAAACGCTAGGAGGCAGTTTACGAAGTCGGAGACAAAGTTTATCTTCGTGTTTCTCTACTTCGTGGAGTTAAGCGCTTTGGAGTTAAGGGAAAGTTAGCGCCATGTTTTGTGGGACCCTACAAAGTTTTGGAACGTATGGGAGAAGTTGCCGACAAGTTGGAATTGCCCGAAGGATTGTCAGGAGTTCATGATGTGTTCCATGTTTCCCAGTTAAAGAAGTGCGACGCAGAGATGGCTGATATACCGCTGAGAGATATAGTGCCGCTGGAAACGATTGAGTTGGATAGTGATTTGACCTATCAGGAGAAACCAGTCAAGATTCTTGAGTATGCTAGCCGAGTCACCCACAGCAAGGTTATCAAGTTTTGCAAGGTTCAGTGGAGCCACCACACCGAGGATGAAGCCACCTGGGAGCGAGAGGAAGATCTGCTGAAGGACCACCCTCACCTTTTTTCTAGCCAACCTGAATCTTGAGGGCGAGATTCATATTAAGGGGGGTAGGTTTGTAACATCCCAAATTTTCAATTTGGAATATTATACACTAGATCACCATTTCATATCATATTTATTTGCTTTTGGCCTGATCCTAGAAATTCTACGCAACTCAAGGACCCTCGGAGAGAGTTGGGAGTTTCGTTATTTTCATATTTGAGTTTTTCTCAAATTTGAAAATAGGATCATTTGATTTTATTTATTTTTATCTTCAAATATTTCTATCATAAAAATATGAGAGAGGGAATAAAATGACTTTCCCAAAATAAAGAAATATTGAGGATTTAATAAAAATCAAATAAGATTTATTTTGGAGTTTTTGCCCTTTTATTTGAATTTAGGAAAATTGCACGTTTTTCAAAATTGCATTTTAGGGTCAAGGAAATGTTCATCTCGTTCTAAATATTTTATTTAGACGGTGAAAATTTATTTTGGCATTTTTAGATTTTTATTTATTTTTCTAGAATTTTTCTTAGTTTCGGCGGAATTGTTTTAAAAAAAAAATCTTCCGCGCCCGACTGGGCCGAAGGCCCAGCCGAGCCAGGCCGGCCAGCCTCTGCGCCGCGCGCCGCCGCCGCCGACCCAGACTAGGAGTCCGAGCCGGACTCCTCCCTGCCGCCTTGCCCCTCCCCAAAGCCGCCACCCCCCCTCTTAAATACCACCGCCGCCCCTCCCCACCCCGCCACCCGACCCGCCCAGCCGTCGAAGCAGCAGCAGCAGCAGCCGCAGCCGCCGCCGCCGCCTCCCGCCGCAGCCCCGCCACCCCACGTCGTCCCGCCGCCGCGCCGGAGCCCCGCCGGAGCCGAGCCGAGGTAGCCGCCCCGCCGCCACGGTTTTTCTAAAGAAACTGATGCGGTTTTTTAGAAAACCCTAGTTTTCGTTTTTTTAGAATAGATCGACTTTTTTGGTTTATTTTATTTAGCGAGCGTCCGCCCATTCGTTCATTTAAATGGACGCATTCCCCGTTTAGTTTCAGTTGACGAACGTTCGTTCGTTAACCTGTTCATCAGTTTTTCTTTTTCTCGTATTTTCCGCGATTATTTCTGATCGCGATTTCTGATCCGATTTTTGTTCTAGTATAACTTTTCGCTCGTTTATCGGAATCAGGCGATTCAAGCGTCTAGAGTTTCGTCTCGAAACCCTCTTTCCGTTTAACCTAATCAAACAAGATTTTGCTTCTATAAAATTTGACTTAGATCCAGATTAGTAAATGAAGATTGTTTCTTTCGTCGTTTGACTTCCGTTGCTTCGTTCAATTTGATTCTTTTTGCGAACTAGAGTTCTTAAGTTGAACTTTCTGGTTAGATCTCTTATTTGAGTTTTACCCGTGCTTATTGTATGCTTGTTTGTTTGCGATAGAGTACCCGGAGTGCGCCACTTACTACTTTTAATCTCTAAGTTTCACGGATCATTAGGAAGGCAAGTAACACTTTGATCATACCTCTTTACTACCCAGTTTTATTGCATTAGATCAATCCTTAAACAATTGCATGGTTAGGATCTAATTTAAATTGTGGGTTTTGGGAAGTAGATGAGGTAGTACCTATTACCTGTTTTATTATCAAACCCTTGGGAGTTACTTCTACGTTTGCTTATTATGCCATGCTATGCTAGTAGACGTGGATTGGGTGAGTGTTTCCATGATAGATGTGAGATTGTTATTTAATGGTTCAATTAAGGTGGCTACTTTAATACACATCTGGGTGGATTGAGGCACCTGGGTATTCCAGCGATTGCCTGTTTTTCTTTTTGGACCGCCACCCAAGCTCAAAGGGATCATGAGATTATTCATGCTAGAAACTTCCGTGTGCAGCCACAAGCTACTATGGGCTCTAGTATAGTTGACTAAGTCGTGCGAACTCTTACAATGGTACACTAGAAGATGTAGGGGAAAGTAGGTGTAACTGTCTACCCGATCGTAAGGTGCTAGTGATTCTGAAAGACTATGTCTCGGTCATTCCTTTCCCAAACACCATGTAGTGCAAGAAATCCAACGGAGGAGATCGAGTCTTGTGGGGAAAAGTGCGCAAACCTCTGCAGAGTGTATAAACTAATCATGGTTAGCCGTGTCCCGGGTTATGGACGTTTTGAGTATCTAGTACTTGGATTATCATGTGAATCTCATCATGTTACTTTAATTAATTTTGTTGGGTTTAATGTTAATGTTTAATTGGGATTGAGAGGATGTCAATCTTCTCAATGTTCAACAACCACCATGATATTTAAATAAAATTTATTCCTTTGCAGTAGGGGAAATTTGGCTTTATGCAAACTGTAACCATAGAGCTCTCCACCAGCCTTATATGCATGTAGTATAGCATACTTCTGTTCATTACTCTCTATGTGTTACATTGCCAGCTTATTCCATGTGCTGACCCGTTTTCGGGCTGCAACATTCATGTTGCAGACTTCTCAGACGACGAGTAAGATGCCTTTTAGGTCGTGGTTCTATACTCAGTGATGCCGTTGGAGTTGATGGATTCACTTATCTTCCAAGCCTTCCGATGTTATCGTTATTAGATGGCCTTAAGCCATATTTATTGTAATAAGCTCTCTTTTGAGACATTCGATGTAATAAGTGTGTGATTGCTACTCTGTTATAAATCCTTCAAGTATTGTGCGTGTCAGCATTACTAATCCAGGGATGACACTATAGCACAGAGATCAGACTGTTTGAGGTCTGGTCGCTACAGTTTTCTTATTCTCTCCATAACAATCATTTTAAATTGTGTAAGTACGAAACGAAACTCTTTATTGAACGTACAGTGAAGAAAACTACTACTACTTCCGATGAACTAATGATCCATGTCCACGCGTCCTGGTCGCACTTCCTGTCCTTCACGTGCGGTACACTACCCTCCCTTAAGTGAACAACCACATACAGGCCAAATTATCGGAAACGTGTGAGAGTGTGTACAAATAAAGAATTTTAATTTAAATTATCGGAAATATTTGAGAGTATTACAAAGTTTGACTTCAGTCAAATCTAATATGCGGAGTAAATAAAAATGGAGGGCTACTACGTCCATCCGGGTTTTCAGTCCACACCATTTTTTAAATCAAAGTTAATTGCTGGACAAATAAAATTACAGGGGATCTAGAGACAAAGTTGTGAGAAGGCTTAGAAATCAATACAAAACTTATGCTCTTAGTACCAACGTCGATCCTTCTTCGAGGAAACATTTGGTTCATAGCCAATTGTGTGATAAGATTGCACCAACGTGAAAGACGACTACGTCTCCAATGCAACCAAGGTGAACTAACGAAGGATATCATCTTTGTGCGTAACAAGCAAAGAGCACTGATGGAAGATAGCTTGTTTTTCATTGAAAATCGATCAGCTTCACTAGCTGACGCAACCACGAGGCGCAACCATGAGCATCGATAGGTCATCGTGGTGATGCATCATCCATTTGGCATCAAGTTTGGGTGAGGCACCTATGAAGTTCGACAAATCCTCACTGTGGTCTGTTTCTTCTCAGTAATCAAACTCGAGGAAGGAAGTACCATGTGTCCGAGGACAGTGAGGCGGAAGAACAATGGCCATCCAATTTTGTGTAGTTCCACTAAAATTGAGGAAGACATGCCCGGGTATGGACATCATTGTTTCCAAAAATATAAAAAGGGATATAGTGTCGTTACTTTGTTTTACAAGATTAGCAATGACATCTCAATTGTCAATAAGAATTAATGAAAAGTACACCAACAAACAGAAGCATCATAATTATCTTGATGGGAACTAAACCAGGATACCCGAGAAAAAAGCATTTCTTCATTTAACCAGTGATAGTAATACCACCATATGGACAATGACCGCACAACCACCTTATACTTTTTGTCGAAACAACATGTATGCCTCCGCCGAGGCATAAATCAGGACAACTTTTCGAGTGGCATTTCCTCTATAATAGTACTAGTAGGTGATGTTGGACCAGCCAACAAACCCTAGCTACTATACATGGGGAGCTGGGGAGTAGTCGCATAGAAGAAAACCCGCACGCAGCGACCTGGGGAGCTGGACCAGTACACGAAGTTATACCTCAGGTGGCGAGATGTCATTTAGGCGGGCGGGCGGGATCTGCCCACATGATGACAGCGAACAAGGGCGTAGAGGATCTTCGTCTGCGCCAACGCCGGCTCCGAGAGGATGGTGCACATCGGCTTCCTCCGTCGCCAACGGCAACAACGTCAACGCTCCACCCCTCACCTCCCGCAATGGACAGGATTCGGTCGGATCTGTAACCACCGGTGAGGAGAGAGATAGAGTGGACACTGTCATCTTGTTTTGATATGGAGAGGGTGAGAGAGCGAGACGCGAGAAACTCTATCAAACAAGAGGCTATAATGGAGTAAAAAAATCTCTCCATAGCAGTGGTTTTAAATAGAATACGCGTGTTCCCAGAAAAAAGAAACGAAAACTGGCGGACAATTTTATAACATACCAAGAAAGAAAACTTGATAAAAAAGACGCCCCCACTTCCAGGTCGCGAGAGTCATCGCGCACACACACATAGACATTGACATGCATATCCGTGTTTACGTAAAATTCCATTTCCATCTCCATCTCCAATTATATTTGTCCAACTGGCACATTATTTACGTTGTTAATTATATACGCAGCAATATTAACATACAACATCTCTTGTTTGCGGACGTCCGAACCGCTGCCAACCCGAACCCTCTTCATCACCCGCGCGTCCTTCCCGCTCGAAACGGTCATTGTTGCATTCATGCCCGGTCAGAGCGGACGCGACCTCTCACTGGCGCCGGCATTGAAGCAGCGCGCTGGCTGAGAGAGCGTCGCCCGTGCCGCTTCCGGGTGCACGCGACTGCTCCGCGTTCAAAGGTTGCAATAGCCGGCTACAACATGCATGTAAAAAGTTCTTGGGAGTTTGTGCTACAGCTAGCTGTCCTCCCCCAACTCGTCAATCTCTTCCAGTAGTGCTAGCACTCCATGGCGCGATCCATCGACAAGCAGGCGGTAAAGTTATCATATACTTGGTTTGCGGTGACTGGCATGCCGAGCGACCGTGTGGGGTCGAGCCGTGGAGGAGGGTGAGACAGACGTGATTTAAACGTTGGTTTTGCTTGATGGCACGATCCAACGAAATGAAATGTTGGTTTCTCTCCTTTTCCATTTTTTCTCCGGAAAAACGGAAACTTTCCACTCCATTTTCATTCCTATTCCAAGGTTGCCCCGTTACAACATTCCATCAAATACAAAGGAAAACTAACACGCATGCTGATGCATCTCAATGATTCACAGATCATTGCCAATATTTACTTCACAACTAAAGACAAAAGTTGTGAGAGCGTGTACGAAAGAAAAACTACTGATGGGGTCACTACGACTTAAACCCTAAACCCTAAACAGGATTTAATTTCCTGGCCAGGTAGAACCTGTCAAAGGAAAGACGGGTGGCACCCTAGGATCATACGATGCTTTTGTGCAGTTCCACTAAAATCGACATGAGCATCCCTGATGGCAAAGATATTGAAGAAGTGTGATTAGAATAATAGTACTGGCACTAGTTCATGAGACATAAACTCATCACAAGTAGAAGCCGGTAGAAGTAGAGAAAGATCGACATGGAGATGGAGCTACGACAGTGGAGCAAGCCGGCTCCAAAAGGAAGATGGACTACCTGGGACGTCGGGCTGTAGCTAGAAGGGCGGTTGGGATGCGGCATCGGCCCATACCACGGTGACCCCCAATTGGGACGCACCGACTGTGGGTTTTCTCCCTCGCCGATGTCGACCGTGTCTATGCAGAACATTGTTCCCTTCCCCCAGCTGCGGGATCAGGCCCATCGTTCTATGCTTGTGAAGAGAGCAACCTAAGCAAGCAGGCTTGAAGCTTAGGCTCCTGCTAGTGTATATATAGTGGTTTTCTTTTTCTCTCCATATCAACCATTTTATATTGCTTACATGTCATTGAAGAGTGAAATGATGGTTGCTTCTTCCGACTAACTTACTGTATGATTTGACTGCTCCTTAGTGGCCCCTACACGTACTCCCCCTACGTGTATGCAACAGTCACATGTACAATGGACGCAAAAACGCGCGCGACGCCCTAATGCATGCATGTCCGAGCACACGACGGAACACACACGGTCACGCTCAAGTGCTCAACCTACACGTGCATGCACACACATACTCAGTCAGGGTGAGCTAGTGAATGTATAAACACCGGAAAATATATATATTGAGCGCAATGAGCGTATTATGAAGTCCACTGACCGTATTTTTACAAATATACAGTGACAGACAATGTATTTATCTCGTTTGAAATTAAGCCATATTAACCGGAGAGGAGGCAGTATGGACTAGCATTACTTTGCTGTGTCCCGTCAACTTGCCGAATGAGGATAAGGTTGCAGGACGGGAGAAGCTTGCGCGCGGTGGCTCACGGGACAAGGAGAAACTTTTTACTAATGCAAGCTCCCCCTCGCTCAGGCGGTGGACGTGCAACAGTTAATTCAGTGTCAGATTGCCAGAAGCATACACTATACTACTAGTACTATTATTGTTCGACTTCCCGAATAGGCGAACAGCCAAGCACAAAGTTTACTAGTAGTACTAGTACTACTACTATAGTCTATAGAGGTATGTACTATACCAGTACTAGGAACTAGATGGAGGAGCGTTTTCACTCTTATTATGATTTTAAAATGTGATAAAGCAATCTTGAACACATTTGGTTCTCTTCGAGGGTTCTCGCATGTGATAATGGAAGTTGATTGCATGGAACACTCGCCACAATTCTAGCTTAATTCTGGCTCATATCCTGTTACAAATAGGAGCGCTTGGTAATATTTCCTCTTTTTTGTTATTCAGCATGTAAACAGGTCAGCAAACCTTGCAGCGCATCTTCGTGCGAACCGTGCTTGCTGCACTTTGAATGTGGCCGAGAGCTGGCTTGATGAAACACCTTGCTTCCTACTTATTTTTTTGCGGGGTACCTCGCTTCCTAGTGACCAGTGTCTTGGCTGATCGTCCTAAGATATATTAATAAAGCTCTCTCATTTACCCAAAAAAAGATTAAGCCATATTAACCGGAAAGGAGGGAGTATGGACTAGCACTACTTTTTGGTGTGTCCCGTCAACTCGCTAAACGAGGAGAAGCTCTCTTACGCCTTTTGACTAATGCAACCTACCCTCGATGGACATGCATCAGTCCATTCGGTGTCAGATTGTCAGAGGCATACACTGTAGTACCCAACATGCGGAGTACCATCATTGTTCGACTTCACGAAGAGGTGAAGAGCCAAGCGCATTAGTACGAGTAGTACTACTACTAGAACCGCATGGTGTAGCGTCTGTACTCTTATTTTTTATCTGCGATAAAGTACACGTTTATTTTGGAGAAGGGCGGAAAACGGCAGCCCAACATGTAATGATGATATCGATCAACCAACCATGCTTGAATATATCTTGGCCTCCGTGCGAGCCCGTCTGTGTGTTCTCGCTCCTCGTCTCTCTCAAGGAACGGTGGGTTGGCTCTTCGCCGTCAATTGGGATTTGTTTGCTCACACTCTTGTCCCACATGTCGGTGATATTCCAAGAGAGGTATGTTGACCGACTAGCCATACGCGTACTTGGTTTTTGCACCTTCATACTACTCCTCCCCCCGTCATGGTTTACAGAGTGTGGTTCATTATGATGCATTTCTCTCAATGCATTTCTACCACCAGAGAGACTTTAGACACGTTTGGTTTAATGCTCAATTAATTAGGATGTGGTAACCGCAATCAAGTCCACAATTTTCTCTCGATGTACTCCCTCCTTTCCGGTTTATAGAGCTTATCTCAAAATTTTAGTTTTTCCATTTTATAAGGCTTAATTTGGTTGTTTTCCATCACATGTTCAGATTCCAAGGTGCATTAAATCATTGCATGCAAGTATTAAGAGAAAATTGACCAATGCATGTACTCTATGCATGCATGCATTGCAATTAATGCATTGATTTTGAGGAAAACAAGAGCATTAATTAGGTACTTTTGCAAAACTACAAAAAGTATTCCACCACTCGCCATCTACCTTAATTGGTGAGATTTTTTAATTGAGCACTATAAACTGGAAAGGAGGGAGTACTACAACAGAGTGGAGTAAGTGCATGCATGTGTGTACCTGGGGTGGAAGCACTGCATGCTTGTGTGTACGCATTATTCCCTCTAGTAATAAACGTCGTGCTATAACTACCAATGCTATTTTTCAGGCCGATCGCTAGTCACCGTGGTCCCATAGATTTTTTTTCTTTTTTCTGAAGCGCGCTCTATAAAAAGTTACGGATCAAGTAGTATTAGCAGATTCAAAGAAGAGAGTATTGATGGTTGCTTCTTCCGAGGAACTTACAATGGGAAAGGTGGGGCTTATGATTTGACTGCTCATTACTCACTATTAATGCGGCGCAATGACCGGGCTGAGTCTCCCATGCGGTTGTGCACTACCCCCTCGGTTCTTAAATATACTCCAGAGTATTTGTCTTTCTAGAGATTTCAACGAGTGACTACTCAAATATTTGTCTTTTTAGAGATTCAAATGGACTACTACATACGGATGTATATAGACATATTTTAGAGTGTAGATTCACTCATTTTGCTCCGTATGTAGTCACTTGTTGAAATCTCTAGAAAGACGAGTAGAGTATTTAGGAACGGAGGGAGTACACATACGAAGCAAAATGAGTGAATCTACACTCTAAAATATGCCCATTTGAAATTTGTAAAAAGACAAATATTTAGGAATGAAGGAGTATAATTTTGTGCATGGCACATGGACCCGGATGCTGAAGAGGCTTTTGGCAATGCTATCAAGCTTCCATCAGTTGTTTACATAATTGACGTACTATACAAATAATTTTCCAGCGACATGAAATTGTACAATGGTGTGAGCTTTCAGCTTTTGTTTTGTGTGTCTTGCCATCGATGCTCTTTCGGAAACAATAAAAAACTAACTTCCTTGCTAATGCATGTCATTTATTAGCAGATCAGAGCTAATATTGACATCACAAATGAAGACAGAGTTGTGAGAAGGTGTTAAATTAAAATTGATCCATGCTTTCATTCGCAGCAACGTCCCCCCAGCTCTGTCTAAATCAACAAGGCATGTTGGGAAAAAAGTAGCTGTCTGGAGCATGTAACATTCCGATCATTTTGTGCAGTTCCACTAAAATAGAGCTGAGCGTCCCTGTTCCAAAGATATTAAGTGTGATTACGATAATAGAGGACTGATGATGAAACAATAAACACACAAATAGAAGCCGGTCACCTTTGTGGTCTCTCTTAAGAATAACTAGTTGGAGAAGATTAGGCTCGGAGTTGGATGAGGAGGATAGAGCAAAACCAATCTCCCTTTGTGCAGTCGCACTGAAATGTAGAGACGTTGCCCGTGTGACATTTTAGTACAACTGCACAAAACACTCTTAAGAAAAAAGTGATTTGTGCAGTTCACCAAAAGGTCGCGATAGCAACGAGGTGAAATGGATAGCCCTGTTTGCAAAAAAGAGGTAGAAAGGAAACAATTACTGGCCAATAACAGTTGATGACACATGTGACGACAAAAAAGAAGCATAATCCTTGTCCTAAGGGAAGATAACAACACAGTTGTGTTTGTCTAAAATGGTGTGAGGACGAGATTGCAATATGGAAAGTACGCCGGACGAGCTACGTTTTGGGCAAAGAACTATGGAAGATCCACATGCAGCGACGTGGGAAGACGGGCAGTGGAGCAAGGCCGGAGGGGATACCTGGAGGTTGTCGGGATGTAACTAGTTGAGCGGCGGCAGGCGGAATCTGCCCGTACTGCGGCAGCGAGCAGGTGGCGTAGGCCCTGCCGCGCTGGAGCTTGGTCAAAGATAACGGCGTGTACCATAGATCGGGACGTGCTGCCTCAGCGCCGTTGAACAGAGAAACGATGCACTTCCTCCATTTCCCCCGGCAGACGGGATGTGGCCGGATCAGTGACCAACAGTGAGAGAGAGAGAGAGAGGCCACCGTACTCCCTTTCCCCTAGCGGACGGGATGCGGCCAGATCAGTGACCAACGGTGAGAGAGAGAGAGAGGCCACCGCAGCCTTGTGTGAGATACTCTGAAGAGCGACAAACCAGGAAGGCAGGCTCCATTGTATATAGTGGAGCGGACTACCTTTTTCTCCATAAAAATTGTTTTATATTCTATGTACATGCCATTGAGCGCTATAACTTTATTTAAAAATAACGCGGCAACGCGTCAAGTCAAACTTTGTTTCGTGCACGCGTGGTACACGACCTCCCTAGGTAAACAACTGCTACATGCATTCAAATTAGCACGTGGGCTGCCATTTCGTAAAGAAATGAGCTCCACCGTGTACCCGCGCGGGTGTGGCTGGGCACAAAGCGTGAGTACGTGCACGGTGCACCTATTCTCTTCTTGTATACGTACACCACCTACGTGGGGTTGTGTGAGAGAGATACAAACCTAGAGAGATATAGTGTGTGGGTTTGTGAGAGTTTTTTTTTGGGGGGGGGGGGGTCAATCAAAAAATGTAACATATGCAATGTGTGTCAAATTGAGTCCTGGATATAACATATATATAGAGGGGGCGATCCACGAGAAGAGAGTGGAGGTATCATCGGCTTGAGGTGTCCATAGAATCAAAGAGAGGGATGATGTGTGTGTGTGTGCGCGCGCGATCGATAAAGAGTGCCATCGAATTTGTGTGTCCCCACGTCAAAGATATAGAGTGGCTGGCCTACTGGAACGTGAGAGGGGACATGTGCAGTTTGTCTCTGTGGCATGGATACCTACCTGCAACGCTCGACTATCGGTGTGTGGTGGGGGAAGAGGGAGGCCCAATTAACTATAGAGGTACAATGGCTGGTATATGTGTGGAGGAGGAGATAGGCCTACCTCATGTATTAAGGAGATCGATCTGCCTCATGTATTAAGGGAGATCGATCGGCATCCATGCATATGTGCAGGAGAGGAATAAGGTTGGGAGAGAGACAGAGCTAGAGTGTTGGAGGTGGTGGTAGTGGAGTTGCTTCTAACAAATGGTGGGATAGGCTTGCTAGACAAACGGAGTGCACGCCCGCAATATCAATAAGAGAGGAGATGGCTGCTTGTTGTTGTCTGTGCACGTGCATGTGAGAGATGGGTCAGGAGGCATGCACGAATGATGACGGGGGACGATATGGCTGTGGTAAGCATGCGTAACTAAATAGGAAGATCAATCGCCCTTTGTTAGAGAAAGGAGACACATAATTTGTGAGGTACGTCGATCGATGAGGGGGGGATAGTTAAAGTCGATCTAGGTATATGTTGGGAGATCGATCGGTATACATGCATGTGTGTGTTAGAAGCAAATGAGGCATGAGGAGAAGGATAGAGAGAGAGGGATGCATCTAGGAGGTGGTACGAGAGGCATACTATATCGAGGGGGAAGGTGTGTTCGAGTACGAGATCGATGAAAAGAGTGGTGGGAGTGAGGCATGGAGGGTGACAAGAGAAGAGGGGAAGCTTGTGTTTGTGCTAGGCACACCTGGCTAGAGAGGCATATCGATCGATGTGTGCCATAAAGAAGGGGGGGGCCTACACACACCGTGGGTGAAGACCTCAAGTGAAAAGATGAATTTGCACGATGGAGCTAGAGAATGCTGAGGGAGGGTGAGAGGGATGCAGGCATGTGCATGCACGAGAGAAAGTTAGCGCTAGCTACAAAGATAAGAGGATTGTGTGGGTGTAAAAGACAAATAGAGATCATACTTCATTATGAAAAGCAAATTCGGATATTTGAAGAATTTATCATAGTGTTTTAAACTGACACATGTGTGAATATATATAACGGTGATACACATGGTGTGGTTATGAATATGTTATACTACATATAATATATTTTATCTCTACTCTTATAAAAATGGAGTTGTTGATGATGGTGTGCCTGCCATCCTACAATATAGGCCGTCCGATTTATATCTGGCGGATAGGAAGGAAACTATGGCAAGTTTGAAAAAAGATACCCACACCCCTCTCCATATTTGCAAATTAGGCCCCTTGATCATGTTGATGTTCTATGGAACGCATGGGCATCTTGCTAGTACTACGTATAATACATAGAACATTGATTATAATTTGGGCTAATGTGTGGCTTTTGCAGCTCAGGTCTAAATACTTGTCATAATGTAGGGGGCGGGGCACTATACTTTGTGTGATAAACACGGTGTACGTGTGGAACATGGTTTAGATTATGAATATATAGTTAGTACATCAAATGTACTATTATTTGGAATCAACATCAAGTGTATTCAAAAAATAGAATTCGAGTTCATGTAGTACACATAGTTCATATCTATCTCTATAGTAATCATGTGGTGTGTTATTAAGGTAATACACAAATGATGGTTGAAGTTGGCAACAATCATGATTGTAGATTCTTATTGAAATAGAGAAACGAATTCAAATTTAGTTCGAATTGCAGCGGTAGTATAGACATTTGGAATGCACTAAAATGTTCGTATGAGTAGGTTACATGCATTATACAGCAAGCAAAAACATTTAATCGGACATAACATGGATTCATACTCCCTCCTTCCATCTATATAGGGAGTAATGAGATTTTTAAGACCGCCTTTGACTATTGACAAGATTAATAGTATATGACATGCACAATGTGAAAATTATATCATTGAAAGAACCTTTCATAGACGAATTTAATGGTGTGCTTTGTATAAGTTGCATGTCATATATTATTGCTCTAATATTTGGTCAAACTTAGCATCGAAAAACGCATTAGGCCCTATATAGATGGAAGGAGGGAGTAGCTTTGAATAGCATTTGTATAGTAAAATGGGGCAAGACTCTCTCTTTGTGTGGTGTGAATAGTTTTATTTTTTTCATTTTCTTTTTGGTTGAGGGAAGTGCGAATTGATTTGGTACGTAAAAGTACAATATTACTACATGTTAGTCTTGTCCCTAAAATTCAACCCGTGTCTTGTTATATCCCAAAAATTCAGATATCGTGCTCCCAAAACTAGCGCCTTCACAACCCACGCCTTGCTATCCCGAAATTACAACGCATGTGAAAACTCCCTCCAGCTGCCAAATCCCGACACGCGAAATCCCCCTTCTAACCCTGAGTCGAAAGGGCCGCTAGTTCAAATCGGTGGGGGGTACTTTTGTAACACACCCTACATTTTGGACAAGCGCATCCCTAAGTCATGCTTCACCCCTCCCATCGCCCCCTTTTCGCCATTCGAAATCCCAGGCCGCCATAACCTCTCCGCTCGAGCCGCGAAACCCCACCCTCCTCCGTCCGCCACCTCACCGCTGCCCAGCTGGAGCCTCTTCCCCGACGACGTTGTCCACCGCAATAGCTCGATGTCCCTCATCCACCTCCCCAGATAAGGATTCGTCGTACATCTCGTCATCCCGCCGGTTCAGCCGCCCCGTCCTCCATCTCCAAGGAGCTGCTCCGACGATCGCCTCGTCTATCGCGGCTGCTCTATCCCCACAGCGCCGCCTTAACCTGCTCCACCGGAGCCGCAGCATCCTCACCGACTCCTCGGACGAAGCCGAGGCCTACTCAGCGCCACCAAAGAGGTTGTACACTCATCCCGCACCGACGGTGCTCCATCCCGCACCCCCATGGAGCGGCTACCTTGAAGCCGGCGCCACGGGCGACATCTCCACGGCGGCTCTCCCCCAGTGCGAGGCCCCTTCAGCGGCGACGTCCATACCAGCCGGATCTGCTGCTGCTGCTTCGGCTCTCGCTTGATCGCTCGCTCGTCCAGCTGCTGCTGCTGCTCTCCCCCTCGCTCGTGCTGCTGCTCTGCTCTGATTTAGCCACACTTCAGTCGACTGAATTGACTTTTGGGTCAGTCAATTTTCAGGGGTTGGGGGGCTCGCCGGAGTTAAGGAAGAACCACCCGCAGCGGGGACAGGGGCTCGCCGGAGAGGTACCCCACTATCTATCTTAGGGTTCAGGGTGGGGTGGGGGCCTAGAGGGCTGGCCGGGGCAGCGGTGGGGAGTTGTTTCGGGGCGGCGAGGCGGCGCTGGGGCTGGCGGTTCGGCCGGTGGTGGCTGGCGGCTCAGGGGGTGCAGTTTGAAGATGAACTACAGGCCCTGCCTAAATTACATGTCAAGTGCCTCTCTGCTACCATTGCGTTCAGTTTTGACGGTAGCATTCAAATTCCACAGTAAATTTCAGTTTCGACAGTTAAGTTCAGAGTCAACAGTTTTTACCTCATTTGTTGTAGTCAGGTGGTTTTTGGTGATGTAAATTTTACATCCATTTTACATCATCTATTGGAGATGCTATTAGAATCCCACTTGAGATTGACGATGTCTGTCTTGTGCTGCTTCAGCCTTGACGTCTTACGGCTCACCGGAGCTGCTCCAACGACAGAACGATCAATCACAACAGAGCAGTGCCCTAGACGCCTTCTATAGATTCCTCAGATCTTCCTCACACCTCCGACAGCCACCTGTGCCTCAACTGCTTAAGCGACCAACCCAATGATGTTGAGGTTGACACGGCTACGGCAAAGAGGTTGTACACTTGTTGCATCACTTATTACTATACATTCACGTCGATCCATTAGGGATATTTTGGTTCAACGGAAAAACATAGCAATAGGGAATTTTTCAATGGCACTCTACTATTCAATTATTCATGCATTTTGTTGAAAGGAATGAAGCAAAATATCCACCTGTACCTACTTTTCAAAATCCTATGCATGAAAACAAGACCAAGTGCATTGGTGCCAGAATAACATTCTAACTGTACACGCTTTCATATGGTTTCACTTTATTTTGGTCATGCTTCTTTGCATCCTGTAAACCAAAAACCCAAGTTGACAGAAATCCTGTGTTTACAAATGCTCTGTTTACCATGTGCATTCCTATCCTATTCCGGTGTTTTTCCTATCCCTGCGTTTTAATAATCATGCAAGCCAAATGATCCCTTACAGAATTACTTCAGTTACAGGTATGTGTCGAAGGGAACTTTGTGTGGTTTGTCCTGCTCCTGTTGCGACATCATCCACCTCACCTGAGTTGCTCCATCAATAGAAGCATCCACCAAAGCAGACATCATGACTCCTGACCGTCTTTCGCCGCCTCAGATCTCCTTCACTTTCGCTGGCACCCACCGAAATGGCATCACCATCATCGACTCAGCAGGAGTACACAGGTCCACAAGAGAGGTTGCACTCTTTTGTTTCTGCTTATGTTATGCATTTCTTAACATTACCTGCTACTTTATCGTCCTTTTCAGCTCTTGGACTCCCAAGTCAGGTCCAAATTAATGTTCAAACTTGAGTTCTAAATTAGTTGTGGGGCACATATCGAGGCAGCAATGAATAGTATGTCTGTCTAATATCTGGTTCACCTAGGGTATGCCTATGTTGTTCATCTTGGGTGGGAAACAAATAGTAAAGCAATCAACATCTGTCTTTTTATTAAATTAAAGAAATCATCAGCCTGCTATCATTATTTTTGGATCCATCCACTGGTTGTTACCATCACTCTAAGTTTCTGCATGCTCTCCTTACATAATCTCACCATATTTTTTTCGTATGCATGTCAGATATTGTACACAGTAATACTGAACATGTAGAGAAAAAGAGAAGAGTTTTTCGCGGCAATACAATGTCATGCAAACATCGCTCCATGGTGGGTTCAATGGCAAACCCTCCCCACCCCTCTCCAGATTGTAATCCAGAGAAGATATCTACTCTGAGGCGGATTCAGACGCCGCTGACCACTCCTATTTACCCCCCCCCCCCCCAAGGTGTTTGCTCTACCTTGGCATGATGATGTTAGTCATATCATGCATATGTTGCCTTGCAGTGCCTACTTTTGACATCATATATGTCATCTGCTTAGTTTAGACATGTTCTGTAATGCCACCTGTTTAGTTTCTATATCATATATGGGAATTATGCAGTCTCATGTCTTTTAGCCAGCCATAATATATGTGAAATGTGCAATGCCATCCTGTTTAACCAGGCATCATATATTTGATTGATATCTTGCCCATCCTGTTCTTCATTACATTTCCATTTGTCGACAATGTTTCTACATTAAACTACTCTTCCTGTGAATCAGCCATTTGGGTGGGAGATGGAAAAATCTGGAGTGAAAACAAGGCCTTCAGAGCAGATAGTGCTACCTGTCGAAGCAGATCTCTTGTTGGGTCCCGATAGCTCCTCAGAGATGGATTCAGAGACAGATGACCAGTCCTATTCTGCCACCGAGGTGTATGCTCAAACTTGGCACAGTTATACTGCTCATATCATGCATATGGTGTCTTGCATTGCATAGTTTAGACATCATATACACAATATTCAACACCATGTTCTTAGTTCAGACATGATATCGAATGCCCTCTGTTTAGCATATAAATCACATATGTGAATTAAATGATGTGATCCTGATTACTTAGATACCATGTAGGTGAATTATGTCATGTGATCCTGTTTAGTTATTCATCATATCTTTGAATTATGTTATGCTATGCTATCCAGTTTAGATAGACATCATATATGTGAAATTATGTCATGCTATCCGTTTTAGTTAAACAATATACATGTCAACTATTTCATGCCTTTTTTCAACACTATCTATTGCATCTGCCTCTCATACAATGCCTGTACATTCAACTATGTTTCCTGTTTATCAGCCATTTGAATTGGAGTGGGTGATGCCAGTATCCAGCGGACTAAACACACGGTCTTCAAATAAAACAGTGCTACCTCTTGGTGGAGATAGCACCCCGATTGTACATGCACAAGAACCAGCCCTACCGCACATAACCCAAACTCTCGCAGATTGTACCCCTTCTGCGATGGACATAGAACCAGCTTCACCCAATCTAACCCCAACCCCAGCAGATAGTAACCCAGTTCCTGTTGACATAGCACCATCTCCACCACAAAGCTCCCAAACAAGAGCAGTTAGTAAGGCAGCTCCAGTGCCCAAAGGGCTAGTACTACCACAGTGAACCCCAACTCCACCAGTTAGTACGCCTATTCTTGTGGAGGAAGCACAACCAGCTAGTCGTAGTTTAGCAGCTATCGCATTTGATGTGTTAAATCGTATGAGTGTATCTTCCCATCTTGGAAATATTATACTGAAGATGAAGGAAAATGCCAGTTGTAGGTGTTTGTCCAGGGGTTATGTGTAAGTAATGTTATTCATGGCAATTACTTTGCTTTGTCCCATACATCCTACCTCCATGATGGTTATAATACAGCAAATTTTCCCATTTTTCTCTATAGAGAAGGACCGATTTGGAAACTCAAGATGAGGTAACATGTGGTAATACCTCTGCTATCTTCAAGAATGCTTGGTGGCAATATCGGAATTACTTGAAGAAAACATACTTCACCGGCAAAGAAACTCATCAAATTCCCTTACGTTCTCCTGAGACACATTTACTGGACGATGACTGGGAACGCCTTGTTCTGTACTAGTCCCGAACCAAGAATGTGGTAAGATCTATGAGCTCATTTTCTATTTTTAAGTACTATATTCTTGTGTCCTACTGTACACTGTTCATGTAGAACAAGTGCCTAAACATGAAGAACAATTGTTCTAATTTAAGATTCCATTGCTATCGTAGTTCAAAAAAGTGCTAGGCGTTAATTGTGCGTTTTGCCACCGCCTTGCGCTTTACTGACTAAAGCACATGCTTATGCGCAGTTATGCACAGATTAAGCGTAGTTATGCGCAATGCGTTTTGCCAATGCCTAGAGCCTAGGCGCGCCTTTTTTAACTATGATCGCTATCGTGCATATTGCTTTACTCTTGTATCATTGTATTTACTCATACAAACTTATTTTTAAATTGAAGGATCCAATCAAAACTCCAATGGCACAGCCGGTATGTTCACGCATGTTTCTTTAACAGGTTTGCTCTTATCAATAGCTCTGTTGATTTCAATTTCAATTGTGTATATAGTTGACTTCTCATATCATGAATATTACTAGCATCACAACAGAGCCAATAGTGTTGTTGTACATGTAGACCCGTGGTACCCATCTGAAATCTTGTTGTGCCGTGTAGTTTCCTACGCTTTGTATTCTTTCACTGCTACTTTGTCTTGAACTGATATGATTTGAACCGTGTCTATTTTGATTTGGCAAGACAATGCAGTGACCATAGGACATAGATATATGTTTGTTTGATGCTTTTATTATGTACTAGTACTTGGCAGTAGAAGAATTGGTAGTTTAATCCTGTCCACCTTACTAATGAACTGGTTCACCGAAATGAGTTTCGTATACTAGTACATGCTAAACCTGTTATGTGTCTGCTTGTTTCTTCTTTTAGAATGGTGACAAAATATTGGGGAAGAGTGCCTTATTAAGCAATGGTAAAGGAAGTAATGCAGATAAGGTTCAGGATAGTGACACATCCTTATTGGTCTCCAACAAAGCTGATAAAAGAGCTAAGGAAGACTATCTTGAAGACAGTGAGACAACTCCAAAGTCCTGTTTTGGTTTAGTGTTTGAGTTACTGGCCACTACCGCTTGCACAAGCTATTCAAACTCACTGTCTGAATCAATTCGGTTTCTTGAGTCTCAACTGCAAGCTGAAAGACATCGATCAGCTGTGCTGCGACAAGAAGCCGAAGGACTGCGGAAGTCCCTGAAGCATTCATATGCATACTTTCTGGTGCAATAGCAAGCTTTGGAGGATTTTAGCGCCAAAAAGGACAAAGCTAATAAGCTTGCTAAGCTTATTGTCAGCATGGTGGATACCCAGGATAAAGTTTCTTGAGCTCTTCTGAAGTTGTTTCAGTTATGCTCTTGTTTTGCTGCCGCGTTTATTTGCACTAGTGGCCAATTTTGACGGCTGGTGTATGTAATATGCTGCTTTGTTCCCTATATTTGCACTGGTGGCGAACTTTGATGCCCAGTGGATGTAATATGTGTAATAGCGGTAATAGGCTAGTGTTAATTGCTTGCTTATTTATTTCCTCATTGTCTTGTTTAGTTGTTTGCTTGTAGTCACTGCAGTTCTTTTTCTGTGTTTTTCTAGTGGCCACAATAGCCTATTTTGGTAACTAGGCCAAAATAATCATGGCAACACACAAACTGTTGTAACCATGGGCCTCCTGCGAGCCGTATGATCCATGGGCCTTCTACGGTCGTAGGATCCATTGGCCTTTGTACGGGTCGTAGGATCCATGGGCCATCTACGGGCCGTAGGGTCCATGGGCCTTCTACGGGCCGTAGGGTCCATGGGCCTTCTATGGCCATAGGATCCATGGGCCTTCTACGGGGCGTATCATCATTTCGCCAATCATGGGATGTACTATTCGTGGACCATAACGGGCCATATTTGATAACTGTATGAAAACAGCCCAACGGGTTTTTTTACCTGAAAACGGCCCAACATATTAACGGTCCACGAATGGGCCGACTATAACGACGGCTGAACCCACAAGCAGAAAATAACAGTAACGGGTTGTAAGTAACCGAATGCTGCAAATGAGCCCAAGAATAAATGGGCCCTGAGAAGGCCGAAAGATAACTTGGGCTGGAAACGGCCCAGTGGAATAATGGGCCGTTAATGGGTATAAAGTGATACACTATTCATTACGGGCCAGTTCCACCATGGGCCGTTAATGGGCCAAGAGTTACAAAGGGCCTCATATGCGCCGAAAGAAGTCATGGGCCACACATGGGCTGGAAGTTAAAATGGGCTGGAATCATATTGGACGGCCCAGATGACGCTACTGGGCCTAATTCGGATAGGGCGTAACGGCCCCTGGGTTAGCGGGTTGTAAATGGGCTATATGCGGACAAGCCGTTAACAGGATTTCCGTGGGCCAGCCCGCCACCTTTTGACCAAGTCAAACGGGCTGGCCTTTTCACAGGAATGGGCCTCTGTTGGGCCATGCCACGTGTTGACGTATCATAGGCGCCTTGAGTCCAATGAGTGGATGACATCTGTCCCAACGGTGAGTCGACACATGTTTCCTCCAGCCAATGATGATTTTACACGTGGAAAATCCCCATTGGTCGGGGCTGTTAACGGGTTATCGGATCCAAAACCCGACCCGAGAGCTTAACGACGTTCCGTTACGGTGGATGCCACGTGTCGGTCACCCTTGACAAAAGCACTTCTGTGACGCGCAATTTATCGTCATGGAAGTGGACACTTCCATGATGATAATTTTGGTAATGTCATGGAACACTTCTACGACAGCACAGGTATGACTATCTTGCTTCTGTCATAAAATCGTCATGGATGTACATGCATGACAAAAAACGCGACCTACTGTGACAAACACATATCATCACGGAAGTGTATTTTTTTGTAGTGCATAGGCATGTCTCCTCCAATGGACGGGCGACATCTGGCCCACTGACGAGCTGACAGGTGTTCCCTTCGGCCAATCAGAATTTTACACGTGGAAATTTCCCATTGGTTCGGGCTGTTAATGGGTTATCGGATCCAAAATCCGACCCGATAGCTTAACAGCGTTCCGTTATGGTGGATGCCACGTGTCAGTCACCCTTGACGAAAGCACTTCTGTGACGCGCGATTTATCATCATGGAAGTGGACACTTCCATGATGATAATTTTGGTAATGTCATGGAACACTTCTACGACAGCACAGGTATGACTATCTTGATTCTGTCATAAAATCGTCATGGATGTACATGCATGACAAAAAACGCGACCTATTGTGACAAACACGTATCATCACGGAAGTGTATTTTTTTGTAGTGCCTTAAATATGGTTATCTTGATGAAAAGAAGATATATCATGTTATTATTAGTGCTAACCATTCAGAGCTGCAAGAGGAAAGATTATTGAAAACTCTGAAGAAGCACCGTGCTGCTATTGGATATACTCTTGATGATCTTAAGGGCATTAGTCCCACTTTATGTCAACACAAGATAAATTTGGAGAAAGACGCAAAACCAGTTATTGATCACCAACGACGATTAAATCCTAAGATGAAAGAAGTGGTAAGAAAGGAAATACTAAAGCTCCTAGAGGCAGGTATAATTTATCCTATTGCTAATAGTCAGTGGGTAAGCCCTGTCCATTGTGTCCCTAAGAAGGGAGGTATTACTGTTGTTCCTAATGATAAAGATGAATTGATCCCGCAAAGAATTATTATAGGTTATAGGATGGTCATTGATTTCCATAAGTTAAATAAAGCTACTAAAAATGATCATTACCCTCTACCTCTTATTGATCAAATGCTAGAAAGATTATCTAAACATACACATTTTTGCTTTCTAGATGGTTACTCTGGTTTCTCTCAAATACCTATGTCAGCAGAGGATCAAGAAAAGGCCACTTTTACTTGCCCTTTCGGTATTTTTGCTTATAGCATATGCATTTTGGTTTATGTAATGCACCTGCTACCTTTCAAAGATGCATGATGGCTATATTCTCTGACTTTTGTGAAATGATTTGTGAGGTTTTCATGGATGATTTCTCCGTTTATGGATCTTCGTTTGATGATTGCTTGAGCAACCTTGATCGAGTTTTGATACTAGTCTCGTCTTGAATTAGGAGAAGTGCCACTTTATGGTTAATGAAGGTATTGTCTTGGGGCATAAAATTTCTGAAAGAGGTATTGAAGTTGATAAAGCTAAGGTTGATGCTATTGAAAAGATGTTGTGTCCCAAGGACATTAAAGGTATAAGAAGTTTCCTTGGTCATGCTGGTTTTTATAGGAGGTTCATTAAGGACTTCTCTAAAATTTCTAGGCCTATGACTAATCTCTTACAAAAAGATATTCCTTTTGTCTTTGATGATGATTGTGTACAAGCATTTGAAATACTTAAGAAAGCTTTGATTTCTGCACCTATTGTTTAGCCACCTGATTGGAATCTACCTTTTGAAATTATGTGTGATGCTAGTGATTATGTTGTAGGTGTTGTTCTAGGACAAAGAGTTGATAGGAAACTAAATGTTATTCAATATGCTAGTAAAACTTTAGACAGTGCCCAGAGATATTATGCTACTACTGAAAAAGAATTTTTAGCAGTTGTATTTGCTTGTGATAAGTTCAGACCTTATATTGTTGATTGTAAAGTAACTATTCACACTGATCATGCTGCTATTAAATATCTTATGGAAAAGAAAGATGCTAAACCTAGACTTATTAGATGGGTTCTCTTGCTACAAGAATTTGATTTGCATATTATTGATAGAAAGGGAGCTGAGAACCTCGTTGCAGACAACTTGTCTAGGTTAGAGAATGTTCTTGATGACCCACTACCTATTGATGATAGATTCCCTAATGAACAATTAGCTATCATAAATGCTTCTCGTACTGATCCATGGTATGATGATTATGCTAATTACATTGTTGCTAAATTTATACCACCTAGTTTCACATACCAGCAAAAGAAAATGTTTTTCTATGATTTAAGACATTACTTCTGGGATGACCCACACCTTTAAAAAGAAGGAGTAGATGGTGTTATTAGACGTTGTGTACCTGAGCATGAACAGGAACAGATCCTACGCAAGTGTCACTCCGAGGCATATGGACACCACGCTGGAGATAGAACTGCACATAAGGTATTGCAATCCGGTTTTTATTAGCCTACTCTCTTCAAGGATGCCCGTAAGTTCGTCTTGTCTTGTGATGAATGTCAAAGAATTGGTAATATTAGTAGACGTCAAGAAATGCCTATGAATTATTATCTCGTTATTAAACCAGTTGATGTTTGGGGCTTTGATTATATGGGACCGTTCCCTTCCTCTAATGGGTATACACATGTTTTAGTTGATGTTGATTACGTTACTAAGTGGGTAGGAGCTATTCCAACTAGTAGTGTCGATCATAACACCTCTATTAAGATACTTAAAGAAGTTATTTTCCTGAGGTTTGGAGTCCCTAGATACATAATGACTGATGGTGGTTCACATTTTATTCATGGTGCCTTTCGTAAAATGCTTGCTAAGTATGATGTTAATCATAGAATTGCATCTCCATATCACCCACAGTCTAGTGGTCAAGTAGAGCTGAGTAATAGAGAGCTCAAACTAATTTTGCAAAAGACTGTCAATAGATCTAGAAAGAATTGGTCCAAGAAACTTGATGATGCATTATGGGCTTATAGAACTGCATATAAGAATCCTATAGGTATGTCTCCATATAAAATGGTTTATGGAAAAGCATGTCATTTACCTCTTGAACTAGAACATAAGGCATATTGGGCCATTAAAGAGCTCAATTATGATTTCAAACTTGCCGGTGAGAAGAGGCTATTTGACATTAGCTCACTTGATGAGTGGAGAACCCAGGCCTATGAGAATGCCAAACTGTTTAAAGAAAAAGTTAAAAGGTGGCATGACAAAAGGATACAAAAGCGTGAGTTTAATGTAGGTGATTATGTTTTGCTTTTCAACTCTCATTTAAGATTTTTTTGCAGGAAAACTTCTCTCTAAATGGGAAGGGCCTTACGTTATCGAGGAGGTCTATCATTCCGGTGCCATAAAAATCAACAACTTCGAAGGCACGAATCCAAAGGTGGTGAACGGTCAAAGAATCAAACATTATATCTCAGGTAATCCTATAAATGTTGAAACTAATGTCATTGAAACCGTATCCCCAGAGGAATACATAAGGGACACTTTCCAGAACATTTCAGACTCTGAAAAGGAATAGGTATGTGGTACGGTAAGTAAACCGACTCCAAAACAGTTCTAATAGCAATTTTTATCCATTTTGGAATATTTAAGAAAATAGGAAAATAAGAAGTAGTCCGGGAAGGACACGAGGCGTCCACGAGGATGGAGGGCGCGCCCAACCCCCCTAGGCACGCCCCCTGCCTCGTGGGCACCTCGTGTGCTCTCTGAACTCTGTTTTCTTGCACGATACTTCTTTTGATCGGTAAAAATTCATTATATAATCTCCCGAAGGTTTTGACCACCGTATCATGCAAATATCTTCTGTCTTTGTTTCGAGTTGTTTCCCCCGCAGATTAGAGCAATATGTCTTCCCGGGATTCGGAGGGAGAAAGCTATATGGCTGATTTCCTTGCAGACCCTAGGGTCTACGAGGACTTGGAGCATTATGGTTGGACCACTGAGGAAGAAGAAGACTACGAGCCTAAGGAAAAGGAGGAGGCGAGCTCAGATGAGGATGAAGTCCCATTACCTCAACCTAGGGACATGCATGTCGAGTTTAAAAAGTCAAGTCTCCCTAATAGAGCAAAGAAACCTAAGATCGAGTTTATCCCTTTTCGTCTCTTGCAGGAGAACAAACAGGAACTATGCAAAAGGATATTAAGCCTTGAGCAGGAGATCGATGATCTAAGGGAGCAAAATTCCATTCTCAAGCGCAAATTAAGGAAGAAGCCTACATCATCAACAACTCCATTAGCACCACCTCCAAAGAAGGAGACATAAACACATGGGTATGGGCACTCCCCTTGGCAACTGCCAAGCTTGGGGGTGGTGCCCCGGTATCGTATCACCATCACACTCCTATCTTTACCGCTTTACTTAGTTCGATCCTTTTAGTAATATCTTGATCTAGTAGAATAAAGTTTTGGTATGATTTTGTTTTGAGTTTTGCCTTATGATCCCTCTATGTAATCGAGTCCGTGAGCTATATATAATAAAGATTGGTGTTGAGTCAAGGGCTTTGCTATCTTGCTATGATCTTAAGGGAATAAAAAGGGTAAAAAGAAATAAAAGAAATCATATTGATCTTATGGAGAGTACTGACTTCACATACAAAGAGTATGATGATTAAAAGTTGTTGAGAGTTGGCAAACATAGTTTTGGTCATCGTTGCAATTAATAGGAAGTAATAAAGAAAGAGAGGTTCTCACATATAAATATTCTGTCTTGGACATCTTTTATGATTGTGAGCACTCATTAAACTATGACATGCTAAAGAGTTGATGTTGGACAAGGAAGACAACGTAATGGGTTATGTTTTCTCATATCTGAATTAAAGTATATTGTCATGGATCATCCAACATGTTGAGCTTGCCTCTCCCCCTCATGCTAGACAAATTCCTTGCACCAAGTAGAAATACTACTTGTGCTTCCAAATATCCTTAAACCCAGTTTTGCCATGAGAGTCCACCATATCTACCTATGGATTGAGTAAGATTCTTCAAGTAAGTTGTCATGTTGCATGCAATAAAAATTTCTCTTTAAATATGTATGACTTATTAGTGTGGAGAAAATAAGCTTTATATGATCTTGTGATATGGAAGTAATAAAAGCGACGGACTGCATAATAAAGGTATGTATCACAAGTGGCAATATAAAGTAACGTTCTTTTGCATTAAGATTTCGTGCATCCAACCAAAAAGCACATGACGACCTCTGCTTCCCTCTGCGAAGGGCCTATCTTTTACTTCTTGTCTTACATTAAGAGTCATGGTGATCTTCACATTTCCTTTTTTTTACATCCTTTGGCAAGCACCTCGTGTTGGAAAGATGCTAATATATGTATCCAATTGGATGTAAGTTAGTATCAACTATTATTGTTGACATTACCCTTGAGGTAAAAGGTTGGGAGGCAACACTATAAGCCCCTATCTTTCTCTGTTTCCAATTAAAACTCCATACCCATAAGTATTCCGTGAGTGTTAGCAATTGTGAAAGACTAAATGATAGTTGAGTATGTGGACTTGCTGAAAAGCTCTTATATTGACTCTTTCAGATGTTATGATAAATTGCAATTGCTTCAATGACTGAGATCATAGTTTGTTGGTTCTCAATGAAGTTTCTGATTCATACTTGACATTGTGGATAGATTATTACTTGAGCATAAAAAATTATATGACAAAATATATTTATGTTGCTGTTATAAGAATGATCATGATGCCCTCATGTCCGTATTTTATTTTATCGACACCTCTACCTATAAACATGTGGACATATTTTTCGATATCGGCTTCCGCTTGAGGACAAGCTAGGTCTAAGCTTGGGGGAGCTGATACGTCCATTTTGCATCATGCTTTTATATCGATATTTATTGCATTATGGGCTGTTATTACACATTATGTCACAATACTTATGCCTATTCTCTCTTATTTTACAAGGTTTACAAGAAGAGGGAGAATTCCGGCAGCTGGGATTCTGGGCTGGAAAAGGAGCAAATATTATAGACCTATTCTGCATAGCTCCAAAAGTCCTGAAACTCCACAAAATTCATTTGTGGATTTAATAAAAAATACTGAGCGGACGAAATACCAGAGGGGGCCCACACCCTGGCTACGAGGGTGGGGGCGCGCCCCCTGCCTCATGGGCCCCCTGGAAGCCTTCTAGTGACCATCTTCTGCTATATGAAGTCTTTTACCCTGGAAAAAAAAATCAAAAGCAAGCTTTCGGGACGAAACTCCACCGCCACGAGGCGGAACCTTGGCGGAACCAATCTAGGGCTCTGGCGGAGCTGTTATGCCGGGGAAACTTCCCTTCGGGAGGGGGGAATCATCACCATCGTCATTACCATCGATCCTGTCATTGGTAGGGGGTCAATCTCCATCAACATCTTCACCAGCACCATCTCCTCTCAAATCCTAGTTCATCTCTTGTATCCAATCTTTGTCCCAAAACCTCATATTGGTACCTGTGGGTTGCTAGTAGTGTTCATTACTCCTTGTAGTTGATGCTAGTTGGTTTATTTGGTGGAAGATCATTTGTTCAGATCCTTAATGCATATTAATACCCCTATGATCATGAACATGAATATGCTTTGTGAGTAGTTACGTTTGTTCCCGAGGACATGGGTGAAGTCTTGCTATAAGTAGTCATGTGTATTTGGTATTCGTTCGATATTTTGATGAGATGCATGTTGTCTCTCCTCTAGTGGTGTTATGTGAACGTCGACTACATGACACTTCACCATTATTTGGGCCTAGAGGAAGGCATTGGGAAGTAATAAGTAGATGATGGGTTGCTAGAGTGACAGAAGCTTAAACCCTAGTTTATGTGTTGCTCCGTAAGGGGCTGATTTGGATCCACATGTTTCATGCTATGGTTAGTTTTACCTTAATACTTCTTTTGTAGTTGCGGATGCCTGCAATAGGGGTTAATGATAAGTGGGATGCTTGTCCAAGAAAGGGCAGTACCCAAGCACCGGTCCACCCAAATATCAAATTATCAAAGTAATGAACGTGAATCATATGAGCGTGATGAAAACTAGCTTGATGATAATTCCCATGTGTCCTCGGGAACACTTTTCTCTATATAAGAACTTGTCCAGGCTTGTCCTTTGCTACAAAAAGGACTGGGCCATCTTGCTGCACTTTATTTACTCTTATTACTTGTTACCCATTACGAATTACCTTATCACAAAACTATTTGTTACCGATAATTTCAGTACTTGCAGAAAATACCTTACTGAAAACCGCTTGTCATTTCCTTTTGCTCCTTGTTGGATTCGACACTCTTAATTATCGAAAGGACTACGATAGATCCCCTACACTTGTGGGTCATCACCATCCCACCATCTCCTAAATTGTTAACACCGACATTTGAGGCCTCGCCGTCATCCTCCACACGCTTTGGTGCACTCGTCGCGGCGCCGCCCTCTCAGGTTGTCAACATGGTCAACAAATAAGAGGAATCGGGAGAGGACTGTACATGGAAAGGATGACAGTAGGGGCCCACCATGTCCATGGTCGTATGCAAGGAAGTTCCTCATTTTTTTGTTATATGTACTCCATTGTCAGCGTATAGAAAAAGAAAATGCTTCCTCCTAGTGGTTTCCTGACATCTGGGACCCACGACATTGTCAGGGTATATAGTCAATAACAAGAGAACAACACAAGATCAGCTGACACCTGGGATGTAGCTGCTCGAGCAGTATTTTTTTTGTTATTGTTGAGATGGAACAGGGTTTCAACTGGGTTGTGGACCGTCTAGCCCAGGCTTATATTTTACATTCATCACATGACCAGCCCAGCTATTTTTTCTTTGTGAAAATGAGCCCAGTTTAATTTTTCTGAAGAATACCCAATCCAAGCCTACTTATTTTTCTATGTCCTGATGGGCTGTAACTCTTTGAAGACAGCTGAAAATCTTGAAAGTAATATGAAATGGGCTGTAAATTTAAAAAACAGACGACAAATTGGCAATTACTTTATAATTGCTGAATTTTTTTCACATTTTCAGATTCCAGTTTCACTGGGCTTTGACCTAATTTAAATATATCATCAAAGTACTTAAAATCTGGCTCGAAATTTTGGTATTAAAAATAGTTTGGACCCCATCAAAATATGTGAAATTTTGTTTAAATTTTTAACCCTCGCCCTGGCCAACAAAAAAATAGATTGCAATAAATTGCATAAGAAGTTGCAATGAGCTGTAAATTATTTAAAAATAGGTAATGGTCTAACTTGTGGGCCTATTAAGTTGACGTGTCTGCAAGATTTTTTTTGCTTATTATGTATATCAACAAACGATTCTAGCGGACATAACTGTTGGATGTCAATCCAATGGCCGTCGTGCTTCTTCAATCTCTGATCTTCTTGCTCCAGCCGCCAAATCTAGCACCGGCGGGACGGCCTGCTCCCGCCTCCCGTGGCCGGCTGTGCTGCCGTGCAGGCCTCACCCCCTACTACTCTCATCGCTGGACATGCCATCCCTCTACTCACCCACATCCCTCCATTGTTGTGGCTTTGACGCCTCTGGGTCATTCCCTTCCTGGGTCTCGCCATCGTCCATCGTGCTGGTGTTCTCGGTATGGCATTGTCAACATTGTTAACAAACGATAACATCAGAAGAGGGATATACATGGAGAGGCTCACAGTTGGGACCCACATGGTCCATGGCCGCACGCAAGCAAGTACCACCTTATTATGCCCAAAAGAATGAATCCTCCCAATGACAGCTGGGACCCACCAGCTATATCTTGGCACGGAAGGAAGTGCCTCCTTATTAAGAGAAAAATAACGAGTACTCACCATGATAGGTCGGGCACACCAGATTTGGAGGCTGACTTGTGGCCCTACGAAGTTGACGCGTATGGAGGGCATTGTCAACTTAGTCAACAAATGATTCTATCACAAGTGACCATTGGATTGTTAACATCCAACGGTAATCCTGCTTCTTCATCCTCTGATTTTCTTGCTCCAGCTGTCCAAACCACCGCATGCTCCTGCCTCCCGTGGCGGGCTGTGCTGCCGCGGAGACCTCACTGCCCACTACTACTCCCACCGCTGTCTAGGCCATCCCTCTACTCACCCACACCCCCTGTTATTCTGCGGCGACGGCAGCCTCACACCGCACCCGAACCAGTCAACCCTCGTACTCCTCTCTGCATGGGCATCCACTGTCGCGTCTTCCCCTTCCTAGTCCTCGCCGTCGTCCACCGCCTTGGTGCTCTCGGCGCAGCGTGGTCCATGTGGTCAAGCAACGACTTCCATCGGAAGAGTACTGTACATGGAGAGGCTAACAGCTGGATCCACGGCCGCAGCAAGGAAGTGCAACCTTATTACGCGTAAAATAATTGTTCCTCCACTTGACAGTAGGGACCCACCGGATAGACCATCGTATTTCAGGAAAAAAATGTTTCCCCCCTGACTGCTGGGACCCACCAGCTACATCTTCGCATGCAAGGAACTGCGTCCATATTACGGACAAAAAAGTGATTCTCCCCCTAACAGCTGGGACCCACCAGCAATAACTTCGCACGCAACGAAGTGCCTACTTATCCTCCCTGACAGTCGGGACCCACCTGGTCGAAGCGTTGTCATTCTGGTAGCGAACATGTACGTACATACTAGTCGATCTGTCTGTCTGTAGGTTGCAGCGATGAACCATGGCCGAGTAAGGAAGGGCACGTGTCGTAGTAGAGGCACGGATGTAGCATGTCATGCAGTCCCGTCAATATCATGTACACGTACGTACAACCAGGGTGCAAGAAAGTAAATACGGCCACATATGTCAATACGGGCGGGGTCTTGAACGCTTACTCGCGCATACGTACGGCCAGGGCTCGTGTACATGAAGAGGCAACAGAGAGCAGCGAAGGCGTCCTGTTCATCGGCAGCCAACCAGCTGGGTCAAAACGGAGAAACTGCGACGTGTTGTTCATCCGGAGGCAACGGAATGTGTCCTGTTCATCGGGAGCCAACCGGCTTGCACGGAACAGTCGAAACGTGGCCTGACGTACCGCAGAACGGAGGAAACGGCCTTCTGTCGACTGCCTACGGTCGAGACAAGATCCTGTTCACCGGGAGGGGTCTGGCGTACCAGAAAACAGAGGAAACGGACTTCTCTTCCACCTCCTATAGTCGAAACGGGGTCCTGTTCATCGGGAGGCATGTGGCATACCGCCAAACGGAGGAAATGGACTTCTCTTCGACCTCCTACGGTCGAAACGGGGGTCCTGTTCATCGGGAGGGGTGTAGCGTACCGCAAACGAGACTCCACGGACTACTGTTCATCCACCGTCTACTGCCTCGCTCCAGCCTCCATGGGCTACAGTGTTGGAAATATGCCCTAGAGGCAATAATAAAATGGTTATTATTATATTTCCTTGTTCATGATAATTGTCTATTGTTCATGCTATAATTGTATTGACCGGAAATTGTAATACATGTGTGAATACATAGACCACAACATGTCCCTAGTGAGCCTCTAGTTGACTAGCCTGTTGATCAATAGATGGTCATGGTTTCCTGACTATGGACATTGGATGTCATTGATAACGGTATCACATCATTACGAGAATGATGTGATGGACAAGACCCAATCCTAAGCATAGCACAAAATCGTGTAGTTCGTTTGCTGAAGCTTTTCTAATGTCAAGTATCATTTCCTTAGACCATGAGATTGTGCAACTCCCAGATACCGTAGGAATGCTTTGGGTGTATCAAACGCCACAACGTAACTGGGTGGCTATAAAGGTGCACTACAGGTATTTCCGAAAGTGTCTGTTGGGTTGGCACGAATCGAGACTGGAATTTGTCACTCCGTATGACAGAGAGGTATCTCTGGGGCCACTCGGTAATGCATCATCATAATGAGCTCAATGTGACTAAGTAGTTAATCACGGGATCATACATTATGGAACAAGTAAAGTGACTTGCTGGTAACGAGATTGAACAAGGTATTGGGATACTGATGATCGAATCTCTGGCAAGTAACGTACCGATTGACAAAGGGAATTGTATACGGGATTGCTTGAATCCTTGACATCGTGGTTCATTCGATGAGATCATCGTGGAGCATGTGGGAGCCAACATGGGTATCCAGATCCCGTTGTTGGTTATTGGCCGGAGAGATGTCTCGGTCATGTCTGCATGATTCCCGAACTCGTAGGGTCTACACACTTAAGGTTCGGTGACGCTAGAGTTGTTATGGGAAATAGTATGTGGTTACCGAATGTTATTCGGAGTCCTGGATAAGATCTTGGACATCACGAGGAGTTCCGGAATGGTCCAGAGGTGAAGGTTTATATATGGGAAGTCATCATACGGTCACCGGGAGTATTTGGGGGTTTGCCGGTATTGTACCGAGACCACCGAAGGGGTTCCGGGGGTCCACCGGGAGGGTCCACCTGCCCCGGAGGGCCCTATGGGCTGTATGTGGAAGGTAACCAGCCCCTAAGTGGGTTGGGCGCCATCCCCCCCTAGGGCCCATGCACCTAGGGTTGGGGGAAATCCTAAAGGGGCGCCCTGATACGTCTCCAATGTATCTATAATTTTTTATTGTTCCATGCTGTTATATTACCCCTTTTGGATGTTTATGGGCTTTTCTTTACACATTTATAACATTTTTGGGACTAACCTACTAATCGGAGGCCCAGCCCGTAATGCTGTTTTTTTGCCTATTTCAGTATTTCGAAGAAAAGGAATATCAAACGGAGTCCAAACGGAATGAAACCTTCAGGAGCGTGATTTTTGGAACGAACATGATCCGGAGAACTTGGAGTGCAAATCAAGAAGCGAACAAGGTGGACAGGAGATAGCAGGGCGCGCCCTCCCCTATGGGGCGCGCCCCCAGTCTCCTGGGCCCCTCGAGCAGCCACCGACGTACTTCTTCCTCCTATATATACCTACGTACCCCGAAAACATTCGGGGAGCCAACGAAAAACAATTTCCACCGTCGTAACCTTCTGTATCCGCGAGATCCCATCTTGGAGCCTTCGCCGGCGTTCTGCCGGAGGGGGAATCAACCATGGAGGGCTTCTACATCAACACCATAGCCCCTCCGATGAGTTGTGAGTAGTTTAGCACAGACCTTCGGGTCCATAGTTATTAGCTAGATGGCTTCTTCTCTCTTTTTGGATCTCAATACAATGTTCTCCCCCTCTCTTGTGGAGATCTATTCGATGTAAACTCTTTTTGTGGTGTGTTTGTCGAGATCCGATGAATTGTGGGTTTATGATCAAGTTTATCTATGAGAAATATTTGAATCTTCTCTGAATTCTTTTATGTATGATTGAGTTATCTTTGCAAGTCTCTTCGAATTATCAGTTTGGTTTGGCCTACTAGATTGATCTTTCTTGCCATGGGAGAAGTGCTTGGCTTTGGGTTCAATCTTGCAGTGTCCTTACCCAGTGACAGAAAGGGTTGCAAGGCACGTATTGTATTGTTGCCATCGAGGATAAAAAGATGGGGTTTATATCATATTGCATGATTTTATCCCTCTACATCATGTCATCTTTCTTAATGTGTTACTCTGTTCCTATGAACTTAATGCTCTAGATGCATGCTAGATAGCGGTCGATAAGTGGAGTAATAGTAGTTGATGCAGCCAGGAATCAGTCTACTTGTCGCGGACGTGATGCCTATATACATGATCATGCCTAGATAATCTCATAATTATTCGCTTTTCTATCAATTGCTCGACAGTAATTTGTTCACCCACCGTAATACTTATGCTAACTTGAGAGAAGTCACTAGTGAAACCTATGGCCCCCGGGTCTATCTTTTATCATATAAGCTTTCAATTTACTTTTATTTGCATCTTTACTTTTTGCATCTATATTATAAAATACCAAAAGTATATTTATCTTATCATACTATCTCTATCAGATCTCACTTTCACAAGTGGTCGTGAAGGGATTGACAACTCCTTTATTGCGTTGGTTCCGAGTTCTTTGTTTGTTTGTGTAGGTGCATGGGACTTTTTAGGAGCCTCCTACTAGATTGATACCTTGGTTCTCAAAAACTGAGGGAAATACTTACGCTATTATTGATGCATCACCCTTTCCTGTTCAAGGAAAACCAACGCAAGCTCAACACGTAGCAAGAAGGATTTCTGGCGCCGTTGCCGGGGAGGTCTTCGCTCAAGTCAAGACATACCAAGTACCCATCACAAACTCATCTCCCTCGCATTTACATTATTTGCCATTTGCCTCTCGTTTTTCCCCCACTTCACCCTTGCCGTTTTATTCGCCCTCTCTTTCCCTATCTTCTCCTCTCTTTTTCGCTTGCCTTTTTCTGTTTGCTTGTGTGTTGGATTACTTGTTTCCATGGCGCAAGATAATACCAAATTGTGTGATTTCTCCAATACCAATAATAATGATTTCCTTAGTACTCTGATTGCTCCTCTTAATGACGTTGAGTCTTGCGAAATCAATACTGCTTTGCTGAATCTTGTTATGAAAGATCAATTCACCGGCCTTCCTACTGAAGATGCCGCTACTCATCTAAAAAACTTTGTTGATTTGTGTGATATGCAAAAGAAGAAAGATACGGATAATGATATTGTTAAATTGAAGTTATTTCCATTTTCACTTAGAGATCGTGCTAAAGTTTGGTTTTCGTATTTGCCTAAAAATAGTATTGATTCTTGGAACAAGTGCAAAGATGCTTTTATCTCTAAGTATTTTCCTCCCGCTAAGATTATCACTCTTAGGAACGATATTATGAATTTTAAACAACTTGATCATGAGCATGTTGCCCAATCTTGGGAAAGAATGAAATTGATGATTCGCAATTGCCCTACTCATGGTTTGAATTTATGGATGATCATACAAAATTTTTATGCTGGTTTGAACTTTGCTTCTAGAAATCTTTTAGATTCAGCCGCGGGAGGCATGTTTATGGAAATCACGTTAGGATATGCTACAAAACTTCTTGATAATATTATGGCTAATTATTCTCAATGGCACACCGAAAGATCTTCTAGTAAAAAGTGCATGGTATAGAAGAAATCAATGTTTTGAGTGGAAAGATGGATGAACTTATGAAGTTGTTTGCTACTAAAAATACTCCTCTTGATGCCAATGATATGCCTTTGTATACTTTGATTGAGAATAATAATGAATCTATGGATGTGAATTTTGTTGGTAGGAATTGTTTCGGAAACAACGCTTATAGAGGAAACTTTAATTCTAGACCGTTCCCTAGTAATTCCTCTAATAATTATGGAAATTCCTACAATAATTCTTATGGTAATTTTAATAAAATGCCCTCTGATTTTGAGAATAGTGTGAAAGAATTTATGATTTCTCAAAAGAATTTTAATGCTTTCCTTGAAGAAAAATTGCTCAAAGTTAATGATTTGGCTAGGAACGTTGATAGACTTTCGCTTGATGTTGATTCTCTCAAACTTATTTCTACTCCTCCTAAGCATGATATCAATGAGTCTCTCAAAGCAATGAGAATTTCCATTGATGAGTGCAAGGAAAGAACCGCTAGATTGCGTGCTAAGAAAGATTGCTTTGTAAAGGCGTGTTCTTCTAGTTTCAATGAAAATAATGATGAAGATCTTAAAGTTATTGATGTGTCTCCTATTAGATCTTTGTTTTGCAATTTGAATCTTGATAATAATGGGACTGGAGATGAGTCAACTTTAGTTAGAAGGCGTCCCAAGAATTCGGAGTTTTTAGATCTTGATGCTAAATTTGGTAAAAGTGGCATTGGAGAGGTCATGACTTTAAATAGTATTGAACCCACTATCTCGGATTTCAAGGAATTTGATTATGATAATTGTTCTTTAGAAGGTTGTCTTTCCTTGTTGCAATCCATTGTTAATTCTCCTCATGCTTATAGTCAAAATAAAGCTTTTACGAAACATATCTTTGATGCCTTGATGCAATCTTATGATGAAAAACTTAATTTGGAAGTTTCTATACCTAGAAAACATAATGATGAGTGGGAACCTACTATAAAGATTAGAATTAAATATCATCAGTGTTATGCTTTGTGTGATTTGGGTCCTAGTGTTTCCACAATTCCGAAAACTTTATGTGATATTCTAGGTTTCCATGATCTTGATGATTGCTCTTTAAATTTGCACCTTGTGGATTCCACCATTAAAAAGCCAATGAGAAGGATCATTGATGTTCTCATTGTTGCAAATGGAAATTTGGTGCCCGTAGATTTTATCGTTCTTGATATAGATTGCAATCTTTCTTTTCCCTATTATTCTTGGTAGACCTTTCCTTAGAACGATTGGTGCGATTATTGATATGAATTAAGGGAATATTAGATTCCTTTCCGTTAAAGAAAGTCATGGAGCACTTTCCAAGAAAGAAAGTCAAATTACCTTATGAATCTATCATGCGAGCTACTTATGAATTGAGTGCCAAAGATGGCACTACTTAGATCTATCTTCGCTTTTATGCCTAGCTAGGGGCGTTAAACGATAGCGCTAGTTGGGAGGCAACCCAATTTTATTTGTGTTTTTTTCTTTTTGTTCCTGTTTAGTAATAAATTTTGCATCTACTTTCTGTTTAGATGTGTTTTTATCTTTTAATTAGTGTTTGTGCCAAGTAGAACCTATAGGATAACCTATGATCATAGTTGATTTGATTCTGCTGAAAAACAGAAACTTTGCACGCACGAAATTAGTTTTGTTAAATCACAGAGACGTGATTTTGCGTTGATATTTTTGCTGATGACCAATAGACAAATTTTCCAGGACTTCCTATTTTGGTAGGATTTGTAGAGTTCCAGAAGTTTGCGTTAATTACAGATTCCTATAGACTGTTCTGTTTTTGATAGATTTCTTTTTTTGTGTGTTGTTTGCTTATTTTGATGCATCTATGGCTAGTAATATAGTTTATAAACCAGAGAGAAGTTGGAATACGGTAGGTTTAACACCAAAATAAATGAAGAATGAGTTCATTACAGTACCTTATGTGGTGGTTTTGTTTTCTTTGACTAACGGAGCTTATAAGATTTCCTGTTGAGTTTTATGTTGTGAAGTTTTCAAGTTTTGGGTAAAGCTTTGATGGACTATGGAATAAGGAGTGGCAAGAGCCTAAGCTTGGGGATACCCAAGGCACCCCAAGATATTCAAGAATAGCCAAAAGCCTAAGCTTGGGGATGCCCCCGGAAGGCATCCCCTCTTTCGTCTTCGTTCATTGGTAACTTTACTTGGAGCTATATTTTTATTCGCCACATGATATGTGTTTTGCTTGGAGCGTCGTGTATTATATTAGTTTTTGCTTTTTAGTTTACCACAATCATCCTTGATGTACACACCTTTTGGGAGAATCCCACTTGATTAGAATTTGCTAGATTACTCTATGTGCTTCACTTATATCTTTTGAGTTTGATAGTTTTTCCTCTAGTGCTTCACTTATATCTTTTAGAGCACGGTGATGGCTTAATTTTGAAGAAATTTCTAGTCTCTAATGCTTCACTTATATTATTTTGAGAGTCTTTTAGAACAGCATGGTATTTTCTATGGTTATAAAATTGGTCCTAGAATGGTAGGCATCCAAGTTGGGTATAATAAAAACTATCATAGGAAATGAATTGGATGCTATGATCAATTTGATGCTTGATAATTGTTTTGAGATATAGAGGTAGTAATGTTAGAGTCATGCTAGTGGGTAATTATGAAATTGAGAAATACTTGTGTTGAAGTTGGCAAGTCCCGTAGCATGCACGTATGGTAAAAGTTGTGTGACAAATTTGTTGCAAGAGCTGCTCTTTTAATTGCCTTCCTTATGAGTGGAGGTCGGGATCGCGCGATGGTTAACTCCTAACAACCCTTCCCCTAGGAGCATGCATAGTAGTACTTTGCTTCGAGGTCAAGTAGACTTTAGCAATAAGTATATGAGTTCTTTATGACTAATGTGAGTCCATGGATATATGCACACTCATCCTTCCACTTTGCTAGCCTCTATTATACCACACAACTTTCGCCGGTATCATGCACCCATTATTTACCTTCCTCAAAACAGCCACCATACCTACCTATTATGCCATAGCCATTCCGAGATATATTGCCATGCAACTTTCCACCGTTCTGTTTGTTATGACACACTTCATCATTGTCATATTGCTCTTTGCATAATCATGTAGTTGACATCGTATTTGTGGCAAGGCCACGTTCATAATTTTCATACATGCCGCTCTTGATTCATTGCATATCCCGGTACACCGCCGGAGGCATTCATATAGAGTCATATCTTGTTCTAGTTTTGAGTTGTAATTCTTGAGTTGTAAATCAATAAAAGTGTGATGATCTTCATTATTAGAGCATTGTCCCGGTGAGGAAAGGATGATGAAGACTATGATTCTCCCACAAGTCGGGATGAGACTTCGGACTTTAAAAAGAAAAAAGAAAGAAAGAAAAAAAGAAAAAGTCCAAAAAGAAAAAAAGGAGAAAGGCCAAATGAAAAAAAAGAAAGAAAAAAAATGAGAGAAAAAGAGATAAGGGACAATGCTACTATCTCTTTTTCCACACTTGTGCTTCAAAGTAGAACCATGATCTTCATGATAGAGAGTCTCCTATGTTGTTACTTTCATATACTAAGTGGGAATATTTCATTATAAAACTTGGCTTGTATATTCCAATGATGGGCTTCCTCAAAATGCCCTAGGTCTTCGTGAGCAAGCAAGTTGGATGCACACCCACTTAGTTTCTTTTGTTGAGATTTCATATATTTATAGCTCTAGTGCATCCATTGCATGGCAATACCTACTCACTCACATTGATATCTATTGATGGGCACCTCCATAACCTGTTAATACGCCTAGTTGATGTGAGACTATCTTCTCCCTCTTTTTTTGTCCTCACAACCACCACCATATACCACCATAGTGTTATGTCCATGGCTTGCGCTCATGTATTGCGTAAGAGTTGAAAAAGCTGAAGCGCGTTAAAAAGTATGAACCAATTTCTTGGCTGAAACCGGGGTTGTGCATGATGGGAGTATTTTGTGTAATGAAAATGAAGCATGGCCTAACTATATGATTTTGTAGGGATAAGCTTTCTTTGGCTATCCTATTTTGATAGGACATGATTATTTGTTAGTATGCTTCAAAGTATTATTATTTTTATGTTTTATAAGCTTTTATCTTGAATCATTTGGATCTGAAACTTCATGCCACAATAAAGAAAATTACTTTGAGAATTATGCTAGGTAGCATTCCACATCAAAAATTTTGTTTTTATCATTTACCTACTCGAGGACGAGCAGGAATTAAGCTTGGGGATGCTTGATACGTCTCCAATGTATCTATAATTTTTTATTGTTCCATGCTATTATATTACCCGTTTTGGATGTTTATGGGCTTTATTTTACACATTTATATCATTTTTGGGACTAACCTACTAACCGGAGGCCCAGCCAGTATTGCTGTTTTTTTGCCTATTTCAGTATTTCAAAGAAAAGGAATATCAAATGGAGTCCAAACGGAATGAAACCTTCGGGAGCATGATTTTTGGAACGAACGTGATTCGGAGAACTTGGAGTGCAATTCAAGAAGCAAACGAGGCGGCCAGGAGATAGCAGGGCGCGCCCACCCCTATAGGGCGCGCCCCTGTCTCCTGGGCCCCTCGAGCAGCCACCGACGTACTTCTTCCTCCTATATATACCTACGTACCCCGAAAACATCCGGGGAGCCAACGAAAAACAATTTCCACCGCCGTAACCTTCTGCATCCGCGAGATCCCATTTGGAGCCTTCGTCGGTGTTCGCCGGAGGGGGAATCGACCATGGAGGGCATCTACATCAACATCATAGCCCCTCCGATGAGTTGTGAGTAGTTTATCACAGACCTTCGGGTCCATAGTTATTAGCTAGATGGCTTCTTCTCTCTTTTTGGATCTCAATACAATGTTCTCCCCCTCTCTTGTGGAGATCTATTCGATGTAAACTCTCTTTGTGTCGGATTTAGGGTTCCGGCAGACCCTTGAGGTTCAAACTCTGGGGTGCGCGCGGAGATTTTGCCCTCTACCTATCTGCTCCTCGCCGACTCGGTAGGATCTAAACTACGGAAGGAACAACACAAGAGACACAGAGTTTATACTGGTTCAGGCCACCATTGTGGTGTAATACCCTACTCCAGTGTGTGGTGTGGTGGATTGCCTCTTGGGCTGGTGATGAACAATACAAGGAAGAACAGCCTCGTGAGGGTCTGTTCTTGGCTGGTGCTATGAACTGCTTGGAGGAGTTCAGTCGCTCTCTCTACTGGCTTTCTGGTGAGGATTCTTGATTCTAGATGCCTCTACCCTGGGGGTGGCTAGTCCTATTTATAGGCAAAGGCCCTGGGCCTCTTCCCAAATATTGAGCGGGAAGGGCGCCAACAATTGGCCATTTTGAAGGGGAACATCTGGTACACTTATCCTGACTAAAGTTGGTCCTCGCCTGTCAAAGGCTCTGGTGGTGACGCCTGCTTGGGCTCCACAATGACTTCCTTCCTGCTGTTGGGCTAGTCTTGGTCTTGTTGCACCGAAATGGATGCCTTTGCTTGATGCTCCTGCCTATGCTTGCTCCCTTTGCACCAAAGAGGAAAGGATGACACTGTGCGGCTGGCGCCCGACTGGCGCCCTTGGTCGTCATGGCTTGCGTCATGCGGCACCTCGCGAGGTACCCCTCCTTGAACTCTCCGCCTCCTCGTGAGCCTGCCTAATGAGGTCGCGCCTGAGGAAGCTCCTTGTCGTCCTCCCCGCGAGGCTTGGCCCCTCGCGAGGGTCTTGAGCTTGTGTTGATGAAGATGGGCCGTGCTGGGCCCCCTTTTGAGCCACGCCGCAAACCGCAGGCAGGCAAGTCTGGGGACCCCCGTTCCCAGAACACCGATAGCAGCCCCCGGGCCCAAGGCGCGCCCGGACTTGGTCGAGCGGATAGGCGAAAGGGCAAGTGCAAAGCACCGCGGGCCCTAACAGCCTGCGGCCTTGGGCGCCGCATGGCGGTTGACTGGACATGTGCGCCTCAGCAACCGCGCGAGTTGATAAAGGAGCAGCATCTGTCTAGGCTTTGCCTCCTCTGCTTTCTCCGGTTGCTGCTCAGATCCCCTTTCTTGCGCCTCTCCTTCCTGCCTCCGAAATCTTCAGATCTACTCCATCCGCGCGCCCTAGCAAGACATGGCGCCTCACCAGGCCCCGGCCGGAGCTTGGTATTCGTCCGCCTTGGACTCGCCGAACGTGTCGGAGGTGAGCCTTGCCCGCGTGCGCCAGATCACGGCGGCGCAAGGCATCGACGGGGCGAAGGTGTTCAAGGCCGGCTCTGCCCTCCCCGAGGGCCAAGGGAGCACCTTCTATCCACTCTTTGTGAGTGCCATTGTTGCTGGTTTGCTGCCTCCCTTTTCTGAGTTCTTCGTCTCTGTCCTCTGCCATTATAAGCTTCAAGATCTGCATCTCCATCCCAATTCTGTCCTTCTTCTGGCAATCTTCGCCTATTATTGCGAGGCTCACGTAGGGGTGAAGCCCTCAGTGGCCTTGCTACGCCACTACTTCTCCCTCCGGACCTCTCGTGGTTCCGTCTCTGCGTGCGCGAGCTTCGTCGCGTACGGTAGCTCCATCGCCATTTCGAACCCCGGGAAGAGGATTGAGGGCTTCAGGAGCAAGTGGGTCTTGGTAGATGCTGGACGCATCCACCCTCGGCTGGTCTTGCCCACGGGGTACCCCTCGAGCTCCAACGACTAGTCTCGAGTGGAGCTTGTTGACCCCCGCATGAGGCTAGTGTTGGAGAAGGTGGATGCGGATCTGAGGCCGGCCAGCATGGCGGCGGCGAAGCTGACTGGCGCATCGCTGCTGAGGGTGTTCCTGGAGTACCAGCTGGCTCCGCTTCGTCAGTACCCAATTCCGATGTGGAGGCCCCATCCGTGCCCCGCGGTCTTGGCCGACGAGGACCTGGCTGCAGTCCTCCAGTCTTTGGTCGGGGGCGACGTGGCGAGGTTGGAGGGCGCTCCTACACCCCTGTTCCTCCGTGAGGACTGGGAGCCGGTGGTGGAGTCCATGCCTATCTTAAACGGGGACGGGCCTGTGCCCATGGAGGCTCCCGAGGACACGGTGGACGTGTCCTCCGGCGACTCCAGCAAAGAGAAGGAAGAAGGGGAGCGGGAAAAGGGGCCTAACTCCGAGGCGACTGACGGAGAGTCGAGGGCTCCCCCCTTCGGCGCAGGTCCTGCGCTCTCCGCCTCTCTCTGAGTGATGACGACGAGGATGATGACGAGCAGGGCGGCAGGAGCCTGCCCCCGATCCCGAAGAAGGACAGGACCGGGCTGATCCCCCGCGGGTCTACCCCGGCCCCAAGGCGATCCGTAGACGCGCCTCCTGCTCCCGAGCTCCTTGAGGCTGATCCTTGCAGCCGGCTCTCGGGCTTCAAGTACGGCTGGAGGCTGCTCGAGCTCACGAGCGACGACCTGTAAGTGCTTGATTCCTGTCTCATTTCTTGTTCTATTGCTGAGGCTTGACGTTTGTTTCTCCTGGCTAGGCTGGCGCCTGCGGCGAAGAAGTCGAAGGGAGCTCCTGAGGTTTCCTCCGGGGCAGCGCCTCTGCCCGCGAAAGAAGATGACCGTGATGCACGAGTCTCTCCTACCCGGGCGTCCTCGCGAGGCCTGGCTGAGCCGGCTGGGGCGAGCTCAGCCCCCACGGCCCAAGCGACCCTCGAGGTGCTACTTCCTGATGCCGCCACCACAGCCGTTGGGGCGCAACAGGCTCCACCTCAGGATATTGTGGTCACGCTGCCGTCTTCTCCTCCTACTCCACCGACTGCTGTTTCCCCGACTCCTCCTACTGTTCTGGATCGTGCTGCTGCCGAACTGGATCGTCTGTGGCAGGATCTTCTGGGCGCCGACCCTCGTTTAGTGGCCGGGCGTTTGGAGCTGGCTTCTGGCTGGATTCGCTCCGACGCTTCGATTCGGGCGGCGCTGGTCCAGGCCTCGACGGCTTGCGACGAGGAGAAGCAGGCTGTCCTTGGGGCGAAGGCTGCTCGCGACGCCGCCTTGGGGGAGGTGGCTAATGTCCGAGGTCATTGCAAGGCGCTGGAGAGCAAGCTGCAGGGCCTGTAGGACCAGCTCGCCGAGGAGACCCGCCTTCGCCAAGAGCAGGAGGAAAGCATGAAGGCTCGCGAGGCGGCCGTCAAAGATCGGGACGCCAAGCTCAAGAACCGCCGTGACCGCCTGGGCGCGCTGGAGCAAGAGTTGGAGGCTAGGAAGGTCAAGCTGGACGCCAAGGCACGGGTTCTTGCCGATCGCGTGGCCTTCGCGGAGATGGAGGAGAAGGCTCGCACCTCTCTGAAGACGCTTTACGACAGCGGCCTGGAGAGCCCGCTGGCCGGCGACGAGGACGGCCCCGCCAAGCTGCTTCCCTTCCTGGTTCGTGCTCTTGAAGATGTCACCCTTGGCCTTGGCCCTACGGCTGAGGCCAAGGCGCGCGTCTTGTCTTCTGCAGCGCTGACGCGGGTCCTTACCCACATCTATCTTCGCGACCCCAACATCAACCTCGACAACCTGCTGGAGCCAGCGAGCGGTGAGCTTGCCGCTGCCGCTGCGGAGGCCATGAAGGGTCGCGCGGAGGCTCTGCTGGGGAAGTTCCGGGCCTTCAGCACTGAGGGAGTCCTGGACTAGGGGGTGTCCGGACAGCTGGACTATCATCATCCGCCGGACTCCAAGACTACAAAGATACAAGATTGAAGACTCCGTCCCGTGTCCGGATGGGACTTTCCTTGGCGTGGAAGGCAAGCTTGGCAATACGGATATGTAGATCTCCTACCATTGTAACCGACTTTGTGTAACCCTAGCTTCCTCCGGTGTCTATATAAACCGGAGGGCTTTAGTCCGTAGGACACAACATACATTACAACAATCATACCATAGGCTAGCTTTAGGGTTTAGCCTCCTTGATCTCGTGGTAGATCCACTCTTGTACTACCCATATCATCAATATTAATCAAGCAGGACGTAGGGTTTTACCTCCATTAATAGGGCCCGAACCTGGGTAAAACATCATGCCCCTTGTCTCCTGTTACCATCCGCCTAGACGCACAGTTCGGGACCCCCTACCCGATATCCGCCGGTTTTGACACCGACATTGGTGCTTTCATTGAGAGTTCCTCTATGTCGTCACCGACAGGAAGGATGCCTCCACCCGTCTTTAAAGATGGTATTTTCGCCAAAGGGGCCTTGGCCGCCGGCCAGACTATCCGGCTACGCGGTTTTCTTGTGACCGCCTGTCCGGCTACTGCTTCGACAATGACTTCCCAAGTCGTCAAAAGCAATCTCCGCGTCAGCTCGGAATTCGCCGAGCGGCTGGATCCAATAGAGCTCTCGTCTGTCAACGAGCTCTTGGATCGCATCGCCGCCCTGGGAGTCGCTACAGACTACAATCAGATTGGGCTTAAAACCGATCTGAGAGAGATTAACTCTCCCCAGGCCACCCACCACGTCGCAGTGGTAGAGGAGCAATACGGCGACTCTTCGCCTATATTGAAAACTAGTCACGTCCGGATTCCCAAACCCTCCAAGCCGGATTTCCATGGAGGGATGGACTTCGATCGAGCATTGAACTTAAAATCATGCATCGTTCCGGACTCGCTGGATCGTGTCCAGCAATCCAAGCTTCCGAATTCGGAAACTCCTCGGCCTTTAAGCCTCAAGATGGGCAGGGATCCGGATTTTAGTCCACCCACCAGCCAGACATATGCGATCTATCTCTAATACGGCAAGAGCCCGCTGAAACAGTACATCACTACTGGGCTAGATTCCTCCTGGTTATGGACAGGATAAAGGACTGCCGAGAGCAAAACGCAATCTCAATCTTTTGCAATAATTGCACGGACAAGGGAATATTGAACGCCATCGGCCGTCGTAAAATTATACGCTTCACCGATCTGGCATCCATAGTACGAAAGTACTGTGCGATGGAGAGTTTCCGGAAAACCGAAAACCAAATTTGGGATAATCCGGCCCCGAATACAACCCCAGTCCGCAACAAAAGGGCGCATCACACTCAGGCCCCAGATGCAAAAACCAAAAAGCAAAAACCCCATAAAGGGCACGGAACCGTACTGGAGGGATGGCTCAATGGACCCTGTAAGCTTCATAGTACAGAGGGAGCCGTCCCAACACATAGCCTTCGAGCATGTTGGATATTACGGTAGGTGGCCAAAAGTGGCAAGGAGCTTCTAGCCCCGGAAAACCACTCCAACAATACCGGTACGGTATAAACAGTCTTTGAGACCTTCGCATCAAACAATATGCGAAAACGAACAATCCGCGGCCTCGCTGAAGTCTACCAAGTAGCAACAGCAAATCCATGGAGCGACACAGCTATCACCTTCAACGCCAGCGAAGAACCTAAATTCCGAACAGCCCGAGCACCAGCCGCACTGGTGCTTAGTCCCATAGTGGACGGCTTTCGACTTACAAAGGTCCTCATGGATGGCGGCAGCGGACTAAACCTCATCTATGAGGAAACTCTTCAAAAAATGGAAATCGATTGGAGCCGTATTGAGCGAAGCAGCACAACCTTCAGAGGAATAATCCCTAGCCGGGAAGCGCGCTGCACCGGAAAAATCACACTCGATGTGGTGTTCGGCTCGCCGGATAATTACAGATCCGAAGAAGTCACATTCCAAGTGGCCCCGTTCAACAGCGGATGTCACGCTATATTAGGACAAGAGGCATTCACAATTTTTCAAGCCGTACCCCATTACGGGTATATGAAGCTCAAAATGCCTGGGCCCGGCGGAATAATCACTCTCACTAGTGATTCGGACATAGCACTCCGCGCCGAAAACAAGACAGCCGCACTAGCCCTAGAGGCACTATCCGAGGCCCTAGCGGCAGAAGAACTCACCGCGCTGTGCTCTACGGTAAACAGGGACGATGTGATACTTGATAAAAGATCCAAGTCCACCTCTTTCAAACTAGCAGATGAAATAGTGAAATTCCAGGTCCATCCAACGGACCCAACAAAGATGGCCTCCATTGGGGCACAATTAAACCCCAAGGTAGACGCCACACTGCGCGAATTCCTTCGGGAAAATTGGGACATTTTCGCCTGGCATCCTTCGGACATGCCCGGAATCCCACGCAGATTGGCAGAACACAGCCTAAACATCCTAAAAGGATTCAAGCCGGTCAAACAGGCTCTTCGACGATTTTCTAAACCCAAAAGACAGGCAATGGGAGAAGAGCTAGCCAAACTATTGGAAGCCGGATTCATTAGAGATATCAAACATCCGGATTGGCTAGCAAACCTAGTAATGGTACCAAAAAAGGACAAATCCTGGCTCCTATGCGTCGATTTTAAAGACCTCAATAAGGCTTGCCCAAAGGATCCCTTCCCCCTCCCCCGCATCAACCAAATTATCGATGCTACCGCAGGGCACGATTCATTGTGCTTCCTCGATGCATACTCTGGTTACCATCAAATCAAGATGGCGGAAGCAGACCAAGCCGCAACGGCATTCATCACTCCATACGGACCATTCTGCTTCAACACGATGCCCTTTGGACTTAAAAATGCCGGCGCAACATATCAGCGCATGATTCAAACATGTCGGGCTACCCAAATCGGCAAAACAGTCGAGGCATACGTAGACGACGTAGTCATCAAAACAAAACACGTCGAAACTCTAGTAGACGATTTGAGGCTCACATTCGACAACCTCAGAGCATATGACATCAAGCTGAATCCGGAAAAATGCGTTTTTGGCGTACCAGCTGGAAAACTGCTGGGCTTCATTGTATCCGGTAGAGGAATTGAAGCAAACCCGGCTAAAATCCGAGCTCTGTCACAGTTGGATATCCCAAAAGACCTCAAACAGATACAAAAATTAACAGGATGCATGGCAGCTTTAAGCCGCTTTATCTCCCGTCTAGGAGAAAAGGCATTGCCCCTCTATCGCCTCCTCAGGCGCACCGAACACTTCGAGTGGATGGATGCTGCCACTGCCGGACTCGAAGAAATAAAGGCCATATTGGCAACAAATCCGGTCCTGGCTGCGCCTAATCTGGGCGAACCAATGTTGTTATACATCGCAACAACACATCAAGTCGTAAGCGCGGTATTCGTCGTCGAACGAGATACAGAAGGGCATAAATTCCCTCTTCAAAAACTAGTGTATTATGTATCCACTGTGTTAACTCCCTGCAAGTCCCGTTACCCACACTATCAGAAGATATCGTATGCGGTGTTCATGGCATCCCGGAAGCTCCGACACTACTTTCAAGAGTGTTCGATAACAGTGGCCTCCGAAGTATCACTCAATGACATCATAAATAACCGCGACGCAACGGGCAGGATTGCAAAATGGGCCATTGAGCTCTTACCATTCGATATAACCTACAAGCCTCGGCGAGCTATAAAATCACAAGTTTTGGCTGACTTCGTCGCCGAATGGACAGAAGCCGAACTCCCTAAAGAGTACGACACATACTCCAATTGGACTATGCACTTCGACGGCTCCAAAATGTTGGCCAGACTGGGGGCTGGCATCGTCTTGACATCCCCAACTGGGGACACAGTGCAATACGTACTTCAAATAATGTACATGGACTCCAACAACGCAGCCGAATACGAGGCCCTCCTACATGGTCTCCGGATGGCAATCTCCATGGGCATTCAACGCCTAGAGGTGCGCGGGGATTCAAACCTTGCAATATCCCAAATAAACGGAGACTTTGACGCCAAGGATCCGAAAATGGCAGCATATCGCAACGCTGTCCTAAAAATGTCGGCCCGGTTTGAAGGACTTGAATTCCATCACGTAGCCCGAGAAAATAACCAAGCAGCCGACGTACTGGCACGCATCAGCGCAAAACGTGACGCTGTCCCTCCAAATATCTTCCTGGAACGGCTCTTCAAGCCATCCGTACTATGGGAAGGGGAATCCGGAAGCGACAAACCGGAAACAACCGCGCCAACCGGCGATTCAGCCGACGACATAACACCTTCAGCCCACGACATAATGGCAGTAATTGCCCCGTGGACGGAACCATTCTTAGCCTACCTGCTTAGACAGGAACTTCCCGAAGACGAAAATGAGGCCCGCTGCATAGTCCGGCGATCGAAAGCCTACAAGGTCCATGAGGGGAACTTTACAAGAAAAGTACAACCGGAGACCTTCAAAGGTGTATCTCCGAAGAGGAAGTGCGAAACCTCCTGGCTGAAATTCATGCCGGACTAGGCGGACACCACGCAGCAGCCTGGGCCCTTGTAGGAAAGGCATTCCGTACAGGATTTTATTGGCCGATGGCCCGGGCAGATGCCCAGGACTTAGTCCAGAGATGCGTCGGTTGCCAGCTCTTTGCTAATCAGAGCCACATGCCACCCACCGCCCTCAAAACTATACCCATTACCTGGCCGTTCGCGGTCTGGGGGCTTGATATGGTTGGACCCCTTAAAGGGGGAACCCACAAGCAAAGGTACCTATTGGTCATGGTGGATAAATTCACCAAATGGATAGAGGCCAAACCGGTCAAAACGGCAGAGTCCGGACCAGTGATAGACTTTATATCCGGGGTGGTACACCATTACGGAGTCCCCCACAGCATCATCACTGACAACGGCACGAACTTCACGGCTGACGAAGTTAAGTCATGGTGCAAAAATATGGGCATCAAGCTCAACTACGCTTCAGTCTATCACCCTCAAACCAATGGTCAAGTGGAACGAGCAAATGGTCTAATTATGAGCGGCATTAAACCCAGACTAGTGCGGTCACTTACTAAATCTGACACGCACTGGGTTGAGGAGCTCGACTCCGTACTCTGGGGGCTGCGGACAACACCTAACCGTACTACCGGATTCACACCATTTTTTATGGTGTACGGCGTAGAGGCAGTCCTGCCCTGCGACATTATTCATGATTCACCTCGAGTGCGCATGTATGAAGAACGAGAGGCCAAGCTGGATCGGCAGGACAGCTTGGATACATTGGAGGAAGAACGCGATGTCGCCAAGGCTCGTTCCGCATTCTATCAGCAGCAGGCCCGAAGATATCAAAGCAGAGAAGTACGGGCCAAAACTTACAACGTTGGCGAACTAGTTCTACGCCTGTCGGACAAGAAAAAGGACAAGCTCAAGCCCAAATGGGAGGGCCCCTTCATTATCGATCAAGTCCTGACCGGAGGAGCGTACCGTCTACGAAATGCGTCGGATAACCAACTCGAGCCGAACCCATGGAACGCAGCCCGCCTCCGAAGATTCTATGCCTAGCGCCGGACTAAGAGTTCGTCCCCTCCCCCGGTTCAAATTTTTACACTTCAGCTGTCTTTTGTTTCTCTTTCTTCCCCTAACCTTTTTACTAAAAAGCCCTAAGGGCCTACTTCCGCATTGTTCACGTACACTTGATGTGCCATCCGCACTCATTATACCTAGGGGCTTCTTTTTCAGAAGCTCAATTATAAGGGCTTCATGCCCAGCACATGTGTCAAGCTTCCACATGTACCTTTTGCTCACCATTATATGCATCGATATGACTTAAGTTTTGGCCAAGCTGGGTTGCCTGGCTCCTGTGCTTACCCCTACATTCCCGATTGTTCGGCTAGGAGGTAAAGGGAGCACCTCTGCGATTGTTACTGCCGGGTCAGCCGGATGTGTACCTCAGACTGGGTGAAGCCGAAAGCTAGCGTTCTTAAGGGAATATTCGGTCGGTGACCTGAAAGATGATTTTTTTTACCTACTTATTTATCTGCCCCCAGATGTTTTTCTGCTTTTTTCGCAGTCCGGACATGCACTTTAGGGCATGCCTCCCAGGGAAAGGAACCCTTAACGGAACTATTCTCCCTGGAAGATGTTTCTTACTAACCATGTAATATAACATAACTAGTTGGGCACTTGTTTGATAAAGCACTAATGACCCCTACGCCTGGTCTCCATGCATACCCTGGTTGTTTCTTAACCAAAAAGGTATTCGGACACACTCCGGACTATAGGGTCCCGAGGTTGAAGCGAAAAGGTCGGCAAAGATAAACGATCTACAGTCCGGCTAGAAGGCATTTCACATGTCATTTTAAAACAAATACATTGTCAAATTTACTGATTGTATTCCTCCTCAATCCCGTCTAACAGGCTGTCTAATTTACAGTCCCATTGGGAAAATTTAGCAGCCAACTCTACCTGGTTGTATACTAAACTCACAGGGATCTCCTTCCCATCGGGCCCCACCGGTCCAACTTCGGCCATGTGGTTGGGATCCGCCTTCTTGTAACGCGTCTTCACCATGGCCCAAGCCTCCCTGGCACCTTGACGGCAAGCCGAAATCTTCCACAAACGGAAGCGCTGCCGCACTCCCTGAAGCTTCTCCGCAAGCTCCCCAAGGCCCTCGGGTAGGGAGAGGGCTGGCCATAAAGCCTGGACGACGCCGCTCATTGCCTGCCGAACTCGTTCGAGCAGTTGCAACAGCTCGGGAAGTTGATCACCCATTGATATGGGCATCTCCTCCGCAGGGCGACCTGTGAGTATACCTACAAGACATATTATGTCAATTTACTTCTTCGCTGAACTCTTCTTTTTAAAGGAGTCCGCTCAAGCACTTACTACAAATGCCGTGACGAAGCCGCTGATTCTCCTTAACGGAGACGGACAGCCCGGCTCGAGCGCCCTTCAGCTCTTCTCCGAGCTTGGCGTTGGCATCCTGGAGCTTGTTCCTTTCTTGCTGCACCCTATTCAGCACCCTCTCGCCGGCCTTTAGCTGGCGTAGTAATTCTTGCCTGTCCGGATCTTGTCCGGTGGCACCTGCAATGTCATTATTAGACTTGCGCGCACGCCGCATAGCACTTACATTTACCAATAAAAATGTGTTACCAGGAGGGGTCTCTGCGTTTCCTCCTGCGGCAGCAAGCGCGGCCTCAAGTTGTGCCTTGCATTCTTGCAGCTCCTGAGACAGCTGGGCATTCTTCTCGGTAAGAGCCTGCATTGCAAATGATCCTTAAATCAGTTAACATAACTTCTTTAAGTCTCGGGGGCTACTGGCATATATAACCATTAAAATTCTCTTACCCGTATGTCTTTTACATACTGCTCCGTGGCTCTGGTAAAACCGTCTTGAGCAGCACGGAGGTGCGCGTCCCCTGCGTTAAAGGCGTCCAATGCCTTAGGGGAGAGGCACGCTTCACGAAATACTGTCCGGCGGCGCCTGTCGTTCATGGCGCTCTCCACCTCAGACTTGGTGGCGGACAGTCTGTCGGCATCCTCCGTTGGAGGAGTATCCGGCCCGCGCCTTGCGCTTGCCTCCCCCTCCAGGCCGGGCGCTGGAGCCGGGCCGGTATAGGTCGGACCGGCAACCTCTACGCCCGCAGTCCGGCGGGTGCTCTTTCTCCTACAAAGATCATGAGCACTCAGACGCTTCCTAGGAGCGTTGCTCTGAAAATTTAAAATACGAGCTATACCTTTGCGGCGACGTTTTAGTCCGTACCGCGCTCCTTTTCCACCTGCTGGTCCGGACTGACCTTTGTTGGTCAGCCGCCGTGGGCTCGGCTTCCCGCCTTGAAGGCGCTTCCTGTAAAACACCATCGTTCGCGAAGGTCAGAAATGGGCAAGGAAAAGATAATGGTGTCCGGACCTCGGTAACAGGCACCTTGGAAGCCGGATACAGTCCGGGGTAGTCCGCCGTAATGGCGACTAAGGCGTTATCCATGCTGAGTTGGTGAAACACCCCGTCGATCAGCTCCACCTTGATATCCGGGTCCTCTTCGGAGGCCGGATCTTGGGATCTCCCTGGATCCTCAGGTTGCGGAGCCGGACTTATCATGTCCTCCACAGTCCGGCGTAGTTCCTGCGCCGAAGACATAATGTAAGAAGCCTAAACTTCGAAAGCATGGGTTGAGCCCTTAAAAATGTTCGCTTACCCACCTTCTAGGGTTGTTCATGGAAAACCCATTCAAGGGGTTCGTTCGAAGGAAATCCTCCCTTTCCCCCTTGTACAGGCCGGACAGGAACTGCACCAGGTCCTCGGTCGAATCCGGTCCTTTGCGGCCGTGGCGGGAGGCGTCGTCCTCCCCTTTGAAATCCCACATGGGGTGGCCCCTGTATTGCAGTGGCTGTACTCCCCGCATGATGCATATTGCCATGATTCTGATCATGGTCAATCTGGAATGGGCCAGTAATCTTATTCGGCCCATCAGGTAATGGACGCTCTTGTCCTCCTCCAAACGGGGGCTCCGCAGGCGCCAGCTGAGGCGTTTCTTTAGAGGAGCAGCACTAAACTCCGGGAGGCCAATCCGTACTGGGTCCGGCAGTGGAGCGTCTTCTATGTAAAACCACTCCGAAGGCCAGTCTTCGGATGCCTTCTTAGGGGTACCGGATGGGTATCCGGTCCCGGAAATGCGCCATATTTCGGAGCCGCCCACTTGATATATAGATCCCTCGTGAGAACGGGGTGCGAGGCAGAACAGCCTCTTCCACGGTTCAAAGTGGGGCTCGATGCCCAGGAATAGCTCGCAAAGAGCTACGTAGCCCGCGATATGCAGGACAGAGGTAGGCGTAAGGTGATGGAGCTGGAGTCCGTAGAACTCCAGGAGCCCGCGGAGAAACGGATGTATTGGAAATCCGAGTCCCCTTATCAGATAGGGGACGAGGCATACCCGCTCCCCTTTGTTGGGACTTGGGGTAGCCTCCTCTTGCTTCCCACCCTGGTAGGTGACCAGCCCGGTTCGAACCGGGACCATGGAGGCCGGAGGGAGATATCCCCCCGCTTGGAGCTTCACTAGCTCGTTGTGTGGAACAGAACACCTCCTCCAATCCCCTGGCGGTGGGCTGGGAGCGCGAGAAGAAGAGCCGCGTCGACGGTCCATGATGGAATGGATTTTTAGGTCAAGGGCGCTCCGATGAAGTATTCGCGGAAGGAAGATGGTGTGGTTTGGATCTGGATTTCTGCCACTTTTGTAGGCAGATGACTCGCACGACTAGGGGGTAAAACATAAAAGACACCCTGGCTTTTCGCATTCGTGCGACGCGTGGAAGAAGGCCATTATTGGGCGTAGAAGCCAAGAAGCATAGTATTTATGATGAAGCCGGATACTGTTCGGCAGGTACATGGAACTTGAAGGGAGAACCCGCCTTGCAACGCCGAAGACTATATACGCGCTGGACTTATCGTCATTGAAGCCTGGTTCGGGGGCTACTGAGGGAGTCCTGGACTACGGGGTGTCCGGACAGCCGGACTATCATCATCTGCCGGACTCCAAGACTTCAAAGATACAAGATTGAAGACTCCGTCCCGTGTCCGGATGGGACTTTCCTTGGCGTGGAAGGCAAGCTTGGCAATACGGATATGTAGATCTCCTGCCATTGTAACCGACTCTGTGTAACCCTAGCCTCCTCCGGTGTCTATATAAACCGGAGGGCTTTAGTCCATAGGACACAACATACATTACAACAATCATACAATAGGCTAGCTTTAGGGTTTAGCCTCCTTGATCTCGTGGTAGATCCACTCTTGTACTACCCATATCATCAATATTAATCAAGCAGGACATAGGGTTTTACCTCCATCGAGAGGGCCCGAACCTGGGTAAAACATCGTGTCCCTTGTCTCCTGTTACCATCCGCCTAGACGCACAGTTCGGGACCCCCTACCCGAGATCCACCATTTTTGACACCGACAAGCACCAAGCCGAAGCGGGGCGCTGCCGGCCCTGCAGCTCCACAAGGCGAACCCGCTCCGCGCAGCTCCACCACCGGCAAGTGACTCCGTCGTGGCTCCCGTCCTGCTTTTAATTCCTGCGCATGTACCATGCCTCGGGGAGGCGTTAAAACTTGCCTTTGGTGTTGTGATAACAGTATGGACTGTAATATTTGCTTTTGAATTCCTTGAAATTTGCACTATTCCTTCCTACTTTCTTATGTTCTACGCCGGCAGAGCCCGGCCCCGCACATACCTCAGCCGCCGTTAGCCCCGACCGGAAACCAGGACGGGACCAAGGAGTGAGGGGCTACGTGACAAGTTAGGCTCCTGAGTCGCGATGCTCAGGAATTCCCCTTGGCGCTCGAACAGCAAGTAGGGAGGTGAAATATGTGGGTGACTCCTTAGGGAGGTGAGATGCCGGTGGATCTACCGTTCTACGTCTGCAGAGCCCGGCCCCGCGCATACCTCAACCGCCGTTAGCCTTTTGGAACTAAGGAATGAGGGGCTATGTGACTAGTTAGGCTCCTGAGTCGTGATGCTCAGGAGTCCCCCTTGACGCTCAAACGGCCTTCGTACCTTGGCTCCACTCGGGGAGGGACGTGCGACGAACCAGGCCCGGGGGGCCTGGCTGGGTGGCGTGTGTCTGAGCGTGACCCCGGCGCAGCCCCCGTGCCCAGCCCCCTCGCGCGGCACTCCCGAGGGGAGGCGTTGCGATGAGGCTAGACACTGAGCTCTGGGCTCCCTGAGGTTGATGCGGCCCGGGGGGCACCCTCAGTTGTTTATCACCAGCACGGAGCATAGCGCTTCCGTATGTGTACGGGCATAGCCGCTCCTCGGCAGTGTCGTCAGCCAGCGCGGAGCATGCTACTTCCACTAGTGCGTGGGAGGGGGCTCCCCTCCAGGAGGAGCCCCCGGGACGTGTACAACCCCGCCCTGACACGTGGCTGGCATGGTAGGGCCTGACAAGATGTATCTGGGCACCCGTGAGCCAGCGCGGGACTCATGGGGCCCTACCTCAAGGCGGGTTGCGCCTGGCACTGGGCCCTATCTTGGGGTGTGTTCCTGCAAATTTGGCTAGGTGCCGAAGCTCTACGTCCTCGGGTCCCGGCCCTCGAGCTGGTCTCAGCCGTCGCTGGTATGCTAGGTCGCGATGCCGTGGACAAGGCCAGAGGGTGAGGGCTGGGAGCCGGTAGGAGCCCTGAGTCACGATGCTCAGGTACCCCCCTTTAACGCGCAAGCTTGGTTAGATGTCGGAGCTCTACGTCCTCGGGTCCTGGCCCTCGAGCTGGTATCAGCCGTCCCTGGTATGCCAGGTCGCGATGCCATGGACAAGGCTAGAGGGTGAGGGCTGGAGAGCCGGTAGGAGCCCTGAGTCGTGATGCTCAAGTACCCCCCCCCCCTTTAACGCGCAAGCCGCCGACATCAAGGAAGAAAAGGTGCCACGGACAGGCACCAAATAACAAGCATGATGGGTCGAATGCATGGCCTGAAGATAAATGCAAAAGGGGTACACGCCGCTGGGTCTGGCCCGAGCGACTTGGGGATGATGTGGCCCGAGGGGCACCCCCAACAAAGTAAGCTAAAAACATGAGCAAAAAGGATACACGCCGCAGGGACGGACCCACGCGGCCTGGGAATGATGCAGCCCTGAGGGCGCTCCCAGCTGGAAACGAAACTTGAAAGATGTCACCTGACAGTGTTGACGATGAAGGGGTGTTGGTGTAGCGGACGCGGTGGGCTGCGGGAGCCGATCCTCATGAGCCCCCAGGCCCTGAGGCCTCGGGAGGCTCCGGAGGTGCTAGTGGCTCCTCGCGGGCCATCTTCATCTCCACCAGGACTGCGAAATGCCTGACCTCTTGAGCCTCCAGGATGCCCTTCATGAGGCGCTGGTACGCGGCAGCCGCGTTCGGCAAGCCATAAGGCATGCGAACGTAGCTGTGGGGTGGACCTTTGCAGCGCCCCACTTGCGAGGGCCAGAGGCGCACCTGAGAGACGACTTGGTTGAGCCCTGGTATGTTGATGCAGATGCGCAGCCCACCATCCTCGCCTGGATGGGGGTCCACAGCGGGTAAGCGGCGGCTACCTCTCATGACTCTTGACTCCTGTAGCTCCTGAATGGCCTTGCTGATGAACTCCTGAGGGTTTGGCCCTCCTTGCCTTGCTCCTTCTTGAGGGAAACGTGCTTCGAAACACGCCTCCAAGTGGTGCCCAAGCGCCTCCCGCATGACCTTGGCGAGGTCGGCAGCCCTCCAGGGGAGAGCCCCCGAGCCCTGCCTGAGGAGGGCGCCGGGCGCACTTTCCTATGCGATGGAAGGAGGTTCCCCCTGGGCAGGCGCGGGCCCTGTGGGACCTGCCTCCTGAGGGGCCGGGCCGGATGATGTCTTCTTCTTCTTGGGGGCGGTCTTAGGAAGCCTCCTGCTTCTGCGATCCGGGTCTTCCAGTGATGCAGCCTAAAGGGCTCGTTCCAGGGAGCACACCGCGTCTTTCTCTTCGCAGGGCACCGTGATGACTCCGCCACTTCCTGGCATCTTGAGGACGTTGTAGCCATGGTGGGTTACGGCCATGAACTTGGCCAGCGCTGGGTACCCGAGGATGGCATTGTACGGCAGGCGAATGTGGGCGACGTCAAAGTCGATGAGCTTGGTGCGGTAGTTGTCGCATGCCCCAAAGGTGACAGGGAGGCGGACCTGCCCAATCGGGACCGTGGAGCCGTCGGTGACTCCGGAGAAAGGCTTGGTTGGCTGAAGCTGATTGTAGGGCACTTGGAGATTGTTGAATGTTTCCACGGACAGGATGTTCAGCCCTGCCCCGCCATCGATGAGGGTCCTGGTGACCAGCACGTTGCTGATTATTAGGGAACAGAGCAATGGGAGGACTCCGGCTGTGGCCGCGCACTTGAGCTGATCCGCTGAACTAAACGTGATGGTGCACGCCGACCACCTGAGAGGGCGCGTGGCCTCGAGCTTGGGGAGGACTGCATTTACTTCTCGGGCAAACTGCTTGAAGATGCGTTGAGAGGCTGGGGCTTGAGCTCCGCCTAGGATGCAGGCGATCGCACGTGGCTCCTGGAAGCCCCCAGCCCCCTCGTCCTGATGACGGTCCTCATTTCTCCTTGGCTGCGGCAGCAGTGGAGGGAGGCCTACGTTGCCTTACGGGCGATCCTCGCGAGGCTGATCCCTCCAGCCTCCCTAGCAAGGCGGGTCCAGCGGTCCTCGCGAGGTTGGTCGTGCCACCCTTGGCGAGGGCCCCGGTCTTCCCAGCGTCCTGCGTTCCTTCCTCCTCCTCGACCGTAGCCCCGATCGCTGCGGTCGGGACGTCGGCCGACCCTTCCTTCACGCACGGCTCGGAGCTCTTGGCATTCATTGGTGTTGTGGGTGTGGAGGTCGTGGTACACGCAGTACCGACTGCCCTTGGAAGATTCGGACTGGTCTCTACCCTGCTTGGTATCTGGTTCTGCCGCGAGCACGGTAGCCCCCTTGCACTTCACATCCTTGGCCTTAGGTTTCTTCTCTTCTGGGTCTGCGGTAGGCAGCTCGAGGAGGGAGAGACGCCCTTCCTCAGCCCTGGCACACTTGGTTGCCAAGTTGAACAGCTCCGAGGAAGTGCACATGTCTTCATGCATCGCCAGCTCCTCCTTCATCTTGACGTCGCGCACGCCGTCGGAGAAGGCTGAGATGATGGCCTCCTCGGTCACCTTGGGAATCTTGAGGCGCGCGTTATTGAAGTGCTGGATGTACTTCTACAAGGTTTCCCCTGGTTGCTGCTTGATGCGGCGCATGTCGCACATGGCGGGTGGCCGGTCGCGAGTACCCTGGAAGTTGGCGATGAAGCGGGTGCGCATCTCGTCCCAGGAGGAGATCGTGCCTGGAGCCAGGTTCAGGAGCCAGGTGCGGGCCCCGTCCTTGAGCGCCATGGGAAACCAGTTCGCCATGACCTTCTCGTCTCCGTTAGCAACTTTGATGCCCAGCTCGTAGAGCTGGAGGAACTCTGCAGGGTCAGCCGTACCGTCATAGCAAGGAGGCAGGTCTGGCTTGAACTTGTCGGGCCACGTGACGCTGCGCAGCTCGGTGGTGAAGGCGCGGCAGCCCGCCGTGGCCACGGGAGGCCTTGGGTGACGAAGAGCTTGGTCCTGCGGGTCCTCATGCGCTGCAGCTGGGAGCAGCGCAGGGTCTTGACGTGCTGGGGCAGGAGAGTGGTCGCGACGAGCCGGAGCGGGGAGCGCTCGGGCAGCTTCTTGTGGGCGAGGGACTTCTTGGCAGCTCTCCTCTTGCTGCGCTGGCGCGTGACAGAGCGGGTTCCGCCCAGGGGCCACGCGCCTTGGGGCCAGGGCGCCTTCTTGAGGGGGAGGCGGCTGAGGCGCCCCCGGAGCTTTGTCGCCCGCGCAGGGCGGGCGCGGTGCAGCAAGAAGGATGGCGCGGGGGAGCCCCCTGCGGCGCGGACGAGCTCGGTGACTTGGTCGAGCCATTCTTCGTAGACGTCATCGACAGGACGGTAGCGCAGGAGCTCGTTTGCCGCGATGAGCACAGCTCGAGCCTCCATGGCCGCGCGGGGCACGCGGGACGAAGAACCAGCTGGGGTGAGCGAGGGTGTAGCAGTGCGGCCGTCTCGCCTCATGGATGGATGCTGGGACGATGCTTGCTACTCGTTCCCCGTCGGGCTGGTGGCGGCGTTGACGGCAGGCGACGGGGAACGACGAGGGCGCCCGCCGACGGGAGCCGTCTGAGCGACACGGGAAGCGAGGGCGGCTCGGTGCTCGGCACGGGCCCGATGAGCGTCCGACATGGATGCGATGGTCGGAGAAGAACAGGGCGAGGGATGACGAATTCTAGCGCACCCCTACCTGGCGCGCCAAATGTCGGATTTAGGGTTCCGGAAGACCCTTGAGGTTCGAACTCTGGGGTGCGCGCGGAGATTTCGCCCTCTAGCTACCTGCTCCTCGCCGACTCGCTAGGATCTAAACTACGGAAGGAACAACATAAGAGACACATAGTTTATACTGGTTCAGGCCACCATTGTGGTGTAATACCCTACTCCAGTGTGTGGTGTGGTGGATTGCCTCTTGGGCTGGTGATGAACAATACAAGGAAGAATAGCCTCGCGAGGGTCTGTTCTTAGTTGGTGCGATGAACTGCTAGGAGGAGTTCAGTCGCTCTCTCTACTGGCTTTCTAGTGAGGATTCTTGATTCTAGATGCCTCTACCCTGGGGGTGGCTAGTCCTATTTATAGGCAAAGGCCCTGGGCCTCTTCCCAAATATTGAGCGGGAAGGGCGCCAACAATTGGCCATTTTGAAGGGGAACATCTGGTACACTTATCCTGACTAAAGTTGGTCCTCGCCTGTCAAAGGCTCTGGTGGTGACGCCTGCTTGGGCTCCACAATGACTTCCTTTGAGCCGTTGGGTTGGTCTTGGTCTTGTTGCACCGAAACGGATGCCTTTGCTTGATGCTCTCGCCTGCGCTTGGTCCCTTTGCACCAAAGAGGAAAGTAGGACACTGCGCGGCTGGCACCCGACTGGCGTCCTTGGTCGTCATGGCTTGCGTCATGCGGCACCTCGCGAGGTACCCCGACTTGAACTCTCCGCCTCCTCGTGAGCCAGCCTGATGAGGCCACGTCTGAGGAAGCTCCTTGTCGTCTGGCCCGCGAGGCTTGGCCCCTCGCGAGGGTCTTGAGCTTGTGTTGATGAAGATGGGCCGTGCTGGGCCCCCTTTTGAGCCACACCGCAGGCCGCAGGCATGCAAGTCTGGGGACCCCTGTTCCCAGAACGCTGACATTTTGTAGTGTGTTTGTCGAGATCCGATGAATTGTGGGTTTATGATCAAGTTTATCTATGAGAAATATTTGAATCTTCTTTGAATTCTTTTATGTATGATTGAGTTATCTTTGCAAGTCTCTTCAAATTATCAGTTTGGTTTGGCCTACTAGATTGATCTTTCTTGCCATGGGAGAAGTGCTTAGCTTTGGGTTCAATCTTGCAGTGTCCTTACCCAGTGACAGAAAGGGTTGCAAGGCACATATTGTATTGTTGCCATCGAGGATAAAAAGATGGGGTTTATATCATATTGCATGAGTTTATCCCTCTACATCATGTCATCTTTCTTAATGCGTTACTCTGTTCTTACGAACTTAATAATCTAGATGCATGTTGGATAGCGGTCGATGTGTGGAGTAATAGTAGTAGATGCAGGCAGGAGCCGGTCTACTTGTCGTGGACGTGATGCCTATATACATGATCATGCCTAGATAATCTCATAATTATTCGATTTTCTATCAATTGCTCGACAGTAATTTGTTTACCCACCATAATACTTATGCTATCTTGAGAGAAGCCACTAGTGAAACCTATGGCCCCGGGTCTATCTTTTATCATATAAGCTTTCAATTTACTTTTATTTGCATCTTTACTTTTTTCATCTATATTATAAAATACCAAAAAAATATTTATCTTATCATACTATCTCTATCAGATCTCATTTTCGCAAGTGGCCGTGAAGGGATTGACAACCCCTTTATTGCGTTGGTTGCGAGTTCTTTGTTTGTTTGTGTAGGTGCGTGGGACTTTTGAGGAGCCTCCTACTGGATTGATACCTTGGTTCTCAAAAACTGAGGAAAATACTTACGCTATTATTGCTGCATCACCCTTTCCTCTTCAAGGAAAACCAACGCAAGCTCAAGACGTAGCATGGCCCCCTTGGCTTGGGGGGCAAGCCCCCTCCCCTTGGCTGCCGCCCCCCCTCTAGATCTCATCTATAGGGGCTGGCCCCCTTCCCCCTTCGCCCTATAAATAGAGGGGAGGAGGGAGGGGCAGCAGCACCTGATCCAAGGCGCAGCCCTCCCCCTCTCCAACACCCCCTCCTCCTCCATTGAGCTTTGCGAAGCCCTGCCAGAGAACCTCTGCTCCACCACCACCACGCCATCATGATGCTGCTGGAGTTGTCTTCCCCAACCTATCCCTCCTCCTTGCTGGATCAAGGCAAGGGAGACATCACCGGGATGCACGTGTGTTGAACGCGGAGGCGCCGTTGTTCAGTGCTTAGATCGGAATCGACCGTGATCTGAATCGCTGCGTGTACGACTCCTCCAACCGCGTTCTTGCAACGCTTCCATTTCGCGATCTTCAAGGGTATGAAGATGCACTCCCCTCTCTCTCATTGCTAGTCTCTCCATAGATTGATCTTGGTGATGCGTAGAAATTTTTTAATTTTGCAATGATCCCGAACAGTGGCAACATCAGCTAGGTCTATGTGTAGTTTCTATGCACGAGTAGAACACAAGTTGTTGTGGGCGTCCATTTTGTCAATTTACTTGTTGTTACTAGTCTTATCTTGATTCGACGGCATCATGGGATGAAGCGGCCCGGAGCGACCTTACACGAACGCTTACGTGAGACAGGTTCCACCGACTGACATGTACTAGTTGCATAAGGTGGCTAGCGGGTGTATGTCTACTTTAGTCGGATTGGATTCGATGAAAAGGGTCCTTATGAAGGGTAAATAGAAATTGGCATATCACGTTGTGGTTTTGGCATAGGTAAGAAACGTTCTTGCTAGAAACCTATAGCAGCCACGTAAAAACTTGCAACAACAATTAGAGGACGTCTAACTTGTTCCTGCAGCATATGTCGTGTGATGTGATATGGCCAAAAGGATGTGATGAATGATATATATGTGATGTATGAGATTGATCATGTTCTTGTAATTGGAACCACGACTTGCATGTCGATGAGTATGACAACCGGCAGGAGCCATAGGAGTTGTCTTAATCTATTGTATGACTTGCGTGTCAATGAAAACGCCATGTAATTACTTTACTTTATTGCTCATCGTTAGCCATAGTAGTAGAAGTAACAGTTGGCGAGACAACTTCATGAAGTCACGATGATGGAGATCATGATGATGGAGATCATGGTGTCATGCCGGTGATGATGATGATCATGGCGCCCCGAAGATGGAGATCAAAAGGAGCAAAATGATATTGGCCATATCATGTCACTATTTGATTGCATGTGATGTTTATCATGTTTTTGCATCTTATTTGTTTAGAACGACGGTAGCATAAATAAGATGATCCCTCATAAAATTTCAAGAAAGTGTTCCCCCTAACTGTGCACCGTTGCGAAGGTTCGTTGTTTCAAAGAACCACGTGATGATCGGGTGTGATAGATCCTAATGTTCACATACAACGGGTGTAAGCCAGATTTACACATGCAAAAGACTTAGGTTGACTTGACGAGCCTAGCATGTATAGACATGGCCTCGGAACACAAGAGACCGAAAGGTCGAACATGAGTCATATAGTAGATACGATCAACATGAAGATGTTCACCGATGATGACTAGTCCGTCTCACGTGATGATCGGACACGGCCTAGTTGACTCGGATCATGTACCACTTAGATGACTAGAGGATGTCTATCTGAGTGGGAATTCATTAAATAATTTGATTAGATGAACTTAATTACCATGAACTTAGTCTAAAAATATTTGCAATATGTCTTGTAGGTCAAATGGCCCACGCTAATGTTGCCCTCAACTTCAACGCGTTGCTAGAGAAAACCAAGCTGAAAGACAATGGTAGCAACTATACGGACTGGGTCCGTAAATTGAGGATCATCCTCAGAGCTGCCAAGAAAGCATATGTAATTGATGCACCGCTAGGTGAAGCACTTGTTTTCCCAGCAACTCAAGACGTTATGAACGCCTGGCAGTCGCGTAGTGATGATTACTCCCTGGTTAAGTGCGGCACGCTTTACAGCTTAGAATCGGGGCTCCAAAAGCATTTTGAGCAGCACGGAGCATATGAGATGTTCCAAGAGCTGAAAATGGTTTTCCAAGCTCATGCCCGAGTCGAGAGATATGAAGTCTCCGATAAGTTCTACAGTTGTAAGATGGAGTTGAATAGTTCTGTCAAAGAGCACATACTCAAAATGTCTGGGTTGCACAACCGCTTGTCTCAGCTGGGAATTAATCTCCCGGATGATGCGGTCATTGACAGAATCCTTCAGTCGCTTCCACCAAGCTACAAGAGCTTTGTGATGAATTTCAATATGCAGGGGATGGTGAAAACCATTCCTGAGGTATTTTTAATGCTGAAATCGGAGGAGGTGGAGATCAAAAAGGAACATCAAGTGTTGATGGTCAATAAAACCACTAGTTTCAAGAAAGGCAAGGGTAAGAACTTCAAGAAGGACGGCAAGGGAGTTTCCGCGCCCGGTAAGCCAGTTGCCGGGAAGAAGCTAAAGGATGGACCCAAACCTGAGACTGAGTGCTTTTATTGCAAGGGAAACGGTCACTGGAAGCGGAACTGCCCCAAGTACTTAGCGGAAAAGAAGGCCGGCAACACCAAAGGTATATGTGATATACATGTTATTGATGTGTACCTTACCAGTACTCGTAGTAGCTCTTGGGTATTTGATACCGGTGCGGTTGCTCATATTTGTAACTCAAAACAGGAGCTACGGAATAATCGGAGACTGGCGAAGGACGAGGTGATGATGCGCGTCGGGAATGGTTCCAAGGTCGATGTGATCGCCGTCGGCACGCTACCTCTAAATTTACCTACGGGATTAGTTTTAAACCTCAGTAATTGTTATTTAGTGCCAGCTTTGAGCATGAACATTGTATCTGGATCTCGTTTAATGCGAGATGGCTACTCATTTAAATCCAAGAATAATGGTTGTTCTATTTATATGAGAGATATGTTTTATGGTCATGCCTCGCTGGTCAATGGTTTATTCTTATTAAATCTCGAGCATGATGTTACACATATTCATAGTGTGAATACCAAAAGATGTAAGGTTAATAATGATAGTCCCACATACTTGTGGCACTGCCGCCTTGGTCACATTGGTGTCAAACGCATGAAGAAGCTCCATGTAGATGGAGTTTTGGAGTCTCTAGATTATGAATCATTTGACACATGCGAACCATGCCTCATGGGCAAGATGACCAAGAGTCCGTTCTCTAGAACAATGGTGCGAGCAACCAACTTGTTGGAAATCATACATACTAATGTGTGCGGTCCAATGAGCGTTGAGGCTCGCGGTGGCTATCGTTATGTTCTCACCCTCACTGATGACTTAAGTAGATATGGGTATGTCTACTTAATTAAACACAAGTCTGAGACCTTTGAAAATTTCAAGGAATTTCAGAGTGAGGTAGATAATCAACGTGGCAGAAAAATAAAGTTCTTATGATCAGATCGTGGGGGAGAATATTTGAGTCACGAATTTGGTACACACTTAAGGAAATGTGGAATTGTTTCACAACTCACACCGCCTGGAACACCTCAGCGTAATGGTGCGTCTGAACGTCGTAATCGCACTCTATTGGATATGGTGCGATCTATGATGTCTCTTACCGATTTGCCGCTATCATTTTGGGGATATGCTTTAGAGACAGCGACATTCACTTTAAATAGGACACTGTCTAAATCCATTGAGACAACACCGTATGAATTATGGTTTGGGAAGAAACCTAAGCTGTCGTTTCTAAAAGTTTGGGGATGTGATTCTTATGTCAAGAAACTTCAACCTGAAAAGCTCGAACCCAAGTCGGAAAAATGTGTCTTCATAGGATACCCTAATGAAACCATTGGGTATACCTTCTACCTCAGATCTGAAGGCAAGATCTTTGTTGCCAAGAACGGGTCCTTTCTGGAGAAAGAGTTTCTCTTGAAAGAAGTAAGTGGGAGGAAAGTTGAACTTGATGAAGTACTGCCTCTTGAACCGGAAAGTAGAGCAGCTCAAGAAGATGTTTCTATGGTGCCTGCACTGACTATAGAGGAAGTTAATGATGATGATCAAGGTACTTTGGGTCAAGTTGCTACTGAACTTCGAAGGTCCACAAGGACACGTTCCACACTAGAATGTTATGGCAACCCTGTCCTGGAAATCATGTTATTAGACAACGGTGAACCTTCGAACTATGAAGAAGCGATGGCGGGCCTAGATTCCAACAAATGGCATGAAGACATGCAATCCGAGATAGGATCCATGTATGAAAACAAAGTATGGACTTTGACAGACTTGCCCGATGATCGGTGAGCAATAGAAAATAAATGGATCTTTAAGAAAAAGACAGACGCAGATGGTAATGTTACCATCTATAAAGCTCGGCTTGTCACTAAGGGTTATCGACAAGTTCAAGGGGTTGACTACGATGAGACCTTCTCAGCCGTAGCGAAGCTAAAGTCCGTCTGAATCATGTTAGCAATTGCTGCATTCTATGATTATGAAATATGGCAAATGGACGTCAAAACGGCATTCCTTAACGGATTCCTTAAGGAAGAATTGTATATGATGCAGCTGGAAGGTTTTGTCGATCCTAAGAATGCTAACAAGTTATGCAAGCTCCAGTGCTCCATCTATGGGCTGGTGCAAGCATCTCGGAGTTGGAACATTCACTTTGATGAAATGATCAAAGCGTTTGGGTTTATGCAGACTTATGGAGAAGCCCGCGTTTACAAGAAAGTGAGTGGGAGCTCTGTAGCATTTCTCATATTATATGAGGATGACAAACTATTGATGGGAAATGATATAGAACTTTTGGAAAGCATAAAGGCCTACTTGAATAAGTGTTTTTCAATGAAGGACCTTGGAGAAGATTCTTACATATTAGGCATCAAGATCTATAGAGATAGATCGAGACACCTCATAGGTCTTTCACAAAGCACATACCTTGATAAGATATTGAAGAAGTTCAATATGGATCAGTCCAAGAAGGGGTTCTTGCCTGTATTGCAAGCTGTGAAATTGAGCTCGTCTCAAAGCCCGACCACGGCAGAAGATAGAGAAAAGATGAGTGTCATCCCCTATGCCTCTGCCATAGGGTCTATTATGTATGCCATGTTATGTACCAGACCTGATGTAAACCTTGTCGTAAGTTTGGTAGGGAGGTACCAAAGTAATCCCGGCATGGAACACTGGACAATGTTCAAGAATATCCTGAAGTACCTAAAAAGGACTAAGGATATGTTTCTCGTTTATGGAGGTGACAAAGAGCTTTTCGTAAAGGGTTATGTCGATGCTAGCTTCGACACAGATCTGGATGACTCCAAGTCACAAATCGGATATGTGTATATTTTGAATGGTGGGGCAGTAAGCTGGTGCAGTTGCAAGAAAAGCGTCGTGGCAGGATCTACATGTGAAGCGGAGTATGATGTCTACAACACAACCTTCTTCTTGTAGACGTTGTTGGTCCTGCAAGTGCACAGGTTTGTAGGACAGTAGCAAATTTCGCTCAAGTGGATGACATAAGGTTTATCAATCCGTAGGAGGCTTAGGATGAAGATGGTCTCTCTCAAACAACCCTGCAACCAAATAACAAAAAGTATCTTGTGTCCCCAACACACGCAATACAATGGTAAATTGTATAGGTGCACTAGTTCGGCGAAGAGATGGTGATACAAGTGCAAAATAGATAGTAGATAAAGGTATTTGTAATCTGAAATAATAAAAACAGCAAGGTAGCAAGCGATAAAAGTGAGCGTAAACGGTATTTCAATGATAGGAAACAAGGCCTAGGGTTCATACTTTCACTAGTGCAAGTTCTCTCAACAATAATAACATAGATAGAACATATGACAAGCCCTCAACATGCGACAAAGAGTCACTCCAAAGCCACTAATAGCGGAGAACAAACGTAGAGATTATGGTCGGGTACGAAACCACCACAAAGCTATTCTTTCGGATCGATCTATAAAAGAGTTTGTACTAGAATAACACCTTAAGATACAAATCAACCAAAACCCTAATGTCACCTAGATACTCCATTGTCACCTCAAGTATCTGTGGGCATGATTATACGATATGCATCACACAATCTCAGATTCATCCAACCAACATAAAAGTACTTCAAAGAGTGCCCCAAAGTTTCTACCGGAGAGTCAAGAACGTGTGCCAACCCCTATGCATAGGTTCCCAAGTGTCACGAAACCCGCAAGTTGATCACCAAAACATACATCAAGTGGCACATGATATCCCATTGTCACCACAGATAATCACGGCAAGACATACATCAAGTGTTCATAAAAGATTCAATCCGATAAGATAACTTCAAAGGGGAAACTCAATTCATCACAAGAGAGTAGAGGGGGAGAAACATCATAAGATCCAACTACAATAGCAAAGCTCGGGATACATCAAGATCGTGCCATAGAGGAACACGAGAGAGAGAGAGATCAAACACATAGCTACTGGTACATACCCTCAGCCCCGAGGGTGAACTACTCCCTCCTCGTCATGGATAGCGCCGGGATGATGAAGATGGCCTCCGATGATGGGATCCCCCTCTGGCAGGGTGCCGGAACAGGGTCCCGATTGGTTTTTTGGTGGCTACAGAGGCTTGCGGCGGCGGAACTCCCGATCTATTTTCTGTTCTGGAAGTTTTAGGGTACGTAGGTATATATGGGTGCAGGGAGAACGTCGGTGGAGCTACGGGGGCCCCATGAGGCAGGGGGCGCGCCTAGGGGGGAGGGCGCACCCCCCACCCTCGTGAGCACCTCCCATATCTTCTGACGTGGGGTCCAAGTCCATCAGGTGGGTTTCCTTCCAAAAATAACTTCTCCAGTTGATTTTGTTCCTTTTTGACTCCGTCTGATATTCCTTTTCCTCGAAACACTGAAATAGGCATAAAACAGCAAATCTGGGCTAGGCCTCCGGTTAATAGGTTAGTCCCAAAAGTAATATAAAAGTGGATAATAAAGCCCAATATTGCCTAAAACAGTAGATAAAGTAGCATGGAGCAATCAAAAATTATAGATACGTTGGAGACGTATCAAGCATCCCCAAGCTTAATTCCTGCTCGTCCTCGAGTAGGTAAATGATAAAAAAGAATTTTTGATGCGGAGTGATACTTTGGCATAATTTCAATGTAAATCTTCTTAATTGTGATATGAATATTCAGATCCGAAAGATTCAAGATAAAAGTTCATATTGACACAAAAATAATAATACTTCAAGCATACTAATCAAAGCAATCATGTCTTCTCAAAATAACATGGCAAAAGAAAGTTCATCCCTACAAAATCATATAGTTAGGCTATGCTTCATTTTCGTCACACAAAAATGTTCCCAACTTCTATACCCCCGATGACAAGCCAAGCAATTGTTTCATACTTAAATAATCTCAAACTTTTTCAACCTTCACGCAATACATGAGCGTGAGCCATGGATATAGCACTATGGGTGGAATAGAATATGATGATGGGGATTGTGTGGAGAAGACAAAAAAAGAGAAAGTCTCACATCAACTAGGCGTATCAACGGGCTATGGAGATGCCCATCAATAGATATCGATGTGAGTGAGTAGGGATTGCCATGCAACGGATGCACTAGAGCTATGAATGCTCAACAAAAGAAAACTAGTGCGTGTGCATCCAACTCGCTTGCTCAGGAAGACCTAGGGCATTTGAGGAAGCCCATCGTAGGAATATACAAGCCAAGTTCTATAATGAAAAATTCCCACTATTATGAAAAGACAACTTATGAGACTCACTACATGAAGAATAAGGTGCTACTTTGAAGCACAATATATGAGACTCACTATATGAAGAACAAGGTGCTACTTTGAAGCACAAGTGTGGAAAAGAGATAGTAGCATTGCCCTTTTTATTTATTTTTTTTATTTTTTTTTGGGCCTTTCTTTTTTTTTGGGCCTTTCCCTTTTTTGGGTATTTCTTTTTTATTTAGGCCTTTCTATTTTTTTTGGGCAATGCTCTAATAATGATGATCATCACACTTCTATTGATTACAACATGAGGATTACAACTCGAAACTTAGAACAAGATATGACTCTATATGAATGCCTCCGGTGGTGTACCGGGATGGTGCAATGAATCAAGAGTGACATGTATGAAAAATAATGCATGGTGGCTTTGCCACAAATACGATGTCAACTACATGATCATGCAATGGCAATATGACAAAAGTAATGTATGTCATGATGATGATGATGGAAGTTGCATGGCAATATATCTCGGAATGGCTATGGAAATGCCATGATAGGTAGGTATGGTGGCTGTTTTGAGGAAGATATAAGGAGGTTTATGTGTGATAGAGCGTATCGTATCACGGGGTTTGGATGCACCGGCGGAGTTTGCACCAACACTCAAGGTGAGAAAGGGCAATGCACGATACCGAAGAGGCTAGCAAAGGCGGAAAGGTGAGAGTGTGTATAATCCATGGACTCAACATTAGTCAAAAGAACTCATATACTTATTGCAAAAATTTAGAAGTCATCAAAAACCAAGTACTACACGCATGCTCCTAGGGGGATAGATTGGTAGGAAAAGACCATCGCTCGTCCCCGACCGCCACTCATAAGGATGCACAAGCCAGGTACACTTCATGTTTCAAATTTGTTACACAACTTTAACCATATGTGCATGCTACGGGACTTGCAAACTTCAACACAAGTATTTCTCAAATTCATAATCACTCAACTAGCATGACTTTGATATTATCACCTCCATATCTCAAAACAATTATCAAGCATCCACTACTAGAAAAAGGGTTATAGATGGGATTGACAATAATGGCGCACCAGACAAGCGGTGCGCCATTAGTATATACTAATGGCGCACCACCTTCTGATACGCCATTAGTGTTGAAACTACTAATGGCGCACCTGGCCCAAGGTGCGCCATTAGTATCAAAAAAAATTGAACTAGTGCGCCTGTCCAAACATACTAATGGCGCATCCAGACGCAGTGCGCCATTACTAGTTGTAACTAGTAATGGCGCACCTGTCGGAAAGTGCGCCACTAATGTTGTTTTTTATTATTATATTTTTTATTCCTTTTTTTGCAGAACTACTAATGGCGCACTTTTCCTCCGTGCGCCATTACTAGTTTAAACTAGTAATGGCGCACTGTGGAGCAGTGCGCCATTAGTATGTTTTTTTTTTGCAAAACTACTAATGGCGCACCACCAGAAGGTGCGCCATTAGTAACCTGGATTACTAATGGCGCATTTATGGTTGGTGCGCCATTAGTAAGTGGGAAGCAACAAAATATTTTGGACAGCCTCTCCTACCCACACTCACTTTCTCCCCGCTACATTCTCTCCACCGCCTCCTCCTTGTCTCGGGTGCCTCCTCTTTTTCACCTCATTTCCACCATAGATTCATTCAAATTAAGTGGTTAAATTACCTTGTTTTGATAGGTAAGTAAGGGGGGAAGCTATATTTATGTTGTTCTCCCTACAACAATGTGCACATGCACTTTTTATGGCCTAGCTAGATCTATGTATGTTCGTGGCGTTGCATATGTTTGTGGTGTTGCATATGTGTTTGTGTTTGGAGGTGTACCGGTATTTGAAATGCGATAGTTGCCAATATTTTGCCGGAATGTTGATTCATTTCCGTTTCGGCGAGAATTTTGGCATTAAGCATTCTTTTTGGTCCTATTTTTAGGGAAAGTCATGCCAAATTTTTTCTTGGTTCTAAAATATCGTTTTGCTCTACCCCGCAGGCGACCATGGTTCGCACGATGACCGAAGGCATCGTGAATAGGTTTTTGAGGTCCGCGAAGGCCGAGATGCTTCAAAAGAACGAGACAGAGATAAGATGTCCGTGTCGAAGATGCAAGCTGAAGAGCCTTATTGCGGACCCGGATTCCGGGCAGGTGCGGGACCACCTGCTCTTGCGTGGTTTCATGGATGGCTATCGGTGGCAAGGTGATGAAGATGACTACGAAGTCATCCATGGGGGCCGGGCAAGAAATGAGGAAGGGCAGCAAGACAACCACCGCAGCTCGGGCGGGCGAGAAGACGAAGAATCCCCAGGAGATGATCACGGCGGTGATGCTGTACAGAGTCATCATGTAGAAGATGCAGGACATGATGATGAGGAAGATGCTGGAGCAGACAATGGGCATGATCCTGAAGATGATGATGCCGGCGGAGTAGACGACGCTGGACCATCGATGGGCTGGGTGCAGGACCCTCATATTCAAGAGCTGCTTCTCAAGCAGACGGATAACGCAAGAGCTGCCGCCCGAGACAAAGCCAAGATGGATCCACTTGAGTTAGACGTGGTTACTCCATTGTATGAAGGATGCAGGCCCGAGGATACCTGCCTGAAAGTAATGCTCATGGCTCTGGAGATGAAGGTAAAACACAAAATGACCGACGCATGCTTTGACGAGAACATGTCATTCTGGCACGAATGTCTTCCCAAGGGGAACAAGTGCCCGACCAGTTTGGAGGAGGCGAAGAAAATCGTGTGTCCTCTGGATTTACCGCACGTGAAATACCATGTGTGCATGAACAATTGCATCATTTATCGGGACGAGCACGCGGAGTCTACCATATGTCCGGTGTGCGGCGTCACTCGATACAAGAAGAGGAAGAAAGCTCCTCGAAAAGTGGTGTGGTACTTTCCGATCACTCCTCGTCTGCAGCAGTATTTCGCGGACCCTAAGGTAGCAAAGCTCCTGCGTTGGCACGCGGATAGGGAGGAGAAGAAGCGAGAAGATGACGCAAATGATCCGGAGATAGATAAAAAAGACAAGATGCTGAGTCACCCTAAGGATGCGAGCCAGTGGCAAGCGTTGAACTTCAAATACCCAGAATTTGGGAATGATCCAAGGAACATCGTGCTGGGCGCGAGCACCGATGGAGTCAATCCGTTTGGCAGCCAGAGAAGCACACATAGCACCTGGCCTTTGTTTTTGTGGATGTACAACCTTCCCCCCTGGTTGTGCATGAAGAGGAAGTACATTCACATGAGTATGCTAATTGAAGGGCCGAAACAACCAAGGAACGACATCAATCTGTATCTGGGGCTGCTGAAAGAGGAGCTTGACATGCTGTGGAAAACGCCAGCCAATACGTGGGACGCTGCAGAGAAAGAATATTTCCCTATGAGAGCCGCATTGCTCACGACGGTGCATGACTATCTCGGTTACGGATATCTCGCGGGCAGGTAGTCCACGGATTTTCTGGATGCGTAAGGTGCATGGATGACACAACGTATCGCCAGCTAGATAGAGATCCTAGGTCTTTGAAAACCGTGTTCATGGGACATCGAAGGTGGCTTCGCGATGATGACCCGTGGAGGAAACGCAAGGATCTGTTCGATGGTGAAACCGAACCCCGAAAACGCCCGTGTACGAGGAGCGGCGAGGAAATAGACAAGTTGTTGAAAAATTGGAAAGACTTCCCACTGCCGGGAAAGAAGCAAAAGGCGCCAGAGCCGGGAAAGAAGCGAAAGGCGCCAGAGCCGCTGCTGAAGGTATGGAAAACGAGGTCTGTTTTCTGGGACTTGCCGTACTGGAAGATCCACCGTGTGCCTCACAGCCTTGATGTCATGCATATCACGAAGAATGTCTGCGAGAGTCTGCTTGGTACCCTGCTCAACATGCCAGAGAGGACCAAAGATGGGCCCAAAGCAAGGGCAGACTTGAAATCAATGGGCATCAGGCAGGAGCTTCACGCTAATGATGATGATGATGATGATGATGATGATGATGATGATGATGATGATGATGATGATGATGAGGCGAAGCAGGACACAGAAAATCGTCGCAAAGGCAAAAAGGCCAAGAAGACCAGAAATGACTACCCTCCCGCGTGCTTCACTCTAAGTTAGGAGGAGATTGAGCAGTTTTTCACCTGCCTCCTAGGAGTAAAACTTCCTTACGGTTATGCGGGGAAGATAAGCAGATACCTAGACCCAGCAAAGCAGAAGTTCAGTGGGATGAAGTCTCACGACTGTCACGTGCTGATGACGCAGATACTTCCAGTTGCAATCCGTGGGATCATGGACGCGCACGTCCATGAAATGCTATTTGGCCTATGCAACTTTTTCAACGTCATCTCTCGGAAGTCGATTGGCGTGAGGCAACTCAGAAGGCTACAGGAAGAGATCATGGTGATACTATGCGAGCTTGAGATGTACTTCCCGCCCGCATTCTTTGATGTTATGGTGCATCTGCTGGTCCATATAGTGGAGGATATCATCCAACTCGGGCCGACGTTCCTGCACAGCATGATGCCGTTTGAAAGGATGAATGGTGTCATCAAAGGATACGTTCACAACATGTCACGTCCAGAGGGAAGTATAGCCAGGGGCTTTCTGACCGAAGAGTGCATCTCCTACTGCACGAAATTATCTAGGCATCGAGAACCCCGTTGGTCTGCCCGTCAACAGGCACCTCGGCAGGCTCGCTGGATGGGGTCACCGTGAGGGTCGCCGTGAAATGCATGTCGACTTAGAGGGTCGACTCGCCGACTTTGAAAGAGCAAACCTAGTCGCGCTACAACACATAGACGTGGTCGATCCTTGGGTGGTAGAGCACAAAACCTTTATTAAGAAGACGTACAATGACCGGGGCCAACAGAGGACGGACAGAGATATAATCAAAGAGCACAACTCATGTTTCACGCGTTGGTTCAAGCAGAAGCTTCTGCCGTACCCTTTACATGAGGATTCTTCCGCGGAAGAACAACTCATATTCGCCTTGTCACAGGGCGCCAAGCACAACCTGATGACCTATGAGGCGTACAATATCAACGGCTACACATTCTACACGGAGGCCAAGGACATGAAGAGCGATGGTTATCAGAACTCCGGGGTAACGATGGAATCCTACACCGGTAACGACGAGGACAGATACTACGGAAGGATCGAGGAGATCTGGGAGCTGAGCTACGCTGGAGAGAAGGTCCCGATGTTCCGTGTCAGATGGGCGAAGAGAGTCCTAAAAGAAGACCGGTATTTCACCACCATGGTTATACCCGAAGCCAAATCCAAGACCGCGGGCACAAACGTCACCGCGAAAAATGAGCCATGGGTACTGGCTTCCCAAGTGGACCAATGCTTCTTCATTACCGACTCGTCAAAGCCCAGTCGTGTTGTCGTGAGGAGAGGCAAAAGGAAGATCATCGGAATGGATGGAGTAGCCAATGAGCAAGACTTCGACAAGTACGGCGACCCGAGGATCGAACATGACGACGATGATGAAGTAGCAGCATACACCACAAGAAGAAGCAGGACCACCCTACCTAAAGGACGTCCGTTCCACAGAAGAACTCCATTTGCGAAAAAGAAGGCCAAGAAGATTGTGAACAGATAGCTAGCTAAGATCGATTGTATTTAAATCGTAGCCTTCATTTCTCGATTGTATTTCATGGGCACTTTTGAACTATCATGAATATTTTTAAATTTCATGGACACTCGATCTCGATCCCCCTCCATCTCGATCGCTATCCCACCTCGCCAGATCCGGTCCCCCTCGCCGCCGAGCACCCCTCGGTCCACCGGCCGCCGCCACCGACCCCCCGCACCCTCGATTCCCCTACTCAACCGCCGCCGCCGATCGCCCGCACCCCTCCCCTACTCAACCGCCGCCGCCGACCCCCCGCACCCCTCCCCTACTCAACCGCCGCCGCCGACCCCCCGCACCCCGCGCACCCTCCCCCGCTCCACCGGCATTACTGTTTGATGATATTTTTAAAAAAATTATTACTGTCTTATAAAAAATATTACTGTTATGATTTAAACAAGTTTGAACATATTTAAACACAAATAAGTATCAAACAGCATTTTAAATGGATAAAAAAAATGTGGAGGCTGGGAATCGAACCCAGGACCTCCTGGTGTGAGAACTGGCTGCTGACCAGTCGAGCTAGTAGAGGGAACTTGGTGTGGATCAGGTCAGGTGGAAGATAACCTGTTGGCTCGAGCAGAAATTAAAAAAAATACTAATGGCGCACCAGGGTGAGGTGCGCCATTAGTATGGATGTACTTATGGCGCACGGAGGGGTGGTGCACCATTAGTATTGTGCCGCCCCCATCGATATTTCCTCCCCAGCGGCCCAAACCTATCTCTCTCCCTCACCCTCACCCTCGATCCCCTTCCCCTCTCATCTCCCGACGCCGCTGCCCCGCCGCCTTGACGACGCCGCGACGCCGCTGCCCCGATGCCCCGACGCCGCGACGCCACCCTCTCCTCTCCCGACGCCGCCGCCCCGCCGCCTTGTCGTCCTCGTCTCCGCCCCGACGCCCCGATGCCGCGACGCCGCCCTCTCCTCTCCCGACGCCGCTGCCCCGCCGCCTCGTCGTCCTCGTCTCCGCCCCGACGCCCCGACGCCGCGACGCTGCCCTCTCCTCTCCCGACGCCGCCGCCCCGCCTCCCCTCTGATCTTATTTTGTTGGTAAGCCACGGTGTGATGCAAACACACAAGTAGATAGATTCCAACTATGAACTCTGGCATCACAAATTTACAATCGTATTCTGTGTGCACTGATTGATGGTGGCATATGCCTAGTTGTTTGTGACTTCACATGCCGGATTAGCATCCATATTTCGATGTTCCAGAACAATCTGTGCTTTTGTGTATCAGTTTCTCTGTTGCGGGTACATCTCTGTTCTTGATTTCGTCTTTTTAGTTGCTAGAGCACCAGCTGATACATCAAGTTTAGGGTAATATCGTGAGGCAAGGTTAGATGAATGTCACGTGTGCGATTGCTCTGTTTATTTCGTTGTCAGTTTGTACTTAAGCTGTGTCTGCATGCAATAGTAGAGATTGTCCCTAGTCCCAGTTACTTATTTTGTTGGTGAGCACTTAAAAGGAGTAGATATTGTTATCTTTGTTTCTCTGTTCTAGACAGTTGATTTGTCAGCATGCTATCTTCATTGTAAGTTTTCCTATCAGCTTGTGTATACTAATGTTGTATGCACAATATTTCTGATCCATCTCCTTGAGATGTGATATTCACTGTCGGTAGTTGTAATAATCAAATATGAGTTTGTCATTATGCCTTGACTTAGCACCTGATCAAGAGTAAATGGCTGTGTGCCCTAAAACTAGAGTAGACATCTGCTGTCGTTTGGACACCTGAACAGGAGTTGCCCCAAAAGTTTAGTCTACTCATCTTCACCATCCCTTGTGAACTTGCTGGTTGTTTTGTGTGCATGGAACATTCAAATATCTTACCCTCTTTGGACAACTTGACTTCGTTGGTGTTGGTCATGCTGTGCTGTCTAGACTGTTGGCAACATGCTGGTTATTTTTGTTTTTGATGTACTAATTCTGTAATTTGCATGGAGCTATGCCAGTTGATACAAATATCTTAGCCTCTTAGGACAACCTGACTTTGTTGATGTTGGTCACACATGTGCTGTTTAGACTGTTTATATGGGGCTCCAGATTTTATCATGAAGAAAGAATACATAGTGTGGGTCTGACCTTGTTTAATTTCTGCAATTCTTGTATATGATATTCTTTGGTGTGTATTGCATTCTCATCATGGTTTTGATCACAGAACAAGAAGGGAAAGGGCGACTGAAGTACCTACTGCAGCAGACAGAAGTATTTGCCCACTTTGCAGAAGGAAGCCAGGCTAAAGAGAAGAAGCCACGTGGAAGGTGATTCTTCGTTATGTTTTTTTTAAAGCAATCCTTGGTTATGTTAGTGCCACTATATAGTACTTTACTATGAACACCCATCTTGGATGACCAATAGAAATTGCAGCCACATGTGCACCGATCTAATTTGAAACATCAATGAAAATTGAAAAAAAATTACTCTTAATTTGCTCTTAATTTTGTGGTTTGCAAGCTAGACTTTGCTCTTAATTTTGTGAATGCCTAATTAGGGTGCATTTCTGATAAACAAGAAAAGATAGCTTTGCGTTGACTTGCTTCCACATTTGTGTTCTTTCTAGGGACTGTTTAAAATGCTGGGATCAGTTTTGGAGACTGACCGACAATTTAGTACTGCTGGTGCATTTCCTTTTAGTCTTAGATCATAAACTACTCTTTGCGAACATAAATAGATGATCTCAAATCACCATAGTACTGTGGAAATGGTTTAATGCTACTTCTGGCTTTCTTACTTCAGCATCTGTATGCCCATGCAATGCTTTGCTTTGAGCCTAGTTCTTATTCTCCTATTATTAAGCTTTGTTCTATGGTTTTTTTAGCACAAAAAGTCTGATTATATAAGCAAAAACAATTGTTAGCTTTTAGATGTTGTGGTGGTTCACTTGGGGGTATGTGTAGCAGTTAGCAAAAACAGAGGACTAAAGTGCTCTGTTTGTCCAAAATGTTGAATGATACTGCTTGGAGATGCATATATTGTTTCACCTCTTCACATGCCAATGTATTTTCCATGTTGTGATGGAGGCCTTTTTTGCCTTGTCCACCCGAGAGGCCCTTGAGTTTGCTGGAATGTCGATTAACTTCCGTTCCAGCAAATTCGGGTACTCCATATGTCCTATTTTCAGCAAAGGTCATGCTGAAATTTTCTGTGAATTTTAGCATGACTTTGCTAAAAATAGGACATATGGGGTACTTGTAACTAATGATGAAAGCTTAGGCTTTTAGGGTGCCTCGGCATCGAAAAACCCTCAATGATAAAAGCTTAGCTTTTAGGATGCCTCGGTGTCGACAAACCCTAAACAATAACCAACTTTTTGACCAAACTTTGTTCCTATTTAGAGAGAAACATGGCCAACAACGATGAGGCCGGGGGTTCGGGCGGCAAGGCATTCTGGGAGCTGTCCCAGGAGATGGAGGACCAACCTTAGTTGTATGAGGACGCCGCCTTCCCCACCGATCCTGAGACCACTGATGGTACCGCCGAGGATGACCCCACTGATGCCACCACTGATGGTGCCGCCGAGGATGCCACCACTGATGATGGCGGCGCACGCAGAGATGGCAGCCAACCGAAGAGGCAACGGAAGGACCGGCGCCCGATCGTGCTCCTCACCCTCAAGGAGGAAGTTACTGAAGTGGACTCCAACGGGAATCCAACGTCGCCCGAACGAATAGTCAAGGGGTACTCGCTTCAGCTCAGGCGCATTCTCCGGAGCACCGTCTCGATCAACACCGAGAACCTGAGGCATCCTGACCGAGGGAATTTGCGCAACCTCCTCTTCACGAAGCTGCACGAACGATCCAAGTTCCCCGCTGAATTTGCAAACACAAGCCTCAAAGGGAATAAAGTGAACAATGCTGCCCTCACGAAGATGAGCAAGGCCCTGTCTACTTGGAAAAGCAATGTGAAGAGAATGATCGAGAAAGGTGAGAGTTATGAGAAAATCAAGGAGAAAAATCCTTCGATCACCGAAGATGACTACAACGACTTCAAGATCAATTGCTCGAGCACCGCAAACTCCCAATCAAGTCAGTGGGGAAAACAAATGCAGGAGCTGAACATAGGGGAACACACACTCGGTCCCGGCGGTTACAGAGTGGCGGAGCCTATATGGGACAAGGAGGAGGCGGACCGTGCCGAGCAAGGCCTACCGCCCCTCTTCGATAAATACAGTGACAAGCAGACCAGGAACTTTGTCAGGGCCCGATACAAGAAGGACCCGAAAACAAAGGAGCTTACCACGGATCCGAAGACCAGGAAGCTTGAGCTTGTTCTGGTAAGGAATACATCCCCACGTAATTAGCTCCATATGGTTGCATTCTAATTAATGAAGCCAAATTTCTAAATGGTTCACATTTCTTCCGCAGGCGACTGAAAGCAGTAGCGCGGGGTCGACTAAGAGCAACCCTTGGGACACCACTCTAAATAGGGCGTTGAATGTAATGAAGAACAAGGATAAGCTCAGTAAGCCGACATCAGCTGGTCGTGTGGCCGGCAAAGGCTTGTCGACAAAATGGGGGTCACACTATACGGCTGGTGTGCGGAAGGAGAAAAAGACTAGCTCGGAAAGCCAGGCGCGCGAGGTTCAAGAACTCAAGGCACAGGTGGCGCGGATTCCGAACATTGTCCAAGAGCAAGTGCAACAACAACTCGGAGTGACGATCACCGCCATTGTGCCTACCTTGATCGAGGGGTTGAGTGCGTGGATTGCGGGCGGCCAATAGGGGCCGCCCCCGATTCCTAGCTTCACGGCCAGCAACTCGCATAATGCGATGGCGAGGCCATTGGTGCCTCCGGTGGAGGCGGCATTGGTCTCTCCGACGCCGGCACGGGAGCTTAATGCACCCGGGTGTTCGCCGGCCGGCACCTCTGCAGCAAGCGGCCCCTCCGTCAACTGCACGCCCGCCGTTGGCGGTGCCTCGACATTAGCCGAGCTCGACGCCATCATCACGGTAACTAATTAAGCCTCTCTCAGCCAAGGACTTCATCTCCTTGCCTTTGACTGGGCATCCCTGACGCCCTACATGTTTTCGCAGGGCGCCGCCGACGTTCCGTGCACTCTCCTGCACTTCGTGAACAACGAGTTGGTCGATGTCACCAAGGGAAAAATCGTTCAACCGGGCAACCCCTTATTCCACGGTACCCAGATGCCACCCAACTTGTTTAGGGTTCAACTGGTTCGGGTGCTGCCAAGCTGCGACGAGTTGTTACCTCCGATTCGACCCGTCGGGGCCGACGATGATGACGTGATGACCCTCAGCGCCTGCCTGAGCTGGCCCCTGCTTTGGCCGAAGAGCCAGATTCGTTTGGGGGCGGGGGACACCACCCCAAAGACAACACCGCCAGTCATGCCGGCGCCAAGTCGGCCCCATGGGAAGACCGCCGCAATGGTGCCGGACATCCCTATGCCACTGGATCCAAACATGCATATGGCACAGGATCAGAACGACGACGACGACGATACATTTGGCAACGTCAATCAGTACTTTGCCGATCATGGGTACGATGGCGACTTCATGGGGCCTCCTTCTCAAGAACCCAACCCAACAAAAGACGTGTGCGATCTAGCTGGTACCGCGGAGAAGCCAAGTTGCAACAGGCGTCGTCTGGCGTTCAGCTCTCAGGAGATGCCTCCAGCTGCCGACTTCACCAAGCCTTAGATAGGCGAGGTGCGAAATATTATCAGCCCCAACACACTCAAGAAGGCGGTCTGTGAGCAGAACTCGGTCCCATTACAGGAGAAGAAGAAGGCACGCAAAAGAAAGACTAAGAAGGGTGCGAGCCAGCCGGCACCAAGTACGATCCGTGCTCAGGACGGGCCACCTTCACCTAAGGATATCTCGAGGAGGGTGCATGTGGCGGGTAGGGCGATGCTACCGACAAATATGCTCAATGCTGCAACCGGTGCTATGCGGAGTCTGCATGACAGTGTTCTTTCTTTGGAGAAGCGGCGTCTCAGAGAGAAGGATGTGGCATACCCGGTTTTTGCGGCCAAGGTGCCAGAGGGCAAGGGCTTTGTGGATAACTCCATCGGGCGTACGATCGTCCTGCGGTTTGATGACATCCACGCTATGTTGAACCTTCATCCGCTGCACTACACCTTCGTTCGGCTATTTTCGCTGAGTATGGAGATGCGGATCATTCGCGACAAGACCCCGGACATCGTGATAGTCGACCCCTTCTACATGCGTGCCAAGATCTTGGGCAGCGCTGGGGACCGGCAAGTCGCGAGTTCTTACCTCGAAGGCGTCATTCTGGCAAACCAAGATAAGGATAACTTCCTCGTGCCTTACTTTCCCGAGTAAGTCCTCCCCTCAACCGGCCCGTAACATATGAATTCTTAGATTTCGATCGTTTTTCTTTTAACATTCCGTGTTTTCTGCAGCGACACACATTGCACGCTCATCCTCCTAAGCCCCAAATATTCCATGGCCACGTATTTCGACCCGGACCGTCAGTCGAACATAGACTACACAAATGTCAAGAAGGTTCTTGATGATGTTCTCCCCGGCTACGCCAAATCTGGAGGCACCTTCACCAAGCCTATTCGTAAGTACGGCAAGCACGTGTTCTCCCACAATACGATGTTCTGCTGCATCAAGCAGCCGCCTGGCGGTCAGAAGGGTGCCTACTACGCCATCCATCACATGCGGGTGATCATACGGGACCATCATCAACTTCTGCTACCGAGTAAACTCAGAGATTGGGCAAAGAGCGTGTCGGCAGTCCAGGACGCGGACCTCCGACAAGAATTCTTTCGCATCCAGTCGGAGTTTGCGGAAATCATCCATCAAGATGTCCTTCGTACCTCGGGGCAGTTCTACCTCAACAATCAACCGTCCAACAGTGACATCGACACAATGCTACAAATGCAGGCTGACAACGACCGTTGTTTCATGACTCCCACGATAGACGGCGGCTTCATCCACGCTCCGGTCCCTTGAGTCGAGTCGAAAGCAGTGATGCTGTGTCTAGTTCTGAAACATCGAGTGGCTCATGTTGTAATTAAACTTTAATGAACTTGTAGTATGTCTCTTTGGTTTCGAGAGTCGTTCAACTTTGTGGGGACCCCGACTCATAAGTCGTGGTCACCGAATGCACGTGTACAGTGATCCCAGGGATCAATGCTCACTGAACACACAAAAGCTGAATAACAAGAGTCTTACATCCATACATACCGTATTACACAAGTAGGACCGTTATGGTCAAGTCTTGAGTACAACATCGCAGCGGAAATCTTCATCGATAACTTGGACCCATGCCATCTGCCTTAACCCTACAGGCATTCTGACTGGGAAGCGTCCTAGCTCGCGTGTTCGTCACCGAAGAGTTCTTCATCACATCCTGTTCTTTCATGCCTGGTCAATAAAATAACCAGTGGCAAGCCAATGAGTACTTTGAATGTACTCGCAAGCAACCCATGTTTTGGTTCAAGGTACAACAATGCATGACATAGGTAAATTTTGCATAAAGCTAGTTTTGAGTGCAATGACATGTTCAACATCCTATAAAGCATGCATCAAGAGAGTTCAAGTAACCATGAGAACTGGTCACAGATATCAACATAAATAGAGTGGGCACCAACCCATTTATCATAAACAGAGTGGGCACCAACCCATCTCAATCATGTCAAGTCCTCTGACTTGACCCAAGTAGTTTCATCACCACACTCACACGGTTGAAAACCCTGGACATAGTTTAAGCAGCACCGCCCAACCGTCCTTGACCGTGGACACGGCTATTCGAATAGTTTTACACTCTGCAGAGGTTGCACACTTTACCCACTAGATCCGGGGAACTTCCGTGTCATCCACGACCCGCGGTACCTCAAATACCCGGGGTAAGCACCCGATCACTACCTTTCCCTAGACGACACTAACATGGAGTCCACTCGATTGGTAGTAACCCCCGTGCCAAACATTTCACATCGTAAAAATTGTGGAGCCTCGCTCCCATATTCATCACATACCACAAGCACGGGGTACCAACGGTGTGTCCGGTGCCCTGTGAAAAGAGTCATGGCCGCCCTACCTGGCACGACCCCGTCCCGAGAGAGCGCACCAACAACTCTCCCGCCACTAGTAATGCGGGCTCCAAGCTAGTATCGGTCTAGGTACTCAACAATGCCCTTTCCCATATAAGGGTAGAGTGGTCGCGCATGTAAGGTTGGGACAGTCATCAAATCTTAAATCTAATCCGTTTTCGAAAACAACACACACTTGCCTCGATACACCACTTCGTCATCAAGCGGTTACCCATCTCATCATCTCTCTCGGGCATAAGTGGCACCCGATGGGGTTTTCAAAGAGTTGTTTGAAAATATTTTGTCTCCATCACCATGCATATCCCCGTCCCTTTTTACGTAGCACTATTTAGCATCCTATCTACTCCCACCGGCATAACCCTCATAAGAAGGTAGGGCCATGCACAATGCAAGTATCAACGAGAAAATAACGGAGGCAACCAACCACGTGGGTCACCATCTCATCATGATTCCGATGCAACAAATATATCGAACTATATGGCATGTATAAGAAGGTTTCATAAACATGGTCAAAGGGCTGCTTGCCTGTTGTAACGAAGTCTTCGAGGTCTTCAAATATCCCTGGTCCAACTCCGAGCATTCCGTCTACCTCGTCAACTATTGTCGAAAGCAAGCATAATAAGCAACACAACAAGGTAGGAAATAAAAGTGCTCTAAAAATATGAGTTGGACTTTTCTGGGATACCTCTGGTCATATGAGGGATGACCAAAGTGGTTTCATTAGGATTTGATCAATGGACATCTCTGAACATTCCAATATGATGGAACCAAGGGATTGATGGGTTTGCAAGAAGTGTACAGAAATGTATTTTTGAAAAATGAGCAAAGGCACCCATTTAACAAAGGATGATTTTAGAAGCATCCAGGAATTGGTTTCACTGGATTTGGAGTTGGGATGATTTTCCTATGAATTTGCAAAGTTGGCTATATATAAAGAAATAGACCATTATTTGAGGTGATACAGAAAGTGTTAGTAAAAATGTTCAAAAACTAAGTTTTGAACTTAGATGCATCTAGGAATTTGAATCATAGCATTTGGATCAAATATGAGCCCTCTGTGATTTTCTAAAGTTCATCACAGAAATAGGAAAAACAAGATTTGATAAATGTTTGTGAGGAAAAAGTCTCTGGAAAAATGTGCATGTTGCACCAACAGGTAGAGCATGATTTATGGAGTCTCTAGAAATTTGAATCATCAAATTTGGAGTTGATTTGATTTATTTATGGATTTTACAAGCTGTACAGAAAAGAAAAAGGGAACAAGGGTTTTACCCAGATGGGCTGGATCTGGGCGGCGGCGGTGCGCACCGGGCGAGGCTTAGCGGCAGGCACCACTGGGCCGGCACAGTGACTCGGCCGCACGCGCGCAGGGGCCACGACGAAGGCGGCTTCCAGGAAATACGCCTTCGCGCAAGGGAGGCGGTGAAGGTGGAAGGCGTCTCCACTTAAACGGCGGGACCCAGCCGCTGGGTCGCTGACGTGTGGGGCCCGCCTGTCGGGTTCATCCCCAACCTCCCGCGCGGGCGCGTCGGGAGACAGAGGAGGCGAGGCCGGACGGTGCGGGCGCTCTCCCCGACGGTACGGGCCACCTCCGGCGACGCCCGGCGTACCGGAGCGCTCAGGAGGCCATGCCGCACCCACCCGTGGGTGGCACGGTCTCCCCGAGGCATCGGGCTGAGCAGGGCACTGGCCGCGGTGGACGAGGCTGACGGTGAGGTTGGGGGCACGGTGCTGCGGCCGCGGAGAAGAAGAAATGGAGTCCGGGAGAGGGCCGTGGGGGAGTGGGTGATGCTCTGGTGCAGGTAGGAGGGTGAGAGGAGCACCGGAGAGCTCAAATTTGAGCGGTGGCCGGTGGCAAGATTTCCAGCCATGGAGGTGGATGGGGGCACTAGGGGAGGAATGGATGGGCCTGGGGAGCGTATGGGAGAGAGAGAGAGCCAAAGGACTCCAGAGAGAGGCCTCGGGCGGCCTTATATGGCGAGGCGATGGTGCACCGCGGGTTCGTGCGCTGACGAGCTCGCGCTCGTTGCTACGGGCCTCGGGATGGTGATGCACCGTGTCTAGGGCGTTCCTGGATTCGGTCCAGAGCTAGGGAAGAGAAGAGAGAGAGCGGGGGGGCCAGGGGCACCACGCGTGTGAGGTCGCCCATTGGAGCGCTCGGGCGGCCGGTGCGCGTGCGAGAGGAGGCAGCAGGAGGAAGAGAGAGGAGGGGGCCAGCTCGGTGTCGTGTTGCGGACGTCGAGGCACCTCGACTGGCGTGAGGGGGAGGCTCGAGGTGGTCGGGGGACGCGGCGTCAACGGTCGGGAGCACGCTGACGTGCTCCAGAGCGCGCAAATGGCCGGCACCCGCGGCTTTTCCTCGCGTCCTCACGCGCCCACTTGTGTTTAGTGGCTGCCCAGGGGAGTAAACAATGTGGGAGAGGCATTGGATGCCCTGGGGCTTGCCAGTAGTGAGAGAGGGGCGAGAGAATGGGAGGAAAGCTGCTGTCCAGAGGGGGAAAAAGGGATTTTCACCCCCTTCATCATGGCTTCTCGGGCAGGGAAAGATGCAGGAGGTAGAGGAGGATCAGATGGGGCTGTGGGAAAAAGATCAGCTCATGGAGATTAGTGGAAGTGGACAAAACAGGCATTTTAATTATCTGCCGGAAGGTGTTTGATGGTGGTTTGGGCAAGTAGATGATTTGCATATGCCATGAGACTCCATAGGGTGAAATGACACATATAATTAGGGCCTTCCACCAATTTGGAGATCATTTGAAGAAAGTTGACAATGCAACTTTGGTAAACACTAGAAATTAGCAGAAATGAACTTGTGTAGATTTAGTTGAGCAAATCACTTCTCCTTGAGGCACCACTTGGTGTGGTGGCCTCATTTGGTCATGTGATCATGCTCACAAAAGTTGGGGTCATGGAGAGAAAGTTGGTAGTACAAAGTAGTTCAAATTTGATTCTGGTCAGAGAGGGTTTTGGGGCACTTTGATCAATATAACTTGCTCTCCAACTTGTGCCACTTGGTCTAGATGAATAATTAGGCCATTGGAGAATGTTCACCAGGTTTGAGAACATTTGGACATGTTTGGAAATGTAAAGTTGCTCAAACTTCAAAATAGACAGAAATTGTTTTGAGGGGATTTGATGATGTTATCTTGTTCTCCAAGACATGAGACTTGGCAAGATCACCAAATATGTCATATGTGACATGATAGAATTTTCTTGGAATTTTTGGAGAATATTTCCTTTGTAAATATTTCAAAAGCTTGAAATATCCAGAAAGGGTTTATGAGGGATTTGACCAATATTTTGAACATGACCATGTGTTGAAACTCTTATATATGGACAATATATGTCCTATGAGTTTCCCTAAATTTTATCAAATATTTTTGAAGCAATAAAATAATTTTTTTCCTATTAAAGACCATCTCTGGCCTTAAGAAAAAGCTTTTAAATAAAATAGGAAAATAACTTTTAAAATTATATTTTTGTGGTTTCTGGGTATCCTATATCTAATAGGAGTCAAATATATTTTTGGAAAGATTTTTACTGCCCTTAATTAAGTATTTGCAGTGCAAACCTCAATTTAGGGGGTTTTGAAAAACTAATTTTAGAAAATACTTTTTGGCCAAATTATTTTTGCAAGAAATTATTTTTATATCCTATACACATGGCATGATCATTGGGAAAGGTTTTTGGAGCAAGGAGATGAAGTATAGGAGTTGGAGGATTTGTTTGATTTTTAGAGCACTTGCAAGCAGCAGTCAAACATTCAATCAAAGCAAAGACAAAACACTCAAAAGTTTTTGTCAAACCACATTTTTGCATGATTATTGACTTAAGTGTTGTGCCATGAAAATCAGGGTGTGACAGACCTAGCCCCCTTACAAGAATCTCGTCCCCGAGATTCCTAGACTAGGCGCGGAGAGGGATATAGAAACTTGGATCTGGGGTAGTCTTCAAGTCCTCACGTTGCTTCTGCTTCCGTGTAGTGCTCCATTGAGATTGAAGTACTTGATGGTGTGGCTTCGTGTATGACGCTCTCGTTTGATCCAGGTTGCTGAGGGGTCTCTTGCGTTAGGTCAGGTTGGACTAGGGGTCGGTGGCTCGGTGGTCAATGTCCTTATTAGCGCTCGGGCTAGCTAGGAAGTTGGAAACACTTCCGGGGTTGTGATGCATGGAAGCATTGTGCACCCAGGTAACTTAGGTGGCAACTTCATCTGCTAACCGTCTTCTCTTCGTCTCGTAGTGATCTCAGAAGAGGTTGTTAAATCTTGGAGTGATCTTGTAGAAAGCCGATGAATCTTGGGGCGAGCTTTCCTTTGACATGGAAGCGCTGGGTTCCTTTGAGAGGGGTGACCCAGAGATAAACATGGTCTCCAACCCGGAAGGTCATGTCTCAATGACATGAGTCAGCGTAGTTCTTCTGTCTTGACTTGGCAGTCTTCAAACGCTCTCTGACAAGCTGGACTTGCTCTTCTGCTTCACGAAGGATATCAGGCCCAAAGACAAGTCCTTTTCCGGTCTCTGACCAATTGAGGGGTGTGCGGCACTTCCGTCCGTATAACACTTCAAATGGTGCCATCTGAAGGCTTGACTGATGAGTATTGTTGTAAGAGAACTCGGCAAAATGGAGGCAATCTTCCCACTTAGCTCCATATGCTAAGACACAGGCTCGGAGCATGTCTTCAAGTATCTGATTCACTCGTTCTGTCTGACCTCCGGTCTGTGGGTGGAAAGCAGTGCTGAAGGACAACTTGGTCCCCATGGCCTCTTGGAATTTCTTCCAAAACCTTGAGGTGAATTGGATTCCTCTATCCGACACAATTCCCTTGGGAACGCCATGAATGCTTCACGATTCGGTTGATGTAGAGACTGGCTAACTGGTTCCCCTTGTAGGTCGTCTTGACAGGAATGAAGTGGGGCTTTGCCCGCCTTGATCTTCCTCTTGATGCCTTCAATACTCTCTTGTCCCGTCTGAGCTTCTTTAACCTCATCTATCAGGGTCGGCTTGACTTCAAGGTTAGCTGAGAATCCTGGTGCAACCAGTTCCAACCCGAAGCTTTCAAGTTCTTCATATAAGGCGGGTAGCTTGTCCTTAAGCACAGCATTCAAGGAACAAGCCTTCCTGCTAATGCATCTACTACCACATTAGCCTTCCCAGGGTGGTATTGAACACTGAGGTCATAGTCTTTGATCAACTCTAGCCGTCTTCTTTGCCTCATGTTCAATTCCCTTTGAGTGAAAATATACTTCAGACTTTTGTGATCCGTGTATATCTCACATCGCTTCCCTAAGAGGTATTGTCGCCATGTCTTCAGGGCATGAACCACTGCTGCTAGCTCAAGGTCATGAGTAGCATAGTTTTCTTCATGAGGCCGTAGTTGCCTTTGAGAGGAGTGGCTTGCAAATATGCACGGTCTTCAACGCGGAAGCTCACTCCTTGATGACGGTGGTTGGTATAGTTCTTCCTCCTTGACATGGCGGTCTTCGGATGTTCCCTAACCAGCTGATCAACTCTTCTTCCGTCTTCATGTGGACATTCAGGTCCTCAAGTAAGGATGATGATTTACTTGCCCAAGTACTCTATGAAGTATTTGGGGTACGAAGAGTGGGCTGAGGCATTGGTGAGGGTCACGGTTGAGCATTGGTCAAGGTCTTATTGATCTAGAGCCAAGGCCCAAGGTCATGATCCAACCGTGTTCTGGCTTGGTAGGGCATAAGGGTTTCAAGGATTCTAGTGTGCGAATGAACATTTATCATCCTATCTTTAAGCACGGTTTTTGAGATGCCATTAGTCTATCTAGTCCTTTAAACAAATCACATCATATCACTGATAGCATCATTTCGTATAGGCCAACCCCAATCATCACTCATGCTATTCATATCCTCATGACTCCCAAGAGGAGGTCTAACGACATCATATACATCTACGATCCCCAAACTCATGTGTGTGTGGCCACCCCTAAAAATCCATGGGTAGAGCATACAAGCTTCCAAGCTGGAATAAAACAGGACAATCCAAGTGCTCATCCTATTCCTCCAAGGTCCATGCTAGCGCATCTCTGTGTTAAGGAAACACGTCATATGCCACTCCAAAATCTCGTTTCCTTTTCTATGAATCAACTCCAACAACTTGTTAACTTCCATTAATCACTACATCATCCATTAATTCTACAAATGCAATGCCTATGCTGGGGTTCCACATGATCTCCTAAAGTCCTTATAATCCCCAATACTTGAAAGGGCTGCCTTACTATAGTTAGTCCACCAATTCCCATTATTGTGTTCTAATAATACTCCAAGGTCAAGCTCACAAAGATGCCTAAATAAACTCCGACAATTAGCCCAATCTCCTAGTTTATCGTCCACCGAGAAACATGGTATCATGATCGAGATCATCAGTCTAAATCCAATTTACTCCAAACCATGTAGACATACTCAGCATCTATATTCAACTAGGATCACCTATTTAAACCCAAATCTTGTGTCCAACGAGAAATCCTACATGTTCCCCCAAGTCATTTACGCAATATCGACTGTCTCCTATCAATATCCCATGGCTAAGTTAAATCCAAATACTTCCAAGAATTTTAGCTTGTGATCAAATTTGCCCTATAAATCCAATCCACTCATGGGTAGTGAAAGCTACGCTACTCTATAATCATGATCCCACCAAGTTCATCTACCAACATGAAAGCCTTATAATCCACCAAAGAGTCTCAGATAGTTCCTCAAAGTCATTGATATAAACTCATCAAGTCATTTGTCCTCTATCCTATATCTTCAAATTGGTCCTCCCTACGGCATCGTCAGTTTTGGTGCTATCTTAGGATGATAACGTGCTCGTTCACTATGCCCACTAGTTCCATAATGAACTCAGTGTTGTGCAAGGTTTACTGTAGCTTAACTTGTTCTCTTGTGATTCCGTAGGTTAAGCTCAGGGTTAAGGTTTTGAGCAGGGGTATCTCGTGAAGTCTCGAAGGGTCTAGGAATGGGTTTCTAGTCTTGAGGGTTAAACATAATTCTACGGGGTTGCATTTGGTCGAGGAGGCTGTAGCAAAAGTCTTCAGCGCTTGTTGGTCGCCGAGGTGGAATCCTTGGTGCATATTGTCTTGCTTGTCTTCAGTTGAGGAGAGAGATGAGAGGGAAAAGTAGCATAGAGGAAGGGAATGCCTAAAGGGGGTTCTATAGTGCAAGTGCAAACAAACAGGTGCAAAAGAGGCCAAACTCAAACAACAAAATAAGGCAAGTGATATAGTCGCGTATTGGTTGCCTAGGGCAAAAAGGGCGACTGACATCGAAAACACAACAAATAAAAACAAGCAACACACAATCATGGTTCTACTCGAACCATCATACGGACTCGACTGCGCATAGGGGGTACACGACTCATCCTACCCTAGGGGTTCTCGGACTCCATAGTCGTGCCTTGTGCCTCGTGCAGACTCCCGGGTTTTCCTCAGGTGCTGCTACGTCTCTTGTAGTTGTCTGATGAAACGATCCCGATTGAGCTTGAAGAGTCTTCAACAACTTCTTGCCTGTTGAAGTGATGGGGTGAAGGTGGCTTCTCGTAGCAGGCATTGACTCGGTCTTCTGTTGTCTTCTAAGCCATCGATGGTACCAGGTAGGTAATCCTTTATGCAATGACATTATCAAGGCGTAATAGAGATCCATCATGTCGGTTATGTTGATGACAACATCGACACCAAGAGCGGGGATGAGGAGAACCGTTTTCCTGCTCACTATGGTGAGGCGGACCAACTGGCTAGGTTCTCATCCATCGGTGGTTGCCGATACAACAACGGTAGTGACATGGTTACTCTATTAGCGATGTATATCATGATCTTGCATATCCTATGCCCTAATCATCGTAGGCTAAGGTTGCATCATCTTGGGAAGTGTCAAGGGTGTCACCATCTCCTGGGTCTTCAGGCCCTCATTCCTCGAGGATGTATCTTCTGTTGGTACCGTCTTGTTGTGATGTCGCCAATCTTGGGTTCAGGAGATGAGGGTGAATGTCTGGCAAGGCATCATCCTTCCAGATTATCCACGAGGATTACAAGGAATCCTGTGGTCAGGGGCATAAGGGTTCTAGCGACCAAAGGTTTTGAAGGGGAAGAGACCAATAAGGAAAGTATACCTTAGTTTTCGAAAAACTGAGAAGGGAGGAGAAGTACAGATAGTTTTGAAAACTAGTAGTAGTTTTGGAAATAGTTTTACCCTAACTAACGACCATGCTAACTAAGGCTTCCTACAGTCAGGATGGCTCTGATACCAGCTCTGTGGGGACCCCGACTCATAAGTCGTGATCACCGAATGCACGTGTACAGTGATCCCAGAGATCAATGCTCACTGAACACACAGAAGCTGAATAACAAGAGTCTTACATCCATACATACCGTATTACACAAGTAGGACCGTTATGGTCAAGTCTTGAGTACAACATCGCAGCGGAAATCTTCGTCGATAACTTGGACCCATGCCATCTGCCTTAACCCTACAGGCATTCTGACTGGGAAGCATCCTAGCTCGCGTGTTCGTCACCGAAGAGTTCTTCATCACATCCTGTTCTTTCATGACTGGTCAATAAAATAACCAGTGGCAAGCCAATGAGTACTTTGAATGTACTCGCAAGCAACCCATGTTTTGGTTCAAGGTACAACAATGCATGACATAGGTAAATTTTGCATAAAGCTAGTTTTGAGTGCAATGACATGTTCAACATCCTATAAAGCATGCATCAAGAGAGTTCAAGTAACCATGAGAACTGGTCACAGATATCAACATAAATAGAGTGGGCACCAACCCGTTTATCATAAACAGAGTGGGCACCAACCCATCTCAATCGTGTCAAGTCCTCTGACTTGACCCAAGTAGTTTCATCACCACACTCACACGGTTGAAAACCCTGGACATAGTTTAAGCAGCACCGCCCAACCGTCCTTGATCGTGGACACGGCTATTCGAATAGTTTTACACTCTGCAGAGGTTGCACACTTTACCCACTAGATCCGGGGAACTTCCGTGTCATCCACGACCCGCGGTACCTCAAGTACCCGGGGTAAGCACCCGATCACTACCTTTCCCTAGACGACACTAACATGGAGTCCACTCGATTGGTAGTAACCCCCGTGCCAAACATTTCACATCGTAAAAATTGTGGAGCCTCGCTCCCATATTCATCACATACCACAAGCACGGGGTACCAACGGTGTGTCCGGTGCCCTGTGAAAATAGTCATGGCCGCCCTACCTGGCACGACCCCGTCCCGAGAGAGCGCACCAACAACTCTCCCGCCACTAGTAATGCGGGCTCCAAGCTAGTATCGGTCTAGGTACTCAACAATGCCCTTTCCCATATAAGGGTAGAGTGGTCGCGCATGTAAGGTTGGGACAGTCATCAAATCTTAAATCTAATCCGTTTTCGAAAACAACACACACTTGCCTCGGTACACCACTTCGTCATCAAGTGGTTACCCATCTCATCATATCTCTCGGGCATAAGTGGCACCCGATGGGGTTTTCAAAGAGTTGTTTGAAAATATTTTGTCTCCATCACCATGCATATCCCCGTCCCTTTTTGCATAGCACTATTTAGCATCCTATCTACTCCCACCGGCATAACCCTCATAAGAAGGTAGGGCCATGCACAATGCAAGTATCAACGAGAAAATAACGGAGGCAACCAACCACGTGGGTCACCATCTCATCATGATTCCGATGCAACAAATATATCGAACTATATGGCATGTATAAGAAGGTTTCATAAACATGGTCAAAGGGCTGCTTGCCTGTTGTAACGAAGTCTTCGAGGTCTTCAAATATCCCTGGTCCAACTCCGAGCATTCCGTCTACCTCGTCAACTATCGTCGAAAGCAAGCATAATAAGCAACACAACAAGGCAGGAAATAAAAGTGCTCTAAAAATATGAGTTGGACTTTTCTGGGATACCTCTGGTCATATGAGGGATGACCAAAGTGGTTTCATTAGGATTTGATCAATGGACATCTCTGAACATTCCAATATGATGGAACCAAGGGATTGATGGGTTTGCAAGAAGTGTACAGAAATGTATTTTTGAAAAATGAGCAAAGGCACCCATTTAACAAAGGATGATTTTAGAAGCATCCAGGAATTGGTTTCATTGGATTTGGAGTTGGGATGATTTTCCTATGAATTTGCAAAGTTGGCTATATATAAAGAAATAGACCATTATTTGAGGTGATACAGAAAGTGTTAGTAAAAATGTTCAAAAACTAAGTTTTGAACTTAGATGCATCTAGGAATTTGAATCATAGCATTTGGATCAAATATGAGCCCTCTGTGATTTTCTAAAGTTCATCACAGAAATAGGAAAAACAAGATTTGATAAATGTTTGTGAGGAAAAAGTCTCTGGAAAAATGTGCATGTTGCACCAACAGGTAGAGCATGATTTATGGAGTCTCTAGAAATTTGAATCATCAAATTCGGAGTTGATTTGATTTATTTATGGATTTTACAAGCTGTATAGAAAAGAAAAAGGGAAGAAGGGTTTTACCCAGATGGGCTGGATCTGGGCGGCGGCGGTGCGCACCGGGCGAGGCTTAGCGGCAGGCGCCACTGGGCCGGCACAGTGACTCGGCCGCACGCGCGCAGGGGCCACGACGAAGGCGGCTTCCAGGAAATACGCCTTCGCGCAAGGGAGGCGGTGAAGGTGGAAGGCGTCTCCACTTAAACGGCGGGACCCAGCCGTTGGGTCGCTGACGCGCGGGGCCCGCCTGTCGGGTTCATCCCCAACCTCCCGCGCGGGCGCGTCGGGAGATAGAGGAGGCGAGGCCGGACGGTGCGGGCGCTCTCCCCGACGGTACGGGCCACCTCCGGCGACGCCCGGCGTACCGGAGCGCTCAGGAGGCCATGCCGCACCCACCCGTGGGTGGCACGGTCTCCCCGAGGCATCGGGCTGAGCAGGGCACTGGCCGCGGTGGACGAGGCTGACGGTGAGGTTGGGGGCACGGTGCTGCGGCCGCGGAGAAGAAGAAATGGAGTCCGGGAGAGGGCCGTGGGGGAGTGGGTGATGCTCTGGTGCAGGTAGGAGGGTGAGAGGAGCACCGGAGAGCTCAAATTTGAGCGGTGGCCGGTGGCAAGATTTCCAGCCATGGAGGTGGATGGGGGCACTAGGGGAGGAATGGATGGGCCTGGGGAGCGTATGGGAGAGAGAGAGAGCCAAAGGACTCCAGAGAGAGGCCTCGGGCGGCCTTATATGGCGAGGCGATGGTGCACCGCGGGTTCGTGCGCCGACGAGCTCGCGCTCGTTGCTACGGGCCTCGGGATGGTGATGCACCGTGTCTAGGGCGTTCCTGGATTCGGTCCAGAGCTAGGGAAGAGAAGAGAGAGAGCAGGGGGGGCCAGGGGCACCACGCGTGTGAGGTCGCCCATTGGAGCGCTCGGGCGGCCGGTGCGCGTGCGAGAGGAGGCAGCAGGAGGAAGAGAGAGGAGGGGGCCAGCTCGGTGTCGTGTTGCGGACATCGAGGCACCTCGACTGGCGTGAGGGGGAGGCTCGAGGTGGTCGGGGGACGCGGCGTCAACGGTCGGGAGCACGCTGACGTGCTCCAGAGCGCGCAAATGGCCGGCACCCGCGGCTTTTCCTCGCGTCCTCACGCGCCCACTTGTGTCTAGTGGCTGCCCAGGGGAGTAAACAATGTGGGAGAGGCATTGGATGCCCTGGGGCTTGCCAGTAGTGAGAGAGGGGCGAGAGAATGGGAGGAAAGCTGCTGTCCAGAGGGGGAAAAAGGGATTTTCACCCCCTTCATCATGGCTTCTCGGGCAGGGAAAGATGCAGGAGGTAGAGGAGGATCAGATGGGGCTGTGGGAAAAAGATCAGCTCATGGAGATTAGTGCAAGTGGACAAAACAGGCATTTTAATTATCTGCCAGAAGGTGTTTGATGGTGGTTTGGGCAAGTAGATGATTTGCATATGCCATGAGACTCCATAGGGTGAAATGACACATATAATTAGGGCCTTCCACCAATTTGGAGATCATTTGAAGAAAGTTGACAATGCAACTTTGGTAAACCCTAGAAATTAGCAGAAATGAACTTGTGTAGATTTAGTTGAGCAAATCACTTCTCCTTGATGCACCACTTGGTGTGGTGGCCTCATTTGGTCATGTGATCATGCTCACAAAAGTTGGGGTCATGGAGAGAAAGTTGGTAGTACAAAGTAGTTCAAATTTGATTCTGGTCAGAGAGGGTTTTGGGGCACTTTGATCAATATAACTTGCTCTCCAACTTGTGCCACTTGGTCTAGATTCATAATTAGACCATTGGAGAATGTTCACCAGGTTTGAGAACATTTGGACATGTTTGGAAATGTAAAGTTGCTCAAACTTCAAAATAGACAGAAATGGTTTTGAGGGGATTTGATGATGTTATCTTGTTCTCCAAGACATGAGACTTGGCAAGATCACCAAATATGTCATATGTGACATGATAGAATTTTCTTGGAAATTTTGGAGAATATTTCCTTTGTAAATATTTCAAAAGCTTGAAATATCTAGAAAGGGTTTATGAGGGATTTGACCAATATTTTGAACATGACCATGTGTTGAAACTCTTATATATGGACAATATATGTCCTATGAGTTTCCCTAAATTTTATCAAATATTTTTGAAGCAATAAAATAATTTTTTTCCTATTAAAGACCATCTTTGGCCTTAAGAAAAAGCTTTTAAATAAAATAGGAAAATAACTTTTAAAATTATATTTTTGTGGTTTCTGGGTATCCTATATCTAATAGGAGTCAAATATATTTTTGGAAAGATTTTTACTGCCCTTAATTAAGTACTTGCAGTGCAAACCTCAATTTAGGGGGTTTTGAAAAACTAATTTTAGAAAATACTTTTTGGCCAAATTATTTTTGCAAGAAATTATTTCTATATCCTATACACATGGCATGATCATTGGGAAAGGTTTTTGTAGCAAGGAGATGAAGTATAGGAGTTGGAGGATTTGTTTGATTTTTAGAGAACTTGCAAGCAGCAGTCAAACATTCAATCAAAGCAAAGACAAAACACTCAAAAGTTTTTGTCAAACCACATTTTTGCATGATTATTGACTTAAGTGTTGTGCCATGAAAATCAGGGTGTGACAAACTTAGATGTAATCGATGCTATTAATGTCTTGCTTTTCTCTTCCGATCGTTCTGTTGCATACTTATATATTGCTTATGTATTGTCTGTGAATTGGTACTAACGTTTCGTTTGGCTAGTGCATAGCGATGCTGTCGTATGTCGTGTACAAGGGTAAGGTTCCCGGAGTCTACGACGACTGGGAGGAGTGTCGGAGACAGGTTCACTGATTCAGCGGTAACAGTTACAAAGGGTACACCACTAGGGCCGAGGCCGAATCTAGATACGCCCGCTATCTAGCGAGAGAGGGGAGGGAGCGTTGGAGGAACCGGATGAAGACGAGTTTCATCGTGATGATGCTCGTCGTGATGACCGCAGCTCTCTTCTATGTGATGGTAGTTTAGATGATCGATATCGACTTGTAATGTGAAGACAAACTCGCTACTCGCGGTCTCGAGACTTGTAATATAATGTTCTATCTTCGTTCGGTCTTTTCAATTCGGAGACTAATATGATGAATTGTATTCGGAGACTAATATGATGAATTGTATTCAAAGACTAATCTTATATTGTATTTGATGAATCTGTTGTTGATGTGTGCTGTCTATATTTTGTACAATTATACATTTTGTAACCTGTGCAAAAAACAGAAAATAAAAAATAAAAAAAACTAATATTCATACTAATGGCGCATCACATCACAGTGCGCCATTAGTATGACAAAGTATACTAATGGCGCATCATTAAATAGTGCGCCATTAGTATGCCGAGGTTACTAATGGCACATCTTGTTGCTGTGCACCATTAGTATGCCAGAGCACCTGGGTATACATGGCCCCTGGGAGGCATACTAATGGTGCACTTCTGTATACACTAATGGCGCATCAGAGGTGCGACATTAGTATACCAGATACTAATGGCGCACCGGTGGTGCGCCATTAGTAAAATATACTAATGGCATGGCACTAATGGCACACCACTAATGCGCCATTAATGGCCAAATTAGGTGCGCCATTAGTAGGCCTTTTCCTAGTAGTGATCAAACTTATCTTAGTATTCAACACACTCATAAGAAAGTTTCACATATCTTGAATACCAAGTATATTAACATTAAGCAAATTACCATGCTATTAACGACTCTCAAAATAATCTAAGTGAAGCATGAGAGATCAATAGTTTCTTTAAAACAAATCCACCACCATGCTCTAAAAGATATAAGTGAAGCACTAAAGCAAAAATTATCACGCTCAAAAGATATAAGTGAAGCACTAGAGCAAAACTATCAAGCTCAAAAGATATAAGTGAAGCACACAGAGTATTCTAGCAAATTCCAATATGTGTAAGGCTCTCTCTCATTAAAGAATTTCAGATCTTGATACCTTATTCAAACAGCAAGCAAAGCTAAAGAAAACTACATTGCAAGGATAGCACAACTCATGTGAAGAAGCAAAAACTTAGGCTCAACCGATACTAACCGATAGTTGTTGAAGAAGAAAGGTGAGATGCCTACCGGGGCATCCCCAAGCTTAGATGCTTGAGACTTCTTGAAATATTATCTTGGGGTGCCTTGGGCATCCCCAAGCTTGAGCTTTTGTGTCTCCTTAATTCCTCTCATATCATGGTTTCTCTTTTTATCAAAAGCTTCATTCACAACAAACTCAACAAGAACTCGTGAGATAGGTTAGTATAAACCAATGCAAAACCTTATCATATTATACTGTAGCAAATCACTTAAATTATTATTCAACATTTCATACTAAATGCCTCTGTATATTTAATACTCCTATCATCAAATAGAATCATTAAACAAGCAAACATATGCAAACAATGCAACCATAACAGCAATCTGCCAAAACAGTACAGTCTGTAAAGAATGCAAGAGTATCAATACTTCCCTGAGTCCAAAAATTATGAACTAAAATTCCCACTGTAATAAATTTATCATAGCTCAATATGAAAAAAGATTCAACGTTAGACCATGCTCTGACTTTTCTAGGCATTTTTTGCAACAGCGGTAAACTTTCTGTTTTCAAACAGCAACATGCAAACTAGCAAAATAAGCATGGCAAAGGCTATCTTGACTTTTTAATTGAAACTAAAGATGCAAAACATTATTCTAACTAACATCAAGCGAAAACTAACAAAATAAAATGATGCTCCAAGCAAAACACATATCATGTGGTGAATAAAAATATAGCTCCAAGTAAAGTTACTGATGAACGAAGACGAAAGAGGGGATGCCTTCCGGGGCATCCCCAAACTTAGTTGCTTGGTTGTCCTTGAATATTACCTTGGGGTGCCTTGGGCATCCCCAATCTTAGGCTCTTTCCGCTCCTTATTCCATTGTCCATCGAATCGTTACCCAAAACTTGAAAACTTCAACCACACAAAACTCAAAACAAAACTCGTAAGCTCCGTTAGTATAAGAAAATAAAAACACCACTTAAGTACTGTAATGAACTCATTCTAAATTCATATTGGTGTAATATCTACTGTACTCCAACTTATCTATGGTTCATACCCTCCGATACTACTCATAGATTCATCAAAATAAGCAAACAACACATAGAAAATAGAATCTGTCAAAAACAGAACAGTATGTAGTAATCTGTATAAAACGTATACTTCTGGAACTCCAAAAATTATTAAATAAATTGATGGACCTGAGTAATTTGTCTATTAATCATCTGCAAAAAGAATCAACCTAAAAGCACTCTCCAGTAAAAAATGGCAGCTAATCTCGTGAGCGCTAAAGTTTCTGTTTTTCACAGCAAGATCACATAAACTTCACCCAAGTCTTCCCAAAGGTTCTACTTGGCACTTTATTGAAACAAAAGCTATAAAACATGATTACTACATTAGCATAATCATGTGTACACACAAAAACAGTAAGGATAAATATTGGGTTGTCTCCCAACAAGCGCTTTTCTTTAATGCCTTTTATCTAGGCATGATGATGACAATGATGCTCACATAAAAGAGATAAGAATTGAAACATAACGGGAGCATCATGAAGCATATGACTAGCACATTTAAGTCTAACCCACTTCCTATGCATAGGGATTTTCTGAGCAAACAACTTATGGGAACAATAATCAACTAGCATAGGATGGCACAACAAGCATAACTTCAAGATTTTAAGCACATAGAGAGGAAACTTGATATTATTGCAATTCCTACAAGCATATGTTCCTCCCTCATAATAATTTTCAGTAGCATCATGAATAAATTCAACAATATAACCAGCACCTAAAGCATTCTTTTCATGATCTATAAGCATAGAATTTTTAATACTCTCCACATAAGCAAACTTCTTCTTTATAGCATACGTATTATCACAATAATCATCATAAATAGGAGGCATGCTTTCATCATAGTAAATTTGCTCATCAAAGCTTGGGGGACAAAAAATATAATCTTCATCAAACATATCTTCCCCAAGCTTGTGGCTTTGCATATCATTAGCATCATGGATATTCAAGGAATTCATACTAACAACATTGCAATCATGCTCATCATATAAAAACATTCTATAGATTTCTTCTTCTAGCACTTGAGCTCAATTTTCCTTTCCATCATACTCACGAAAGGTATTAAAAAGGTGAAGCGTATGAGCCAAACTCAACTCCATTTTTTTGTAAATTTCTTTTATAAACTAGACTAGTGCTAAAACAAGAAACAAAAAGATTTAATTGCAAGATCTAAAGATATACCTTCACTTACCTAGCCTCCCCGGCAACGGCGCCAGAAAAGAGCTTGATGTCTACTACACAACCTTCTTCCTGTAGACGTTGTTGGGCCTGAAAGTGCATAGGTTTGTAGGACAGTAGCAAATTTCTCTCAAGTGGATGACCTAAGGTTTATCAATCCGTAGGAGGCTTAGGATGAAGATGGTCTCTCTCAAACAACCCTGCAACCAAATAAAAAAAAGTCTCTTGTGTCCCCAACACACCCAATACAATGGTAAATTGTATAGGTGCACTATTTCGGCGAAGAGATGGTGATACAGGTGCAAAATAGATAGTAGATAAAGGTATTTGTAGTCTAAAATAATAAAAACAGCAAGGTAGCAAGCGATAAAAGTGAGCGTAAACGGTATTGCAATGATTGGAAACAAGGCCTAGGGTTCATACTTTCACTAGTGCAAGTTCTCTCAACAATAATAACATAGATAGAACATATGACAAGCCCTCAACATGCGACAAAGAGTCACTCCAAAGCCACTAATAGCGGAGAACAAACGTAGAGATTATGGTCGGGTACGAAACCACCACAAAGCTATTCTTTCGGATCGATCTATAAAAGAGTTCGTACTAGAATAACACCTTAAGATACAAATCAACCAAAACCCTAATGTCACCTAGATACTCCATTGTCACCTCAAGTATCCGTGGGCATGATTATACGATATGCATCACACAATCTCAGATTCATCCAACCAACATAAAAGTACTTCAAAGAGTGCCCCAAAGTTTCTACCGGAGAGTCAAGAACGTGTGCCAACCCCTATGCATAGGTTCCCAAGTGTCACGAAACCCGCAAGTTGATCACCAAAACATACATCAAGGGGCACATGATATCCCATTGTCACCACAGATAATCACGGCAAGACATACATCAAGTGTTCATAAAAGACTCAATCCGATAAGATAACTTCAAAGGGGAAACTCAATTCATCACAAGAGAGTAGAGGGGGAGAAACATCATAAGATCCAACTACAATAGCAAAGCTCGGGATACATCAAGATCGTGCCATATAGGAACACGAGAGAGAACACGAGAGAGAGAGAGAGAGAGAGAGAGAGAGAGAGATCAAACACATAGCTCCGGGATGATGAAGATGGCCTCCGATGATGGGATCCCCCTCCGGCAGGGTGCTGGAACAGGTTCCCGATTGGTTTCTGGTGGCTATAGAGGCTTGCGGCGGCGGAACTCCCGATCTATTTTCTGTTCTGGGAGAATGTCAGTGGAGCTACAGGGGCCCCACGAGGCAGGGGGGCGCGCCCAGGGGGGAAGGGCGCGCCCCCCACCCTCGTGAGCACCTCCCGTATCTTCTGACGTGGGGTCCAAGTCCATCAGGTGGGTTTCCTTCCAAAAATAACTTCTCCAGTTGATTTCGTTCCGTTTTGACTCCGTCTGATATTCCTTTTCCTCGAAACACTGAAATAGGCATAAAACAGCAAATCTGGGCTGGGCCTCCGGTTAATAGGTTAGTCCCAAAAGTAATATAAAAGTGGATAATAAAGCCCAATATTGCCTAAAACAGTAGATAAAGTAGCATGGAGCAATCAAAAATTATAGATACGTTGGAGACGTATCAAAGTACATGGTAGCCTCTCGGAGGCAGCACATGAAGCAATCTGGATGAAGGAGTTCATTACCGGCCTAGGAGTTATTCCCAATGCGTTGTGCCCAATGACTCTCTTCTGTGACAACACTGGAGCTATTGCCCTTGCCAAGGAGCCTAGGTTTCACAAGAAGACCAGGCACATCAAGCGTCGCTTCAACTCCATTCGTGAAAATGTTCAGGATGGAGACATAGATATTTGTAAAGTGCATACGGATCTGAATGTCGCAGATTTGTTGAGTAAACCTCTTCCGCGAGCAAAATATGATCAACACCAGAACTCTATGGGTGTTCGATTCATCATAATGTAACTAGATTATTGACTCTAGTGCAAGTGGGAGACTGTTGGAAATATTCCCTAGAGGCAATAATAAAATGGTTATTATTATATCTCCTTGTTCATGATAATTGTCTATTGTTCATGCTAAAATGTCCCTAGTGAGCCTCTAGTTGACTAGCTCGTTGATCAACAGATGGTCATGGTTTCCTGACTATGACATTGGATGTCATTGATAACGGGATCACATCATTAGGAGAATGATGTGATGGACAAGACCCTGTCCTAAGCATAGCACAAGATCATGTAGTTCGTTTGCTAAAGCTTTTCTAATGACAAGTATCATTTCCTTAGACCATGAGATTGTGCAACTCCCGGATACCGTAGGAATACTTTCGGTGTACCAAATGTCACAACGTAACTGGGTGGCTATAAAGGTGCACTACAGGTGTTTCTGAAAGTGTCTGTTGGGTTGGCACGAATCGAGACTGGGATTTGTCACTCCGTATGACGGAGAGGTATCTCTGGGCCCACTCGGTAATGCATTACCATAATGCGCTCAATGTGACAAAGTAGTTGGTCACGGGATCATGCATTACTGAACGAGTAAAGTGACTTGCCGGTAACGAGATTGAATGAGGTATTGGGATACCGATGATCGACTCTCGGGCAAGTACCGTATCGATTGACAAAGGGAATTGTATACGGGATTGCTTGAATCCTCGACATTGTGGTTCATCCGATGAGATCATCGTGTAACATGTGGGAGCCAACATGGGTATCCAGACCCCGTTGTTGGTTATTAGCCGAAGAGATGTCTCGGTCATGTCTGCATGATTCCCGAACCCGTAGGGTCTACACACTTCAGGTTCGGTGACCCTAGAGTTGTTATGGGAAATAGTATGTGGTTACCGAATGTTGTTCGGAGTCCCGAATAAGATCCCGGACGTCACGAGGAGTTCTGGAATGGTCCGGAGATGAAGATTTATATATGGGAAGTCATCATACGGTCACCGAAAGTATTCGGGGGTTTGCCGGTATTGTACCGGGACCACCGAAGGGGTTCCGGGGGTCCACCGGGAGGGTCCACCTGCCCCGGAGGTCCCTATGGGCTGTATGTGGAAGGGAACCAGCCCCTAAGTGGGCTGGGCGCCATCCCCCTAGGGCCCATGCGCCTAGGGTTGGGGGGAAACCCTAAAGGGGGCGCCCCCCTTGGCTTGGGGGGAAAGCCCCTCCCCTTGGCCCCCCCCCCCTCTAGATCTCATCTAGAGGGGCTGGCCCCTTCCCCCTTAGCCCTATAAATAGAGGGGAGGAGGGAGGGGAGCAGCACCTGATCCAAGGTGCAGCCCTCCCCCTCTCCAACACCCCCTCCTCCTCCGTTGAGCTTGGCGAAGCCCTGCCGGAGAACCTCTGCTCCACCACCACCACGCCGTCGTCTTACTGGTGGAGTTGTCTTCCCCAACCTCTCCCTCCTCCTTGCTATATCAAGGCGCAGGAGATGTCATCGGGCTGCGTGTGTGTTGAACGCGGAGGCATCGTTGTTCGGCGCTTAGACCGGAATCGACCGCGATCTGAATCGCTGTGTGTACGACTCCTCCAACCGCGTTCTTGCAACGCTTTTGTTTCGCGATCTTCAAGGGTATTAATATGCACTCCCCTCTCTCTCGTTCCTAGTCTCTCCATAGATTGATCTTGGTGATGCGTAGAAAATTTTTAATTTCTGCAACGATCCCCAACATACTGTTCATCCACCGTCGACCTCCTGCAGCCTCCACCTGCGACTGTTCATCCATGGCGTCTCCCTCCTGTCTCAACCAGCTACTGTTCATCCATGGGCTCCTGTTCATCCAGCCTCCACCGCTCCTCCACCGGCTACTATTCAACCACCCCTCCATGGGCTACTATTCGTCCAGCCCTCCACCGGCTACTGCTCAACCAGCCCTCCATGGGGTCCTGTTCATCCACCCCCAACCGACTCGATCGGGGTCCTGTTCATCCAGCGGCAACGACCTCTACTACCACGAGGTCCTGTTCATCCCACCCCCACTAGGAACTGTTCATCCAAGCCCCAAAAACACTAACTGTTCATCAAGGGGCAGCAGGTTCGATCGTCTTTAGTTACCGGCAGTAGCGAAGGAATCGCTTGATCGGGTTCAGTTAACAGCCAGGGATCGATCGATCGCTTAGGTTCAGTAACGCGTAGCCAGTGCAATCGCTCGGGTTCAATAGGCGAACGCCTCGCTCGAGTTCAGTTAGAGCTCAATGCCTCGCACCCATCTGCGTACGTGTACGAGAGAAATGTGCAATCCCTCTGTGCATCGGGCCGCCCCGACCACCCACCTTAACCGGGAACTCCCCGATATTTTCCTCGTCCTCGCTTCTACCACGGGTTTTCTCCGTCATGGACGGCCCAAAGAATGTCATGCCGTTGTGTCTCCGGCCCGCCCAGGATGAAAAACCCATTTTCTATCATGATTTTTTATCATAGAAGTAGGATCCCACCACATCTATAATGATACCGGGTTTTGTCACAATTATCGGCATAGAAGTGTCATAAGCATGACAGGAAAAAATTTCATTCGGCCCAAAATGTCACGGATGTGTCTTTTTTTATAGTGTTGCACGTTTCTCCTACTAGATTAATACCTTGGTTCTTAATTGAGGGAAATACTTATCTCTACTGTGTTGCATCACCCTTTCCTCTTCAAGGGAAAAACCAATGCAAGCTCAAGAAGTAGCAGGAAGAATTGCTGGCGCCGTTGCCAGGGAGATCTACATCAAGCCTACCAAGTACCCATCATAAACACTCATCTCTTGCATTACATTGTTTGACATTTGCCTCTCATTTTCATCTCCCTCACTTCTAAAGCGATTTCAGAAAATACAAAAAGATTTGCTTTTTTATTCGGCTTCTCTTTTATTCTTCTTTTTGTTTGCCTTTATGTCTTAATTAGTTGGCTCGTTTGCTTGTTTGCTTGGTATAATTGTGTGTTTATTGACATCAGAAACAAATTTTATGGATCCACTTTTTAAGTTTTCTACTTGGATCATCTTCGATCCATATGTGCTCGTGCTTAAACCCCAACTAGTTTAGTTGAGGGAAAATCTTTAGATGAGCATGCTCATTTTGTGCATCACCGTTTGTCGGAAAATGGGAGACTCCTATGGAATCAAATAAATTGTTTGCTATGTTATGCTTGGAATCTTTGTGAAATTTGTGATTTTACTTGTTGCTCTAAGAACCCTAAAAAACACCTTCCCTACCTATGTGAGTTTAATGATAATGAAATATTATCTTCTTATGAAAAGGGTGTTTATAGTTACTATGATATCAAACAAATTGAAGAATTTGTTGCTTTTAAGGGTGCTTATGAAGTCTCTTCTTTGATTGAAATGTATGATATTACTCTCTACAAATCTGAAAAATTTGACATACTTAAATATTACTATGAAAACTATGCTCACAATGCCTATGTCAAAGAATTTATTGAGAGAATGATCGTTGCTTTGGAAGAAAATAATGATATGCATGAATCTATAGATAATTATGATTCCAACGATTTGATTGAGATACCCTCTGAGGGAGTCCCGGATTAGGGGGTGTCCGGATAGCCGAACTATCACTGATGGATTCATGTACCTAGGGTAGGGTCATAGACCTAATCTAAGTACCCTACCCAAGGACACCCTTAGAAGAGATCACCTTCCAGTCGACCTACGAGGAACCCACTCGACTGACTTGAAGGACTCGACCATGAAGACTCACTCGACCACCAGAAGGCCAAGAGGCACTCTGTACTACAACGGTCTGTAATTAAGTAGACTTTATGGTAGTTAAGACACTTTATGTGGGGCGTTACCAGTAACGCCCCAGACTTAATGTACCTTAAACCCTTCATTACGTGGGTTGACAGGGTCCTGGCGCACTCTATATAAGCCACCCCCCTCCACAGGCAGAAGGGTTCGCACCCCTGTAACACATATACACATAATCCACTCGACCGCCTCAGGGCTCCGAGACGTAGGGCTTTTACTTCCTCCGAGAAGGGCCTGAACTCGTACATCGCTTGTGTTTACAACCTCTCCATAGCTAGGACCTTGCCTCTCCATACCTACCCCCCACTCTACTGTCAGACCTAGAACCACGACAGTTGGCGCCCACCGTGGGGCAGGTGTTTTAGCGATTTTTTGGAGAAGTTGCGATTCTTCCGAGTATATTCATCATGATGACTGCTGGAGTTTTAGTCGAGGGTCGCGAGATCCGTCTCGGTGCTCTCACCTTCATCGCCGACGACTCCGCCTGGCTCCAGGAGGCTCCACTCGACGTTGATGCGCTCCCCGTCTGCGGTGCGACGCATTTTCGCGCATGTGTCCGCGGCGTTCTGCTGCGACAACCGTCGACCCCGTATCGGTCGACTCCCCTGTCGGCCACCCTTCCGGTCTCCCACCAGCGCAAGCGCTCTGGTCGGTCGAGGCTCCAACGGTGGGTGAAGCACGCGGTGGCTCGTCAGACGGCCACCGCCCAAGTTGCGGCAATCGAGCCCGACAAATCTCTCTACGGCCTGTTCGATCTGTCGACTGGCTCCGTAGAGACTGCATCCGAATGCGATAGCAGTGATCCGGCGGCGGAAATCCTGATGGTCAACGGACCCTGCAGTCCTCCTGGCTTCGCCCACGAGGGCGGGGCAGGCGGCGGAGGCGACCCCGTACGGGACCACGAAGAGTACCAGCCCGAGCCACTCGACTCTCTGCAGAGGGAAGAGCTTCGCCGCAGGAACATGGATGCCCTGCATACTCCCATCGAAGGAGAAACCCCCGAGGCTCGCACCTTGGAGGAGGCACGTTTGGCCAATTTGGCCGAACGCGCTCGCTTGGAGAATCTTCAGCGAGCACTCGACGAGCGCGCGCGGCAACGAGTTCCCGACGCCAATCGACGTCAACTCTTCCCGCCGACTCAGGTATATCGAACCCCAATCCAGAATTTAGCAGCTGCGACCCGTATAGCAGAGTCCATCCAGCCCTCTCAGTCGGAGGCTGGCAGAGGATTGATGCAGATCAGGGATTTGCTCCGGGCAGCAGGGGACTAGAATTCAGCCGTGTCGCAGTCGCGCAACAGAATTCACAGTCGATCCGTCGCTGCGAATACGGTTCAGTCGGCTCACAGTCCCAGATCGCCTCCGCGGCGAGAAGGGCGCGAGAATCGGCGAGACCAGTATGGAGACCGACATGACCGAGATGACAGGCGTCGAGTGCCCGCTTCCCTCCGAGGGGTGGGTCTTACGCTCCTCGGCAGCAGGATGACAGGCGTCAGCTCAGTGTGGGGCGAAGAGCTCCAGTCGACCCCAGAGAACCAGGCTTCGACGCGCGATCCATTATCGTGCAAGGCTTGGTCGACCGGAACAGAGCCCATCGGGGTGGGCCCGACAGAGATGCGCCCACAAGCAGTCGAGTGCATGTTTCTGGTCCAGAATGTTTCAGCAGGGCTATCAGAGCCGCAGTGATCCCCCCCAATTTCAGGTTGGCGACAGGAGTCAGCAAGTTCACTGGCAAGTCTAAGCCTGAAACTTGGCTTGAGGACTACCGAGTGGCGGTTCAAATTGGTGGTGGGAATGACGAGGTGGCCATGAAGCATTTACACTTGGGAAGATCTGTCCCGAGTGTTCGTCAGAACGTTTGAAGGAACTTGTAAGCGACCAGCTGGTTTGACGGAGCTGCAAGTTTGTGTGCAGAAGACGAATGAGACTCTTAGGGAGTATATTTAGAGATGGATCACTTTGCATCATACCGTGGAGAACGTGTCTGATCATCAGGCAGTCTGCGCCTTCAAGGATGGTGTCAAGAACAGAGAATTGAGTTTGAAATTTGGTCAAACTGGAGACATGACCTTGAGTCGGATGATGGAGATTGCTACCAAGTACGCCAACAGCGAAGAAGAAGACCGACTCCGAAGCGGCAAGTACAAGCCGAGTCAGTCGGAGAAGGGAAACACCAGTCGGAAACAGAAGCGGAAGGCTGAACCAGCAGCTCCTGGAGAGGCTCTGGCCGTGACTCAGGGAAAGTTTAAGGGGAAACCAAAAGGATCCTAGAACCCTAAGAAGGTAAAGGATAAGGAAGGGAACGACGTGATGGATATGCCGTGTCACATCCACACGAAGAAAGATGAAGAGGGCAATATCATTTACACAAAGCATACCACTCGCCAATGTCGACTCCTGATCCAGCAGTTTCAAGGAAAACAGTCTAAGGACAAGGAAAAGGAGTCGGACAAGGCCGAAGACAAGGAGGACAGTGAGGAAGGATATCCGCATGTCAACTCCACTCTGATGATCTTCGCAGATGTGGAAAGCAAGAGCCGACTGAAGGTCATTAATCGTGAGGTGAATATGGTTGCCCCAGCAAAACCAAGTTATCTGAGATGGTCTCAAACACCCATCACATTCGACCAATCTGATCACCCGACTCATATTGCCACCCCTGGGAGGCAAGCTTTGGTGGTCGATCCAGTTGTCGAAGGCACTCGACTGACGAAAGTGCTGATGGACGGTGGTAGTGGGCTGAACTTGTTGTATGCAGACACACTGAAAGGAATGGGCATTCTGATGTCCCGACTGAGCACCAGTAACATGAGCTTCCACGGAGTTATACCAGGGAAGAAAGCCGAGTCACTCGGCCAAATAGCTCTGGACGTGGTGTTTGGTGATTCAAAACATTTTCGCAAAGAGAAGTTGACGTTTGAGGTCGTGGATTTTCAGAGTGCGTACCACGCCATTTTGGGGAGGCCAGCTTACGCACGGTTCATGGCTCGACCATGTTACGTGTACCTCAAACTGAAGATGCCCAGTCCCAAAGGAGTGATCACTGTCACCGGTGATCGGAAAAAGGCAGAAGAGTGCTTTCAGAAGGGCTCAAAGATTGCCGATTCCCAGGTGACAGCGATCGAGTTTGAAGAGTATAAGCAAAGCGCAGATCCGAGTGATTTGCTGCGATCCAAGAAACCCGCCATAGAATCTGCATTTCAGTCGTCTGGTGAGACGAAGCCTGTCCACATTCACCCGACCGACCCCAATGCAGCCCCGACCCACATCTCCACAACACTCGACCCGAAATAGGAAGAAGCGCTCATCCAGTTCCTCCGTGAGAACTGGGACATTTTTGCATGGAAGCCAGCTGACATGCCAGGTGTTCCCAGGGGACTGGCTGAGCATTGCCTCAGAGTCGACTCATCAGCAAAACCAGTCAAAGAGCATCTTCGATGGTCTGTCGTCCAGAAGAGAAAGGCTATCGGTGAGGAAGTGGCTCGACTGTTGGCGGCAGGATTTATCCGAGAGATATACCACTCCGAGTGGCTCGCTAATGTCGTCATGGTCCCTAAGAAGGACAAATCACTCCGAATGTGCATTGATTTCAAGCACATCAATCGGGCCTGCCCGAAAGATCATTTTCCTCTCCCTCGCATAGATCAAATTGTTGACTCGACCGCGGGATGCGAGAGATTGTCTTTCCTAGACGCCTATTCCGGGTACCACCAGATCCGTCTGTACGGACCCGATGAGATAAAAACAGCTTTCATCACTCCATTCGGGTGCTTCTGCTATATCACCATGCCATTCGGTCTCAAGAATGCCGGAGCCACATTCATGCGAATGATTCAGAAGTGTCTTCTCACTCAAATCAGTCGGAATGTGGAAGCGTATATGGATGATATCGTCGTCAAGTCACAAAAAGGTTCCGACCTGCTCGCTGACCTAGCCGAAACATTTGCCAACCTCAGAAGGTATGATATCAAGCTCAATCCATCAAAGTGCACATTCGGAGTTCCAGGTCGAAAGTTACTCGGTTTTCTCATTTCCGAGCGAGGGATCGATGCTAATCCAGAGAAGATCGGCACTATTCTCCGAATGAAACGCCCTGTGCGAGTGCACGATGTCCAGAAGCTTACTGGATGCTTGGCCGCATTAAGTCGATTCATCTCACGACTCGGTGAAAAGGCATTGCCTCTTTACCGACTGATGAAGAAGGCAGACAAGTTCGAGTGGACTCCAGAAGCTGATGCAGCGTTTGCCGAGCTAAAAGCTCTGCTCTCCACCCAGCCGGTGCTTGCTGCTCCAATCAGCAAAGAGCCTCTGTTGCTTTATATCGCAGCCACAGGACAAGTCGTCAGTACAGTGCTTACGGTCGAGCGGGAAGAAGAAGGAAAAGCCTTCAAAGTTCAGCGCCCAGTGTATTATTTGTCTGAAGTCTTGACTCCATCCAAGCAGAGATATCCTCATTATCAGAAGCTTGTGTATGGAATATACATGACCACGAAGAAGGTTGCTCATTATTTCTCTGATCATTCCATCACAATCGTCAGCGACGCTCCACTATCAGAGATTTTGCACAACAGAGATGCAACTGGTCGAGTGGCAAAATGGGCGATTGAACTTCTTCCCCTTGATATCAAGTTTGAGGCAAAGAAAGCCATTAATTCCCAAGCAATAGCAGATTTCCTCGCCGAGTGGATTGAACAGCAGCAGCCGACTGAAGTTCACTCGGAGCATTGGACCATGTTCTTTGATGGCTCTAAGATGTTGAATGGTTCCGGTGCTGGGGTTGTCCTGGTTTCCCCCAGAGGAGATAAGCTCAGATATGTGCTCCAGATTCACTTTGATTCCTCCAACAATGAGGCAGAGTATGAGGCCCTCTTATACGGATTACGCTTGGCCATCTCACTCGGCGTCCGTCGCCTGATGGTCTATGGCGATTCAGATTTAGTGGTCAACCAAGTGATGAAGGAGTGGGACGTGAGAAGCCCAGCCATGACTGGATACTGTAATGTAGTGAGGAAGCTGGAAAAGAAGTTTGAGGGGTTAGAGCTCCATCACATACCCCGACTAAAAAATCAGGCAGCAGATGATCTGGCAAAGATAGGTTCCAAGAGAGAAGCCATTCCGAGTGGTGTGTTCTTGGAGCATATACACACTCCGTCAGTCAAAGAAGATCCTTTCACCGAAGAAGCTCCACAGCCCAAGAGTGCCACAGATCCGACTGAGGTTGAAGTCCCAGCAGTGGTCGACTTGGTCATGGAGGTCTTAGTGGTCACACCCGACTGGACAATTCCCTATATCGCGTATATCCTGAGAAAAGTGCTCCCAGAGGATGAGGAAGAGGCTCGGCAGATCGTCCGTCGATCCAAAGCCTTTACCGTTATCAAAGGACAGTTGTATAGAGAGAGCGCGACTGGAGTTGGTCAAAAATGCATAACGCCAGAAGAAGGTCGAATCATTCTCAATGAAATCCACTCGGGGACCTGTGGTCACCATGTGTCCTCTCAGACCATCGTGGCCAAAGCATACCGAGCCGGATTTTACTGGCCAAGGGCGAATGAGATGGCGAAGGAAATGGTAGACAAGTGCGAAGGATGTCAGTTCTATTCAAATATGTCACACAAGCCCGCATCAGCTCTGAAGACCATTCCACTCATTTGGCCTTTCGCGGTATGGGGGTTGGACATGGTCGATCCCTTGAGAACAGGTCGAAGTGGCTTCACACATGTACTGGTAGCAGTCGACAAGTTCACCAAGTGGATTGAGGCTAAGCCAATCAAGAACCTTGACGCCGGTACTGCTGTTAGCTTCATCAGGGAACTGACATTCAGATATGGAGTCCCGCACAGCATCATTACGGATAATGGGTCGAACTTTGACTCGGAAGAATTCAGAGATTTCTGCAACTCTCAAGGCACACGAGTCGACTACGCTTCAGTCGCCCATCCGCAGTCGAATGGACAAGCAGAGCGAGCCAATGGCTTGATCCTCAAAGGATTGAAACCCCGACTGATGCGTGACCTCAAGCATGCAGCTGGAGCATGGGTCGATGAACTTCCCTCGGTGCTTTGGGGATTGCGGACCACACCCAATCGGTCGACCGGAAGAACTCCATTCTTCTTGGTCTACGGAGCTGAAGCAGTCTTGCCGAGCGACCTTCTTCACAATGCTCCTCGAGTTGAACTCTACAACGAAGCAGAAGCTGAGCAAGCGCGTCAGGACGCAGTCGACCTTTTAGAGGAAGAAAGGGAGATGGCTCTGATCCGATCGACCATCTACCAACAAGACTTGCGTTGCTTTCACGCCAGAAATGTGAGAGGTCGAGCCTTCCAGGAAGGAGATCTAGTTCTCCGAGTGGATCAGCAGAAACAACACAAGCTCGCTCCTTCTTGGGAAGGACCCTTTATCGTCACCAAGGTTCTCCACAACGGGGCATACCGTCTTTACAATGTCGAACACAATATCGAAGAGCCCCGAGCTTGGAACGCGGATCTACTCCGCCCATTTCACACTTAAAGTTTTCACTCGGATGATTTGTAATGAAGTACTTCTGTAGTTCATGGATTTCGAAATAATAGTGTCATAATTCCTCCATAACTTTTGTCACTTTTTTTTTTGTCCAATAAAATTTTCCCCTCAGTGGGTGACTTAGCCGCGAATCCGTTTCGCCTAAGTTTGTAAAAATCCTTACCGAGTGGTGAGCCAGACTCCCACTCGGAGGCTTAGCTGCGAATCCGTTTCGCCTAAGGTTAAATAAAAATCCTACTGAGTGGTAAGCCAGACTTCCACTCGGAGGCTTAGCTGCAGTCCAAGTACTCGCCTAAGTTATAAAAATCCTACCGAGTGGTAAGCCAGACTTCCACTCGGAGGCTTAGCCGCAGTCCAAGTACTCGCCTAAGTTATAAAAATCCTACCGAGTGGTAAGCCAGACTTCCACTCGGAGGCTTAGCTGCAGTCCAAGTACTCGCCTAAGTTATAAAAATCCTACCGAGTGGTAAGCCAGACTTCCACTCGGAGGCTTAGCTGCAGTCCAAGTACTCGCCTAAGTACAACGTACGCTCGCAAGGAGGACGAGGTGCAGGTCGACTGCGACCCTCTCCTCTGAGCTACGCCATAAGTACAACGTACGCTCGCAAGGAGGACGAGGTGCAGGTCGACTGCGACCCTCTCCTCTGAGCTACGCCATAAGTACAACGTGCGCTCGCAAGGAGGACGAGGTGCAGGTCGACTGCGACCCTCTCCTCTGAGCTACGCCATAAGTACAACGAACGCTCGCAAGGAGGACGAGGTGCAGGTCAACTGCGACCCTCTCCTCTGAGCTACGCCATAAGTACAATGTGCGCTCGTAAGGAGGACGAGGTGCAGGTCGACTGCGACTCTCTCCTCTGAGCTTCGCCACAAGTACAACGTGAAAATCCTACCGAGTGAAGAGCGAACCTCTCACTCGGGAGCTTAGCTGCAGCCCAGTGCTCGCCTAAGATATAAAAATCCTACCGAATGAAGAGCATACCTCTCACTCGGGGGCTTAGCTGCAGCCCAGTGCTCGCCTAAGATATAAAAATCCTACCGAGTGAAGAGCATACCTCTCACTCGGGGGCTTAGCTGCAGCCCAGTGCTCGCCTAAGATATAAAAATCCTACCGAGTGAAGAGCATACCTCTCACTCGGGGGCTTAGCTGCAGCCCAGTGCTCGCCTAAGATATAAAAATCCTACTGAGTGAAGAGCAAACCTCTCACTCGGGGGCTTAGCTGCAGCCCAGTGCTCGCCTAAGATATAAAAATCCTACCGAGTGAAGAGCAAACCTCTCACTCGGGGGCTTAGCTGCAGCCCAGCGCTCGCCTAAGTGGATTAAGGAATAAGTCGACTGTAGTGAGCGTCTTGCTTTGAACCTGCAAAAGACATTTCGAGCCAAAAGCAATCATATTCAAACATCAAATCCAAGTTCAGGTCGATACCTAAAAGAACCGAAAGTGCTCAGGTGCTAAGCCTGTTAAGGTTTATCGGTTACAACTCCACTCGGCATACAGAGGCAAATTTAAAGTGTCGGGCTTAAAAGAAGTTTTTTACCCCTCCTGTGGAGGGCTGGAAGGTGCAACGAACTCATCAAGGTCGATTCCGTCTGCAATCCGAGTGGCAGCAGCGATGAAGGTTTCCATGAAGGACCTGAAGTCGTGTTTCTTGGTGTTGGCCACCCGGAGGGCCGCCAGCTTGTCTTCTCGCGCATCTTTGCAGTGGACTCGGGCCAGACACAGAGCAACATCTGCACCGCACCGAGCCGAGGACTTTTTCCACTCCTGCACTCGATCAGGAACCGCGTTCAGTCGAGCCATCAGCGACTCGAGGTCGTTCTGGAGTGTCGCCCTGGGCCAGAGCGTCGAGTCGATGTGAGAAGTGGCGACCTTCAGCCTTGCAAGATAGTCCACGACAGCTGCAACACGGGACTCCAGTCGGAAGACATTCATGGCAACTTCATCATTCACTGGAGAATTGACGGGGTCAAGGTTTTGTTCCAGCTGGCTAGTCTCTTCTTCAAAGTTTCGACAAAATTCTGCAAGGACAATCACCGAGTCAAGACAGTGGTCGAATGGAAAGGTCACAGTTGAAAATGATTATCGAGTATAAAGGGTTACCTTCGAGCATAAGGAACAACTTCTTGGCAAGTCCACTCAGGAAGGCCTCCAGATCATTTTTCTTCCCAGTCAACTGATTGATCTTGTCGGTCAGGGCAGTTTTGTCAGTCTTCAGTCGATTGACTTCATTATTGGCAATCCCAAGAGCAGCTTTCAGATTAGTATTCTCTTCTTCGAGCTTGGTGACTGAAGCTAGCTTCTCGTCAGCAAGCTTGATCTTCTCAGCTAGCTCAAGGTCTTTTTTCTTCTGGGCCTCCTTCACCTTGCCTGCAAGTTACAGCAAGGTCAGATTTTGAAACAAGTGAAGGGAAAAAGGAGTCGTCGAGGTCTCACTGAACATACCTTTGGTCTCCTCCTTCGCCTTCGTCAGATTCTCCTGAACCAGCTTCAGATCCAGCTCGAGCTGAATGTGCTTGTGCTCCAGCTCAGTATAGCGAGCCGCAAGGTCACAGGATTTCTGCGAAGAACCAATCGACAAAATATCAAAGAGAATTCGCTTCCGAGTGGATAAGAGAAAATCATGCGTTTCTAAGACTACATCCGAATACAAACATTCGACCGTAGTCTCGGGGACTATACCCAGTGGGTGCACTCAGCGTGCCCCCACTAGTTCTATTAAAGATAGAGTCGACCAGTCGACCCCAAAAAAAAACAAGGCGTATTCTTCAGACTGTAATCAACTGCAAGCAGTCGACCACAGTCTCGGGGACTACACCCAGTGGGTGCACTCAGCGTGCCCCCACCGATTTGGGTAATCCATTCGCCTCAGTCGAATGACGGAATGACTTTACTTATAAAGCCTAAGGCCGACTGCCAGCAGTCGACCTTAGCCTTGGGGACTACACCCAGCGGGTGCACTCAGCGTGCCCCCGCTAACATGGAGTTTCAATTGACACACCCAGTGGGTGATTACCATGGATTTTGGAAAGAAAAGCTTTTTGATAGCATATCCTAACAGAACAGGCGATCCGACTAACCTGAACATTGCTTTGAAGGGCAGAACTGGCGTCGTAAGCTGCTTGGCTCGCATCCCGGATGGCCTTCACCTGCTCCATCATGATCCCCGCTTGGCGTATCACCTCCTTTGCGGCACTAGCTTGGTCCTCTGGGACGTGGTGCGTCGTGAAGAGGGAAGGTTGTGCGGCACTCGACGAAGCAGGGAGAGCACTCGTCAGTGGAACTACGAAGGACACGGTGTGTCGAGTGGTGTTCTCCTCCTCTGTGACCAGAGTCTCGGGCGCCGTCACATCCTGGGCCACCCTGCCAGCGGACGCTTTCCTGCTCCTCCTATGCTTCAGTGGTTCCTCGTCGTCATCATCATCAGGAAGAGTGATAACAACATTGGACGAGACTACAGAAAAGAATCAGAATTAGAGATCATGAGTCAGTCAACTAAAAACGGAATTAAGAGTATAGTACCAGGGTTTGAGGTTGCTGCGTCCTCCATCTCATGGTCGTCAGCCATGCCTGAGGTCTCAGAAGTAGCAGCACTGCAATTCCAAAGAATCAGTCGATTAACTCAAGCGTCAACCAGAGATAAAGCTCGCACAAAACAAGAAGACTTAAGCAGCATGATTACCCCGATATGGTGGGGATGGACACCTTCATTTTCGGCAGGAGCTTGGTCGGTTTAGACGGTGCCGCCCTGGGCTGCTTCGATGCCTTTTCAGTCGGCGCCGGAGAAGTGGTTCGAGGGCGCTTGGTCGACTGCGCAACAGTCACAACCCCCTTGCCACGTTCAGTCGCAGGGTCATGGACAAGCTTCGACCTCCTTTCCGAGCGCGGTGGTGCGACCTCCTCCTCCTCCTCATCTTCATCCTCCTCATCGTCATCATCATCATCATGATCCTCAGCGGCATCCGAGTCCCACTCCTCCTGGCTCTCGCCCCCGCTTGCTTCTTCCTCTTCAGTCGGAGCATGTGCTCCATTGGGCATTGAGTACAGCTCGGTGAGGGCCTGATAGACATCAAGACAGAGGTCAATCAACCAATTTGCGGAGCAAACAGAAATAAATATGACAAGAATACAATGGAAGGTAGAGCAAACATACCTTGTCTGGAACACCGTGATGGTCGAGTGGAGGAATCCTTCTGGATCCATGGGGATTATCCTTGTTCCCAGTGACCGCGGCCATCCACCTTTCCACTGTGGCGTCGTCGACTGCTTCCGGGTGGATCCGAGTCTCATCTTCAGTTCTGCAGTACAACCACATGCAATGGCTCCGGAACTGAAGAGGCTGGATACGTCGCCGAAGAAAAACCTCCAAAAGGTCCATGCCAGTTACTCTGTCTCGGACCAACTGAACTACGCGCTCCATCAACATCTTCACGTCGGCTTTCTCCTCCGGAATCACCTTCAGAGAGGAGGGCTTGTTCACTCGGTCCATGGTGAATTGAGGGAGTCCACTCGACTGCCCCGGCGTCGGCTCATTCCGGCAGTAGAACCAGGTCGACTGCCAGCCTCTGACCGACTCGGGAAACGTCATGGCTGGGAAGGTGCTCTTGTTCCTCACCTGGATCCCCAGGCCCCCACACATTTGGACAACTTGGGTTTTTTCATCGCCTGGGCTCACCTTCTTCACGGTCTGAGAGCGACACGTGAATGTGTGTTTGAACAAGCCCCAGTGCGGTCGACAGCCCAGAAAATTCTCACACATGGACACAAATGCAGCAAGATAGGCGATAGAGTTCGGGGTGAAGTGATGGAGTTGGGCTCCAAAGAAGTTCAAAAAACCACGGAAGAAAACACTCGGTGGCAAAGAAAATCCGCGGTCGACATGAGTGGCCAGAAGCACGCACTCACCCTCTTCCGGCTGGGGCTGCCACTCTTTCCCCGGAAGCCTTGCGGCTCCGTGGGGGATCAGCCCGTCGTTGGCCATGTCGAGGAGATCTGTCTCCGTGATGGTCGACCGGATCCAATCTCCCTGGACCCAGCCTTTCGGCAGGCGACATCTAGACGAAGACCCGCTGCGACTGGTGGATCTCCCCTTCGCCTTCTCAGACGCCGATGCCTTCTTCGCGCGTTCCAGCGCCGCCGTCTTCTCCTTGACCATGGCTGCCGGCGAGATGCGCGAGGAGAAGTTGTGCGGGGGCGAGAGCGGGCGTGTTGGGCGGAGACGAGGAGAGAAGAGAGGGAATGCTGGGATACTGTTCAAAAAAACCCTCGCCGGGCGCATTTATAAGATCCCTTCCGAGTGGATGACAGGTGGACCCGGTCGATCTAATCATATCCCAAAACAGTTGTGCGGACGCGATACATGGCGAAAAAAGCAGCGCGGGGATCGAGGCGTCTATGCCCTATCCCATCCGAGCGCCGCGGTCCGCCCCGCTTCGCGTGCTTCCCCAAATTTCATATCCCGCGGAATCCGCAAACGGCAGATCGGTCTGTCAGACGCGGGATTTCCTGCGATCCGTCGCTCGGAAATCGGCAAAGTCCAAAAGAGCACTCGACGAAAGAAAAGAATGGATCGAGTCGACTGAAGAAAAATTGCTCACTATCAACAAAGAGATTCTTGATTCAAAACAACGCATGACCAGTATGCAAAGACCAATCGGGAACAACATCAATTCCTTCCTCACTCAAGCCTCAATCCATTCGGGGGCTAATGATGGATTCATGTACCTAGGGTAGGGTCATAGACCTGATCTAAGTACCCTACCCAAGGACACCCTTAGAAGAGATCACCTTCCAGTCGACCTACGAGGAACCCACTCGACTGACTTGAAGGACTCGACCATGAAGACTCACTCGACCACCAGAAGGCCAAGAGGCACTCTGTACTGCAACGGTCTGTAATTAAGTAGACTTTATGGTAGTTAAGACACATTATGTGGGGCGTTACCAGTAACGCCCCAGACTTAATGTACCTTAAACCCTTCATTACTTGGGTTGACAGGGTCCTGGCGCACTCTATATAAGCCACCCCCCTTGAGGGAGTCCTGGACTAGGGGGTGTCCGGATAGCCGGACTATCATTATCCGCCGGACTCCAAGACTACGAAGATAGAAGATTGAAGACTCCGGCTCGTGTCCGGATGGGACTTTCCTTGGCGTGGAAGGCAAGCTTGGCAATACGGATATGTAGATCTCCTACCATTGTAACCGACTCTGTGTAACCCTAGCCTCCTCCGGTGTCTATATAAACCAGAGGGCTTTAGTCCGTAGGACAACATACATTACAACAATCATACCATAGGCTAGCTTCTAGGGTTTAGCCTCCTTGATCTCGTGGTAGATCCACTCTCGTACTACCCATATCATCAATATTAATCAAGCAGGACGTAGGGTTTTACCTCCATCGAGAGGGCCCGAACCTGGGTAAAAACATCGTGTCCCTCGTCTCCTGTTACCATCCGCCTAGACGCACAGTTCGGGACCCCCTACCCGAGATCCGACGGTTTTGACACTGACATTGGTGCTTTCATTGAGAGTTCCTCTGTGTCGTCACCGATAGGCTTGATGGCATCTTCAACCAACAACGCTGTCCAGGGCGAGGCTTTTCTCCCCAGACAGATCTTCGTATTCGGCAGCTTCGCACTGCGGGCCAATTCACTTGGCCATGTGGAGCAGATCGAAAGCTACGCCCCTGGCCGTCAGGTCAGATTCGGAAGCTTAAACTTCACGGCCGATGTCCGCGGAGACTTGATCTTCGACGGACTCGAGCCACTGCTGAGCGCGCCGCACTGTGACGATGGGCATGATCTAGCTCTGCCGCCGAACAGTGCCTTGGTGGCCACACACGGATCCGCTTCGGCCATTAGCCCGGAGCCGATCGCCCAGATCGAGGGCCGGTGGATAGACGCCGCCCTGGGGGCTTCAACATCCATGGCGATGGAGCCGAACACTGATCTTGTCCCCTGCGAAACTCATGATTCCGAGGCGCCGGACTCCTCGTCGGACTCCGAACCTCCCGCGCCCCTACCAATCGATCCGAATTGGGCGCCGGTTATGGAATTTACCACCGCGGACATCTTTCAATACTCGCCCTTTGGCGATATCCTGAATTCACTAAAGCACCTCTCGTTATCAGGAGAGTCCTGGCCGTACTATGGCCAGGATGGTTGGGGTACGGACGACAGAGAAATTCAGAGCCCACCCACCACCCACTTTGTAGCCACTATCGATGATCTAACCGACATGCTAGACTACGACTCCAACGATATCGACGCTATGGACGACGATGCCGGAGACGAACAGGAACCAGCGCCTATAGGGCACTGGACCACTACCTCGTCACATGACATATATATGGTGAACACCCCAAAGGAGAGCGATAACGAGGACCAACGGGCCGCGGCAGAAGATGACCCCGCCGATAAACGATCAAAATGACGGCGTAGACGCCGCCCTAAGTCCCGCCTCGACGACAACAACGCTCCCAAGGAGCCCGCGATACGGCAGGGTTCACAAGCGGACGACGAACATGCAAATAAGCAACTGTCCGAACATGACGAGTCAGATAATCAATCCAAGCCCGGCGAGAACAACAGTCCAGACGACCTTATGCCGGACACGTCGCCGGAGAGTAAGAACCTTCGGAAAAGACTCGTCAGTACTGCAAGAAGCCTGAAGAAGGAAAAACGGAGGCTCAAAACAGCGGAAGACACACTCAGAATGAGATGGAGCAAAGTGCTCAAAACCGCAGATAAGTACGGCAATGGCCACCAATCAAAGAGCTACCCGAAGCGCAAGCTGCTATCGGAATTCGACGAGGAGGCCATAGAGCCTCCACCGTCCAAAAATAAAGGGGCTGCCTGGTTGGATAGACGGCCAGATAACAGACCAAATTCTGATAGCGGCGCCACACATAAACCAACCAACGAACTAGGAAGGATAGATGGCCCAGCCAGGTCCATCTACGGGCCAAAGGAGAAGGCCCCAAGAAGCAAGGCAACACGCCAAGTGTCCGATGATAGCGGCACACACAAATACAGGGGCGCCGCACACCCACTATGTTTCACCGATGAGGTGCTGGACCATGAATTCCCAGCAGGATTTAAACCCATCAACATAGAGGCCTACGATGGAACAACAGACCCTGTAGTCTGGATAGAAGATTATATACTACATATACATATGGCCAGAGGAGACGATCTCCACGCCATAAAATATCTACCCCTCAAGCTCAAAGGGCCAGCCCGTCATTGGCTTAAGAGCCTCCCAGAAAACACTATTGGAAGTTGGGAAGAGCTCGAGGACGCGTTTAGAGCAAATTTTCAAGGGACTTATGTCCGTCCTCCGGATGCAGATGATCTAAGTCATATAACTCAACAGCCCGGAGAGTCAGCGCGGAAATTCTGGAACAGGTTCCTTACCAAAACGAACCAAATAGTCGACTGTCCAGACGCCGAAGCCATAGCAGCTTTCAAGCACAATGTCCGAGACGAATGGCTCGCCAGGCACCTCGGTCAAGAGAAACCGAGGACAATGTCCGCACTAACAAGCCTCATGACCCGCTTCTGTGTGGGAGAGGAAAGCTGGTTAGCAAGATGCAGAACCAGCGACCACGGTACATCCGAGATAAGAGATGGAAACGGAAAATCACGGCGCAGAAAAGAGCAGCGCCGGAATAAAGAGAAAAGCCCAAAGAGCACGGCAGTCAACGCCGGATTCAAAAGCTCGCGGCCCAATAGTAAAACACAGCCTCTAAAGGATGACAGTGACGAACTGTCCAACTTAAACAAGATTTTGGGTCGGATATACCAAATCCACAGTACCCCAGGAAGGCCTGCAAATCACACCCACAGGGATTGTTGGGTTTTTAAACAGTCCGGCCGACTAAATGCCGAACACAAGGGGCTCGACGCGTCAAGCGAAGAAGATAAAACCCACCAGCAGAGCACCGGAAAACAAAAGACTTTCCCACAAGGGGTCAAAGCAGTAAACTCACTTCATGTGACAATACGGAAAAATAGTGCGGCACTTTCTAAAAAGAGCTTCGCGCGGTCCAACCCAGCAGACCGTAGAGATTGGATATCAAAACCAATCACTTTCGACCACCTGGATTATTCCAGAAGCGTTCGAAATGCGGGATGGACTCCCCTGATATTGAATCCCATAATAGACGGATTACAATTTACTAACGTCCTAATGGACGGAGGCAGCGACTTAAACCTGCTTTATTCAAAAACAATCCGTAGGATGGGGATAAACCCTGCCAAAATCCGACACAGCTGCACTTCCTTCAAAGGAGTGACGCCAGGCCCTTACGCCAAGTGCACAGGCTCCATATTACTAGAAGTCGTGTTCGGATCGCCGAACAATTCTCGACGAGAAAAATTAATTTTTCACATCGTCCCATTTGAAAGTGAATATCAAGCACTCTTGGGACGAAAGGCTTTTGTCCGCTTCAATGCTATACCACATTACGCGTCTCTTACATTCAAGATGCCCGGTCCGCGTGGCGTCATTTCAGTGCGAGGGTCACTTAAAGACCCCGGACTCGGATAGACGAATCCGGCCTCAGCAGGCTAGGGGCTCCCTAGCCACATACCCCATCACAGGGGGCTGCGCGCACAAAACAACCGCGGGTTCATACAAACCCCGCTTTAATTATTTATATTTCTTGTTTTACACATATTTTTTGCACAATTTGTTTTCGAACTAAACGTTCCTCTCTTTTTACAGATGAACAACGTGCACACCCGTCCAGGATAAACGGCGCAACGGAGACACAGGCGCAGACGTGCAGTAGGGACCCGTTATGAACAACGTGCACACCCGTCCAGGATAAACAGCGCAACGGAGACACAGGCGCAGACGTGTAGTAGGGACCCGTTGTGAGGATTCTTTTCAGATTAAGACCCTGCGTAAACCTTTTTTACTGTCTCTTGTTGTTATTCTCCCTTGGTTTCTTCCTATAGCCAAAGCGGAGCCTGACGCTTTGGCATCGGCCGCGTCAGAAGACCATGCCCGTACCTGGACACTAGGGGCTTAGGGCATCGTTCTGCCCATTATTATAAAGACCGAACACCTTAGGGAGTGTTCGGCGTCTCGAGTTAGGCATTATATGCATCAGCTCCGAATCATGTCTTTGGTCAAATGTTGGGTTTGCCCGGCTCCTGTGTTTTGCTGCCTTACGTTCCGTATCATCGGCTAAGGCGGCACCAGGAGCACTACTGCGATTGTGCCCCAGTTCGGCTGGGCGAGCACCTCAGTAGAGAAAGCCGAAAACTGACTGTCATGATACAGCGAGAGACTGGTCAACCACTCGATCGACTATCGGAATGTTTAGAATTCCCCGCTTTGACGAAGGACCGTTTCCCGGTCAGGCACACACGCACTCCGACTTCGGAGAAGGTTGATGCCACCAGGGGCTATATCGTAGCCCCACCCTCGAGCTCCACTAGCTAAGTGAAAGTGATAAAGCATTATAGTCCGGATTGCCTCGTTCGCTACGCTACCACCTCCTTATAATAGGACCGAGACGTCGGATTAAAGTGTGAAAACGCGCTATTTTTGCGAACACCCCCGCACCTTGTGCGTGGGGGCTGAAGCCAAAGACTGCCATCTTTCGAGTTATACAAAAGTATACGTAAACGGCCGCACAGGAGAAGTTTTACTACTTGGGACGCACAAGTATAAAAAGCAGTTATAACATAATAATCGATTTACAAGCTAATACGTTCATTTGAACGTGATATTTTTCGAGCACTGCGACTCTATTACGCGAGCGCCACGCATAACTTCCCCGAAATAGTGCTCGGCAGGGAGTCTGCTTTCATCCGAACCCTGGGCGGCAACAGCGGTGGCGTCCATCTCTGGACAATGCGCCTTCACACGGGCAAGAGCCATCCGCGCGCCCTCGATGCAGGCCGACCGCTTCATCTCCTTTATATGCGGCACCGCTCCAAGGAATTGCTGCAGTAAGCCGAAGTAGCTCGTCGCCTTGGACCTCTCTGGCCATACATGGGCCACGATGTCAGTAATGGCAAGTCCGGACAATCTATTTAGCTCGGCCCATTCGGCCAGCCGGTCTGTCAACGGAAGTGAGAGATCCGGACTGTGGAATTGAGACCAATATAGCTCTTCCGTCTCGTGATCCTCCTGGCTCCGGAAGTGCTTAATGGCATCGGCCGCACTTGCAGCTAAGTCCATATACGGATCCTCCGGACTCCACAGCCGCTCAAATTGAGCATACTTTCCATCCATAAACCGGCGACACAGCAGAAAAGGCTTGCCAGCCACGATATCTCCGGCCTGGCGCAGTTCCTCCTTCATAGCCCGCATTGCAGAGCGGGCATCCTTGGCTTCGGCAGTGGCCTTCTTCAGGTCTTCCCGCACCGATAAGCGCTCCTTTTCAAGAGCCTCATTGCGGTCGGCAGCATCCTTTACTTTCATGGCCAATTCGGCCACCTCTGCCCTGCTTAGACAGTGCGTAGCCCTTTCGGCTTTCAACTCCTCGGCCGCCCTCGAGGCAGCCGCGTCACTCCTTCGGGCTTGCTCCTTAGCTTGAGCAAGTTCGGCCCGAAGGCTCTCCACAGCAGCAGCACCGTATGTACAAACAGCATATAATTTATCAGAGGCGGGCTTCGACCCCCTTAATAAAGCGACTGCGGAGAACTCTTTTACCTTGCGACTCGTTAAGTCGCCTGTTGACAAGTGCGATGTCCGCATCTGCCAAGTCAAGTTGCCAATTTAACTCGGCAAACTCACTAGTCCGGCTAGCCCTCGGACTATCCGCCACCTGCATAGGAATGACGGAATGCATTACTTTAGATTTCGATCCTCGGTACGCTGTCGTTTTCGACAACCTACTGAGTCTCAGGGGCTACTATCTATACAGGGCGCATTTTTATATGCAAAACTGTTAAAAGACAAAGGGGTGCGTCATTCTCGCATACCTCAAATCCCGCCAGCAAACTCATGGCGGCATTACGCAATCCGCTCTCGGCGGACGAAATCATTCCAATCACCATACGCATCAACGCACGGTGATCTTCTGAAATGGACGCCCTCTCAAGCAGATTCTTCAGTTCCCCCGTCCGGATACTAGCGGGGGCCGAACTCTCTGGCCCCTCCGGACTCGGGGATACCCTCCGTGACGACACTTCGGGCTCGCCTGCCTCATCTGGCGGCGCTGCGGACGGAGGCGTATCGCTCTCCATCATCTCCGGAAGAAGGTCCCCCGAAGATGAACTCATCTGAGAAGGCTGCAGATCCGAACTGCAATATAAATATTTCGGTTACCCACAGAAGCACAAATGAAGGTATTTCCTTACTAATTAACTCCCTCTTTCATACTCACGGCTCGCTGGAGGGCCGATCCTTTGGTGATGATTGTGCGTCCGGATTCCTTCCGGGCGTCGGACCCCCCGGTGAAGATCTCTTCCCACGCTTAGGGGCTTTGGCCTCCGGATCTTCGGAGGCGGTCCTCTTCTCCCCCTGAAGGGAGGGGTTCTTGGTTCCCCCCTCTTCAGTCGCCCCTTTGGGCGAAATATTAGCTCCTCTATTTTCCCCGTCGCCCCTTTCTGTGGGCACGACCTCCAACATTCTAACCAGCACGGGCTCCAGTGCGGTCTCTAGGAGGGGGGCCGGACACCTTATCAGCCTTGATCGTGCCACCCATTCCTGTAAAGAACAAGGGGTCAGGAGGCGAACTCTAGAAAGGCATATAAACAGAATGACCGGACTCTGAGCTATTTACCTGAGTATCCAGGCGATCGCGGCTTAGGCCTGCGTCCTCGGCTAAATTCGGACACGCCACCTGCGGTCCGAAGAACAACTTGTACATCTCCACGGGCGTCGCACCCATGAAGTGTTGGAGAATCCGAGGTCCCTCCGGGTTGAACTCCCATAAACGGAGAGGACGGCGTTTGCAGGGCAGAAGTTGCCTGATTAGCATAACCTGCATCACCTTGATCAGGTCGATCTCCCTCGCTTGGAGGTCTCGAATCCGGCCCTGCAGTGAGGGCACGTCTTCGGACGGCCCCCAATTGAGCCCTTGGTTGACCCACGACATTAGCTGGCGTGGAGGTCCCGGGCGGAATGAAGGCGGCGGCTTTTGCCTGCTGCCCTTCGGAGCGGTGATGTAGAACCACTCCTGCTGCCACAGTCCGAGTTCCTCTTGGAAGGAACCATCGGGCCACGGGGCATTGGCCTTTTTGCTTATGGTCGCCCCGCCGCACTCCGCTTGACGCCCCCCGATCATCTTCGGCTCCACCTTGAAGGTCTTCAGCCATAGGCCGAAGTGGGGAGTGACGCGGAGGAAGGCTTCGCAGACGATAATGAATGCGGAGATATGGAGGATGGACTCCGGAGCCAAGTCCTGAAAGTCCAGCCCATAGTAGAACAGGAGCCCTCTCACGAAGGGATCCGTCGGGAAGCCTAAACCCCGACGGAGGTGAGATACGAAGACGACGTATTCACCGGGCTCGGGGGCGGGCACGGCCTGCCCTTGGGCAGGCAACCTGTGCGAAACCTCGTAGGCCAGGTACTTGGCCTCGCACAACTTCAATATGTCCTCCTCCGTGACGGAGGAGGGCATCCACCGGCCCTGGAGGTCGGAGCCGGACATGGTTGAAGATCCGAAGCGCTCGAATCTAAGGCTCTGGGTGTTGGAACTGAGAGCGAAGAAGAGATTCGATGCGAGATTGAAGAACAAGGACAAGCCTTGGTCCCTTTATAAAGAGGAAAAAATACCAAGAGCCGTCTCCGTGACCGTTCGAGATTCACCTTCGATAGAGGAGGCGGGGCGACGGGAACGGTTGGGTTACCCACGCATGTATTGATGAGAATCCCAGGATAAGGGGGACACGATCTCTGCTTCGACAAGACGTGCCAAGGAAACCGCTTCGCTAAACGTGCTGAGGCGGTATAGTAAAAAACGATTCAAACAAAGGCTTGGTTGCGGTGTGAGGTCACGCCGCATAATACGTCAGCAGATTGAGCTAGTGTATATTTTATTCTCTCTACGGTGGAATGTGGAATTTATTTTGCAGAGCCGGACACTATCCTGGTGTTCATGATCTTCTCTGGATTATTCAAGGGAGGAACCCGCCTTGCAATGCCGAACATTATGCGCGCCGGACTTATCGTCATTGAAGACTGGTTCAGGGGCTACTGAGGGAGTCCTGGACTAGGGGGTGTCCGGACAGCCGGACTATCATTATCCGCCGGACTCCAAGACTACGAAGATAGAAGATTGAAGACTCCGGCTCGTGTCCGGATGGGACTTTCCTTGGCGTGGAAGGCAAGCTTGGCAATACGGATATGTAGATCTCCTACCATTGTAACCGACTCTGTGTAACCCTAGCCTCCTCCGGTGTCTATATAAACCAGAGGGCTTTAGTCCGTAGGACAACATACATTACAACAATCATACCATAGGCTAGCTTCTAGGGTTTAGCCTCCTTGATCTCGTGGTAGATCCACTCTTGTACTACCCATATCATCAATATTAATCAAGCAGGACGTAGGGTTTTACCTCCATCGAGAGGGCCCGAACCTGGGTAAAAACATCGTGTCCCTCGTCTCCTGTTACCATCCGCCTAGACGCACAGTTCGGGACCCACTACCCGAGATCCGCCGGTTTTGACACCGACACCCCTCCACAGGCAGAAGGGTTCGCACCCCTGTAACACATATACACATAATCCACTCGACCGCCTCAGGGCTCCGAGACGTAGGGCTTTTACTTCCTCCGAGAAGGGCCTGAACTCGTACATCGCTTGTGTTTACAACCTCTCCATAGCTAGGACCTTGCCTCTCCATACCTACCCCCCACTCTACTGTCAGACTTAGAACCACGACAATCACCTTTGGCCGGACTCCTGGACTATGAAGATACAAGATTGAAGACTCCGTCCCGTATCCGGATGGGACTTTCCTTGGCGTGGAAGGCAAGCTTGGCGATATGGATATGTAGATCTCCTACCATTGTAACCGACTCTGTGTAACCCTAGCCCTCTCCGGTGTCTATATAAACCGGAGGGTTTTAGTCTGTAGGACGAACAACAATCATACCATAGGCTAGCTTCTAGGGTTTAGCCTCTCTGATCTCGTGGTAGATCTACTCTTGTACTACCCATATCATCAATATTAATCAAGCAGGAGTAGGGTTTTACCTCCATCGAGAGGGCCCGAACCTGGGTAAAAACATCGTGTCCCTTGTCTCCTGTTACCATCCGCCTAGACGCACAGTTCGGGACCCCCTACCCGAGATCCGCCGGTTTTGACACCGACATTGGTGCTTTCATTGAGAGTTCCTCTATGCCGTCGCCATCAGGAAGGATGCCTCGTCCCATCTTTAAAGACGGCACCGTTGCTAAAGGAGCTTTGGCCATCGGCCAAACTCTCCGGCTAGGCGGTTTTCTCATGACCGCCTGTTTGGCCGCCGCGCCGACGATGACTTCTCGGGTCATCAAAAGCAATATTCACGTTAACTCGGAACTTGCCGAGCATCTAGATCCGATGGAGCTCTCCTCCTTAAACGAGCTCTTGGATCGCATCGCCGCCCTGGGAGTCGCTACAGACTACGATCAGATTGGGCCTAAAACCGATCTGAGAGAGATAAACTCTCCCCAAGCTACCCACCACATTGCTGTGGTGGAGGAACTGTACGGCGACCCTCCTTCTATATTAAGGACTAGCTATGTCCGGATTCCCGACCCCTCCATGCCGGATTCCCGCAGAGGGACGGACGTCGATCAAGTCTTGAACCTAAAGTCAGGCAGCGGGCTGGATTCGTTGGACAATATCCAAAAACCCAAGCTTCCAAGTTTGGAAACTTTTCGGCCCTTGGGTCTTAGATTGGACGAGGTTCAGAATTTAATTCCACCCGCCCACCCAAGCATAAGCGATCTATCCTGAATCCGGCAAGAGCCCGCTGAAACAGTACACCATTACTGGGCCAGATTCCTCCTGGTTATGGACAGGATAAAGGACTGCCGCGTGGAAGACGCAATTTCACTTTTCTGCAATAATTGCACGGACAAGGGAATCCTAAACGCCATAAGTCGTCGTGAAATTACACGCTTTGCCGACTTGGCATCCATAGTACGAAAGTATTGTGCGATGGAGAGCGCCTGGAAAACCGAAACCAAATTTTGGGATAATCCGGCCCCGAATACAACCCTAGTCCGAAATAAAGGGTGCATCATCGCCAGGCACCTGGGTTAAATACCAAAAAGCAAAAAAACCTTAAAGGGCATGGAACCGTACTGGAGGGATGGCTCAATGGACCCTGCAAAATTCATAGTACAGAGGGCGCCACTCCAACTCATAGCCTTCGAGCATGTTGGATATTACGGCAGGTGGCCAAAAGTGGCGAAAAGCTTCTAGCTCCAGAGAACCAGCCCAGCAACACCAGTACGGTATTAACAGTCTTCAATACTTTCGCATCAAATAAATGCGGAAACGAACACTCCGCAGCCTTGCCAAAGTCTACCAAGTAGCAACAATAAACCCATGGAGTGACATGGCTATTACCTTTAATGCCAGTGATGAACCTAAATTCCGAACAGCCCGAGCACCAGCCGCATTGGTCCTCAGTCCAATAGTGGACCGCTTTTGCCTTACCAAGGTACTCATGGACAGCGGCAGCGGATTAAACCTCATTTACGAGGAAACCCTTCGAAAAATGGAAATAGACTGGAGCCTCATTGAGCGAAGCAGCACAACCTTTAGAGAAATAATCCCTAGTCGGGAAGCATGCTGCATAGAAAAAATCACACTGGATGTGGTGTTCGGCTCGCCAGACAATTACAGGTCCGAGGAGGTCACGTTCCAAGTGGCACCGTTCAGCAGCGGATATCACGCTTTATTAGGGCGAGAGGCATTCACAATTTTTCAAGCTATACCCCATTACGGGTACATGAAGCTCAAAATGCCCGGGCCCAACGGAATCATCACTCTTGCCAGTGAACCGGACATAGCACTCCGCACCGAAAATAAGACAGCTGCACTCGCTCTCGAGGCACTATCCGAAGCCCTAGCGGCCGAGGAACTCACTGCGGTGCGCTCCACGGTGAACAAGGACGATGTGATACTCGATAAGAGATCCAAGTCCACCTCTTTTAAGCCAGCGGACGAAATAGTCAAATTCCAAGTCCATCCAATGGACCCTACAAAGACGGCCTTCATTGGGGCACAGTTAAACCTTGATGTAGATGCCGCACTACGAGAATTCCTACGGGAAAATTGGGAAATTTTTGCTTGGCACCCTTCAGACATGCCAGGAATCCCACGCCGGCTGGCCAAGCACAGCCTAAATATCCTAAAAGGATTCAAGCCAGTCAAACAGGCTCTTCGGCGATTTTCCGAACCCAAGAGACAGGCAATGGGAGAGGAGCTAGCCAAACTATTGGAAGCCGGATTCATCAGAGATATAAAACACCCGGACTGGCTAGCGAACCTCGTGATGGTACCAAAGAAGGATAAATCCTGGCGCCTATGTGTCGACTTCAAGGACCTTAACAAGGCTTGCCCAAAGGACCCCTTCCCCCTCCCCCGCATCGATCAAGTTATCGACGCTACCGCAGGACACGATTCATTGTGCTTCCTCGACGCATACTCCGGCTACCATCAAATTAAGATGGCAGAGCCAGACCAAACCGCAACAGCATTCATCACTCCATAGGGCCCATTCTGCTTCAACACAATGCCCTCCGGGCTCAAAAACGCCGGCACAACATATTAGCGCATGATTCAGACATGTCTGGCAAACCAGATCGGCAAAATAGTGGAGGCATACGTAGATGATGTGGTCGTCAAATCCAAGCATGTCGAAACTCTAGTAGACGACTTGAGGCTCAAATTCGACAATCTCCGAACATACAACATTAGGCTGAATCCGGAAAAATGCGTCTTCGGCGTACCAACCGAAAAGCTCTTGGGCTTCATTGTATCCGGTAGAGGAATTGAAGCAAACCCAGCCAAGATCCGAGCTCTGTCACAATTGGATATCCCAAAAGACCTCAAACAAATACAAAAATTGACTGGATGCGTGGCGGCTCTAAGCCGCTTTATCTCCCGTTTGGGAGAAAAGGCATTACCTCTTTATCGCCTCCTCCGGCGCACGGAACACTTCGAGTTGACGGATGCCGCCACGGCCGGACTCGAAGAAATAAAAGCCATATTGGCAACAAATCCAGTCCTGGCCGCGCCCAACATGGGCGAACCAATGTTATTATATATCGCCGCAACACATCAAGTTGTAAGCGCGGTGCTCGTCGTCGAACGAGAAACGGACGGACACAAGTTCCCCCTTCAAAAACCAGTTTACTACATGTCCACTGTCCTAACTACATGCAAGTCCTGGTATCCACATTATCAAAAGATAGCGTATGCGGTGTTCATGGCATCCAAAAGCTGCGACACTACTTTCAAGAGTGTTCGATAATAGTAGCCTCCGAAGTACCTCTTAATGACATTATAAACAACCGCGACGCGACTGGCCGGATTGCAAAATGGGCCATCGAGCTCCTCCCGTTCGACATAACCTACAAGCCACGGCGAGCAATTAAGTCACAAGTTTTGGCCGACTTCGTCACCGAATGGACTGAAGCCTAACTCCCTAAAGAGTACGGCGCATATTCCAATTGGATCATGCACTTCGACGGCTCCAAAATATTGGCCGGCCTGGGGGCTGGCGTCATCCTGACGTCCCCAACCGGAGACACAGTCCAATACGTACTCCAGATAATGTAGACGGACTCCAACAATGCAGCCGAATACGAGGCCCTTCTACATGGCCTCCGGATGACGATCTCCATGGGCATTCAACGCCTAGAGGCGCGCGGGGATTCGAACCTCGCGATATCCCAAATAAATGGAGACTTCGACGCCAAGGATCTGAAAATGGCAGCTTACCGTAATGTCGTCCTAAAAATGTCAGTTCGGTTTGAAGGGCTCGAATTTCACCATATAGCCCGGGATAATAACCAGGCGGCGGACGTATTGGCACGCATCGGTGCAAAGCGCGATGCCGTCCCTCCCAACATCTTCCTGGAGCGTCTTTTCAAGCCATCTGTACTATGGGAAGGGGAGTCCAGAAACAACAATCTGGACCCAACCGAACCGCCCGACACCGAACATTCTGACACAATCGGCGGTTCTGCCAATGAAATAACACCTTCAGCCCACGAAATAATGGCAGTCATTTCCCCGTGGACCGAGCCATTCCTAGCCTACCTAACTAGGCAGGAACTTCCCGAGGACCAAAACGAGGCCCGCTGCGTAGTACGGCGATCTAAAGCCTATAAGGTCCATGAGGGAGAGCTTTATAAGAAAAGCACAACCGGAGTCCTTCAAAGGTGTATCTCCAAAGAGGAAGGGTGAAATCTTCTGGCTGAAATTCATGCCGGACGCGGTGGGCACCACGCCGCAGCCCGGGCCCTTGTAGGCAAGGCCTTCCGTACAGGATTTTATTGGCCGACGGCCCGGGCAGATGCTCAGGACTTAGTCCAACGATGCGTCGGTTGCCAGCTCTTTGCTAATCAAAGCCACATGCCACCCACCGCCCTCGAAACTATACCCATCACCTGGCCGTTTGTGGTCTGGGGGCTTGACATGGTTGGACCCCTTAAAGGAGGAACCCACAAGCAAAAATACATATTGGTCATGGTAGATAAATTCACCAAATGGATAGAGGCCAAGCCAGTTAAGACGGCCGAATCCGGACCCATGATAGACTTCATATCAGGGGTAGTACACCATTACGGCGTCCCCCATAGCATCATCACTGATAACGGCATGAACTTCACGGCGGACGAGGTTAAACTCTAGTGCAAAAACATGGGCATCAAGCTCGACTACGCTTCAGTCTATCACCCTCAAACTAACGGTCAAGTCGAGCGAGCAAACGGTCTAATCATGAGCGGCATTAAACCCAGGCTAGTGTCGTCCCTCAAGGAATCTAACACGCACTGGGTAGAGGAGCTCGACTCCGTACTCTGGGGGCTGCGGACCACGCCGAATCGCACTACCGGATTCACACCATTTTTTATGGTATACGGCGCAGAGGCAGTTTTGCCCTGCAACATAATTCATGACTCACCTCGCGTGCGCATGTACGAAGAAAGAGAAGCCAGCAGGACAGCTTGGACGCCTTAGAGGAGGAGCGCGATGTGGCAAAAGCTCGTTCCGCATTCTATCAACAGCAGGCTCGAAGATATCAAAGCAGAGAAGTACGGGCCAAAACTTACAATGTTGGTGAACTAGTTCTATGCCTGCCAGACAAGAAAAAGGACAAACTCAAGCCCAAATGGGAATGTCCCTTCATCATCGACCAAGTCCTGACCGGCGGAGCATACCGTCTGCGAAACGCATCGGATAACCGACTCGAGCCGAACCCATGGAACGCAGCCCGTCTCCGAAGATTCTACGCCTAGCGCCAGACTCTGAGTTCGTCTCCTTCCTCCGTCTACATTTTATACTTTAGCTATCTTTTATTTCTCTCCTTCTCCCTCCTTTTTCTTAAAGCCTTTGGAGGCTCGTCTGCGCATTGTTCGCACAAACTTGACGTGCTACTCGCACTCATTATACCTGGGGGCTTCTTTAACAGAAGCTAATTTATACGGGCTTTATGCCCAACACATGTGTCACACTTCCGCATGTACCTTTTATTCACCATTATATGCATCGATATGACTTAAGTTTTGGCCAAGCTGGGTTGCCTGGCTCCTGTGCTGACCCCTACATTCCCGATTGTTCGGCTAGGTGGTAAAGGGAGCACCTCTGCGATTGTTACTGCCGGGTCAGCCGGATGTGTACCTCAGACTGGGTGAAGCCGAAAGCTAGCGTTCTTAAGGGAATATTCGGTCGGTGAACTAAAAGACGATTTCTTACCTATTTATTTATCTTCCCCCAGATGCTTTCCTGCTTTTTTCGCAGTCCGGACATGCACTTTAGGGCATGCCTCCTAGGGAAAGGAACCCCTAACGGAACTATTCTCCCTGGAAGATGTTTCTTACTAACCATGTAATATAACATAACTAGTTGAGCACTTGTCTGATAAAGCACTAATGACCCCTACGCCTGGTCTCCACGCATGCCCCAGTTTTTTATATAACCGAGAGGGTATTCGGACACACTCCAGACTGTCGGGTCCCGAGGTTGATGCGAAAAGGTCCGCTACGACAAACGATCTACAATCTGGCTAGAAGGCATTTTACATGTCATTTTAAATTACATAGTCAAATTGACTGATTGTATTCCTCTTCAATACCATCTAATAGGCTGTCTAGTTTACAGTCCCGCTGGGAATACTTTGCGGCCAACTCTACTTGGCCGTACACTAAGCTCACAGGGATCTCCTTCCCATCGGGCCCCACAGGTCCGACCTCGGCCATGTGGTTTGGGTCGGCCTTCGTGTACCGCATCTTCACCTTGGCCCAGGCCTCCCTGGCGCCTTGATGGCAGGCCGATATCTTCCATAGCTGGAAGCGCCGCCATGCTCCCTGAAGCTTCTCTGCAAGCTCTCCAAGACCTTCGGGTAGGGAGATGGATGGCCACAAGGCCTGGGCGACGCCTCTCATCACCTGCCGAACTCGTTCGTGCAGTTGCAGCAGCTCGGGAAGTAGGTCACCCGTTGAACCGGGCATTTCCTTTGCAGGACAACCTGTGAGCATACCTACAGACATATTTCTGTTAATAGACTTCCTTGCCGAACTCTTCTTTTCAAAAGTTCGCTCAAGCACTTACTATAAATGCCGCGACGAAGCCACCGATTCTCCTTAACGGAGTCAGACAGCTGGGCTCGAACATCTTTTAGTTCCTCGCCCAGCTGGGTGTTGGCATCTTGGAGGTTATTTTTCTCTTGCCGCACCCTTGTAAGCACATTCTCGCTGGCTTTTAACCGGCGCAGGAGCTGTTGCTTGTCCGGATCTACCCCGGCGCCATCTGCAATGTTATTGTCAGACTTATACACACGCCGCACTTCACAAACTACTTATCTTTCGAAGTATATATTACCGGAGGGGGTCTCTGTGGCTCCCCCTGTGGTAGCTAGTGCGGCCTCAAGTTGGGCCTTGCACTCTTGAAGCTCCTGGGACAGTTGGGTATTCTTTTCGGTAACATCCTGCATAACAAATGATCCTTAAATCAGTTATTCTAACTATTTTAAGTCTCGGGGGCTACTGGCATTTATAACTGTCAAGATTCCTCACCCGTATGTCTTTCACATACTGCTCCGTGGCTCTGGCTAGACCATCTTGAGCGGCACGGAGGTGCGCATCTCCCGAATTAAAGGCATTCAATGCCTCTTGGGAGAAACATGCGTCACGACGAACTGTCCAGCGGCGCCTATGATTCATGGCACTCTCCACCTCGGATTTGGTGGCAGACAATCTGTCGGCATCCTCCGTTGGAGGAGCATCCGACGCGCGCCTTGTGTTCGCCTCCCCTTCTGGACCTGGCTTTGGAGCCTGGCTGACGGAGGCTCGATTGGCAACCTCTCCGGACACATTCCGGCGAGCGCTCTTTTTCCTGAAAAGATCACGAGCGTTAGTATGCCTTCCAGGAATCTTTCCTTGAAACACGGAGGCGCGCCATACCGTTGCGGCGACGTCTCGATCCGCACCGCACTTCTTTTCTGCCTGCTGGGCCGAGCTTCCCCTTGTTGGCCAGCCGCCGCGGGCTCGGCTTCCCGCCTCAAAGGCACCCCCTGTGAAACACCATTGGTATGTGGTGATCAAAAATAAGCACAGATGGGTCATGGTATCAGGACTTCGGTCACAGTTACCTGGGAAGCTGGAAATATTCCAGGGTAGTCGGCCGTAATGGCGACCAAAGCATTGTCGATGCTAAGTTGGTGGAACACCCCATCGATCAGCTCCACCTTTATGTCCGGATCCTCTTAGGAGGCCGGATCGTGGGACCGTTCCGGATCCTCGGGTTGTGGAACCGGGTTGTGTATATCCTCTATGGCCCGGCGCAGTTCCTGCATCGAAATCACAAAATGAGATACTTAACCATGGGAATATGGATCGGATAGGCAAAAAGAAATGTCCGCTTACCCAGCTTCGAGGGTTTTTCATAGAAAATCCGTTCAATGGACTGGCACAGAGGAAATCCTCCTCTTCCCCCTTGTACAGAGCGGACAAGATCTTCACCAGATCGGCGACCGATCCCGGCCCCTTACGGCCATGACGGGTGGCATCATCCTCCCCGTTGAAATCCCACATGGGGTGGCCCCTATACTGGAGCGGCTGCACCCCCCGCATAATGCATGTGGCCATGACCCCGATCATGGTCAGTCCAGAATGAGCCAATAATGTTATTCGGCTCATCAGGTAAAGGACGTCCCTGCCATTCTCCCTTTGAGAGCTCCGCGGACGCCAACTTAGGCGTTTCTTCAAGGGAGCATTGCTGAACTCCGGGAGGCCGGTCCCAATGGGATCCGGTAGCGAGGCGTCTTCTATATAAAACCATTCCGAAGGCCAGTCTTCGGACGCCTTCTTCGGGATTCCGGATAGATATCCGGTCCCGGTGATGCGCCATATCTCAGCTCCGCCCACTTGATATATTGACCCCTCATGAGAATGGGGTACGAGGCAGAGATGGCCATTATTGGGCGTGGAAGCCAAGGAGCGCAGCATTTATAAGAAGTTGGACACTATTCAACAAGTATATGGAATTTGGAGAAGAACCCGCCTCGCAATGCCGAAGACAATCTATGTGCCGGACACATCGTCATTGAAGCCTGGTTCGGGGGCTACTGAGGGAGTCCCGGATTAGGGGGTGTCCGGATAGCCGAATTATAACCTTTGGCCGGACTCCTGGACTATGAAGATACAAGATTGAAGACTCCGTCCCGTGTCCGGATGGGACTTTCCTTGGCGTGGAAGGCAAGCTTGGCGATACGGATATGTAGATCTCGTACCATTATAACCGACTCTGTGTAACCCTAGCCCTCTCCGGTGTCTATATAAACCGGAGGGTTTTAGTCCGTAGGACGAACAACAATCATACCATAGGCTAGCTTCTAGGGTTTAGCCTCTCTGATCTCGTGGTAGATCTACTCTTGTACTACCCATATCATCAATATTAATCAAGCAGGAGTAGGGTTTTACCTCCATCGAGAGGGCCCGAACCTGGGTAAAAACATCGTGTCCCTTGTCTCCTATTACCATCCGCCTAGACGCACAGTTCGGGACCCCCTACTCGAGATCCGCCGGTTTTGACACCGACACCTTCCCATGATGAGTGTGATGCTTGCTATTCTTGTGGCCATGATGCCAATATTTATGAAGATGAATTTGCTATAGTCCCTTATGTTAAACATGAGCTTGTTGCTATTGCACCCATACTTGATAGTTCCTTGAATCAAAAGCATGATTGCAATGATGTTATTATAAATTCTATTAATGTCAATTGTGCTAATAATATGGAAAACCCAACTTGGGGATGCTAGTTTTGCTATGTCTACTACTTATTGCAATGATCATGATTGGGGATGCTTCTTATGATCTTGAAAAATTATTTAAGCCTCATGATGAATATGTTTGCTATAATATTGAAAATGGGTTTGGAAGAGTGTCAACTATAGGAAATAATGATCACACTACTTTGGAGTATAATCAATCTTATGATTTTTTGATAAAAGTGTGTTTGGAGAGGTCATGACTTTATTTGATGATAATCCCACTATTTTGGAAGAGTGTCAACTTTGCATGCAAGTGGGTCATGAAGAGAATATTTTATGTGGTAGTTATATTTTTGAATTTTATTATGATCCTACATGTAATTATTATGAGAGACAAAATATGGTTCTAGAAATTTTCATGTCAGTAAATTACCTCGAGTTATGTTGAGATTGCTATTGTTTCTTTCTTCCTTGCATATGCTAGTTTCTGCTTGTCCTGATAATTTGTTTGCTTATAAAATGCCTATGCATAGGAAGTATGTTAGACTTAAACTTGTTTTTTACATGATACATGATGCTCTCTTTGTGTTTCAATTGCTATCTTTCATGTGAGCATCATTAGAATTATCAATGCCTAGCTAAAAGGCTTTAAAGAAAAGCGCTTGTTGGGAGACAACCCAATATTTTTATTTTGTGTTTTTGAATAAATAATTCATCTAGCCTCTGATTAGATGTGTTTTTGTGTTTTAGTTAGTGTGTTTTTTCCAAGTAAGACCTTTGGGATGGCTTACGGTGATAGTTGATTTGATCTTGCTGAAAAACAGAAACTTTTGCGCCAAGGAAAATAATTCGCATTTTTAACAGAAGAGTGATAAAATACCGATTATTTTTGCAGAAGATTAATATACGAATTTCCTAGTTTGTCCTAATTTTTCAGAATTTTTGGAGTTACAGAAGTATTCGGGAGTTACAGATTACTACAGGCTGTTCTGTTCTTGACAGATTATATTTGCTATGTGTTGTTTGCTTATTTTGATGAATGTATGGGTAGGATCGGGGGGTATGAACCATGGAGAAGTTGGAATATAGTAGATATTACACCAATATAAATAAAGAATGAGTTCACAACAGTATTAAAGGTGGTGATTTATTTTCTTATACTAACGGATCTCATGAGGTTTTCTATTGAGTTTTGTGTTGTGAAGTTTTCAAATTTTGGGTAAAGATTTGATGGACTATGTAATAAGGAGTGGCAAGAGCCTAAGCTTGGGATACCCAAGGCAGCCCGTGGTAATATTCAAGGACAACCAAGAGCCTATGCTTGGGGATGCCCCGGAAGGCATCCCCTCTTTCGGCTTCGTCTATCAGTAAATTTACTTGAGGCTATATTTTTATTCACCACATGATATGTCTTTTGCTTGGAGCGTCTTGAATGATATGAGTCTTTGCTTTTTAGTTTTCCACAATCATCCTTACTGTACACACATTTTGAGAGGGACACGCACAAATCGTGATTTATTAGAATACTCTATGAGCTACACTTATATCTTTTGAGCTAGGCAATTTTGCTCTAGTGCTTCACTTATATCTTTTTAGAGCACAGCAGTGGCTTTATTTTGTAGAAATTATTGAAATCTCATGCTTCACTTATATTATTTTGAGATTCTTTCTAAACAGCATGGTAATTTGCTTTGGTTATGAATTTAGTCCTAATATGATGGGAATCCAAGAGGGACATAATAAAAACTTTCATATAAAGTGCATTCACTACTATGAGAAATTTGATTTCTTATGATTGTTTTGAGACATAAAGATGGTGATATTAGAGTCATGCTAGTGAGTAATTGTGCATTGTAGAAATACTTGTGTTAAAGTTTGTGATTCCTATAGCATGCACGTATCGTGAACCATTATGTAACGAAGTTGGAGCATGATTTATTTATTGATTGTCTTCCTTATGAGTGGCGGTCGGGGACGAGCGATGGTCTTTTCCTACCATTCTATCTCCCTAGGAGCATGCATGTAGTACTTTGTTTTGATGACTAATATATTTTTGTAATAAATATGTGAGTTCTTCATGACTAATGTTGAGGCCATGGATTATACGCAATCTCACCCTTCCTGTAACACCCCAGATGTAACATGTCCCAATTTGGCAATATATCAACTTGACCTTCATCCAATTCTTATGGGTTCTATCATGTTTGGCCTCATCTTCTTTTGTTATGTTGTTTATTCTTTTGATTGCCATGCGCACCTTGTCGTGTTGCTTGTGCCTCTTGTCATTTTGCATTCCATCCCCATCATGTGCATGGTGTGATTTTCATACATATTATGTTGTTGCATGTTCCATGCATGAATCTTGCATCATCACCACTTTTCCTTCCTTTCCTTTCTTTCATTTTGCAAGTGCACCTTTTACCTACTCCATTAATGTTCATCTTTTCCCCAATATTCAAGCATCTCGTCCTAAACCTCTCTGCAAAATTTCAGTTCATTTGAAGTTGTTTTGGTTGGGTTCAAAGATACCTCAAGTTTGAATTATATTCAAACTTGTTTATTTTTATACCTCTAAAAATGCCCAAACCAATTAATTCAAATACTACAAAATTCCATGAGCTTGAGGATATTTTTATATCTGAAAAACTCTTCTCCTAGCCCCCTAGCCATTTACTTCTTCTGTTGTTTATTTAAATAAACATAAAATTAAAGAAAAGGGAATGCAGCAGCAGCCCACCTGGGCCTCGGCCACCAGGCTGGCCCAGTAGATTCCCCGCGCTAGCAGGCCCAGCGCGCCAGCAAGCCCGCGCAGCCTCCCCCCTCTTGCATTTTCTCACCCACAAGCCCGCATACCCCCGCTCGCTCGCTTGCTCACACTTGGCAGCCCTGGCCCCGCTGGTCAGCGACCATGCCCGCGGTTTAAAACCCCTAATTTTTTTGCTACAAGTCAAGTATGACAGGATGGCCCCACCTGCCATACACATCTCCCAACAGGGGCCACATGTCATCCTCACCCCCTCCTTCTCCTATTTTTTTTAATTTCTTTTAATCCAGCGCTAACCATTTATGGAAGGATGCCATATTCCATTTCAGGCAAGTCCAATTCTGGACATTCCAATTATGGAAATTGCCAAATCTGCTTACTTCCATTTTAGGCAGGTTTCAACTTATAGCTTTTGTGAGCATTTTTCTACAGTAACCCCAACATATTATATATGTTTTTGGGCTAGAAAAATCCAGTGAATCTAGTGGTGGCTTTAGTTTTTGCATTTGAGCAAGTCCAGGAACATGCCATTTTACATCATGTTGTTGTTTTGTCTTTTTCGTGTGATTAAATTCAAATATGCTATGAGGTAGTTTTGCACATGATCATGCTCTTCATCATGCCTACTTCATGCTAGAATTAATTTCATGCCATGATACTCCCTGTGGTGAGTTAATCAAGCTTGTAAACATGCTATCATGAATCTATTTCTGCCATGCCACGAAATTCTACCAAGTCTGGGTTAGTTCATATCACTTGCCATGTTTGCATTGATGCAATCATCATTTCTGTAGATCTTTGGAGCATGTTTAGTAAGTGAGTTTTATTAAGTGCATATATTATTATTATGCCATGCTCTTGTTTGCCATGATATGTTCCTGTAGTATGTAGTTTGCTAGCTCTAAACATTGCAACTTGATGTTGTTTCTACCATGTTCAGTGAATTCTGCTAAGTCTGTAAATCTGATATCATTTGTAGTTTTGCCATGCTGTTTTAAACATGTTCTAGTGAGTTTTAGCAGTACCTCATATATCCCAAAGATAGCTTTCAGAACAAGCTTTGGCTCTTATGAGTATACCGTCATGTCTTTCGGGCTTGCCAATGCGCCTCCAACCTTCTCTCGCATGATGAACTTCATCTTCCACCCCTACACCAATGAATTCGTCCTGGTGTATCTTGATGATATCCCGGTGTTCTCCAAGAATAAAAAGGATCATGCCAAGCATTTGTGATTGGTGCTCGACAAGCTGAGAGAGCATCAATTCTACGCAAAGTTCTCTAAATGTGAGTTTTGGCTTGATGAAGTTCTTTACCTTGGTCACATCATCTCTTCCAAGGGCATTTTTGCAATACGGAAAAGGTTGTTGCAGCTGTCAATTGGGAGCCTCCTTAGAGCGTCAAGCAGCTCCGCAGTTTCCTCGGGCCTGCAAGATATTGCAGAAGGTTTGTGGAGAACTTCTCCAAAATTCCTAAGCCTCTGTCCAACCTCCTCCAAAAGAATGTCAAATATTCCTGGACTCCTGAGTGTGACGCCGCGTTCAATAAACTCAAGGAGAAGCTTATCTCTACTCCAGTTCTTACTCCTCCTAATGAGTCCAAGCCCTACCAAGTCTTTTGTGATGCCTCCTTGCAAGGTCTCGGTGCTGTTCTCATGCAAGAAAGGAAAGTGGTGGCTTACACTTCTCGGCAGTTGAAGCCAAACGAGAGGAACTACCCCACTCATGATCTTGAGTTGGCGGCAGGTATCCATGCTTTAATCACATGGAGACATCTCTTGTTGGGCAGGCAAGTGGACATTTTCATCGATCACAAGAGCCTCAAGTATATCTTCACTCAGCCTAACCTCAACCTCCGACATACTCATTGGTTCGAAATGATCCAAGATACAATCCAAGCATTGAATTTACTCCAGGCAAGGCGAATGTGATTGCAGATGCGTTGAGCAGAAAGGCTTATTGTAACAGCTTAATTCTCAAGCCATTCTAGCCTGATCTTTGTGAATCATTCCGCAAACTCAACCTCCAAGTTGTTCCTCAAGGTTTTCTTGCCAACCTTCAAGTCACTCCAACTCTGAAAGGTCAGATTCGTGAGGCACAACTCCTTGATACCATTGTGAAGAAGGTGAAACATGGTGTTTTTTTTGACCTGAAACATGGTGAAACATGGTGTTGCCAAAGGCTTATCCAAATACAAGTGCTATCGCATTGATGACAAAGACACCTTATTTTTTGAGGAGCGGCTTGATACGTCTTCAACGTATCTATAATTTTTTATTGTTCCATGCTATTATATTACCCGTTTTGGATGTTTATGGGCTTTAATTTACACATTTATATCATTTTTGGGACTAACCTACTAACCGGAGGCCCAGCCTGTATTGCTGTTTTTTTTTCCTATTTCAGTGTTTCGAAGAAAAGGAATATCAAATGGAGTCCAAATGCAATGAAACCATCGGGAGCGTGATTTTTGGAAAGAACGTGATCCAGAGGACTTGGAGTGCAAGTCAAGAAGCAGCCGAGGTGGCCACGAGGGTGGAGGGCCCCCTATCTCGTGGGCCCCTCGGGCGTCCACCGACCTACATCTTCCTCCTATATATACCCACGTACCCCGAAAACATCAGAACAAGCCACGAAAACCTAATTCCACCGCCCCAACCTTCTGTATCCGCGAGATCCCATCTTGGAGCCTTCGTCGGCGCTCCGTCGGAGGGGTAATCGACCACGGAGGGCTTCTACATCAATACCATAGCCCCTCCGATGAGTTGTGAGTAGTTTACCATAGACCTTCGGGTCCATAGTTATTAGCTAGATGGCTTCTTCTCTCTTTTTGGATCTCAATACCATGTTCTCCTCGATCTTCTTGGAGATCTATTCGTTGTAGCTCTTTTTGTGGTGTGTTTGTCGAGATCCGACGAATTGTTGGTTTATGATCAAGTTTATCTATGAGAAATAATTGAATCTCCTCTGAATTCTTTTATGTATGATTGAGTTATCTTTGCAAGGCTCTTCGAATTATCATTTTGGTTTGGCCTACTAGATTGATCTTTCTTGCAATGGGAGAAGTGCTTAGCTTTGGGTTCAATCTTGCGGTGTCCTTTCCCAGTGACAGCATGGGCAACAAGGCACGTATTGTATTGTTGCCATCGAGGATAAAAAGATGGGGTTTATATCATATTGCATGAGTTTATCCCTCTACATCATGTCATCTTTCTTAATGCGTTACTCTGTTCTTATGAACTTAATACTCTAGATGCATGCTGGATAGCGGTCGATGTGTGGAGTAATAGTAGTAGATGCAGGCAGGAGTCGGTCTACTTGTCGCGGACGTGATGCCTATATACATGATCATGCCTAGATAATCTCATATTTATTCGCTTTTCTATCAGTTGCTCGACAGTAATTTGTTCACCCACCGTAATACTTATGCTATCTTGAGAGAAGCCACTAGTGAAACCTATGGTCCCGGGGTCTATCTTTTATCATATAAGCTTTTCAATCTACTTTTATTTGCCTCTTTACTTTTTCAATCTATATCATAAAATACCAAAAATATATTTATCTTATCATAATATCTCTATCAGATCTAACTTTTGCAAGTGGTCGTGAAGGAATTGACAACCCCTTTATTGCGTTGGTTGCAAGTTCTTTGTTTGTTTGTGTAGGTGCGTGGGACTTTTGAGGAGCCTCCTACTATATTGATACCTTGGTTCTCCAAAACTGAGGGAAATACTTACGCTACTATTGCTGCATCACCCTTTCCTCTTCAAGGAAAACCAACGCAAGCTCAAGACGTAGCAAGAAGGATTTCCGGCGCCGTTGCCGGAGAGGTCTTCGCTCAAGTCGAGACATACCAAGTACCCATCACAAACTCATCTCCCTCGCATTTACATTATTTTCCATTTGCCTCTCGTTTTCCTCTCACCCACTTCACCCTTGCCGTTTTATTTGCCCTCTCTTTCCCAATCTCCTCTCTCTCTCGTTTGCCTTTTTCTGTTTGCTTGTGTGCGGATTACTTGTCACCATGGCGCAAGATAATACCAAATTGTGTGATTTCTCCAATACCAATAATAATGATTTCCTTAGTACTCCGATTGCTCCTCTTAATGATGTTGAGTCTTGTGAAATCAATACTGCTTTGCTGAATCTTGTTATGAAAGATCAATTTGTCGGCCTTCCTAGTGAAGATGCCGCTACCCATCTAAACAACTTTGTTGATTTGTGTGATATGCAAAAGAAGAAATATATGGATAATTATATTGTTAAATTGAAGTTATTTCCGCTTTCACTTAGAGATCGTGCTAAAGTTTGGTTTTCGTCTTTGCCTAAAAATAGTATTGGTTCTTGGAACAAGTGCAAAGATGCTTTTATCTCTAAGTATTTTTCTTCCACTAAGATCATCACTCTTAGGAATGATATTATGAATTTTAAACAGCTTGATCATGAGCATGTCGCCCAATCTTGGGAAAGAATGAAATTGATGATTCACAATTGCCCTACTCATGGTTTGAATTTATGGATGGTCATACAAAAATTTTATGCCAGATTGAATTTTGCTTCTAGAAATCTTTTAGATTCATCCATGGGAGGCACGTTTATGGAAATCACTTTAGGAGATGCTACAAAACTCCTTGATAATATTATGGCTAATTATTCTGAATGGCATGCCGAAAGATCTACTAGTAAAAAAGTGCATGCTATAGAAGAAATTAATCTTTTGAGTGGAAAGATGGATGAACGTATGAGATTGTTTGCTACTAAGAGTACTCCTATTGATCCCAATGATATGCCTTTGTCTACTTTGATTGAGAATAACAATGTATCTATGGATGTGAATTTTGTTGGTAGGAATAGTTTTAGAAACAATGCTTATAGAGGAAACTTTAATCCTCGACCGTTCCCTAGTAATTCCTCTAATAATTATGGAAATTCCTACAATAATTCTTATGGTAATTTTAATAAGATGCCCTTTGATTTTGAGAATAGTGTGAAAGAATTTATGATCTCTCAAAAGAATTTTAATGCCTTGCTTGAAGAAAAATTGCTCAAAGTTGATAATTTGGCTAGGAACATTGATAGAGTTTCGCTTGATGTTGATTCTATTAAACTTAGATCTACTCCTCCTAAGCATGATATTAATGAGTCTCTCGAAGCAATGAGAATTTCCATTGATGAGTGCAAAGACAGAACCACTAGATTGCGTGCTAAGAAAGATTGCTTTGTAAAGGCGTGTTCTTCTAGTTTCCATGAAAATAATGATGAAGATATTAAAGTTATTGATGTGTCCCCTATTAGATATTTTTTTGCAATATGAATCTTAATAATAATGGTACTGGAGATGAGTCAACTTTAGTTAAAAGTCATCCCAAAAATTCGGAGTTTTTAGATCTTGATGCTAAATTTGGTAAAAGTGGGATTGGAGAGGTCAAAACTTTAAATAACATTTAACCCACTATCTTGGATTTCAAGGAATTTGATTATGATAATTGTTCTTTAGAAGGTTGTATTTCCTTGTTACAATCCATTGTGAATTCTCCTCATGCTTATAGTCGAAATAAAGCCTTTACCAAACATATTGTTGATGCCTTGATGCAATCTTTTGATGAAAAACTTAATTTGGAAGTTTCTATACCTACAAAACTTAATGATGAGTGGGAACCTACTATAAAGATTAAAATTAAAGATCATGAGTGTTATGCTTTATGTGATTTGGGTGCTAGTGTTTCCATGATTCCGAAAACTTTATGTGATATTCTAGGTTTCCATGATCTTGATGATTGCTCTTTAAATTTGCACCTTGCGGATTCCACCATTAAAAAGCCAATGGGAAGGATCAATGATGTTCTCATTGTTGCATATATAAATTTGGTGCCCGTAGATTTTATCGTTCTTGATATAGATTGCAATCTTTCTTGTCCTATTATTCTTGGTAGACCTTTCCTTAGAACGATTGGTGCGATTATTGATATGAAGGAAGGGAATATTAGATTCCAATTTACATTAAGGAAAGGCATGGAGCACTTTCCAAGAAATAAAATCAAATTACCTTATGAATCTATCATGCGAGCTACTTACGAATTGAGTGCCAAAGATGGCACTACTTAGATCTATCCTCGCTTTTATGCCTAACTAGGGGCGTTAAACGATAGCGCTAGTTGGGAGGCAACCCAATTTTATTTGTGTTTTTTGTTTTTGTTCCTGTTTAGTAATAAATTTTGCATCTACCTTCTGTTTAGATGTGTTTTTATGTTTAAATTAGTGTTTGTGCCAAGTAGAACCTATAGGATAACCTATGGTGATAGTTAATTTGATTCTGCTGAAAAACAGAAACTTTGCACACACGAATTTAGTTTTCTTAAATCACAGAAACGTGCTTTTGCGTTGATTATTTTTTCTGTAGATCAATAGACACATTTCCCAGGACTTCCTATTTTTGTAGGATTTGTAGAGTTCCAGAAGTATTTGTGGGTTACAGATTGCTACAGACTATTCTGTTTTTGACAGATTCTGTTTTTCATGTGTTGTTTGCTTATTTTGATGCATCTATGGCTATATTAAGTGGTATGAACCATAGAGAACTTGGAATACAGTAGGTTTAACACCAATATAAATAAATAATGAGTTCATTACAGTACCTTATGTGGTGGTTTTTCTTTCATTCACTAACGGAGCTTATGAGATATCCTGTTGAGTTTTGTGTTGTGAAGTTTTCAAGTTTTGGGTAAAGATTTGATGGACTATGGAATAAGGAGTGGCAAGAGCCTAAGCTTGGGGATGCCCATGGCACCCCAAGACATTCAAGAATATCTAAAAGCCTAAGCTTGGGGATGCCCCGGAAGGCATCCCCTCTTTCGTATTCATTTATCGGTAACTTTACTTGGAGCTATATTTTTATTCGCCACATGATATGTGTTTTGCTTGGAGCATCTTGTATGATATTAGTCTTTGCTTTTTAGTTTTCCACAATCATACTTGCTGTACACACCTTTTGGGAGAAGCCCACTTGATTAGAATTTATTAGAATACTCTATGTGCTTCACTTATATCTTTTGAGCTAGATAGTTTTTGCTCTAGTGCTTCACTTATATCTTTAGAGCACGGCGGTGGCTTAATTTTGAAGAAATTGTTGATCTCTCATGCTTCACTTATATTATTTTGAGAGTCTCTTAGAACAGCATAGTATTTTCTATGGTTATAAATTTAGTCCTAGAATGGTAGGCATCCAAGTTGGGTATAATAAAAACTATCATTGGAAGTGAATTGGATGCTATGATTAATTTGATACTTGATAATTGTTTCGAGATATTAGAGGTAGTGATATTAAAGTCATGCTAGTTGGGTGATTATGAATTTAAGGAATGCTTGTGTTGGAGTTTGTGATTTCCATAGCATGCACGTATGGTGAACCGCTTTGTGATGAACTTGGAGCACAATTTTATTTATTGATTGTCTTCCTTATGAGTAGCGGTCGAGGACGAGCGATGGCCTTTTCCTACCAATCTATCCCCCTAGGAGCATGCGCATAATACTTCGTTTTTGATGACTTGTAGATTTTTTCAATAAGTATATGAGTTCTTTTGACTAATGTTGAGTCCATGGATTATATGCACTCTCACCCTTCCACCATTGCTAGCCTCTCTTGTGCCGCGCAACTTTCGCCGGTACCATACACCTACCATATACCTTCCCCAGAACAGCCACCATACCTACCTATTATGGCATTTCCATAGCCATTCCGAGATATATTGCCATGCAACTTTCCACCATTCCGTTTATATGACACGCATCATCATTGTCATATTGCTCTTTGCATGATCATGTAGTTGACATCGTATTTGTGGCAAGGCCACCTTCATAATTTTCATACATGTCGCTCTTGATTCATTGCATATCCCGGTACACCGCCAGAGGCATTCATATAGAGTCATATCTTGTTCTAAGTATTGAGTTGTAATTTGAGTTGTAAATCAATAAAAGTGTGATGATCTTCATTATTAGAGCATTGTCCCAGTGAGGAAAGAATGATGGAGACTATGATTCCCCCACAAGTCGGGATGAGACGTCGGACTAAAAAAAGAAAGGCCAAAAAGAAAGAAAAAAAAAGGCCAAAAGAGAAAGAAAAAAAGAAAAAAAGAAAAAAAAGAAAAAAAAGAAAAAAAAGAAATGAGAGAAAAGAGAGAAGGGACAATGTTACTATCCTTTTACCACACTTGTGCTTCAAAGTAGCACCATGATCTTCATGATAGAGAGTCTCCTATGTTGTCACTTTCATATACTAGTGGGAATTTTTCATTATAGAACTTGGCTTGTGTATTCCAATGATGGGCTTCCTCAAAATGCCCTAGGTCTTCATGAGCAAGCGAGTTGGATGCACACCCACTTAGTTTCTTTTGTTGAGCTTTCATATATTTTTAGCTCTGGTGCATCCATTGCATGACAATCCCTACTCACTCACATTGATATCTATTAATGGGCATCTCCATAGCTCATTGATACTCCTAGTTGATGTGAGACTATCTTCTCCTTTTTGTCTTCTCCACAACCACCATTCTATTCCGCATATAATGCTATGTCCATGGCTCACGCTCATGTATTGCGTGAAAGTTGAAAAAGTTTGAGACTGCTAAAGTATGAAACAATTGCTTGGCTTGTCATCGGGGTTGTGCATGATTAAATACTTTGTGTGATGAAGATAGAGCAACAGCCATACTATATGATTTTGTAGGGATAAATTTCTTTAGCCATGTTATTTTGAGAAGACATGATTGCTTGATTAGTATGCTTGAAGTATTACTATTTCTGTCAATATGAACTTTTATTTTGAATCATTTGGATCTGAACATTCATGCCACAATAAAGAAAATTACATTGAGAATTATGCTAGGTAGCATTCCACGTCAAAAATTCTGTTTTTACCATTTACCTACTCGAGGACGAGCAAGAATTAAGCTTGGGGATGCTTGATACGTCTTCAATGTATCTATAATTTTTGATTGTTCCATGCTATTATATTACCCGTTTTGGATGTTTATGGGCTTTACTTTACGCATTTATATCATTTTTAGGACTAACCTACTAACCGGAGGCCCAGCCCGTATTGCTGTTTTTTTCCTATTTCAATGTTTGGAAGAAAAGGAATATCAAACGGAGTCCAAATGCAATGAAACCTTTGGGAACATGATTTTTGGAACGAACGTGATCCAGAAGACTTGGAGTGCAAGTCAAGAAGCAGCCGAGGCGGCCACGAGGGTGTAGGGCGCGCCCACCCCTACAGGACGCGCCCCCCTATTTCGTGGGCCCCTCGGGCGGTCACCGACCTACTTCTTCCTCCTATATATACCCACGTACCCCGAGAACATTAGAACAAGCCACAAAAACCTAATTCCACCGCCGCAGCCTTCTGCATCCGCGAGATCCCATCTTGGAGCCTTCGCCGGCGCTCCACCGGAGGGGGAATCGACCATGGAGGGCTTCTACACCAACACCATAGCCCCTCCGATGAGTTGTGAGTAGATTACCACAGATCTTCGGGTCCATCGTTATTAGCTAGATGGCTTCTTCTCTCTTTTTGGATCTCAATACCATGTTCTCCTTGATCTTCTTAGAGATCTATTCGATGTAACTCTTTTTGCGGTGTGTTTGTCGAGATCCGATGAATTGTGGGTTTATGATCAAGTTTATCTATGAGAAATATTTGAATCTCCTCTGAATTCTTTTATGTATGATTGAGTTATCTTTGCAAGTCTCTTCAAATTATCAGTTTGGTTTGGCCTACTAGATTGATCTTTCTTGCAATGGGAGAAGTGCTTAGCTTTGGGTTCAATCTTGCGATGTCCTTTCCCAGTGACAGCAGGGGTAGCAAGGCATGTATTTTATTGTTGCCATCGAGGATAAAAAGATGGGGTTTATATCATATTGCATGAGTTTATCCCTCTACATCATGTCATCTTTCTTAATGTGTTACTTTGTTCTTATGAACTTAATACTCTAGATGCATGCTGGATAGCGGTCGATGTGTGGAGTAATAGTAGTAGATGCAGGCAGGAGTCGGTCTACTTGTCGCGGACGTGATGCCGATATACATGATCATGCCTAGATAATCTCATAATTATTCGTTTTTCTATCAATTGCTCGACAGTAATGTGTTCACCCACCGTAATACTTATGCTATCTTGAGAGAAGCCACTAGTGAAACCTATGGCCCCTGGGTCTATCTTTTATCATATAAGATTTTCAATCTACTTTTATTTGCATCTTTACTTTTCCAATCTATATCATAAAATACCAAAAATATATTTATCTTATCATACTATCTCTATCAGATCTCACTTTGCAAGTGGCCATGAAGGGATTGACCACCCCTTTATTGCGTTGGTTGCGAGTTCTTTGTTTGTTTGTGTAGGTGCGTGGGACTTTTGAGGAGCCTCCTACTGGATTGATACCTTGGTTCTCCAAAACTGAGGGAAATACTTACGCTACTATTGCTGCATCACCCTTTCCTCTTCAAGGAAAACCAACGCAAGCTCAAGACGTAGCACGGCTAGTGGTTCCTAAGGGTGATCTAAGGAAGGTTATAATGAACGAAGCGCACAATTCTCTTCTTTCCATCCATCCGGGCAGTTCAAAGATGTATCATGACCTCAAGCAGACGTTCTAGTGGACACAAATGAAGCGTGAGATTGCTCAATTCGTGAATGAATGTGATGTCTGCCACAGAGTGAAAGCAGAACACCAGTGTCCAGCTGGACTCCTCCAGCCTCTACCTATTCCTGAATGGAAGTTTGATCATATCGAGATGGATTTTGTCACCGGCTTCCCCAAGTCCAGGCGTGGAATGTATGATATCTTGGTTGTCATTGACAAGCTCACAAAAGTGGCTCATTTCCTTCCAGTCAAAGAATCCATCACGGCAGCTCTGTTGGCAGAGCTATACACTTCCAGGATTGTCTCGTTGCATGGGATTCCTCAATTGATCTCCTCAGACCACGGAAGCATTTTCACTTCCAAGTTCTCGGACTCCTTCCAGAAGACCATGGGCACCAACATTCATTTTAGCACGGCCTTTCATCCTGAAACGAGTGGCCCAGTTGAAAGAGTCAATCAAATGCTCGAAGACATGCTCAGAGCTTGTGTCATCTCCTTCGGTATGAAGTGGGAAGATTGCCTCCCATATGCCGAGTTCTCCTACAACAACAGCTTCCAAGAAAGTTCGGGCAAGGCCCCTTTCGAAATTCCATATGGTAGAAAGTGTCATACTCCTCTCAACTGGCCTGAGACTGGTGAACGCCAACTTCTTGGCAATGACTTATCACAAAAGCTTAAGATATGTGTAAAGTCATCCGTGAAAACCCCAAAGCCATGCAATCACGCCAGAAGAGTTACTATGATGGCAAGCACCGTGAATTGGTTTTTGATATTGGAGACCATGTCTATCCCCAAGTCTCTCCAATGAAAGGCAATCAATGCTTCGGTATCAAAGGGAAGCTTGCCCCAAGATATGTGGGTCCTTTCAAGATCATTGGTAAAAGAGGCGACCTTGCCAATCAACTTGAGCTCCCTTCCAACTTCTCAAATGTGCATGATGTGTTTCACGTTTCACAACTTCGCAAGTGCTTCAAGATGCCCGAGCGCACTATCAACTTCGAAGAGATTGACCTCCAAGAGGACTTATCTTATCATGAGCATCCCGTTGCCATTCTTGAAGAAACCAAGTGCAAAACTCGCAACAAGTCAATCAAGTTCCTCAAAGTTAAGTGGTCTCACCATTCTGACCGAGAAGCTACTTGGGAGCGCGTGGATCACCTCCATTCTGAATATTCGGAGTTCTTCCAGTCCTAGATCTCGTGACGAGATCCTCTCGTAGTGGAGGAGAGTTGTAACACCCCAGATGTAACATGTCCCAATTTGGCAATATATCAACTTGACCTTCATCCAATTCTTGCGGGTTCTATCATGTTTGGCCTCATCTTGTTTTGTTATGTTGTTTATTCTTTTGATTGCCATGCTCACATTGTCATATTGCTTGTGCCTCTTGTCATTTTGCATTCCATCCCCATCATGTGCATGGTGTGATTTTCATACATATTATGTTGTTGCATGTTCCATGCATGAATCTTGCATCATCACCACTTCTTCCTTTCCTTTCTTTCATTTTGCAAGTGCACCTTTTACCTACTCCATTAATGTTCATCTTTTCCCCAATATTGAAGCATCTTGTCCTAAACCTCTCTGCAAAATTTCAGTTCATTTGAAGTTGTTTTGGTTGGGTTCAAAAATACCTCAAGTTTGAATTATATTCAAACTTGTTTTATTTTTCTACCTCTAAAATGCCCAAACCAATTAATTCAAATACAACAAAATTCTAGGAGCTTGAGGATATTTTTATATCTGAAAAACTCTTCTCCTAGCCCCCTGGCCATTTTATTTTCTTCTATTGTTTATTTAAATAAACAGAAAATGAAAGAAAAGGGAATGCAGGAGCAACAGCCCACCTGGGCCTCGGCCACCACGCCGGCCCAGCAGCTTCCCCGCGCTAGCAGGCCCAGCGCGCCAGCAAGCCCGCGCAGCCTCCCCCTTCTTGCCATTTATCACCCGCAAGCCCGCATACCCCTGCTCGCTCGCTCAGACGTGGCAGCCCCGGCCCCGCTGGTCAGCGACCATGCCCGCGGTTTAAAACCCCCATTTTTTTGCTACAAGTCAAGTATGACAAGGTGGCCCCACCTGCCATACACATCTCCTAGCAGGGGCCACATGTCATCCTCACCCCCTCCTTCTCCTATTTTTTTTTATTTCTTTAAATCTAGCACTTAGCATTTATGGAAGCATGCCATATTCCATTTTGGGCAAGTCCAATTCTGGACATTCCAATTATGGAAATTGCCAAATCTGCTTACTTCCATTTTAGGCAGGTTTCAACTTATAGCTTTTGTGAGCATTTTTCTACAGTAACCCCAACATATTATATATGTTTTGGGGCTAGAAAAATCTAGTGAATCCAATGGAGGATTTGTTTTTGCATTTGAGCAAGTCTGGGAACATGCCATTTTACATCATGTTGCTGTTTTGTCTTTTTCTTGTGATCAAATTCAAATATGCTATGAGGTAGTTTTGCACATGATCATGCTCTTCATCATGCCTACTTCATGCTAGAATTAATTTCATGCCATGATACTCCCTGTGGTGAGCTAATCAAGCTTGTAAACATGCTATCATGTATCTGTTTCTGCTATGCCACAAAATTCTACCAAGTCTGGGTCAGTTCATATCACTTGCCATGTTTGCATTGATGCTATCATCATTTCAGTAGATCTTTGGAGCATGTTTAGTAAGTGTTTTTTTAACTGCATATAGTATTAGCATGCCATGCTCTTGTTTGCCATGATATGTTCCTATAGCATGTAGTTTGCTAGCTCTAAACATTGCAACCTGATGTTGTTTTTGCCATGTTCAGTGAATTCTGCTAAGTTTGTAAATCTTATATCATTTGCATTTTTGCCATGCTGTTTTAAACATGTTTTAGTGAGTTTTAGTAGTAGCTCAGTAATCATGTTTTGTAGTGGTTACTTCACTACCATGCCATTTGTTTTCATGTATGGGGGTTGTAGCATATTTAAACATTGCACACAAGTCGTTATGTTGTTGTTTTCAACAGATTGCATTGCATCTTGTTTGGCTTGTCATTTTCAAACCATGCATCCGTTTCCGGTGATCTTTATATCGATTTCAACCGAAATCTATCAATCTATCCAGTGGCATGCTTGGGTTAGCAAGATTGTGCCATGTTCATTGTTTCTCCTTCCGTCTCGTTTGCACCCCTTCCGAAGCACCACATATGCATTGCACCTCATATCTTAGATTCCATATCATGTCTTGCATCATGTTGCTTGCGCATTGCACCATGACTGATTGTTGTTCTATGGTTGTGTTCTTGTTTTGGGTAGAGCCGGAAGACAAGTTTGTGAATGAGGATCATGTTGAGTACGTTCATGAGGAGCAAGGATTTGATACCTCTGAAAACATTGCAGGCAAGATGATCATTACCACAGATATCACTTCTATCTTTGCTTGCTAGTTGTCCATTCTATCGCTATGTCGTGCTACCTACTACTTATTATATTGCCTCCCATGTTGCCATGAAAGCCTCTAACCACCCTTCCTAGCAAACCGTTGTTTGGCTATGTTACCGCTTTTGATCAGCCCCTCTTATAGCGTTGCTAGTTGCAGGTACAGTGCAGGTTATTCTGTGTTGGAACATGGATATGTTGGGATATCACAATATCTCTTATTTAATTAATGCACCTATATACTTGGTAAATGGTGGAAGGCTTGGCCTTTTGCTCAGTTCTTTGTTCCACTCTTACCGCCTTAGTTTTCGTCATACCGGTGTTATGTTCCTGATTTTACGTTCCTAACACGGTCAGGGTTTATGGGCCCCCCTTGTCTCTTCGCCTAAAGTAAAGCTTTCCCAAGGAGATCCAACATTGGTTTTACCATTTGCCTAATAATAACTACAATTTGCATAGGGAGTAATTAACTCGAGGCCTCTTAATCAACCCCACCCCCTAGGCCAATGCACGACATGAGTGTTGGTCCACCTACCTAGCAGTCGGTGCTGCCGCCTCGGGGCAACTCGAGGTCTTTTGGCTATCAACCACTTTGCATAGACGGATGAGTCCGTAGATAGAGAGCGCGCGGCTCTGGACACAGATCTGACTCACCGGGAGATCTCCTTGGGATAGTTTTCCTTTCTCCGAAGAGCTTGTGCATCGGGATTTTGAGAATATTCGGGTTGTCACGTGATGGAGGATTGTCTCCGCGGATCGTGAGCTTGTCATGGGCTAAGTTGGACACCTGATGTCTACTACACAACCTTCTTCTTGTAGATGTTGTTGGGCCTCAAAATGCAGAGGTTTGTAGGACAGTAGCAAATTTCCCTCAAGTGGATGACCTAAGGTTTATCAATCTGTGGGAGGCATAGGATGAAGATGGTCTCTCTCAAACAACCCTGCAACCAAATAACAAAGAGTCTCTTGTGTCCCCAACACACCCAATACAATGGTAAATTGTATAGGTGCACTAGTTCGACGAAGAGATGGTGATACAAGTGCAATATGGATGATAGATATAGGTTTTTGTAATCTGAAATTATAAAAACAGTAAGGTAACTAATGATAAAAGTGAGCGTAAACGGTATTGCAATGCTAGGAAACAAGGCCTAGGGTTCATACTTTCACTAGTGCAAGTTCTCTCAACAATAATAACATAATTGGATCATATAACTATCCCTCAACATGCAACAAAGAGTCACTCCAAAGTCACTAATAGCGGAGAACAAACGAAGTGATTATTGTAGGGTACGAAACCACCTCAAAGTTATCCTTTTTGATCTATCTATTCAAGAGTCCGTAGTAAAATAACACGAAGCTATTCTTTCCATTTGATCTATCATAGAGTTCGCACTAGAATAACAACTTAAGACACAAATCAACCAAAACCCTAATGTCACCTAGATACTCCAATGTAACCTCAAGTATCCGTGGGCATGATTATACGATATGCATCACACAATCTCGGATTCATCTATTCAACCAACACAAAGTACTTCAAAGAGTTCCCCAAAGTTTGTACCGAAGAGTCAAGACGAAAACATGTGCCAACCCCTATGGACAAGTTCACAAGGTCACTAAACACGCAAGTTGATCACCAAAATGTACATCAAGTAGACACGTGAATATCCTATTGTCACCACAGATAAGCACATGCAAGACATACATCAAGTGTTATCAAATCCTTAAAGACTCAATCCGATAAGATAACTTCAAAGGGAAAACTCAATCCATTACAAGAGAGTAGAGGGGGAGAAACATCATAAGATCCAACTATAATAGCAAAGCTCATGATACATCAAGATCGTGCCAAATCAAGAACACGAGAGAGAGAGAGAGAGAGAGAGAGAGAGAGAGAGAGATCAAACACATAGCTACATGTACATACCCTCAGCCCCGAGGGCGAACTACTCCCTCCTCATCATGGAGAGCGCCGGGATGATGAAGATGGCCACCGGTGAGGGATCCCCCCTCTGGTAGGGTGCCAGAACAGGGTCCCGATTGGTTTTTGGTGGCTACAGAGGCTTGCGGCGGAACTCCCGATCTATTGTGCTCCTCGATGTTTTTAGGGTATATGGATATATATATATATATACATAGGCGAAAGAAGTCGGTCAGGGGAGCCACGAGGGGCCCACGAGCATTCACACTTCATAAATTATTTCTTTTATCATTTACCTACTCGATGACGAGCAGGAATTAAGCTTGGGGATGCTGATACGTCTCCAATGTATCTATAATTTATGAAGTATTCATGCTATTATATTATCTGTTTTGGTTGTTTATGGGCTTTATTATACACTTTTATATTATTTTTGGGACTAACCTATTAACCGGAGGCCCAGCCCAAATTGTTGTTTTCTTGCCTATTTCAGTGTTTCGAAGAAAAGGAATATCAAATGGAGTCCAAACGGAATGAAACCTTCAGGAGAGGTATTTTTGGAACGGAAGCAATCCAGGAGACTTGGAGTAGACGTCAGGGAATCTTCGAGGTGGCCACGAGGCAGGGAGGCGCACCCTACCCCCCTGGGCGCGCCCCCCACCCTCGTGGGCCCTTACACGAGGCAGGGAGGTGCACAAGTTTTCTAGCATCACCTTTTCTAGCATCATTATATGTCATAACAGTAGCTCATATCATAAAACTTCTCACGATCTAGTAACAAGCTATTTACATGTTAAAGCATAGACCATAAACTTTCTTGAAAACTAGCAAACTATGTTCTTAGTCATCAAACAATTGCAATTCATCTTATTTTCAGTAAAGGTCTATGTAAGAGCTTTGATTTAGCAAATCCCACATAGTCAACTATCATATAGTCTTCTATGATTGCTACCACTCAAAGCATATTTTTAGAACAAATAACATCGATCGAACACAAAGAAAGATAGGGGCTTAATGTTTCGCCTCCCAACTTACTTATCAAAAGATAATTGTTAACAATAATAATTCATGATCATATATATTTGAATGGCCATATATGCTTAGATCTTTCCCCATCACATGATGCTTGCCAACTAAAGAGAAGGTTGGAATGAGAAGGAATACTACTGACTCTTGCATAAAAGTAAAAGATAGGCCCTTTGCAGAGGGAAGCAGGGATTTGCAGAGGTGCCAAAGCTCGAAGCTTTAAAACAGAGATGAAAATACTTTTTAGAGGTATGCTTTCATTGTCAACTTAACAACCAAGAGTTCCCAATATCTTCCATACTAGATACATTATAGGCGGTTCCCAAACAGAAAGGTAAAGATTTTACTCCCCCTCCACCAACAATCACACTCCACGGCTTGTCCGAAACAACGGGTGCCATCCAACTATCAACAATCCTGGGGGAGTTTTGCTTAAATTATTTGTGATTTGTTTTTGATCTTTTGATCATAAGACTGGGCATCCCAGTTACCAGCCATTTTTCTCGTGAATGATGAGCGGAGTCCACTCATCATGAGAACAACCCACTTAGCATGGAAGATACTGACAGCCCCTAGTCACTACATGAGCGATTCGGGCATACAAAATAGATTATTATTTGAAGGTTTAGAGTTTGGCACATGCAAATTTACTTGGAACGGTAGGTAAATACCGCAAATAGGTAGATATGGTGGACACTCATGGAAGAAACTTGGTTCAAGGAATTTGGATGCACAAGCAGTATTCCCGCTTAGTACAAATATTTTGGCTAGCAAAGGATTCTAAATAGCAAGCACCACATGATGGAGGATCTAAAATAATATAACTTCTATAAAAATATACCCAAGCATAACTCATTATGTTGTCTTCCTTGTCCAACTTCAACTAATTTTCTCAGGTTTGAAAATAGTTAATGGGGCTCACAATCATAAAAGATGTCCAAGATAGTATATTTATATGTGAAACCTCTCTTCCTTCAATATTCTTTCATGAATTGTTCAAGTGACCAATACTATGTTTGCTAACTTTCAATAAATTTACCACCTCTACTTATTATATGTGAAGTCATTACTCCCCATGGGGTAAGCATATGAAACATATATAAATTCAGATTTATGATATTCAAATCATTCAACCATTTACTCATAGGATATAAGTGAAGCACACGAGTAAATGACAAACTACTCCAAAAAGATATAAGTGAAGATCAATGGGTAATTAAATAATTATGTAGCTATGTGAAGACTCTCTCTCATTCAAGAATTTCAGATCTTGGTACTTTATTCAAACAGAAGGCAAAACAAAATAAAACAAAATGACACTCCAAGCAAAACACATATTATGTGGTGAATAAAAATATAGCTCCATGTAAAGTTACCGATGAACGAAGACGAAAGAGGGGATGCCATCCGGGGCATCCCCAAGCTTAGGCTCTTGGTTGTCCTTTAATATTACCTTGGGGTGCCTTGGGCATCCCCAAGCTTAGGCCCTTTCAACTCCTTATTCCATAGTCCATCGAATCTTTACCCAAAACTTGGAAACTTCACAACACAAAACTCAACAGAAAACTCGTAAGCTCCGTTAGTATAAGAAAATAAATATGTAAGTGCATCTAGTGCCACCCCTAGTTGGTTTTGGAGTATTGACGACAAATTTGGTTGAGGGACTAATGCATTTGTGAGAATTGCAGGATAACGCAGGTAGTGTCCCTCATTGATTCGGTTTACCTACCGGAGATGACCCCTAAAAATGTATGAAGACATTGACGACAATGGTGGTATGTGAAGATATTCATATTGAAGACTATGACATGAGAAGGCATTGAGTGAACACTATGGAGCGCGAAGACTGTGTCTTTTCGTTGTTTCCTTTTTCTTCTTTGTTGAGTCATAGGAACCACCGTACTGTTAAGTGGGGTCCAAGTGAACAAAGTCAGAATGACTGAAGTGATGCTCAACCCAAATCCTATGTCTTCGAGCGAAGACAATGAGAGCAAATCTTATCCAGAGCTGGATGAGTCAGCTTTGCTTGTAGCCCAAGTAAAGTTGCCGTGTGTGTTTGAAATCTGACCGTTGGAACACGTGTCAGTTCCTTAGTGACCTAGGGTAATTTCGGACATATCAGGTCAGGTTGCCTAGTGGCTATAAATAGCCCACCCCCTACACCATAAATTGGTGGCTGCTCAGAGTTAGTGCACGACTTTTGTCGTTTGAGAGCAACCCACCTCAAAGCCTTTGAGAGAGAGAAATCCTTGCGAGGACAAAGCCCAAACACCCAGAGCCAAAGACTTATTACATCACTGAAGTCTTTCTGTCTGCGTGACCTGAAGACTTATTACACTTGAGGACTGTGAATCCTCCAACCGGTTAGGCGTCGCGTTCTGAGCATCCAAGAGTCATTGTGGATCGCCGGTGAACGAAGTTTGTGAAGGTTCGGAAGTCTACCTTGAAGACTTACCAGAGTGATTGGGCGAGGACTGTGTGTCCTTAGCTCAAGGGGAATAAGGTGAAGACATGGTCTTCTGAGTTGAATCTCAGCCTCCCTAACCAGACGTATAGTTGTCACAGCAACTGGAACTGGTCCAACAAATCATGTGTCTTCAACAAGTGACTGGTTATATCCTCTCCCTCCCTTTACTGAGAGTTTGTCTTCGTGAAGTCATTGCTTATTTGTCGCACCTGTTTGACTTCATTGCTTGACTAATATCGTTGGTTGCGTTCATACTATCTTCCATCCTGATCCTTACTACCAAGCTGCTATTAGTCTTTGTACTTTCACATTACTGCATACTTGACTATGGTTTGCTTGTTGTAGTTTATCTTCCGCTGCATATCAATTAGGTCATTTCTATTGTTTGTCTTCGAAACTTCCACGTTTTGAAGACTTTCATAAAAATCGCCTATTCACCCCCCCTCTAGTCGATAACTAGCACTTTTAATTGGTATCAGAGTAAGGTACTCCCTTATTCTGTGTGATTAGGTTTAACCACCTGGAGTTTTAGCTATGTCGACTACAGGATTGAGGAATATATCTTGCCCCACCTTTGACGGTCATGAGTATCCTCGGTGGAAGGCCATGATGAAGAAGTGACTCATGGCTATGGACAGCGAACTGTGGACCGTCACTGAGATTGGTATTACCGATCTATGCAAGATGGCGGAGGCTGATGACATTCGCAAGTACACTCTACTGAACCTCACGGCGAAGGATGTCATCTGCTCCTGTCTTTCCCGAAATCAGTTTAGGAATGTCATGCACCTCAATCACGCGAAGCTAATCTGGGACCGGCTTTCTGAGGTCTATGAAGGTCATCGTACTCGTCATGATCCTTGGTTTGAGGATTACAAGGAGTCTCTCAAAGAGATGACCTTTGCACCTGAATTGTCATCATCTTCACCATGCCTCATGGCAGGGGTGCTAAGGTAACTGAATGCTACCTTTCTGAATCTAGTGATGATGAATCAGGTGATGAATTTGGCCCCAGCTATGTCAAACTTGCTTCCCTTGCCACTAAACAACAACGAGCCTTGGAAAAGGTTCAATACATGATTAGTAAGAGCGATGATATGTTGGGTGAAGAAATGGATCAGTCAAAAGCATTGGCTGAGAGTCTTCAGAGACTTCATTCCAAGTTTGACACCCTTCAAGATCAACATAATAATCTCTTGTCTGATCACGAGAAGCTTTCTTCTGAATGTCTTCAGAGAAAGCAAAATCTTGAAAAGCTAAGAGTGGATTATGAAGATCTTCAGAAGGAGCGCGATTCATTACTTGCTCAACAAATCAGCGTTACACAGGATGGATTTGAACCACCATGTCTAAAATGCCTCGAGCGTGGTAACGCTGCCTCTGTTGCTGAATGTTCCACTGCTGCTACTGTTGCATTGTCTTCAACTACTGATGTGGCAACTAACCCCTCTGCGGAGGATACCACTACTATTGCTGATGAAAATGCTAGGTTGAAGACATTGCTTGAAACAGGGATGTACAAAAGTCTGAAAGGACATCAGACACTTTGCGATGTCCTCAAAAAGCAGATTCTGAACCGAAACCCTAGGAAAGAGGGTGTTGGGTTCGAGAGGAAAATGAATGTTGATGGTTCCTACTGGAAGCCTGAGCAGTATCCCAAAACCACATGGGTTGCTGCAAAGGGACCTTCAGTGGATCCATCCACCTTATCTGGCTTTACCTATGCTAATCCTATTATCATTGATGAATCCCTTGATGCAAACTATAAGCTGTTCAAGAATCAGAATGGTGAAGTGTTTGCCAGGTATATTGGTACTAACGGCAGGAATGGACCACCTATGAAGAAGATCTGGGTACCTAAACAACGTATTGAGAGTCTTCCTGTGAATGTCATCATGACACCACCAAGGAAGAAGACAAACCCCAGACCTATGGCTTCATATGGCCCAAAGGCTTCATACAGATACAGGACTCACCTGAGTCACCCTAACACCAATATTTTGCAGGGAAACCGTACTCAAACTTATGAATATGAGCGTGTGTCTTCAAACCGCTATGTTCATAGAACTAAGAACTTTTCTGCTTATTCATATGAGTATCATTCATCTCCTGCAAGGCTATTTGCTAGGGCTCCAAAGCCGAAGTTCTCAGATCCTGCACTTAGACTCATTGCTTCTAAGCCACCCCTGAAGATGTGGGTGGTTAAGAAGAACTAACTTTCTTTTGCAGGGAAGGGTCTCCAGCCGAAAATCAAAGGCATCTGATGCTATTGCTTGGGACCTAAAACATCTTGTAGGGCGCAAGATCAAATGCCCAAATGGTCTCACTATTTATTTTGTTCCTGAATAGTTTGACATTCATCCTATCAGTCCTAATCTTGATTTGAGCTTCAATAATCCTCTTGCCCGTCAAATGTTTATGCTTCACAATACTCTTGGTGAAGCCTATCCCCCTAATTGTACTGTAGGGTATGACACCTCATGCTTCAGAATGGATTATGGACAGCGGATGCACTAATCATATGACTGGTGATCGAAGTCTTCTCATGGACTCAACCTTACGTCCATCAGACAAGAGTCACATCACATTTGCTGACACTGGTAAAAGCAAGGTATTGGGTCTAGGTAGAGTTGCAATCTCAAAGGATCAACACATGGATAAAGTGATGTTTTTTGAATCCCTTGGTTTCAACTTAATGTCTGTCTCGATGCTTTGTGACTTGAACATGATTGTGCTATTCGGAAAATAGCGTTGCCTTGTACTAATGGAATCTGACAAGTCTCTAGTCTTTGAAGGGTATCGGAAAGATGATCTATACATGGTAGATTTCTCAGCAGGTCTATAGCTTGTCGTATGTCTTCTTGCAAAAGCTTCAGAATGCTGGCTCTGGCATCGAAGGCTGGGGCATTCTGGCATGAGGAACTTACACACACTCGCCAAGAAGAAGCATGTCATAGGCATCGAGGGTGTCAAGTTCAAGAAGGATCATTAGTGTGGTGCCTGCGAAGCTGGAAATATGACTAGGGCAAAGCACCCCTCGAAGACAATCATGACGACATCTCAACCCTTCGAATTGTTACACATGGACTTATTTGGACCTACTCACTACTCCACCCTCACAACAACTACTTGTCTCTATGGCTTCGTCATTGTTGATGACTACTCAAGATATACATGGGTGCACATAATTCTCTACAAGACTGAAGTGCAAGATGTCTTCAGACGCTTCGCCAATCGAGCCATGAACAACTACGGCGTCAAGATCAAGCATATCAGAAGTGACAACGGCACTGAGTTCAAGAACACTGGACTTGATCTTTATCTGGATACAATGGGAATCACTCATGAGTTCTCTGCTCCATACACACCTCAGCAAAATGGCATTGTAGAGCGCAAGAACAGAACCCTCATTGAGATGGCTCGAACAATGCTCGACGAGTACAAGACACCAAGAAAGTTCTGGCCTGAAGCTATTGATACAACATGTCACATCATCAACCGTGTTTACATCCATAAGCTTCTGAACAAAACATCCTATGAGCTCCTTACTGGCAAGAAGCCAAATGTCAGCTACTTCAGAGTATTTGGAGCTCGGTGCTGGATCAAGGATCCCCATCACAAGTCAAAATTTGCACCTAAAGCTCACAAAGGCTTCATGCTCGGTTACGGAAAGGACTCGCACTCATATAGAGTCTTCAACCTCTATCTCTATAAAATCGTCGAAACTGTGGACGTGCGATTTGATGAAACCAATGGTTCACAAAGAGAGCTCCTGCCAAGTACACTAGACGAAGATCCGCCCAGCGAATCTATCAAGCTGATGGGAACTGGTGAAATCATGCCTTCTGAAGCACAACATGAAGAGGAACTTATCATTTCTGCACCTAACCAACCTGAAGACAATGCTCAGACTGAAGACAATCCTCCCAATGATGACAATGATCAGCAAGAGCAAGGTCTTCGTCCAGTTCATCCTCGAGTTGCAAATGAAGTACAAATTGAGAAGATAATTGATAGCATCAATGCACCTGGTCCACTTACTCGCTCAAGAGCAACACAGTTAGCAAATTTCTGTGGGCATTTTTCTTTTGTGTCAATATCAGAACCCAAGAAAAGTTGCTGAAGCCTTTATCGAACCTGAATGGATACAAGCTATGCTAGAAGAACTTCAACAGTTCAAGCTGAACAATGTTTGGGAACTTGTCAAGCGTCCTGACCCTCGCAAGCATAACATTATTGGCACAAAATGGATATATCGAAACAAGCAAGATGAGCATGGTCAAGTCGTCAGAAACAAAGCACGTCTTGTGGCTCAAGGATATACTCAAGTTGAAGGAATTGACTTCGATGAAAAATTTGCTCCTGTGGCTGGGCTTGAAGCTATTCGCATACTGCTAGCTTATGCTAACCACCACAACATCTTGCTATATCAAATGGATGTGAAGAGTGCATTTCTCAACGGCAAGATTGAAGAAGAAGTATATGTCGCTCAACCACCTGGCTTTGAAGATCCAAAACATCCTGATATGGTGTACAAGCTAAACAAAGCACTGTATGGCCTCAAACAAGCTCCTCGCGCTTGGTATGATACGATCAAAGACTTCCTGAAGAGCAAAGGCTTCAAACCTGGATCCCTCGATCCCACACTCTTCACGAAGACATATGATGGTGAACTGTTTGTGTGCCAAATATATGTGGATGACATTATCTTCGGCTGCACCAACCAGAAGTATAGTGATGAGTTTGGATACATGATGCAAGAGCAATATCAAATGTCCATGATGGGTGAGCTGAAGTTCTTCCTTGGTCTTCAAATTCGTCAGCAAAGGAATGGCATGTTCATATCTCAAGAAAAATACCTCCAAGATTTTCTAAATAAGTTTGGAATGCAAGATTGCAAAGGTTACACGACGCCAATGCCTGCCAAACACCATCTGGGTCCCGACGACAATGGTAAAGAGTTTGATCAAAAGGTATACCGCTCCATGATTGGTTCCTTACTTTACCTATGTGCATCTAGGCCAGATATTATGCTTAGTGTTTGCATGTGTGCTCGATTCCAAGCGGCACCAAAGGAATCGCATCACTTAGCTGTGAAGCGAATTCTTCGATATTTGGCTTACACCCCAACACTCGGATTATGGTATCCAAAGGGCTCAAAATTTGATCTGCTTGGATTCTCGGATGCTGATTATGCTGGTGACAAAGTGGATCGCAAGTCTACATCAGGCACATGTCACTTTCTGGGACAATCACTTGTCTGTTGGTCTTCAAAGAAGCAGAACTGTGTATCACTCTCAACTGCTGAATCTGAATACATTGTTGCTGGATCGTGCTGCGCTCAGCTTCTATGAATGAAGCAAACTCTCAAGGACTATGGCATCAATCTGAAACAAGTACCTCTCTTCTGCGACAACGAAAGTGCCATCAAGATTGCCAACAATCCAGTCCAGCACTCGAAGACAAAGCACATTGAAATTCGTCATCACTTTCTCAGAGATCATGTCATGAAGAAAAATATTGACATCATTCACGTCAACACTGAAGAGCAACTGGCTGATATCTTCACAAAGCCCTTGGATGAGAAAAGGTTTTGCAAGTTACGGTGTGAGCTAAATATCTTGGAATCCTGAAATGTCCTGTGATCAGGCACACATCCTAACACTTATGCATGTTGATGACTTAGATGTGCAACACACGAAGTAAAGTATATCTTCAATCAATGAAGACTTACATTCTGAGTGTGAATACATTAACATGGAATTTGAATTCGGAGCGCCACGATAATTGTGCACCGTGTCTGGGTCTAATACTTCCTATACGGTGGGTAACGCCACCACCAAATTTCTTTGTTTGAAGTGTTTTACTCATGGCGTTATTTTTGCTATGTCTTCACATTTGGTTTGTCTTCAATTTCAACTTATCTTCATGATTTTCTTCACTATGTTAATTTGATTGCTTTCTGATATACATACTAGTGTTCTGTCCTCTACAGCATTCACTTACAGCTATGTCTTCCTAGTTGAATCTTTTGAACTAAGTGAATGTGATCGGACCCTAATCTCTCTATGCTTTCTATCTCAAACTCTATCTGTCCAAATCATATGCATTCTATTGAAACTGCCGAATGTCTTCTCTGCGTCCTTGTCAGCAGAAGACATAGAGACAAACATTAAGTCTGTGTTAAATGATTCATCCTTATTGTTTGAAATCCGGAGAAGACGGAACAACCATCCGACAAACCTGGCGGGCGTGGGAACATGGGACAACTCTGAGTATGTTGCATGCTTGCCACGTGCCCCTCAGATGTGAACCGCCAGGGGCACCTGCGTAATTGCACTGTGCCGCACACTTCCTTATAAATACATGTCCCCTGCGGTAAAGAAAACCTTCTTCCACCTCTCCACCTCGTCAAAACCCTAGCGCCACCGCTAGCTCTCGACGACGCCGGCGACGAAGCGCTTAGCTGCCGCGACTTCTCCGCCGCCGTCCTCACGCCGGCCGCGGACATCGTCCTCTCCGCCGCCGCCGTAGGTGTCCTCCGTCGCCAAGTTAGGGCACGGTGGATTGAACTGCTCGGTCTCCTGTTCATCCCATCTAGCAGTTCTTCGTGTGGTAAATACATCACTATTTTTACCATCTTTTTGATCCTCAAAGATTCATCCTATTTACCAAAATTGGTTTCTGCCTATACAATGTTAGATCTATTCTGTCTGCATCTCATACTGCCTAGTATATTCACTTAAGCTTCATATCTAGTTAGATTCCTCACTTGTACTTATTCACGGATTCGTACAAATCTGGAACCAACTCTCAACATATAAGTGAATGTCTTTGCATCGTGAGGTCAAGGTCTTCAAACTGATTTATCTTGAAAATTTTCTGAGAATGCATATGACCTCTTCCCCTTCCCTCGCATCTCTAATGGTGTCACAGGCACATGTCCGTGGGAGAATCCCTTGGTTCTCATAGTCTGCATTCGTTTGCAGAATTCTTACAGCATCACATTAACTCTCCCGAAGCCAGTTCCTGTTTGTCCAGCAAGCGAAAGCCTTTGAAGCCTTTGAACGTGTTGAATCCATTCAGTTTGAAGTTCATGGCCGCAGAGAAATCAGTAAGGAAGGGTGGTAGACAGCGTCGTGGGGGAACATCAAGAGATTTGCCTGATGACCTCTCAGAACTTTACAAGACAGATCATGAAGAGAATTATCATCAGCGCAAGACACGAATCCAATGGATTCGACGATATTGGGCTAAACAATGGTTCAAATACAAGTTCGTGACCCAGGAATACGCTGAGAAGAATGCTATCAAAAGTCCTTGGGGTGATACTCTCTATCGAGGCCTTCAACCCAAGAACAGAGCTGAAGCTATAGCACAGGGTTTCTATCCTTGTATGGTCCGTGGACCTTAGCCTGAAAATGCTGACCCATCGTCATTGCTCTGGTGTCGTGACGATAAGCTCTTCAAGCGCAACTTCCGTCATGCAAAGGCATCAGCTAAGGAAAACAAGAAGTCATTGGGGTTAGACTTCAACCCTGGTCCCTCTGCTCCTCGTGCTGACGGCTCACGTGATGCAGAACCCAATGTCATCGGTCCCTTCTACAACCTTGATGGCCTCATCGCTCACATCTTGGTCCAAGGTGCCAAAGTGGATCATTCTGATGATGATGCTGACACTGATGAAGCCCCAGCTCCTCCTCCAAAGCCGCAGAAGCCAAAGAAGGCTAAGGCTTCAAGATCAGATGCTCCTCCAAAAGCTTCACGTGCGAAGCCACTGGCCACTGCACCTCCTAAAGACAGTGTGCAGTCTGAAGATCTATCACGTATCTCCAAGAAGACGGTGAAGAAAAAGAAAATCGTCAAAAATACTGATCAAACATTGACTCCTGCTGCCATTCTGCGAGAAGAGCATATTGATCTGTCCAGCGATGAAGATCTTGCAGATGATGCTCTTGAGCAACTGATCAAGAGCAAGGAAGAAGCAGAGATCTTCAATGATTTGCCTCTCTTCGATGTGGCAATCATCCATAACTTCATTGATGAGTGGTTTGACACCCCAAATCTCAGCTTTGAAGATCTGCAACTTCCCATTGGCCTCAGCGTCTCCTTCAATGGCGCCATTGCTTTTGAGCTAGCTCTTGATCAGCGCATCGTTGAACTGAAGCACAAGATCGACTATGAGAAAGCTCAGTTCAAGAAGCATGTGGCAAGGCTCAGCGTGCAACTTCAAGATCATGCTGCACGAGCTCAAAGAAGCCTTTCTCAAGAAGCGCGAATAAGCTCAAGGCTCTCGTGAGCGCATGAAGAGTCTGGCTGACAAGTGTGTACAAGCCTACAATGAGGCTGAGAAGCGCAAGGCTCTTGGTCGTCCTGGCATTGACCCCAGGATGGCTGCAAATAAGAAGAAGCCATCAACCTACCAATCTGCACCTTCAAGGCAGGAAGAACCTCGCATAGTCTTCCCAAGCAGCATGACTGGCTCGAAGCCAAAGGTCAGGTCAACCGCTTCAGAACTGAAGAAGACGAGGATTGCCGAGGCTGAAGCCAGAAAAAGGAAAAATCCTGAAGCCTCTGATGTTGCTCCCTCCAAGAAGTAGCGCAAAACCAAGAAGAATCGGGCTGCTCCCACAGAGCCCTTAGTTGTCGAACCTATCTCAATGGTTCGCCCTGCATCTGAACACCAAGAACAACGGATGATAGTTCATGAGCCTACTTCCATAGAGGCTCATGAAGCTGAAGACATTCCAGCAGTTGATCCCACCGCTGCTGAAGACATTGGTCACAATGACAATGTTGAAGATGATGAAGTTCTTCCTCAGATCGAACACAACTTGGTATCATCGCCTGTTCTCACGAACAGCAAACTCATCAGCATTGGTCGTCCTCTGACGCCAATTGCTCAGGATGCATCATGGGCTGATCACCCACAACAACAAGACTCCCCGAGTACTCCCCAACAAAAACAAGTCACACCACCTGTGCAAGAAGAAGAGGCTGACTTTGAGGCCCAGCCAACTCCATCTCCAAAGGCGTCGCCAGCATTACGCAGGCTTCGCAAAGGACCAAGGCCTCAAGTCCCTCTTTCGAGCGTTCCAGAAGGAGAAGTGCACCACCAATCTGTTGCACGTCAAGTGTTTCCAGAAGCCACTCCGACTGTGAATGTCTCCGTGTCTGAAGCCAAAGCTGCTGAAGACAATCCGGCTGCATCAGCTGATGACAAACAAGAAGACGAACGTGTCCCTACTCCCCCCATTATTGAAGAAGCTGTTCCTGAAGTGAACGTGCCAGTGCCCGACCCTCCAGCTCATCAAGTGGAGGTTGAAAATCTTGAGGCTGCCACCACCAACACAAATGAAGCCAATGACGTAGTCATGGCTGAAGCAAATGTGGAGCTTGCACCAACCAATGTGCCAGAAGCCAATGATGCAACTGCTCCTGAAGCATCTGTTGTGCAGCCTGACGCCTCAGTTGTTGCCACTGCTCCTATTCTGCCACCACCAAGGCTCCATACAATTGAGCAAGCTTACAACTATGGTCAGCTAATCACTGTCAAATGGCCAGTTCTGGTCCCTCCGCCTAATGCCTCTGGTCCTTAGTTTGATTATCATGTTGAGCATAGGCCTCTGGTCCAGAAACCAAAGCCAAGACTGCCAAGGTTCCCAGGTACTGCCACCTCTACAGGGCCCTTCAATGCAAATGGCTTCAAATCCCACAACACCTTCTTTGACAGCGCAAAGAACCCCTACTCAAGGCCAAGAATATCATCTGATCGTTTCTGGAGCTATCAGCAGCGAAGCTATTACTCCTGTGTTCTGTATAATCAAGGGCGCATTTTCCCTCATATGCGCCTCGACACTGAAGCCATTGCTGGACTGCCATGCTTAGAAGAAGCACTTGACTGCTTTCGTGATGCAAGTCTGCTCAACTTTGTGACAGACAAAGAACATTGGAATGAGGAACTTTTGCTTCAATTCTATGCTACCCTCCACATTCGCGGCTACTACAGGGATACAAAGACATGGGTTCTCGAGTGGATGACCGGAAATGTTCATCATGAAGCTAAAGCTCTTAACGTCATTGAGCTTACAGGCCTACCCACTCCCAGAGAGCTATTCGAACCTGATTGTCAACTCCACCGCAATGCACTGGAGAGCATCTTCCATAAGCCAGAGCCCAACATGAGCCAGATGTTGAGCATGATGAAGCCTCTGCCACCTGACGCTGAATACCCAAAGGAGTTCTTTGTTGATGACCTTGAGTATCTGCCTCGCACAATATATCACATCATCAGGCAAACTCTATGGCCTATCAAAGGGCATTCATCAGCTGCAAAACTTGAAGGAGCCATGAAGACATTGGTCTTTTACATCCTCAATGGCATCAGCTTCAATACACAAGAATTCTTCATCCGGCAACTGGTTGTGTCTGGATCTGACCTTTTTGGCCTAAAATTCTATGCTCCATGGGTCATGCGCCTCATCAAGCTACACTCCTCTATCAACTATCAGCTCTCTGCTCGCAATCATCTGATCTTTCTACCAGAGGTTGATATGTCAGTTGAAGCCATATACCCTGAGCCTGCCAAGAAGCCTCTTTGTCTTCAAAATGCTGATCACCAAAGCTTCACTCAACCCATGGAAGGAGTCCAAGTAGTAACTCGTGTCTATCCAGTGGCTGGGAACACTCGTCTGCCTCACCGTGCGCAAACTGAAGCTACTGAGAGCACAATTGCCCAAAGGCCTAAGAAGCGCTCTCGCGTCCTAAATGACTGAGAACTTCTTGTGGCACTGCATCAGAAACAAGACAAGCATCACTTCTGGCTCAAGCGACAGATGCAAAGCCTCTTGGTGGACGTCAATCGCATTCGAAATCTTGCCAGCAAGAATGCTTTTGTCACTCACGAGACCTGTCGGCGATCATGGAAGAGTTTGACACTGCTCAGTGCTGAAGCAGATCTTCAAGACGATGGCTTCACTGAAAGATTCGAGTTTGACTCCACTCCTCCACGGAATGTTGTCCTACGTCGAACTCCATCCCTTGAAGACTCTGATTATTCTTCCTCCGCGGCAACGGTGAATGCCAAAGTGATCGATGATGAAGACGATGCTACTTCACCGCCCCCTACTTCTGCACGCATCGACACTGCACCAAGTTCGTCTACGCCGCCAAACAACAACGACAACCCTGCTGCTTCACCTACTCCTCATGGGAACGAGTAGATGCTCTATGTCTTCAAACCTTTTTGGTCCTTACTGACAAAAGGGGGAGAAGCATATGAGTTTGATAGTCTTCAAGCGGGTTCATATGGGCGGTTGCTTTATATTTTGCCTAGTGTTTACAACTCTCGCTTTTGATACATTTGGTTCTTTGAGTTGTAACACTTAAACTCGATGGTCGTCTGCTACTTATTTGCTTTTCTGTGATGCGATGATAAATTCCGCATGTGCGATGATAACTTCCGCACTTAGATCATTCTGCAGACGTCCATTTTTCATTGTGCATGTCATTCTCTTAGTTATATCATTTCATGCATGATGAATTATCTTCATAAGTTGAAGAGGATCTCCACAAGTACAACCTGCCATGTGCATTTGCATTCCAAAAGCAAATTGCTTATATGCACATCTTCAGGGGGAGCCTTTGCCACTTATGAAGACAATACCCTATCCTTTACAATTTCACATACTCTATCCCCGTTGAAAACTTCAACCAGTTTGTCATCAATCACCAAAAAGGGGGAGATTGTAAGTGCATCTAGTGCCACCCCTAGTTGGTTTTGGAGTATTGACGACAATTTTGGTTGAGGGACTAATGCGTTTGTGAGAATTGCAGGATAACGCAGGTAGTGTCCCTCATTGATTCGGTTTACCTACCGGAGATGACCCCTAAAAATGTATGAAGACATTGACGACAATGGTGGTATGTGAAGATATTCATATTGAAGACTATGACATGAGAAGACATTGAGTGAAGACTATGGAGCAGAAAGACTGTGTCTTTTCGTTGTTTCCTTTTTCTTCTTTGTTGAGTCATAGGAACCACCGTACTGTTAAGTGGGGTCCAAGTGGACAAAGTCAGAATGACTGAAGTGATGCTCAACCCAAATCCTATGTCTTCGAGCGAACACAATGAGAGCAAATCTTATCCAGAGCTGGATGAGTCAGCTTTGCTTGTAGCCCAAGTAAAGTTGTCGTGTGTGTTTGAAATCTGACCGTTGGAACACATGTCAGTTCCTTAGTGACCCAGGGTCATTTCGGACATATCAGATTGGGTTGCCTAGTGGCTATAAATAGCCCACCCCCTACACCATAAATTGCTGGCTGCTCAGAGTTAGTGCACGACTTTTGTCGTTTGAGAGCAACCCACCTCGAAGCCTTTGAGAGAGAGAAATCCTTGCGAGGACAAAGCCCAAACACCTAGAGCCAAAGAGTGTTAGGCATCACTGAAGTCTTTCTGTCTGTGTGACCTGAAGACTTATTACACTTGAGGACTGTGAATCCTCCATCCGGTTAGGCGTCGCGTTCTGAGCATCCAAGAGTCATTGTGGATCGCCGGTGAACGAAGTCTGTGAAGGTTCGTAAGTCTACCTTGAAGACTTACCAGAGTGACTGGGCGAGGACTGTGTGTCCTTAGCTCAAGGGGAATAAGGTGAAGACATGGTCTTCTGAGTTGAATCTCAGCCTCCCTAAAGAAATTTTAAATTTTCAGCACAAACATCTAGCCTTTCTTGCAACCATTTACACTACAAAAAAATACACTTCCGTGATGATACGTATTTGTCACAGTAGGTCGCGTTTTTTGTCATGCATGCACATCCATGACAAATTTATGACAGAATCAAGATAGTCATACCTGTGCTATCGTAGAAGTGTTCCATGACATTACCAAAATTATCATCACGGAAGTGTCCACTTCCATGACGATAAATCGCACGTCACAGAAGTGCTTTCGTCAAGGGTGACCGACACGTGGCATCCACCGTAATGGAACGCCGTTAAGATATTGGGTTGGGTTTTGGATCCGCTAACCCGTTAACAGCCCCGACCAATGGGGATTTTCCACGTGTAAAATCATCATTGGCTGGAGGAGACACGTGTCAGGTCCGTGCTGGCACAGGTGTCACTCATCCAATGGGCGAGACGCGCCTATGATATGTTGACACGTGGACCGGCCCATCAAGTTTAAATGGGCCGGCCCAACTAAAGGCCCACAAGATTTTGCGGACCATAATGGGCCGGCCCAGCTAAAGGCCCACGAGATTTTGCGGACCATAATGGGCTGGCCCGGCTAACGGCCCACAAGATTTTGCGGGCCATAATGGGCCGGGCCAGGTAAAGGCCCACAAGATTTTTGTGTGCCATAATGGGCCGGCACAGGTAAAGGCCCACAGTATTCTTGCGGATCATAATGGGCTGGCCCGGCTAAAGGCCCATGAGATTTTGCCGACATTAATGGGCCGGCCCAGCTGTAGGCCCACAAGAATTTGAGGACCCTAGTAGGTCGGCCCATTAACTGGATGCCATGTTTTGGGCCAAATGCCGGCCCATATTTGATCCAGTCCATTAATGGCCTGCCACGTTCCGGGCCTAATAGTGTCCCATATGAGATCCGGCCCGTTAAAAGCCTACCACGTTCTGGGCCAAATTACGGCCCAGATCAGGTACGGCCCTTTAAGAGGCTATGGGCTCAATTATGGCCCATATCAGATTCGGCCTGTCAACTGGACACTATGCTTTTGGGCCCACTTGCTAGAGGCCCACTTAGTAATTCGGCCTGACATTAGTTTTGGCCTCTTAAGGACCCGTTTAACATTTCGGCCCCATATTAATTTCGGCATGTTAAATACTCGTCATATAGTTGGGCCTAACTATGGCCCGGTTTGCATCCGGCCTGCTCGCAGCCGATATCTGATTGTCCAAACAAGGACCGAGACAATTTTGGCCTGTTAAAAGCCTGTGATTTGATTCGCACAATCATGGGCCGGGGTTCATTTCGGGCTACTGCCGGCCTGTTAGCTATTCGGCACGTTTCAGGCCCAACCTACATCGTGATTGCATGACGGCCCGATTATGTACCGTAATTTTACGGTTTGGCAGGTTTACTGCGAAGACAGGATAAATATACAGTAAAATAACTGCAGCATCGTGAATAAGAAAAAACCTAGACTATACAATAAAGAAATTACAGCATATTACATCCACTGGGTATCAAAGTTTGCCACTATGATAGTAAAGCACAAGCAGACAGCAGATTACATACACTAGGCATCAAAGATCGCCACCAGTGCAAATAAACACACCGACAAAATAATATACAAAACCGACAGCACTTCAATAGAGTTCAAGAAAGGTTAGCCCTGCTGGGGAGCTGCAGTGCAAGCAGCTGAGCAAGATGATGAGACTGCGCTTGTTCAACACTTAAATCTTCCTCACTCTGAAAGATAAACAAGCAGACAGATGACAGGTTTTGCACATAAAAGTATCAGTGCTGACAATTCATCACATTTCTTACTGACTAATAAAGTGACACAATTTAAAATTGCATTAACACAATATGGTATTGTTCAGGTCAAGACATGGTAGGAAATGACATTGTGAAGGAGTTGGCAGCTTCAGACACCACTAGATTACAGATCAAGAACTCGTAAGTATCAATGGTTAGTGTGCTGTCAATTTATCCCATTTCAGATTGGCAAATAAAGAGACGGTTTAAATAATACTCCCTCCATCCGGAATTACTTATCATCAAAATGGATGTGTCTAGAACTAAAATACATCTAGATACATCCATTTCAATGACAGGTATTTTTGGACAGAGGGAGTAGTACAATGATATGACATTGTTCATAGTTAAGAAATTGCAGAATATGACATTGTGCTGTAGTGGGTAGGTTCACCACACCACTGGATTATGGATGAAGAACAGAAGCATACATGCAGTGCAAAAGAAGATCACTTGCTCTGTATAGTTTAATTTACATGGTATGAATAAGGAACTTGGTTGTACAACTGAAAACTTAAATTGAGAAAGAACAAACTTTTGTTTATGAATTACATAATAAACTTTAAACATGCAATTTGATGCAAACACCAAAAATAAACAGCTGTTGCAGTCATGCCTAACCAAATATATACAACAAAGTTTGAAGGCTTGAGATGGACAAACTTACATTATTGGTGAAGACAGGCTCTATAAAGGCCTTGTCCATGCTGATGGGGGGCAATTCAAGAAGTTTACCACAAAATCTTCTTCATAAGCATTGCCTTTATTCTACATTTTGTTAAGAGTAAATATAGATGTGATAATATATGAAAAATGGAGAATATTTAAGATAAGATGAAGAGTGATGCTACATAACCAAGTAGCTATAAATGTAAGTGCAGCGATACAGGCAAAAGGTACAGCCAAGAGCAATGCACAGGAAATAAGAGTAAATATAGATCTGATGTGTAGAAAATGGAGGGCAAAGGAAAATAAGCTGCAGAGTGATGGTACATGAACAACTACCTGTCATTATAAGTACACTGATAAAGGACAGCATGTACTTACAAGAACAATGTAGAGCTAAAAAAATATTGGCATTGGATATATTCTACACTAATGTAACCATTCATACAAATCAGATAATTTGGAGCGAACAATTGATAAGCAAGCTATCATGCATACTGCTGTCACATAATGAACCAGGTATGTATGCAAGTACAGTGATACAGGACAACAGGTACTAACAAGAGCAAAGCAGCAGGCAGCATATTTGCGATATCCTGTCGTTCTTTTCAAACCGGAATTCTTCTTCGAGCAGATTTCCTGCAAACGAGATCCGTAAGGCACATGCAGAAAAGTAGAAGTTCAAATTGTCATGTGATTTCATAGACAGTACCTCATGCTAGGAACGAGATCAGTGCATAACAACGTTTTTCCATTCAATGTCTTCTAAATTTAGCACAGGAGACTTCACCGGAAATTCGTTTATAGATTTTCCACCGAAGTGTGATTTCCTCAGGTAACACCGATACTACTGCAATGCTTCCTTGAAAAGCACAAGCAAGCTTTGCTCGTCATGACTATCCAGATTGACCCTCTCCTAGTTACAACAATGTAATGTAAATCATTGATGTGTTCAATCAGCAGAAAACAGGAAAATTATAACCATGAATAATAGCACTTACACGTAAGTTGGACAGGAAGATGTGAAAATGGTGTTCGTCTTCACAATAATCTTCCCATGATGGGAATATATGCACGTAGTCCCTAACAACATTGAAAGCATTGTCTTTTAAACTGGGAATAAATGGAATGGGATTCCAATCTGCAGGAATTGGCCGTCTCTGCAGTTGGGATAGGTCTTCGGCCGGTGGACTTGCTGTACTTTTTGCTGGAGTGGGATTTTTCTGTGGTACAGCTGGTGCTATGGCAAATGAAATCGGTATACCTTTTGCTGGAGTGCAGGTCATGTGTGGTGGGGCTAGTGGTGTGGCCAGTGAAGTATGGGTATAGTCTGCTGGAGTCGGTCCTACGTTTTGTGTCACTGGTTGTACAGCCAATATAAGTGGGGTGTTGTCTGATTTCTCCGGCACCACCACGTTTTTCAAGGACTTTGCCGGTGCTCCATCAGGTTCGGCAATCACCCTCTTCCTTTTTGATGTCTGATGCACACGAACATCATTTGAGTGGAAAAACATGGTATGATGACAGATGGAATATGTATTGATAATGGATGGGCATGGCATCTCGACATATATGATGAGTAAACTAAGCAGATGGCGGTGCAACAAAGTAGAAGAAATGCAAGAAAACATATGCAAGATACCCGCAATCAATAAAACATTGCCAAATTAGAACAGGCACCTTGATGGGTGAACAGGACAGGCCATCTGCCTTTGACTCCTCGAGGTTAGAATAGTCATTAGGATCATATTCTGAACAAGAGTCAATAGGTGCGGAGCGTATGAGTTTCAATGCATCCAGAATGGCACTCAATGCCTTGGTGCCAATTTTGTAAGTCATTGAAGTGTTTAGCTTCAAGAGTGGACTGCTGCTAGTGCGACACAAAGCAGCTACACAGATCATAGTGTAGATATAACGGGAAAACCTTAAGCATCAGAGTAAAATCAGCAAAGTGGAACTTGCTGGAATATATGTGCTAGTATTGCCGGTACGGCTAGAAAGGCTTCAGATACCAGCTCTCTTCAAGTGAAGGTGCGGTACTGTTAATATCAGTATAACTCTCAAAGGCGACACAGCTCCGCGCATTTCCTTGCTATTCTTATAGGATTCAAGTGGGCAGGCCACTACAAATCCCATTCCTATGTTTACAAGATCCTACAAATCAAAGATGCTCAAAGTGTCCATCACAACCGACCGTATAGACCTCTACACTACAAATGTCCCTGCTCATCTTCAGTACAAGGAACATACTGTACTACTAGCATACTCCCTCCGTTCCAAAATATAAGTCTTGGTAGAGATTTCCACTATGGATCACATACAGATGTATCCAGATACATTTTAGAGTGTAGATTCACTCATTTTGCTCCATATGTAGTCCATGGTGGAATCTATACAAAGAATTGTATTTAGGAACGGAGAGAGTACATATTAAAGAAGAACGGAAGAGGAACATGGTAAAGAAGAGCAAGCAGATTTTGGATAATAAAATGTTGGTTGCGCAGTGCCCACACATGATGTACCAGAGTGCATTAAGAATGCAACTCCTAGCTGTCTCTCGACCATTTCAGGCGGTTGGATGAAGATCCTACGTCTCCTAACCCTTCTTCCTCGTCTCTGATTCTTCCCATACAGAACACCGCACGGGCCGCCGGCCGGACCACCGGCCACCATCGCCTGTGTTCCTCCGCAACCCCCACCCCCCACCCACGTCGAGTTTTCTTCGTTCCTCACTCTGAAAAATCGACTGACCCAATTTTGAAATTTAGTCTACTCTGATTTAACTAGTGTGGAATATAAAAGGGGAAAACCATAAGCATTGGGAGTATAGTGTTGAGCGTGCCATGGCGGATCTGAAGGTGCAAACCGGACAAAGGCAACTTCGCAACCAAGACAAGAAATCAGAGTAAAGCAGTGGTGATCTATTTTCTTGCTGTGATAAATAAGTTGAGCAGATACGAAAGAGTACCGCCTCTGGTGCGGCGCCGTGTACGCATCTGGTGAGAATTTGACGGTGTTGCAGTAGCGATGGTTGTCGGTAGCGTGGAAGCAGATCTAGGAGGGTAGACGGTGGCGGTGGGGCGCGGTGGACGAGACGGTCGTAGGAGCGGCGCCGGCAAGGTGGACGACGGCGGGGTGAAGCGAGAGGACGGGATGCAAGGATCCCGGTCCGAAGGCGTGGATGAGAGAGGTCGATCTCTTGTAATGGACGGCGGCATCGGGGTATCAGCTCCGGCATGGTGGAGGAGGACGGCGGTGGATGGGGTGGTGGACGGCGGCGGACAGAGGAGGGTGGGGTGGAGAGGGTGTTTTGGCACCCACGGAGTACGAATGGGGAAAAGGGAGGTAGAGAGGAAGGGGGGAACCATGTATTCAGGGCGCGCTTGTCTCAAATGCGAGGAAATTTACAAACTTGGTCCCCGTTCCAAATTTCTACTACATCACAGCAACATTAGTCGGTTGGGGATAGGACGGTAATCTCGCATACACCGAATATTTGCCGATGAGAGTTTGTTTTTGGCGCCCACCGTGTATGAATATGAATCGGGGAGGGAGTCGATTTCGGCCGAGGGCACACTGTGTTTTGGCATCCACCGTGTATGAATCCGGGTGAGAGGCGGTTATGTCACGTTTGGGTGAAATTACAAACCTACCCCTATCGAAACCTATAGAAATCCAGCAGATAGGCTTTGCGCAGCAGGGATAGGCAGTAGTGATTTCCATCTCGCAGATTTTGGTTTCGGGCGGTTACTGCGACTTTCCCCGCTTCGTTCAAATTTTGCACAGTGCACGTTTACCGTGCCAACTCAATTCGAATCCCGTTTGTATTCTACTATTTTTTTCGGGCGGGATCCATTTTCAATTGGAATTACATTCTATATACATCATTTTTTTACATATACTTTCAAAAGCATAACAAATAATTCTGCTCCTTTATATGTATAATATGATTTACAAATACAACGATCTCGAAATCTTAAGGTTGAATTCGAAAAAAATTAACCAAATTATGTTCTACTAAAATGTATGGATCAGTAATATCTACATATTAAATAACATGTGCATGAATTCATATGAGTATGCATGTTTGATAGATCAATTTTGGTTCGAGTATGGATTACATGTATCATCATCTCGAATTCAAATATTTGAATCCCTTTTTTGTTCACTCCTTTCACGCCCATCTCTCTCGCATGCATGCTCCTTCAGGTAGCCATCACTCTCTTTTCTCCAGCTCACCCGCACGCTCACTTCATGTTTCTCCTATCCTCGCAAACATGGTCTCTCGACGTCTCCCTTGAGAAGTGTCACACTCTCCCTATCATTATACATTACATGGTTTTCATTATCTCTCACGTCTCTACTGTTCTCTGGTATCACTCGGTACGTAAGCTTTCTTTTTCACCGCCACACACACAGTCTCCACTCGTCTTTCACTTTGTCTTTCTCTCTATGGGATTCGCTCACACACCCTATATGTCTCTACATATGACTCATACCACTAAAATTACTCTCTCTCTCTCTACTGTAGACACATCATCTGTTGTGCTCTCCTTTTCTTCTCCATCCCAGACTGACACCGATCAGACAACCCTGACTACCGTCTCCTCTCTCTCTCTCTCACAGACACACACACACAACTCCTGCTTCCACTCCCTTCCCGACTACCGTCTCTCTCTCACACACAAAACTCTCGCTTTCGCACCCCGACTCATATTTCTCTCACAAACATTTATCGACTAGCTAGCCTCTAGATAGGTTTATACACCCGCACACTCATGCTTCCACCATCGCATACATGTCTCTCTCCCGCTCTTTGTATCTATGTAGCTTTTTCTTCCCTTCTTGAGACACGCCCTCTCAATCGTGCACACACACACTATCGCCTCATTTCAAGCTGATACCTATCGCACACACACTACTTGTGTCTTTGTCACACATGCACTCCGTCCTCCTCCACTCTCCCTCTCTCTCACACACACGTGGGCTTTTTGCAACAACTAGCAAGATGCCCATGCGTTGCACGGAACATCAAGATGCATTTGTATGAGTAGTTTATCTTGTGAGGGAAAAGGATGAATGAGGGAAGACCTTATTTGCAAATGTGGAGAGGGGTGTGAGTACCTTTTTGCGAAATTGCCATAGTTTCCTTCCTATCCGTCAAATATAGATCGGGCGGCCTATATTGCAGGATGGCAGGCACACGATCATCACCGACAATGCTTTTTATAAGAGTAGGGATAAAAAATAGAGTTGGTGATGATGGTGGGCCTGCCATCCTGCAATGTAGGTCGTCCGATTTATATCTGACGGATAGGAAGGAAAATATGGCAATTTACCCACACTCTTCACCACATTTGCAGATAATGCCTTCCCTCGTTCATCCTTTTCTCCCACAAGATTTTGTTGTTCCGTGCAACGCACGTGCATCTTGCTAGTAAGAGTAGAAATTAGACATCTACCACTTCTCGAATCTTGAAACCAACAACATGCCTCCCTTATCTCATGAAAACCGCCAAAGGAATATATTTTGAGTGAAACATAACATATTTTTAGTGTATACGTATTTCAAAACTAGACTTTTGTTTCTATCAAATCGGTGAATATGTATTAATCTACTTTGATCGTGTGGCAACGCATTGGCACATTGCTAGTAGTTATTATAATTTTTTGGACACCAGACAAATGGTGGAGTACATATACGAAGAGAAGAGGTGCACGCATGTAGTCGGCCTCTCGCTGTCTCGCACACATGAGTGTTACGTAAAGGCGACGTTAACAAATAAACCCTAAAACCCTAGGTGCACGATTGCTGCATTCGCGGGTACCGGGTACGTGGTGGAGCACCTTTGTAGGAGTTGATGGTCGGGACCACAGGTGAACGACTTGGAGCGCGGTGGCTCGCCAGTTGCCATAGATCGAGTAGCCACGTTTAAAATATCATTTTTAGCAGGGTTAAGAGTTTCGATTTTAAATGGCACGTTATAAGTAGTAAGTAGTCTTTAGAACGATTGGTATGGAGCAAAAATGGAATTCATAGTACTACGTACCTCCTTGGCGTATGGTTGTATGGGTTTATGTTACAAGATGTTGAACCTAGTAGTTCTAGGGCAAACACTATGGTTTAGATTTAGATGCTGGTTTTCAGTAATCGGAAGGGGAAACCCTTCTTTGATTAAAAAAACTACTACCTCCATTCTGGTTTACTAGTCCCCATCGTACTTTGGGTCAAAGTTTGTCCACGAATTTTACTTGTAAAATGTGAATGGAAAACGAGATTTTGTTATACCCAAACAAAAAAGGACTGGAGGGAGTGATTGCTCTAACACGGACACGACCTCTCATAGCGCATGCATTGAACCGGCGTGCCGGCTGAGGGAGTCCCGGATTAGGGGGTGTCCAGATAGACGAACTATCATCTTTGGCCGGACTCCTGGACTATGAAGATACAAGATTGAAGACTTCGTCCCGTGTCCGGATGGGACTTTCCTTGGCGTGGAAGGCAAGCTTGGTGATACAGATATGTAGATCTCCTACCATTGTAACCGACTCTGTGTAACCCTATCCCTCTCTGGTGCCTATATAAACCGGAGGGTTTTAGTCCGTAGGATGAACAACAATCATACCATAGGCTAGCTTCTAGGGTTTAGCCTCTTTGATCTCGTGGTAGATCTACTCTTGTACTACCCATATCATCAATATTAATCAAGCAGGAGTAGGGTTTTACCTCCACCGAGAGGGCCCGAACCTGGGTAAAAACATCGTGTCCCTTGTCTCCTGTTACCATCCGCCTAGACGCACAGTTCGGGACCCCCTACCCGAGATCCGCCGGTTTTGACACCGACATTGGTGCTTTCATTGAGAGTTCCTATATGCCGTCACCATCAGGAAGGATGCCTCGTCCCGTCTTTAAAGACGACACCGTTGCAAAAGAAGCTTTGGTCATCGGCCAAACTCTCCGGCTAGGCGGTTTTCTCATGACCGCCTGTTCGGCCGCCGCGCCGACGATGACTTCTCGGGTCATCAAAATCAATCTTCACGTTAACTCGGAACTTGCCGAGCAGCTAGATCGGATGGAGCGCTCCTCCTTAAACGAGCTCTTGGATCGCATCGCCGCCCTGGGAGTCGCTACAGACTACGATCAGATTGGGCCTAAAACCGATCTGAGAGAGATCAACTCTCCCCAGGCTACCCACCACGTTGTTGTGGTGGAGGAACAGTACGGCGACCCTTCTTCTATATTAAGGACTAGCTATGTCTGGATTCCCGACCCCTCCATGCCAGATTCCCACGGAGGGACGAACGTCGATCAAGTCCTGAACCTAAAGTCAGGCAGCGGGCTGCATTCGTTGGACAATATCCAAAAACCCAAGCTTCCAAGTTCGGAAACTTTTCAGCCCTTGAGTCTTAGATTGGACGGGGTTCCGAATTTAATTCCACCTGCCCACCCAAACATAAGTGATCTATCCCGAATCCGGCAAGAGCCCACTGAAACAGTACACCATTACTGGGCCAGATTCCTCCTGGTTATGGACAGGATAAAGGACTGCCGCGTGGAAGACGCAATTTCACTTTTCTGCAATAATTGCACGGACAAGGGAATCCTAAACGCCATAAGTCGTCGTGAAATTACACGCTTTGCCGACTTGGCATCCATAGTACGAAAGTACTGTGCGATGGAGAGCGCCTGGAAAACCGAAACCAAATTTTGGGATAATCCGGCCCCGAATACAACCCTAGTCCGAAATAAAAGGGTGCATCATCGCCACGCACCTGGGTTAAATACCAAAAAGCAAAACCCCCCTAAAGGGCACGGGACCGTACTGGAGGGATGGCTCAATGGACCCTGCAAAATTCATAGTACAGAGGGCGCCACTCCAACTCATAGCCTTCGAGCATGTTGGATACTACGGCAGGTGGCCAAAAGTGGTGAAGAGCTTCTAGCTCCAGAGAACCAGCCCAGCAACACCAGTACGGTATTAACAGTATTCGAGACTTTCGCATCAAATAATATGCGGAAACGAACACTCCGCAGCCTTGCCGAAGTCTACCAAGTAGCAACAATAAACCCATGGAGTGACACGGCTATTACCTTTAATGCCAGTGACAAACCTAAATTCCGAACGGCCCGAGCACCAGCTGCATTGGTCCTCAGTCCAATAGTGGACGGCTTTCGCCTTACCAAGGTACTCATGGACGGCGGTAGCGGATTAAACCTCATTTACGAGGAAACCCTTTGAAAAATGGAAATAGACTGGAGCCGCATTGAGCGAAGCAGCACAACCTTTAGAGGAATAATACCTAGTCGGGAAGCATGCTGCACAGGAAAAATCACACTGGATGTGGTGTTCGGCTCGCCGGACAATTACAGGTCCGAGGAGGTCACGTTCCAAGTGGCCCCGTTCAGCAGCGGATATCACGCTTTATTAGGGCGAGAGGCATTCACAATTTTTCAAGCTATACCCCATTACGAGTACATGAAGCTCAAAATGCTCGGGCCCAACAAAATCATCACTCTTGCCGGTGATCCGGACATAGCACTCCACGCTAAAAATAAGACAGCTGCACTAGCCCTCGAGGCACTATCCGAAGCCCTAGCGGCCGAGGAACTCACTGCGCTGCGCTCCACGGTGAACAGGGACGATGTGATACTCGATAAGAGATCCAAGTCCACCTCTTTTAAGCCAGCGGACGAAATAGTCAAATTCCAAGTCCATCCAACGGACCCTACAAAGATTGCCTCCATTGGGGCACAGTTAAACCCTGATGTAGACGCCGCACTACGAGAATTCCTACGGGAAAATTGGGACATTTTTGCCTGGCACCCTTCAGACATGCCAGGAATCCCACGCCGGCTGGTCGAGCACAGCCTAAATATCCTAAAACGATTCAAGCCAGTCAATCAGGCTCTTCGGCGATTTTCCAAACCCAAGAGACAGGCAATGGAAGAGGAGCTAGCCAAACTATTGGAAGCCGGATTCAGCAGAGATATAAAACATCTGGACTGGCTAGCGAACCTGATGATGGTACCAAAGAAGGATAAATCCTGGCGCCTATGTGTCGACTTCAAGGACCTTAACAAGGCTTGCCCAAAGGACCCCTTCCCCCTCCCCCGCATCGATGAAATTATCGACGCTACCGTAGGACACGATTCATTGTGCTTCCTCGACGCATACTCCGGCTGCCACCAAATTAAGATGGCAGAGCCAGACCAAGCCGCAATGGCATTCATCACTCCATACGGCCCATTTTGCTTCAACACAATGCCCTTCGGGCTCAAAAATGCCGGCGCAACATATCAGCGCATGATTCAGACATGTCTGGCAAACCAGATCGGCAAAACTCTAGTTGACGATGTGGTCGTCAAATCCAAGCATGTCGAAACTCTAGTAGATGACTTGAGGCTCACATTCGACAATATCCGAACATACGACATTAAGCTGAAACCGCAAAAATGCATCTTCGGCATACCAACCGGAAAGCTCTTGGGCTTCATTGTATCCGGTAGAGGAATTGAAGCAAATCCAGCCAAGATCCGAGCTCTGTCACAATTGGATATCCCAAAAGACCTCAAACAAATACAAAAATTGACTCGATGCGTGGCGGCTCTAAGCCGCTTTATCTCCCGTTTGGGAGAAAAGGCATTACCCCTTTATCGCCTCCTCCGGCGCACCGAACATTTTGAGTGGACGGATGCCGCCACGGCCGGACTCGAAGAAATAAAAGCCATATTGGCAACAAATGCGATCCTGGCCGCGCCCAACATGGGCGAACCAATGTTATTATATATCGCGGCAACACATCAAGTTGTAAGCGCGGTGCTCGTCGTCAAACGAGAAACGGACGGACACAAGTTCCCCCTTCAAAAACCAGTTTACTACGTGTCCACTGTCCTAACTCCATGCAAGTCCCGGTATCCACATTATCAAAAGATAGCGTACGCAGTGTTCATGGCATCCCGGAAGCTGCGACACTACTTTCAAGAGTGTTCGATAACAGTAGCCTCCAAAGTACCTCTTAATGACATTATAAACAACCGCGACGCGACTGGCCGGATTGCAAAATGGGCCATCGAGCTCCTCCCCTTCGACATAACCTACAAGCCACGGCGAGCTATTAAGTCGCAAGTTTTGGCCGACTTCGTCGCCGAATGGACCGAAGCCGAACTCCCTAAAGAGTACGGCGCATATTCCAATTGGATCATGCACTTCGACGGCTCCAAAATGTTGGCCGGCCTGGGGGCTGACGTCGTCCTGACGTCCCCAACCGGAGACACAGTCCAATACGTACTCCAGATAATGTACACGGACTCCAACAACGCAACCGAATACGAGGCCCTTCTACATGGCCTCCGGATGGCGATCTCCATGGGCATTAAACGCCTAGAGGTGCGCGGGGATTCGAACCTCACGATATCCCAAATAAATGGAGACTTCAACACCAAGGATCCGAAAATGACAGCTTACCGTAATGCCGTCCTAAAAATGTCAGCTCGGTTTGAAGGGCTCGAATTTCACCATGTAGCCCGGGATAATAACCAGGCGGTGGACGTATTGGCATGCATCGGCGCAAAGCGCGATGCTGTCCCTCCCAACATCTTCTTGGAGCGGCTTTTCAAGCCATCCGTACTATGGGAAGGGGAGTCCGGAAACAACAATCCGGACCCAACCGCACCGCCCGACACCGAACTTTCTGACACAATCGGCGGTTCTGCCAATGAAATAACACCTTCAGCCCACAAAATAATGGCATTCATTGCCCCGTGGACCGAGCCATTCCTAGCCTACTTAACTAGGCAGAAACTTCCCGAGGACCAAAACGAGGCCCGCTGCATAGTACGGCGATCTAAAGCCTATAAGGTCCATGAGGGAGAGCTTTATAAGAAAAGCACAACCGGAGTCCTTCAAAGGTGTATCTCCAAAGAGGAAGGGCGAAATCTTCTGGCTGAAATTCATGCCAGACTCGGTGGACACTACGCCGCAGCCCGGGCCCTTGTAGGCAAGGCCTTCCGTACAGGATTTTATTGGCCGACGGCCCGGGCAGATGCTCAGGACTTAGTCCAACGATGCGTCGGTTGCCAGCTCTTTGCTAATCAAAGCCACATGCCACCCACCACCCTCAAAACTATCCCCATCACCTGGCCGTTCGTGGTCTAGGGGCTTGACATGGTTGGACCCCTTAAAGGAGGAACCCACAAGCAAAAATACCTATTGGTTATGGTGGATAAATTCACCAAATGGATAGAGGCCAAGCCAGTTAAGATGGCCAAATCCGGACTCGTGATAGACTTCATATCAGGGGTAGTACACCGTTACGGCGTCCCCCATAGCATCATCACTGATAACGGCACGAACTTCACGGCCGACGAGGTTAAACTCTGGTGCAAAAACATGGGCATCAAGCTCGACTACGCTTCAGTCTATCACCATCAAACTAACGGTCAAGTCGAGCGAGCAAATGGTCTAATCATGAGCGGCATTAAACCCAGACTAGTGCGGTCCCTCAAGGAATCTAACACGCACTGGGTATAGGAGCTCGACTCCGTACTCTAGGGGCTGCGGACCATGCCGAATCGCACTACCAGATTCACACCATTTTTTATGATATACGGCGCAGAGGCAGTTTTGCCCTGCGACATAATTCATGACTCACCTCACGTGCGCATGTACGAAGAAAGAGAAGCCGAGTTGGATTGGCAGGACAGTTTGGACGCCTTAGAGGAGGAGCGCGACGTGGCAAAAGCTTGTTCCGCATTCTATCAACAGCAGGCTCGAAGATATCAAAGCAGAGAAGTACGGGCCAATACTTACAATGTTAGCGAACTAGTTCTACGCCTGCCAGACAAGAAAAAGGACAAACCCAAGCCCAAATGGGAAGGCCCCTTCATCATCGACCAAGTCCTGACCGGCGGAGCTTACCGTCTGCGAAACGCATCGGATAACCGACTCGAGCCGAAACCATGGAACGCAGCCCGTCTCCAAAGATTCTACGCCTAGCGCTGGACTCTGAGTTCGTCTCCTTCCTCCGTCTACATTTTATACTTTAGCTGTCTTTTAATTCTCTCCTTCTCCCTCCTTTTTCTTAAAGCCTTTGGAGGCTCATCTGCGCATTGTTCGCACACACTTGACGTGCTACTCGCGCTCATTATACCTGGGGGCTTCTTTAACAGAAGCTTATTTATACGGGCTTTATGCCCAACACATGTGTCACACTTCCGCATGTACCTTTTATTCACCATTATATGCATCGATATGACTTAAGTTTTGGCCAAGCTGGGTTGCCTGGCTCCTGTGCTTACCCCTACGTTCCCGATTGTTTGGCTAGGTGGTAAAGGGAGCACCTCTGCGATTGTTACTGCCGGGTCAGCCGGATGTGTACCTCAGACTGGGTGAAGCCGAAAGCTAGCGTTCTTAAGGGAATATTCGGTCGGTGAACTAAAAGATGATTTCTTACCTATTTACTTATCTGCCCCCAGATGCTTTCCTGCTTTTTTTTGCAGTCCGGACATGCACTTTAGGGCATGCCTCCCAGGGAAAGGAACCCTAACGGAACTATTCTCCCTGGAAGATGTTTCTTACTAACCATGTAATATAACATAACTAGTTGGGAACTTGTCTGATAAAGCACTAATGACCCCTATGCCTGGTCTCCACGCATGCCCCAGTTTTTTATATAACCGCGAGGGTATTCGGACACACTCCGGACTGTCGGGTCCCGAGGTTGAAGCGAAAAGGTCCGCTACGACAAACGATCTACAATCCGGTTAGAAGGCATTTTTCATGTCATTTTAAATTACATAGTAAAATTGACTGATTGTATTCCTCTTCAATACCATCTAATAGGCTGTCTAGTTTACAGTCCCGCTGGGAATACTTTGCGGCCAACTCTACTTGGCCGTACACTAAGCTCACAGGGATCTCCTTCCCATCGGGCCCCACAGGTCCGACCTCGGTCATGTGGTTTGGGTCAGCCTTCGTGTACCGCGTCTTCACCATGGCCCAGGCCTCCCTGGCGCCTTGACGGCAGGCCGATATCTTCCATAGCCGGAAGCACCGCCGTGCTCCCTGAAGTCCAAGACCTTCGGGTAGGGAGATGGATGGCCACAAGGCCTGGGCGACGCCTCTCATCACCTGCCGAACTCGTTCGTGCAGTTGCAGCAGCTCGGGAAGTAGGTCACCCATTGAACCGGGCATTTCCTCTGTAGGACGACCTGTGAGCATACCTACATACATATTTCTGTTAATCGACTTCCTCGCCGAACTCTTCTTTTCAAAAGTTCGCTCAAGCACTTACTATAAATGCCGCGACGAAGCCGCCGATTCTCCTTAACGGAGTCAGACATCTGGGCTCGAACATCTTTTAGTTCCTCGCCCAGCTGGGTGTTGGCATCTTGGAGGTTATTTTTCTCTTGCCGCACCCTTGTAAGCACATTATCGCCGGCTTTTAACTAGCGCAGGAGCTGTTGCTTGTCCAGATCTACCCCGGCGCCATCTGCAATGTTATTGTCAGACTTATACACACGCCGCACTTCACAAACTACTTATTTTTCGAAGTATATATTACCGGAGGGGGTCTCTGTAGCTCCCCCTATGGCGGCTAGTGCGGCCTCAAGTTAGGCCTTGCACTCTTGAAGCTCCTGGGATAGTTGGGTATTCTTTTCGATAAGATCCTGCACAACAAATGATCCTTAAATCAGTTATTCTAACTATTTTAAGTCTCGGGGGCTACTGGCATATATAACTGTCAAAATTCCTCACCTGTATGTCTTTCACATACTGCTCCGTGGCTCTGGCTAGACCATCTTGAGCGGCACGGAGGTGCGCATCTCCCGAATTAAAGGCATTCAATGCCTCTTGGGAGAAACGCGTCACGAAGAACTGTCCGGCGGCGCCTACGATTCATGGCACTCTCCACCTCGGATTTGGTGGCGGACAATCTGTCGGCATCCTCCGTTGGAGGAGCATCCGACGCGCGCCTTGTGTTCGCCTCCCCTTCTGGACCTGGCTTTGGAGCCTGGCTGACGGAGGCTCGCTTGGCAACCTCTCCAGACACGGTCCGGCGAGCGCTCTTTTTCCTGAAAAGATCACGAGCGTTAGTATGCCTTCCAGGAATCTTTCCTTGAAACACGGAGGAGCGCCATACCGTTGCGGCGACATCCGCACCGCACTTCTTTTCTGCCTGCTGGGCCGAGCTGCCCCTTGTTGGCCAGCCGCCACGGGCTCGGCTTCCCACCTCAAAGGCACCCCCTGCGAAACACCATTGGTATGCGGTGATCCGAAATAAGCACGGATGGGTCATGGTATCAAGACTTCGGTCACAGTTACCTGGGAAGCTAGAAATATTCCAGGGTAGTCGGCCGTAATGGAGACCAAAGCATTGTCGATGCTAAGTTGGTGGAACACCCCATCGATCAGCTCCACCTTTATGTCCGGATCCTCTTCGGAAGCCGGATCGAGGGACCGTTCTGGATCCTCGGGTTGTGGAGCCGGGCTATGTATATCCTCTACGGCCCGGCGCAGTTCCTACGTCGAAATCACAAAATGAGATACTTAACCATGGGAATATGGATCGGATAGGCAAAAATGTCCGCTTACCCAGCTTCGAGGGTTGTTCATAGAAAATTCGTCCAATGGACTGGCATGGAGGAAATCCTCCTCTTCCCCCTTGTACAGAGCGGACAAGATCTTCACCAGATCGGCGACCGATCCCGGCCCCTTACGGCCATGGCGGGTGGCATCATCCTCCCTGTTGAAATCCCACATGGGGTGGCCCCTATACTGGAGCGGCTGCACCCCCCGCATAATGCATGTGGCCATGACCCCGATCATGGTCAGTCCAGAATGAGCCAATAATCTTATTCGGCTCATCAGGTAAAGGACGTCCCTGTCATTCTTCCTTTGAGAGCTCCGCGGATGCCAACTTAGGCGTTTCTTCAAGGGAGCATTGCCGAACTCTGGGAGGCTGGTCTGAATGGGATCCGGTAGCAGGGCGTCTTCTATATAAAACCCTTCCGAAGGCCAGTCTTCGGACGCCTTCTTCGGGGTTCCGGATAGATATCCGGTCCCGGCGATGCACCATAGCTCGGCTCCGCCCACTTGATATATTCACCCCTCATGAGAACGGGGTATGAGGCAGAATAATCTCTTCCACGGCGCAAAATGAGCCTCAACGCCCAAAAAAAGTTTGCAAAGGGCCACGAAGCCCGCGATGTGCAAAACGGAGGCAGGCGTAAGAAGGTGCAGCTGGAGGCCGTAGAACTCCAGGAGCCCCCGGAGAAACGGATGTATTGGAAATCCGAGTCCTCTTATCAGATAAGAGACAAAGCATACCCGCTCTCCTTTGGAAGGATCGGGGACGCTCTCCGCTTGCTTTCTGCCCTTATAGGTGGCGAGTCCGGCTCGAGCCGGAACCATGAAGGCTGGGGGAAGAAATCCCTTGGTTTGGAGCGTCACTAGCTTACTATGCGGGACTGAGCCTCTCTCCCAATCCCCAGGCTGATGGCTAGGAGCGCGAGAGGAGGAGCCGCATCGACTATCCATGATGGAATGGATTTTTTATCAGAGGCACTCCGTTGAAAGCTTGCGGAGTGGGGATGGTGTGATTCGGATCTAGATCCTCGTCTCTTTTTATAGGCGGCTCATTTGCGCAGCTAGGGGGGAGTGTAAAAATCCCCTGGCTTTTCGCATTCGTTTGACACGTGCAAGATGGCCATTATTGGGCGTGGAAGCCAAGGAGCGCAGCATTTATAAGAAGCCGGACACTATTCGACAAGTATATGTAATTTGGAGAAGAACCCACCTCACAATGCCGAAGACAATCTACGCGCCGGACTCATCGTCATTGAAGCCTGGTTTGGGGGCTACTGAGGGAGTCCCGGATTAGGGGGTGTCCGGATAGCCGAACTATCATCTTTGGCCGGACTCCTGGACTATGAAGATACAAGATTGAAGACTTCGTCCCATGTCCGGATGGGACTTTCCTTGGCGTGGAAGGCAAGCTTGGCGATACGGATATGTAGATCTCCTACCATTGTAACCGACTCTGTGTAACCCTAGCCCTCTTCGGTGTCTATATAAACCGGAGGGTTTTAGCCCGTAGGACGAACAACAATCATACCATAGGCTAGCTTCTAGGGTTTAGCCTCCTTGATCTCGTGGTAGATCTACTCTTGTACTACCCATATCATCAATATTAATCAAGCAGGATTAGGGTTTTACCAGCACCGAGAGGGCCCGAACCTGGGTAAAAACATCGTGTCCCTTGTCTCCTGTTACCATTCGCCTAGACGCACAGTTCGGGACACCCTACCCGAGATCCGCCGGTTTTGACACCAACACCGGCCAAGAGGGCCACACTCGCTGCAGGCCCGGCTGAGCACGCCTCCTCGCCGCGTGCAACCAGCTTAAGACTGCCTCGCCTGCCTTCATTGAATCCGCACGTGTGCCGGCAACACGTCCTTCCGCAAGCCGGCAGGCATTTTAGAACACAAAAAATGACTAAAATATAATTAATTTACACATGGTCTTGACTTGTTGTGCTCGCACTAGTAGCAGGAACTAGTAGAGGTTTTTCTTTATTTATAACTCTCCTCGCATTTTTTTGGCTTTGAAGTGAATCATGGTTGTGGACATTATGTATGAATGTGCAGATATCTGTGAACATGAGTTTGATGTAGAAGTTGGACTTGGAATGTCGGGCTTGCGCGTGAACTATACCATGTCCAATGCTTCGTCTGTTATTGTTTGGAAAGTAATTGCTGCTATTACATGACCCGAAAAAAAACATTTTGTGCCACATCAGTAGATGCACAGACATCACAATAGGCATGCTGATTGGATAAACATTTGAACCTAGCTATTATGAAGGAAATTTTGTATTGACAATAGTTTTAGATACCAGGAGACGCCTAGCCTGCTCTGCCTCTGCTAGCTTATTTTTGGCTTCTTCCATCTCTTCTTTGGCTTGGGTGAAGAGAGCATCTGATTGCTCTTTTCGCTTCTTCAGGAACTCAGCTACATTCTCAAGGGCTGCTGCACGCTTTCTTTCAGCCTTTACTAATGCCACGAGGACACGAACAGCTGACGACTCCACCTGGCTTGTGTGTAATCCAGCATCATCTAGGAATTTGCACCTTGTGTCTAATCCAGCATCATTAGGGAACTGGCACCTTGTGTGTAATCCAGCCTCAATTTGGAAACATGATCTCAAGGTTGACCATACTTCCCTCCTCGCAGGAACTGCATCCTGACATGAAGTTACTTCTTTTTTAGATCAATACTCAGAGAAACCTAGATCCATTTAGTAGAAGCCAGATAAACAGAACTCGGAGAAGTGAATTCAAAAGGAAAAGAAATATAAAAACAGACTACACGGTGAGAACACCCACTTCCTACATCAAGTTAAAAACGAAAGCATTAGGACGATTAAGACTCTTCTTATTACACATCGAAGAACACCACGCTTAAGAGAAACAGAAACTACAACATATACACATCGAAGAACACAAGGCTAAATGAAAGTAATTGAAAGGGTGTTACTTACCAAAGCTCGTTTTACAGGTTCGGTGCAGCTCCTCTTTAACTTGCCACGCTCCTTGAAGATGTCCCAAATATCCCGTGTTTGGTCTTCATTGCTCCTCTGCATGTTCACACTCGTGGTTTCAAAATCTCAACATGGCAAGAAAATACTACTAGTAATACTCACGCATCTTGTGGGCAACATTAAAGCGCTCGTCTGCCATGTTAGAGCATCTCCAATAGAATCGCAACACGCGGCGCTTTAAAAAAGTGTTTACAGTGCTGAGATCGAGAAGTAGATACTAGAGAGTAGAGGATAGTTCTCAGCATAGATAGATAAAAAAAGATAATTCAACTACTCCTCGTCGTCCGACTGCTCCTCGGTGATGTCCTCCTCCGACGTCTGACTGTAGGCGTGAAGATACCGATCATCGTCGGATTCCCAGGGCAACACTGCTCCTAGCCTCATGTTGAATTGAGCGTCCGCTTTTCGCCTACGCTTGTCCTCACGATAGGCGGCTCGCTCCGCCCTCCTCTTATCCCTCTCCGCCCTCCTTTGCGCGTAGAACTCGCGTTCGTTGATGATGTCCTGCGGGAAGTGTTGGCGCCACAGCGCAATGGCTTCCTCGTCCATCTCGGTGATGCCGAGACGGTGCTCCTGCCTCCGGTTGTCTCGACGATCCTCGTCGGTGCTAAGCCGCGCCAGAGGCGCGAGCTCCTGCGCCCGCTCCCGCGTTGGCACGTTGGGGAAGTTCAATGTTCTATGAGGCCACTGGAGGCACCACGCCGCCGCGTCTTACATGCGGGCGGCCTCGGTGGCGGTGTCGAAATTGCCGAGGCCGAGGCGCATCCCGCGGAACTAGATCTCGGCGGAGAAGCCGCCGGAGGGGCGCGCGCGGATGCCGCGGTATCCCCAAGTTTCCGGGCGACGCGGCGGCATGGTGGCGTGGCGGTGGTGAGGCGAAAAAGAGCGGGGAGAGAGCGGTGGCGAGGCACAGAGCGGTGGGAGGGCGTTGGATTTTATAAAGCACGCCGGACGCCGCGCGCCAAAAGTAGCGCACGCCCGGCCGCTTTTTCCCACGCGCGCGCGATCCTTTCCCGACGTCTCTGCTATCTCTACTCTCTTCTCTATGGTTATATTTATTTTATATTTTATATTTAATATTTATCTCTACTTCCTTTACTGTCTACTTTTTTTCTCTATACTTTTTTTTCTTGCAATATAGGCCGTCTGATTTATATCTAACAAATAGGAAGGAAACAAATGGGAATTTTGCAAAATGATACCCATACCCCTCTCCAAATTTGCAAATAAGGCCTTCCCTCGTTCATCCTTTTCTCCCACAAACTACTCATACAAATGCATCTTGATGCGTGCAACGCATGGGCATCTTGCTAGTTCTAAAAACCTTTACATCATTTGCCACACTGCTGGTTGCAGATGAAAAACCTACCCAAGCACAGCGCGATACAGGAGCGACGCACAATTACAAGCTGATATTCTGTTGGACAATGGAGGCTATAACCAATTACTTTTACGGGAACAATAGCACCCAGGAAAATTGAAGGGTAGGTATGAACAAAATTGGAACTGCACATGTACTGCTAAGTGATTCAATACACACATTACCAATCGAGGAGGAGAACAATGGTCGCGGCGGCCTCTGTGAGTCATGGTCGGCAACGGGAGTCAGTTCATTGTCCACGATGGTGGTACTTCTGCGCTTGGCGCCGGCTTCTGGGAAGCAGATCCGAGACCGTGGAAGACGATGCCGGGGAAGAGGCTCCATCTACGACGATGACGGTGGACTGGCTCTAGTGCGGCGTACGAGGTCGTCGATGAGGCAGATGCGCTACGGTGGACGAGTGCGCCGATGTAAAGGGGAGGAGCACGAAGGCTGCGGTGCCGTGGAGAAGTCTATTTTGCGGTGGGGATAGAAAATGGTGAGTATTCAGGTGTACTACTCTGGGTTTCCAGGTGGGGCTGGCTGGGTAGGGTGAACCTGAAGTTACGAAAGCAGGCCCCTACCAAGCGTCGACCGTAGGCCTGTTCCGAAGGCTATGGTGGTAACTTCCCACTGCTCGAATCAGGGTCGTGGGAGATTTTCCCGCCGACCTCAAAATTTTGTGACACTGGACTCCCCGTGTGGCGTGTTGAGTGATTCGGCTAAGCAACTAGCGAGTAGTAGTAGTAAACTCTGCATATTAGGTTTGACCAAAGTCAAACTTCCTAAAGTTTGACCAAGTTTATATAAAAATATAAACATTTACCATAACAAATATGTATGATGTGGAAGTACATTCAATAATGAATTTAAAGGTATTTATTTGTTATTGTATATGTTAATATTTTTTGTTATAAGCTTTTTGAGAGTTTACAAAACTTGACTTTGACCAATGCTAATAAGCGGACTTAAATAAAAACGGAGGGAGTACACATTTGTTTTCTTAGTTTGTAGTGAACTAATCATTTGTTGAAATTGTGAAATAAATATATTAGGCTATTGACTTTGAATGTAATGCTCTATACAATTCAATAGTTACAATCATTGTCGAATCCCAAGATGTATACAAGGTCTATAGTACTTCACAACATGCTCAAACTCACATAATCCCAGACAAATGAGAATCTAAATGCATTTCATAGTTATTACTTTGTAGGATGCAACAAAAACAACCAAAACTCTACATCAGCCATTATAGAAGCAACATTTTGACATATCCCATTGTCTGAATGAAACGTGCAGAGAGAGCTTTTGAAGATGGAGCAGATAGGGCGGGAAAGATTGTATGTATGTGGACGAGAGAGTAGGAGACAAACCTAACGAGACAGAGAGAGAGAGAGAAAGAGAAAGAGAGAGGAAGAAGTTAGGTCTGTGAGAAAGATGGAGACATGTAACATACGTGATTCTGTATAGGTGGAAGGAGAAGAGACAACATATTTGATGAGAGAGCTGGAAAAACATGGACGAGAGGGGAAGGATCTCATGGGTTGAGGGATTGACAATTTTGTGCGGGGGAGAGAGGATTGGTAATTTTGTGCAAGAGAGAGAGAGGGTGGGGGAGGAGTCAGTCAGCCGTCGTCACATCACCCTGCTTCCAAATGACCCCGCATTCTCTAGCGCGGTGTGGTCGCCGTCTTCGATCTGCTCGATGCCCTCTTTGAAGATTGAGGTGTTGTGCATGTTGGGGTGCAAAGAAGCACAAGCGAGAGTGGTCGCCGTATAACCTTGGATGGGGATGAATTGTGTGCTCGGGGGAGTGTGTGTGTGTTGTGTTGTACTGTGTGTGTGTGTGTGTGTGTGTGTGTGTGTGTGTGTGTGTGTCAGATATTGAGCGAAAACAAGCCTAAGGAGAGAAATGGGTATTCACAAAGAGATTGCGCGGGCCTTGAGGTGGGCAGGGGCCGAGTGAGGGTGTCAAAATGTGCGCGTTGATGCATATGTTGCATGCGATCGTGCGAGGGACGGACGAATCGAGAGAGATGATTTTTGTGTTACGGATGCTCCTCTCTCTCTCTCTGTCTCTCTGTCTCTCTGTCTCTCTCTCTCTCTCACACACACACACACACAAGTAAACTAGAAGACCGTTCTCTCATGTATACACAACGTATCGGCATCTGTCTATGTCTCACTCATGCATGATCATTTGCACATTCACACCTCTCTATGTCTGTATCACACGCACACCGTCTCCACATTGCCCTTCCGCCACAACACACATATGGACACATACACACATTCTCTCTCAGTCACACACACAAAATAAGTATTAAAAAAACTAGGGCGAACCTAAAACGTCCAAATCCAAATAAACACGAACTGGAGCTAAATTCAAATATATGGAAATATTGCAGCGTCAAGAACTTTCCCAGGAAAAAAAAGTTGAGTAATATTCGAGGATTGTTTTCACACACACAGAAAGGTTTGGTGGATGTCCTTCGAGTGCGACACGGTGACGCACCGTTCGATCGACCGCGCGGCCGCCGTTCACGCGCTTGCACAGGATTTCGTATCGTGGCTGTGGTACTAACTTCAAAAAAAATTAATAAAAGCGCTGCCTAAGTCTAATGTTTACGTGTACTAGTACGGTTTTCTTTTAAGTTTGACCAACCTCATATAAAACTAAAGTAAGCTCCCATACGCGCACTCATCAATATGTCGCCGCCGCTGTTGCGCATGCCGGCGCCCGCCTGCTCCGGCCAACAATTTCTCGCCCATCATCGCCGTGTCGCCGCCATCCCTGTGTCATGAAGCCGAAGGCTCGCCCGCTCACGTCGTCTGCAGTCCCTCCTCGCCATGCTGCCGCGCTGCCACGCACGCGAGCAGCTGGTGGAGTCGCGTCTATGCACGCAGCGTATGAAGAGGAGGACGAGCGCGTGCTCCAGCACGCCGGCGAGGAGGAACTAGCATGTCATTGTCGTCTCTGCCCGCGCGGAGGAGGCGCGCATGGTGGCTGTCACGACGGAAGCCGGTCGCGTGTGCGTCGAGCCCGCAAACCGGGTGCGGACGCGGAATCTACCTTCGAGACCTTGAATGCCACGTGGATCCTGCAATCTGAAGGAGCAATTTGGGTCAGTCGACTCATGTGAGCCGTTTGATGCAACATGGATGGCTAGAAGGGCTTCTTCCACCTATTCTGTCGTCTTCTTCCTTCGCTCCGTCGAACTTCTTTCACAAATCGACTGACCCAAATTATACTACTAGTACGAACGTATTAAGTACAGTAGGAACATGAAGGTACGAGCAGTAGTACCAACTGCAAGAAGAACAGTAGTAAGACATAGTACTAGTACTACTCTACGTACTAAACAGTTCAAATAACGAGAAACAACATAAACATAGTTCTGCTGGGGCCTCAGCACAACACACCCTTGAAAATAAACTAAGCAACTAGTCAGCTTGACACTGCAGTAGAACCAGCATGAGCGACGGCACTACCACCTACTCGGAGTCCGAGTCCACGTCCTCGACTTCGTCCTCGTCCCTCTTCCTCTTCCTCTTCGCCGACGCTTCTTTGATTGAACCGGACATTGGGCTCTGCTTCTTCATCCAACCCATGTAGATTTCAACAAAGGTAGGCATCCATTGATGCATACAGGATGTGATCTTCATCTAATGTCTTCGACTCCCATGCACGATGAAACTCGTGATGAGGTTTCTTCAGTTTAGCGGAGGATCAATCATGGCTGCTGCCAGGGTCAGCATTGAAGGTTGAGAGGAGGACACCAGGCTTGCCTTCTGGAGATCGAAGGGCTGGCCTACAACAAGACCTATCTGACGCAGGACATCCCTGTCGTTCTTAAAGCCTACAGTAACGAATTTCACTCTTTTGTCCTTGAAGAAGTTCTTAAAATCTTGGCACTCAATGTCGGCATGGCATATGTGGTAGACCAAGCAAACGTTATGTATGCAAACCTAGATCACGGCGGGCTTCTTCCTCTCTTCGTCCTTTAGATCCTTCTCTCGTCCCAGGACTGTGGTGTACTCAACATCTAGCCCAGCGACCCACTCATCCGTTGAACTGTTGAACATCCGTAGGAAGCGAGCAAGCCATGCTTTCACCGTCGCGGATCCACGTGTGTGGATGACGATGAACTGATCCCCGGTGATGGCTCTAACCTGGTACTCAGCAGCGACCATGGAGATTTGGGAGGCCATGGATTTTGGAGGAGGGTTAGGAGAAGTTGAACTGTTGTACCCCGCAAAAACTGGGAGCGAATTATTGTGAAAGGACGGGACGACTGGGAGCAAACTGTTGTGAGGTAGAAGACGGGGACGAGTAGGGCGTGCGGACGGCGTGGGGTTGCTGGCTTGCCCGGTGGATAAACGGCTGCAAGCCGCCAAAGAGTTCTCGAGAACTATGCGGGACCCACTAGATGTCATGTCTACTAGACCCATATCGTAGGCCTGACGGTATAGCTTCTGCCTGTTCGCATGCCATGCCGGCGCATGGACGTAACTTCACTTAATTCCGTCAACCGTCGCGCCTCCCACGACCTTCGCCTCCCTCGTGCGGTCGCGCCCTTTGAGACTTCGACCGGCTATAAATGAGCAAAAAAAATTTGCCTACTCCGCATGCATGATACTCCCTCTGGTCCTTTTTACTCCCGTCAACCGTTTGCAAAGTGTTTGACCAAATATATACTTTTTTTGAACACCACCTTATATTAATTAACCAGCCACACCAGTACACTCATTCGATACAATATTCACCACACAGGGCGGTACGTTATTTACAAGAATACCATCTAATCTATTGTCAAAGCTATACTTAGCGATTAAGTGTGCCACCTTATTGGCCGAACGGCTAATCTTTGACAATTGAAGATTGTTGATCAACTTCGAGATGCTCAACGCTTTCATCTTCAGGTCACGCATAGTAGACCTGTCATAGTCCCCCGATGCAAGAGATGCTACCACAAAAGCGCAATCAGTCTCTAAAATTACAGGATTATGAAGAGAAATACCTATGTAGAGACTGACAATGCAAGCCCTAAGCTCCGCTTTCTCCATGCTTTGACAGGCATCAATGAAATCCCACGACCAAATTTATACTAAAAATATCAATATCTACAATACTGATTATAATGAGTATAAGAACTACGTTTTATAATGAGTGTAAAAATATTGATTTGACATTGTGAATGTTGATACTCCCTCCGTCTAGGTGAGTAAGTCATCTTAGGCTGTGCACCGTGACCAAGGAGGAGGGGAAAACGAGAGACATTAATGTTTATTTGCTAATTAAATAGTATTGCATGCAATGAACTAACCACTGCATGTCATGTTTGATAGTCTCTGGTCATTAAAAGCATGCACACCCTCATCTCTTATTGGTTCATATGTCAAGAAACAAGAAACAAGGTAGAAGTTAATGCACCAAGCCTACGTGTTTTGGGATTATTTGGTTTTCGTAAGATGACTTACACACCTAGCTATTAGAGTACCATTACCTCCCTTCTAGTTTAAAGGGCTCGACTCAAAAATTTCACCTACTCTTAGCAAGATAGTAGAGGCGGTGGAATCGTTTTTGAAGTCTGCAAAAGTACTCAACTAATGTTGTAATTCTTCACAAAAAAATGTGTTTACCAATGCATGCATGAACACTAGTTAGTCTAACCCCCCTCTATTCTTTAATTATTTGCCACATTAGCATGTTTGCTATTCCCGTGTGCATGATACCAGCTAAGATACCACCATGATGGCCAGCCTTAATCATCGCATGCAATAATTTAGTGCACCTTGAAATATGAACATGTGTGGGGCGTGTATGTTTTTAATGACTTGAGACTATACCTAGCCCGACATGCAAGATGACTTATTATGCACCGTTCCCCATACCTGCAGGAAGCCCGTTCGTCTCCAAATCGTTTCCTCTCCATGTGTGGAAACAATATGCCTGCCAAACTCTCCTTCTCCCTCCGGTGGTCCCACCACTCCACCCCGTGTGAAAAAATATGCATGCATGACTCTCCTCCCCCCACGCTCATCCAATCCGTTGTGACTAGCAATATTTCCACCCCTTCGCTCCCCGTAATTTACTCCAACAAATATGCCCACGTAGATTTTACTTAACTTCAGGTGCATTGGGTCATTGACATACGGGCCCAGCAGTGTACTGGCCCACATGTCAGTGACGCAACCGGATCTGCAGTTAAGTCAGTGCAGCTCAGTCCATATCTTACGTAGGTGTGCCATTGCTCGCTACAAATACTGCGTCTCCCATGACATCGCTATCTCCTCCCCCTCACATTCACGTTCACCGCTATATCCTCCCCTCCCTCTCAGGTCGACCACCATGGCATCGTCCCTCCCAAGCCCTAGGAGCCCCTCGCTGCACCGCGCGGATGGTCACGCATCGTCGTTCCGTTCCTCGCCGCCACTAGTCGAGGAGGACGCGTCGGTGTTCCGCTCCTCGCCGCTACGCGACGCGTCGCCATTCCGTTCCTCGCTGCCACTAGTCGAGGAGGACACATCGGTGTTCCGCTCCTCGCCGCGACGCGACGCGTCGCCGTTCCGTTCCTCGCCCCCACTAGTCGAGGAGGACGCGTCGACGTTCCGCTCCTCGCCGCGACGCGTCGAGGTGGACGCGTCGGCGTTCCCAATCTCGCCAGCACGCGCGTCGGAGGATGCGTCGGCTCCCCGCTACGAGGAGAACGCCGCACCGCCCGCCGAGCCCCCCAGCCTTGAGGGGCTTTGGAAAGAAATGGATGTCGCCTTGTGGGAGGCTTTGCCTCCAGCAGAGCGCGCCAAAATAAAGGCGCAAAAGAAGGCCGTGAAGAGAAGCGCACCGCGCAACAAGCTTTCTGGGAGATCTATGTCGCGTCCGAGAGAGTCAAGCAATTGGTTCTTTGGCAGAAGGCTCGTGCGAGGGCCGTGCGGGTGGCGGAGGACGCCCGTGCCGACGCCCTGAGTGCAGTCGGGCCCAAGCGCCTCATCTACGCTTGGAGGTACGTGGACCGGGTGCACGCTTCCATCCAGGAGGAGTACCTGTTGGCGCCGGATCACCACACCGGTGAGATCACGCTCGCCCGCCGGCAAGCCGCCAATCAGCACCTCGCGAGTTGCGAGGCTGAGGAAGAGGCGTTGTGTCGGCGCGCTGGGAAACGGCCGCGCACCAGGGCACTCGTGGCGCGCCGCAAGCGCTCCTGCGAGCGTCGTGGCTTTTAGGAGGAGTATAATTTTTGTTTCGTAAGGCGATCTCATTAGTTTTGGGACTCAAATGATAAATCCCGAACGTTCAGAAATTTTTAGCATCCTTAATTAAGTATGTAAAAGGGAAAGTTTGGAAACGTTGCGTATTTGCAAGTACGTGCATATAGCACAAACTTTACTATATACTATCGGACTACACGTCTCTCTTGATATATGCTTGCAGACTATGCTACTCCCTCCGTCCAGGTCAATAAGTCATCTTTGGTTGTGCACGGTGACGAAGAAGGAGGGAAGACTTGTACACCTAGACGGAGGGAGTACTACTATTACTTATGTACGTGCAAATGCACGTTTTAACATTACGATGCGGTTTTTGTAAAAGTAGGAAAAACAACACTAGTCAAGCTTGTGAAACGATTCAATGCAAAACAAATGCAAAAATGCTCGTTTGATTGTTTACTTTTAGCTTCCTTCTCTATGGTTATTTCTCTGTCGTACTTTGTACAGAGTATCTCACTGGTTGGGAAGGCATGCAAATTCCCAAACTGCTTCCTACACCCTGTATCAAATTTTTTGCCTAACAAGTTGTGTCGTGCAATTGGAATTCCAACTTGAGTACTACTACTAGTAGGAGTACCAGGGGCCAGTTCTTTTAGGCTTCTAGATTAGTAATCCCATAACTACTACCTCCGTCCTGGTTTATTGGTCCCCATTGTAATCTGTGTCAAATTTTGATCATAAATTTAACTAATGAAATGTTAGTGCATGTCACATGCACTACTCCATCCGTCTAGGTGAGTAAGTCATCTTAGGCTGTGCACCATGACCAAGGAGGAGGAGAAAACGAGAAACGTTAATGTTTATTTGCTAATTAATAGTATTGCATGCAATGAACTAACCACTGCATGTCGTGTTTGATATCTCAAGCCATTAAAAGCATGCACACTCTTTATCTCTTATTGGTTGATATGTCAAGAAACAAGAAACGAGGTAGAAGTTAATGCACCGCGCCTAAGTGTTTTGGGATTATTTGGTTTTCGTAAGATGACTTACACACCTAGATGCACCGCGCCTAAGTGTTTTGAGTAAGATTTTATCAGTTAAATCTTTGATCAAAATTTAGCACAAATTACAATGGTGAGGAATAAACCAGGACGGAGTAGTAGTTTAGAAGCCCAAATAAATGAGTGAGGCGCCTTATTGTTACTCTCCACTGTGACTAGTCTTGTGGGAAAAGCTGGGGAAGCCGCCAAAAGAACTGGCCCTAGGAGTAGTAGCTAGGGATCGAGTGTGGGAGATGAACTGGAGAAAGTAAATGCAGAGAGATGAAATGCAAAAAAGACGGAGGGATGTGATGCTTGCTTGTCCGTTTATTTTACCAGGCCATTTATTACTGGGAGTGGTTGGGTTTTGTGATATGACGGCTTTACTGCCGCGCCACGAGCGGGGTGAGAGGTGAAACTCCCATGCAGCGCCGCCCTCTACACTTGTACTGCATCGGTCGTGGTTTATTAGTCCCCCATTGAATTTGACTAAAGATTTAACTGACAAAATGTTAGTGCATGACAACAAAAACTATATCGTTGGATTCGTATTTGAACATAGTTTTGGTTATAGCTCAATACTTGTGGTCGTGGACCGCTAAAAATAGAAGAAGCCCTATGATTTTGAATGATATAGTTTTAGGTGACATGCATCAGTATTTATCGTACTATATATAATGTTAGTTCAATTTTTGGTCGTACTAATCTATAGTAGTAAGGTGCCTGTGCGTTGCACCGAAGAGTGAAATGCATTGATCGGGGAGTTTTTTATTTTGACAAAGGATGTGGGGGTCATCTCATGTGTAACGGGTATCGATAGGTTTCTTCGGATATTATCTCATCTCTAGAGCTCACAAACATCCAGGTGAAATAGATAAAAAGGTATCTTTTGCAAACAAAAGTGTTCAATTGTTCAACCTGCATCCAAAACTTGTGAAGAAATAACACTTATTGTGCTTTGCAAGAAATGATCTTTAAGAATTAGTTTTTGAGTATCGATTGTTATACATGTTGGCTACAGATGACATGGCACTTTCTTATAGTCAACAGTTGGCTATACTATTAAGTAATATTAACCATGCCCTTATACAGCTAGACGGAGGGATTAAATCAGGATGACTTGCAAGGGGGCAGAGGAGATGTAAGAAATGGTTCATCGTAAGTCTTTCACCAGTACTGTAGTAAAAATTCATACATGGAAGATTCTAGACTAAACCATAAACAGATACACTTTTATTCATGCGCGATACTCCAATAGAGCAAGATCATGCATGGAAGTCTCCACATGCTTAGACAGCGGATTACATTGAGCGAAGACTAATGATCAACATTTAACTTGATAATGCGTATTTTTTTTAGAAGAACAGGGAGGCTCCTCCCCAGTTCCATTATCAAATGAAACCCAAAGTTTCTTACATCAGCTCACTGAGAGGAGCAGTTCAAAGGAAGGACTGCGGCGAAAGCCACTCAAGTTTAACGACAAGCTTACATAATCAAAAGCGGCAAAGACACGGGCCATAAGCGCCCACACACACACTACATGTTTTCTAAGTGCACTTGATAATGCGTATGTCCAGGTGAACCTCCTTGGAGGCCCCATGCACCGAGTCGGCGGGAAAAGGATGGAACAGATGCCATGGGTTTTCCAAGTCCACATTGGCGGGATAGTCCCAGCTCCTCGAGTCCAAGTCTGTCTGATGAGGCCGGTTTCGCCACACACACCCGGAGGGGTAGTAACATTGACCACGCACCCGTACATCTGCCTCGTGTCAGTGTCAGCGTCAGCGGCGACGCCCCTGACGCACATTACAGAGACGGGGCGGCGGCCTGCGCGGGCCTCGCCGGTGCCCACGATCAAGAGGAAGACGTTGTCGTCCTCCTCCGAGACTAGCAGGCGGCGGTGATCCTCCAGCGACTCCGGCATGGTAACCGGTAGCACGTGTCGTACTTGATGTTCTCCGCCAAGGGCCAGCAGTGACCGCTGCACGCATCCGTGAGGTGATGCACCATGTCTGCCGGCGAGCCACAAAATGGCATCGGGCACTCATAGCTGTGGACGAAGGGCTCCTTGGAGGCATCGACCAGGCCGTCCATGAAACGGGAGTGGCTGTAGGGGACGTTGCGCCAGTTGAATAGTGAGCAAGTTACTACGAGATTTAATTCGAATAAGCACAAAATAAATCATGACGGCTATAACAGAGATGAAACTAATCATGTGGACTAGCATAGTAGTAGGATACAGAGTAGAAACATGAATTCTACCATGATTTCGAACAAGAAGGACAGAAACACATACGGTGCAACGGGAGCAGCACCGTTGGTGTTGAGGTTGTCGCCCATGTCGTTGAGGAAGAGGTTGCCGAGGTCGGGGAAGAAGTCGTCGTCGGTGAAGTCGTGGCTGCCAGCAGTCGCGAGAGTGCGCTCCCCAGATTTCAACAGCGCCCGCCGAATGGAGCGCGGGAGGGAGTAGCTATAGGGGACGTTGCGGCCGCCTAATGGAGCGCAGGAGTAGCACATGAAGCGGTAGATGGTGTCCTTACTAGTACTCCCTAGTCTCTATCTATCTATATCTATATATATCTACTCTTATAGAAAACCGAATTGGTGATGATGGTATGCCTGCCATCTTGTAATATAGACCGTCCGATCTATATCTGACGGATAGAAAGCCAACTATGACAATTTTACAAAAGATACCCGCACCTCTCTCCACATTTACAGATAAGGCCTTACCTCGTGCTCCTCCCTATGTCTATATCTACAAGTACTTTTTTTATAACAAATCGAATAGTGCTGCGCCATCCGCTGCACACCCGGCTGAACATGCCTCCTCGCCTCCATCATCACCAACTGAGTCTTTTATAGGAGTAGGAGTAGAGAAAAAACCGAGTTGGTGATGATGGTGTGTCGTGCAATGCACGGGCATCTTGCTATTTTTTTGCATATAAGTCCAAACACCACATAGACACGGTCTTTGAGCATGGTTTGTAGTCGTTCCACGATCGGGCATCGAAGTTTGTAACTATTTTAGATTAGAATATACTACTCCTCCGGTGCTAATAGTAGAGCAGAGTCCTACTCTACTACTCTACTCTAGCAAGGTAGGGCATAGTACTGTAGTAGGTACTGTAGGGAGTGCCAGTACTGTGATCACTCAAGCAATTTGTCTGGCATCGATATGACCCTACGCTGCTAGTATGTGTCTCGTAAGTCAAGTGGCGTGCTGTAGTCATCATGACCTGTCCACTTCCCGCAGCACATATTCGCTTCTCCATCTTTGTCCGCACATAATCTCGTCCAAGCTTCCATCCCCGCTAAGGTGCCTCCCCCCCCCCCCTCGTCCGAAACCCAAGCACTAACAATGGCAGAACCGAGCAGCGTCCGCCGAAAGAGTGGCTGGAATTCGCTCCCCACAGAGGTAATCAAGCTCATTGTTTCGCGTGTGGACAATCTCAGTACCATGCCGCTCGCCGCGTGCTCGTCGGGGCTGTACCGTTTACTCAAAGCCCTCAGGCTGGAGCTTTTTAAGCCAGCTCCTCGCTTGCTGATGCCGCCTGATCTTCGGAAACGGCGTGTCACGCAGCATAACGATCGTAGGGTGGCGAGCATCAACCCCCTTCACTGCGATCCGATGCCCGTCAGCCTCAGCTACATTAACAGTATGTACTGGGTCGGCATGAACACGTCTTGGATGGTGCTCGTCGACGGTCGCGGCAGCTGGATGCTCGTGGAGGTCTACACCCAGCGATTGATCCCCCTTCCTTCGATTAACACTGCACTGCTTTGGCACCGCGGCCCAGAATACTCGGAATCTTACAATAGCCAACATGATACCAAGTTTGATTTGCTCAAGGTTGTAATCTGCCAAGTGCCCACAAGATCTGGGAATTATAAAGATTTCAGGCTAATTGCGTTCTTCAACCGCGGTCTCGCCTATCTGACAGGTCACTGCGGTAAGTGGATAAATCTGCACGTCCATCGCAGGATCATACATCCTCCATGGTTCTCTGATGCCATTGAACACAAGGGCTTCATTTACGCTGTCGACTCCTTCTATGGCTGGACATATTGTTGGCCTACTCCAGTCATCGCTACAAACGGCTGTTACAGCAGTATGTTACTTTCCTATGATATCATGATGGCTTGCTTATATTACTGTCAACATTTACTGAAAAAATATTCATGCTCATAACATGTTGTTCTTAAGATTGACTAAATCAAGAGCCTTTTTTATTTGAATCCAACTTGATATGATGTTGTAGGCCGCCTGGTGTCCCTACCCTTCCTAATCCCAGAACCTTTCAAAGAAAAGCGGCATGGCAGTTGCAGGTGGTTCCTGGCTCAATCAGACGACGGCCAAAGATTGATGATCGTTCGCACGTACCAGACGTGTTGTTTCGCGGAATACAATCACAGTCACTGCAAGGTCTTTGAGCAGGATCCCAGCTTCTCTGGGCCTTCAGGAATTTTTGACTTGAGGCTGGTAAGTAGCCTTGGTACACGCTCTCTGTTTTTCGGACTGAATTATCCGATTAACCAGGAGATAACCGACAGCGAGGATCATGATGGTAGCGCGGTTTCGTTCATCAGGCAAAACTGTGTGTACACAGCATACCATGCGTCTCTGCATGCACCATACCCTGATATGTGCCGCCACGCTCTGCAGCCCAAAGTAGGAGAGAGGGTCGCAAGTATCAGACTTCGACCTGCTGGCTGGAGTTTCCCCCGTCAGGCACCCATCTGGTTCAAGCCGTCAGCCAATCTCCACAGCTTAATAAATAGTAACGTCTAACTGAGCCAGTTAGTTAGATGCGTACACTTGGTGTAGTAGGATCTTTATTTAGTTTGATGCATACACTTGTTCTTTTTTGGTAGCCCTTTTGTAATGATGGCTGATGTTTGGTTTGGAAGAGAGAGCTGAATCTTCACTCTTCTGGCCTGCTTACTGCTTCTGTTGCACCCCCAGCCCTGGTTGTTGCTGCTGTTGTTTTCAATGTACAATAGGTAGTATATTTCATCTGTTGGTTGAATATAAATGTGTTGTTAGAACGACAAACACAATGTTTTGGAAGTCGTTGCACGGTTTGATCCTTTAGTACCCCGTACCGTATGTAGCTCATACTATTTTTCGTACGGAACACATTTTCCACTTCTTGATAACATGCAGCCCACTGATGAAGGCCCAATAGAGAAGCCCATAATTAACTGGAAGGGAGGCTCTCACATGAATCCGGCCCAGGTACATGCTCATGGTCCCCTAAACATAAATAAGTAAATAAAAAAATAAAGCTAAATGCTCATGCACCAGTTCTTTGGGAAAATAGGTAGCCCAGTATTTCTTTTTGAAGAATACCCAAGCTAGGCCTATTTGTTTTGTCCGAATTACTCGACTGCAAATCTTTCAAGACGAGCAAATTGGATATTAGTTTTTTTTTAATTTTGTTCTTCACTGATATCTTATACGTATTTCATTGGATTTAACATGACATAGTACTAACTTATTTTTAAATTTGTTTTAGTATGGCTATTAATTTTTGGATTAAGAATATTTCGTTCCCCAGAAAAAATTTCCCACATATTTAGTTAATTTTTTTACCCTGGTACTGACCAGAAAATGGCCGGTAATTCTAAAAATGGAAAACGGGCTGCAATAAATTCCATATGAATTAGAAAATGAGTAAAAATTATAAAAATAATAGCAAATGGGCTGTACACGCCATAGATTTCGAGGCTGACTTGTTTACGCAAGGCTTTGTCAGTGAACACACGATTCTAGCCGTCGTGCTTCTTCAATCTCTGATCTTCCTGCTCCAGCCGCCTAAACTAGCGCCAGCGGGACTGCCTGCTCCCTCCTCTTGTTGCCCGTTGTGATGCCGCGCAGGCTTCCCCGGCCCACCCTACTCCCTCCGCTGGCCTGGCCGCACGCAATCAACTGCCTCCTTATTACGCGAAAAAAATGATTCCTCCCACTGACATCTGGGGCGCACCGGTTGGGAGGCTGACCTGTGGGCCTACTACGTTGACGCGTACGCAGGGCTTGTCAACTTAGTCAACAAACGATTCTATCAGCAGTAACCATTGGATTTGAATCGAACGGTCCTGCCGCTTCTTCAATCACTACTCTTCTTGCACCAGCCGCCCAAACCAGCGCCGGGGAGACTGCATGCTCCTGCCTCCAGTGGCCGGTTGTGCTGTCGTTGAGGCCTCATCGCCCCCTACTACTCTCACCGCTAGCCAGGCCCTGCGGTGACGGCAGCCTCACATCGCAGCCGAACCAGTGAACCCTCATACTCCTCTCCGCATGGGCATCCACTACCGCGTCTTCCCCGGCTCCGTGTCGTCCCCTTCCTAGGCCTCGCCGTCGTCCACCGCCTTGGTGTTCTCGGCGCGGCGTGGTCAATGTGGTCAACGACATTCCATCGGGAGAGTACTGTACGTGTGGAGGCTGACAGCTGGGTTCACGACCACAGCCCAGTGTTTTTGTGATTTGCCAAGTAAGTCGCTTTGTCAGGCCTGTTGGGCTGCAAATCTTTCAAGACAAGGGGAGCTTTCATTCGGTTGGCCGAGAAAATGGCCCATCAATAATGAGAAATGGGTTGTACATTTTTAAAACACATCAAACCGGCAATTAGTTTCAAATATCTTTTTTTCATTTCGAGGTTTTAAATTACATTAATTTTTATGCGTGGAGAATTTATTGGATTTTATATTGATATACATTTATTTTTAAAATCAGTTTGAATGTGAGTCGAAATTTCGGGATTAAAAACAGTTCGGACTGCACCGAAATATGCAAAATTTCGTATAAGTTTTTAACCGTGGCCACAATATGGGCTGTAATGCTAACAAAAAGAATATGGGCTCCAAAAAAAACCTTAAGAATTAGCAAATGGGTTGTAAATTAGTAAAAATAATGGCAGATGGGTTGTATATTATTTTCCACAGATTTGAGGCTTTCCTAAAAAAAGGTTGACGCACAAGCAGTGACTGTTGGATGGCCATCCAACGGCCGTCGTGCTTCTTCAATCTCTGCTCTTCTTGCTCCAGCCGCTCAGCGCTGGCGGGACTGCCTGCTCCCTCCTCCCCGCGGCCGGCTCTGACAGCTCGGACCCACCAGCTATATCTTCGTACGCAAGGAAGTGCCTCCTTATTACGCACAAAAAATGAATACTCCCCCTGTTAGCTGGGACCCAGTATAGTGGCAGGCTGACTTGTGGGCCTACTAATTTGACGGGGACGGAGGGCTTTGTCAACTTAGTCAATATGCACGATTCTAGCTCCAGTGACCGTATGATCTCCATCCAACGGCCGTAGTGCTTCTTCAACCTCTGGTCTTCTTGCTCCAGCTGCCCAAACCAGCACCGGTCGTGCCTCGTGCTCCTGCCTCCCGTGGCCGGCTACGATGCGGCGGAGGCCTCACCGCCCCTAATACTCCCACCGCTGGCCAGGCCATCCCTCTACTCACCCACACCCCCTGTTATTCTGCGGCGACGGCAGCCTCACACCGCAGCGAACCAGTGAACCCTCGTACTCCTCTACGCATGGGCATCCACTGTCGCGTCTTCCCCGGCTCCGCATCGTCCCCTTCCTAGGCCTCGCCGTTGTCCACCGCCCTGGTGCTCTCGGCGCGGCGTGGTCAACGTGGTCAAGGAACGGCTTCCATCGGACATGGACTGTACGTGGAGAGGCTGACAGCTGGGTCCACGGCCGTAGCAAGGAAGTGCCTCCTTATGACGCGCAAAATAATTATTCCTCCACCTGACAGCGGGGACCCACCGGACGGGCCACCATATTTCGCGAAAAAAAATGTTTCCCCCCTGACTGCTGGGACCCACCAGCTACATCTTCGCACGCAAGGAAGTGCGTCCAGGCAAAAAAAACGATTCGCCCCCCTGACTGCTGGGACCCACCAGCTACATCTTCGCACGCAAGGAAGTGCGTCCGGGCAAAAAAAACGATTTTCCCCCCTAACTGCTGGGACCCACCAGCTACATCTTCGCACGCAAGGAAGTGCGTCTGGGCAAAAAAACGATTCGCCCCCCTGACTGCTGGGACCCACCAGCTATATCTTCGCACGCAAGGAAGTGCCTGACAGTCGGGACCCACCTGGTCGAAGCGTACGTAGCGTTGTCATTCTGGTCGCGAACGTGTAGGTACATATATACTGGTGGATGTAGAGGCGCGCACGTGTCATAGTAGAGGCACGCACGTAGCATGTACACGTACGTACAGCGGCCAGGGTGCAAGAAAGAAAATACGGCCACGTATGTCTACATACGGGCGGGGTCTCGAACGCCTACTCGCGCATACGTACGGCGAGGGCTCATGTACATGGCTGGGTCAGAACGGAGAAACAACGTCATCATCGTGTTCATGGGGAGGCAACGTAATGCGTCGTGTTCATCGGGAGGCAACGAAACGCGTGGGAGCCAACCGGCTGGGTCGAAACGGAATGCGTGGTCGTGTTCATCGGGAGGGCTTGGACGGAACAGGCGATGGGAACAAGGCCTAGCGTACCGCAAAATTGAGGAAATGGACCTCCTACGGTCGAAACGGGGGTCCTGTTGATCGGAAGGGTGTGGCGTACCGCAAAACGGAGGAAACGGACCTCCTACGGTCGAAACGGGGGTCCTGTTGATCGGGAGGGGTGTGGCGTACCGCAAAACGGGACTCCACGGGATACTGTTCATCTCCACCGTCGACCTCCTCCAGCCTCCACGGGCTACCGTCGACCTCCTCCAGCCTCCACGGGCTCCTGTTCATCCAGCCTCCACCGCGCGCTACTCCACCAGCTACTGTTCAACCACCCCTCCACCGTCTACTGTTCATCCAGCCCTCCATCGTCTATTGTTCATCCAGCCCTCCACACCACGGGGTCCTGTTCAACCACCCCTCCACGGCCACCCCTCCACCGTCTACTGTTCATCCAGCCCTCCACACCACGGGTTCCTGTTCATCCAGAGGCAACGCCACCACTCACTGTTCATCCAAACCCCCCCCCCACACACACACACAACGCTCACTGTTCGTCCAATCGATCGGCTTCAATTAGCAGCAGTAGCGAAGGAATCGCTCCATCGGGTTCAGTTAACAGCCATCGATCGATCGCTCGGGTTCAGTAACGCGTAGCCTATAGTGCAATTGCTCGGGTTCAGTTAGAGCCCAACGCCTCGCTCGGGTTTAGTTAGAGCCAACGCCTCGCACTTGTACGAGAGAAACGCGCATCGCTCCGCCCCCGACCTCCCACCATAACCGGCAACTCCCCGAAATTTTCCTCCCCCTCGCTTCTACCATGGTTTTTTCCGTCATGGACGGCCCAAAGAATGTCATGCAGCTGCGTCTCTGGCCCGAGCAGGACAAAAAGCCCATTTTCTGTCATGCTTTTTTGTCATAGAAGTAGGAGCCCACCACATCTATGATGACACCGGGTTTTGTCACAATTATCGTCATAGAAGTGTCATATGTATGACAGAAAAAAAATTGTTTGGCCCAAAATGTCACGGATGTGTCTTTTTTTGTAGTGTTAGTTTCTAAATACTTATGCCTCTTGCAAAATCTATTTTCCCTGTTTGGTGTGTACTTGCGAACTCTATGCACTGCACAAAAGTTGACATGCTTATAAGAGACATTTTCATCATGACTAGTGCAATCATCATTAGTACTATGGATATTCAAAGAGTTCATACTAACAACATTGCAATCATGCTCATCATTCAAAGATTTAGTGCCAAACATTTTATAGACTTCTTCTTCTAGCACTTGAGCACAATTTTCCTTTCCATCATTCTTACGAAAGATATTAAAAAGATGAAGAGTATGAGGCAAACTCAATTCCATTTTTTTGTAATTTTCTTTTATAGATTAAACTAGTGATAAAACAAGAAACTAAAAGATTCGATTGCAAGATCTAAAGATATACCTTCAAGCACTCACCTCCCTGGCAACGGCGCCAGAAAAGAGCTTGATGTCTACTACACAACCTTCTTCTTGTAGATGTTGTTGGGCCTCCAAGTGCAGAGGTTTGTAGGACAGTAGCAAATTTCCCTCAAGTGGATGACCTAAGGTTTATCAATCCGTGGGACGGGTAGGATGAAGATGGTCTCTCTCAAACAACCCTGCAACCAAATAACAAAGAGTATCTTGTGTCCCCCAACACATCCAATACAATGGTAAATTGTATAGGTGCAATAGTTCGGCGAAGAGATGGTGATACAAGTGCAATATGGATGGTAGATATAGGTTTTTGTAATCTGAAATTATAAAAATAGCAAGGTAACTAATGATAAAAGTGAGTGTAAACGGTATTGCAATGCTACAAAACAAGGCCTAGGGTTCATACTTTAACTAGTGCAAGTTCTCTCAACAATAATAACATAATTGGATCGTATAACTATCCCTCAACATGCAACAAAGAGTCACTCCAAAGTCACTAATAGCGGAGAACAAATGAAGAGATTATTGTAGGGTATGAAACTACCTCAAAGTTATCCTTTCTGATCGATCTATTCAAGAGTCCATAGTAAAATAACACGAAGCTATTCTTTCCTTCAATCTATCATAGAGCTCGCACTAGAATAACACCTTAAGACACAAATCAACCAAAACCATAATGTCACCTAGATACTCCAATGTCACCTCAAGTATCCGTGGGCATGATTATACGATATGCATCACACAATCTCAGATTCATCTATTCAACCAACACAAAGTACTTCAAAGAGTGCCCCAAAGTTTCTACTGAAGAGTCAAGACAAAAACGTTTGCCAACCCCTATTCATAAGTTCACAAGGTCACTGAACCCGCAAATTGATCACCAAAACGTACATCAAGTAGAGCACGTGAATAACCCAGTCACCACAGATAAGCACATGCAAGACATACAACAAGTGTTCTCAAATCCTTAAAGACTCAATCCGATAAGATAACTTCAAAGGGAAAACTCAATCAATTACAAGAGAGTAGAGGGGGAGAAACATCATAAGATCCAACTATAATAGCAAAGCTCGCGGTACATAAAGATCGTGCAAAATCAAGAACACGAGAGAGAGAGAGAGAGGGAGAGAGAGAGAGAGAGAGAGATCAAACACATAGCTACTGGTACATACCCTCAGCCCCGAGGGTGAACAACTCCCTCCTCGTCATGGAGAGCATCGGGATGATGAAGATGGCCATCGGTGAGGGATCCCACCTCTGGCAGGGGGGCGGAACAGGGTCCCGATTGGTTTTTGGTGGCTACAGAGGCTTGCGGCGGCGGAACTCCCAATCTATTGTGCTCCTTGATGTTTTTAGGGTATATGGATATATATAGGCGAAAGAAGATGGTCAGGGGAGCCACGAGGGGCCCATGAGGGTGGGGGCGCCTAGGGGGGTAGGGTGCGCCTCCCTGCCTCATGGACACCTCGATGCTTCCTGGCGTCTACTCCAAGTCTCCTGGATTGCTTCCGTTCGAAAAATAACTCTCCCGAAGGTTTCATTCCGTTTGGACTCCGTTTGATATTCCTTTTCTTCGAAACACTGAAATAGGCAAGAAAACAGCGATTTGGGCTGGGCCTCCGGTTAATAGGTTAGTCCCAAAAATAATATAAAAGTGTATAATAAAGCCCATAAACATTGAAAGCAGATAATATAATAGCATGAATACTTCATAAATTATAGATACATTGGAGACGTATCAACACCCCTGCATGGTTTAAACTTTTGAGAGCCGTGCCCGCAGTTATGTGGCAGATGGGAGTTTTCAATATCCGGTTGTAGCAAACTTGACACTAAACTCTTTAAGAATACACCAACTGCGTGTGTAACTGTGATGGTCTCTTTTCAACGAGGTTCGGGAAGAGAACACGGTGGGGTTATGTTTGAACATAAGTAGTTCAGGATCACTTCTTGATCATTACTAGTTTGCGACCATTGCGTAGCTTCTCATCTTAATCTGGTATTCATAAGTTAGCTACCATACATATGCTTAGTGCTTGCTGCAACTCCACCTCATGACCATACCTTACCCATTTAAGCTTTGCTAGTCTTGATACCGTGGGTGATATGATTGCTGAGTCCCTGTGGCTCACAGTATACTAAAAAAATAGTTGCAGGTACCGATGAGACCGATGCAGGTGAATCCACTAAGCTCAAGTGGGAGTTTGACGAAGACCGTGGTCGTTACTATGTTTCCTTTACGGACGATCAGTAGTGGTGCCCAGTAGGGTCGATCGGGACTTAGCTTGGGTGGTTGTCTTTTATTCGTTTCATTTCGTCCGTAGATGGACTCTGTGTTCACCTTGAATGATTGTATTACTTGACATAATTGTGTGACATTCTGGCGATTGTAAATCAAAGCTTGTATTCTCTCTATTCAGTACATGAGATGCGCAAAGATACAGCCACTCTTGCGACCATACCAATATGCGCTTATACCCAAGTCGTACCTCGACACGTGTCGAGTATAGTCGCATATTGGGCGTTACACTTCCACAATTGCTAGCCTCTCTAGTACCGCGCAACTTCCGCCGGTACCATACACCCACCATTTACCTTCCTCAAAACAGCCACCATACCTACCTATTATGGCATTTCCATAGCCATTCCGAGATATATGGCCATGCAACTTCCACTGTTCTGTTTTATTATGACACGCTCCATCATTGTCATATTGCTTTGCATGATCATGTAGTTGACATCGTATTTGTGGCAAACCCACCATTCATATTTTTTATATACATGTCACTCTTGAGTCATTGCACATCCGCTACACTACCGGAAGCAATCATATAGAGTCATATTTTGTTCTAAGTATAGAGTTGTAATTCTTGAGTTGTAAGTAAATAAAAGTGTGATGATCTTCATTATTAGAGCATTGCCCCATGTGAGCAAAAATAAAAGAGGCCAAAGAATCTTCCAAAAAATGAGAGAAAAGAGAGAAGGGGTAATGTTACTATCCTTTTTCCACACTTGTGCTTCAAAGTAGCACCATGATCTTCATGATAGAAAGCCTCCTATGTTGTCACTTTCATATACTAGTGGGAATTTTTCATTATAGAACTTGGCTTGTATATTCCAATGATGGGCTTAAAATTGCCCTAGGTCTTCGTGAGGAGGCAAGTTGGATGCACACCCACTAAGTTTCTTTTTGAGCTTTCATAAACTTATAGCTCTAGTGCATCCGTTGCATGGCAATCCCTACTCATTCGCATTGATATCTATTGATGGGCATCTCCATAGCTTGTTGATACGCCTAGTTGATGTGAGACTATCTCCTTCTTTTTGTCTTCTCCACAACCACCATATTCTATTCCACCTATAGTGCTATATCCATGGCTCATGTTCATGTATTGCGTGAAATTTGAAAAGGTTTGAGAACGTCAAAAGTATGAAACAAAATCTTGGCTTGTCATCGGGGTTGTGCATGATTTGAATATTTTCTATGATGAAGATGGAGCATAGCCAGACTATATGATTTTGTAGGTATAGCTTTCTTTGGTCATGTTATTTTGACAAGACATGATTGCTTTATTAGTATGTTTGAAGTATTATCATTTTTATGTCAATATTAAACTTCTGTTTTGAATCTTATGGATCTGAACATTCATGCCACAATAAAAGAAAATTACATGGATAAATATGTTAGGTAGCATTCCAAATCAAAAATTCTGTTTTTATCATTTACCTACTCGAGGACAAGCAGGAATTAAGCTTGGGATGCTTGATACGTCTCCAACGTATCTATAAATTTTGATTGTTCCATGCTATTATATTATCTGTTTTGGATGTTTTATATGCTGCATTAATATGTTATTTTATACTATTTTTGGGACTAACCTATTAATCTAGAGCCCAATGCTAGTTTCTGTCTTTTCCTTGTTTTTGAGCTTCGCAGAAAAGTAATACTAAACGGAGTCCAAACAAAATAAAACTTCACGATGATTTTTCTTGGACCAGAAGACACCCAGAGGACTTGGAGTCCAAGCCAGAAGAGCCACGAGGCGGCGGCAAGGGTGGAGGGCGCGTCCTAGGGGGCGTGCCCCCCTACCTTGTGGGCCCCTCGGGACTCCCCTGACCTAGCCCTTCCTCCTATATATTCACATATATTCCAGAACCACCAGGAGCATCCACAAAAATACTTTTCCGCTGCCGCAACCTTCTGTTCCCGTGAGATCCCATCTTGGGGCCTTTCCCGGCATCCTGCCAGAGGGGGATTTGATCACGGAGGACATCTACATCAACTTTATTGCCCTCCCGATGAAGCGTGAGTAGTTTACCACAGACCTACGGGTCCATAGCTAGTAGCTAGATGGCTTCTTCTCTTTCTTTGATTCTTAGTACCATGTTCTCCTCGATGTTCTTGGAGATCTATCCGATGTAATCTCCTTTTGCGGTTTGTTTGTCAAGATCCGATGAATTTTGGATTTATGATCAGCTTATCTATGAATATTATTTGAATCTTCTCTGAATTCCTATATGCATGATTTGATATCTTTGTATTTCTCTTTGAACTATTGGTTTGGTTTGGCCAACTAGATTGGTTTTTCTTGCAATGGGAGAGGTGCTTAGCTTTGGGTTCAATCTTGCATGATTTCACCCAGTGACAAAGTAGGGGTAGTGAGACACGTATTGAATTGTTGCCATCGAGGATAAAAAGACGGCGTTTTCATCATATTGCTTGAGTTTATTCCTCTACATTATGTCATCTTACTAAGGCGTTACTTCGTTCTTTATGAACTTAATACTCTAGATGCATGTTGTATAACGGTCGATGTGTGGAGTAATAGTAGTAGATGCAGGCAGGAGTCGGTCTACTTCACACGGACATGATGCCTATATTGCATAATCATTGCCTTGGATATCATGATAACTTTGTGCTTTTCTATCAATTGCTCGACAGTAATTTGTTCACCCATCGTATTATTTGCCTTCATGAGAGAAGCCTCTAGTGAAACTATGGCCCCCGGGTCTATTTTCCATCATATTAGTTTTCGATCTACTATTTGCAATCTTTTATTTTCAGATCTATAAACCAAAAACCCCAAAAATATTTTATCTTTTGTTTAGTTCTATCTATCTCTATCAGACCTCACCTTTGCAAGTGACTGTGAAGGGATTGACAACCCCTTTATCGTGTTGGGTGCAAGTTTTTGATTGTTTGTGCATGTGCATCTATTGGGGACTTGCGTGTTTCTCCTACTGGGTTGATACCTTGGTTCTTAACTAAGGAAAATACTTATCTCTACTGTGTTGTATCACCCTTTCCTCTTTAAGGGAAAAACCAACGCAAGCTCAAGAAGTAGCGGAGAACAATATGATAATGATGGTATGTGTCATAATAAAATGGAACGGCGGAAGTTGCATGGAAATATATCTCGGAATGACTATGGAAATGCCATAATATGTAGGTATGGTGGTTGTTTTGAGGAATGTATATGGTGGGTTTAATGCATCGGCGAAAGTTGCGCGGTACTAGAGAGGCTAGCAATGGTGGAAGGGTGAGAGTGTGTATAATCCATGGACTCAACATTAGTCATAAAGAACTCACATACTTATTGCAAAAATTTATTAGCCATCAAAATAAAGTACTACACGCATGCTCATAGGGGGATAGATTGGTAGGAAAAGACCATCACCTGTCCCCGACTGCCACTCATAAGGAAGACAATCAAAAAATAAATCATGCTCCGACTTCATCACATAATGTCTCACCATACGTGCATGATGCCGGAATCACAAACTTTAACACAAGTATTTACCAACCCGCAATTACTCACTAGCATGGCTCTCATATCACCATCTTTATATCTCAAAACAAATGCAAGGAATCAAACCTCTCATATTATTCAATGCTCTTTATATGAAAGTTTTTCTTATATCCCTCTTGGATGCCCATCATATTAGGACTAAATCCATAACCTAAGCAAATTGCCATACTATTTATAAGACTATCAAAATAATATAAGTGAGGCATGAGAGTTCGTCAATTTCTTCAAATAAAACCACCGCCGTGCTCTAAAATAATATAAGTGAAGATCAATGAGTAGTCAAATAATTATGTAGCTATGTGAAGACTCTTTTTTTAAGAATTTCAGATCTTAAGTATTTTATTCAAACATCAAGCAAAACAAAAACAATGACATTCCAAGGATAGCACATATCACGTGAAGAAGCAAAAACTTAGGCTCAACCGAAGATGACTGATAATTGTTGATGGGGAAAGGTGGGATGCCTACCGGGGCATCCCCAAGCTTAGATGCTTGAGACTTCTTGAAAAATTAACTAGGGATGCCTTGGGCATCCCCAAGCTTGAGCTCTTGTGTCTCCTTAATTCCTCTCATATCACGGTTTCCTAATTCTTAAAAACTTCATCCACAAAAAACTCAACAAGAACTCATGAGATAAGTTAGTACAAATCAAATGCAAACCCTTATCATTCTCCACTGTAGAAAATCACTAAAATTATTATTTGACATTGCATACTAAATGCATCTGCATATTTAACACTTATATCCTCAAATAGAATCATTAAACAAGCAAACATAACAACAATCTGTCTAAATAGAATAGTCTGTAAATAATGCAAGAGTATTCATACTTCTCTAACTCCAAAAATTCTGAAAACTTACCACACTATAGAAAATTTGTGGTTACTCATTGTGTAAAAATTTCAATATTTTATCACGTTCTGACTTTCCACAAGAATTCAAACAATGATAGAAAACTTTCTATTTTCAAAATAGCAAGATATAGACTTGCAAAATAATCATAGTAAAGTTATACTTGACATTTTTATTAAACTAAAATATGAAAAACATTACTCTAAATAACAGCAAGCAAATCAAACTAAAATAAAATGACACTCCAAGCAAAACTCATATCATGTGACGAATAAAAATATAGCTCCAAATGAGGTTACCGATAATGTTGAAGACGAATGAGGAGATGCCCCAAGGCATCCCCAAGCTTAGTTGCTTGTATCTTCCTTGAATATTATCTTGGGGTGCCTTGGGCATCCCCAAGCTTAGGGTCTTGCCACTCCTTATTCTCCTCATATTGATACCTCACCCAAAACTTGAAAACTTCAATCACACAAAACTTAATGGAACTTCGTGAGATGGGTTAATATGATAAAGTTATAGAGGCGGGGTGTCCCGATCTTTCAGTGAGATGATAACTATCGATTTGGCTGAGTCAACTTTGATGATCCGACTACAAACGTGCACGACGTTGCGCCTTAGCAATCGCTAAACCAATCTCCTGAGGTTACCGACCATGCCGGAAGCACGATCAGCCTCACCACGAAGGTCTATTCCTGCATGCAATTGAAGAACAAGCAAGAATATGGTAATGCAATCTGAATATTGTGAATATGTATGAAGTATTGATAAAAGTGGGGATCTGGAACCGGTCTCCGTCTGGTCGTTGGACACAAACAAAGTACACGAAGTTGCAATGCCTAACTTTTAACTAAACAAATCCCAAGGAAAAAGCTACTAGATGGATCTACTTATATAGGAGCAAGGGGTGGCGATCAAGGAGGTGGGAGGACATCCCAAGTCAGCCTAAAACTAAATCTAGGTCGTACAAGGCTCATGGGCCCAAGTGGAGGTGATGCAACACCTTTGGACTTGTAGTTTGACTCGAATTCTATTGCAGCACCAAAATGTTTCGTCATTATCACAACAGTCCGAATGAATTTGAAGGTGAATCCAATTGGGTTGGAAAGTGCACGAAATCTACTTTCCAACAAAAAAATACTCACCCAATTTGGATTCCGGATGAAATATAAATTGAGGTTTTGAGTCAGGTATGTCTATGCAGTCCGAATCTGAGTGCAGAATGTGAGAGACTTGGACTCTATCTTCTCTTGTGCTAAAAGTGACGTGAGAGAACTTCTTGAACAACACCTAAATGTCTCTTTCTCCCTTATCTTCATATGTGGATTTTACAATTGTTCCATACACCTCACAAATATGCATGTATGCAATATTTTTGGTCGTATCCAAGGTAGTCATGTCCTCGTCATAAAGACAAATCATTCACTTTGGCACTGTCAAGATAAGATTCATAATTGTTCCCACACAATTCCTATTGTACCTTATCATTTCCACAATTTATATCACTTAATATAAGCTATGAAAACACTAAAACAAGCAAACTATGCATTGAAAACAGAATCTGTTAAAAACATAATAGTCTGTAATGATATGAACAACAACCAAACTTCTGATACTCTAGAAATTCTGAAAAAATAGGAAAATGTAGGAAATTTTTATATAAATAAACTGGAAAAAAACAGAATTTTTCGTCGCTCCAGAAGATTAGATCAATTCTGTTACTGGGCACAAAAGTTTCTGTTTTTGCACAGAATCAAGTCAACAATCATCCACACTATCCCAAAGGCTTTACTTGGTACTTTATTGAAACAAAAGCTATAAAACATGATTACTACAGTAGGTTAATCATGTGGACACACAGAAACAGTAGGGGTAAATGTTGGGTTGTCTCCCAACAAGCGCTTTTCTTTAATGCCTTTCTAGTTAGGCATGATGATTTCAATGATGCTCACATAAAAGATAAGAATTGAAACATAAATAGAGCATCATGAATCACGTGACTAGCACATTTAAGTCTAACCCACTTCCTATTCATAGGGATTTTGTGAGCAAACAATTTATGGGAACAAGAATCAACTAGCATAGGAAGGCAAAACAAGTGCTGATACGGGGCTAACCCGGTGTAGGCCGATCTTTCACGATTGGAGTGGGATCCCTCGAAGAACACGAAGAACATGGGGAAGAATGGGGAGAAATCACAAGGGGAAACACTCAAGAACAAGTCCAATCACACATCCACTAGACAATCAAACACACAAGATCCACAAAGGTACATGAACAACAAAAGGAAAGATACAAGGTAAAGTTCATCTCCATGAGGAGGTCTTAAAGGGGGTCCGCCCGTGAGGGGGTCTTGATGATATCCCGCAAGATCTTCTCCTAGATGGAGGTCTTGGCCTCCAATGGAGTAGTGGTCTCTCTCTCTCTCAAGAGTAGAGGTAGGACCAAAGCTCACCTAAGAATGAGCTATCATATTTGCTAACCCTAGCTAGAGGAAGGGGGTGGAGTATATATAGGCTAGTCCACGAAAGGGTAAGTGAGGAGGGGAATACATGAGCCTTTGGCCCAGCTATGCATGCACAGGTGCCGGATGTCCGGGCTGGGGGCCGGATGACTAGCCGATGTAGCTTCAGCAGCATCGTCTTCTTCCGTCGTCGCTTCCAGGCTTCCCTCGCGGATGGTGTAGTTGTTCCTTGGTGCTTGCACTCCTCCTCATCGACTGTAGTGTCCAAACAATACCTATGCATGCACACGAGAGAAGTGTCAAGTAGTACACCATCCTCAAAGTGGTCAAGTGAACACGTGTAAAGGAGAAGATTCACCTTTATGTATGAGAAGTAGAGGTCGCACGTGTCACTTGCCAAACGAACTCTTGACATGGTGATGCCCGTAGGATGCTCTGCATCATCCCCTCCCCCTTGGAAAAGATCCGACCTTGGATCGAAAACCAAATCACCATGGGAAAGAGATGGCTTCGCCATGAAGAAGTGGACGTTCACCAAGTACTCGTCATCTTCAAGCTCACAATGGGCACTCTCCAATGTCGCACCATCTTGGGATTCCTTCAAAATGAGAAAGGACAACAAACACTTGGAAAAACAAATGTGATTAGCGTTAGTGCAAAACCAAGCATTCAAGTGGTGATTCACCAGACAAGTGTCATCATCAAGCATAGCATATGGTGTGACAAAGGATTGTGACATGGCATGTAAGCACATAAATTGAGGAAAATCAAGGTCATCATGGAAACAAGCATGTAAATGTGAGGTAGAGATGCAAATATGTGTGACAAGATAATAAGCATCTACCTCGAGGCCATAGCAAGCATTCACAAATTGCTCAATGAAAGGTCTATGGTAGGCATAAGAATCATTCACAACACCAAATAAAATGAATTGTCTAAACACATGGGTCAAGTGCAAGACAATCCAAGCATAATGTGCATAGGGTGTAGTGAATATAGTGTGGCACTCAGCACAATAGAAAGAGCAATTGTTCATCATGTGTGAGGCACTCAAGTGAATCATGTGACAAGCAAAGGGACATGGCATATGTGAAGAAATGATATTGGTGCAACCAACCATATGATAGTAGCAAGTAGTCCAAGAATTGGATGCAACACACAAGGTATATATGTCATGAAGCATGGAAATGTGGCAATCATGGGTGAAAGCAATATCTTGAACATGCGTGCAAATGGTGCAAGCAACACATGAAGTATGATCCACAATATACAAGCTCAAGAAGGATGTCACCTTGAAAGCGTGTCCTTGTGCATTCTTCACAATGCCGAAGTTGTAGGAAATGTGGTGTAGAAGCGAGTCGTGGTAGAATATATGAGGCTCGCTCTCAAGAGCTCGAATAGTCAACTCACGTGAAGTGGAAGTTGACACAAAGTCCAAGTATCCTACACATTCACACAACAAAACAAAGAACATATGCGCATGGTAGATAAACACATCATCTATCATGATGGTTGTCTTCTCTTGCACATAACCATTAGAAGCAAAAGTGCATGAATAATATGATGCAACAATGGCGATATCCATGGCACTAGGTATATGGTGCAAAGAAGTAAGACAAGCATGCTTCACAAGGAATATGTCAAAATCTCCAAATATATGCGAGAATGCTATGGGGGCAATCTCATGAGCAAGGAGAGAATCATTGTTGCACTCAATACATGGCAAATCTAGCATGAGAGAGGCAACACATGGAGATATGTGACAAGAAGCAATAACAATCATGTGCAAAGCATGTAGATGGTTGTCATCAACCGCATGAAATGAGCAAGTATGAGTCATTGGTGATGCAACATAAGCAAGCATAGTAATCAAGTCATGCAAACTAGTGGAGCGAAGATGCAACACACTAGAGTTATTGGGATCATCCACATTTCTTGAGCCAGCACATCAGCTTGTCGTGCAAATTTCTGGCAACCGTCACATTTGCAGACAATATCCTCTGCATCAGGGTGAGCCGTCAACCAGAAAAAAACGTGTCAAAAAGCCTTAGCCACTAGAGATCTTGACCCGGCATGATGATCACAGTCCCCAGCATGGATTTCTTGGAGAATCTCACAGCCTTCCTCAGGAGAAACACAACATTGGAACACACCAGTCACACTGCACCTGTGTAACTCGCCATTGACAATTGTCATGGACTTAGACCGCCAGATGATCTGTCTGGACAAAATTTCATCTTCGAGGAGCTCACTTCGAGTCAGATAAGCCAGATAAGGTAATATCCAATCCGGAATAGCATGTAGAGCCACCACCAACTATCCTTCTGGGTCAGGGATAGAGAGATCCTCTCCTGAAGGTAACTTGATAGAAGGATTATGCAGCACACCAAGAAACAAATTAGGGGGGGCTGGCTTACACTGAGACCCCGGCTGGGACAAAGCATCAACCACCTCATTATGTCGTCGGTCTATGTGATCTACTTGATAGCCCTTGAAGTGGCCAGCAATATTAGTCACTACTTGACGATAAGCCACCATGAGCGGGTCTTTAGAATCCCACTTCCTTGAAACTTGTTGTGCAACGATATCTGAATCGCCAAGGCATCTAACCCGGCTCAAGTTCATTTCCTTGGCCATATGGAGCCCATGTAGCAAAGCTTCATACTCGGCTACATTGTTAGTACAGGGAAGCACAAGCCTCAACATATAAAAAATTTGGTCACCTCGAGGGGAAGACAAAATAACTCCAGCCCCCGAGCCTTTTAATTGCCTGGATCCATCAAAGTGTTTCATCCAATATGTTTTATGCGGCCTTTCCTCACGTGTTTGTATCTCTGTCTAGTCATTGATAAAATGCACCAAAGCCTGAGACTTAATAGTGATCCTGGGTACATATTTCAGATGATGTGGACCAAGCTCAATTGCCCACTTAGCTTTCCCACTTAGCAACCCGGCCCGTGGCTTCTCTATTTTGGATAATGTCCCCCAGAGGAGCTGAACTGACCACGATGATTGGATGCCCAAGGAAATAATGCTTCAACTTGCGGCTAGCCATGAACACTCCGAACACCAATTTCTGCCAATGTGGGTATCTCTGCTTGGACTCTGTCAAGACTTCACTGCCATAAGAAACCGACCGCTAGACTGGATACTCTTTGCCTGCCTCCTTGTGCTCCACGACAACTGCCACGCTTACATCATTGTTATTAGCCGCCACGTACAGGAGCAGAGGCTCTTTGTCAATCAGAGCAGCCAAGATAAGTGGCTTAGCCAACTGCTTCCTGAGTGCCTCAAAAGCATCATTAGCAGCATCACTCTAGACGAAATAATCCGTCTTCTTCATCATCTGGTACAGGGGAATCGCCTTCTCACCCAGGCGGCTTATAAACCAGCTCAGGGTTGCAATACGCCCCGCTAGGCGTTGAATGTCATTGATACAGGTCGGCTTAGACAAAGAGGTGATAGCCTCGATTTTCTCTAGGTTAGCTTCGATGCCCCTTTCCGAAACCAAAAAACCTAGAAATTTTCCTACAGGTACACCAAAAATGCATTTGGCCGAGTTAAGCATCATCTTGTACACCCGGAGATTATCAAAGGTTTCCTTCAAATCATCAAGAAAGGTTTCCTTCTTCCTTGACTTAACCACAACTAGATCGTTGATGGCGCGTGTTGCCGCGCCCATCTATTTTGAATGTTATGCGAGACTGTTATAAGTTTATGTACAAACATACAGTTCCTGTTAGTTTATACACATAATGTGTTAGCACAAAGTCATAGTGTCTCCCATGAAGCTGATAATAGTTGGCCCATAGGCGTGTGAAGGACTTTATACATCACTACAGCATTGTGTTTGATTTCATTTTTTGTGAGTATAACATGTTGTTGTAACTACTGATGACGCAATAAATTTGTCACGTCAATTGTAGTAGTGTCTTATTGTCTGGGGTAAATTCATTCGCACATTAAGCTATAGCTTCACATAGGCTTTTTGGTCATTTTAATAAAAGAAACAAAAGCACCAATGAAAGGACAAACCCGAGAGAAAAATGTGTTTGGTTATCAATGTTCTATTGCTTTAATCAACTTTATTTCTTTTCCTAATTAAGCATGCCTTTTCTCATGTAAGATTACATTTGACAAATCAGATTCAAGGTCCCTGAATCATTATAGTGAAAATGTAAATGAAACGAGTGAGCTTTTAGATGAGTGCAACAAGTATATCACAGCAGGAAGGGCACATTCAAGGATTTGCAAAAAGTAGCATTGGAACAGGACAAATAACTTCACATAATGTCTTAATAATACTGGGAATATATGATCTGAAACAGTGCACTCATATTTAGGTAGAGAAAATGCTAAGTATTTGGGTAAATTATTACAGAACTTATAGCCTTTGGCGACAGAAATATTGCAGTGTTTATTTATTAATATTAGTGCACTCCAAGATGCTACAATCAATCTTCTTCCTAGAAAACTTCACAAATATCAAAGGCCTTGAGCTCGAAACTTTATTAAGCGTGCAATCCAAAAGGCCACTGTCAATCTTGTTCCTGCAAAAAGTTCCGATTTAATAAGTTAACAATCATGTGAAAATTGGCCTCGCGAACTATGTAATAGTATTATGTTGTGCAATTAATTTTTTTGGTTTAATAGCACACCACTTGCATCCACAAGGGCTTTTAGTTCTCCAGTCCTGGTATTATCAATGGAACTAATAAAAGTGCTTCGGCAAACTTGTCCTGAATCTAGCACTCCAGTTGCCCAACTCTTCCTGCTCGTTGTCCCTACGGTCGTAACTAAAATAGCCCCTCCCCTGCCAAAAGTATGTGATGAGGTTACTGCACTTCTTTATGCACACAAATCTGATCACGGACACAACAAAGATCACTGAAAAGAACAACAATGTTGCCTGTCCGATGGTCTGCACTTTTTTACTTTATGCCGTGATACCTTCCCTTATAAGAAAAAAAATGAGATACAGACTGCACTTAATTACTTAAATCTTCCAATGATTTGCTGACCTCACTGCCCGCAGATTGAACTAAGTGTATCTTGCCTGAAAAGATTAAATTTAATTCTGTAAATAATGAGAATGTCATGAATTCAGAGATAACAGCAGAATCTACTAAGAGTGAGATTAGTCCAAATTAAGCTGCATTAAGAACTACATTAGAGTCCTTGACTGCACAGGCAGCTCCCATTTGTCTCTCATTTTATCAAAAAGCCACAGGAGGTAGTCCCACTCCTTGTAGGCAGGCATGTTTTCTAACTAAGCTGCATTCTGCCTGCAGTGAAGCTAAATCTGCAAACGCACCAGCAAACTTTTCTTTTGGTATTGTAGCTGGAATAGGTCCATTGTACTGTACTATTATATTGCCTGATTGTTTCGTCTCCAATGGTGAAATCTTTATTAATGGGAACATAACACCTTTCACACAGATTTTATGGATATTTTTGTTACCCATTGGTGCATGGTATGGAGAAAACAAAAGAGGGATATCAATTACCTATTTAGATTTATGTGTGACTAACCCTTATTTTTTCTACCCATTCGTGCATGATATGGAAAAAATAGAGGCATTTATGCCCCATTTTATTAGTTGGTGGTTCCGTCAATGATAATAGATGAAAATTCAATTATGTAATTTAGAAAGATTTGCACATGAACATTCCTCAAGGTAAAATCTGCATTTAAATGGAAGGCCAAAAAACGTGAGCAAATTGTTAAGTATTAGCTTTTCAAGAACAGATAAGTTTCACTTTTGTACTTTTATTAGGCATAGATCTGAGGTATCACGGATTGGAATTCCATGCAGCTTGATTCATATTATGTTCACAATATTAATCTAGAAAGAAAGTCACCTTATGCTTGTACCGTGTCTTGAAAATCCACACACATACTTTCAAATATTTGCAAGATTATTGGGCTTTGCTCATTTCTGCATAGAAGAAGAAGATATTGAGGCTTCACCCCCCTCTATAACAGTATGGGTGTGGCTACATTCTTTTGCGCATTTAACTACACTATTCCACTTAAACCGTTGTGTGCGTACAGCAACAAATAGAACCATGGTATGAATAACACAGAAACATGAGTAATCTTATATGCTGTAAAAACATGGATGGTAAACACATGAAACGGTAAAATCTAGTATAGTCCACATGAAGTAATTACATGTCCAGAAGAATTGCAGAAATAAAAAATGCGAGAACAAGTTTCCAATATCTGGCTGAATCAATTGACCAACTCCCAGTATGAAAAATACCTGTACAAAATTTAGATTAGGAGGATACAAGTAATCATTGGGTGGAAGAAACAAATCGCTCATGGATGATAAAAAATAAAGATAGAGGGGAACCTACAAGGGCACCATGCTGATGGATGTTCTGTCGCCAGAGTTACAAGAGTGAGCATAGAGGAAGCATATATGCGCAGCAAAAGAATGAGAAACAAAGAGCCAGGCATCCACTAATGACCTTGACAGACACACAAAGAGCCAGGACATCATTTGAATGCTTTGAAGAGAAACTGAAGAGTGATTAATTCCTTGAAACCCCCGGGAAGAAGTTTCATGAGCCGAACAGTCGGACGGCGATTCACGGACTGGAACTGGATGGATTCGACGTGGTCGGTCCGCAACGCCTTGAATCGAGACAGACTGGATGGATTTTCTCCTCTCTGCGCCTCGAATCCGGACTGGATGGATTCGACTGCGGTCGCTCTTGCTGCACCTCGAATCTGGACCTTTTTTGGAATCGACTAAATCGGGAGTGGATGGATTGGAGTATGTGGTCGCTCCGCTATTCCTCGATTGGGATTCGATTAGGGTTGGCCTAACGCAGTCGCTCGTACGCTTCCCAAGCCCAGCAGTGTATCTTTGGAATGGGTCGGCAGCTCGTGGACCTCCCAATGCACCAGAGGCCTCCGTTTCGGCCTCTTGAGCAGCAGCCCACAGGACAGTTGGGCCATATTTACATAGATTGCGGGACAGATAAGTTTGTACACAGAATCTAATGGCCAGGAACGACCAGATCGCGAAAACGGACGGCCGAAAACGCAAATCACTGTGAGAGCTCGCTTTAGGTGCGGTTATACTGTCCTTAATGTCGTCAACATAAGTATGAACATTGCGTCCAATATACCCATGGAAGCAATTCTAAACACAATGCTGGTAAGTCGCCTGAGCACTCTTAAGCCCAAAAGGCATGGATACATAACAGAGAGCTCCAAAGGGCATAATGAAGGTTGTTTTCTCCTAATCCTCAACTGCCAACTTAATATGATGATAACCAGAATAAGCATCCAGGAAACATGAGATCTCACAACCCGCCGTGGCATCAATGATTTGGTCAATACGGGGGAGAGCAAACGGATCAGCTGGACAAGCCTTGTTAAGATCCATGTAATCAACACACATATGCCAAGTGCCATTTTTCTTGAGCACAAGCACAGGATTACCCAACCCCCGAGGGTGAAAATTTTCAACTATGAACCCGACAACCAAAAAGTCAGGCTACTTCTTCTCCAATAGCCTTAAACCTCTCTTCATTAAAACAACAAAGGAACTATCAGACATGTTTCATATTAGGATCCACATTAAGGTGGTGCTAAGCGAATTCTGTCGGTACACCCGGCATGTCAGAAGGTTTCCATGCAAAGATGCCTCGATTCTCATGGATGAACTCGATGAGCGTGCTTTCCTATTTGGGATCCATCCCTGTCCCAATGGTGAACTGCTACGGAGAATCACCAGGAACAAAATCAACTTGCTGCGTGTCTTTTGCCGACTTGAACTTGAGTAGAGGGTCCTTCTCGGTGGTGGGCTTCTTCAGAGGGGTCATATCAGCTAGGTCAACATTATCTTTATAAAACATGAGCTCATCAGTGGCACAAGTTGTCTCTGCATAAGCAGCATCTCTTTTTCGCATTCCAAAACTATCTTACTATTGCCATGAATTGTGATTGTCCCTTATGGCCCTGGCATCTTAAGCTACACATATATGTAACAAGGGCGAGCCATGAATTTAGCATAAGTCGGTCGTCCAAACAACGCATGATATTGACTCTTGATCTTGACCACCTCAAACCATAATGTCTCTACTCTGTAGTTATATTCATCACCGAAAGCCACCTCTAGAGCAATCTTTCCTACAGGGTAAGATGACTTGCTAGGAACGACTCCATGAAATACCGTAGAGGACGTCTTAAGATCCTTCTCTGTCAGATTCATCCGTCGAAAGGTATCATAGTACAATATGTTGATGCTGCTTCCACCATCCATGAGTACCTTGGTGAACTTGTAACCGCCCACTTGAGCAGCTACTACCAGGCCAGATGACCCGGATCATCAACACGGGTGGCTGATCCGCTTGGCTCCACGTGATTGTGCGCTCAGACCACTTCGGATATTGCGGCACCACCAGCTCAACCACGTTGACTGCCCGCTTATGGATTTTATGGTCCCCCTTGCAAGTGCTCGTAGTAAAGACATGATATTGACCACTGTTGAGATGCTTAGGATTAATCTGATATCCTGACTGGTTATTTTGATGTTGATTACCTTGACCAGACTACTAATGATGACCACCATGGCTCCCTTGGCCCTGATGGCTAGAGTTTGATCCGCCGCCGCCAAGCCAGCTCCCTGGAAACCTCATGAGCCTGACCCGCCGTGCGGTCCATTACCATTGCCATGATTCTGCTTAAACGGCTGGTTCATGTACTCATGCATGATATAACAATCCTTCCAAGCATGAGTAGATGGCTTTGTTAGGATAACTGTGTTCAGGGCACGGCGCATTAAGAGCTTCCTCATAATTCTTGGGCTTCCCCCCACTGTAAGGCTGCTTTCCATTGCGACGCTGATTTTTGAACCCTGTGTTGGTGTTTGCCACAAAATCTGACCCGCCATCGGGGTGTTTGTTGGGAAACATAGTAATTTCAAAAAATTTCCTACGCACACGCAAGATCATGGTGATGCATAGCAACGAGAGGGGAGAGTGTTGTCCACGTACCCTCATAGACCGTAAGCGGAAGCGTTATGACAACGCGGTTGATGTAGTCGTACGTCTTCATAATCCGACCGATCCAAGTACCGAACGTACGGCACCTCCGAGTTCAGCACACGTTCAGCTCGATGATGATCCCCGGACTCCGATCCAGCAGGGTGTCGGGGATGAGTTCCGTCAGCACGACGGCGTGGTGACGATGATGATGTTCTACCGACGCAGGGCTTCGCCTAAGCACCGCAACGATATGACCGAGGTGGAATATGGTGGAGGGGGGCACCGCACACAGCTAAGGAACGATCACGAAGATCAACTTGTGTGTCTACGGGGTGCCCCCTGCCCCCGTATATAAAGGAGTGGAGGAGGGGGAGGGCCGGCCCTCTCTATGGCGCGCCCTAGGGGAGTCCTACTCCCATCGAGAGTGGGATTCCCCCTTTCCTAGTAGAACTAGGAGCCCTTCCATGTAATAGGAGTAGGAGAGAAGGAAAGGGAAGAGAGAAGGGAAGGAAGGAGGGGGCGCAGCCCCTCCCCCTAGTCCAATTCGGACTAGGCCTTGGGGGCGTGAGGCCTGCCCTAGGCAGCCCCTCTCTCTTTCCCGTATGGCCCAATAAGGCCCAATACTTCTCCCGGCGAATTCCCGTAACTCTCCGGTACTCCGAAAAATACCCGAATCACTCGGAATCTTTCCGAAGTCCGAATATAGTTGTCCAATATATCGATCTTTATGTCTCGACCATTTCGAGACTCATTGTCATGTCCCCGATCTTATCCGGGACTCCGAACTCCTTTGGTACATCAAAACTCATAAACTCATAATAAAACTGTCATCGAAACCTTAAGCGTGCGGACCCTACGGGTTCGAGAACTATGTAGACATGACCGAGACACGTCTCCAGTCGATAACCAATAGCGGAACCTGGATGCTCATATTGGCTCCCACATATTCTACGAAGATCTTTATCGGTCAAACCGCATAACAACATATCTTGTTCCCTTTGTCATCGGCATGTTACTTGCCCGAGATTCGATCGTCGATATCTCAATACCTAGTTCAATCTCGTTACCGGCAAGTCTCTTTACTCGTTTACGTAATGCATCATTCCGTAACTAACTCATTAGCTACATTGCTTGCAAGGCTTATAGTGATGTGCATTACCGAGAGGGCCCAGAGATACCTCTCCGACAATCGGAGTGACAAATCCTAATCTCGAAATACGCCAACTCAACAAGTACCTTCGGAGACACCTGTAGAGCTCCTTTATAATCACCCAGTTACGTTGTGACGTTTGGTAGCACATAAAGTGGTCCTCCGGTAAACGGGAGTTGCATAATCTCATAGTCATAGGAACATGTATAAGTCATGAAGAAAGCAATAGCAACATACTAAACGATCAAGTGCTAGGCTAACGGAATGGGTCATGTCAATCACATCATTCTCCTAATGATGTGATCCCATTAATCAAATGACAACTCTTTGTCCATGGCTAGGAAACATAACCATCTTTGATAAACGAGCTAGTCAAGTAGAGGCATACTAGTGACACTTAGTTTGTCTATGTATTCACACATGTATCATGTTTCCAGATAATACAATTCTAGCATGAATAATAAACATTCATCATGATATAAGGAAATAAATAATAACTTTATTATTGCCTCTAGGGCATATTTCCTTCAGTCTCCCACTTGCACTAGAGTCAATAATCTAGTTCACATCGTTATGTGATTTAACACCAATATTCATATCTGTATATGATTAACACCCATAGTTCACATCGTCATGTGACCAACACCCAAAGGGTTTACTAGAGTCAATAATCTAGTTCACATCGCTATGTGGTTAATACCCAAAGAGTATTAAGGTATGATCATGTTTTTCTTGTGAGAGAAGTTTAGTCAACGGGTCTGTCACATTCAGAGCCGTATGTATTTTGCAAATATTCTATGTCTACAATGCTCTGTACGGAGCTACTCTAGCTAATTGCTCCCACTTTCAATATGTATCCAGATTAAGACTTGAAGTCATCTAGACCTGTGCCACAACTTGCATCGACGTAACCCTTTACGATGAACCTTTTGTCACCTCCATAATTGAGAAATATATCCTTACTCAGGATAATTCTGACCAATGTCCAGTGATCTATTCCTAGATCACTATTGTACTCTCTTGTCAAACCAGGGCAGAGTATATAATAGGCCTGGTCCATAGCATGACATACTTTTATAGAACCTATGACTGAGGCATAGGGAATGACTTTTCATTCTCTTTCTATTTTCTGCCGTGGTCAGGATTTGAGTCTTACTCAATTTCACACCTTGCAACACAGGCACGAACTCCTTCTTTGACTGTTCCATTTTGAACTACTTCAAAATTTTAACAAGGTATGTACTCATTGAAAAAACTTATCAGGCATCTTGATCTATCTATATAGATCTTGATGCTCAATGTGTAAGCAGCTTCACCGAGGTCTTTCTTTGAAAAACTCCTCTCAAACACTCCTTTATGCTTTCCAGAAAATTCTACATCATTTCCAATTAATAATATGTCATTCACATATACTTATCAGAAAGGCTGTAGTGCTCCCACTCACTTTCTTGTAAATACAGGCCTTTCCAAAAGTCTGTATAAAACCATATGCTTTGATCAACTCATCAAAGCGTATATTACAACTCCGAGATGCTTGCACCAGTCCATTGATGGATCGCTGGAGCTTGGACATTTTGTTAGCACCTTTATGATTAACAAAACCTTCTGGTTGCATCATATACAACTCTTCTTTAAAAAATCCATTAAGGAATGCAGTTTTGACATCCATTTGCCAGATTTCATAAAATGTGGCAATTGCTAACATGATTCAGACAGACTTAAGCATCGATACGAGTGAGAAAATCCCATCGTATTCAACACCTCGAACTTGTTGAAAACCTTTCGCAACAAGTCAAGCTTAGTAGATAGTAACACTACTATTAGTGTCCGTCTTCCTCTTGAAGATCCATTTATTTAACATGGCTTGCTGATCATCGAGCAAGTCAATCAAAGTCCATACTTTTTTCTCATACATGGATCATATCTCCGATTTTATGGCCTCAAGCCATTTCGCGGAATCTGGGCTCATCATCGCTTCCTCATAGTTCATAGGTTCATCATGGTCTAGTAACATGACTTCTAGAATAGGATCACCGTACCACTCTAGTGTGGACCATACTCTGGAAGACCTACGCGTTTCTGTAATAACTTGATCTGAAGTTTCATGATCATCATCATTAACTTCCTCACTAATTGGTGTAAGAATCACTGGAACTGATTTCTGTGATGAACTACTTTCCAATTCGGGAGAAGGTACAATTACCTTATCAAGTTCTACTTTCCTCCCACTCACTTCTTTCGTGAGAAACTCCTTCTCTAGAAAGGATCCATTTTTAGCAATGAATGTTTTGCCTTCAGATCTGTGATAGAAGGTGTACCCAACAATTTCCTTTGGGTATTCTATGAAGACGCACTTCTCCGATTTGGGTTCAAGCTTATCAGGTTGAAAACCTTTTTCATATAAGCATCGCAACTCCAAACTTTAAGAAACGACAGCTTAGGTTTACTGCTAAACCATAGTTCATACGGTGTCGTCTCAACGGATTTAGATGGTGCCTTATTAAACATGAATGCAGCTATCTCTAATGCATAACCCCAAAACGATAGTGGTAAATCGATAAGAGACATCATAGATCGCACCATATCTAGTAAAGTACGATTACAGCGTTCGGACACACCATTACATTGTGGTGTTCCAGGTGGCGTGAGTTGCGAAACTATTTCACATTGTTTCAAATGAAGACCAAACTCGTAACTCAAATATTCGTCTCCACGATCAGATCGTAGAAACTTTATTTTTCTTGTTACGATGATTTTCCACTTCACTCTGAAATTATTTGAACTTTTCAAATGTTTTAGACTTATGTTTCATCAAGTAGATATACCCATATCTGCTCAAATCATCTGTGAAGGTCAGAAAATAACGATACACGCCGCGAGCCTTAACACAAATCGGATCGCATACATCGGTATGTATTATTTCCAATAAGTCAGTAAGTCGTTCCATTGTTCCGGGGAACGGAGTTTTAGTCATCTTGCCCAAAAGGCACGGTTCGCAAGCATCAAATGATTCATAACCAAGTGATTCCTGAAAATCCATCTTTATGGAGTTGCTTCATGCGCTTTACACCGATATGACCCAAACGACAGTGCCACAAATAAGTTGCACTATCATTATTAACTTTGCATCTTTTGGCGTCAATATTATGAATATGTGTATCACTATGATCGAGATCCAACAAACTATTTTCATTGGGTGTATGACCATTTGAAGGTTTTATTCATGTAAACAGAACAACAATTATTCTCTGACTTTAAATGAATAACCGTATTGCAATAAACATGATCAAATCATATTCATGCTCAACGCAAACGCCAAATAACATTTATTTAGGTTTAACACTAATCCCGAAAGTATAGGGAGTGTGTGATGATGATCATATCAATCTTGGAACTATTTCCAACACTCATCGTCACTTCCCCTCAACTAGTCTCCGTTTATTATGTAACTCCTGTTTCGAGTTACTAATCTTAGCAACCGAACAAGTATCAAATACTCAGGGGCTACTATAAACACTAGTAAGGCACACATCAAACACCTGTATATCAAATATACCCTTGTTCACTTTGCCATCCTTCTTATCCACCAAATATTCAGGGCATTTCCGCTTCCAGTGACCATTTCCTTTGCAGTGTAAGCACTCAGTTTCAGGCATTGGTCCAGCTTTGAGCTTCTTCGCGGGAGTGACAACTTGCTTGTCATTCTACTTGAAGTTCCCTTTCTTTCCCTTTGCCCTTTTCTTGAAACTAGTGATCTTGTCAACCATCAACACTTGATGCGCTTTCTTGATTTCTACCTTCGTCGATTTCAACATCACGAAGAGTTCGGGAATCGTTTTCGCCATCCCTTGCATACTATAGTTCATCACAAAGTTCTACTAACTTGGTGACGGTGACTAGAGAACTCTGTCAATCACTATCTTATCTGGAAGATTAACTCCCACTTGATTCAAGCGATTGTAGTACCCAGACAATCTGAGCACATGCTCACTAGTTGAGCGATTCTCCTCCATCTTTTAGCCATAGAACTTGTTGGAGACTTCATATCTCTCAACTCGGATATTTGCTTGAAATATTAACTTCAACTCCTGGAACATCTCATATGGTCCATGACGTTCAAAACGTCTTTGAAGTCCCGATTCTAAGCCGTTAAGCATGGTGCACTAAACTATCAAGTAGTCATCATATTGAGCTAGCCAAACGTTCATAACGTCTGCATCTGCTCCTGCAATAGGTCTATCACCTAGCGGTGCATTAAGGACATAATACTTCTGTGCAGCAATGAGGATAAACCTCAGATCACGGATCCAATCCGCATCATTGCTACTAACATCTTTCAACACAATTTTCTCTAGGAACATATCAAAATAAACATATGAAAGCAACAACGTGAGCTATTGATCTACAACATAATTTGCAAAATACTACCAGGACAAAGTTCATGATAAATTTAAGTTCAATTAATCATATTACTTAAGAACTCCCACTTAGACAGACATCTCTCTAGTCATCTAAGTGATCACGTGATCCAAATCAACTAAACCATGTCCGATCATCACGTGAGATGGAGTAGTTTCAATGGTGAACATCACTATGTTGATCATATCTACTATATGATTCACGCTCGACCTTTCGGTCTCCGTGTTCCGAGGACATATCTGTGTATGCTAGGCTCGTCAAGTTTAACCTGAGTATTCCACGTGTGCAACTGTTTTGCACCCGTTGTATTTGAACATAGAGCCTATCACACCCGATCATCACGTGGTGTCTCAGCACGAAGAACTTACGCAATGGTGCATACTCAGGGAGAACACTTCTTGATAATTAGTGAGAGATCATCTTATAATGCTACCGTCAATCAAAGCAAGATAAGATGTATAAAGGATAAACATCACATGCAATCAATATAAGTGATATGATATGGCCATCATCATCTTGTGCTTGTGATCTCCATCTCCAAAGCACCGTCGTGATCACCATCGTCACCGGAGTGACACCTTGATCTCCATCGTAGCATCGTTGTCGTTACGCCATCTATTGCTTCTACGACTATCGCTACCGCTTAGTGATAAAGTAAAGCAATTACAGGGCGTTTGCATTTCATATAATAAAGCGACAACCATATGGCTCCTGCCAGTTGCCGATAACTTCGGTTACAAATCATGATCATTTCATACAATAAAATATAGCATCACGTCTTGACCATATCACATCACAACATGCCCTGCAAAAACAAGTTAGACGTCCTCTACTTTGTTGTTGCAAATTTTACGTGGCTGCTACGGGCTGACCAAGAACCGTTCTTACCTACGCATCAAAACCACAACGATATTTTGTCAAGTTAGTGTTGTTTTAACCTTCGCAAGGACCGGGCGTAGCCACACTTGGTTCAACTAAAGTTGGAGAAACAGACACCTGCTAGTCACCTATGTGCAAAGCACGGCGGTAAAACCAGTCTCGCGTAAGCGTACGCGTAATGTCGGTCCGGGCCGCTTCATCCAACAATACCGCTGAACCAAAGTATGACATGCTGGTAAGCAGTATGACTTGTATCGCCCACAACTCACTTGTGTTCTACTCGTGCATATAACATCAACGCATAAAACCTAGGCTCGGATGCCACTGTTGGGGAACGTAGTAATTTCAAAAAAATTCCTACGCACACGCAAGATCATGGTGATGCATAGCAACAAGAGGGGAGAGTGTTGTCCACGTACCCTCGTAGACCGTAAGCGGAAGCGTTATGACAACGCGGTTGATGTAGTCATACGTCTTCACGATCCGACCGATCCAAGTACCGAACGTACGGCACCTCCGAGTTCAGCACACGTTCAGCTCGATGATGATCCCCGGACTCCGATCCAGCAGGGTGTCGGGGATGAGTTCCGTCAGCACGACGGTGTGGTGACGATGATGATGTTCTACCGACGCAGGGCTTCGCCTAAGCACCGCAACGATATGACCGAGGTGGAATTTGGTGGAGGGGGCATCGCATACGGCTAAGGAACGATCACGAAGATCAACTTGTGTGTCTATGGGGTGCCCCTGCCCCCGTATATAAAGGAGTGGAGGAGGGGGAGGGCCGGCCCTCTCTATGGCGCGCCCTAGGGGAGTCCTACTCCCACCGGGAGTAGGATTCCCCCTTTCCTAGTAGAACTAGGAGCCCTTCCATGTAGTAGGAGTAGGAGAGAAGGAAAGGGAAGAGAGAAGGGAAGGAAGGAGGGGCGCAGCACCTCCCCCTAGTCCAATTCGGACTAGGCCTTGGGGGGCGCGCAGCCTGCCCTAGGCAGCCCCTCTCTCTTTCCCGTATGGCCCAATAAGGCCCAATACTTCTCTCGGCGAATTCCCGTAACTCTCCGGTACTCCGAAAAATACCCGAATCACTCGGAACCTTTCCGAAGTCCGAATATAGTCGTCCAATATATCGATCTTTATGTCTCGACCATTTCGAGACTCATCGTCATGTCCCCGATCTTATCCGCGACTCCGAACTCTTTCGGTACATCAAAACTCATAAACTCATAATAAAACTGTCATCGAAACCTTAAGCGTGCGGACCCTACGGGTTCGAGAACTATGTAGACATGACCGAGACACGTCTCTAGTCAATAACCAATAGCGGAACCTGGATGCTCATATTGGCTCCCACATATTCTACGAAGATCTTTATCGGTCAAACCGCATAACAACATATCTTGTTCCCTTTGTCATCGGCATGTTACTTGCCCGAGATTCGATCATCGGTATCTCAATACCTAGTTCAATCTCGTTACCGGCAAGTCTCTTTACTCGTTTATGTAATGCATCATTCCGTAACTAACTCATTAGCTACATTGCTTGCAAGGCTTATAGTGATGTGCATTACCGAGAGGGCCCAGAGATACCTCTCCGACAATCGGAGTGACAAATCCTAATCTCGAAATACGCCAACTCAACAAGTACCTTCGGAGACACCTATAGAGCTCCTTTATAATCACCCAGTTACGTTGTGACGTTTGGTAGCACACAAAGTGGTCCTCCGGTAAACGTGAGTTGCATAATCTCATAGTCATAGGAACATGTATAAGTCATGAAGAAAGCAATAGCAACATACTAAACGATCAAGTGCTAGGTTAATGGAATGGGTCATGTCAATCACATCATTCTCCTAATGATGTGATCCCGTTAATCAAATGGCAACTCTTTGTCCATGTCTAGGAAACATAACCATCTTTGATAAACGAGCTAGTCAAGTAGAGGCATACTAGTGACACTTAGTTTGTCTATGTATTCACACATGTATCATGTTTCCGGTTAATACAATTGTAGCATGAATAATAAACATTCATCATGATATAAGGAAAGAAATAATAACTTTATTATTGCCTCCAGGGCATATTTCCTTCAGTGTTTGCATTTTCCGACCATTATCATGGTTATTATGATTACCATTCTGCGCCGGGGCATTCTGTTGCTGACCCTTGTCGCCGTCGTTTTTCTTGCCCTTGCCAGATTTATCATCGTGAGAGGTAGGATCTTTCGTACCGTCAAAGTTAGCATATCTGGTAAGTACGTCCATGAGATTGCCCATATCCGTGCAGTTGCGTTTAAGCTGCTCAAGCTTCTGCACAAGAGGCTGAAAAAGACAATTCTTCTCCAAGATTAACACTGCTTGAGCTGCGTGAATGCTATCTGAAGTGTGGATAATATTCGCAACCCGGCGAGCCCAATGATGGGCCGACTCATCCTTGCGCTGCACACAATGCTGCAAATCGACAATTCTCATCGACTGCTTGCAAGGTCCTTGAAAGTTCTTAACAAAATGCTCCTTCAACTCCGCCCAGGTGTTGATAGAATTGTGTGTGGGGGGGACAGGTTCTTTAACCATGCGCGAGCCGGCCCTTCCAACATCATAGTGAACTACTTGGCACATACCGCATCGCTGACATCCAACATATCCATGGCCATTTCATAACTCCCGATCCAAGCCACCTGCTCAAGATCCGCCGTGTAGTTGGGTATTTTGCGGGGACCCTTAAAGTCTTTCGGCATGCACTCGCTACGCAAAGCCGGTACTAGGCACGACACTCCGATGGTCCTGGTGCTCGACCCGGCTCCTACCGATGCTAAAGGGATTACCGGGGGTGGCTGATAAGCCCCCTGGTTCACTGCCTCTGCCTCGCAAAGGGCCCTTGCACCGTCCACAATTGCTTGAGCATTAGTGCATGTGTTACATGGCGAGTTATCCTGGGGCGGGTTACGGCGCCGTTCGCTGCTGGAAACTGCCGGCAACTAAGCATGTCGGCTGTAACTACGACTCGATAGTGGGGTCGAGTGTACATGATGCCGATTGATAATTAGACTGTTGAGCAATCACTGTCTGTAAAAGTTCAATGGTGTTCCGGGTTTCAACTGCGACCGGCGACTCACCGGTGATAGGAATCGCAGTAAGACGGGTTGACGCTGCTACCATGTTATCCACCGGATTGGAGAAGTGACCTGGTGGTGTCAGAAAATGCTGCGGTGGTGTCTGGACCAGGCAAGGGTCGGGGGCCGGCTCTTCCCTCCGGGCCGACTCTAGATGAAGAGGTTGAGCCGCCGCCCGACTCTTAGGTACATCATAGGTAAATTGGGGTATAACCGGTGCTCCCGGAGTACTCGGTCCTGCCCCTGGCATGTTGAACAAACGTGCGGGCTTGTAACTCGGAGGCAAACGGCTCCGGTACCTCCTCTGATGAACTGCATTGGACGCGTTTTGCTCAAGGTTTAGACGCCAAGCCTCCATGTTCAGGCGCTCCGCCTCAGCATTAACATGAGCTTGCAATGCAGCGGTCTTAGCGTTTTCAGCGTTGATATCCTCCTGGGCCTTGGTCATCTGCTCCTGAAGCTTTGCAATCTCCGTGTTGCGCTCTGCCTGATTTTCCGCAGTTACCTCGGTCCCCAGCAAGGTCATAAGGGTGGTCACCAGCTCAGATAGAACTTGAACCGCCGACCTGCCTGAGCCGGATGCTCTAGAAACCGGCATCAGAGGGTCAGTTATTGTCGTTGCTCCAGCTGCCGATGAATTGAGAACCGATGCCCTCCCCGCCATAAAGATGGCGGCTCAGCACGGCGGCTCGTAGGGTCCGAAATAGTGTTGCCATCGGAACAGCCCCCAAGCCCGCCATCATAGAGCAGGTAGATCGACTCAGTCTCCCCGATTGAGGACTCATCATCTGAGTAGACGAGAGTCTCCCTCTAGACACAAAATTTTCGGCAAGTTCCATACCTTGCATGAAGCCCATGAAGGCATGCTTCCGGCCGGCTGGAATCCGGGCGGGTTGCGCGCGCCGAGCCAGCTCGACGAGGTCGGTGCAGATGGCCGGCTCATGTTCAGATCCGCTGATCTTGCCGATGAAGACGTGGATATTGCCAAAGGGGACCTGGTACCCGTACTCGATTGAGTCGGCCTCGGGGCTCCATCCGGCGTCGTCGATGTAGAGCTTGACGCGACGACTCTTTGTCATCCTGCTGACAACATATCACTCGATCCCTAGGAAAGAGCCCTTCAAGAACTCGAAACCACCGTGCGCTGGCCCCAAGGGAGCAGATTCGCCTGACATACTTTAGAGTGTAGATTCACTCATTTTGCTTCGTATGTAGCCTATAGTGAAATATCTAAGGTCTTATATTTAGGAATGGAGGGGTAATTTTTGCATGTAATTAGCTTGAAACAATAAAATGAGAATAATAGGTCTATGCAAAAATTATGTATCCGTAGCAACGCACCGGTAGTAATTACTAGTTCTCCTAAATTCTTGTACTAAGAAGGCTACCAACCGCACAGATGTTTGCATGCCCTACACACTTCTCCCTTGTGAGGACCCAAGAAGGATCTCATGGGAATTTGAGAGAGAAAGGGGACGAACAAGGAAGAGATTGCAGAGAAAGGGGGAGAAACAGAGCACAAGGAGAGAGATAGGTTCAGACATTTCTATTCATCAGCCGTGTCCGGTTCCTTAAACAGAAGAGTTATATAAACCCACGCACGGCACGCCCTACACACAGTACAGCTAGGCCAGTCACACATTCTTGTCATCCACCTGTCCAGTGGACCCAGGGTCCACTTGTCGGTTGTCCGGCGACGTTGTCAGGGATGAAGCCGTGACATTCTCCCCCCTTGAGCTTGATCCTCCTCCCAAATTGCAGCTGAAGGAAAACGAGCGCGCAACACATAATAATCTTCCCAGGTTGCATGATCAGCAGCGATGTCGTGCCATTGAACTTTGATCTGTGGAATAGCATTGTTTCCCTTCTTCACCATACGTCGATCCAGCACAGCCTCTGGTTGGAGAGTGACAGCCGATAAATCGGGCAGGTCTGGTAGCTCCTGAAAGACCGGAGAGTAGTTGGCAGTGAAGGGTTTTAGCTGCGAAATGTGAAACACTGGATGGATCAGACTTGTATCAGGCAAATCCAGACGATAAGCGGCAGCACCCAGCCAAGCAGTAACTCTGAATGGCCCAAAATATTTAAGAGCTAACTTGCGGCAGGGACGATTGACCAAGGATGATTGTGCATAGGGCTGTAACTTGAGTAAAACTTCCACACCCACTGCAAACTCTCGATCTTGACGATGTTTATCTGCCGGAGACTTGATTCGTTGTTGAGCACGCAGTAAATTCTCACGCAACATAGCCAGAAAATCCTCACGATCGGCTGCCAATTCCGCAAGAGATGTAGGGAGATCACCAACATCAATTGGCATGGTACCAAAATTAGGATCCATACCATACAGAGCCTTGAACGGGGTGTTCCCTAGTGAGGTGTGATACGAGGAATTGTACCAAAATTAAGACATTGGTAACCAACGCTTCCATCGAGCTGGACTGTCATGAATAGCACACCACAGATACTGCTCTAAGCATTGGTTTACACGCTCCGATTGGCCATCCGTTTGTGGGTGGTAGGCTGTAGAGTAACACAGTTTAGTGCCAATTTCCTTGAACAATTTCTTCCAGAAACTGCTAGTAAAAACTTTATCACGATCGGAGACAATGGAGGCCGGCACACCATGAAGACAGACAATAGTATCAATGAACACAGCTGCCGCTGACTGTGTTGTATACGGATGTTTTAGAGGAAGGAAATGGGCGTACTTGGTAAAACGATCGACCACCACCAAAATCACCTCAAATCCCTCGGACTTGGGTAACCCATCAATGAAATCCATGGTTATGTCTTTCCATGGGCGGTCAGGAACCGGGAGGGGTTGAAGCAAGCCACCAGGCACTGTTCTTTCATGTTTTGCCTGCTGACAAACTTGGCATTGTTGAACCCAGTCCGCCACCTGTTTCTTTAGGCCTACCCAATGAAAAAGGTTGGACACCTGCCAGTAGGTAGCCCTGACCCCAAAATGACCTCCAACTGCACTAGAATGCAAAGCGCTAATCAATTTGGTTTGTAAGGCAGAGTTGTTGGGTATCCAGAGGCGACCATTGTAGCGAATCAGTCCTTGGTCCAAGGAATGACCATGTTCATCAGGACTATGTACAGCCAGCTTTGCAAGTAACTCCATGGCCATAGAATCAGTTTGATAAGCATTGAGCACCTCCTGCAACCAAATGGATTGACACACAGAGATGGCAGAAATAGTATACACCTGACGGACACGAGACAGTGCATCGGTAGCATTATTGTCAGAACCCTTGCGATAGCGGAATTGGAACTGGAGACCCACCATTTTGGCCATGGCCTTACGTTGCAGATCCAAGGTCAGTTGTTGATCATGTAAATGGCACAAACTCTTATGATCAGTGACAATGGTAAAGATACCTCGCTGGAGATATGGCCGCCACTTGTTAATCGCCATTATGACAGCTAAAAATTCATTTTCATAAACTGATAGTTTCTGATTTTTAACACCCAATACTCTACTAAGATAAGCAATGGGATGATTGTCTTGGGAGAGAATAGCACCAATGCCTGTGGATGAAGCATCTGTTGGGGAACGTAGTAATTTCAAAAATTTCCTACGCACACGCAAGATCATGGTGATTCATAGCAATGAGAGGGGAGAGTATTGTCCACGTACCCTCGTAGACCGTAAGCGGAAGTGTTATGACAACGTGGTTGATGTAGTCGTACGTCTTCACGATCCGACCGATCCAAGTACCGAACGTACGGCACCTCCGAGTTCAGCACAAGTTCAGCTCAATGACGATCCCCGGACTCCGATCCAGCAAAGTGTCGGGGATGAGTTCCGTCAGCACGACGGCGTGGTGACGATGATGATGTTCTAGCGGCACAGGGCTTCGCCTAAACTCCGCGACGATATGACTGAGGTGGAATATGGTGGAGGGGGGCACCGCACACGGCTAAGGAACGATCTTGAAGATCAACTTGTGTGTTCTAGGGTGCCCCCCTGCCCCCGTATATAAAGGAGCAAGGGGGGAGGCCGGCCGGCCGTAGGGCCGCGCCAGGGAGGAGGAGTCCTCCTCCTAGTAGGAGTAGGACTCCCTCTTTCCTACTCCTACTAGGAGGGAGAAAGGAAGGGGGAGAGGGAGAGGGAAAGAGGGGGGCGCCGCCCCCCTTCTCCTAGTCCAATTCGGACCAGAGGGGGAGGGGGCGTGCGGCCCATCCTGACTGCCCCTCTCTCTCTCCACTAAAGCCCATAAGGCCCATTACTTCTCCCAGGGGGTTCCGGTAACCCTCCGTCACTCCGGTTTTCTCCGAAAACACCCGGAACACTTCCGGTGTCCGAATATAGTCGTCCAATATATCAATCTTTATGTCTCGACCATTTCGAGACTCCTGTCATGTCCGTGATCACATCCGGGACTCCGAACAATCTTCGGTACATCAAAACTTATAAACTCATAATAAAACTGTCATCATAACATTAAGCGTGCGGACCCTACGGATTCGAGAACTATGTAGACATGACCTAGAACTATTCTCGGTCAATAACCAATAGCGAAACCTGGATGCTCATATTGGCTCCTACATATTCTACGAAGATCTTTATCGGTCAAACCGCATAACAACATACGTTGTTCCCTTTGTCATCGGTGTGTTACTTGCCTGAGATTCGATCGTCGGTATCCAATACCTAGTTCAATCTCGTTACCGGCAAGTCTCTTTACTCGTTATGTAATGCATCATTCCGTAACTAACTCATTAGCTACATTGCTTGCAAGACTTATAGTGATGTGCATTACCGAGAGGGCCCAGAGATACCTCTCCGACAATCGGAGTGACAAAACCTAATCTTGAAATACGCCAACCCAACATGTACCTTTGGAGACACCTGTAGTAATCCTTTATAATCACCCAGTTACGTTGTGATGTTTGGTAGCACCCAAAGTGTTCCTCCGGTAAACAGGAGTTGCATAATCTCATAGTTACAAGAACATGTATAAGTCATGAAGAAAGCAATAGCAATATACTAAACGATCAAGTGCTAGGCTAACGGAATGGGTCATGTCAATCACATCATTCTCCTAATGATGTGATCCCGTTAATCAAATGACAACACATGTCTATGGTTAGGAAACATAACCATCTTTGATTAATGAGCTAGTCAAGTAGAGGCATACTAGTGACGTTATGTTTGTCTATGTATTCACACATGTATCATGTTTTCGGTTAATATAATTCTAGCATGAATAATAAACATTTATCATGATACGAGGAAATAAATAATAACTTTATTATTGCCTCTAGGGCATATTTCCTTCAGTCTCCCACTTGCACTAGAGTCAATAATCTAGATTACACAGTAATGATTGTAACACCCATGGAGTCTTGGTGCTGATCATGTTTTGCTCGTGGAAGAGGCTTAGTCAATGGGTCTGCAACATTCAGATCCGTATGTATCTTGCAAATCTCTATTTACTCCCACCTGGACTTGGTCCCGGATGGAATTGAAGCGTCTCTTGATGTGCTTGGTCCTCTTGTGAAATCTGGATTCCTTTGCCAAGGCAATTGCACCAGTATTGTCACAGAAGATCTTCATTGGTCCCGATGCACTAGGTATGACACCTAGATCGGAAATGAACTCCTTCATCCAGACTCCTTCATTTGCTGCTTCCGAAGCAGCTATGTACTCCGCTTCACATGTAGATCCCGCCACGACGCTTTGTTTAGAACTGCACCAACTTACAGCTCCATCGTTTAATAAAAACACGTATCCGGTTTGTGATTTAGAATCGTCCGGATCAGTGTCAAAGCTTGCATCGACGTAACCATTTACGACTAGCTCCTTGTCACCTCCATATACGAGAAACATATCCTTAGTCCTTTTCAGGTATTTCAGGATGTTCTTGACCGCTGTCCAGTGATCCACTCCTGGATTACTTTGGTACCTTCCTGCCAAGCTTATTGCTAAGCACACGTCAGGTCTGGTACACAGCATTGCATACATGATAGAGCCTATGGCTAAAGCATAGGGAACATCTTTCATTTTCTCTCTATCTTCTGTTGTGATCAGACATTGAGTCTGACTCAACTTCACACCTTGTAGTATGGGAAAGAATCCTTTCTTTGCCTGATCTATTTTGAACTTTTTCAAAAGTTTGTCAAGGTATGTGCTTTGTGAAAGTCCTATTAAGCGTCTTGATCTATCTCTATAAATCTTGATGCCCAATATATAAGCAGCTTCACCGAGGTCTTTCATTGAAAAACTTTTATTCAAGTATCCCTTTATGCTATCCAGAAATTCTATATCATTTCCAATTAATAATATGTCATCTACATATAATATCAGAAATGCTACAGAGCTCCCACTCACTTTCTTGTAAATACAGGCTTCTCCAAAAGTCTGTATAAAACCAAATGCTTTGATCACACTATCAAAGCTTTTATTCCAACTCCGAGATGCTTGCACCAGTCTATAAATGGATCGCTGGAGCTTGCACACTTTGTTAGCACCTTTTGGATCAACAAAACCTTCTGGTTGCGTCATATACAACTCTTCTTCTAGAAATTCATTCAAGAATGTAGTTTTGACATCTATTTGCCAAATTTCATAATCATAAAATGCAGCAATTGCTAACATGATTCGGACAGACTTAAGCATCACTATGGGTGATAAAGTCTCATTGTAGTCAACCCCTTGAACTTGTCGAAAACCTTTCGCAACAAGTCGAGCTTTATAGACAGTTACATTACCATCAGCGTCAGTCTTCTTAAAAATCCATTTATTCTCAATGGCTTGCCGATCATCGGGCAAGTCAACCAAAGTCCATACTTTGTTCTCATACATGGATCCCATCTCAGATTTCATGGCCTCTAGCCATTTTGCGAATCTGGGCTCATCATCGCTTCCTCATCGTCATGGTCAAGTAACATGACCTCCAGAATAGGATTACCGTACCACTCTGGTGCGGATCCTACTCTGGTAGACCTACGAGGTTTAGTAGAAACTTGATCTGAAGTTTCATGATCAATATCATTAGCTTCCTCACTAATTGGTGTAGTTGTCACAGGAACCGGTTCTTGTGATGAACTACTTTCCAATAAGGGAGCAGGTACAGTTACCTCATCAAGTTCTACTTTCCTCTCACTCACTTCTTTCGAGAGAAACTCCTTCTCTAGAAAGGACCCAAATTTAGCAACGAAAATCTTGCCCTCAGATCTGTGATAGAAGGTGTACCCAACAGTTTCTTTTGGGTATCCTATGAAGACACATTTCTCCGATTTGGGTTTGAGCTTATCTGGTTGAAGTTTCTTCACATAAGCATCGCAGCCCCAAACTTTAAGAAACGACAACTTTGGTTTCTTGCCAAACCACAGTTCATGAGGAGTCGTCTCAACGGATTTTTGATGGTGCCCTATTTAACGTGAATGCGGCCCTCTCTAAAGCATAACCCCAAAACGATAGCGGTAAATCAGTAAGAGACATCATAGATCGCACCAAATCTAGTAAAGTACGATTACGACGTTCGGACACACCATTTCGTTGTGGTGTTCCGGGTGGCGTGAGTTGCGAAACTATTCTGCATTGTTTCAAATGTAAACCAAACTCGTAACTCAAATATTCTCCTCCACGATCAGATCGTAGAAATTTTATTTTCTTGTTACGATGATTTTCCACTTCACTCTGAAATTCTTTGAACTTTTCAAATGTTTCAGACTTGTGTTTCATTAAGTAGATATACCCATATCTGCTCAAATCATCTATGAAGGTGAGAAAATAACGATACCCGCCGCGAGCCTCAACATTCATTGGACCACAAACATCAGTATGTATGATTTCCAACAAATCAGTTGCTCGCTCCATAGTTCCGGAGAACGGCGTTTTAGTCATCTTGCCCATGAGGCACAGTTCGCAAGTACCAAGTGATTCATAATCAAGTGATTCCAAAAGCCCATCAGTATGGAGTTTCTTCATGCGCTTTACACCAATATGACCTAAACGGTAGTGCCATAAATAAGTTGCACTATCATTATCAACTCTGCATCTTTTGGTTTCAACACTATGAATATGTGTATCACTACTATCGAGATTCAATAAAAATAGACCACTCTTCAAGGGTGCATGACCATAAAAGATATTACTCATATAAATAGAACAACCATTATTCTCTGATTTAAATGAATAACCGTCTCGCATCAAACAAGATCTAGATATAATGTTCATGCTCAACGCTGGCACCAAATAACAATTATTTAGGTCTAAAACTAATCCCGATGGTAGATGTAGAGGTAGCGTGCCGACCGCGATCACATCGACTTTGGAACCATTTCCCACGCGCATCGTCACCTCGTCCTTAGCCAATCTTCGCTTAATCCGTAGTCCCTGTTTCGAGTTGCAAATATTAGCAACAGAACCAATATCAAATACCCAGGTACTACTGCGAGCATTAGTAAGGTACACATCAATAACATGTATACCACATATACCTTTGTTCACTTTGCCATCCTTCTTATCCGCCAAATACTTGGGGCAGTTCCACTTCCAGTGTCCAGTCTGCTTGCAGTAGAAGCACTCAGTCTCAGGCTTAGGTCCAGACTTGGGTTTCTTCTCTTGAGCAGCAACTTGTTTGATGTTCTTCTTGAAGTTCCCCTTCTTCTTCCCTTTGCCCTTTTTCTTGAAACTGGTGGTCTTGTTGACCATCAACACTTGATGCTCCTTCTTGATTTCTACCTCCGCGGCTTTTAGCATTGCGAAGAGCTCGGGAATAGTCTTGTCCATCCCTTGCATATTATAGTTCATCACGAAGCTCTTGTAGCTTGGTGGTAGTGATTGAAGAACTCTGTCAATGACACTATCATCACGAAGATTAACTCCCAGTTGAATCAAGTGATTATTATACCCAGACATTTTGAGTATGTGTTCACTGACAGAACTATTCTCCTCCATCTTGCAGCTATAGAACTTATTGGAGACTTCATATCTCTCAATTCGGGCATTTGCTTGAAATATTAACTTCAACTCCTGGAATATCTCATATGCTCCATGACGTTCAAAACATCGTTGAAGACCCGGTTCTAAGTCGTAAAGCATGGCACACTGAACTATCGAGTAGTCATCAGCTTTGCTCTGCCAGACGTTCTTAACGTCGTCAGTTGCATCAGCAGCAGGCCTGGCACCCAGTGGTGCTTCCAAGACGTAATTCTTCTATGCAGCAATGAGGATAATCCTCAGGTTACGGACCCAGTCCGTGTAATTGCTACCATCATCTTTCAACTTTGCTTTCTCAAGGAACGCTTTAAAATTCAATGGAACAACAGCACGAGCCATCTATCTACAACAAACATAGACAAGCAAAATACTATCAGGTACTAAGTTCATGATAAATTTAAGTTCAACTAATCATATTACTTAAGAACTCCCACTTAGATAGACATCCCTCTAATCCTCTAAGTGATTACGTGATCCATATCAACTACACCATGTCCGATCGTCACGTGAGATGGAGTAGTTTCAACGGTGAACATCAATATGTTGATCATATCTACTATATGATTCATGCTCGACCTTTCGGTCTCCGTGTTCCGAGGCCATATCTGTTATATGCTAGGCTCGTCAAGTTTAACCTGAGTATTCCACGTGTGCAACTGTTTTGCACCCGTTGTATTTGAACGTAGAGCCTATCACACCCGATCATCACGTGGTGTCTCAGCATGAAGAACTTTCGCAACGGTGCATACTCAGGGAGAACACTTCTTGATAATTTTAGTGAGAGACCATCTTAAAATGCTACCGTCAATCAAAGCAAGATAAGATGCATAAAGGATAAACATCACATGCAATCAATATAAGTGATATGATATGGCCATCATCATCTTGTGCTTGTGATCTCCATCTCCGAAGCACCGTCGTGATCACCATCGTCACCGGCGCGACACCTTGATCTCCATCGTAGCATCATTGTCGTTACGCCATCTATTGCTTCTACGACTATCGCTACCGCTTAGTGATAAAGTAAAGCAATTACAGGGCATTTGCATTTCATACAATAAAGCGACAACCATATGGCTCCTGCCAGTTGCCGATAACTTCGGTTACAAAACATGATCATCTCATACAATAAAATATAGCATCACGTCTTGACCATATCACATCACAACATGCCCTGCAAAAACAAGTTAGACGTCCTCTACTTTGTTGTTGCAAATTTTACGTGGCTGCTACGGGCTGAGCAAGAACCGTTCTTACCTACGCATCAAAACCACAACGATAGTTCGTCAAGTTAGTGTTGTTTTAACCTTCGCAAGGACCGGGCGTAGCCACACTCGATTCAGCTAAAGTGAGAGAGACAGACACCCGCCAGTCACCTTTAAGCACGAGTGCTCGTAACGGTGAAACCAGTCTCGCGTAAGTGTACGCGTAATGTTGGTCCGGGCCGCTTCATCTCACAATACCGCTGAGCCAAAGTATGACATGCTGGTAAGCAGTATGACTTGTATCGCCCACAACTCACTTGTGTTCTACTCGTGCATATGACATCTACGCATAAAACCAGGCTCTGATACCACTGTTGGGGAATGTAGTAATTTCAAAATTTTCCTACGCACACGCAAGATCATGGTGATGCATAGCAACGAGAGGGCAGAGTATTGTCCACGTACCCTCGTAGACCGTAAGCGGAAGTGTTATGACAACGTGGTTGATGTAGTCGTACGTCTTCACGATCTGACCGATCCAAGTACCGAACATACGGCACCTCCGAGTTCAGCACACGTTCAGCTCGATGATGATCCCCGGACTTTGATCCAGCAAAGTGTCGGGGATGAGTCCCGTCAGCACGACGGCGTGGTGACGATGATGATGTTCTACCGGTGCAAGGCTTCGCCTAAACTCCGCGACGATATGACCGAGGTGGAATATGGTGGAGGGGGGCACCGCACACGGCTAAGGAACGATCTTGAAGATCAACTTGTGTGTTCTAGGGTGCCCCCTGCCCCCGTATATAAAGGAGCAAGGGGGGAGGCCGGCCGGCCCTAGGGGTGCGCCAAGGAGGAGGAGTCCTCCTCCTAGTAGGAGTAGGACTCCCTCTTTCCTACTCCTACTAGGAGGGGGAAAGGAAGGGGGAGAGGGAGAGGGAAAGAGGGGGGCACCGCCCCCCCTCCTAGTCCAATTCGGACCAGAGGGGGAGGGGGCACGCGGCCCATCCTGGCTGCCCCTCTCTCTCTCCACTAAAGCCCATAAGGCCCATTACTTCTCCCAGGGGGTTCCGGTAACCCTCCGGCACTCCGGTTTTCTCCGAAAACACCCGGAACACTTCCGGTGTCCGAATATAGTCGTCCAATATATCAATCTTTATGTCTCGACCATTTCAAGACTCCTCGTCATGTCCGTGATCACATCCGGGACTCCGAACAATCTTCGGTACATCAAAACTTATAAACTCATAATAAAACTGTCTCGTAACGTTAAGCGTGCGGACCCTACGGGTTCGAGAACTATGTAGACATGACCTAGAACTATTCTCGGTCAATAACCAATAGCGGAACCTGAATGCTCATATTGGCTCCTACATATTCTACGAAGATCTTTATCGGTCAAACCGCATAACAACATACGTTGTTCCCTTTGTCATCGGTGTGTTACTTGCCTGAGATTCGATCGTCGGTATCCAATACCTAGTTCAATATCGTTACCGGCAAGTCTCTTTACTCGTTATGTAATGCATCATTCCGTAACTAACCCATTAGCTACATTGCTTGCAAGGCTTATAGTGATGTGCATTACCGAGAGGGCCCAGAGATACCTCTCCGACAATCAGAGTGACAAAACCTAATCTTGAAATACGCCAACCCAACATGTACCTTTGGAGACACCTGTAGTAATCCTTTATAATCACCCAGTTACGTTGTGACGTTTGGTAGCACCCAAAGTGTTCCTCCGGTAAACGGGAGTTGCATAATCTCATAGTTACAGGAACATGTATAAGTCATGAAGAAAGCAATAGCAATATACTAAACGATCAAGTGCTAGGCTAACGGAATGGGTCATGTCAATCACATCATTCTCCTAATGATGTGATCCCGTTAATCAAATGACAAGATATGTCTATGGTTAGGAAACATAACCATCTTTGATTAATGAGCTAGTCAAGTAGAGGCATACTAGTGACGTTATGTTTGTCTATGTATTCACACATGTATCATGTTTCCGGTTAATACAATTCTAGCATGAATAATAAACATTTATCATGATATGAGGAAATAAATAATAACTTTATTATTGCCTCTAGGGCATACTTCCTTCAGCATCTGTTTCCACTGCAAAAGGTTTACTGAAATCTGGCAAGGCTAACCCTGGAGCACTGGTCATAGCTGTTTTCAGGGTTTGAAAAGCTACAGTAGCTTGTTCAGTCCATAGAAAGCCCTTCTTTGTCAGCAATTGAGTCAAGGGTTTGGCCATAGTTCCATAATTCCGAACAAACTTTCGATAGTAACCTGTCAATCCAAGGAATCCCCGTAGTTCAGTAGCATTGGTAGGCTGAGGCCACTGTTCCATAGCCAGAGTCTTTTCTGGATCTGTAGCCACACCTTCTGAGGAAATCACATGGCCCAAGTATTGAATTTCAATCTGAGCGAAAGAGCATTTGGAAAGCTTCACAAACAACTGATGCTCACGCAAGGTCTGCAGTACCGAGCGGAGATGCTCCAAATATTCCTCCCAAGTGGTACTGAAAACTAGAATGTCGTCCAGAAATGTGATGACATACTTGCGATTAGCTGGAGCTAAAATGTTGTTCATTAAGCACTGAAATGTTGGTGGTCCATTGGTCACCCCAAACGGCATAACACGAAATTGGAAATGTCCTGAATGTGTCTTGAATGCAGTCTTCTCCTCATCTGGTTCATGCATACGGATTTGGTGGTAACCTGCCCTAAGGTCCAGCTTGGAGAATTTTTTTGATCCTGCCAGTTCATCAAGTAATTCATCGACAATAGGAAGAGGGAATTGTTCTTCACAGTGATGGCATTGAGTTTGCGGTAATCCACCCAGAAACGCCAGCTGCCGTCTTTTTTCTTAACCAGATGTACTGGAGAAGCGTATGGGCTCATGCTAGGTTTCACAATCCCTGCTTTGAGCATCTCTGCCACTTGTCGTTCAATCTCATCTTTCTGTTGTGGCGAGTATCGATAAGGCCGGGAGTTAGGAGGGTTATGTCCCACTTCCAAGGTAATTGCATGATCATACACTCTGTGTGGAGGAAGACCAGTTGGAGTTTCGAACACATCTTGGAATTATGTTAAAACTGCAGCTAAATCTTCTGGATACGAGCCTGACTTAGAAACTACATTACCAGAAGGAGGATCAACCACTGCCATAGCCCAAACATCATTGCCGTGCAGAGCTTTGTCCAGTTGCTCTATCAACATCGGTTGCAATTGCATAGGGGAAACAGGTTGAACACCTTGAAGGGAAATCGTAGCATCACCATGTACAAACTGTAAAGATTTTCCCTCCCAATCACAAGTCATTGGACTGTGACACTTCAGCCAATCCATCCCCAAGACAACATCATATGCTCCCAGCTGGAGTACTCGCATTGGTGTTCTAAAAGTGTGACCCTGTGCCCACCAAGTAAAATTCGGGGCCTGAAACTTGGATTCCATAGCTTGACCATTTGCAACAGTAACTTTCACTGATGGAACAGCGACCAAGTCCAATGAAGCGCGCTTGGCAAAGTTTTCATCCACAAAGCTGTGACTACTGCCCGAGTCCACGAGTGCTAACATGACCTGGTTGCCCACCAAAGCTCGGATGCGAATCATTTCAGCATTATCAGCCCCAGAAACTGCATGAGCCGAGATCTGACAGCATTCCAAAGTTCCGGGTTCACTCAACAGCTCCAATGCTTGGACAACATCTTCCGTCAAAATTTCACCGTGCTCTCCCAGCTGGATTGTGAGGAGTTGCATAGGCTTTTTACACTGATGTTCCTTACTATATTTTTCACCACAACGAAAACACAGCCCGTTGGCACGACGATAATCTCTTAACTGACGTTCTCTTCCAAAATCATCTGTGTTTTTCTTCTGCACTGTAGTAACAGGGGAAACTGTAGGCAGACCTGGCTGGTGATGTACAAAACGCTGAAACCTGGGTTTGGTTTTCTGTAATTCCAATTCTTCCTCCTGTATCTTGGCTAAAGCAACTGCTCGAGTCACACTGGTGGGAGCTTGTAAACGAACTGCAGTGCGAACCTCATCCTTCAGACCAAACACAAAGTGAGAGATGAAAAATTTTGTGTTCAAGGAGGGATCCAGAGCAATCAGGTGATACATTACGGCCTCAAATGCAGAACGATACTCAGAAACTGAACCTGTCTGACGGAGTTGCAGTAAACTGTGCAGTTGAGTTTCAAATTCCTCCTCACCAAATTCCTGTACCACTGCTCCACTGAATTCTTCCCAAAGCAAAATCAGACGGCGGCGCTTGTATGCTTGCCACCACAACGCTGCATGGCCTTCCAAGTACAAGGTTGCAGTTGACACCCACTGATGAGGTGAGACGTTGTACATCTCAAAGTATGTCAGTGCCATGTCTAGCCACATACGGGGATTTTCTCCACTGAATCTCGGGAAGTCATGCTTGGGTGGTTTGGCATGGTACTCACGGTCATTCTCCCGTACTCGTTCCTGTCCAGAATCCCGACGAGGTGCAGCAACGTGCAGCTGTTCTGGGGCGAACACACGGCGACGCTCCTGAACCTGCTCGTGCACCCGGGTCGCTGCCGCTGGTTCCACTGGTGAAACGGGTGCAGTGATGTAACCCGTACCTGGTGGTTGCTCATCCGGCTCCTTCAGGAGCGGTGGTAGGTCGTTCGTGAGTCGCGGAGCCGGACGTGGTGCGGAGATGTCCCTGCGTCCATGGCGTCCCCCGTCACCGTGGATCCTCCTCCAGCAGCATGGATCTCGGCCTGCCGGTGACGAATTTCATCGATGTTCTCTTGCGTCGACTCGATCTGTTTGCCCAAATTCGTGAGACGGAGATCCATGGCGTCGAACTTGGTAAGCAAGGCAGTCAGCGTCGCCTGGATGGTCCCCGAGTTTTCCCCCATGGCGGTGAGGACGAGCTTGGTCTGCGCCGATGGCAGCGGTGGCTTCGACGGCGCCGTTGCGGCTCGCTCCAAATCAGGCTAACCCCGCTTGGGATTTTGGGCGAAAATTTGTGAAACAAATTTCCGCACCCTTCGCGGTGGAATTTTACAGCCCGATCGAGAGATTATGAGCGCAGACGGTAGCGATCTAGGCTCTGAATACCATTTGTGAGGACCCAAGAAGGATCTCAGGGGAATTTGAGAGAGAAAGGGGACGAACAAGGATGAGATTGCAGAGAAAGGGGGAGAAACAGAGCACAAGGAGAGAGATAGGTTCAGACGTTTCTATTCATCAGCCGTGTCCGGTTCCTTAAACAGAAGAGTTATATAAACCCACGCACGCCACGCCCTACACACAGTACAGCTAGGCCAGTCACACATTCTTGTCATCCACCTGTCCAGTGGACCCAGGGTCCACTTGTCGGTTGTCCGGCGACGTCTTCAGGGATGGAGCCGTGACATCCCTGACCAGTGATTCCCCTCTGCCCTGCCCACTCCTTCCCATGGAGCTCGACGCCGCCCAAAACCCTAACCCTGAACCCCCCATCTCCGCCTACTACCAGACGCGGGCGGAGCACCATGCCGTCGTCTCCAGCGACTGGCTCGACCACGCAGCCGCTGCCGCCTCTCTCCCCGATGCGCACGCCGACGCCGACGCCGCCCCACCCCCCTCCCCCGGGAGCAACTGCGGCGGCGTCATCGAGGAGTTCAACTTCTGGCGCCGCAAGCCGGAGGCCGCCGAGGCGGTTGCCGCCATCATGGCGCTCGCCGCCGTCATCCGCTCCAGCAGGGCCACCACCATGATGGAGCTCGAGATCGAGCTCAAGAAGGCTTCCGACAAGCTCAAGGTCCCTAAAGCCAACCCCCCCCCCCCCCCCCCCCCCCCCCCCTACGGCTTCCATGTGGTTGTTTGGTGTTGTGTACCGCATTGCAACTGACAAGATTTTTCTCACATGTGAGTTTCTATGACATTCCAATCGATGATTGCTTACTTAGGATTGCTGTTGTCAAGTTAGGAAGGATAGTAGACGATATTTTCTGAGTGACAAACTGGGCCTTCAGCTGTCTGACTCCACTCTTTTGGTAGCATAAATCATGTTTCTGAATCTACATTCTAGAGGGGTTAAAATATTACTCTCAAAAGAAGAGATAGCATTTTGTACAATTTTTTTTCTTTCTTTGTGAGAAGCTTATGAAAATACAATGTGTAGTGCTTCTTATTATGGCTGTCATGGTCTCAAGTGTTCCACTCAGATTGTTTCACAACTAAATATTTTTTTTCTACAAAAGATATAATTAGAAATGTCAGTTGTGTTCGCCCACTTTGCCTTTTTGCACTATCTCTGATGTTTTCTGTGGTGTTGGAAATAAAGGCCCTTCTGCAATGGCATAAAATCTGTTTGGTATGCTTGTAGTGGCATGTACAAAATTCCACCCATCATGTTCTCTCTAGTCCTTAGGGTTTGAATTATGTTCACAAGTTGATGTTTTCTAATGATGAAGTGATTAAGCTGCTTATAGTCTTTGAACATTTTGTTATGGAAGCCCTCATGCGGTGCTGACTACTTGAATTCACACTGAAAACATGTCTATATTTCAGTCCTGGGATGCTACTTCCATTTCTCTGTCTGCTGCTTGTGATTTGTTCATGCGCTTTGTAACAAGAACATCACATTTGGAGCATGAGAAATTTGATGCAGCAAAATCACGCCTAATTGAGCGAGGGGAAAAGTTTGGAGAGATATCATTAAAGGTTACCTGTAATTTACTATATACTGTTCTTGTAAGATGGTTTATGCTTTGAACTAATTTGGTAGAAGAATATTTGTGTAGGCCCGTAAGACAATTGCAATGCTCAGCCAGGATTTCATCTCAGATGAGTGCACTATGCTGGTACATGGTTATTCCAGAGTAGTGTTGGAAATCCTGAAGCTAGCTGCCTCAAATCGCAAACTCTTCCGTGTATTATGCACAGGTATTTTGATCTAGTCTTTTCTCTATTCAGTGGTCTCAACACGCTTGCAGTGTATTCTCCATTCAGGGTCATCAGTGTGATATTTTACTGTGAGGGCTTGGGAGATCGTATTCATGCAGAAGGCGGTGAGGGTTGAGGTGATCTCAACATCTTTTTCATGTACGAAAAGTAGACGGCGTGTGAGGGTTGGGAGTGATCTGAACACCTTTTTCGTGTACGAATAGTAGGCCGCAATGAGGGTTGTGACTGATCTCAACACCTTTTTCGTGTACGAAAAGTAGACCGCATTGAGGGCTAGAGATCATATTCATGCATGAAATTGCACCCTAATGTGTTTCCACTGAAATTCTATTTTCTATACCATTATATAGTACTACCTCCGTCTAAGTGAATAAGTCATTCGCGTAGTTCTAGGTCATCGATTTGAGGAATTAAATATGTGTTATATGTCATGAAAAGTATATCACTAGATTTCTACAAGGATGTAGTTTTTAAATATATATTTTTTGTCACATATAATACATATTTAGATAGTTAAATCGTCAACCTAGAACTACGCGAATGACTTATTCACCGAGACGGAGGTAGTAGCAGTTCTGAATGAATATAGAGCATCAACCCTAACCATTGGTATCTTAAATCCAACAGTTTAAAGCAGCAGGATTCGCATGAACAGTAACCAGCAGGTGCTTCCATGCTTTTCTACTAGAACCATCATATCACCCTTGTCATTAAAAGGTCCATGCTTCCCAAGCCAGCTTGCAGCGCTAGCAGAGGACGTATTTAGCGGGTTTGAGATAGTCTAGAAAGGAAACGCCGGAACGGGGAGAGAAGGAAGCTAAAGTAAACAGTTAGATTAGTTAGTGTGGATCCCACCAGTTATAGTTCGCCAAAAAAATCCCCACCGGCTCCATACTCTTTGTTTTTTTACAAACAACAATCAGTGGGGTTTACGCTTTTCTATTATTTCATTTCTCGTTTCCTCCGCGTTGAATAATTTCACAAGGCAATCTACTGTTTATCTACTTTTACCAAAATCACTTCGCAACGTTCAGACGTGCAATGCTAGTATACAGTAGTTGGTAGAAACAGCTAGGGTTCTACCAGGCCTAGGGCGTAGGTTGTAGGGGCAAGGAGGGCGAGGGCGAGGGGAGGAGCGGTTGCGCCGGCGGCAGGGCGCCGTCGCAGCTAGGGTTGAAGGCGGCGGCGCGGCTAGGGTTTCCGGCTCCTCTGGGAGCCGGGCAACAAAAGATAATAATAGTCTTTATTGCTTCCCTCAAATCGATGTCTTACATGAGTATTTATAACTTTAGCCTAAGATAACTTTCCTAAGATAATTTCCTAAGATAACTTGTGGACCAAGTCCCGAATACTAATGCCCTGTGGGCCTTTTCCTAGTATAGACCGTGCCGGTCATAACATCTCTCCCCGCCTGCGCAAACAGCTCGTCCTCGAGCTGAAAGTCTGGATAGTGTTGAAGGAAATCTTCACGCTGTTCCCATGTAGCCTCCTCCTCCGGAAGGCCCGCCCATTGAATGAGAATGAACCAGACACCACGACGGAGCTGGGCCTGCAACACCTTCTCTGGCTCTGGAAGAATGCGACCGTCGGCGGTGGGAGGAAGCGCCGGAGGAGCAGCTGGTGGATCGCCCCGGAAAGGCTTGAGCAGCCCCACATGGAACACGTCGTGGATGCGGGCGCGGGCTGGAAGCTGAAGACGATAGGCCACCTTCCCGATGCGCTCCATGACAGGGAAGGGCCCAGCGTAGCGAGGGCCAAGCTTGCGCTTCGCGCGCGGGTCCAGTGACTGCGTAGAGCGGTGGAGAAGACGCAGCCACACCCAGTCTCTGACGGCGAACTCCGCCTCGCGATGATGATCGTCGTAGTAGTGCTTGGCCGTCTGCTGGGCCTGAAGTAGGCGCTGATGGACCTCCGCTAGTATCTCATCACGGGTGCGGATAAGGTCACCTGCAGCCACCGTCCGAGCCGTCTCCGGGTCGACCGGAAGTATAGGCGGAGGAGGTCGACCATAGACCACCTCAAATGGCGTTGTGCGCAGGGCGGAGTGATAAGAAGTGTTGTAGCAGTACTCCGCCCAAGAGAGCTAGTCCACCCATGCGCGAGGCCGATCACCTGTCACACAATGTAAATACATAGCAATGACCTTGTTAACCACCTCGGACTGACCGTCCGTCTGAGGATGGAATGCCGTACTGAGGCGGAGCTGGACACCCGCCATCTTGAAGAGGTCGCGCCAGACATGGCCTGTGAAGACTGGGTCCCGATCACTGACGATCGAAGTCGGGAACCCATGGAGACGGACAATGCCGTCGAAGAAGGCCCGGGCCACGGACGCCGCCGTGTACGGATGGCCGAGTGCGATGAAGTGGGCGTACTTAGAGAATCGATCGACCACCGTGAGGATGACCGACTTGCCCCCAACCTTGGGAAGGCCCTCGATGAAGTCCATGGAAATATCCGCCCAAACCTGAGATGGCACCTCCAAGGGCTGAAGGAGTCCTGCCGGCCTCAGGGTCTCCGTCTTATTGCGCTGACAAGTCTGACAAGACCGAACCCAGTCACGGACCAGGGCACGATCGCCAGGGATGTAGAAGTCGGCGCGAAGACGATGGAGGGTTTTCTGCACACCCTCATGGCCGGCCGAGTGGGCGAGCTGTAACACCTGGTGACGGAGATCATCATGCGCCGGAACAAAGACCCGGCGCCCATGGAGGAACAGTCCGTCAGAGAAGCGCCAAGGCTCCTCCAAGGTGCCAGCCGCTAGCTGCTGCTGTAGTAGGGCGGCATCATCTGCCGCCTCAGTGGCGCGTCGAATGTCGGCGAAGAGACGGAATGAAGGTCCGGAGCGGATGCACAGGACCGTCCCGGCGGTCGAGTCGGCGGTCGGCGCGAGGTCGGAATCGCGACGGGACAACGCGTCGGCCACAGTGTTAAGACGGCCTGGCCGATACTCAACGGAGAAGTCGAAGCCGAAGAGCTTGCTGATCCACTGGTGCTGCGGCACGGTTGACAAGCGTTGATCCAGCAAGAACTTCAGACTGTAGTGGTCCGTGCGAATGTGGAAGGTCCGTCCCCACAAGTATGGCCGCCAATGACGCACGGCCTGGACGAGGCCAATGAGCTCCCGCTCGTAAGCAGCCAACTTAAGGTGGCGCGGAGCGAAGGGTCGGCTGAAGAAAGCTAGGGGCCCATCGCCTTGATGAAGTACGGCGCCGAACCCGGCGCCCGAGGCATCACAGTCCACCACGAACGGGCGGTCGAAGTCGGGCATCTGGAGGACGGGTCCTGTCGTGAGGGCCTCGAACGCCGCTGTCGCCTCGTCGTCCCAAGAGAAGGCGTCGCGGCGAAGTAACCGCGTGAGAGGCGCCGCGATGAGTCCGAACTCCTGGATAAATTTCCGGTAGTAGCCGGCAAGTCCGAGGAACCCGCGGAGCGCCCGCGGCGAATGCGGCGTCGGCCAGGCGGAGACGGCCGCCACCTTATCGGCGTCCATAGCCACCCCGTCAGCTGAGATGACATGGCCGAGGTAGGCGACGGTAGGCGTCCCGAACAAGCACTTCGAGCGCTTAAGGTGGAGGTCGTGCGCTTGAAGCTCGTTGAAGATGATGGCGACGTGCTGGAGATGTTCGGCCCAGGTGGCGCTGTAGATAAGAATGTCATCAAAGAAAACAAGCACAAACCGCCGTAAGTAGGGCCGAAGGACATCGTTCATTAGGGCCTGGAACGTTGCCGGGGCGTTGGCGAGACCGAAAGGCATCACCAAGAACTCGAAGTGGCCATGGTGGGTGCGAAACGCCGTCTTGGCGATGTCGTCCGGATGCATGCGCACCTGATGATAGCCCGACCGGAGATCGAGCTTGGTGAAGAAGCGTGCCCCATGGAGCTCATCCAAGAGCTCGTCGACCACCGGTATAGGGAACTTGTCCTTGAGCGTGAGCGCGTTGAGGGCGCGGTAGTCGATGCAGAAGCGCCATGTGCCGTCGGACTTACGGACGAGAAGCACCGGCGCCGAGAAGGGTGACGTGGAGATGCGGATGATGCCTGCGGCGAGCATCAGGGCACACTGGCGCTCCAACTCATCCTTCTGCAGCTGTGGGTAGCGATAGGGCCGTACCACTACCGGAGTGGAGCCTGGTACGAGGTGAATACGATGGTCGTACACCCGGGCAGGCGGAAGACCCCGCGGCTCGTCGAAGATGTCGTTGTGCTGCTGCAGAAGAGGATCCAGTAGGTGGTGCTCGACCTCTGAGGACGCGGCGGCCAACTGTAGGTGTGGCACGGCCGGTGCGGCGCCCCCAATGCCTTCCCACCGAATGCGGCGGCCCTGACGCCAGAATGTCATCGTGAGCGCGTCGAAATCCCACAGGATGGGCCCGAGGGTCCGGAGAAAGTCCACCCCGAGAATGAAGTCGAAGCAGCCCAGATCGATCCCTGCACAGGTAATGGAAAATTTTTCGTCGCCGATGGAGATGGGAACGTCGCGGGCTAGCCCATGGCACCGGAGGTGATCGCCGTTTGCCACTGTGATCCTCAAGCGCTCCCCGCCCGTTGTTGGGAGTGCTAACCGACGCATGGTCGACTCGGGCAGGAAGTTGTGTGTGGAGCCCGTATCCAGCAGGGCCACCAGTCGTTCGCCATGGATCGTCACGGGCAGCAGCATGGTCCGCTCGCCCCGGATGCCTGCCAGGGCGTGAAGGGAGACGACGCACGCCGTTGCCGCGGACTCCACCGCCGTGTCCTCGGTAGCCGCAGGCGGTGGTAGTGCGTCGGCCGAGGCGTCCTCCTCGGTGTAGTCAACCGTCTCTAAGTAAAAGAGGCGGGGGCAGACATGGGTCGGCGTGTAGGGCTCATCGCAGTTGAAGCAAAGACCCTGACGGCGACGCTCCTGCTGCTCGGCCGGTGACAGACGGCGAAAAGGCCGGGTGGCCGCCGGGGGTGTGGTTGTCGTAGCTGGGGAGGGCCGACCCGAGGCGGAGGAAGTCTGAGCGGCCCGACTGGGCTGCCGGCCGCTTCGTCCGAGTGGCTGCTGCAGAGCCTGGGCCCGCTGCTCAAAGGCCCGGGCGTAGTACATCGCCGTCTGGAGGTCGTGGGGGTCCCGGAGCTCGACGTCGACGCGAATATGATCCGGCAACCCGCCCACAAAGAGCTCAGCGCGCTGGGTCGCGGAGACGCCCGGCGCATGGCATGCCAGGGCCTGGAAGCGGTCGGCATAGTCCTGCACCGTAGATGTGAACGGCAAACGGCCGAGGGTTGCCAGTCTGCTCCCGCGGATAGGAGGCCCAAAACGTAGGAGACAGAGCTCCCGAAAACGCTCCCAAGGGGGCATGCCGCCCTCGTCCTGCTCGAGAGCGTAATACCAGGTCTGAGCTGCCCCTCGAAGATGATAGGACGCGAGCCAGGTGCGATCCGAAGCGAGCGTCCGCTGCCCTCGAAAGAACTGCTCGCACTGGTTGAGCCAGTTGAGGGGGTCCTCCGTGCCCTCGTATGTTGCGAAGTCCAGTTTGGCGAAGCGAGGGGGTGTTGGGCCGCCGTGCCCTGGGGCGGCCGCATGTACCGGCGGTGCGTATGCTGGCTCGGGAAGCGCTGGGGCGTAGTTCGCCGAGCTGGAGGGGTGATCAAACCGCAGTGGATGCCGCGGTTGTTCCGGCGGCGTGGAGTAGGCCGGGCCCGAAGACGAACCGGTCGCCCAAGCGGGGATCGGTGACGGCGACGGTGGGAACTGCACCTGGTGCAGGGGCCGACCTGTAACCCTAGGTGCCGGCGGTTGTGCTGTCGATGGCGGCGGCTCCTGGAGGGGCGTCTGCTCCGGCGCCGGCGTCGTGGTTGCTGGCGGTGGCGCCGGGAGGAGCTGCTGGGGCGGGCTCCCCAGCGGCACGGTGGAGGCCGGCCAAGCCGGCCACGGCTGGACCGCAGGCTGGTAGGGCGGCAGCAGTAGCGGCGGCTGAGACGCCCCGCCGTAGGGCGCCTGGAAGGCCGTGGCTGGCCACTGCAGCTGCGGCGGCCCGTAGGAGGTGGTGACGGCGTTCGGTGGCGGAAGCTGGGCCCCGGCGAGGAATAGGGTGATACCCCGGACCGCCTGAACCAACTCCCGAAGGGTGCCGGATACTTCCTCGGGCGAGAGCAGCGGAGGCGGTTCGGCCGTGGGAGCGATGGCCGCTGGCGTTGTGGTGGTGGTGGTGACGGCCGCGGGTGCGGTGGCGGTGGTGTTGGTGCCGGATGCGGCCGCCACGTTAGCATCTGGCGCGGTGGGGGTGGTGGTGCCGGATGGCGCTGGCGGGAGCGAGAGCTGGGCGGTGGCGGATGGTAGCGGCGGCGGTGATGGAGGCTGGGACATGATCGGCCTGGTGTCTCTGAATATGGAGATGCGGATGGTAGGCGTCCCGAACAAGCACTTCGAGCGCTTAAGGTGGAGGTCGTGCGCTCGAAGCTCGTTGAAGATGATGGCGACGTGCTGGAGATGTTCGGCCCAGGTGGCGCTGTAGATAAGAATGTCATCAAAGAAAACAAGCACAAACCGCCGTAAGTAGGGCCGAAGGACATCGTTCATTAGGGCCTGGAACGTTGCCGGGGCGTTGGCGAGACCGAAAGGCATCACCAAGAACTCGAAGTGGCCATGGTGGGTGCGAAACGCCGTCTTGGCGATGTCGTCCGGATGCATGCGCACCTGATGATAGCCCGACCGGAGATCGAGCTTGGTGAAGAAGCGTGCCCCATGGAGCTCATCCAAGAGCTCGTCGACCACCGGTATAGGGAACTTGTCCTTGAGCGTGAGCGCGTTGAGGGCGCGGTAGTCGATGCAGAAGCGCCATGTGCCGTCGGACTTACGGACGAGAAGCACCGGCGCCGAGAAGGGTGACGTGGAGATGCGGATGATGCCTGCGGCGAGCATCAGGGCACACTGGCGCTCCAACTCATCCTTCTGCAGCTGTGGGTAGCGATAGGGCCGTACCACTACCGGAGTGGAGCCTGGTACGAGGTGAATACGATGGTCGTACACCCGGGCAGGCGGAAGACCCCGCGGCTCGTCGAAGATGTCGTTGTGCTGCTGCAGAAGAGGATCCAGTAGGTGGTGCTCGACCTCTGAGGACGCGGCGGCCAACTGTAGGTGTGGCACGGCCGGTGCGGCGCCCCCAATGCCTTCCCACCGAATGCGGCGGCCCTGACGCCAGAATGTCATCGTGAGCGCGTCGAAATCCCACAGGATGGGCCCGAGGGTCCGGAGAAAGTCCACCCCGAGAATGAAGTCGAAGCAGCCCAGATCGATCCCTGCACAGGTAATGGAAAATTTTTCGTCGCCGATGGAGATGGGAACGTCGCGGGCTAGCCCATGGCACCGGAGGTGATCGCCGTTTGCCACTGTGATCCTCAAGCGCTCCCCGCCCGTTGTTGGGAGTGCTAACCGACGCATGGTCGACTCGGGCAGGAAGTTGTGTGTGGAGCCCGTATCCAGCAGGGCCACCAGTCGTTCGCCATGGATCGTCACGGGCAGCAGCATGGTCCGCTCGCCCCGGATGCCTGCCAGGGCGTGAAGGGAGACGACGCACGCCGTTGCCGCGGACTCCACCGCCGTGTCCTCGGTAGCCGCAGGCGGTGGTAGTGCGTCGGCCGAGGCGTCCTCCTCGGTGTAGTCAACCGTCTCTAAGTAAAAGAGGCGGGGGCAGACATGGGTCGGCGTGTAGGGCTCATCGCAGTTGAAGCAAAGACCCTGACGGCGACGCTCCTGCTGCTCGGCCGGTGACAGACGGCGAAAAGGCCGGGTGGCCGCCGGGGGTGTGGTTGTCGTAGCTGGGGAGGGCCGACCCGAGGCGGAGGAAGTCTGAGCGGCCCGACTGGGCTGCCGGCCGCTTCGTCCGAGTGGCTGCTGCAGAGCCTGGGCCCGCTGCTCAAAGGCCCGGGCGTAGTACATCGCCGTCTGGAGGTCGTGGGGGTCCCGGAGCTCGACGTCGACGCGAATATGATCCGGCAACCCGCCCACAAAGAGCTCAGCGCGCTGGGTCGCGGAGACGCCCGGCGCATGGCATGCCAGGGCCTGGAAGCGGTCGGCATAGTCCTGCACCGTAGATGTGAACGGCAAACGGCCGAGGGTTGCCAGTCTGCTCCCGCGGATAGGAGGCCCAAAACGTAGGAGACAGAGCTCCCGAAAACGCTCCCAAGGGGGCATGCCGCCCTCGTCCTGCTCGAGAGCGTAATACCAGGTCTGAGCTGCCCCTCGAAGATGATAGGACGCGAGCCAGGTGCGATCCGAAGCGAGCGTCCGCTGCCCTCGAAAGAACTGCTCGCACTGGTTGAGCCAGTTGAGGGGGTCCTCCGTGCCCTCGTATGTTGCGAAGTCCAGTTTGGCGAAGCGAGGGGGTGTTGGGCCGCCGTGCCCTGGGGCGGCCGCATGTACCGGCGGTGCGTATGCTGGCTCGGGAAGCGCTGGGGCGTAGTTCGCCGAGCTGGAGGGGTGATCAAACCGCAGTGGATGCCGCGGTTGTTCCGGCGGCGTGGAGTAGGCCGGGCCCGAAGACGAACCGGTCGCCCAAGCGGGGATCGGTGACGGCGACGGTGGGAACTGCACCTGGTGCAGGGGCCGACCTGTAACCCTAGGTGCCGGCGGTTGTGCTGTCGATGGCGGCGGCTCCTGGAGGGGCGTCTGCTCCGGCGCCGGCGTCGTGGTTGCTGGCGGTGGCGCCGGGAGGAGCTGCTGGGGCGGGCTCCCCAGCGGCACGGTGGAGGCCGGCCAAGCCGGCCACGGCTGGACCGCAGGCTGGTAGGGCGGCAGCAGTAGCGGCGGCTGAGACGCCCCGCCGTAGGGCGCCTGGAAGGCCGTGGCTGGCCACTGCAGCTGCGGCGGCCCGTAGGAGGTGGTGACGGCGTTCGGTGGCGGAAGCTGGGCCCCGGCGAGGAATAGGGTGATACCCCGGACCGCCTGAACCAACTCCCGAAGGGTGCCGGATACTTCCTCGGGCGAGAGCAGCGGAGGCGGTTCGGCCGTGGGAGCGATGGCCGCTGGCGTTGTGGTGGTGGTGGTGACGGCCGCGGGTGCGGTGGCGGTGGTGTTGGTGCCGGATGCGGCCGCCACGTTAGCATCTGGCGCGGTGGGGGTGGTGGTGCCGGATGGCGCTGGCGGGAGCGAGAGCTGGGCGGTGGCGGATGGTAGCGGCGGCGGTGATGGAGGCTGGGACATGATCGGCCTGGTGTCTCTGAATATGGAGATGCGGATGGTAGGCGTCCCGAACAAGCACTTCGAGCGCTTAAGGTGGAGGTCGTGCGCTCGAAGCTCGTTGAAGATGATGGCGACGTGCTGGAGATGTTCGGCCCAGGTGGCGCTGTAGATAAGAATGTCATCAAAGAAAACAAGCACAAACCGCCGTAAGTAGGGCCGAAGGACATCGTTCATTAGGGCCTGGAACGTTGCCGGGGCGTTGGCGAGACCGAAAGGCATCACCAAGAACTCGAAGTGGCCATGGTGGGTGCGAAACGCCGTCTTGGCGATGTCGTCCGGATGCATGCGCACCTGATGATAGCCCGACCGGAGATCGAGCTTGGTGAAGAAGCGTGCCCCATGGAGCTCATCCAAGAGCTCGTCGACCACCGGTATAGGGAACTTGTCCTTGAGCGTGAGCGCGTTGAGGGCGCGGTAGTCGATGCAGAAGCGCCATGTGCCGTCGGACTTACGGACGAGAAGCACCGGCGCCGAGAAGGGTGACGTGGAGATGCGGATGATGCCTGCGGCGAGCATCAGGGCACACTGGCGCTCCAACTCATCCTTCTGCAGCTGTGGGTAGCGATAGGGCCGTACCACTACCGGAGTGGAGCCTGGTACGAGGTGAATACGATGGTCGTACACCCGGGCAGGCGGAAGACCCCGCGGCTCGTCGAAGATGTCGTTGTGCTGCTGCAGAAGAGGATCCAGTAGGTGGTGCTCGACCTCTGAGGACGCGGCGGCCAACTGTAGGTGTGGCACGGCCGGTGCGGCGCCCCCAATGCCTTCCCACCGAATGCGGCGGCCCTGACGCCAGAATGTCATCGTGAGCGCGTCGAAATCCCACAGGATGGGCCCGAGGGTCCGGAGAAAGTCCACCCCGAGAATGAAGTCGAAGCAGCCCAGATCGATCCCTGCACAGGTAATGGAAAATTTTTCGTCGCCGATGGAGATGGGAACGTCGCGGGCTAGCCCATGGCACCGGAGGTGATCGCCGTTTGCCACTGTGATCCTCAAGCGCTCCCCGCCCGTTGTTGGGAGTGCTAACCGACGCATGGTCGACTCGGGCAGGAAGTTGTGTGTGGAGCCCGTATCCAGCAGGGCCACCAGTCGTTCGCCATGGATCGTCACGGGCAGCAGCATGGTCCGCTCGCCCCGGATGCCTGCCAGGGCGTGAAGGGAGACGACGCACGCCGTTGCCGCGGACTCCACCGCCGTGTCCTCGGTAGCCGCAGGCGGTGGTAGTGCGTCGGCCGAGGCGTCCTCCTCGGTGTAGTCAACCGTCTCTAAGTAAAAGAGGCGGGGGCAGACATGGGTCGGCGTGTAGGGCTCATCGCAGTTGAAGCAAAGACCCTGACGGCGACGCTCCTGCTGCTCGGCCGGTGACAGACGGCGAAAAGGCCGGGTGGCCGCCGGGGGTGTGGTTGTCGTAGCTGGGGAGGGCCGACCCGAGGCGGAGGAAGTCTGAGCGGCCCGACTGGGCTGCCGGCCGCTTCGTCCGAGTGGCTGCTGCAGAGCCTGGGCCCGCTGCTCAAAGGCCCGGGCGTAGTACATCGCCGTCTGGAGGTCGTGGGGGTCCCGGAGCTCGACGTCGACGCGAATATGATCCGGCAACCCGCCCACAAAGAGCTCAGCGCGCTGGGTCGCGGAGACGCCCGGCGCATGGCATGCCAGGGCCTGGAAGCGGTCGGCATAGTCCTGCACCGTAGATGTGAACGGCAAACGGCCGAGGGTTGCCAGTCTGCTCCCGCGGATAGGAGGCCCAAAACGTAGGAGACAGAGCTCCTGAAAACGCTCCCAAGGGGGCATGCCGCCCTCGTCCTGCTCGAGAGCGTAATACCAGGTCTGAGCTGCCCCTCGAAGATGATAGGACGCGAGCCAGGTGCGATCCGAAGCGAGCGTCCGCTGCCCTCGAAAGAACTGCTCGCACTGGTTGAGCCAGTTGAGGGGGTCCTCCGTGCCCTCGTATGTTGCGAAGTCCAGTTTGGCGAAGCGAGGGGGTGTTGGGCCGCCGTGCCCTGGGGCGGCCGCATGTACCGGCGGTGCGTATGCTGGCTCGGGAAGCGCTGGGGCGTAGTTCGCCGAGCTGGAGGGGTGATCAAACCGCAGTGGATGCCGCGGTTGTTCCGGCGGCGTGGAGTAGGCCGGGCCCGAAGACGAACCGGTCGCCCAAGCGGGGATCGGTGACGGCGACGGTGGGAACTGCACCTGGTGCAGGGGCCGACCTGTAACCCTAGGTGCCGGCGGTTGTGCTGTCGATGGCGGCGGCTCCTGGAGGGGCGTCTGCTCCGGCGCCGGCGTCGTGGTTGCTGGCGGTGGCGCCGGGAGGAGCTGCTGGGGCGGGCTCCCCAGCGGCACGGTGGAGGCCGGCCAAGCCGGCCACGGCTGGACCGCAGGCTGGTAGGGCGGCAGCAGTAGCGGCGGCTGAGACGCCCCGCCGTAGGGCGCCTGGAAGGCCGTGGCTGGCCACTGCAGCTGCGGCGGCCCGTAGGAGGTGGTGACGGCGTTCGGTGGCGGAAGCTGGGCCCCGGCGAGGAATAGGGTGATACCCCGGACCGCCTGAACCAACTCCCGAAGGGTGCCGGATACTTCCTCGGGCGAGAGCAGCGGAGGCGGTTCGGCCGTGGGAGCGATGGCCGCTGGCGTTGTGGTGGTGGTGGTGACGGCCGCGGGTGCGGTGGCGGTGGTGTTGGTGCCGGATGCGGCCGCCACGTTAGCATCTGGCGCGGTGGGGGTGGTGGTGCCGGATGGCGCTGGCGGGAGCGAGAGCTGGGCGGTGGCGGATGGTAGCGGCGGCGGTGATGGAGGCTGGGACATGATCGGCCTGGTGTCTCTGAATACCAAATTGGTAGAAACAGCTAGGGTTCTACCAGGCCTAGGGCGTAGGTTGTAGGGGCAAGGAGGGCGAGGGCGAGGGGAGGAGCGGTTGCGCCGGCGGCAGGGCGCCGTCGCAGCTAGGGTTGAAGGCGGCGGCGCGGCTAGGGTTTCCGGCTCCTCTGGGAGCCGGGCAACAAAAGATAATAATAGTCTTTATTGCTTCCCTCAAATCGATGTCTTACATGAGTATTTATAACTTTAGCCTAAGATAACTTTCCTAAGATAATTTCCTAAGATAACTTGTGGACCAAGTCCCGAATACTAATGCCCTGTGGGCCTTTTCCTAGTATAGACCGTGCCGGTCATAACAGTAGTTCTTTAGTCATATCTTACCTCTTTTTAATCTCAGCGGTTAGATGTCGTGTTGAATGGGTACATCTTGAGTGGAGAGATTTGCAGTTCTAAGTTTTGTTGTTAGCCTTCCTCATGGCTAGTAATCACGATAACCAATGTGGAAACTTTTCTGTTAAGTGGAATTTCTCATGTTTGTCTGTTATGTTTATTTACCTGCAGAGGGCAGACCAGACAGAACTGGCCTACGAATGTCAAATGAACTTGCAGCATTAGGTATTCCTGTTAAGGTGCTAATTGATTCAGCTGTTGCTTACTCCATGGATGAAGTTGACATGGTATTTGTTGGCGCTGATGGGGTTGTTGAAAGTGGAGGAGTTATTAATATGATGGGGACTTACCAGATAGCTCTTGTAGCTCATAGCATGAATAAACCTCTATACGTGGCCGCTGAAAGTTATAAGGTACTGCCTGCTATGATAGGCTATTTAAAAATTGTTTCACTAGTTGCTCTGCAAACTATTCTCATGTTACTTTCTGTAATAGGAATAAATGAAACATAACTGTTGAATAGTTAAGAACAGCGAGTAAAAATTGTTGTATATTTAAGAATATACTCCCTCCGTAAAGAAATATAAGAGCGTTTAGATCACTAAAGTAGTGATCTAAATGCTCTTATATTTCTTTACAGAGGGAGTAGTAAGGACCTCTATTTGACATGGAGATTCACACTTGTTAGGGTGTTGCCGTTTTCTTTATTGTTTTTAGAGAGAATTTTCATGGATCCTTAAGCTGATCAGTCATCCATAATGTGAGAGCAATTTGATATGGAAGTATCGTTTCAAACTTCCACTGTTATCCACCATATGTCCTGTACATTTTAAGGAACTTTTTCTTAGTATTCTGCACTCTGCAGATCTACACATCATAACTTGCGAGAAACTACTTGCACAAATCATTCATCACTTACTGCATGTCTTATTTCAGGATTTCTTATATCTCGCAGTAGGTATTCACCAAAGTTTATTTTACTTAAACTGTCGCAACTTAAGTTCAGTTGATGATTACATAGTAAATTAGTTCTAGATTGTAGACAAGTGTATTAAATGATGGTTTATCTTACTTGCATCCTACTCCCTCCGTTCATAAATAAGACGTACCACATCACTTATTTGTGAACGGAGGTAGTATTATATAACTATTCATGACTGTCTTTGTCTATAGCATGATTGATCGCTTGATGGAAGTGTCAGTGTGTTTGATAACATAGCCCTGTATATTTGATACTCTTGTAGTTTGCTCGTCTATATCCCCTGGACCAGAAGGACATGACACCAGCTCATCGACCGATAGATTTTGGAGTTCCGATACCTGCTGGTGTGGAAGTTGAGACATCGGCAAGAGACTACACTCCTCCCCAGTACCTCACACTTCTTTTGACTGATCTTGGTGTTCTGACACCATCCGTTGTGAGCGATGAGCTCATCCAACTGTACCTATGATCACTGCTAAGATATATGTTCTCCAGATCAGATGTAATGTACTGTAGTTGAATTAAGGTTTTCCCTGTCTCTCACTGTATGTTGTTATCTTTCCCCCGCTGCTGAAATGTCTAGAAGAATTCTCTAAAACCTTAGGTGAGAGGATGATCCATTTTACCCGATCGTTGTTCTGGAGTCGAGCAATAATTTTGGTCTCAAGTGACATCGTGCAAATTTGCAGTGTTTGCTCTACTGGATTCGAATGAGTGCAAAGTTTAACTTTCCTTGTGGCATTTGTGAATTTACAGAATACCTCATCTTTGGTATTGTACCTTCTGCCATTGGATCGATTGCTAATGATTGAGTTGAATGGTACCGTCTTGCAGTGCTAAGGGCATGTACATTAGTTTAGACTGATGTCGTCTGTCACGTCACGTTATAGACAGCACAAAAGACACCCAATACATCAGGCTGTCTGTTTGACAGTCCGTAGCACCACAAAATCTGGAAATCTTTATTTGGCGTACGGTACATGGTACAGTCCCATGTCGCGTTACACTGGCCAATAGACACATGAAGGTCTCGCCTATATGCCCCTTATGCACAAATGAACAGGAAGACACGAAACACGTATTGTTCCTCTGTCAGAAGGCAAAAGAGGTTTGGAAAAAACTGGGGTTGTGGCGGGTGATTAAAGAAGCATGTGTTGTTGATAGGGCAGGAGAAGCAATCCTTGAATTTTTACTTCTGAAGCCAGAAAATGAAATAGCTACTCTAGGAATCCAGAATGTACGTGAACTAATAACTATAACCGCTTGGTATTTATGGTGGGATAGACGTAGGCTGGTTCATGAAGGTAAGGCTCAAAACGCACAACTATCCATGGGGATTAGGGTAATAACAACAAACTATGTAAATGCCCATTCCCCGAATGCATCTATTAAAAAAGGAGGATGGAGCAAACCTCCTATGGGACTTGTTAAGCTAAATACTGATGCTTCTTTTGATCATGATCGGCTTAGTGGTACAGTTGGGGCTGTTCTCAGAGATGATAAAGAAAGATTTATTGCCGGCGGAAACTGGAAGTTTGACTGGTGTGCAGATGTTCTGACAGCGGAAGTTTTGGCCCTAAGGTTTGGATTATTACTTGCTCATAGGGCGGGATGCAATCGCCTAGAGGTCAACTCAGACAATATTGAAGTCATCAACACAATGAAGAATGGAGGACAATCAGCGGGAGCGGCGGCGGCGGTTTTTGATGATTGCTATTTTTTGGCTTGTGATTTTTCTCTTACTAGGTTTGAACATTGTAATAGGGAGGCAAATAAGATGGCTCATGAACTAGTTAGATTAGCAAAAATTTCCGTGACAAATGAATATTTTGAGGAACCCATGGATGAAATTGTACCTCTTCTTATGGACGATGTAACTGTTATTTGCAATTAATAAAGCTAATGATTTATTTCAAAAAAAAATCTGGAAATTTTGGTAAACAATCGAAGTTAGTTATTGCTAATTAAAACAATACGAGAGATTTTCTTGGGCCATTACAGACGACCCAATCGTACAACGACAAAAAGGGCGTCGCTAAGAAACGACTTCTGCGGCAATCGTTCGTCGGTATTTCTACAGACGACCATCTTCTCTCTCTTTTATCTCTCTCTTCCACGTAATCAAATATCGTACATGGGCTCACTTACAGACGGCTGAGTCTATGTCGTTGTACATGCCCTAAACAATATGGCAAATTGGCGGTTGTTGCCAACTATCCTAGGGATTTGGATGGTGACATCGGGTATGGAGCATAAAATAACATCACGTCTGTTCTGAATTATAAAATCTTTTGGATATTTCAATACGGATCAAAAGTTAGCAACACATGATTCGTGTTCAACTGCCGATAGGTCGACCTAAGGCAGCCCGTAGCTGTTGCTGCATGCCCTTACGGGTCTCTCTTGGAGGTACCCTAATTTTCTATTTACTCATTCCCCGTGCTCAAGGACCGATCAGATCGACCTAGGGCAGCCCATAGCCTCCGTGTGTCCTTACGGGGTCTCTCTTGGACGTGTGTGGTTTCGGGTTTATGAAGGAGCCTCGATGGAAGCGCAATACGCAAGACACGCCGGAGAGGTCTTTTGCAAATAGGCATAGATCTATTTACGAGAGTTCACTGAAAGTATAAAGTATGACAAACATAATAAAAATTAAATTGAGATTCATATACCATTGAAAGACTACTACTATCGCCTCAACTAGAGCATGCCTGACCTTATCGATGATGGTCGGAAAGTCTTCATCCACGTGCCTCTAAGGACCGACCAACGCTCTGGGGACGCAGTCGTCGTTGCAAAATCAGGGAATTTGTGCCTATCGGCATTTCATGAGTTATGAAAATGCAAGAAAGGATACTAAATCTCGTCGTTAACTGAATTCTGGATAGAAAGATTAAGAAGAACAAAGTATCCAAGCCAAAGAACTTATCGCCAAAAATCCTGACAAATGATGTTGAGACGAGAGTCTGTGTTTTTGAACCACGAAAGACTTGGGGCGTGTTTGGTTGCCCGCATTAGGCCCAGCCTGGCCTGTGCGGGAAGAATTTGGCCTGTTTGGTTTCCTGCATTCACTGTGCGGCCCGCATCGCATGAAACTTAAAGCACGTCCAGGCCAGGCCCAGGGGAAACGTACAAATCGCCAGTAGCTCGCAAGCCTGGCTCGGGCGAGGCAGGGGAGGGCGACACACTTCTCCCCTCGTGCGAGCAGGGGAGATGGCGCGAGCTCGCCCGCATCGCCGAAAAATCGGCGGGATGATTTCGGCTCACCTCCCGCCGTTCCACCCCTATTTAGCCCCTCCCTCACCGCCCCAACTCCCGCCACTATTCTTCCTCCGTTCGAGCTTTCCCGCCGACGCGCATCGGCACCGACGAGTAGGTAAGCGGCGCATCTTCATCGGCCGGCGGTCCACAGCGTCGGAGCTCCTTCACCGGCCGGCGTTCATCTTCCACAACCGCCCCCCCTCGTCCTCAAGCTGCAGCCATGGCCTCTGTGAGTTCAATCCCCTTTCTCTCTGTTCCTTCTAGCTAAATCTGAGCTGCAGCTAGGGTTTGATCTAGATGCATGGTTGATTAGTGGTCTGATCTGTGAGCTGATATGGTTGGTTGCTATGCTGCAGTTGCAATTTGTGGTAGGGCTAGATGTTCAAGCATGTGGTAGGCTAGATTAGTAGTAGAGTTTGAAGTTGAACCTTGTGCTTGTGTTGAATCATGCTTAGATCTGTGATTTGTAGCTATTGGTGGTCCATTTGTAGCATGCTGTTTGTTGTAGATGTATATTTCTACTCATAGATTGTCTGGTATGCTTAGTATGATAGTGATGAAGCATGTGCTTGCTATGATAGTGATGAACCATGTACATGTATGCTCCTGCTTTCATGGATTGTCCGGTATGTTGTGTGCTATGCTCACTGTCAATGCATGCTACGATTGTAGGACATGACCACGCAGACGCAAGATCTTAGTCAGGCTCTTGTCGTGTTCGACAACCAGTTTGCTCCATCGTTTGTCGAGGACTCGCAACCTATGTCCGAGATGGCACCTGATTCAGAGGTGTTCGAGTATGATTCCCTCTATGTGCCAGTAGTGCTCGTTGAGCCAACTCCTCCTGTTGCTGCTGCCGTTGCAATCAAGCTAGCAGCAGCAAAGGCAAAGAAGGATGGTAGGTCCAACAACATGAAGTGGCAGCCGTCCATGTCCACGTTCATGCTGAACAAGATGTGTGAGCTCATCCCTAGTGGAGTTAGGACTGACAAGGGCTTCAAGGAGGTGCACTTGAACACCGTTGCGAAGCAGGTGTTCGAGTTCTATGGGCAAGAGGTGTCTGCCATCCAGGTGTACAACCACCTGAGGAAGTGGAGAAGTCGATGGATCCAAGTGTCCAAGCTGAGAGATCTTACCGGCACCTCATGGGATGAGAACACTTGCTCCATAGTTCTGGAGGCAGAGCACTACGCCGGCCATGTCGTGGTTAGCTCACAGCACTCTTCCTTTTCATACTGTCCACCATTGCCTACTCCTAATCGTAACTAACAACACTTGTGTTTCATTCTTAGGACCACTCAAGGGACGCTGAGTTCCTCAACACACCCATCCAGAACTACAGCCAGATGCAGCACATCTTCTCCTTCGGGCTGGCAACTGGGAAGCATGCCATGGGCTCGGGTGAGCCTCTTGGTTCTCCCATGCCAGACTTCCCTGGGACACCGGATGTCGAGGTCCTTGATGGCCCTAACAAGCCCGCTGCGAAGCCCTTCGACAAGCCATTTGACCCCGTCCATGATAGGAAGAGGAAGAGAGGAGGCCTGATGGAGGAGGAGATCAATGTCTTTTGCAGCATGACTGAGGCGGTGAAGGAGGTGGCAACAGCCATCAGGGAGTGCAAGCCCCTCGACGTCCACCCTGACCTGTATGGCGCTGTCATGGCCCATGGTGGATTCAGCGACGAGGCTCTCATGGCAGCTCTCAGCCACCTGCTTGTCAACAAGGCCCAGGGTGTTGGGTTCGTTGCCATGGCCGACGCTCACAGGGTGTTGTGGCTCAGGAGCTAGCTAGGCAAGCACTACTACTAGAGTAGTGCTGCCTGTGAGCGTGCATGATCCCCGACGACGATGGCGGTGGCGACGACGACGACGATGACGATGATGACGTACATTTTGTGTAGCTAGGGCTCAAAAACTATTTGATGGTCTGTATATTTTGGTGAGGTGGTATATACTAACCCCTCACGCTGATGGTGAACTTGCGGTGGTAGGACGACACCCTCTTTTGGATGTGGTGGTAGGTTAACACCAAGGTAGTGCTAGGTTGAACTTGCTATGCCGTATGATCATGCATGCTTTACTTCTCTTCTGCTCCATTGTTGTTTGTGTGCTACTTTGCTTGCTACTTGTGCTCCATTGATTTGCTGCTTCAACTCTTTCTCTTGTGCATTGCTAGGGCAAGTGGTATGCCGTGTTCATCGGTAAGGTTCCAGGGGTTTATAGTTCATGGGAAGAAGCCAATGCACAAGTGGCATCGTATAGCAACAACAACTATAGAGGGTTCAAGACTAGGCAGGCAGCAGAACAAGCTTACTCTGTCTGGGTGCGAAAGCACGGAGGCAACAGTGTCGACAGTGCCAAGGTTGGAGCTATCAAAGTGGAAGCTGCTAAGGTGGATCGTCAGTTCGGCTTGAAGCTGAAGAACTTCATCATCTTCGCCCAGTTCGTCACCATTGCTGTGTTGTGGCGTTGGTGTGCTAGGTGTGATCATTGTGGGTAAGCTCACCAACTAGGGTACAAGGTAAGCACAACATGTACGTCGTATGCAACCAAACACCGTGTTCATGTGCCGCTAGGGCCAATGCAGCCAACCAAACAAAGTGCACTTGCGTATTACCTAATGCAGGGACACTAGATGCAGGCAACCAAACAAGTTGCATATGGCGTATTAGGGCCTGTTTTTTCTCAACCAGGCTGGGTTAAGAAGGGTATGCAATGCGACTACTGTTCAAAACTTGAACCAAACACGCCCTTGGTTTCCATTTAAGTTGTAGAAGTAGCAAACTTGCTACTGTAAAGATCTTTATTGGTCTTACACCAGAAGTGGCGCGTTTCATGGTTAAATCGTGAATTGCAAATAGTTGAAGTGTCTAACACCAAATCTCACCATCGCACACCTACGGCGAGAAACTCTAACCTCACCGCTCCAAAGAGACGACAAGAATCTACGCCGGAGCTCCTCGTTTGCAATACCTTTTGATGAAAGAAAGGGCTCTCGTGTATAGAGAGGGCCTCATCGTTTAAAAGGGAACCATAGGAACAATGGAATCCATTATTTTTTTAGTATTACTAGAATGAATCTGGTATTTCGTATAGAAATAACTGAACAGAGTGAAATAAAAAATCATGGTTGGGAAAGTTACTATAGCAAAAGCCATTGAAATTAATATTTTATATATATCACAATAGTTAGTTTTGTTATTAATGAGAAAAAAGTGGCTAAAACAAGAAAAATCATCGGAAAAACTAACGCCCACACGTGTGGGCGTTTGCACATCGCCCACACGCCTTCATCACCACTCATTTTGCCACGTATGAACAGATGACATCAGCAGAAATCTTTTTGGTTTTTGGCTTAAAAATGTTCTATCTCCTAATTAAAAAAGAGAATTAAAAATCCGTTTTCACCAATAAATCCGTCTCGGCGAGATCTTCAAAACTAGACCCCATGTTGATATGTTTCGACGAATTTTTTTCCCCAAAAGTTGCCATGATGTTTACACTGTCGTTGCCATGGTGCTTAAACTAAAGTTGCCATGTGGCAATTTTAGTTTGTAGATCATGGCAATTTTAGTTTTTGATGATGGAAATTCCAGTACTTTGACCATGAAAATATTTTTTTTGCATGAACCACGTCAATTTTAAGTGCATGTATCATGTCAATTTTAGTTTATGGTGCATGGCAAGTCTAGTTTCTTAATTCTCCATTTTATAATATGTCAAATTTTACTTTTTAATATAGAAGAAAATAGCTGAAACATAACATGGCAACTTTGGTGTAAACATCATGGCAATTCATGTGCAATAGACATGGCAACTTTTAACCAAAACAAAAATTCGTCGAAATATATTGATATGAGATCTAGTTTTGAAGATCTCGTCGCGGGGGATTTAATGGTGAAAACGGATCTCCAATCGGATTTTTCATTTAAGAGATAAAACATTTTAAAAACTGAAAATCCAAAAAGATTTCCACATGCATGCATGCGGTGACATGACGTAATCTGTATGTTATAAGGCGTGTGAGCGGGTTTGACTCCCACCACACGTGTGGGCGTTAGCGTTGTCCAAAATCATTAGTTATTCATTAAGATTAATTTTATTCAATGACCAGAGTTCCACGAGGATATATAGCCCAGAGATGACGAACAAAAATGTGTTCATTTGCGTCAAACTTGACGAACAAAAATGTGTTCATTTGCCTCAAACTTTAGAGGGACTCATTTAAGACTTAATCGAATGATTACCAACAGGTAAAAAGAGCTTTTGTTTCCTCTCATCAAGAGGGACATCATCCGATCAAGCATCACCCCTACGAGGAATAACAAACCCTAACCTAAACTAAACAAGAGTCTATACTTTTGTTGTTGAAAGTTTGTCTCAGATATTTTTTAAGAACGTCAAAAAGTGTGACGATATAGTCCACAATATGAAGAGAACAAAAATGAAATGATATTTTTGTTGTTGAAAGTTTCAGGCACAACTGTTATTACGTGACACCTTTATCTACGCTAAAAGCAGTCTCATCAGCAGTGAAGGAACAACTTCCTAGCCGAATAGCGGCCTTTAAGTAGTCCAGTCTAAGAGGAAGTGAAGAAAAATGGCTGTGTCCAACAGAATAATAATCCAAAACATACGGTGCAAACAACAGTTGTTGCTAAAATACTGCATGCTATTGCCACAAATCCTTCGTATCAAACAAAAGGGTGTAGTACAATCTCCTTGCCGGCAAGTGACAAGCAACAACAGCTAGGCCTCTACACCTTCTTGTCAACACAAGATAATCAAACGAAAAGAGGCAAACATCAGTGTCCATATCATAGAGCAATTGTGCTTCTACTAATTTGAAGGCATCGGGATGTCAGACACACAGCACAAGGAACATATGAATCCTGGTTGACATTCGACAAAGATATCTTTGTTTCACAATCGTGCTATGACTGCTTCGACCTCTGCAGGGGTGTAAAGGTGGTAGTTCGGCGCGACCTTGGCGATGTCGACATTATTTGGAGTCACCTGTTCCAAATAGCAATTTAACTCCAGACACTTGGTGGGGGTTCTTAGTGACTGCAATCACAAACATGAGACTGGACTGAGACGCCTTTACCTTTTCTTCCATAACCTGTTTCAGGATAGATAGAGCAATGGTTTCAGCCTCCTGAAGGGTCAGCTCCTGCAGAAGAAACTCAATCATCAGCTTTCAGAAACATGGTGCAAGTATCGACATACAGCAGAGATTGGTGTGGTCACGTCATGGTTTTCTTCACACAAGATTAGAAACACAAAACTTTTAGCATTATGGTCTCCTAGCTATAGCTATATTATTCTCAAAAAATCCAATATGATCAATCAAGGTTAGCATTACAGCTTCCTTTGCACATATGCAAATCGTGTTCAAGTTATCAAACAGTTCAGAGCTATTTGATCTTGTTGTGTTACCTTGTTGAACTGCTCCTGCAATGAACTATCGGCACCCTCAGAACCTGACCCTATTGCCTTGGCATTGCACTGCCAAAAGGTTCCAGATGGGTCAGTGTAGTACCTGCGACACAAAATGCAGACAGAGAACTTCAACAAATCTATATAGATTCCTTCTTTTACACCGTCTGGGCACTCCTAATTTGCCTTCTAAAAAGAAACAATTCTAGGCTTAGTAGAACAAGCTACTTTATTTTATTTTTAGTAAGGAGTGAGGGGTGTAGAAAAATCGTTGCCACATGCAATATAGCAATGTGACGAAGATGCGAACAAGACAAACTTATAACCAAGGGACCATTCTGCTATTTGCTATTCAACAATGTTTAAGAGGTAGCAATACTTATAACTTTCCGAGAATATATCCTACCCAAAATATAAAATTTTAGAGCATTGGCTGTGGCTGGGCATAAGCTCACACATCAAATTAACTTGGTGGACGCAGCAAATCCCAACTATATTAAGCAATATATAATATTTTGTTTTGGTTAAATATGATGCCATTATCCATTCTACTACTGATCATCTTAACCATAATAACTATGAGAAGATAATGAAAGATTTTCCTCAAGGAGGAATGGTCATCATGGAAGTTATTGGTTATCAGTCAGAATATTGTGCACAGCTGGCCCTTGCAGAATATGCAGCACAACGCATAAGAGTGTGGTGGCACTATACTATAGGTGCATGAGTCCAACTGTTTACTGTCAACTCCAATCTTATGGGGCAGTAAGGAGCCCGTAAAAATTGAATCAGGAGTTGGTTGGGAAATATAGTCCAGAAGAATTAGCAAGCTAAATGTTTCCAGTTAGGAAACTGTAAGTCATGTAAGAAGCTAACACCCCCTATATAAGGATGCCTAGGACTCAAAAAATAGTAAGGAGTGAACAACCAACGTCTCAAAAGTCTTGGTACCGCACAGAAGGTTCAAACGGCCAGAATCAAGGCCCAAGGGTAGATGACATACTAAGGCTTATGCAAGCAAAGAATCGATAATATATGAGAAACTGTGACAGGATAACAATATGTCCTAACTTCTAAGTTATTGTGTAAGATAAGTTGCAAATTGCAACTAACATAATTTTTTTGTTTGTCACCACAGGAAGTCAATGAGCACGACTACAACATCAAATAATACTAGAACAAACAAGCAAAACTGAAAGCACACTCAAAGACAACTGTGCAAGTATGCCTCCTGAATTCAATTATAAAGTCTGTCAGTTTGTGATGATCGGTACTTACAAGCTCGGCCCATTTTCATCATGACCAGCAATAAGGAGAGAAACTCCAAAAGGTCGTGACTGCAGAAGGAAATAAGTAGATCAGAAACTCCTGTGGTAGTGTTATGTTCGGATAGTAACACTGTAATAGCACAAAATGCTCACCATAGACTCTTCTTCACCTTCTCCAAAGCGAAGAGCTAGATCGCAAATAGCTTGTGTGGTAGACTCAACTGTCATCGGTTCCCCATATGAGAATCTATGGTTCTGATTATGAGCATACAGTGAGATAACAGATAAGGTAATGAACAAAGTGAATAAAGTATACAAGAAAGAGAAGTACTTGGGTCTCCACTCGAGCATGCTCAACCAATGTTCTTGCATCAGCAATAAGGCCACTCATGGCACAGCCTACATGCTCATCAATTTCCATAATTTTCTCAACACTGCTAGGTTCCTGTATGAAAGGCAAATTGGTAATCATACTTTTGACACAATTGGACATCACACGAAGCAATATAATCAGTACAAAAATATTGTGGCAACCAAGACACATGATACTTCTGAAAAATGGAAATGGAAGAGTTTTAATTTTTTTACCAAATACTATATCAAATATCCAAGATATAATGTCATAAGTTGCAATATATTCAAAAAAATTGTGTATGTCAGTCACTCATAATATATGAAGCATCACAGGATGAGGAAACCAATTGAGCAGAAAGATTCCATCATCGTAAATCTAAGACTTGATATGTGCCTTTTACATTATTCATTATATACACTAGAAAGTCGAATATCACAAATAACAAACAACTGACACATTTATATGGAACATAAACTGGAAAAGATAGACGATTTAGTCCACTGATGCATTGGAACCAGCAAAAAGAAGCCCCAAAACAAAATCCCTAAGAGGAACAGGATTATTCTAAAGCAAAACTAAGCATAATACAAACTCATCCATCACGCCGAAAGCTCAAGGATCAGTGATACAGAAATATAGGAACGTTGCATTGACATTGAGTACTAAAATAAAAACAAATAACAGTCCCAAAGGTACATTTCAATGATACAAGTGGACAAGCAAACAGCAGTTTTTTTTTTTTTTTTGCGGGGGCACAACCAACAGCAGTTACCAGCAATGGAGACGTCACACGTTTCTCCACAGCAAGAACAACCCCATCCTTCGTCCTCAACCCGATTGCAGTAGATCCCAACTGCAAAAGGCATGAGCATCAACAAAACCATCACTCATATGCACATACAAATTTAAACAGTGAGATTCCAACTTAATCTCGCCACAACTATCACGACAATGACCCAGAAAATGCCAATTATATAATCAATGAAATCACCTACAAATAGCACTAAAAAAATCACCTACAAATATATAGACTTCAACTTGCGAGTCAACAAGAAAACATAACCAAGCCTAAATGAGCGTAGAACCCTAGTCCATATTACAATACTTCATTGCAAGCCCCTAAAGACTACTAAAGTTGTCGCCCTGATTCACAATGTCAGGAAACAGCGATACATGCTGCATCTAGCCATTGGTTCGTCCTAACAACACGAATCGTGCGGCCTAAAATACATCTTCCGAAACAACCCCGGGCAACTACTCGACAACCGATTCCTAAGAATAGACTGCGGCTGCCTCCTCACCAAATCTACACCGAGATCAGGAGCAAGGGCGGGGGGGGGGGGGGGGGGGGGGGGGGGGGGCAGGGATCGGCTCACTCACCTTGATGGCCTCGATGGCGTACTCGACCTGGAATAGCCGTCCCTCCGGCGAGAAGGTGTTCACGCCGCGGTCGTACTCCGTCCTGCGCGAAACAACCCAACAACAAAATTTATCCCGAAATAAGATGAAAAATTCACAGCAGTGACAACACCGCGGGCGCGGAATTTAGCAGCTGGTCGGGGCTGTGAAGATTTTTGAGAAGGGTCGATTCTAACCTCGTGAGGAACATGGTGGTGCGCGGTTTGCTTGGGTTAGGGGAAGATGGGTTTGCGGCTTGGAGGTATGGCTTGTTCGGTTTAGGCAGCGATTGGAGATGCTTGAAGGGGATTAGTGTGTGTGTGGGGGCCCAAGTGCACCTTCAGTTACAGCACTGAAGCTTACTCTGACGATACGGGCTTAACTCTTAATACCCGCACAAAAGACGCTGATTGAAAAAAAAAACAACCATTTGATTTAGTTTATTGAACTTCTTAGCAGGTTGGAAAGAAGTCTATCTATTTGTCATATGCCATCTTTGATCCATGCATCGGTAATGCGTCTGCAATATTATTACATGTCCGAGACCAATAACCAACATTTTTTTTTTTTAGAACATAGACGTCAGGGACGTCCGGCTTTAAATTAATAGAGCCCACAAACTTAGGCAGAGTAGCACAACCACATAACAAACAACATAAACTAACACGACAGTTAAGAGGATAGGCCGCTGAATGAGCGCAAAGTAGCGATACAAGGCGAAGAACGGCCCAAAAGCAGCGAGCACGCAGGCTCGGAAGGTACTAAGACCAAAAGGGGTTGCCCATCCCTATGCGGCAACCAGCTGAGCAGACGACGGAGCTCGAGCCTCGGAGTAGACGGCGTGAAGACGACAGATAGCTTGGCGGTGTAGATCAGAGTCCTGTTGTCTTCCCAGCGGTGCCCATTGCTGCAAGAAAACGATGCATTTGAAGATAACGTCAGCGGGATGCAAGGGAAACACCCCCTCAATAGTAAACTTGTTACGGATATTCCAAATAGCCCATAGCATAGCCGCCGCACAAGTCCACATGACCCTACGAGACGCGCCTTGAAACCCAGATAAGTAAGACACGAGCTCAGGTCGGGAGCGTGGATCCCAATCCACTCCCGCGGCCTCACGGACCGCACTCCAAGCGAAACGAGCCAGAGAGCAAAGAAAGAAGGTGTGGTCAGCATCTTCCGGGACCTCACACAGCGCACAGGGGCCAGAGGCGGGGCCGTTGCATTTAGCGAGGTTAATAGAGGTAGGAAGGCGATCTTGACAAAGTTGCCAAAGGAAGACCTTAATCTTGAGCGGGATCTTGGCCTTCCAAAGCCCCGTGGCCGCCGACGGGATCTGACCGTGGCAAAGCTCTCTGTACATGGATTTGACAGAGAATTTACCGGAGCTCGCAAGTCTCCACGAGATCAGGTCCGCGGATTCCGACAATCGGACGTCCGCAAGTAGCGCCAGAAGGCGGTCCCAATCTGCCAACTCCGGCCCTATTAGCTCACGCCTGAAGTTAATACAGGGGGGAGGTGCGAAGAGCCGAGGCAACCCGTTGCTCGGGTTCGACCGCTAAGGAGTATAGTTGTCGAAACTCCGCCCATAATGGGCGTTGGCCAATCCAATGATCAAGCCAGAGACGCGTAGAGCGTCCGTTGTTAACCGCAAACTTTGCGCCCCTGGCAAAGAGGGGTTTAAGGGATTGGATAGAGTTCCAGAAGGGAGACCCACTGGGAGCCGCGTCAAAAAAATCCCCTCGCGGGAAATATTTTGCCCGGAGGAGGTCGATCCAGAGGCCAGTCTCACCCTGAGTCATTTTCCAGATCCACTTGCACATTAGTGCGATGTTCATCAACTTGGAGTTGATGATCCCAAGACCCCCCTGGGCTTTAGGACGACACACGGCTTGCCATTTAACCATATGGTATTTCCGTTTCGGTCCCGCTCCCTCCCAAAAGAAACGGGACCGCGGTGTGTCAAACTTAGAGTGAACCCCGTCCGCCAGCAAGAACAGGCCCATGGCAAACATGGGCAAAGACGAGAGGCTGGTGTTGGTGAGGATTAGTCTTGCCCCTGAAGACATAAAACGGCCCCTCCACGGGCAAACCCTATTTGCCACCTTGGAGGAAAGGGGCTCCCAGTCAGCGATTGTACACTTCTTTGCCGCAATTGGGAGCCCAAGGTAAGTAAACGGGAACTAGCCTAGTTTGCAGTTCAGTAGGTTGGCGACCCGTTGACTTTCTGTCGCGTCCATCCCTATGGACACCACCTCACTTTTGTGAAAGTTAATTTTTAGCCCCGACATGAGTTCAAAGCACAACAGTATAGCTTTGACCGAAGCGATACTGTGGGTGTCGGGCTCAAAAAGAAGAAGAGTGTCATCCGCGTATTGCAAGTGGGACACTCCTCCCGGGATTAGGTTGTCCACGACACCCCTAATGTGGCCGGCTAGACGAGCTCTATCTAGCATGGCGCCTAAAGCGTCCGCCACAAAGTTAAAAAGCAACGGCGACGCTGGGTCCCCTTGACGCAGCCCGCGCTTGTTGCGGAAGAAGTTCCCTACTTCTCCGTTCACCGCAATCGCCGTCTGGCCTCCCGAGACCAGCTGCATCATGCGGTGAACCCAAACCGACGAGAAACCTCGATCCAGGAGTACCTGACGGAGGAACTCCCAGTTCACACGGTAGTACGCCTTCTCAAAATCGAGTTTGAGGAGAATCGCTGGCTGTCGAGCGCGCTTAAGGGAGTGGATAATTTCTTGAAGAACCAGCGGCCCCTCCAAGATGTTACGGTCCCGGATGAACGCAGACTGGGTTCTACTAATAATGCGGTGGGCTATCGGAGACATGCGAGTAGAACAAGCCTTAGCACAAATTTTAAACGGGACGTTAATTAAGGCAATAGGACGAAAAAGTCTAATGTGATCCGCACCCGGTACCTTGGGGATCAAAGAGAGAACCCCCAAAGTTCAGGCGAGAAATATCTACCGTACCGCGCATAAAACCATTGCACACGTCGAAAATGGGGTTTTTGAGCACTTGCCAAAACCGCTTGAACATCGCCACCGGCCACCCATCCGGCCCCGGAGCAGTGTCAGATTTCATACCCAGCGTCGCCTTGTCAATCTCCTCAGGGAGGAAGGCTAAGCTCAGGTTTTCGTTTTCCTCATCCGTGACCCGCAACGCAGGGTCCCACACATCCGCCCTCAGGCGAGCCCTGGATTCCTCCCTGGAACCCATGAGTTGGATGTAGAACTCGTAGATGTGCCGGACGATATCCTGTTGCCGCAATAGGAGCCCCTGCTCCGATTGAAGACGAAGGATAGCGCACTTACGGCGTCGGCCATTTGCGTATGCGTGGAAATATTTTGTGTTCGCGTCGCCCTTGAGCGTCCACTTTATTCCACCGCGCCTACGCCAGTACTCCTCCTCGGCCCTGAGGAGGGATTCGACTTGGGCCTCAAGCGCGTAGCGCTGGGCCCAATCCTGCGCGGAAAAGATCTGCGAATCTGCCGCTGCGTCTAGCTGGGCTAGCTCCTCTGTCAGGCGCGCCCTTAACAGCTTATCCGCACAGCCCTGGTTAGCTCCCCACCCTTTGAGAGCCGCTCGCATATCCGCCCCTGCGGCAATCCAGAACTCCATCGGGCCCCTGCGGCAATCCTCGAATAACCAACATATTAAAGTGCAAAACAGCCAGGGCATTAATCTTCCTAAACAGAATGCCATTAGGCGCAAGATTGAAACACTTTGGGTTATTGAGAGTGATGAGGACATGACTATCTTGGATACGACCAAAAATATTGCATACATATATATTTGTGAGGTGATTTCTAATGCAAACTATGCAATAATTTATTTATGTCATTCAGGACAAAAATACTTCACAGACTTTTGTGCCATGTCTAATTGTAGGTGTATGGGACATTTGTTCAATCCACATATGAAGATAAGGGGAAAAAAGAAGTTTATGTGCTGTTCAACAAGTCCTCTCATGTCACTTTTGGGCCAAGAGAAGATAGAGTCCAAGTCTCTCACGTTTTGGATTCAGATTCGGACTGCACAGACATATCTGACTGAAAACACCAATAACTATTTCATACGGACTCTGAATTGGGTGATTCTTTTTTTGTTGGAAAGTAGATTTCGCGCACTTTCCAACACAATTGGATTCACCTTCAAATTCATCCGGAGCATTGAGTTATGGACGAAACAATCTGACGTTGCACCAGAATCCGAGTCAAACTACAAGTCCAAAGGTGTTGCATCACCTTCACTTGGGCCCATGAGCCTTGTACGACCTATGGTTGGTTTTAGGCTGCCTTGGGACGTTCCCCCACCTCCTTGGCCGCCACCCCTTGCTCAGATCCATCTAGTAGCTTTTCGCTTGGGATTTGTTTAGTTAAAGGTTAGCCATTGCAACTTCGTGTACTTCGTTTGTATCCAACGACCAGACGAAGACCGCTTACAGATCCCCACCTTTATCAATACTTCATATATACTCGCAATATTCAGATTGCTTGTATCATATTCTTGCTTGTTCTTCGGTTGCTTGCAGGAATAGACCTTCGTGGTCAGGTTGATTGTGCTCCGGCGTGGTCAATAACCTCTCGGAGTTGGTTTAGCGATTGCTAAGGCGCAACATCGTGCACGTTTGTAGTCGGATCGTCAAAGTCGTCTCCACCAAATCAATGGTTATCATCTCATCGAAAGATCGGGACACCCCGCCTCTACCAAGTGGTATCAGTTTTCAGGTTGCTCGGTGAGAATTTCCAGTTATCCCTAGATTACATTTTTTTCTTACCTATTGTCCAAGAAAAAGCCACAAAAAAAGTTAGATCTATTCATCCTTTGTCCAATCCAGTCTGAGCCTTTGCAATTTTCTTTTCATTGTTTGCATTATTGAATTATCGATTGCATCGTCGTGTCGAGTTGCTGGTCTTAGTGTCTAGTTCGTTAGAGTTTCAAGTTCTGTTCACAGTAGTCACGCTGCCACTGCATCGTTATCCCTTCCGCTATCCACCACCCATCCATCAAATTCCACCATGTGCTACCCATTGTTCATTGTCACAATCGTAGTGGAGGCCATTCACATCTTCGCTTGATCCAATCTGCATCTTGTCTAGTTTGTCTTCGAAAGAGGGAGAGAAAAAAAAAGGCAGAGAGAAAAAAAAGAGGAAAAAAGTTAGAGAAAGAAAAATAAAAAAGTGTGAGGAAAAAAAGAGAGAAGAGAAAAAAAATAAAAATTCGGATCTATCTAGACCCAATCTCGTAGTTGAATTCGGATTGGAATCTGTTTTGCGCACTGTTCAGTAAAACAGGCATAACTTCCTCATACGAAGTCCGTTTTGGCTCCAAGAGTACTCAAATGAAAGCTAGCGACGAGCCGCACCTAAATAGTTACAGAAGCTAGTTCAATATTTGGTACCTCAAAATCAGCTCCTAAATAGATCTTTTTGCCCTTCGAAGTTCGCGCATACAGTTTGTTCCAGTTTTTCAGGCCAGTTCTAGAATTCTTTGACTCCTCATATCAATTCAGAATTGAGTGATTCTTTTTGCATTGGAAAGCTTGAGTTAGTAGCATTCTTTGAAAAAAGTTATCAAAAAATTGGCTCAAACTTTTCAAGAGAAAAGTTGGAGAGAGAGTTGTTGTATATCCTGCTTGGCAGTTGTTTTTCATCATTATCTTTACTGCCGTTGTGATCTTCACTTATATCTTGCTATCCAGAGCTACTTAGTATCCTTCATTGATACTAGTTATGCTATGCCGTGACCTCATTAGTGTTCTAGGCTCGCGTCTCTAGTCCGATCTAGCCTAGGACCAGCACAGTATCGTCGTTGAGCGTTTCTTCAACATTGCATATTTGAATTGATTATTGCTAATCTTTTGCTACCATATACTTAAGCCTTCCAAGCTCCACATATTTCTACACCGTGTTTACGCATTTTCTCCTGGCAATCGCTTTACTCAATCTTCAGAGTTATTTGACACCGCTGGTTGCCGATCACCACCTGCTGCATGGTAAGAACTTGTAAGATATTGAGATTTGCTATACCGTGAGCGTTTTACCACCACTTCCAAGTAGTTCATAGGAACATTTTTTTTGGATTCTGTTTCTGTTTCTACTAATCATGACATGATTTAGAATCAATTCATGGTCTTTGTCGATCGTGGGAGACGTGCCACCACCTTTGCAAATACCACAACCGTCACGAGAGGTGCATAAACATCCAAATGCACATGATCAGGTTAATGTATCTATACCACCATTTAATGGCCGTTTTAGACCTGCTTTATATATTGAATGGGAGTTTGACATAAAAATATATTTGCTTCCCATAATTTTGATGAACATAAAAAGGTTAAGGTTGCGGTTGGTTCTTTCACTGGTTATGCTTTGGTTTGGTGGAGTGAATATTGTCGGTTACACCCTGATTATATACCTACTACTTGGGATGATTTGAAACTTGCCATGCGACATACTTTCGTCCCTGCTTATTATACTCGTGACATGATTAAGAAGTTGCAACATTTAAAACAAGGTAGTGACACTGTAACAAAATATTATGATGATTTACAAACTACCTTGTTGCATTCCTCTTTAGAAGAAAGTGAAGATGATTTTATGGATATATTTTGGGGAGGATTAAACCGTGATATTCAAGAGATACTAATTCACGAAGAGTGTTATCCTATGGACCATTTGTTTCGTCTTGCTTGCAAAGCTGAACAGGAAATAAAACGACGTGCTGGCCACGAGGAGAACAAGCGCACGGTGCACATTTCAAGAGTTGATATGATTGTTCCTTCAACTACTAGGCATACTATGACAACCACATCCGTTGTTGTGAGGACTACATCACCTCCACCATGTGACACATCGCCCCCGAGAGTGGCTACATCATCTGAGTTGAACATAAGAGGTAATGACAAAGGTATTGATCTTCCATCTCTACATGAGAATGATGAATGCCTTGTCAATTTGAATGCATCATCTGATGAGCTACCCACTACTTTGATCACACCACCTATTTTAGAGGACTATGTTGATAATTTGATTTTGCCATGTGATCAAACAACTGAAATACCAACAATTTTGAGTGCACCCACTGAATTAACAGTTGATGCAAAAGAACCAATGTTTAATCATTTTGATATGACCTCTAATCTTGGTGATGATTCTGTGTCCAATGACTTATTGCATGTTTGCTTATTTAAGCATGTTGTAGCATGTAAATTTGATGCAAGTAAGGTTTATTCACCAATGTTGGGATGGTTTAATGATGAACATTGTCAACCTTTTGAAATGAATAAGAGCTTCACTTATATGTGCAAACTGAGTTGCAATATTTTAATGCCTTCTACTTCTTGTGATAAATTTTTGGCTTTAGATTTTATGAACTATGAAAGTTACTCATATATACATGTGTCATACGTGCAAAAATCAAGGGAAGTAAAAATGGATGACATATACATATACAACATGTACACCTTGTTTTTTTTGTTAGCCACATTTCAGATTAAGCAATGCCGAGGACGACTTTGTTTTCAAGAAGGGGAGGATGATGAGGACATGACTACCTTAGATACGACCAAAAATATTGCATACATATATATTTGTGAGGTGATTTCTAATGCAAACTGTGCAATAGTTTATTTATGCCATTCAGGACAAAAATACTTCACAGACTTTTGTGCCATGTCTAATTGTAGGTGTATGGGACATTTGTTCAATCCACATATGAAGATAAGGGGGAAAAAGAAGTTTATGTGCTGTTCAAAAAGTCCTCTCACGTCACTTTTGGACCAAGAGAAGATAGAGTCCAAGTCTCTCACGTTCTGGATTCAGATTCGGACTGCACAGACATATCTGACTCAAAACGCCAATAACTATTTCATACGGACTCCGAATTGGGTGATTAGTTTTTTGTTGGAAAGTAGATTTCATGCACTTTCCAACACAATTGGATTCACCTTCAAATTCATCCGGAGCATTGAGTTATGGACGAAACAATCTGATGTTGCACCAGAATCCGAGTCAAACTACAAGTCCAAAGGTGTTGCATCACCTTCACTTGGGCCCATGAGCCTTGTACGACCTAGGGTTGGTTTTAGGCTGCCTTGGGACATTCTCCCACCTCCTTGGCCGCCACCCCTTGGTCAGATCCATCTAGTAGCTTTTCGCTTGGGATTTGTTTAGTTAAAAGTTAGCCATTGCAACTTCGTGTACTTCATTTGTGTCCAACGACCAGACCAAGACCGCTTGCGGATCCCCACCTTTATTAATACTTCATATATACTCACAATGTTCAGATTGTTTGTATCATATTCTTGCTTGTTCTTCGGTTGCTTGCAGGAATAGACCTTCGTGGTCAGGTTGATTGTGCTCCGGCGTGGTCAATAACCTCTCGGAGTTGGTTTAGCGATTGCTAAGGCGCAACGCCGTGCACGTTTGTAGTCGGATCATCAAAGTCGTCTCCACCAAATCAATAGTTATCATCTCATTGAAAGATCGGGACACCCCGCCTCTACCAGAGAGCTTGGGCCAGCAACTGTGCATCCATTTTTACCATGACTTTGGTCATCCCCGAGCGTATAGCCTCACTCATTACTTGGACTAGTAGAACACCCGTGCGTTGCCACGGGCTTTTAATTTGTCTTTTCCGATTGCACCATTGAATACAAAGCATATCAAATTTTGCGTACATAGATTTTTCTGATTGCGCATATAATGTATATCATATTTCACATATATACAAAAGATGGTGTACGTGCAACAATTGAAAAATAATTGAAATTCAATTCACCCATAATGTAACTAAATAATGTATACATTGACAACAATAATATAAATAAGCATATGTTATAAACTAAGATCTAATTGATGCGTTTAAGATATTTCCATTAAATATCAGAAATATTGTCTTTAGCTTCATTTGCACGATATTTTAGCAAGTATAATAAAAATTTATTTCTCAACTCATAAGCATCCTGCACAAGCAATTTTTATATATAATTAACATGAAAATGTAATCGAGTAAACATATACCTACAGATTTCTCATGCATTTCTTTCGTCTACTTTTTTTATATAAATTAATCACTCAACATCTTATTCTTTCACCACCAACTATCTCCGCAACCCCAGTCCATGTTCACCACCCCACCTCAATTAGTGAGATATCTGGCTCCCACTCCCCCCTCCATCAACACACACTTTTAATTTCTGACACAAAACGATGCACTTGTGCTAAATTTCTTACTAAAGCTCTCTATCTCTCCTCTCTCTCTCTCTCTGATTTTAATATGCCAGTTTCCCTCTCCTTAATCCTCTCTTTCACACCCTACATATGTCCCTCGCTCCCCCACTCTATCCACCACCTTCCATCTCTCTCTCTCTCTCTCTCTCTCTCTCTCACACACACACACACACACACACACACACACACACACACACACTTCTCCCTCCCCTTTCCCTCTCTCACAACTCAAAACTTAATTTTGCTCAGCCTAACATTTCGCGACTATAGAATATCCTAGAAGCTTAAATATTAAAGGGAAATCTTAGCCTTTGTAGGGGCTAAGACAACCTTTTGAACTTAATCCTGGCTCATTTACTCCACCACTGTAGAGCACACAAATTTATGGTTATACTCCATACAACAACAAATAAAGATTCAGAGGGTAAACTTTTTAATCCACTACTACACTTGACATGAGCACCATGGCAACAGTTCTATAACACAACTTGTTCTTGCAAGCAAATAACTGTTAGCACTGGTTGCTCTTTGGCCAATTATAAACGTCAAGGTTCCCATTCCGTTCGTCCTCCCGTCCCACCTCCCTATGTAACATGCCTCCTGGTACCTCATCTTCTTTGGATACTCCCATTTCGGTATTTTCCACTCTCCCACTTTTCCTTTTAGTGTATGTTGTGCACCCCACTGCCACTGGATGGCACCCCCTTCCAAGAGTACACCTTGTTGCCACTAGGCGACATCACCATCTAGGAGTACACCAGCCGGTCCACGCCAGCCGTTGGCAAATAACAGATAGCATTTGCTGCTCTTCCACCAATTATTATCTTCAAGGTTCCCATTCTATTCGTCCTCCTGTCCTGCACCATGGATACTCCCATTTCGGTATATTCCACCCTCCCACTTTTCCTTTTCTTGTATGTTGCCACCCTGCTGCCATCGGACAACACCCCCATCTAGGAGTACACCCTGTTGCCACCAGGTGACTTCGCCACCAATTGGTCCATGCCAGCCAAGATCAAATCCTCGGCATCATTGCAGAAGAACTTCACCATGAGGCTCGCTGACAATCTCCCGCAAATCCTACAAGAGGTTAGGTACAGTTCACACATCCTTTTTCACATGTGCAATTAAGATCAGATATATTATCCATACAAGGTCCTCAGAGTTATTATATTTTTCATGGTGCATCATGGATCAACCGCAGTCTGGACGTTGAGATCTTCCATCATGTAGCAATATATTCTAGTGGTTCAATATTAACATTAACTATGTCAAACATGTACCTATGGAAGAATCAAGCACATCAGATAACATATTTTAATGAAACATTGCCAACATTTTTGTACCACAAAATCACTCTTCTTCCTCCATCCATTATTATCTCCTCCTGAATCCAAGCAATTAAATATATATGACTCAATGCCTCAATCCTCATATCACTCTTATCAAATGAAGACAAGGGCAAGGTACATACCTGTTCTTATGTTGAAGAGGAAAAATATATGACTCAATGTGCTTAGCTGCATAAAATTAATTTTTGTTGTCAAGTAATGTCATCCAAATAATTATCTATACCAACAGATGATCATGGTAGCTAACAAACTTACGAGAGAAGTGAGCAGTCTTATACAATAAAAGCCACTAAGTTATAAAATAAAATTGCCAAAATGCAGCTTCAGATCAATTATGGTCAAAGACTTTGCAAAATGTGACTCTGCGATGATAAGTGATGCGGAGCATCCTGTGGACATCACCATGTCAAGAGTTCGTTTGGCAAGTGACACGTGCCACATCTACTTCACATACATAAAGGGGAATCATCTCCTTTACACGTGTTCACTTGACCCATTTGAGGATGGTATACTACTTGACATTCCTTCCATGTGCATTCATAGGTATTGTCGGAGCTTCAAACATAGCGAGGACGAGTTCATGCGGAAGAGAACATCTACACCATCCAAGAGGGAAGCCTGGAAGCGGATAAGGAAGCGCCAAGAAGAAGGCAGCAACTCCCAGGCGACCCCGTGCGCACGGGCCCTCCGACCCCGTGCCCACGGGCCTCCCAGGCTGACGGTCCTGAAGACCCCGTGCGCACGGGCGTGTACCGTGCCCACGGGACCCCCGTGTCCACGGGCCTCACGAACCCCGTGCGCACGGGCCCTTGCTTCCGGTCCCTGGATACCCCGTGCGCATGGGCTCCACTTACCCCGTGCACACGGGGGCCCCTGTGTGATGCTACGGGCTTTGCCCTCGTTTTACCATTTCGCCCCCACCTATTCCCCTCTTTGCCTAGGGCTATATATACTCCTTCATCTCCTCCATTTAGACTAAGCTAAGATTAGATCTAAGCACTAGAGCTTAGCTCATGTACCTCCCCTTGTGGGATTCCACTCCATTGGAGTTCAAGGCCTCCATTGGAGAAGATCCCTAGTGGATGAAGACCCCCTTGAGGGAAGGATCTATCTAGATCATCAAGCCCTCATCTCCTTCATAGGATTTGGGATGAACTCTACCATGTATCTTATTTCCCTTTGTTGTTCATGTACCTTGTGGATCTTATGTGTTTGATTGTCTAGTGGATGTGTGATTTGACTTGTTCTTGAGTGTTCCTCTTGTTTTCCCTCTTGTGCTCATCTTGTTATTGGGGATTCCCCTCCAATTCGTGAAAGATCAACCCATAGGGTTCCACCCTACATCATATGGTATCATGAGCCATGGTTGATCATGAAATTGGAGCCCCCCTCTTTGTTTTCTAGCCTAGTTTTGTGTGATTTCGTCCAAAATCCGAAAATCCCCACCAAAAATAGCCCCAATTTTTTTTTGTGATTTGTTGGTTTGATGAGATTTTGTTGGATTTGATCCATGGATTTGCTTGGTTTCAAGTGGATCTAGCCTTCCCCCATCTTTTCCCCACCATCCATCCCCAAAATCTCCCCAATTTTGCCCTAGAAATCTTCAATTTCCGCCCCAAAATCGCGAAATTTCCGCCCACCCCGTGTCCACGGACCCCAGACCCCATGCGCACGGGCCCCCGAAAAGTCTCTGGACACCCCATGCCCACGGGCTTGTACCGTGCGCATGGGACCCCGTGCCCACGGGCCCTAGACCCCGTGCGCACGGCCCCCCTACAGCAGCCGCGTGCAGTTCACCGTTTTGCCCGTAACTTCCACATTCGGAGTCCGATTTTCGCGTTCTTTAGCTCGTTGAGTAGCTATTGACATCCCCCATCCACCTAGATAGATTCCATCACCATTTGACACCATCAAAATTTTGAAATTTTGGCATCTTTGCCTAGGCCCTCCACCATATCATCCGCAAAACCACCATAGACTCTCGCAACCTAACCCATCTTGATCCCCTTAGCATTAGTGGTTGCTTGAGGAGTTGTTTGAGTCTCCTAAGGTGTTTCGGCTACTTAGGGACAGTTGCTTCTGCACAAAACCACCACCACCACTTCCACATTGTCATTTCCACTACCACCATTTGACATTTGTCATTTGAGATTTTGAGTTTGCGGTTTTTACCGTTTCCTAAGGTGTTTTGGCTACTTAGGGATGGGTCTACATCATCTTGGTATCTACATCAAGAACACCGCCACTCATCATCGCAAAGGACGGTAACCTCGACGACACCATTGTATATTCCCCTTGGAATTGCATTGTTAACCCCTAGCCCATTTTGCGTTACTTGCCTATCGAGACTAGCCATTTGAGTATTGCCGGCAACGTTACTTGTGCACATTAGTGATCCACCATTCCATAGCATCAAAACATATCATATTGGTATCTTATCACCCATTGTGTCACAATATTGTTCCCGCATATACTCAATTGCTATCTTGGTTTGTGCGTTGTGCAAAAGTGGCCATAGAGAAAAAAAAGAGAATAAGCTTTTAAGCAAAGAAAAAGAGAGAGCAAAGAAGCTTGTAAGCAAGTGCCATAGCATCATACCCCATCGCACATAAGATTGTCATATACAATCATCTTGGATCATCTTGAGAGAAACACCGGGAACCATACATACATAGCATATTTGGGATAGAAAGTTTATCCATTTTGCATCTTATAGGTTGTGCACAAGTGTCGTATCCGCCTATTGAGCAATCGTGCTAGCATCTCTCTTGAGTTGTGCAACACGAGCGTTTTCCGTGGACTCCACATTTTGTGCTCATTCCTTGGTTGCATGACCCCATTTATCTATCCGTGTGTGTGTTTTCGTGTACCATTTGCTATTGGTCTACTTCTTTCACTTGCGAATTTGTGAATCTCTTTCAACATTATTGACTCTTGCTAACATTTTTGCATCAAAGTTTTGTGCCACTATCCTCACCGAGCTCCACCATAAGCCTTATTTGTGTAGGTGTGAGAAACCGACAAGAATTGGTACCAATTGTGCTATTTCCTTGTTACACATTGAGTGATCATTGATCCATTTTCAACATCGGTCAAGGTACATTTGGTATAAGTTCTTCTCTTTCTCCCACTCATATTTGCTTGAGTCTTGTGATGGATAGGCAAGGCATTTACTCTCCGGTCTTCGACAACAACGACGGCGTGAATAACTACATCACCAAAAGGTCCATCTTCGGACTACAACACGAAATGCAAGGAGCACAATCCACCTTGCAAGCGCGCATCAAGAACCTCTCCATCGACATTCATCTCTCCGAAGCAAGGAAAAGGGACTACATCGACAACAAGCTTGCCGCATGAAAGGAGGAGAAAGATGCGAGGATGGAAGAGATTCGGGCCTTGATCAAGTCTTCTTCCCCTTCGTCATCTTCAAGACGGCGACGTTCAAGCCACAAGTCTTCGGAGCGCCCAAGCGATGCAAGAGCAAGTAGTCCACGTCCACATCTCCATGGCGACCACCATCACGTTCGTGATCAACATCGTCATGAAGGGAAAGTCACCTCCAAGCATCATGTGCACGACGACGACGAACGACATCTACTACGAGCTCAAGCACAACAATGACATCATCATCATGAAGATGCTCCACAAGTGCAAATGCACACGTCCCAACAAGCCCTACTTCACGCCAAGTCCAAGCTTCAAGAGCACAAAAGAAGACCGCGAGACGACCACCACCAAGACGACGCTATGGCTACATCAACCACTTCGGCATCTTCGCCAAGTGTTCTCAAGGCATCTTCGCCTTTGGACGTACGGCATCTTCGCCTACTTCCCACGAGTATGCCTACAACGACTTCCTCAAGTCCAAGGCGACCACCTACGAGCAAGGGTGACACTTCCATCTTCGGAAGCCCCTCAAGGAAGATGGCCGAGCATGGGACATTCCCTTCGGTCATGGGGACGAGCTATGAGGTGCTACATCATATGGGCCTCCAACAACAAGACAGTGACAAGAAGGTCGAGCATGGAGACATTTGCACCTACATCTCTCCGACACCCACATATGTCGAGATGCCCCATTTGCCATGTGAGGAGAGCCACCACCACATGAGTGACATGAGTGACTCCACCATATGTGACATTGAGAGCATTTCCTATGAGAGGATGAGTGTGACCACCACTAGCCCCACACATGAGAGCATGCCACACACCCTATGTGAGGTTGAGCGCCATTTGAGTGACTCCACCAACCATACGAGTGAGAGCATCCAAGAGGGAGTGAGTGAGCCACAACACTTAGTGAGTGAGGTAGTTGACACGGCATGTGAGGCCACTATGATTTCTAACGACTTAACCTCTACTCCTAGTGTGTTTTCTTCTATGGTGCTAGGTCTCCTACTTGACGACACGCCTACCATTGATGAGTCCATACCTCCTATGGAGACGACGATGGCCATGATGGACGATGATGCACCCCCACATGGTTCCATCAAGATGAAGATGACAACGAGACGATCTTCAACGCCTCACCTACAACACACGAGCGATGCTCCAAAGGTAACATAGGTGATGATGCTTCTCTTGTCCCACTAGTGGACTCTCTTGACATTGATTGCTCCCATGATGTTGACCCACCTATTACCATGCTTCATGCTAGTGAAACTTCTTCATGCCTTGACTTACCTATTTATGATGAATATGATGATGAGCATGTTGAGTTGCCTAGTTGTGATGCTATGCTTCATAGTATATCTTGTGAAAATTCTATTGGTCACGTCATGTTTGACAGTCCATTTAACTTGTCATATGCTATGAGTGAGATCAACCATATTGCATCATTTCAATCTCAACATAGTAAGTATGCATACCCCATTAAAATAAATCCCATTTGCACTTATGGCATAGATGACGAGATGATGGTCATTGGCTTTTGCTTCTCTTGTGATGATATTGCCATGCTCCCTTTACATGATTTTCGCAATTCATCTACTATGCCATGCCATGATCACATTGCTCCAAATATGCATTGTTTTGGATGCTGTCAATATTCTCCAAGTGATGTTGCTACTCATGCTCATGAGGAGACCCCCATAGTTTCCTCATACATATTAGGAGATCTTGATACATTTCATACTTTGCTTGATTCCCATGATAGTGTACACCATATGCTCCCCATGAATAAACATGCTTTTGATGTGCCATATACTTGTTTGCTCAATTTGTGTCCCCATCGTGTTATACATAACAACAAACCTATCATGATGGATGGCATGTTTCTATATCATGCATCTCATTTATTTGAGCATTGGATATTTGGTGCTAACCAACACAAGCACATATGCATCATGATGGATGATGTGTACATCTACCACGCACACACAATTTTTCCTTTGTTCTTGTTTTGTGTAGGTACCCATGAATACTTGTCAACCTCGCAATCCCACGAGTTGACAAAACGAGCTCTAGAGAGCAATGATGACTTGGGATCCCGTGGACTATCCTTACCACCGTCCCCTTCGCGCAAGGACTATGCGCAACTCCTCTACTTGGCTCTCACACGGCTATGGGCCATTTACCACTTGTCACCTTATGCTCATTTTACTGTGTTCACTTTGCATGCTATGCTTGCTTCTATGCCTTTGCCACGCAATTGTGACCCTTGTTTGCATCTACCATGATTCTCCATTATGATATTCCTATGTGTATTTGCATGCTTGGTGGAGATCCTTGTTGCTATTGCCATGTTTATCACGTGCCCCATGCTATTGTCCTCATATCTTGCTTTCATGCTTATGCTATGACATGTGATTCACTCATGCCCACTATTTGCACACATGACATGCTTGCCATGATTCCTCCTAGTATGTTGCATCTTCGCACTACTAGCTTGCTTGACTTGATTGCTATGATTGCTTGCTATGTTGCATCACCCATGTTCCACTATTACTTGCTTTCTTGGGTTGATGACATATATGCTCATGCCTTTCACATGATACATCTTGATCATTGTCTCTTGTGTCATACTTGCTCATCTCATGCGGTTGATGACAACCACCTATATGCTTTGCACATGATTCATATTGCTTCGTGTCATATATCTCCATGTGTTGCCTCTCTCATGCTAGATGATTTGCCATGTATTGAGTGCAACAATGCTTATAGTCTTGCTCATGAGATTGCCCCCATAGCATTCTCACATATGTTTGGAGATTTTGACATATTCCTTGTGAAGCATGCTTGTCTTACCTCTTTGCACCATATACCTAGTGCCTTGAATATCGCCATTGTTGCATCATATTATTCATGTGCTTGTGCTTCTAATGGTTATGTGCAAGAGAAGAGAACCATCATGATGGATGATGTGTTTATCTACCATGCACATCTGTTCTTTGTTTTGTTGTGTGCATGTGTAGGATACTTGGACTTTGTGTCGACTTCCACTTCACGTGAGTTGACCATTCGAGCTCTTGAGAGCAAGCCTCATACATTCGACCATGACTTGCTTCTACACCACATTTCCTACCACTTCGGCATTGTGAAGGACGCACAAGGACATGCTTTCGAGGTGATATCCTTCTATCTCGAGAACACCCAAACCATGAGCATGCATATTGTGGATCATACTTCATGTGTTGCTTGCTCCATGACACTTTGCACACATGCTAGCGATCTTGCTTCGACTTCTCATTACCACATTGCCATGCCCCATGACATGTATGCCTTGTGTGTTGCATCTAGTTCTTCACATATGCCATGTCCCTTTGGTTATCACATGCTTGACTTGATTGCCTCACACATGTTGAACAATTGCTCTTTCCAATGTGTTGAGTGCCACGATATCTTCACTACACCCTATGCACGTTACGCTTGGATTGTCTTGCACTTGCCCCATGTGTTTAGACATTTCACTATATTTGCTGTTGTGAATGACTCTTATGCCTACCATAGACCGTTCATTGAGCACTTTATGCATGCTTGCTATAACCTTGAGGTAGATGCTTGTTCACTTATCACATATATTTGCATCTTGACCTCCCATTTACATGCTTGTTCCCATGATGTACTTGATTGTGCTCAATTTATATGCTCAAAAGCCATGACACACTTCTTTGTCAAACCATATGCTATGCTTGATGACAACACTTGTTGGGTGAATCACCTCTTGAATGCTTGGTTTTGCTCTTACGACAACCACATTTGTTTTTCCAAGTGCTTGTTATCTTTGCTACTTTTGAAGGAATTACAAGACGGTGCGACATTGGAGAGTGCCCATTTGGAACTACAAGATGACGAATGCTTGGTGATCGTCCACTTCTACACAACGCCATCATCTCTTTCCCATGGTGATTTGGATTTCGATCCGAGGTCGGATCTTTCCCAAGGGGGAGGGGATGATGCAGAGCATCCTATGGACATCACCATCTCAAGAGTTCGTTTGGCAAGTGACACGTGCCACATCTACTTCACATACATAAAGGTGAATCATCTCCTTTACACGTGTTCACTTGACCCTTTTGAGGATGGTATACTACTTGACATTCCTTCCTTGTGCATTCATAGGTATTGTCGGAGCTTCAAACATAGCGAGGACGAGTTCATGCGGAAGAGAACATCTACACCATCCAAGAGGGAAGCCTGGAAGCGGAGAAGGAAGCGCCAAGAAGAAGGCAGCAACTCCCAGGCGACCCCGTGCGCACGGGCCCTCCGACCCCGTGCCCACGGGCCTCCCAGGCTGACGGTCCTGAAGACCCCGTGCGCACGGGCGTGTACCGTGCCCACGGGACCCCCGTGTCCATGGGCCTCATGGACCCCGTGCGCACGGGCCCTTGCGTCCGGTCCCTGGATACCCCGTGCGCACTGGCTCCACTTACCCCGTGCACACGGGCCCCCCTGTGTGATGCTACGGGCTTTGCCCTTGTTTTACCATTTCGCCCCCACCTATTCCCCTCTTTGCCTAGGGCTATATATACTCCTTCATCTCCTCCATTTAGACTAAGCTAAGATTAGATCTAAACACTAGCGCTTAGCTCATGTACCTCCCCTTGTGGGATTCCACTCCATTGGAGTTCAAGGCCTCCATTGGAGAAGATCCCTAGTGGATGAAGACCCCCTTGAGGGAAGGATCTATCTAGATCATCAAGCCCTCATCTCCTTCATAGGATTTGGGATGAACTCTACCATGTATCTGATTTCCCTTTGTTGTTCATGTACCTTGTGGATCTTATGTGTTTGATTGTCTAGTGGATGTGTGATTTGACTTGTTCTTGAGTGTTCCTCTTGTTTTCCCTCTTGTGCTCATCTTGTTCTTGGGGATTCCCCTCCAATTTGTGAAAGATCTCCCCATAGGGTTCCACCCTACATCAATAAGCTTGTTTGATCTTACATGCATTCTCTTTTACACCACACATGATAAGCTGCAAGGTACATTCCACCTCAATAGAATGGATATAAATTATATAAATTCAAAAGGATTGTGCACTTCCGCATTGGCAAAAATCTTGCAAGGCATAAGCCACAAAACCATGAAATATATTACAGAAAAATATTCATAATTTCACATCTTAGAATTTAGAGACATGTAGGAGATAGGAACACATGCTTGTAGTGATTCAGCAAGAAATTTGAAAGTGAAAGCAAGATAAACAACTTACTGATGCACACAGAACACCGTGGAATTGAAATTTGGGTTGTCGCGTTGCAATGGTTTGCTATGGTCCTGCAGTAATATGTGTAAGAAAGCAAAATTAGAGTGTCTCTTGGCATAGTATACTGAAATTAAATCTACCTTTCCTCCAATCTGATAAATAAATGCACGTAGGAAGAGAAGAATATCATGCAAGATATTTCTCAAGTATTTAGCACCATACCATATCAGCAATACAAGAGTCACAAAAATTCAGTGAAAATGTTAAGAACAGAAAAGCAGGTAGCTTGGCTGGACAACTTTGCTTTGGAATGAACACATGGAGTATTGAGAAAGGGTATTAATACAAATATATTCTTGGACGATTGAACAATTAAAAAGATAAATGGTTACAGAAAAAACTGAAACATAAACACCAGATTTGCTTTGGACAACACATAGGAAGTAGCTGAACTCAAAGCTTAACATGGCTGTAGGCTCACTTTTCATTTCAATATCAAGAATTTGGAGTTCTGTTGATGGTTAGCGATGAAAAGAATCATGATTTGTCTCCATATTCGGAGCTGGCTAGCAGTGGACCTGCCATGCTTACTTTGTCATTGCCCATTGGATAAATTTGAGTAATTTTCCTGGGAGTCACTCTGCAACTAACATGTAAATTTTAAAATTCTGAATTCGACTGCACACATGCGACACACAATTGAACGGAATCAAATAGCTAAGGTGAGGCCAGAAAAAGTAAATAGAGTTCACTGACCTATTCCTCAGCGGCTGTGACGAACTACTCGACCAATTGAACGCATGACGAGAGGGCCACCGGGAGAACAGGGACGGCAACCGATGCCTTGGGTGCATCGGGCACCAAGTAGCAACGGCGTCGCAAGAACCTTTTCCGCCATGACTTCACCGGTAGCCGTTACAGCCTTGTACACAAGACCAAATGATCCATGGCCCAGAATCATTGTGACCTTTTTGGTAGCCTTCTGCAGATCCCAGAACAACCAACACAGTAACATGGAGCAATCAGAAAAACGTTACTTTGCCTCTGGCTACTCACACCAACACTAACATTCACAATAAGATCATGGTATAAGTTGCATGCATGCATTTCTGGAGCTGGCATGAACGTACGAATACTAATTGACGCACGGAGAAACGACTATGACCTGGCTTGCGTATCTTATCCTATCCTTAGATCAAATGCATTAGACAATCAAGCTGATATATTTCAAATTTACAATTCACTGATCATGTGATCTTAATACTACAACCAGGATTGCAATGGAGGAGTAGTTGCCATACTTGTAATGGTACTTCGGGATCCGAAAGACGGACAGGGGCTGGTCCCTGCCGTTGTTACCCCGCCCGCCCCAGAAGGCGACTTGCTTCCCCGCCGGCAGCAGGTTGTTGCCCCAGCAACTTTACAATTTTAGAATGCCGTTTTCCACGTGTAGGTGTAGCAGCTAACAACTTTGAACCAAACGGAAAAATAGTCAAAATGGAATCCTTTCTAACCTCACGATGCCTATGAATTTCAAGTAGCCATCATTTAAACACTAGGCACATTGTCCATGCAAAAAGAGGTGAAAAAAAATCAAATCTGAACTGAACTTGACAGAATTCAGAAGTTGTATAGCTGACAATGGACCATCATATACAACAAGATCTAGTAAGCAATGCAAGAGCACACACGTACAAAGTGGTGAACATGCCTGATTGGTACTTTAATTTAACACATCGAATCTTGGAGTTAGCTAGGTCTAGTTATGCATACAGAGTTTAACATCAAGTGGCTGAGTTAGCAATGTCTAGCACGAAGTTAGGCATGTGACCTTCATGGGAAGAACTCGACATACCAATTCATTTGTGAGGTCGGGCCAGACCAACCTGCTTCTTTCCCCCTCTGCGCTAGCTCCAAGATGCATGTCTCGTCCTGGTCGATTAACCGCGACCTCGACCACTTTGATCCGCCAATGCTCGGCACCGCTACCAAGACCCACGGATCAGTCCTTGCTTGTGTCCATGGTGAAGACGAAGTCGCAGAATGCAGATCTTGGCCAACCCACCGACCACGAACACATGCGTTGGCGCGGCGCTCCAGGTGTGGCCCCACTTCTGCAGCCCGCTGAACCTTCCTCGCGTGTGCCCACACTTCCTCGGCCTTTGCTTGTTCCTGCGCCTCGCCGTAAACATCATCAGGTGTGTAACCTACATACAGAAGAAAGATTGATAAGTGCATGTAAAACTAAGAACCAACAAATCTGATTCAAACACAAAAGAACAAGGGCAAGCTTATGCTATCCTGCTGAGCCACGACCGGAACTACCCCTCGTTGTTATGGAAGAACCAGGAGAGCACGAGAAGACCACCTCTGGAGAAGACCACCTCGTCAGCCGCACATGGAGTTGAGGAAGGCCGAGCCTAGAATTGCAGGAGGCCGCGACGACGTCAGCAATGTCGCCACACCGAAGATGGGGTTTGCTAGAACGCCCGTGCGAGAGAAGAGAGGTGGATAACCGGATAAGAAACCAGGGGATCGGATTGTGGGCAGCTTCCTGATCAGATCATGGGCGGGATCAAGACGGGAAGGAGGATATGGATTCAGGGGATAAGAGGGGTGGGGTGGGGATCACGAGAGCTTATCCATGTCTTGGGGCGGCCATCCATGCCGAGCGGGGCGATGTATTCGAGGCGCCGGCGGCGCCGGCGTTCTCGTGATCCATGACGGCCGCGTCTGCCTGGATAGGCAGATCGGCAGCGGTAGCGGCCGCTGCGCTGCCCAGATCGGCAGATCGACGGCGGCGGCTGCGTATCCTCGGGAGAGGGAAGGAGCGGATCGGGACCTCGCTCGGGAGAGGAGCCCTGTGTCTCGAGGGGATCGAGGGGCACGAGGAATCGCTCGTAGGTGCGAGCGTCTGGCTAATTTTGGTAGGTTAACCGTAGTAGATTTTTTAGGACAATTTTCTATCTATGAACCGTAGTGTTTCACAATGGGCCTCGTGGTAGCATACCGTTTTTTTGTCGGTCTCGAGGGTGGAAGGAGGGAATGGCTGGTTTGCGGGAGGTGGGATTGAGGACGAAAATTAACCGTCTCTGGTGGGACGAAAATTGACCGGTGGAGACTACCAACTGCTCCATTAGGAGTAGAGATACATGCCTCCGCCTCCGCTTGCAAGGTATCCTGAACATGATCCATTCTATCCACTCTTGATACCACAACATCGCCATGTTCGTCTTGGATCACAAAGGTCCATGTAAGTGCACCTAGTGCCACCCCTAGTTGGTTTTGGAGTATAGACGACAAACTTGGTTGAAGGACTAATGTGTTTGTGAGATTCACAGGAGAACACAGGTAGAAGTCCCTATTGATTCGGTTTACCCATTGATACGTCTCCAACGTATCTATAATTTTTGATTGTTCCATGCTATTATATTACCTATTTTGGATGCTTATGGGCTTTACTTTACACTTTTATATCATTTTTGGGACTAACCTACTAACCGGAGGCCCAGCCCGTACTGCTGTTTTTTTTGCCTATTTCAATGTTTCGAAGAAAAGAAATATCAAACGGAGTCCAAACGGAATGAAACCTTCGGGAGCGATCTTTTTGGAACAAACGTGATCCGGAGGACTTGGAGTGCAAGTCAAGAAACAATCGAGTAGGCCACGGGGGTGGAGGGCGCCCCCCTACGGGGCGCCCCCTATCTCGTGGGCCCCTCGGGAGTCCACCGACCTACTTCTTCCTCCTATATATACCCACGTACCCCGAGAACATCAGAGGCGACCACGAAAAATTATTTCCACCACCGTAACCTTCTGTATCCGTGAGATCCCATCTTGGAGCCTTCATCGGCACTCCGCCGGAGGGGGAATCAACCACGAAGGGCTTCTACATCAACACCATAGCCTCTCCGATGAGTTGTGAGTAGTTTACCAAAGACCTTCGGGTCCATAGTTATTAGCTAGATGACTTCTTCTCTCTCTTTGAATCTCAATACCATGTTCTCCTCGATCTTCTTGGAGATCTATTCGATGTAACTCTTTTTGTGGCGTGTTTGTCGAGATCCGATGAATTGTGGGTTTATGATCAAGTTTATCTATGAGAAATATTTGAATCTCCTCTGAATTCTTTTATTGTGTGATTAAGTTATCTTTGCAAGTCTCTTCGAATTATCAGTTTGGTTTGGCCTACTAGATTGATCTTTCTTGCAATGGGAGAAGTGCTTAACTTTGGGTTCAATCTTGCGGTGTCCTTTCCCATTGACAGCAGGGGCAGCAAGGCATGTATTGTATTATTGCCATCGAGGATAAAAAGATGGGGTTTATATCATATTGCATGAGTTTATCCCTCTACATCATGTCATCTTTCTTAGTGTGTTACTCTGTTCTTTATGAACTTAATACTCTAGATGCATGCTGGATAGCGGTCGATGTGTGGAGTAATAGTAGTAGATGCAGGCAGGAGTCGGTCTACTTGTCACGGAGGTGATGCCTATATACATGATCATGCCTAGATAATCTCATAATTATTCGCTTTTCTATCAATTGCTCGACAGTAATTTGTTCACCCACCGTAATACCTATGCTATCTTGAGAGAAGCCACTAGTGAAAACTCTGGCCCCTGGGTCTATCTTTTATCATATAAGCTTTCAATCTACTATTATTTGCATCGTTAGTTTTGCAATCTATATCATAAAATACCAAAAATATATTTATCTTATCATATTATCTCTATCAGATCTCACTTTCGCAAGTGGCCGTGAAGGGATTGACAACCCCTTTATTGTGTTGGTTGCGAGTTCTTTGTTTGTTTGTGTAGGTGCGTGGTACTTTTGAGGAGCCTCCTACTGGATTGATACCTTGGTTCTCAAAAACTGAGGGAAATACTTACGCTACTATTGCTGCATCACCCTTTCCTCTTCAAGGAAAACCAACGCAAGCTCAAGACGTAGCAAGAAGGATTTCTGTCGCCATTGCCGGGGAGGTCTTCGCTCAAGTCAAGACATACCAAGTACCCATCACAAACTCATCTCCCTTGCACTTACATTATTTGCCATTTGCCTCTCGTTTTCCTCTCCCCACTTCACCTTTGCCGTTTTATTCGCCCTCTCTTTCCCAATCTCCTCTCTCTTTCGCTTGCCTTTTTGTTTGTTTGTGTGTTGGATTATTTGTCGCGATGGCGCAAGATAATACCAAATTGTGTGATTTCTCCAATACCAATAATAATGATTTCCTTAGCACTTCGATTGCTCCTCTTAATGATGTTGAGTCTTGTGAAATCAATACTGCTTTGCTGAATCTTGTTATGAAAGATCAATTCTCCGGCCTTCCTAGTGAGGATGCCGCTACCCATCTAAACAACTTTGTTAATTTGTGTGAGATGCAAAAGAAGAAAGATACGGATAATGATATTGTTAAATTTGTCGGATTTTGGGTTCCGGCAAACCCTCAAGGTTCGAACTCTGGGGTGCACGCGGAGATCACACCCCCTGCCTACCTGTGTCTCGTCGCCTCGCAAGAATCTAAAACTACACGAAGAACAACATAAGGGACATGAGATTTATACTGGTTCAGGCTACCATTGTGGTGTAATACCCTACTCCAGTGTGTGGTGTGTGGATTGCCTCTGGGGCTGATGAGGAGTAGTACAAGGAAGAACAGCCTCGCGAGGGTCTGTTCTTGGCTGGTGCAATGAACTGCTAGGGGGAGTTCAGTCACTTCTCTCTCTCTCTCTCTCTCTCTATCTTTCTATCCTTGTTCTTTTGATCCCCCTACACTGTGGGTGGCTAGTCCTATTTATAGGCGGAGGCCCTGAGCCTCTCCCCAAATATTGAGAGGGAAGGGCGCCAACAATTGTCCATTTTAAAGGGGAACATCTAGTACACTTATCCTGACTAAAGTTGGTCCTCGCCTGCCAAAGACCCTGACGATGACGCCGGCTTGGGCTCCACGATGACCTCCGTTCTGCCGTCCTGCTGGTCTTGGTCTTGTTGCACCGAAATGGTTGCCTTTGCTTGATACCCTTGCCTACGCTTGCCCCCTTTGCACCAAAGAGGAAACATGGACTCTGCGCAAGCCGGCGCCCGCCTGGCGCCCACCTGGCCTTGGTCGTCATGGCTTGCGTCATGAGCACCTCGCGAGGTACCCCGCCTTGATCTCTCCGCCTCCTCGCGAGCCAGCCTGACGAGGCCGTGCCCGAGGAAGCCTCCTGTCGTCCGCCCCGCGAGGCTTGGCCCCTCACAAGGGTCTTGGGCATGCGTTGATGAAGATGGGCCGTAATGGGCCGCTCCTTGAGCCACGCCGCAGGCCGCAGGCAGGCAAGTCTGTGTACCCCCGTTCCCAGAACGCCGACAGTAGCCCCCGGGCCCAAGGCGGCCCGGACTTGGCTTAGCAGGGAAGCGAAGGGGCAAGTACGAAGCGCCGCGGGCCCTAATGGCCTGTGGCCTTGGGTGCCGCGTGGCGGTCGATTGGACGTGGGTGTCCCTGTTCCCCCACGCCTCCTTATTTTGCGCCCAGCTAGGCGGACCCGCGGTTGCACACAATCACCCCTCTTCTCGCTGCGCGCGCACCTCCTGCTCTTCCTTCTCTCGAGCTCCAGTCTCCGCTTCCAATCCAATCTCGAATCCTCCCCCTTCCTGTCGCCATGGCTCCGACGAAGAAGGGGAAAGGGCAAAAGCCTGTGCCCTCGCCCCGCCCATCGCCGTCGACGGCTCCTGCTGTCGACCGGTCGATCATACTCAATCGGGAAGGCTTGGACAAGGTCAGTTCTGCCCTCGCCACCATCTTCAACGAGTGTGGGAGGACGACGGTCTGGCACGCGTCTCACTTCTCCATTGACAGAATAGTCACCGAGGTCCGGTACTTTGCCGACGCCCTGTGGGCGGGACTGGTTCCCCTCTATTCTGATTTCTTCAACGCTGTACTCTCCCATTACCAGATCCACATGATGCATTTGGGTCCCGAATCCATTACTCTTCTTGTCGTTTTCGCTTTTATCTGCGAGGCGATGATGGGCATTCCTCCTTCAGTGGCCTTGCTGCGCCACTTCTTCTCTTTGCGCCTCAGCGACCCCACCCAATGCTCGTGGTGCATGAGCTTCCTTGCCGCACCAGAAACAGCGGCTTCGGGAATTGATTTCAGCCTTCCTCCTGCGACTGGGTTCCGTGAGCAGTGGCTGTACGTGGATGTCGGGGTGCCCAGCCCCCTGCTCTCGGAGCCAACCTTGCCTGCTATCCCCAATTCAGGCTGGGGCCAGGAGACGCTCACGAGCCCCCGACTCGTCTTTGTTTGGCATCGCTTCGCGAACTTGAGGGCGCTCGGTGTGACGGCACCCAAGGTGGTGAAGGAGTTCCTCCTATGCTGCATTGCCCCTCTCCAGCGCCATTCCGCCGAACGTGGGCCTTCGGGGGGCGTGAAGACCGCATGAGGCTCCAGGAGGAAGATCTAACACCTGAAGTGCTGAGGAAGGTTCTCATGATCCTAACTGGGGACCCTTCCCCTGGCAGCATCAGGCATGGGGGCGCCCTGCTGTACCTTTGCTCAAACAGGGGTGATTTTGTGAAGCAGATGCCCAGCTTCGACGAATGGGGGCTGCACCCCGCAGGCCTCGTGGGACCTTGTGAGAACCCAGTTGTGGTGGTTGCCCTTCCGGTTGCCCGGGATGGTCCTTCCTCGAGTGGTGGAGCTGGGAGGCAAGGGCCAACGGGGGCTGAGGGGGCCACCGCCGGGATGATGACCCCATGCGACACTCCTGAGGCGACAGCTCCTGAGGCCTGCCCTGCAGCGGTTGGAGGTGTTGAGCCACGGCCCGCAGGTCCCACGGCAGAGGCCCCTGAGGCCTCGGTCACCCTTCTTGGTGCGGCGTCTGGCGGCGTGCGCCAGGACGATGTCCCTGACACCGGTCACTTTGGCGCTTCTTCCTCGTTGCAGGCTGACCCCTGCGCCGAGCTCCTGGGCCGCTTCCGCGTGGACTTCGAGGCTCTCCGAAAGAGAAGGGAGGCCTTGGGTGATGATTACCATTGCCGCCTATTGAAGCGCAGGAAGTACTTCGCCACTGATGAGTAAGCCTTTCCCTTTCTTAGTTCCTTACTTTCCTGCTGCTTCAGCTGATCATTGCCCTGCAGGGCCCTTCCTGCCGAGTTCACGGAGATGGCTGAGGAGCCATCCCTCCAGGCCTCGCCCTCTCCACCTTCCCCAAGCGCCCCGAGCTCCAGCACTGCCCTTGTGGTGAGGCCGGTTGGAGAGGTGGGCCATCCTGTGATGCGTCCTGATTCTGCGCACCTCGCGACCATCCTTCGCGAGCCCTCCCGGGGCATAGCCAGCCTGCCCTGGGCTCTTAGATTGGTTGTGGACGGCGACTGGCTGAGGCTGGCCTTGCGTTTTTCCTTGGAGGATGAGCTAGCTTTGGGCCAGGCTTCTGGCGAGGCGCGTCCGGCCATTGCGAGGGTGCCAGCCCCCAGCCCCCTGCCCAGGGAGGAGTGCTGGTCCGTGGTCCTCCGCGCGCGCCTGGGGCGAAGGATGACGTGGAAGACGTGCTCGAGCGTGCCCGAGAGCGCCGCGCCCTCCGCCAAGGGTTCCTCTGGAGGGCGGCTGACGCAGTGAGCCAGCTTGGTGTAGAGCTCACTGACGAGGACGCGCGCCTCGAGGCCGAGGGCCTGCGCCTAGCTGAGGAGAGGCGCAAGCTGAAGGTGGCTGTTGCCCTTGTGCGCCACCAGCGTGACCTTGACAATGAGAAGGCCGAGGTGTCACTGGCAGCTTCTCGGGAGGCCTGCTCCCGGGCCATCGAGGAGGCTCAGGAGGCTAACCAACAGCGCAAGGCCGCAGAAGAGCAGGCGTGGGAGCTCCGGGCCTGGAGTAGCTCCCTGGAGCAACAGGTGGAGTTGCGTGAGGTGGCCCTTGCGTCGATGAAGGGGGGCTCAGTCGATCGGGCGGAGCTTCAGAAACATGAGGAGGCACTGACGCTAGAGGCCACCGAGCGCACCCTGGACCTCGAGCGATTGGAGACGAGGGAGTGCCTGGTGGCGCAGGCGGAGGATGATGTTGCCGCGAGGGAAGCCCGAGCCTCAAAAGAGGTTGATGGCCAGGTGGCGGCGGCCCGCTCAAACCTCGAGCGCGAGTTCGAGGAAAGGCTGGAGTTAATCAAGGTCGAAGCAGAGGGCAGGACCGCCGCCCTGAAGGCCAAGCTAGATGTAGTGATGCGGCGTGTGGACGCTGCCGGGGCCGCCCTTGGCACGGCACAGGCGAAACTAGCTTCCTCCCGCGCCGAGGTGCTTCTTCTCCATCAAAGGGTGGACGCGGCTGAGGCCGTTGCGCGGCGGAACAAGGACGAGATACGCCAGTGGCAGACCCTGGAGCACATGCACAGTCCCATGCTCCACGAGCTCCAGGAAAGAGCTAACATGGCCTTGGGCATCATCTGTGAGGCAACCGTTGGGGAGCCTCATGTGGTTAACTATGCTGGTAACCTTTAGTTCTTCACTGATGTGGTGACGCAGCTGGAGACTCGTTCGGGCAGAGCCGACAGGTTGGTGGAGGAGAGGAGCCGTGCCCTACTTGGGCGTGCTTTTTCTCGTGTCTTCAGTCACCTTCAGAACATGGACTCCCATTTCAACTTCGATGCCGCCATCGCACCGGTACCCCTGGCAATCCGGGGCAATCTGGCGCGTTGGGTGGAAGACAACATGGACGCCCTTGTTAGGGCCTTCACCGCTGATGACGACAGTGTGGTCATAGCTGCTGATGAGGGCGGAGTGGTGAATGGCCCAGGTGCTGGTGAGGGCGGAGTGGCGAATGGCCCAGGTGCTGATGGCGGCGGTGTAGAAGGCGACGGCGAGGCCAGCGACGACTCCGGAGGTGCCCTCGAGGATGCATTGGGGGATTTATCCGATTGACCGCGCGCTGTTCCTGCTTCTTACCCTACACAGAGAGAGCTCGGGCTTGGCCCTGAGGGTTGTAAGAGCATTTTGGGAGGGGGAGCCCCTCGTGTGAAAACTTGCAGTTAGCGTATTTGTAGACATGATGTTGCCCGCATGCCCATACTGAGCGACTAGTTTTGTGATGAGTCAACTGACTTGTTTACCTTCGACCCGCGTGGGTCCTGAGCGAGCCTGCAGGGGCCATGGTGCCCCAAGTGCCTCCTGGATGAGCCCATTGAACCTGTAATGAGAACCTCCCAAGAGGGTGTGCCGACGGCAGTCTGGGCTGCGTACATGCTGGGCCTGGCCCGGCTCGCGAGGGGCTCGCAAGGGGAGGCAGCTGAGGCTGGACGGAAGCAAAGCGGTAGCCAGAACGCAAGAGATTGCTCGAACGAGACTAAACACCCCTTCCCCAAACACACGCAAGTTTCAAGCTCAAATCCAACTTAAATCCAAACAGGGAAAAGCGACAACCAAGGGGAAAAGCAAGAAAAGCAGAAAAAGCCGCGTCCGACACCTAGTCTAGTCTTCGACGTCTTCTCACCAGCGTGGAGCTAAGTGCTGCCACTGGGCGTGGGCGGGAGCCCCCGAGGCCCAAGGGCGGCTCTCCGGAGACTCCGGGGCGTGTACAACCCCACTCATTATTACGTGAGAGTGTCACGGAGCAGTGAGCTTCACAGGCACTGGGCCTTCTTTACATGTACCGGCCTTGCTTCATATCGCCAGACGATGGCCCCGCCTTGCGCCACACTCTATTGCCATCAATGACGGCTGGAGACCGAGGACGCCGCCGACGGGATAGAGCGGTCGCCAGCGGTTCCCTTGACGATCACGGGTCCTCTGCCGGGGGTAGGCCCTGGGGCATCTCCCCGGCAGAGGGCCTACCTCTTGAGGACACCTTGCTCCGAGCGCCGCGTGGGTGAGGCCGGATCTCGGCCCCTCTCCTGCAGCCCCCGGTTCCCTCCTCCTGAGGGGTGGGGAGCTGCTGGATTGGGGCAGCCACCCGCTGCGACGACCTGTACCTCCTTTGATCCATGGTTAGCGTATGCCTGTTCCTGAGGGATTAGCGGTACCCGATAGTCGCTGCCTCCGGTGCGGTCGACGAGGCCTTCCCTGGGCTCCTGAAAGAGCTCAGCCTCGGGTGTTTCTTCTCCCCATCCTGGGCCGAGGAACTGGCCATGGTCTTCCTCCTGCGCGTGCCCTTGATCCACCATGTGGGGCACATACGCCTCCGGGGCCGCCGCCTCGAGTGCCTCCCCGTAGTGCCCCATGTGCCACGCAGCTTTGCTCGTGGTGCCAACTTGGGAGTGGTAGCGTGGCGGCTCACTGGGACCGTGGGCTATAGTGGATTCCCCTTCGCTGGTCGGAGGCGGAGGCGGCACCATTGGTGGCCAGGTGCTGACGGCCAGGTTGGCGTTGGAGTGGCCCTGGAATCTGCTTGGAGCTGTGCGGGCGCGTGTGGGGCCTCCGTGCGGTCCACCTTGGGCCTGAGGCGACAGTTGTGTGCAGAAGGGGTGAGCCCCCAAGGCAGCGGAGCCCAGGAGCTCTGCCACCCGCTCCAGTAGCACGTCGCGGCCGCCCTCTAGCAGCCTGCATTGTAGTAGTTCTCGAGCTACCATGAGCGTGACCCTTGAGTTTGCCTGCTCTCGTCGTGAGTATGGCGCCGTGGCCGCGGCGTGGCTTGAGGCCCTCGCTGCCGACCGCACCTGCCGCGGTGTGAGAGCTGGTGTTGTCTGACCGTGTCGCCCGCGGCCCGCAGCGCCCTGCGGACCGCAGGCTGCCTGGGGCACGGGGTTGAGGTAGCCCTGGGCAAGCGGCTCTATGTGGGCGGGCCAGGCCGCCCAGGGATCAGGATTGCCCGTTGGGTCGCCGGACATGATGACGATGATGCGACGGGCGGCGAAACACGAGGCGACGGAAGGCAGATTCCGGCGCACCCCTACCTGGCGTGCCAAATGTCGGATTTCGGGTTCCGGCAGACCCTCAAGGTTCGAACTCTGAGGTGCACGCGGAGATCACACCCCCTGCCTACCCGTGTCTCGTCGCCTCGCAAGGATCTAAAACTACACGAAGAACAACATAAGGGACACGAGATTTATACCGGTCCAGGCCACCATTATGGTGTAATACCCTACTCCAGTGTGTGGTGTGTGGATTGCCTCTTGGGCTGATGATGAGTAGTACAAGGAAGAACAACCTTGCGAGGGTCTGTTCTTGGCTGGTGCGATGAACTGCTAGGGGGAGTTCAGTCGCTTCTCTCTCTCTATCTCTATCTTTGTATCCTTATTCTTTTGATCCCCCTACCCTGTGGGTGGCTAGTCCTATTTATAGGCGGAGGCCCTAGGCCTCTCTGTTGGAAATATGCCCTAGAGGCAATAATAAAAGTATTATTATATTTCCTTGTTCATGATAATTGTCTTTTATTCATGCTATAACTGTATTATCCGGATACACGTGTGAATACATAGACCACAATATGTCCCTAGTGAGCCTCTAGTTGACTAGCTCGTTGTGATCAACAGATAGTCATGGTTTCCTGGCTATGGACATTGGATGTCGTTGATAACGGGATCACATCATTAGGAGAATGATGTGATGGACAAGACCCAATCCTAAGCCTAGCACTAAGATCGTGTAGTTCGTTTGCTAGAGCTTTTATAATGTCAAGTATCTTTTCCTTAGACCATGAGATTGTGCAACTCCCGGATACCGTAGGAATGCTTTGGGTGTACCAAACGTCACAACGTAACTGGGTGGCTATAAAGGTGCATTACAGGTATCTTCGAAAGTATCTGTTGGGTTGGCATGAATCGAGACTGGGATTTGTCACTCCGTGTAAGCGGAGAGGTATCTCTGGGCCCACTCGGTAGGACATCATCATATGCGCAATGTGACCAAGGAGTTGATCACGGGATGATGTGTTACGGAATGAGTAAAGAGACTTGCCGGTAACGAGATTGAACAAGGTATAAGGATACCGACGATCGAATCTCGGGCAAGTACAATACCGCTAGACAAAGGGAATTGTATACGGGATTGATTAAGTCCTTGACATCGTGGTTCATCCGATGAGATCATCGTGGAACATGTGGGAGCCATCATGGGTATCCAGATCCCGCTGTTGGTTATTGACCGGAGAACGTCTCGGTCATGTCTACATGTCTCTCGAACCCGTAGGGTCTACACAACAGTGGCATCATGAGCTAGGTCTATTGCGTAGATTCTTTGCACGAGTAGAACACAAAGTAGTTGTGGGCGTTGATGTTGTTCAATATGCTTACTGTTACTAGTCCAATCTTGTTTCGACGGTATTGTGGGATGAAGCGGCCCGGACCGACCTTACACGTACTCTTACGTGAGACAGGTTCCACCGATTGACATGCACTTGGTGCATAAGGTGGCTAGCGGGTGCCAGTCTCTCCCACTTTAGTCGGAACGGATTCGATGAAAAGGGTCCTTATGAAGGGTAAATAGCAATTGGCATATCACGTTGTGGTTTTGCGTAGGTAAGAAACGTTCTTGCTAGAAACCCATAGCAGCCACGTAAAACATGCAAACAACAATTAGAGGACGTCTAACTTGTTTTTGCAGGGTATGCTTTGTGATGTGATATGGCCAAGAAGAATGTGATGAATGATATGTGATGTATGAGATTGATCATGTTCTTGTAATAGGAATCACGACTTGCATGTCGATGAGTATGACAACCGGCAGGAGCCATAGGAGTTGTCTTAATTTATTGTATGACCTGCGTGTCATTGAACAACGCCATGTAATTACTTTACTTTATTGCTAACCGGTAGCCATAGTAGTAGAAGTAATAGTTGGTGAGACAACTTCATGAAGACACGATGATGGAGATCATGATGATGGAGATCATGGTGTCATGCCGGTGACGATGATGATCATGGAGCCCCGAAGATGGAGATCAAAAGGAGCAAAATGATATTGGCCATATCATGTCACTATTTGATTGCATGTGATGTTTATCATGTTTATGCATCTTGTTTACTTAGGACGACGGTAGTAAATAAGATGATCCCTTACAACAATTTCAAGAAGTGTTCTCCCCTAACTGTGCACCGTTGCTACAGTTCGTCGCTTCTAAGCACCACGTGATGATCGGGTGTGATGGATTCTTACGTTCACATACAACGGGTGTAAGACAGATTTACACAGCAATACACTTAGGGTTAACTTGACGAGCCTAGCATGTACAGACATGGCCTCGGAACACGGAGACTGAAAGGTCGAGCATGAGTCGTATAGTAGATACGATCAACATGAAGATGTTCACCGATGATGACTAGTCCGTCTCACGTGATGATCGGACACGGCCTAGTTGACTCGGATCATGTAATCACTTAGATGACCAGAGGGATGTCTATCTGAGTGGGAGTTCATAAGATGAACTTAATTATCCTGAACATAGTCAAAAAGACCTTTTGCAAATTATGTCGTAAGCTCACGCTTTAGTTCTACTATTTAGATATGTTCCTAGAGAAAATATAGTTGAAAGTTGACAGTAGCGATTATGCGGACAGTAGATAGCTTATGTCCTTAATGCACTGCTCAGTGTGCTGTACCCCAAACATCGTTTGTGGATGTTGCGAACATCAGACTTACACGTTTTGATAACTACGTGATAGTTCAGTTAAACGGTTTAGAGTTGAGGCACCAAAGATGTTTTCGAAATGTCACGGAACATATGAGATGTTTCGAGGGCTGAAATTGGGATTTCAGGCTCGTGCCCACGTCAAGAGGTATAAGACCTCCGACGATTTTCTTAACCTGCAAACTAATGGAGAAAAGCTCAATCGTTGAGCTTGTGCTCAGATTGTCTGAGTGCAACAATCACTTGAATCGAGTGGGAGTTGATCTTCCAGATGGATAGTGATGTTTCTCCAAAGTCATTGCCACCAAGCTTCTAGAGCTTTGTGATGAACTATAACATATCAGGGATAGATATGATGATCCTTGAAGTATTCACGACGTTTGACACCGCGAAAGTAAAAATCAAGAAGGAGCATCAATTGTTGATGGTTGGTGAAACCACTAGTTTCAAGAAAGGCAAGGGCAAGAAGGGATACTTCATGAAACGGCAAATCAGCTGCTGCTCTAGTGAAGAAACCCAAGGTTGAACCCAAACCCGAGACTAAGTGCTTCTGTAATAAGGGGAGAACCACTGGAGCGGAATTACCCTAGATACTTGGTAGATGAGAAGGCTGGCAAAGTCGATAGAAGTATATTGGATATACATTATGTTAATGTGTACTTTACTAGTACTCCTAGTAGCACCAGGGTATTAAATACCGGTTCGGTTGCTAAGTGTTAGTAACTCGAAATAAAAGCTGCGGAATAAACGGAGACTAGCTAAAGGTAAGCTGACGATATGTGTTGGAAGTATTTCCAAGTTTGATGTGATCAAACATCGCACGCTCCCTCTACCATCGAGATTGGTGTTTGCGTTGAGCATAGATATAATTGGATTATGTCTATCGCGATACGGTTATTCATTTAAGGAGAATAATGGTTACTCTGTTTATTTGAATAATACCTTCAATGGTCTTGCACCTAAATGAATGGTTTATTGAATCTCGATCGTAGTGATACACATTTTCATGCCAAAAGATACAAGATAGTAATGATAGTACCACTTACTTGTGGCACTGCCATGTAAGTCATAATGGTATAAAATGCATGAAGAAGCTCCATGTTGATGGATCTTTGGACTCACTCGTTTTTGAAAAGTTTGAGACATGCGAACCATGTCTATTGGTGTATATGCATGAAGAAACTCCATGCAGATGGATCATTTGGACTCACTTGATTTTGAATCACTTGAGATATGCAAATCATACCACATGGGCAAGATGACTGAAAAGCCTCGTTTTCAGTAAGATGGAACAAGATAGCAACTTGTTGGAAGTAACACATTTTGATGTGTGCAGTCCAATGAGTGCTGAGGCATGCAGTGAATATCGTTATGTTCTTACTTCACAGATGATTCGAGTAGATATTGAGTATATTTACTTGGTGAAACACAAGTCTGAATTATTGAATGGTTCAAGTAATTTCAGAGTGAAGTTTAAGATCTTCGTGACAAGAGATAGAATATCTATGATATGATCATAGAGATGAATATCTGAGTTACGAGCTTTGGCACACAATTAAGACATTGTGGAAATTGTTTCGCAATTAATACCGCCTGGAACACCATAGTGTGATGGTGTGTCCGAACATCATAACTGCACCCTATTGGATATGATGCATACCATGATGTCTCTTATCGAGTTACCACTATCGTTCATGGGTTAGGCATTAGAGACAACCACATTCACTTTAAATAGGGCACCACGTAATTCCGTTGAGATGACACCGTATGAATTATGGTTTAGAGAAACCTAAGTTGTCGTTTCTTAAAGGTTTGGGGCTGCGATGAAAAAGTTTCAGGATTGATAAGCTCGAACCCAAAGCGGATAAAATGCATCTTCATAGGACACCCAAAACAGTTGGGTATACCTCCTAATTCAGATCCGAAAGCAATATGGATTGTTTCTTGAATCGGGTCCTTTCTCGAGAAAAGGTTTGTCTCAAAAAGTTGAGTGGGAGGATGGTGGAGACTTGATATGGTTATTGAACCATCACTTCACCAGTGTGTATCAGGGCACATGAAGTTGTTCCCGTGGCACCTACACCAATTGAAGTAGAAGCTTATGATAGTGATCATGAAGTTTCGGATCAAGTCACTGCCGTACCTCGTAGGGTGACAAGGATACGTACTACTTCAGAGTGGTACAGTAATCCTGTCTTGAAGGTCATGTTGCTAGACAACAATGAACCTATGAGTTATGAAGAAGTGATGGTGGGCCCAAATTCCGACAAATGGTTAGAAGCCATGAAATCCGAGATAGGATCCATGTATCAGAACAAAGCATGGACTTTGGTGGACTTGCCCAAAGATCGGCAAGCCATTGAGATAAATGGATCTTTAAGAAGAAGACGGACGTGGATGGTAATGTCACCATCTATGAAGCTCGACTTGTGGCGAAGAGTTTTTCACAAGTTCAAGGAGTTGACTGCGATGAGATTTTCTCATCCGTAGCGATGCTTAAGTCCGTCGGATTCATGTTAGCATTAGCCGCATTTATGAAATCTGGCAGATGGATGACAAAACGAGTTTCCTTACCAGTCTTCGTATGGAAAGGTTGTATGTGATACAAATCAGAAAGTTTTTGTCAATCCTAAGGATGCTAAAAGGTATGCTAGCTCCAGCGATCCTTCTAAGGACTGGAGTAAGCATCTCGGAGTTGGAATGTGCGCTTTGATAAGATGATCAAAGATTTTGGGTTTATACAAAGTTTATGAGAAACTTGTATTTCCAAAGAAGTGAGTGGGAGCATTATAGAATTTCTGATGAGTATATGTTGTTGACATATTGATGATCAGAAATGATGTAGAATTTCTAGAAAGCATATAGGGTTATTTGAAAACTGTTTTTCAATGGAAAACCTGGATTAGGCTACTTGAACAATAAGCATCAAGATCTATAAGATAGATCAAAATGCTTAATAGTACTTTCAAATGAGCACGTACCTTGACATGATCTTGAAGGTGTTCAAGATGGATCAGTCAAAGAAGGAATTCTTGCCTGAGATGTAAGGTATGAAGTTAAGACTTGAAATCTCGACCACGGCAGAATAGAGAGAAAGGACGAAGGTCGTCCCCTATGCTTTTATCATAGGCTCTCTACAGTATGCTATGCCGTGTACCGCACCTGTAGTGTGCCTTGCCATGAGTCAGTCAAGGGGTACAAGAGTGATCCAAGAATGGATCACAGGACAGCGGTCAAAGTTATCCTTAGTAACTAGTGGACTAAGGAATTTTCTCGATTATGGAGGTGATAAAGAGTTCGACGTAAAGAGTTATGTCGATGCAAGCTTAACACCTATCCGGATAGCTCTGAGTAGAAATACCGGATACGTATAATGGAGCAACTTTTAGTATAGCTCCAAGTAGAACAGTAATTTGGAATAGCTCCAAATAGAGCGTGGTAGCTACATCTAGGAGATGACATAGAGATTTGTAAAGCACACACGGATCTAAAAGGTTCAGACCCGTTGACTATAACCTCTCTCACAAGCATAACATGATCAAACCCAGAACTCATCGAGTGTTAATCACATGGTAAATGTGAACTAGATTATTGACTCTAGTAAACTCTTTGGGTGTAAGTCACATGGGGATGTGACCTTGAGTGTTAATCACATATCGATGTGAACTAGATTATTGACTCTAGTGCAAGTGGGAGACTGTTGGAAATATGCCCTAGAGGCAATAATAAAAGTATTATTATATTTCCTTGTTCATGATAATTGTCTTTTATTCATGCTATAACTGTATTATCCGGAAATCGTAATACACGTGTGAATACATAGACCACAATATGTCCCTAGTGAGCCTCTAGTTGACTAGCTCGTTGTGATCAACAGATAGTCATGGTTTCCTGGCTATGGACATTGGATGTCGTTGATAACGGGATCACATCATTAGGAGAATGATGTGATGGACAAGACCCAATCCTAAGCCTAGCACTAAGATTGTGTAGTTCGTTTGCTAGAGCTTTTATAATGTCAAGTATCTTTTCCTTAGACCATGAGATTGTGCAACTCCCGGATACCGTAGGAATGCTTTGGGTGTACCAAACGTCACAACGTAACTGGGTGGCTATAAAGGTGCATTACATGTATCTCCGAAAGTATCTGTTGGGTTGGCATGAATCGAGACTGGGATTTGTCACTCCGTGTAAGCGGAGAGGTATCTCTGGGCCCACTCGGTAGGACATCATCATATGCGCAATGTGACCAAGGAGTTGATCACGGGATGATGTGTTACGTAACGAGTAAAGAGACTTGCCGGTAACGAGATTGAACAAGGTATAAGGATACCGACGATCGAATCTCGGGCAAGTACAATACCGCTAGACAAAGGGAATTGTATACGGGATTGATTAAGTCCTTGACATCGTGGTTCATTCGATGAGATCATCGTGGAACATGTGGGAGCCATCATGGGTATCCAGATCCCGCTGTTGGTTATTGACCGGAGAACGTCTCGGTCATGTCTACATGTCTCCCGAACCCGTAGGGTCTACACACTTAAGGTTCGATGACGCTAGGGTTATAAAGGAAGTTTGTATGTGGTTACCGAATGTTGTTCGGAGTCCCGGATGAGATCCCGGACGTCACGAGGAGTTCCGGAATGGTCCGGAGGTAAAGATTTATATATGGGAAGTCCTATTTTGGCCACCGGAAAATGTTCGGGATTTTTCGGTATTGTACCGGGAAGGTTCTAGAAGGTTCCGGAGTGGGGCCCACCTGCATGGGGGGACCCACATGAACGTGGGTAGTGGGGGAAAGGCCCCACACCCCTGGTCAAGGCGCACCAAGATCCCCCCTTAGAAGGAATAAGATCATATCCCAAAGGGATAAGATCAAGATCCCTAAAAAGGGGGGATAGCAATCGGTGGGGAAGGAAATGATGGGATTTCTTTCCTCCCACCTTTGCCAACGCCCCAATGGACTTGGAGGGCAAGAAACCAGCCCCCTCCACCCCTATATATAGTGGGGAGGCACATGGGAGCTTCAACCTTGCCCCTGGCGCAGCCCTCCCTCTCCCAAGTGCTCCTCCTCTCTCGCGGTGCTTGGCGAAGCCCTGCAGGATTGCCACGCTCCTCCACCTCCACCACACCGTCGTGCTGCTGTTGGATGGAGTCTTCCTCAACCTCTCCCTCTCTCCTTGCTGGATCAAGGCATGGGAGACGTCACCGGGCTGTACGTGTGTTGAACGCGGAGGTGCCGTCCGTTCGGCACTAGGATCTCCGGTGATTTGGATCACGACGAGTACGACTCCTTCAACCCCGTTCTCTTGAACGCTTCCGCTTAGCGATCTACAAGGGTATGTAGATGCACTCTCTTTCTACTCGTTGCTGGTCTCTCCATAGATAGATCTTGGTGATACGTAGGAAAATTTTGAATTTCTGCTACGTTCCCCAACACTCTCCCCAAATATTGAGCGGGAAGGGCGCCAACAATTGGCCATTTTGAAGGGGAACATCTAGTACACTTATCCCGACTAAAGTTGGTCCTCGCCTGCCAAAGACCCTGACGATGACGCCGGCTTGGGCTCCACGATGACCTCCGTTCTGCCGTCCTGCTGGTCTTGGTCTTGTTGCACCGAAATGGTTGCCTTTGCTTGATACCCTTGCCTTCGCTTGCCCCCTTTGCACCAAAGAGGAAACAAGGACTCTGCGCAGGCCGGCGCCCGCCTGGTGCCCGCCTGGCCTTGGTCGTCATGGCTTGCGTCATGAGCACCTCGCGAGGTACCCCGCCTTGATCTCTCCGCCTCCTCGCGAGCCAGCCTGACGAGGCCGTGCCCGAGGAAGCCTCCTGTCGTCCGACCCGCGAGGCTTGTCCCCTCGCAAGGGTCTTGGGCATGCGTTGATGAAGATGGGCCGTACTGGGCCGTTCCTTGAGCCACGCCGCAGGCCGCAGGCAGGCAAGTCTGGGTACCCCCGTTCCCAGAACGCCAAAAAAATTGAAGTTATTTCTGTTTTCACTTAGAGATCGTGCTAAAGTTTGGTTTTCATCTTTGCCTAAAAATAGTATTGATTCATGGAATAAGTGCAAAGATGCTTTTATCTCTAAGTATTTTCCTCCCGCTAAGATCATCTCTCTTAGGAACGATATTATGAATTTTAAACAACTTGATTATGAGCATGTTTCCCAATCTTGGGAAAGAATGAAATTGATGATTCGCAATTGCCCTACTCATGGTTTGAATTTATGGATGATCTTACAAAATTTTATGCCGAATTGAATTTTGATTCTAGAAATCTTTTAGATTCGGCCGCGGGAGGCACGTTTATGGAAATCACCTTAAGAGAAGCTACAAAACTCCTTGATAATATTATGGCTAGTTATTCTCAATGGCACACCAAAAGATCTAGTATTAAAAAAGTGCATGCTATAGAAGAAATTAATATTTTGAGTGGAAAGATGGATGAACTTATGAAATTGTTTGCTACTAAGAGTGCTCCTATAGATCCCAATGATATGCCTTTGTCTACTTTGATTGAGAATAATAATGAATCTATGGATGTGAATTTTGTTGGTAGGAATAATTTTGGTAACAATGCTTATAGAGGAAACTTTAATCCTAGACCGTTCCCTAGTAATTCGTCTAGTAATTATGGAAATTCCTACAATAATTTTTATGGTAATTTTAATAAGATGCCCTCTGATTTTAAGAATAGTGTTAAAGAATTTATGATCTCTCAAAAGAATTTTAATGCCTTGCTTGAAGAAAAATTGCTCAAAGTTGACGATTTGGCTAGGAATGTTGATAGACTCTCGCTTGATGTTGATTCTTTCAAACTTAGATCTATTCCTCCTAAGCATGATATGAATGAGTCTATCAAATCTATGAGAATTTCCATTGGTGAGTGCAAAGAAAGAACCGCTAGATTGCGTGCTAAGAAAGATTGCTTTATAAAGGCGTATTCTTCTAGTTTCCATGAAAATAATGATGAAGATCTTAAAGTTATTGATGTGTCCCCTATTAGATATTTGTTTTGCAATATGAATCTTAATAATGATGGGACTGGAGATGATTCAACTTTAGTTAAAAGGCGTCCCAATGATTCAGAGTTTTTAGGTCTTGATGCTAAATTTGGTAAAAGTGGGATTGGAGAGGTCAAGACTTTAAATAGCATTGAACCCACTATCTTGGATTTCAAGGAATTTAATTATGATAATTGCTCTTTAGAAGATTGTATTTTCTTGTTGCAATCCGTTGTGAATTCTCCTCATGCTTATAGTCAAAATAAAGCTTTTACCAGACATATTGTTGATGCCTTGATGCAATCTTTTGATGAAAAACTTAATTTGGAAGTTTCTATACCTAGAAAACTTTATGATGAGTGGGAACCTACTATAAAGATTAAAATTAAAGATCATGAGTGTTATGCTTTATGTGATTTGGGTGCAAGTCTTTCCACGATTCCGAAAACTTTATGTGATATTCTAGGTTTCCATGATCTTGATGATTGCTCTTTAAATTTGCACATTGCGGATTCCACCATTAAAAAGCCAATGGGAAGGATCAACTATGTTCTCATTGTTGCAAATAGGAATTTGGTGCCTGTAGATTTTATCGTTCTTGATATAGATTCAATCTTTCTTGTCCTATTGTTCTTGGTAGACCTTTCCTCAGAACGATTGGTGCGATTATTGATATGAAGGAAGGGAATATTAGATTCCAATTTCCATTAAGGAAAGGCATGGAGCACTTTCCAAGAAAGAAAGTTAAATTACCTTATGAATCTATCATGCGAGCTACTTATGAATTGAGTGCCAAAGATGGCACTACTTAGATCTATCCTCGCTTTTATGTCTAGCTAGGGGCGTTAAACGATAGCGCTAGTTGGGAGGCAACCCAATTTTATTTGTATTTTTTGTTTTTGTTTCTGTTTAGTAATAAATTTTGCATCTACCTTCCGTTTAGATGTGTTTTTATGTTTTATTTAGTGTTTGTGCCAAGTAGAACCTATAGGATAACCTATGGTGATAGTTAATTTGATTCTGCTGAAAAACAGAAACTTTGCGCGCACGAAAATAATTTTAGTAATTCACAGAAACGTGATTTTGCATTGATTATTTTTGCTATAGATCAATAGACAAATTTCCCAGGACTTCCTATTTTTGTAGGATTTTTAGAGTTCCAGAAGTATTCGAGAGTTACAGATTTCTACAGACTGTTTTGTTTTTGATAGATTCTGTTTTTCGTGTGTTGTTTGCTTATTTTGATGCATCTATGGATAGTATGTAAGGATATGAACCATAGAAAAGTTGAAATACAGTAGGTTTAACACCAATATAAATAAAGAATGAGTTCATTACAGTACCTTATGTGGTGGTTTTTCTTTCTTTCACTAACGGAGCTTATGAGATTTCCTGTTGAGTTTTGTGTTGTGAAGTTTTCAAGTTTTGGGTAAAGATTTGATGGACTATGGAGTAAGGAGTGGAAAGATCCTAAGCTTGGGGATGCCCATGGCACCCCAATACATTCAACAATATCTAAAAGCCTAAGCTTGGGGATGCCCCGGAAGGCATCCCCTCTTTCGTCTTCGTTTATCGGCAACTTTACTTGGAGCTATATTTTTATTCGCCACATGATATGTGTTTTGCTTGGAGCGTCTTGTATGATATTAGTCTTTGATTTTTAGTTTTCCACAATCATCCTTGCTGTACACACCTTTTGGGAGAAGCCCACTTGATTAGAATTTATTAGAATACTCTATGTGCTTCACTTATATCTTTTGAGCTAGATAGTTTTTGCTCTAGTACTTCACTTATATCTTTTAGAGCATGGTGGTGGCTTAATTTTGAAGAAATTGTTGATATCTCATGCTTCACTTATTTTATTTTGGGAGTCTTTTAGAACAGCATGGTATTTTCTATGGTTATAAATTTGGTCCTAGAATAATGAGCATCCAAGTTGGGTATAATAAAAACTATCATAGAAAGTGCATTAAACATTAGGATCAATTTGATGCTTGATAATTGTTTTGAGATATAAAGGTGGTAATGTTAGAGTCATGCTAGTGGGTAATTATGAAACTGAGAAATACTTGTGTTGAAGTTGGCAAGTCCCGTAACATGCACGTATGGTAAAAGTTGTGTGACGAATTTGTTGCATGAGGTGCTCTTTTGATTGTCTTCCTTATGAGTGGTAGTCGGGGACGAGCGATGGTCTTTTCCTACCAATCTATCCCTCTAGGGGCATGCGTAATAGTACTTTGCTTCAAGGGCAAGTAGACTTTTGCAATAAGTATATGAGTTCTTTATGACTAATGTGAGTCCATGGATATACGCACACTCACCCTTCCACTTTGCTAGCCTCTATTGTGCCGCACAACTTTCGCAGGTATCATGCACCCATTATTTACCTTCCTCAAAACAGCCACCATACCTACCTATTATGGATTTCCATAGCCATTCTGAGATATATTGCCATGCAACTATCCACCGTTCCGTTATTATGACACGCTCCATCATTGTCATATTGCTCCTTGCATGATCATGTAGCCGACATTGTATTTGTGGCAAGGCCACCCTCATAATTTTCATACATGTCACTCTTGATTCAGTGCATATCCCGGTATACCGCCGGAGGCATTCATATAGAGTCATATTTTGTTCTAATTGTTGAGTTGTAATTCTCGAGTTGTAAATTAATAAAAGTGTTATGATCTTCATTATTAGAGCTTTGTCCCAAGTGAGGAAAGGATGATGAAGACTATGATTCCCCCACAAGTCGGGATGAGACTTCGGACTCTAAAAAAAGAGAGGCCAAAGAGCCCACCAAATAAAAAAAAGAAAGGCCAAAAAAGAGAAAGGCCAAATAAAAAAAATGAGAGAAAAAGAGAGAAGGGACAATGCTACTATCTCTTTTCCACACTTGTGCTTAAAAATAGCACCATGATCTTCATGATAGAGAGTCTCTTGAGTTGTCACTTTCATATACTAGTGGGAATTTTTCATTATAAAACTTGGCTTGTATATTCCAATGATGGGGCTTCCTCAAAATGCCCTAGGTCTTCGTGAGCAAGCGAGTTGGATGCACACCCGCTTAGTTTCTTTTGTTGAGCTTTCATATATTTATAGCTCTAGTGCATCCATTGCATGGCAATCCCTACTCACTCATATTGATATCTATTGATGGGCATCTCCATAGCCCATTGATACGCCTAGTTGATATGAGACTATCTTCTCCCTTTTTGTCCTCACAACCACCACCATATACCACCATAGTGCTATGTCCATGGCTTGCGCTCATGTATTGCGTAAGAGTTGAAAAGTCTGAAGCACGTTAAAAAGTATGAACCAATTGCTCGGCTCGTCATCGGGGTTGTGCATGATGGGAGTATTTTGTGTAATGAAAATGAAGCATGGCCTAACTATATGATTTTGTAGGGATAAGCCTTCTTTGGCTATGCTATTTTTATAGGACATGATTATTTGTTAGTATGCTTCGAGTATTACTATTTTTATGTTTTATAAGCTTTTATCTTGAATCATTTGGATCTGAACAATCATGCCATAATAAAGAAAGTTACATTGAGAATTATGCTAGGTAGCATTCCACATCAAAAATTCTGTTTTTTATCATTTACCTACTCGAGGACGAGCAGGAATTAAGCTTGGGGATGCTTGATACGTCTCCAACGTATCTATTATTTTTGATTGTTCCATGCTATTATATTACCTGTTTTGGATGTTTATGGACTTTACTTTACACTTTTATATCATTTTTGGGACTAGCCTACTAACCGGAGGCCCAACCCGTATTGCTGTTTTTTTGCCTATTTAAGTGTTTGGAAGAAAAGGAATATCAAGCGGAGTCCAAATGGAATGAAACCTTCGGGAGCGATATTTTTGGAACAAACATGATCCAGAGGACTTGGAGTGCATGTCAAGAAACAATCGAGGAGGCCACGAGGGTGGAGGACGCGCCCCCTACTGGGCGCGCCCCCTATCTCGTGGGCCCCTCGGGAGTCCACCGACCTACTTCTTCCTCCTATATATTCCCACGTACCCCGAGAACATCAGAGGCGACCACGAAAAACTATTTCCACCATCGTAACCTTCTGTATCAGCAAGATCCCATCTTGGAGCCTTCGTTGGTGCTCCGCAGGAGGGGGAATCAACCACAGAGGGCTTCTACATCAACACCATAGCCTCTCCGATGAGTTGTTGTGAGTAGTTTACCACAGACCTTCGGGTCCATAGTTATTAGCTAGATGGCTTCTTCTCTCTCTTTGAATCTCAATACCATGTTCTCCTCGATCTTCTTGGAGATCTATTCGATGTAACTCTTTTTGCGGTGTGTTTGTCAAGATCCGATGAATTGTGGGATTATGATCAAGTTTATCTATGAGGAATATTTGAATCTCCTCTGAATTCTTTTATTGTGTGATTAAGTTATCTTTGCAAGTCTCTTTGAATTATCAGTTTGGTTTGTCCTACTAGATTGATCTTTCTTGCAATGGGAGAAGTGCTTAGCTTTGGGTTCAATCTTGCGGTGTCCTTTCCCAGTGACAGCAGGGGCAGCAAGGCACGTATTGTATTGTTGCCATCGGGGATAAAAAGATGGGGTTTATATCATATTGCATGAGTTTATCCCTCTACATCATGTCATCTTTCTTAATGCGTTACTCTGTTCTTTATGAACTTAATACTCTAGATGCATGCTGGATAGCGGTCGATGTGTGGAGTAATAGTAGTAGATGCAGGCAGGAGTCGGTCTACTTGTCACGGACGTGATGCCTATATACACGATCATGCCTAGATAATCTCATAATTATTCACTTTTCTATCAATTGCTCGACAGTAATTTGTTCACCCACCGTAATACCTATGCTATCTTGAGAGAAGCCACTAGTGAAACATATGGCCCCCGGGTCTATCTTTTATCATATAAGTTTTCAATCTACTTTTATTTGCATCTTTACTTTTCCAATCTATATCATAAAATACCAAAAATATATTTATCTTATCATATTATCTCTATCAGATCTCACTTTTGCAAGTGGCCGTGAAGGGATTGACAACCCCTTTATTGCGTTGGTTGCGGTTCTTGTATGTTTGTGTAGGTGCGTGGGACTTTTGAGGAGCCTCCTACTGGATTGATACCTTGGTTCTCAAAAACTGAGGGAAATACTTACGCTACTACCCATCGAAGATGACCCCTAAAAAGTTATGAAGGCATTGAATACATTGTTGGTTCGTGAAGACATACACGTTGAAGATAATGATGTATGAAGACATTCGCTTGAAGATAATGGAGTGCCAAGAAATAGTTTCTTTCGTAGTTTCATTTTCTTTCTTTCTTGAGTCATAGGAACCACCGAACTGTCAACTGGGTCCAGGTGAACAAAGTTAGAAAAACAAACGTGATGCTCAACCCAAATCCTATGTCTTCGAGTGAAGACAATGAGAGAAAATCTTATCCTAAGTTGGATAAGTCACCTTTGCTTGTAAGCCAAGCCAAGTTGCCGTGTATGTTTGAAAACCGACCGTTGGACACGTGTTGGTTGTCCATTGACCCAGGGTAATTTCGGACAAATCATGTCAGGTTGCCCTGGCTATAAATAGCCACCCCTCCACCATAAATGGGTGGCTACTCAGAGTTAGCGCACGACTTTTGTCGTTTGAGAGCAACCCACCTCTGAAGCCTTTGAGAGGGAATCCTTGCGAGGACAAAACCCAAAACACCCAGAGCCCAAAGAGTGTTTGGCATCTCTAAAGTCTTTCTGTTCCGCGTGATCCGAAGACTTATTACACTTGAAGACTGTGATCTTTCAGTCGGTTAGGCATCGCATTCTGAGCATCCAAGAGTCATTTTGTATTGCCAGTGAACGAAGTCTATGAAGGTTTGGAAGTCTAACTTGAAGACTTACTTGAGTGATTGGGCGAGGACTAAGTGACCTTAGCTCAAGGGGACTAGGTGAAGACATTGTCTTCTGAATTCAATCTCAGCCTTCCTAACCAGACATACAGTTGTCGCAGCAACTGGAACTGGTCTACCAAACCATTGTCTTTGTCAAGCAACTGGTTCTATCACTTCACCCCTACTTACTGTCTAGCTTCATGAATTCATTGCTTGCCTGCTCTGATTAATTCATTGTGTGAAGACATTCACCCCTGATTGCATATTTGGTTTCATACTATTTTCCTATTCTGATCTGCTCTACCTAGATGCTACTTGTCTTCGTGCTTTCACTGTACTGTACCTTGTCAATTTCATGGCTAGTGTAATTTATCTTTTGATGTATTTTGTTTAGTTCTCTATTTATCCCGTTCGTCTTCAAATATCTTGTTGTTTTGAAGACTCCCATAAAAATCGCCTATCCACCCCCCTCTAGTCGATAACTAGCTAGCACTTTTAATTGGTATCAGAGCAAGGTGCTCCCTTTTTCTGTGTGATTCGGTTTAACCACCTGGAGTTTTAGCTATGTCGATTGGAGGGATAATCAAGGTCTCCGCTATATGCCCTATCTTTGATGGCACTGATTACCCCCACTGCAAGAATAAGATGTGCATGCATCCTGAAGTCATCGACAACGACCTCTGGTATGTCATCAAGACTGGTGTTCCCAAAGTCGGTAAAGGAAAAAAAAGCGTTGATTAAAAAACAATCATTTGATTTAGTTTTTTGCTCTCCCTTAGTAGGCCGCATAGGAGTCTATCTATCTGTCATACGCCATATTTGATCCATGCATTGTTAATGCGTCTACAATACTATTACACGTTCGAGACCAATAACTATGTATTAAAGTGTAAAACAGCCAGGGGATTAATCTTCCTAAATAGAATGCCATTAGGCGCAAGATCGAAACACTTTGGGTTATTGAGAGCTTGGGCCAGCAGCTATGCATCCATTTTTACCATGACTTTGGTCATCCCCGAGCGTATAGCCTGACTCGTTACTCGGATATATGCCTCCGCCTACGCTTGCAAGGTATCCTGATCATGATCCATTCTATCCACTCTTGATCCCATAACATCGCCCTATTCGTCTTGGATTAGAAAGCCCCATTTAAGTGCATCTAGTGCACCCCTAGTTGGTTTTGGAGTATAGACGCCAAACTTGGTTAAGGGACTAATGTGTTTGTGAGATTCGCAGGAGAACATAGGTAGAAGTCCCTATTGATTCGGTTTACCCATCAAAGATGACCCCTAAAAATTTATGAAGACATTGGTGGTTCGTGAAGACATACACGTTGAAGATAATGACGTATTAAGACATTCACTTGAAGACAATGGAGTGCGAAGACATAGTTTCTTTCGTAGTTTCATTTTCTTCTTTCTCGAGTCATAGGAACCACCAAACTGTCAAGTGGGGTCCCGGTGAACAATTTCAGAAAAACTGACGTGATGCTCAACCCAAATCTTATGTCTTGGAGTGAAGACAATGAGAGAAAATCTTATCCTGAGTTGGATAAGTCAGCTTTGCTTGTAGCCCAAACCAAGCTGTCACGTGTGTTTGAAATCCGACCGTTGGACACGTGACAGTTGTCCATTGACCCAGGGTCATTTTGGACAGATCATGTTGGGTTGCCCTGGCTATAAATAGCCACCCCTCCACCATAAATGGGTGACTGCTCAGAGTTAGTGCATGACTTTTGTCGTTTGAGAGCAACCCACCTCCGAAGCCTTTGAGAGAGAATCCTTGCGAGGACAAAAACCCAAAACACCCAGAGCCCAAAGAGTGTTTGGCATCACTAAAGTCAATACCTCATGATCCGAAGACTTATTACGCATGATCCGAAGACTTATTACACTTGAATACTATGATCTTCCAGTCAGTTAGGCGTCCCATTCCGAGCATCCAAGAGTCATTGTGGATTGTCGATGAACGAAGTCTATGAAGGTTTGGAAGTCTACCTTGAAGACTTACTTGAGTGATTGGGCGATGACTAAGTGACCTTAGCTCAAGGGGAATAAGGTGAAGACTTGGTCTTCTGAGTTGAATCTCATCCTTCCTAACCAGACGTACATTTGTCGCAACAACTAGAACTGGTGTATCAAATCTTTGTCTTCGTCAAGCAACTGGTTCTATTACTTCGCCCATACTTACTGTCTAGTTTCGTGAAGTCATTGCTTGCCTGCTCTGATTAATTCATTGCGTGAAGACATTCACCCCTGATTGCATATTTGGCTTCATACTGTCTTCCTATTGTGATCTGCTCTAACTAGCCGCCACTTGTCTTCGTGCTTTCACTTTACTATAGCTTGTCAATTTCATGGCTAATGTAGTTTATCTTCCGCTGTATTTTGTTCAGTTCTTTGTTTATCATGTTCGTCTTTGAATACCTTATTGTTTTGAAGACTACCATAAAATCGCCTATTCACCCCCCTCTAGTTGATAACTAGCACTTTCAATTGGTATTAGAGCAAGGTGCTCCCTTGTTCTGTGTGATTCGGTTTAACCACCTGGAGTTTTAGCTATGTCGATTGGAGGGATAATCAAGGTCTCCGCTGCATGCCCCGTCTTCGATGGCACAAATTACCCCTACTGGAAGAATAAGATGCGCATGCATCTTGAAGCTATTGACAGAAACCTACGGTATGTCGTCAAGACTGGTGTTCCCAAAGTCAGTGAAGGTGTCATCGCTTCTGATGTCAAGAGATTCACACAACTGGACTCAACCGCCAAGAACATCATCTGTGATCATGTGACCAAAGGGCAGTATGGCCGCCTGAGTGCTCTGGAATCTGCGAAGCTAGTCTGGGACTGGCTATCTGTAATGCCCTGAGACCGATGTGCCAGGTGTCTTCCAGTTATTCGCTGCCGTTGCCATGTCATTTTTTTGCGTGTTGCACTTTGCCATGTCATCATATGCATTTCATCTGCATGTTTTTCAAAACTTGCATCCGTTCGGGTTCCCCCGGTTCTCTCCGTTGTCCGTTTCGGATTTCAACTCTCTCGCATGCACCCGTCGCCCCTCTCAGTTCTTGTTTTGTGAGCCACCGAAAAACATTCTCGAAATGTGCCGAGATTTGCCGAGCGGCCTTGGTATATCACCGGTAGACCGCTTGTCAAATTTCATTCCATTTGGAGGTCGTTTGATGCCCCAGCGGTTAACCGAGTTAACCGAGTTAACCGAAACCCCTCTCTCTTTGCAGCCCAACACCCCTTCACCACAGCCCACTAGCCCATCTAACCCCCCTCCATGCTCTTCGTCGTTGGATCACGATCGTGTGGGTGAAAACCGCACCTCATTTGGATTCTCCTAGCTCCCTCTACCTATATAAACACCTTCCCCCCATTTTTTGGCGGTGCAAACCCTAGTCCACCTCCCTACGCGCCACCGGACATGTCCACTGACGGCCGGACATGTCCAGCTGCCGCCCCCAGCGAATCGCGCGCCGCCACATCACCCCCGCGTCGACCTCGCTGCCGCGGCCCGCCACAGCCCAGATCTGGCCCGCTGTGGGCCGAAACTGGCCGCACCCCGCCGCCCGCGCCTCCGCGCTCGACCTTGCTGCCGTTCGCCTCGCCAGCCGCTGCCGGCTGCGAGCGCCACCGCCTCCCACCTCCATGCCGCTGTCGCCGCGCCACCGCACTGCCTTAGCGCCGCCGCCGTCCAGCCGCGCGCCCGCGCGCCTCGACCTCCGCCGCCCAGCGCCGCCTACTCGCCGCCTCGCCACCGCACTGGCGCTGCCCCGCCGCCTGCGCGACCCCGCACCGCCCCTCCGCACGCCACCACTGTCCGGCTTCGGCCCGGCCGGATACGACTCCCGCCGTCACCGGAGCGCTTCGCCGTCGCCTCCCGGCTTCCCCGACGTCGCCCGAGTTCGCCGACGTTGCCACCTCGCCGGATCTGGACAAGTGCACCAGATCCACCGGGCCCTCCAACCAAACACGCCCGTGCCCCTGGATCTCCTCGTCCCACACGGCTCCGTCCAGTTTTCATCCGCGGGGTATAAATTCCACCAAGTCTTTTTTCTGAAATCATCTCATGTGTGCAGCTTCATCATGGCATAACTCCGTGCATATTGCTCTGTTTTGCGTGTATGGTATGTCAAAATGTTCATCTCAGAGTGCTCTTCATGATGGAGTAGTTTGCATGCATGTTCCTGTTCACATTGCTGCCTTAATCTTCGTTGCAACACTGCTAAGTGATATAGACTGCTGTAATCTGCTGATTGTTAGCATCATGTATGCATCTTGTGAGTGCCATAACTCTGTCTCTGTTGATCCTATGATGATGATATTGATATGCACATATTCTGCCCTTCATGCTCTACATGTTGGTTGCTTTTGCATTCATTTTAGGGTGCATATTGACATCTTAATCCCTGTTGCAAAAGTGCATGTTGCTGTTAACTACTGTAACTTGCTCATTTGTTATTTTTGTTGCATTTTGTGTGTGCATCCTATGAGCATGAGGTCTACATGTTTTAGGATAATTTTTATGCCATCTTTATAGTGGTGCCATCCATGTCTTTTTATGTGCCATGTAGTGAGTGCAACAAGCTCGTGAAGTGGACTACTTGCTGTTACTGTTTTGCTATGCTGAATCTGTCATATCATGATGCCATGTTTGCTTGATGCTACCAATTAATCCATGCATAATTGGGAGATGCTTAGTTGACATATTTTGATGTCCATGTTATGCTATATCATGCCATGCCTTTTGATGCCCTATATATGTCCTATAGAATATGTTTTCATTGCCATGAAAATGCCTACGTGCTGTTCTAGTTTTCTGTTAACTTCATGATGCTATGTTGTGAGCTTGATATTAAATATTACATGCCTCGTTTGGAGATTCTCCAATTACATTAATTGTAGTATGCTATGATTACTCTATTCACATTCCATGGTTGTTAATTTTGGATGTCATATGCCTCTGATTCATGCTTGCAAACATGCTATGATAATGTTCTGTTTTACACTTGCTGAAACTGTTTCAACATTCAATCTTGTCTTGTTGGTTCCTGGTAATCAATGAGGCATATGTATATGATGCTTTGAGGTTAATTTCTCTTTGTTATGTGTGCTTTGATTCCATGCCCTTGGTTGCTATGTTTACTTGCTGTAGCTTGTCTCTTTCTTGCTCTCAAGTTGCCATCATATTAAATCTGCTCATGTATATGCTCCTGTGTTATAAAGTTGCCTTTTGCTTTGATCATATTGGTTTAATCTTGATGCCTATGAACCTTAACCTTAATAGTATTTGAAGTATGTTATCGGTACATGAAGTGCATGTCAAGTTTGTGTCATATGATTCCTGTAGTATGTTGTTTTGATGTTTGGAAAGTGCCTACTTGCTGTTTTGGGCAGATTGTTGTTATATCTTGTTTGGAGTGTATGTATTGCACCGTCGCTCTGTTTTGAGCATGCTCTATATGAAACTTGCTTAGAACTGCATGTAGTTTCATCATGTCCTGTCGAATCCTTGTTTGAGAGTGTGTGCTTGATGTTTGAATGCATTTTGCATCAATGCCATGTTTAACTTGTTTTGCTCATATCTTCTGGGCCGTAGCTCCGAACTAAATGAACTTTATATGTAACTTGAATAGAATTTCATGTAGATCATCATGGTGCATTTTAACTTGCTGTTTAACTACTTGAACATAAGATTTATTCAGATCTGGACTAATTTCGAAATTTGCATATGAGGACTTACCGGATTTGTTATATGTTGTTTCCGACCTCAGTTAAACTTGCTTTGATGTGTTGTTCTTGTATGCATATCCTCTTGCCATGAGTAGCATCATATAGACTTTGTCATGCATCTTACTTGGTTGATCATCATGTCATGTTTATGTGTTGTGTGTTTACCATGTTGTTTGCTTCTTTCCGGTTGTGCTTCTTCTCGATAGTTCCTGTTTCGTTGCGATCGTGAGGATTCGTTCGACTACGCTTGGTTCGTCTTCGCCCGTTCATCTTCTTCATGGACTCGTTCGTCTTCCTAGCAGGATTTTAGGCAAGATGACCGTTACCTTGATCTCACTACTATCATTGCTATGCTAGTTGCTTCATTCTATCACTATGCTGCTACGTATCACTTGTTTACCATGCCTCCCAAATTGCCATGTCAGCCTCTAACCTTTTCACCCTTCCCAGCAAACCGTTGTTTGGCTATGTTACCGCTTTTGCTCAGCCCCTCTTATAGCATTGTTAGTTGCAGGTGACGTTGAAGATTGCTTCATGTTGGAACAAGATTATGTTGGGATATCACAATATCTCTTATTTTAATTAATGCATCTATATACCTGGTAAAGGGTGGAAGGCTCGGCCTTTTGCCTGGTGTTTGGTTCCACTCTTGCCGCCCTAGTTTCCATCATACCGGTGTTATGTTCCTTGATTTTGCGTTCCTTACGCGGTCGGGTTTATGGGAACCCCTTGACAGTTCGCTTTGAATAAAACTCCTCCAGCAAGGCCCAACATTGGTTTTTACCATTTGCCTAGCATAACTAAAATTTAAATAGGGGATTTTCTCCGGACCCCTAGTTTCTTAATCAACCCCCCCGGGCCAGTGCTCCTCCGATTGTTGGTCCGAAACAAGCAGACTGCGGGGCCACCGTCGGGCAACTCGAGGTCTGGTTTTACTCATAGGATGTCTCATCCGGTGTGCCCTGAGAATGAGATATGTGCAGCTCGTATCGGGATTTGTCGGCATAGTCGGGCGATCTTGCTGGTTTTGTTTTACCATTGTCGAAATGTCTTGTAACCAGGATTCCGAGTCTGATCGGGTCTTCCCGGGAGAAGGAATATCCTTCGCTGATCGTGAGAGCTTGTGATGGGCTAAGTTGGGACACCCCTGCAGGGTATAAACTTTTGAGAGCCGTGCCTGCGGTTATGTTGCAGATGGGAATTTGTTAATATCCTGTTGTAGAGAACTTGACACTTGACTTAATTAAAACGCATCAACCGCGTGTGTAGCTGTGATGGTCTCTTCTCGGTGGAGTCCAGGAAGTGAACACAGTTTGGGTTATGTTTGGATGTAAGTAGTTCAACATCACTTCTTGATCATTACTAGTTTGCGGCCATTTGTGTAGCTTCTCATCTTATTCTTGTATTCATAAGTTAGCCACCATATCATGCTTAGTCGCTGCTGCAACCTCACCATATCCTTTCCTTTCCCATTAAGCTTCGCTAGTCTTGATACTCATGGTAATGGGATTGCAGAGTCCTCGTGGCTCACAGATTACTACAACAACAGTTGCAGGTACAGGTAATGCATTGATCATGACGTGAGAGCGATGTTTACTTGTTTTGGAGTTCTTCTTCTGCTTCTTCTTTGATCAAGGGATAGGTTCCAGGTCGGTAGCCTGGGCTAGCAGGGTGGATGTCAGTTGAGTTTCTGTTTGTGTTTCATCCGTAGTCGGATGTTGCTCTTATGTATGATGTTGTTGTATTCATGTGGCATTGTATGCCTCTTTATGTATCCCCAACTATTATGTAATGGTACGACGTAATGATATCCACCTTGCAAAAGTGTCTCCAATATGCGCTTCTATCCTTGGTGGGACCTTCGAGTTATAGGGTCGCATATTGGGCGTGACACTATCTAGGGTCAACGAAGGCGTCTCAACTCAGAGAGACTCGAGAATCGATGTTCTTCACAATCTCTTCAACCGCTTCAAGAGGCTTGACAATGATAATGTCCAGCTCATTTTTGAACATCTTACTGATATCACCATTGTGTTGGAGATATGCCCTAGAGGCAATCATGTATGATGATATTTCCTATGTGTTTATGAATAAAGATAGTCCTTGGATGTAATCAATGATACTTGTTGGCAAGTACGTGACTTGTCGTGAGATCTTGTGTTGTATGATACATCCTAAATAGTCCCTAGTCGCAAGTGATGTGTGGGCACACGTCGGACTAGACTAGCATATGACACGGTGGATTGCTCGGTCTCACTAGCCATGGAGCATTGGATGCTAACCTAATAATATGGACTTGGAATGATCTAGTCGGATTCGATGTAGTCGAAACCGAGTCGAGATAAGGTCCGAGTGGGACAGACCCAACTATGAGACGCAGCGATATGTCATCTGTGAGTCTCTAGTACAACATACGTTCTGTGTCCTAAGACCTGAGCTGATGCATGTACTCGGGATGGTGACAGACTTGCTTTGGGCCGACCAAACGCTACTCCGTGACTGGGTAGTTACAAAGGTAGGTTTCGGGTTTGTCCAGTCCCATGCCGCGAGACATGGTCGAGCAAGATGGGATTTGCCCCTCCAATCATGAGAGATATACTCTGGGCCCCTTATGTGATCCGACCAAGAGAAGCATGGCCATGCAACAAGGATTATGAGATAATCCGGATAGTGGTTGGCATCATTGGAACGAGAAAGAGGTCAGGCTAGCACAAGGATGACAGCCTCACCTTGAGCCCGACAACATATATCGTGAGGCAAAGGGAACAGAAGTGTGACACATTGTACAGGTTCGCCTAACCAGCTTCATAGTCTGCTTGGTGGTCGACACGCCTTGCTAGAGGCCGCTACCAACCGTGCAGGTCGAAGGTGATCCGAACTGTGACCAAGCCGACTTGAACCTAAGGGGTCGCACGCTTAAGGGAAGGAACCTACGAGGTCGTTTCAGAGGACACTGGTCGGATGTGATCCGAACTGGACTTGGAACGCGACAGAGTAGACTTTGGGCTTTAGGGTCCGTGCGAGGCCCAAGTGTTGAGCCCGCGACGGATGCCTATATAAAGTGGAGGTGTGGCACACTCATGCGGTTGATCGCTTTGGCGCTGTCACTAGAGTTTGCATGTGTTGCGAATAGACTCCTCCACTCGCAACCGGTTGTGTGATCGGACCTAGCAGTCCGGTGCATGATGTTCCTCCTGCACGCGCGGATACCGTTAGAGGCGGTGCACTTGCACCGCTTCGGCGAACCTGTACGAGGGATCGGACGACTAGCTGTTCGAGGGAGATCGGACGAGAAGGAGACAATCCACGCGGACGCGCTGCCCCGACTCTTCTTCCGCTGCACGGCATTGCGCGTCTAGTGGTAACGAACTATGATCCATCTCCTATAGCATGTTCCTGTAGTTCTGCGCGTAGGAAAATTTTAATTTGCAGTCGACGCACCCTACCTAGACCCCAACAGTGGTATCAGAGCCTCTGCTATAGTATTTGGATTCAGATCGTATTGCATATTAGATATGTGGAGGCGGCAGATTAGATCTGTTGTTGTTTAGGAGATCGGCTATGTGCACGGTTGATGTGATCAACTGCACATGGGGATCGTTGAGGCTCTGTTTTCTGTCAATCGGGATCGATGAGGTCGTGACACGATCTACCCTATCGGTCGGTCATCCGCCATCGGGGTTAACAGTGAAACGTAAACCCGAATCGGACTCGCGATGATCGATAAGATCGATCAGATCAGAAAATTCGGCATGATCAGAGTTCAGATGTGATCTGTGATTTCCGAAAACGTGTGCGTAGCGCCGTGTATTTTATACCTAACATACAAACCGGTAGAATGCGATTCTATGCATAACTTTGTTTTGCAGGTTTGATGTGAATAGTATGGCTCATGTGTATGTGATACATGTGTGTAATTTATATGTGGCCTGCGTGTCATGTTTGTCAGCCGGCAGGAGCCAAAGTGATGTCATTATATTGTACAATGACCTGCGCGTCGACTTCTGACTCTATGTAAAATTCATTACTAGTTGTGGTAGTTGGATAATAGAGATCAGGTTGGGAGCTTGGCGTCCCGGCATGACAAACAAGATGGAGTTCGTAGATGGTCATCGGAGTCGGAGCCGACCTGGAAGAACGTCCATGGTGGAGCCATACTATTTCACAATATGTGTTTATTTGTGATTGTTATGCTTCTTTGTTTCTATGCATGTTAGAATGGTAGAATGATCCCTCGTGAATATCAAGCGAATTGCCATCCCCGATGTTGCACCTTCGCACATCAAGTACGTCTAGTAGTGGGCTCATAAAATTGGGGTGCTGTTGGGTGTCCTTGAACTGAAGGGTTCATGTCGGACACGGACATGCACTGCATCAGGTTAACTTGACAAGGCTATCAAAATGGTTTTGGGCCTTGTGGCAAAGAAGGTTGGGAGCCGGGGTATGAGATACCTTTCCGGCCGACAGGAGTCGTACATAGATGCGATTAGCAAGGAGTTGCTTACCGGATAGGCATGTTGGCTAGCAGTGATGCTAAAGCTCACTAGTCGCATGCGCTAGTCGGATCCTGAATTACTGAGAGTTTGCGGAGGGATGCTGACTTCAGTGGGAGTATTTTTGTTTAGGCTTGAATTACTCTACATAAACACATTGCTTAGTGATTGCATACTTTCTATTGTAGATCAATGGCACCACCTGCTCAACTCAACTTTGCATTGAAATCAATTCTGGAAAAGGATAAACTGAATGGAACAAACTTTCCACCTGGTATAGAAATCTGAGAATCGTTCTCAAGCATGATAAAAAGGAACATGTTCTAGAGGATCCACTTCCAGAGGAACCTGCCGATAATGCTAATGCCACAACTAAGAATGCCTACCAGAAACTCGTTGATGAATCAACGGAGATCAGCTATCTGATGCTGGCTTGTATGGAGCCCAATTTGCAACAGCATTTCAAAAATGTTGAGGCTTTCGATATGATCGAGAGTCTCAAGAGCATGTTTCAGACACAGGCTAGGACCGAAAGGTTTAACGTCTGGAGATCCTTGATGGATTGCAAGCTGAAGGAAGGTGATCCAGTGAGCTCGCATGTGATTAAGATGATCGGATATGTGCAAGCTTTGGATCGTTTGGGCTTCCCGCTCTTGGATGAGCTGGCTACTGATGCAGTTCTGGGTTCTCTTCCGCCCAGCTATGGGACGTTCATCTCGAACTATCATATGCATGGCATGGATAAGAAGCTCACTGAATTGCATGGGATGCTCAAAGTGGCAGAGCATGATATTATGAAAGTCATGCATCAAGTGTTGATGGTGCAGAAATCGGCTAAGTTCAAGAAGAGTTGGTCCAAGAAAAAGGCTAAGGCAAAGGGCACGGAGACGGTAACCTCCGCCGCTGCGCCAAAGTCTGGACCGGACTCGAAGACCGTTTGCTATCACTGCGAGGAGACCGGTCACTGGAAGAGGAACTGTAGCAAGTGGCTTGCAGAGCATGGCAAGAAGGTCGGAAATGCTTCTTTGGGCAAAGGTACACTTGTTGCATATGTTATAGACATTTACCTTGCTGACATACCTAGTAGCTCTTGGGTATTTGATACCGGATCGGTTGTTCATATTTGGAACTTGACGCAGGGGCTGGTAAGAACTAGGCGTGTGGCACAAGGGGAGATTGACATCAGGGTCAGCAACAAAGCAATTTAAAGGACAATGGTTGTTCGACATTTTTGAATGGTATGTTCCACGGCTATGCACCCATTGTTGATGGGTTATTTATATTGAATCTAGAACAGGAACCTGTCTATAACGTGAATGTCAAGAGGCATAAGACTAATGAGATAAATCCGACGTACTTCTGGCATTGCCGGCTTGGACACATTAGTCGAAAACGCATGAAGAAGCTCCATGATGATGGGCTCCTAACTTCGTCCAACTTTGAGTCGTTCGAGACATGTGAATCATGCTTGCTCAGCAAGATGACTAAGTCTCCTTTCGCAAAGAGTTGCAAGAGGGCGTCCGAGCTATTGGAACTTATACATAGTGATGTCTGTGGTCCAATGAGCACAACTGCCAGAGGTGGCTATCAGTACTTTGTGACTTTTACTGATGACTTGAGTAGAAATTGACATATCTATTTGATGAGGCATAAGTCAGAAACTTTTGAAAAGTTCAAAGAGTTTCAGAACGAGGTTGAGAATCAGCTCGGCAAGACAATAAAGCTTCTACGATCAGATCGTGGAGGTGAGTACATGAGCCAGGAGTTTGATGATCATCTGAAAAGCCAAGGTATAGTACCTCAGCTCACACCTCCGGGTACGCCACAGAGAAATGGCATGTCGGAACGGAGGAATAGGACCTTGTTGGACATGGTCTGGTCTATGATGAGCAAATAGGATTTACCCTTGTCATTCTGGGGATACGCTCTAGAAACTTCAGCTTTCACACTTAACAAGGTACCATCAAAATCTGTAGACAAGACACCACATGAGATGTGGATCGGGAAGAGTCCCAGTTTGTCTTTTGTAAAGATCTAGGGTTGTGAAGCATTTTTCAAGCGACTTATGTCAGACAAGCTAAACCCTAAATCGGGTAAATACATATTCGTGGGATACCTGAGGGAAACCTTGGGATCTAGCTTCTACAACCGGGAAGAGAACAAAGTGTTTGTTGCTCGGAACGGGGTTTTCCTTGAGAAAGAGTTTCTCAGTTGGGAGGCCAGTGGGAGGACGGTTCGACTCGAATAAATTCGAGGACCACTTGGGTACGGCTCGGCTGGTGATGAGATCATACCGGAGTCAGTCAGGGAACCCGTAGCGGAAGCGGCACCGGAACCACGGAGGTTGGAAAGATTGCGCAGGGTGCGTGATGTATTGTTGCTAGAAAGCGACGAGCCGGCCACATATGCGGAAGCGATGGCGAGCCCAGATTCCGAGGCATGGCTGGAGGCCATGAGATCCGAGTTAAAGTCCATGGATGAGAATCAAGTCTGGGACTTGGTTGATCCGCTGCCTGGCGTAACGGCCATTGGTTGCAAATGGGTCTTTATGAAGAAAACCGATGTGGATGGAAATGTTCAGATCCACAAAGCTCGACTTGTCGCTAAGGGTTATGGACAAGTTCAAGGAATTGACTATGACGAGACTTACTCGCCGATAGCGATGCTGAAGTCAGTGAGGATCGTACTAGCTATAACTACATATTTCGATTACGAGATATGGCAGATGGATGTCAAGATGGCTTTCTGTAACGCCCTCGATGCGGCTATATCTCCCACGTGTCGAAGCACGACTTAGAGGCATAACCGCATTGAAAGCAATGTCGCAAGTGAGGTAATCTTCACACAACCCATGTAATACATAAGGGAAAGAGATACATAGTTGGCTTACAATCGCCACTTCACACAATTACATGAATAAAGCATTACATCATCCAGATACAATTAAGGTCCAACTACGGAACCAAAATAAAAGAAGAACCCCAAATGCGACAAAGGTCCCCGATCGACCCCAACTGGGCTCCACTACTGATCAACTAGAACGAAACAACACAAAGGGCAAGATCTTCATCGAGCTCCTCCTTGAGCTTGGTTGCGTCACCTGCTCGGTAACATAGGCACCTGCAAACTGGTTTTGGAAGTATCTGTGAGCCACGGGGACTCAGCAATCTCGCACCCTCGCGATGAAGACTATTTAAGCTTATGGGTAAGGTAAAGGCATGAGGTGGAGCTGCAGCAAGCGACTAGCATATATGGTGGCTAACATACGCAAATGAGAGCGAGAAGAGAAGGCAAGCACGGTCGATAAAAGTATGATCAAGAAGTGATCCTATAGCAACCTACGTCAAGCATGACTCCAACACCGCGTTCACTTCCCGGACTCCGCCGGAAAGAGACCATCACGGCTACACACACGGTTGATTCATTTTAATTAAGGTCAACTTCAAATTTTCTACAACCGGACATTAACAAATTCCCATCTGCCCATAACCGCGGGCACGACTTTCGAAAGTTCAAATCCCTGCAGGGGTGTCCCAACTTAGCCCATGACAAGCTCTCACGATCAACGAAGGAATAGACCTCCACCCGAGACACTCCGATCAGACTCGGTATCCCGGTACATCAAGACATTTCGACAGGGTAAAAGTAAACCAGCAACACCGCCCGAATGTGCCGAAAAATCCCGATAGGAGCTGCACATATCTCTTTCTCAGGGCACACTCAGATGAGACTAGCTACGAGTAAAACCAACCCTCAAGTTTCCTTGAGGTGGCCCCGCAGGCAGCTCAGTTCGGACCAACACTCAGAGGAGCACTGGCCCGGGGGGGTTAGAATAAAGATGACCCTTGAGTCTGCAGAACCCAAGGGAAGGTGGTAGGTTGTTAGTGCAAATGGTAAAACCAATGTTGGGCATTGCTGGAGGAGCTTTACTTAAGGCGAACTGTCAAGGGGTTCCCATTATAGCCCAACCGCGTAAGGAACGCAAAATCCGGGAACATAACACCGATATGACGGAAACTAGGGCGGAAAGAGTGGAACAAAACACCAGGCCTAAGGCCGAGCCTTCCACCCTTTACCAAGTATATAGATGCATTAATTAAATAAGATATATTGTGATATCCCAACAAGTAAACATGTTCCAACAAGGAACAGCATCTCCATGTTCCAACAAGGAACAAACTTCAATCTTCACGTGCAACTAACAACGCTATAAGAGGGGCTGAGCAAAGCGGCAACATAGCCAATCAACGGTTTGCTAGGACATGGTGGGTTAGAGGTTTGACATGGCAATTTGGGAGGCTGACAAGCAAATGGTAGGCATCGTAGCATTGGCATAGCAAAAGAGCGAGCAAACTAGCATAGCAAAGATAGTAGTGATTTCGAGGGTATGATCATCTTGCCTGAGATCCCGCAAGGAAGAAGAACGAGTCCAAGAAGAAGACAAACGGTCGTAGATGAACGGATCCTCACAAACGCGACGTTAATCGAAACCAACCCGAAGAAGCAACACCGGAAAAGAGCAAACAACCTAGTAAATAACCAACACATAATCATGGCATGGTGCGGAAACAAGTATGATGCATGTCCGGTTTAATGAAACATGGCATGGCTGATAGAGGCAAAGGTGTCCCGTCTTTCGATGAGATGGTGGATTTCGCTTTGGTGGAAGTCGACTTTGACGATCCGACTACGAACGTGCGAGGACGTCGCGCCTTAGCAATCGCTAAACCAACTCCGAGAGGTTATTGACCACGCCAGAGCACGATCAACCTGACCACGAAGGTCTGTTTCCTGCGAGCAAACGAAGAACAAGCAAGAAACTGAGATTGCAATCTGGATATTGCGAATATAAGATGAAAGCTTTATTGATCAAGGTGGGGTTCTGTGACGCCTTTGTCTGGTCGTTGAACACAAATGAAGTACGTGAAGTTGCAGCTATGGCAAACTTTTAATCTAAACAAAACCCAAAGTCTAAACGGTGCCCTGAGGGCTGTATATATGGAGGAAGAGGGGGTGAATTTCGTGGCCCTTGGTGGAGGGGTCCGAAACTAACCCTATCTCTTGTTTCCCCACACATACGGACTCTAAAAATAGCCTATACTTATGTATTTCGAAATTACATGGGCCTGGCCCAATAATAAGGTGACGCAGCACCTAGAATAGTCTCTGGACGAAATTTATGAAGTGGCATCTTGTATATTTCGTCCAAGGCTTCATGCACTCATTATGGTGGCTTCAAAGTCCTGAAATCATCACTTGTAACTCCATTCTTGTTCCCCTTGCGCATGCCATCATCTCCATGCTTGTTCTTGCTCCAATGTTCATCCTTCTCCAAGCTAGGCCCTTCATTTGTAAGCAAAACAAATGTATCCAATTTAGGCAGCATCATATTCTCATGAACATTAGAATCATACCAAGAAACGAAAGTACCTGGTAATTTAGTTGGCGTGCGCGAGCTCTAGTAATTGGTCCAGTATGTATAGCAGCAGGGGCTGTGGGTGTAACAATGGTATTGATGTCCTCATCATCCTCCCCTTCTTGAAATGAAGTCGTCCTCGACGGAAGTTCATCTTCCTCACCCAAATAAGGCTTCAAATCTGCAATGTTAAAAGTGGGACTAACCCCAAAATCTGCAGGCAGCTCAAGTTTATATGCATTATCATTTATTTTCTCCAACACCTTAAAGGGACCAGCAGCACGCGGCATTAGCTTTGATTTGCGCAAATCAGGAAATCTATCCTTACGCAAATGTAACCAAACAAGATCTCCAGGTGCAAACACAACATGTTTTCTACCCTTATCTCCAGCAAGTTTATATTTAGCATTCATACGCTCAATGTTTTCCTTAGTTAACTCTATGCATTTTTAAAATTAATTCAGCACGTTCTTTAGCATCAAAATTAACCTTCTCCGAAGATGGAAGAGGCAACAAATCAATAGGTGCACGAGGTAGGAAACCATACACAACTTCAAAAGGGCACATCTTAGTAGTAGAATGCAATGAACGATTATAAGCAAATTCAATATGAGGCAAGCATTCCTCCCACATTTTCTTATTATTCTTTAGAACAGCCCTAAGCATAGTAGACAATGTTCTATTGACTACTTCAGTTTGTCCATCAGTTTGGGGGTGACAAGTAGTACTAAAAAGCAGTTTAGTCCCCAACTTAGCCCATAAACATCTCCAAAAGTGGCTAAGAAATTTAGTATCACTATCTGAAACAATAGTATTTGGCACACCATGCAAGCGAATAATTTCACGAAAGAACAAATCAGCAACATTAACAACATCATCGCTTTTATGACATGGTATAAAGTGTGCCATTTTCGAGAATCTATCCACGACAACAAATATGCTATCCCTCCCCTTCTTTGTTCTAGGTAAACCTAAAACAAAGTCCATAGATATATCCTCCCAAGGAACACTAGGTACAGGCAAAGGCATATATAAACCATGAGGATTGAGTCGTGACTTAGCTTTTTGACATGTAGTGCAGCGAGCAATAAAACGCTCAACATCCCGTCTCATCTTTGGCCAAAAGAAATGTGTAGCAAGTATGTCCTCCGTCTTCTTCACGCCAAAGTGTCCCATTAGTCCTCCTCCATGCGCCTCCTGCAACAACAAAAGACGAACGGAGCTAGCTGGAATGCATAGCTTGTTAGCACGGAACACAAATCCATCATTAACGACAAACTTGTTCCATGTTCTTCCTTCTTTACAATTCTGCAATACATCTTTAAAATTAGCATCATGCACATACTGATCTTTGATGGTCTCCAAACCAAATATTTTGTAGTCAAGTTGTGAAAGCATAGTATAGCGACGAGACAATGCATCAGCAATAACATTTTCTTTACCCTTCTTGTGTTTAATGACATAAGGGAAAGTCTCAATGAATTCAACCCATTTAGCATGTCTACGATTCAGTTTAGCTTGACTTTTAATATGTTTCAAAGATTCATGATCAGAATGTATAACAAATTCTTTGGGCCATAAATAATGTTGCCATGTTTCTAAAGTCCGAACAAGAGCATATAATTCTTTATCATAAGTAGAATAATTCAGACTAGGCCCACTCAATTTTTCAGAAAAGTATGCAACAGGTTTGCCATCTTGTAATAACACACCTCCTAATCCAATTCCACTAGCATCACATTCAAGCTAAAAAGTCTTATTAAAATCAGGAAGTTGGAGTAAAGGAGCATGTGTCAACTTATCTTTCAACACCGTGAAGGCTTCTTCCTGTGCGGTACCCCAAACAAAAGGCACATCCTTCTTTGTAAGCTCATTGAGAGGTGCAGCAATGGTGCTGAAATCTCTCACAAAACGCCTATAGAATCCAGCGAGGCCAAGAAAACTCCTCACTTGTGTGACCGTTTTGGGCTGTGGCCAACTCTCAATAGCTTCAATCTTGGCTTTATCAACTTCAATTCCCTGCGGAGTAACAACATAGCCAAGAAAAGACACTCGGTCGGTGCAAAAGGCGCACTTCCCAAGGTTACCAAACAAACGTGCATCACGTAGAGCAATAAAAATAGCACGTAAATGTTCCAAATGTTCCTCCAAAGATCTGCTATAAATCAATATGTCATCAAAGTAAACTACCACAAATCGTCCAATGAAAGCACGTAAAACTTCGTTCATTAATCTCATGAAAGTACTAGGTGCATTAGTTAACCCAAAAGGCATGACTAACCACTCATATAATCCAAACTTAGTTTTAAATGCTGTTTTCCATTCATCCCCCAATTTCATACGAATTTGATGGTATCCACTACGCAAATCAACTTTGGAGAATATTGTAGAGCCACTCAATTCATCAAGCATATCATCTAGCCTAGGAATAGGATGACGATAACGAATAGTAATATTGTTAATGCCTCTACAATCAACACACATACGCGATGTACCATCCTTTTTCGGCACTAGAATAATAGGAACAGCACAAGGACTAAGGGATTCGCGTATATAACCTTTGTCGAGAAGCTCTTGTACTTGACGCATAATCTCCTTCGTCTCCTCTGGATTGGTACGGTATGGCGCACGGTTTGGCAGTGAAGCACCGGGAATTAAGTCAATCTGATGCTCAATCCCTTGAATAGGCGGTAATCCCGGTGGCACGTCTTGTGGAAAGACGTCAGCGAACTCCTGCAAAATGTTAGTGACAGCAGGAGGCAAAGAGGAAGGCACGTCCTCGAATGAAAATAATGCCTCTTTGCACACAAATGCATTGCAAACAGATTTGCTAAAATCTAGCTCATCAATATCAGATTTTGTGGCAAGTAAACATGCACTTTTCAATTTAATTTCAGAAGCAACACTAGATGGTTTACTATTAGGCTTCATATGTTGCTCAAATTCTTTTGCCACAATCTGATTTTCACTCTTATTTTTCTCCTGTTTTGCTTTATTAGCTCTATTAATATCATCTTTCAAAATGGACTCAGGAGTCATAGGAAGCAAAGTAATATTTTTATCCTTATGAACAAGAGTATACTGATTGTTTCTACCATGGTGTACAGAATTTTTATCAAATTGCCATGGTCGACCAAGTAATAAGGAACATGCTTGCATAGGTACCACATCACAATCAACATAATCAGCATATGTAGAGATACTAAAATGCACACGAACAGTACGTGTTACCTTAACCTTGCCGCTGTTGTTGAACCATTGGATGTAGTAAGGATGTGGATGTGGTCTTGTGGTGAGAGATAGCTTCTCCACCATCTCCATGCTAGCCAAGTTGTTGCAGCTTCCTCCGTCTATGATGACGCGCACAGAACGTTCCTTCACAACTCCCTTGGTATGGAACAAATTGTGCCTCTGATTTTGCTCAGCTTGTGTGACCTGCACACTCAAAACACGTTGAGCAACTAAACATTCATACCTGTCAGCGTCTTCAGGAGCCATGTATTGCGTCTCATGATCAGAATCATCTCCACCGTGTTCTTCACGTGTAATAAGAGCCAACGTCTCCTCATCATAGTCACTAGCGGACTCATACCCACCATCCTCAGTAGCAATCATCACACGTTGAGATTTGCATTCTCTCGCATAATGACCTCTTCCCTTACAACGACGACAAATAATATCACTGGTGTGCCCAGTTGATGCCATGGAAGAAGAAGAGCTCTGTGTAGGCCCGGCAGGTGCGCTCTTGGCAGATAGTGGGGGTTGTGCCTGCTTTCTTGTATCACGGCTGGAGGTAGCAGCTGGTGGAGGTGCTGGTGTAGTGTAAGTAGAGGATGCACGCGGTGTCCATGATGAAAGTCGACCTGCAGAAAAGTTAGTTCGCGCCAATGCTTGTCGATCCTGCACTTCACGTTCAGCTTTACAAGCAAGATGGAATAAACGAGTGATATTAGTATACTCCTTATACTCTAGAATGGTCTGAATCTCTCTATTTAATCAACCTATAAAACATGCAAGCATAGCTTCATTCTCCTCAACAATATCACATCTAATCATGCCAGTTTGTAATTCCTGATAATATTCTTCTACAGAATTTTTTCCTTGTCTTAAACGCTGCAATTTTTGAAGCAATTCACGTTGATAATATGGTGGAACCCAACGAGTACGCATAGCAGTTTTCAAAGCAGTCCAAGTAGCGGGAATAGGATATAATCTACAATGTTCAGACCACCATACACATGCAAAACTAGTGAAAGCACAAACAGCAGCAGCAACCCGTCTCTCCTCGGGATATTGTAAACATGTAAAACGTTGTTCAGTTTCTAACTCCCAAGTAAGATATATATCAGGAACATATCTACCCTCAAATGGTGGAATATTCAATTTCAGTTTAGGAATATGGACATCATCTCGTACCTGAGGTGGTGGTGCAGGCCTACCATTACGAATATATACCTGAGGTCGACCTGGTGGTGGTGGTGCTGGTGGCTGCACGTAGTTCTGATTTTGATCAACCTCATCCTCATAATCGCCCGCATACTCATCATTCTCCTCGGTACCAGCAGCAGCAGTAGCAGGAGCCAAAGAAGCACCAACAGCAGTAGCAGCGGCACTAGAATTTTGTCCTGGCTCAATAGGAACACGCTGAGCTCGTCCATACTGATTCGGAAGGGGGCGTAGTTGTTGTCGTTGCAGAGGTGCGATAGGTGCAGCCGGCGGTGGTTGTGGAAGACGCGCAAGCAATTCATTAAACTTGCTATCAATCTTTGTTTCAAACGTCTTCTCAATGCCATCTATCTTCTCCATGGCCTCGTCAAATCTGTTTAGCACATCTTACACCTGTCCACTCATCATTTGCTGAAATTTATCATGTAGCTGTTTGTTCGTCAGGTTCTCCCAATCAGTCTCATCAGCTTGTGATCCTACCATGGTTAGCAGCAAATAGAAACACACAATAATACGATCCTACAGACTACTAAAAGTGGTGGCGGTGTATCACAAACCCGTCAAGAAAATCTCAAATTCTTACCAGTTCTTACCCAGCAGCAGGTGGTGATCGGCAACCGTTGTAGTCAAAACTCTCAAAGCTTGGATATAGCGATTACCAGGAAGAATCAAACGCACGACGTAGATGTATGTGGAGCTGGGAAGGCTTATAATATGGTAGCAAAAAAGGTCAGCAATAATCAATTCAGAGATGCAAAGTTGAATAAACACTCAACGACGGTACTGTGCTGGTCCTAGGCTAGACTGTGCTAGAGACGCGAGCCTAGAACACCAACAAAATCACGGCACGGCACGTAAACAAGGGAGGAGCACACTCTGAATTTTTTTTCTCTTTTTTTTCCTTTTTTTTGCACTTTTTTTCCTCTTTTTTTTGCTCCGCAACAATTTTTTTTCGGAAAAGTCTACAAATGGTCTAAAAACTGCCTAGCCAGAATTTTCCTGACTTAGTTTTTTTTTTGAAACTGGAACTATTTTTCTTCTGCGGATGGCTTGGAAGTTGGGGAGTCCTCTGCTGTCACGACTCGGAGTATGGCGTGATCTGGAAATCGAGAACAATGCAACAATTACTGGACTCGGACTAGGACTGGTGGCGGAGATGAATCTGGTGGAACTCGGACTGGTGGCGGAGATGAGTCTGGTGGAACTCGGACTGGTGGCGGAGATGAATCTGGTGGAACTCGGACTGGTGGCGGATATATGTTGCAGGTGGACTCAGATGGGCGTGATGGCGGCGGATATGTGGTGGCGTATATGGCAGCGGCAACGTGACAACCTGTGAACAGAACTCGAAACTCTAAAAGACTAGACGCTAAGACCAGCAACTTGACACGACGATGCAACCGCAAATTCAACAAAGCAAATACAGAAAAGATTATGCAAAGGCTCAGATTGGTTCGGACGGGATGAACTAACCCTAATTTTTTTTGGCTTTTTCCTGGACTATAGGTATGAAGAACAGACTCGATCTAAACTACGAAAAACTGTAAAATCTCACCGAGCAACCTGGAAATCTGATACCACTTGATAGAGGCAAAGGTGTCCCGTCTTTCGATGAGATGGTGGATTTCACTTTGGTGGAAGTCGACTTTGACGATCCGACTACGAACGTGCGAGGACGTCGCGCCTTAGCAATCGCTAAACCAACTCCGAGAGGTTATTAACCACGCCGGAGCACGATCAACCTGACCACGAAGGTCTGTTTCCTGCGAGCAAACGAAGAACAAGCAAGAAACTGAGATTGCAATCTGGATATTGCGAATATAAGATGAAAGCTTTATTGATCAAGGTGGGGTTCTGTGACGCCTTTGTCTGGTCGTTGAACACAAACGAAGTACGTGAAGTTGCAGCTATGGCGAACTTTTAATCTAAACAAAACCCAAAGTCTAAACGGTGCCCTAAGGGCTGTATATATGGAGGAAGAGGGGGTGAATTTCGTGGCCCTTGGTGGAGGGGTCCGAAACTAACCCTATCTCTTGTTTCCCCACACATACGGACTCTAAAAATAGCATATACTTATGTATTTCGAAATTACATGGGCCTGGCCCAATAATAAGGTGACACAGCACCTAGAATAGTCTCTGGACGAAATTTATGAAGTGGCATCTTGTATATTTCGTCCAAGGCTTCATGCACTCATTATGGTGGCTTCAAAGTCCTGAAATCATCACTTGTAACTCCGTTCTTGTTCCCCTTGTGCATGCCATCATCTCCATGCTTGTTCTTGCTCCAATGTTCATCCTTCTCCAAGCTAGGCCCTTCATTTGTAAGCAAAACAAATGTATCCAATTTAGGCAGCATCATATTCTCATTAACATTAGAATCATTACCAAGAAACGAAAGTACCTGGTAATTTAGTTGGAGTGCGCGAGCTCTAGTAATTGGTCCAGTATGTATAGCAGTAGGGGCTGTGGGTGTAACAATGGTATTGATGTCCTCATCAATGGCAAAATGCACAAAACTATCTTACAAATTAAGTGGAGCTCAATATGCAACGGAGTGGCATATTGAAGAAAACACCACATGACTTATTTAGTTCTCTCTCGTTATGTACCCAACAATATTAAATGTTGTTAAACATGGCAAGAGGGTGAAGCAAATGAAAACTACCTATCTAGGCAAGTTTAAATGAGGCCGGAAATAACAAACAACAATTCCGGAAAATCCTCATGTGCATTTAGCAAATTAATGGAAACAACAAATATAAACATTTCAAATTGTTGTTGTCATGATGCAGATGACATATTCAAGTTTTATGCAGTTTTTATGAAAATGTTGACAAGAGCATGTTATGAAGCATTTGTCACCGTGGCGGAACGAAAGGGGTGCCACGGCAACTACAACGGAAATGGTGCCACGGCAACATTCCGGTCCCGGTAACTCGAGTGAGATACCGATGCAAACGAGAAGTGTGCGGATGTGTGGAACATGCAAGAGATGGGGAGTGATCTCGGATACCCGGTGTCCCACATGACGGTGGCATGGCAAAAGAGGGGCATCGCAAGCGACAACTCGATCACGGTGCAAACACGAGCATCTCATACAACACATGCATTCAGTACACGGGTGATCGTCTCGTGGTTATACCTTTGAAGCGTGCATTTTCGGAGCGGTTCGGGTTCGGTACGATGTAGAGGAAGTAGTCATTCACGGGACGTCGTGGGAAGTAGTTGTTCACGTGGCGACGGTAGTGGAAGTAGTCGTTCTCGTGACGGTAGTAGTGGAAGTAGTGGTACACGGCGACGGTAGTTGTTCAGGGTCTTGGCGGGTCGTCGTGGTACACGGTTCGAAGTCGTACATATACCGTAGATGTTCAGGGTCGCCGTGAGGAACCTGTCGAAACCAGGGTCTCGGTCGACCGTAGAGGTACTTGGCGAACTTGAGGTGGTCTTGGCTTGCAGGGACAACATGCGAGACTTGGGCGACGCTGGGCATCGGGATCAGGAGCAAAGGAGGCCAGGGCTCCTGGACGAAGCAGGGGCGGCTTGGCGAGCGAAGCAGGAAGCAGCTATTCGAGCAGGGGAGCAGCAGCAAGCTCGCCAGGGTTTGGGCACCGACGAGGAGACGCGGGAGGCGGCAGGGTCTTGGACAGCAGCGCAGGACCTGACAGCATCTTGGCGCGGGCGCCAGGCCAGGGCCTTGGAGTTGGCCAGAGAGGACAGCTCGGGCAGCGGGACGACGCGAGGTCGCAGGGGACGGAGGACGACGGAGCAAGGTGGTGGTGGTGGTGGACGCGGGCCAGCTCGATCCGGCCGGATCCGACAGCTCGGGTCAAGGACGAGGCCGGAGATGCGAGGACGGGCAGGTCGGCGACGAGAGGCGAGCGACGCGGGCTTTTGCTAGGCGTGGAGGACGACGCCTGCGGGCGTAGATGCTCGACAAGCTCCTCTCCTCGAGCGCTCGGGCGACGGGGACTGAGCGAGGAGGAGGCGCAGGAACACCGGTTCCATCCGGGAATGAGGCGGGGCGAGCTGGGCGGCCTGGACTCGCCGGCCGGAGGGGCGACGGGGCATGGTTTCAGGCGCCATGGGAGGCAAGGCGTGGGGCTAAGAGGGGTCGGGTGCGAGGCTGCGAGGGAGATGGGAATCGAGCGATGGGGTTGCGGCGCTGTGAGGGAACGAGGGGGCGATCGAGAGGAGGGGGTCGGGGCTAGGGTTTACAGTGGGGCGCGGCTGGGCCATGATGCAAATGGGCCGGCCTGGTTGCTGGGCTGCAAGGCTGCTAGGCTTCTTCTCTCCCTCACTACTCTTTTCATTAACAGAGAACTGGAAGAAACGAAAGGAGAGAAGAGAAGGTTAGAGGAAGAATTTGGGCATGCGGTTAATTTTCTCAGACTCAGAAAAATGAGTTTAATCCAAGAAAATAGGAGTGGGCATGGATGCAAGGTTTAGATTCAAAAACATTTGAATTTAATTCAAATGGGTGAATAGGAAGTGGAGGTTTGGAAGGCCCAAAAATGTTGAGAATTTTAGAGGAGCCACAATAAATGGAGAAAGAATTGTTGGCAAAGTTTGAGGAAAGGAATTGAGATAACAAAGGCATGGGGAATTATTTTGCAAGTGTGTCAAAGGTAATTCCACATCAATGGAATATTTTATAATAGCTCCCTAATATTGGGAGGATATGTTATAAAGAGAAGTCACCCTTCCCTCGATTTAAAAGGATCAAAGATCCATACAATTTATTTAGTTGAGTTTTTAAAAATTAAATGACATGATGGCATGATGACATGATGCAATACAAAAATAAAAGAGCAAGCACAAAAGAAACACACGATGATCACAAAAATATGGAAGTCTTCTGAAGCGTCGGTCTTGGGGCGTTACAACACTCCACCACTACAAGAGGATCTCGTCCCGAGATCTAGAATGGCACCAGAGGGAAAACGGAAGAGAAAAAGAAAGGTAAAACTAAGTTGCTTCTTTTGACAAACGAATGAAACCCCGGACCTTGAAAAATTGAACAAATTGAAAGAAAGAATACAATGGAGATGAACGAAGTTGAAAACACCCCGTTAGAAAAGAGGAACAAGGAAGAACAATTTCTTATAGCACTCCGGTTGAAAACAGATACAAGACTTGATAGGAAGAAAAGAGCTTGAGCAGAGGACACGACACTCCGGTTAAATGGACAATCATGAAAAGAACATGATCTTAGACAAACGAGATGATGGGTTGAGAAGAGCAACATTACAATACCTCCGAAACAAAAGAATAGAAGATAGATAATTGAAATAGAAGAATGGAGAAGAAAATGCCCTTTTATGCCACAACAGAGCTTGAGGAGGCATCCTTAGGAGACGGGTCAAGCGGAATTGTTGGAAAACCAACAACGAAGGAATAAGCTTGATACGGTCTTGTGGAATACATGTCAAATTATGAGGTGACAAATTGCCACTCACAGGAAAAGAATTGGATTGGTAAGAACAAGGAGACAAGAAACTATTTTACCGAGAGGATAAAGAAGAGCTTGGATCATTTATGAGCACCATAGATAGCAACAGTCCTTAGGGATGGCTTTAGGTGAAATATAACACAAGATAACTCCAATGACGAGATTGATGGATTTAAAAATAACTCATTCTTAACAACATGTGAATCATGGAACATGAACTCAAATTATCAAGAATGACATAATACCACCTCCAAAATATGGTAGAAAGGATTGCACTCCGGATTACCATATGAAGAAAGCTTGAGCTCCTTAGGAAAGAATCTCGATGAAAACTTTGAGAAGGGAATTAAATCCTTGATGAACCATCATGTAAAACCTCCATGAAGAACTCCGGTAAACAAAATGAATGAAAAGAAAGAGAAATTGAAAACACAAGGTGAATCCTTGCAATGATTTAGATGGATCTCCGTGATAATTAGAGCTTGGAACTCCAGGAAAAAGAGAAGATGAAACAAATGAAACTGAGAATTTTAAGGGCCTCCGGAATAAAGAATTAATCACTTGGATGAACAAGAATAAGAATTATGTTATGCTTATCCTTCACCAATTAAATTGATGACAATCAACGGATTTGGCATACTACTTATTCTCGTAGAAAGGATTAAAAGAGATATATCAAAACTTGAGAAGGTCTTCAACGAACCACCGGTAGGATTGGAACAACAAATGAATTGATATGATGAACAAGGAAGAGAGATCTTGAAAGAACCACCGTAAGAATTGAAAATGATCGAAGTAGGGGTGCTTCACCGGTAAGAATTAGCAAATGAACGAAGGTGCTTGAGACAAACTAGATACATGAGAACAAAGAGATCAAGAACTGATTAGAGGATATTCGATTGATGCACCGTCAAGATAGGAGAATGATAACTGACAGCTGAGAATGAATAAACCTGAATTGATGGACTCCGGATGACAAACTGTGATGACTCTTGAATATCTCCTGATGGGTGAAAAAGATTCTCACAATCGAAAACAATTATGAGAGGATGGCAACAAGCTAGCACCATGAATCTTGAAGAGAATAGAGCAAGATTAAAGAGAAACTCTTCTTCGGTCTTCAAATGATGAAAATGACAATGAGAAACACCACCAAGAATTATTGAGGCACACCGGAAGAATCAAAAGCGAAGAGGTTGAGCCAACTATGAAAAGAATTTGAAAGATCTTGGAGAAAAGCATTTGACTGATGATAACTCATTCTTACGTCAAACTTGGAGAAGAATTTAGGATAGCTCTAGGAAAATAGAAGAGTCAGGTAAGATCCTGGGAAAAGACCTGTGGGTTAGGGCCCACTCAAAAGAACACCGTTGAAAAGATTTAAAAGAGATGTTGCACCGGTTGAATTAAATGACTTGAATGAGATACCAATCTCGAAAGAGCTTGAACGAATGCAGAGTGGAAACACGAATCTTCGAGATATCTTGAGCACTCCGGAATAACAAATAGCGAGAAGTAGAATGATAATGAGGTGCACCGGTATGAGAAGACATTGAAATGAGGAAAAAGGTATGATCAACAAAACTTGACTTGAATCCACCGGAGAAGAGAAAGGAATGAGGAATGACGAACTAGTAAAACATCTTCTTGAGAACCACCGGGTAAGAACATTGACGGAAAAGAATGGAGAAACTTCACAAAAATAAAAGGATACTTGGTAAAGAAATCTTAGTCCTTGAGGAAAAAGGGTGGGTGGGCGGGAAAAAACAAAGGCAACTTGGAGACGGATGAAACAAACACCGTTGAGAAGAAATGATAATTGGTCTTGCTGATGTTGAAGTGATCGGATCCACTTGAAGAGAAAACACGCCGGTTGAAAAGGATTGACATGACAATCTCGATTGTCGAGAAGGATTGGTATTCACATCGGAGTATGAGAACACCATTTCGGAAAGGTATGGAATCAACACTTGACATTGAAGCAACTCGAATACCACAACTCAAAACAAAAACAAAGGACTGGCTTGCAGAATAAGCCGGAACAAATATATGATAGAGATTTCATCTGAAGTTTTCGTGGTGGGGCCTACACGGGCTCGATCGTACAACACCATCATGTACAAGGCAGTGCACATGACATACGAAGCATCCCCGAGTCGGCATAGCCAAGGACTCTTTATGACACAACAGACCACTGTAAAACCAACCGTGAATAGGCGGACCACTAGACGTCGAACCCCAATTTCATATCATACATCCGTCGGAAAGATATCCTAAGAGCTACTTGAATTCCCACCTATGAAACTCCCGAAATTTTTCGGTTATGCAATCAGGTGTTGGGGATACAGGGGAAGCATAATATCTCACCCAAAACTAGCAAATCCTACATCCAGCTGTATCCATCCTTCAACACATAACCAAGAAACCTTCGGAAATCGTCTATCTCAACCTTCGAAAAGCATCCATTATACAAGTTATGGCGATACTCCCGAACTCCCACCCCAGTACTGGGTGGCGTCGAGGTTATCTCACCAACGAACTGCATAAAAGAGATTTTCGATGTCGGCGTACTAAACTCAGGTATTCTAGAACTGCAACGATAAAATTATGGCGACAACACCTTAGAGCTCAACTCCCCGGGACACTTCCACTAAACCCCTGACAGGAGGCACCAAGACAATGTTCTCATCATAAAACCATCGGAACGATTCCAAGATACCCGCGTGATCCTAAATTTTTTTTAGTGAAATTTGAGAAGAGAAGAGTCAAAACTCTACGTTAGGATGCCTTACCAGAGCGATGAAGAGATTGGGGAGTAAAAAGAATTCCTAACTCTCCGATATATATAATCCTAAATGACTCAAAACATTTTTCTAGACACAACTCGGCCGCTAAAAACGATCAAGCAGTGGGGCTCCTAAGGTCGGGGAAGGCTCTGATACCAACTTGTAATGCCCTCGATGCGGCTATATCTCCCACGTGTCGAAGCACGACTTAGAGGCATAACCGCATTGAAAGCAATGTCGCAAGTGAGGTAATCTTCACACAACCCATGTAATACATAAGGGAAAGAGATACATAGTTGGCTTACAATCGCCACTTCACACAATTACATGAATAAAGCATTACATCATCGAGATACAATCAAGGTCCGACTACGGAACCAAAATAAAAGAAGAACCCCAAATGCGACAAAGGTCCCCGATCGACCCCAACTGGGCTCCACTACTAATCAACTAGAACGAAACAACACAAAGGGCAAGATCTTCATCGAGCTCCTCCTTGAGCATGGTTGCGTCACCTGCTCGGTAACATAGGCACATGCAAACTGGTTTTGGAAGTATCTGTGAGCCACGGGGACTCAGCAATCTCGCACCCTCGCGATCAAGACTATTTAAGCTTATGGGTAAGGTAAAGGCATGAGGTGGAGTTGCAGCAAGCGACTAGCATATATGGTGGCTAACATACGCAAATGAGAGCGAGAAGAGAAGGCAAGCACGGTCGATAAAAGTATGATCAAGAAGTGATCCTATAGCAACCTACGTCAAGCATAACTCCAACACCGTGTTCACTTCCCGGACTCCGCAGGAAAGAGACCATCACGGTTACACACACGGTTGATGTATTTTAATTAAGGTCAACTTCGGGTTTTCTACAACCGGACATTAACAAATTCCCATCTGCCACATAACCGCGGGCACGGCTCTCGAAAGTTCAAATCCCTGCAGGGGTGTCCCAACTTAGCCCATGACAAGCTCTCACGATCAATGAAGGAATAGACCTCCACCCGAGACACTCCGATCAGACTCGGTATCCCGGTACATCAAGACATTTCGACAGGGTAAAAGTAAACCAGCAACACCGCCTGAATGTGCCGACAAATCCCGATAGGAGCTGCACATATCTCTTTCTCAGGGCACACTCAGATGAGACTAGCTACGAGTAAAACCAACCCTCAAGTTTCCCCGAGGTGGCCCCACAGGCAGCTCAGTTCGGACCAACACTCAGAGGAGCACTGGCCCGGGGGGTTAGAATAAAGATGACCCTTGAGTGTGCAGAACCCAAGGGAAGGTGGTAGGTTGTTAGTGCAAATGGTAAAACCAATGTTGGGCATTGCTGGAGGAGCTTTAAGTAAGGCAAACTGTCAAGGGGTTCCCATTATAGCCCAACCGCGTAAGGAACTTAAAATCCGGGAACATAACACCGATATGACGGAAACTAGGGCGGCAAGAGTGGAACAAAACACCAGGCCTAAGGCCGAGCCTTCCACCCTTTACCAAGTATATAGATGCATTAATTAAATAAGATATATTGTGATATCCCAACAAGTAAACATGTTCCAACAAGGAACAACATCTCCATGTTCCAACAAGGAACAAACTTCAATCTTCACCTGCAACTAACAATGCTATAAGAGGGGCTGAGCAAAGCGGTAACATAGCCAATCAATGGTTTGCTAGGACATGGTGGGTTAGAGGTTTGACATGGCAATTTGGGAGGCTGACAAGCAAATGGTAGGCATTGTAGCATTGGCATAGCAAAAGAGCGAGCAAACTAGCATAGCAAAGATAGTAGTGATTTCGAGGGTATGATCATCTTGCCTGAGATCCCGCAAGGAAGAAGAACGAGTCCAAGAAGAAGACAAACGGTCGTAGATGAACGGATCCTCACAAACGCGACGTTAATCGAAACCAACCCGAAGAAGCAACACCGGAAAAGAGCAAACAACCTAGTAAATAACCAACACATAATCATGGCATGGTGCGGAAACAAGTATGATGCATGTCCGGTTTAATGAAACATGGCATGGCAAAATGCACAAAACTATCTTACAAATTAAGTGGAGCTCAATATGCAACGGAGTGGCATATTGAAGAAAACACCACATGACTTATTTAGTTCTCTCTCGTTATGTACCCAACAATATTAAATGTTGTTAAACATGGCAAGAGGGTGAAGCAAATGGAAACTACCTATCTAGGCAAGTTTAAATGAGGCCGGAAATAACAAACAACAATTCTGGAAAATCCTCATGTGCATTTAGCAAATTAATGGAAACAACAAATATAAACATTTCAAATTGTTGTTGTCATGATGCAGATGACATATTCAAGTTTTATGCATTTTTTATGAAAATGTTGACAAGAGCATGTTATGAAGCATTTGTCACCGTGGCGGAACGAAAGGGGTGCCATGGCAACTACAACGGAAATGGTGCCACGGCAACATTCCGGTCCCGGTAACTCGAGTGAGATACCGATGCAAACGAGAAGTGTGCGGATGTGTGGAACATGCAAGAGATGGGGAGTGATCCCGGATACCCGGTGTCCCACATGACGGTGGCATGGCAAAAGAGGGGCATCGCAAGCGACAACTCGATCACGGTGCAAACACGAGCATCTCATACAACACATGCATTCGGTACACGGGTGATCGTCTCGTGGTTATACCTTTGAAGCGTGCATTTTCGGAGCGGTTCGGGTTCGGTACGATGTAGAGGAAGTAGTCGTTCACGGGACGTCGTGGGAAGTAGTTGTTCACGTGGCGACGGTAGTGGAAGTAGTCGTTCTCGTGACGGTAGTAGTGGAAGTAGTGGTACACGGCGACGGTAGTTGTTCAGGGTCTTGGCGGGTCGTCGTGGTACACGGTTCGAAGTCGTACATATACCGTAGATGTTCAGGGTCGCCGTGAGGAACCTGTCGAAACCAGGGTCTCGGTCGACCGTAGAGGTACTTGGCGAACTTGAGGTGGTCTTGGCTTGCAGGGACAACATGCGAGACTTGGGCGACGCTGGGCATCGGGATCAGGAGCAAAGGAGGTCAGGGCTCCTGGACGAAGCAGGGGCGGCTTGGCGAGCGAAGCAGGAAGCAGCTGTTCGAGCAGGGGAGCAGCAGCAAGCTCACCGGGGTCTGGGCGCCGACGAGGAGATGCGGGAGGCGGCAGGGTCTTGGACAGCGGCGCAGGACCTGACAGCATCTTGGCGTGGGCGCCAGGCCAGGGCCTTGGAGTTGGCCGGAGAGGACAGCTCGTCCAGTGGGACGACGCGAGGTCGCAGGGGACGGAGGACGACGGAGCAAGGTGGTGGTGGTGGTGGATGCGGGCCAGCTCGATCCGGTCGGATCCGACAGCTCAGGTCAGGGACGAGGCCGGAGATGCGAGGATGGGTAGGTCGGCGATGAGAGGCGAGCGACGCGGGCTTCTGCTAGGCGTGGAGGACGACGCCTGCGGGCGTAGATGCTCGACAAGCTCCTCTCCTCGAGCGCTCGGGCGACGGGGACTCAGCGAGGAGGAGGCGCGGGAACACTGGTTCCATCCGGGAACGAGGCGGGGCGAGCTGGGCGGCCTGGACTCACCGGCCGGAGGGGCGACAGGGCATGGTTTCAGGCGCCATGGGAGGCAAGGCGTGGGGCTGAGAGGGGTCGGGTGCGAGGCTGCGAGGGAGATGGGAATCGAGCGATGGGGTTGCGGCGCTGTGAGGGAACGAGGGGGCGATCGAGAGGAGGGGGTCGGGGCTAGGGTTTACAGCGGGGCGCGGCTGGGCCATGATGCAAATGGGCCGGCCTGGTTGCAGGGCTGCAAGGCTGCTAGGCTTCTTCTCTCCCTCACTACTCTTTTCATTAACAGAGAACTGGAAGAAAGGAAAGGAGAGAAGAGAAGGTTAGAGGAAGAATTTGTGCATGCGGTTAATTTTCTCAGACTCAGAAAAATGAGTTTAATCCAAGAAAATAGGAGTGGGCATGGATGCAAGGTTTAGATTCAAAAACATTTGAATTTAATTCAAATGGGTGAATAGGAAGTGGAGGTTTGGAAGGCCCAAAAATGTTGAGAATTTTAGAGGAGCCACAATAAATGGAGAAAGAATTGTTGGCAAAGTTTGAGGAAAGGAATTGAGATAACAAAGGCATGGGGAATTATTTTGCAAGTGTGTCAAAGGTAATTCCACATCAATGGAATATTTTATAATAGCTCCCTAATATTGGGAGGATATGTTATAAAGAGAAGTCACCCTTCCCTCGATTTAAAAGGATCAAAGATCCATACAATTTATTTAGTTGAGTTTTTAAAAATTAAATGACATGATGGCATGATGACATGATGCAATGCAAAAATAAAAGAGCAAGCACAAAAGAAACACACGATGATCACAAAAATATGGAAGTCTTCTGAAGCGTCGGTCTTGGGGTGTTACACTTTCCTTCATGGAAATTTAACCGAGGACGTGTATATGATACAGCCCGAGGGTTTTGTTGATCCGACTAGCGCTAGTAAGGTATGCAAGCTCAAGAGATCCATTTATGGGTTGAGGCAAGCATCTCGGAGCTGGAATATCGTTTTGATGAGGTCGTCACTGGTCTCGGTTTCATCAAAAGTGAAGAGGACTCTTGTTTATACAAGAAGTTAAGTGGGAGCTCGATAGTGTTTTTGATCTTGTATGTGGACGACATACTACTGATCGGGAACGATGTTTCGATGCTGAACTCGGTGAAGGAGTCATTGAATGGCAAGTTTTCGATGAAAGACCTTGGTGAGGCAGTGTATATTTTAGGTATTAAGATCTATAGAGATAGATCGAGGAGGCTGCTCGGCTTGATCCAGAGCACATACATAGATAAAGTGTTGAAGCGGTTCAACATGAGTGAGGCGAAGAAAGGGTTCTTGCCACTCTCACATGGTATAAGGCTAAGCGAGACTCAGAGTCCTTCGACATCTGATGAGCGAAGCAGGATTCCGTATGCCTCGGCAATCGGTTCCATCATGTATGCCATGATATGTACAAGGCCTGATGTTGCTTTTGCAATAAGCCTAACAAGCAGATACCAGGCCAACCCAGGTGAGAGTCACTGGGCAGCGGTAAAGACTATTTTGAAGTACCTGAAAAGGACTAAAGAAATGTTCCTAGTTTCCAAACTGACAGAGATGATTGTCAATCACAGTCTGGATTTGTGTACGTCCTAAACGGAGGCGCAGTGCACTGGATGAGTTCCAAGCAGGATATGGTGGCCGATTCTACCACAGAAGCCGAATACATTGCGGCTTGTGAAGCTGCAAAGGAAGGTGTTTGGATCCAGCATTTTCTGGATGATCTTGGTATTTTCCCAGCCTCGGTGAAACCGTTGGACCTTTATTATGATAATTCTGGTGCCATCGCACAAGCCAAGGAGCCGAGGAATCACCACAAGGTCAGACACATAGATCGGAAATATCACCTGATATGAAAGATCGTAAAGAATGGTGATGTAGAGTTATGCAAGATTCACACGGATGCAAATGTTGCAGATCCGTTGACTAAGTCGCTTCCACAACCCAAGCATGAGGGGCACGTTAGAGCTATGGGCATTCAATGTCTATTTGATTGACTCTAGTGCAAGTGGGAGACTGTTGGAGATATGCCCTAGAGGCAATCATGTATGATGATATTTCCTATGTGTTTATGAATAAAGATAGTCCTTGGATGTAATCAATGATAGTTGTTGGCAAGTACGTGACTTTTCTGTGAGATCTTGTGTTGTATGATACATCCTAAATAGTCCCTAGTCGCAAGTGACGTGTGGGCACACGTCGGACTAGACTAGCATATGACACGGTGGATTGCTCGGTCTCACTAGCCATGGAGCATTGGATGCTAACCGGATAATATGGACTTGGAACGATCTGGTCGGATTCAATGTAGTCGAATCCGAGTCAAGATAAGGTGCGAGCGAGACAGAACCAACTATGAAACGCAGCGATATGTCATCTGTGAGTCTCTAGTACAACATACGTTCTGTGTCCTAAGACCTGAGCTGACGCATGTACTCGGGATGGTGACAGACTTGCTTTGGGCCGACCAAATGCTACTCCATGACTGGGTAGCTACAAAGGTAGGTTTCGGGTTTGTCCAGTCCCATGCCGCGAGACATGGTCGAGCAAGATGGGATTTGCCCCTCCGATCAGGAGAGATATACTCTAGGCCCCTCGTGTGATCCGACCAAGAGAAGCATGGCCATGCAACAAGGATTATGATATAATCAAGATAGTGGTTGGCATCACTGGAACGGGAAAGAGGTCAGGCTAGCACAAGGATGACAGTCTCGCCTTGAGCTCGACAACATATATCGTGAGGCAAAGGGAACAGAAGTGGGACACATTGTACAGGTTCGCCTAACCAGCTTCATAGTCTGCTTGGTGGTCGGCATGCCTTGCTAGAGGCCGCTACCAACCGTGCAGGTCGGAGCTGATACGAACTATGACCAAGCCGACTTGAACCTAAGGGGTCGTGCACTTAAGGGAAGGAACCTATGAGGTCGGTTCGGAGGACACTGGTCGGATGTGATCCGAACTGGACTCGGAACGCGATTGAGTAGACTTTGAGCTTTAGGGTCCGTGCGAGGCCCAAGTGTTGAGCTCGCGATGGACGCCTATATAAAGTGGAGGTGCGGCACACTCATGCGGTTGATCGCTTCGGCGCTGTCACTAGAGTTTGCATGTGTTGCAAATAGACTCCTCCACTCGCCGCCGGTTGTGTGATCGGACCTAGCAGTCCGCCGCACGACGTTCCTCCTGCACGCGCGAATACCATTGGAGGCGGTGCACTTGCGCTGCTCCGGCGAACCTGTACGAGGGATCGGACGACCGGCTGTTTGAGGGAGATCGGACGAGGAGGAGACGATCCACGCGGACGCGCTGCCCCAATTGCTTGTTGGGAGCTTTCCCGTGTAAATAGTTTTATTTCTTTTATTTTCTTTGGGGGTCGAGAGGAGAAGACCACGATGAAAATGTTGAGTGGCTCTCATATGCATTATTGTTGACCTAACCAAGAGCCCATATTACCTTGTCTTCTCCCTTGTATCAAATGCTTGCAGATTCCAGCTTAGTCCAATGCATGTGCACTATTATTATTACCCACACCGTTCGGTCGTGCGAGTGAAAGGCAATAATGACGATATATGATGGATTTATTGAGATGAGAAAAGCTGGTATGAACTCGACCTATTTTGTTTTTGTAAATATGATTAGCCCATCATTCCAGATTTAGCCTATTATAGGTGAAACATGCTTGCAATGAAAATTAGAGATTATAGTTGCTCATACGATGCTTAATTAGCTAGGAGTTTACAATGGTTTACCTTGCGTGCCAACATGCTATTAAAATGGTTGTGATGTGGTATGATAGGGTGGTATCCTCCTTTGAATGATTTGAGTGGCTTGACTTGGCACATGTTCACACATGTAGTTGAAACAAAATCAACATAGCCTCCACGATATTTATGTTCATCGTGATTTATATCCTACTCATGATTGCACTCATTGTTGGTTAATCTTAATGCATGTTCATGACTATTGTCACTCTCTAGTTGGTCGCTTCCCGGTCTCTTTCTAGCCTTCACTTGTACTAAGCGGGAATACTGCTTGTGCATCCACTTCCATAAACCCCAAAGTTATTCCATATGAGTCCACCATACCTTCCTATATGCGGTATTTACCTGCTGTTCCAAGTAAATTTGTATGTGCCAAACTCTAAACCTTCAAATGAAATTCTGTTTTGTATGCTCAAATAGCTCATATATCAACTAGGGCTGTCTATATCTTCCATGCTAGGTGGGTTATTCTCAACATGAGTGGACTCCGCTCATCATTCACGAGAAAATGGCTGGTAACCGGGATGCCCAGTCCCATGCTCAAATCAAATCAAAATAAATGCAAACCAAAGTCCCTCGGGATTGTTGTTAGTTGGACGACACCTGTTGTTTCGGGCCAGCCATGGATTGATGCTCGTTGCTGGTGGGGGAGAATAAAACTTTACCATTCTGTTTGGGAACCACCTATAATGTATGTAGCATGGAAGATATCGAGATCTCTTGGTTGTTATGTTGACAATGAAAGTATGCCGCTCAAAATATTATTTACCTCCGTCTCAAAACTCGAGCTCTGGCACCTCTGCAAATCCATGCTTCCCTCTGCGAAGGGCCTGTCTATTTACTTTTATGTTGAGCCATCATCCTCTTATTAAAAAGCACCAGTTGGAGAGCACCATTGTCATTTGCATGCATTGCTATTAACTTGCATTGAGTATGATTGTGACTGGATCCCTTTTGCCATGAATTACAATGTCTAGTCAGTCCTTGATCTTTAGGGGTGCTCTACATTTATGTTTTGCGGTCTCAGAAAGGGCTAGCGAGATACCATCTTGTTATATCATATTATTATTGTTTTGAGAAAGTGTTGTCATCCGAGATTTATTATTATTGCTCGCTAGTTGATTATGACATTGATATGAGTAAATATGAGACCTAAATGTTATTGCGAATGTGGTTAGTTCATAATCTTTGCTGAAAACTTGAATGCTAGCATTACATATTTGCAACAACAAGATCAAACAAAGTTTGTAAAAGTTGTTCTTTATCACTTTCAGTTTGTCAAATGAATTGCTTGAGGACAAGCAAAGGTTTAAGCTTGGGGGAGTTGATACGTCTCCAACGTATCTACTTTTCCAAACACTTTTGTCCTTGTTTTGGACTCTAACTTGCATGATTTGAATGGAACTAACCCGGACTGACGCCGTTTTCAGCGAACTGCCATGGTGTTATTTTTGTGCAAAAATAAAAGTTCTCGGAATGACCTTAAAATCCACGGAGACATGTTTTGGAATTAATGAAAAATATTGGCAAAAGAATCAACATCAGGGGGCCCACACCCTATCCACGAGGGTGCAGGGCCCCCTGTGGCGCGCCCCCTGCCTCGTGGGCCCCGTGGAGCTCCACTGACCTCAACCCCAACTCCATATATTCACTTCTGGGGAGAAAAAAATCAGAGAGAAGGATTCATCACGTTTTACGATACGGAGCCGCCGCCAAGCCCTAATCTTCCTCGGGAGGGCTGATCTGGAGTCCATTCGGGGCTTCGGAGAGGGGAATCCGTCGCCATCGTCATCATCAACCATCCTCCATCACCAATTTCATGATGCTCACCACCGTGCGTGAGTAGTCCCATCGTAGGCTTGCTGGACAGTGATGGGTTGGATGAGATTTACCATGTAATCGAGTTAGTCTTGTTAGGGTTTGATCCCTAGTATCCATTATGTTCTAAGATTGATGTTGCTATGACTTTGCCATGCTTAATGCTTGTCACTAGGGCCCGAGTGCCATGATTTCAGATCTGAACCTATTATGTTTTCATGAATATATGTGAGTTCTTGATCCTATCTTGAAAGTCAATAGTCACCTACTATGTGTTATGATCCGGCAACCCCGAAGTGACAATAATCGGGACCACTCCCGGTGATGACCGTAGTTTGAGGAGTTCGTGTATTCACTAATGCTAACGCTTTGGTCTGGTACTCTATTAAAAGGAGGCCTTAATATCCCTTAGTTTACAATAGGACCCCACTGCCACGGGAGAGTAGGACAAAAGATGTCATGCAAGTTCTTTTCCATAAGCATGTATGACTATATTCGGAATACATGCCTACATTACATTGATGAACTAGAGCTAGTTCTGTGTCACCCTATGTTATAACTGTTGCTTGATGAATTGCATCTGACATAATTATCCATCATTGATCCATTGCCTACGAGCTCGTTTCATATTGATCTTTGCTTAGTTACTTCTCCGTTGCCACTGTTACAATCGCTACAAAACTGCTACTATTACTTTTGCCACCGTTATTGTTACCTCCATACTACTTTGCTACTAAATACTTTGCTAAAAATATTAAGTCTTTCAGGTGTGGTTGAATTGATAACTCAACTGCTAATACTTGAGAATATTCTTTGGCTCCCCTTGTGTCGAATCAATAAATTTGGGTTGAATTCTCTACCCCCGAAAACTGTTGCGATCCCCTATACTTGTGGGTTATCAATGATGTCTCGAGTACCAAATTTTGTGGTTTTTCCAATACAAATAATAAAGATTTTATTAGTACTCCGATTGATCCTCCCGCCACTACTGCGGAGACTTCTGATATTAATGCCGCTTTGTTGAATCTTGTCATGAAAGACCCATTTTCCAGTACTCCTAATGAGGATGTCGCGTCCCATCTAGACACATTCATAGAATTGCGTGATATGAAAAAGAAAAAATATGTGGACAATGATATTATGAAGTTGAAATTATTTCCTTTCTCCTTGAGGGATCATGCAAAATTTTTGTTTTCTTCTTTGCCTCGCAATAGTATTGATTCTTGAGGTAAGTGCAAAGATGCTTTTATTACTAAGTATTTTCCGCCCGTGAAAATTATTTCCCTTAGAAATCAAATCATGAATTTTAACAAACTTGAGCATGAACTTGTTGCACAATCTTGGGAAAAAATGAAATTGATGTTAAGAAATTGTCCTACTCATGGTTTAAATCTTTGGATGATTATACAAAAAAATTATGCGAGGTTGAATTTTGTTTCTATAAATCTTTTAGATTCCGTCGCGGGTGGTACTTTTATGGAAATTACTTTGGGTGAAGCTACTAAATTGATAGATAATATTATAGCAAATTACTCACAATGGCATACCGAAAGTGCACCTACTAGTAAAAAAGTTAATTTGGTTGAAGAAATTAGTAATTTGAGTGAAAAAGTTGATGCTCTTATGAAATTGGTTGCTAGTAAAAGTGCTCCTATTGATCTTAATGATGTGCCTTTGTCTACCTTGATTGAGAAAAATAGTGATCCCATAGATGTGAATTTTGTCTCACGAAACAATTTTAATAACAGTGATTACAGAGGTAATTTTAATCCTAGGCCTTTTCCTGTAAATTCCTCTAATAGTTATGGCAATTCCTATGGTAATTCTTCTTACAATAATAATAGGAACCCCTCTGATCTTGAGAATAATATTAAAGAAGTTATCAATGCTCAAAAAGTTTTCAATACTACGATAGAAGAATAATTGAATAAGATTGATGATATGTCTAGAAGTATTGATATAATTTCGCATGATGTAGAAAATCTCAAGATTAAAATTTTTCCACCCAAGGTTGATGTCAATGAATTAACTAAAGCTTTATATGTTTTTGTGGATGAAAGTAAGAAAAGAACCGCTATGCTTAGAGCTAAAAGAGAATTTTTGGAATGAGCGTTTTTTACCGATTGCTTTCATAACAACGATGAAGATCTTAAAATGATTAATGTTACCTCTATTGATTCCTTGTTTAGTAAGATTAAAATTGATGATAAAGGGACCAAATAAGAGTCAACTTTGGCTAGAAGGTGTTCCAATAATTCAGAGCTGAAAATCTTGTTGAAAATATTGATAAAACTGGGTTTGGAGAGGTCAAAACTTTATCTAGTGATGTGCCCACTCTTTTGGATTACAAAGACTTTAATTATGATAGTTGCTCTTTGATTGAATGTATTTCTTTGTTGCAATCCATGATAAATTCACCCAATGCTTATGAAAAAAATAAAGTTTTTACTAAACATATTGTAGAAGCGATGATGAAAGCTTTAGAAGAAAAGTTGGAATTAGAGATTTCAATTCCTAGAAAATTATATGATGAATGGGAACCTACCATTAAAGTCAAGATTAAAAATTATGAGTGTTTTGCTCTAGGTGATTTGGATGCTAGTGTTTCCACAACTTCGAAATCTCTATGTGATGTGCTTGGTCTTACCAATATTGAAGAATGTTCTCTTAATTTGCACTTGACGGATTATTACTATATGATGAATGTGCTTGGTCTTACCAATATGTGATTTGCATTATTTGGTGTTAGTTATGCTCAATGCTCGTTTATGTGAATTTTTGTTTCTTGGTTGGTTGCTTCTCAATCTATTTGCTAGCCTCCATTTGTACTAAGTGGGAATAGTACTTGTTCATCCAAAATCCTTAAACCCAGTTATGCCATATGAGTCCACCATACCTACCTATATGTGGTATTTCGTGCCATTTCAAGTAAATTTGTATGTGCCATCTGTAATTTTCAAAATGAACTTCCTTTTTGTGTGCCTGTACCGCTCATGAAGAGGTAGGGGTGGCCAATATTTTCCATGCTAGATGTGTTATTCTCAAGATGAGTGTTCATTCACTTGTCATCGCACGAGAGTATGGCGGTAATAGGGATGCCTAGTCCCGAAATGAAAAAAAAATATTACCTTATGTTGTCAAATAATAAATTACTTGGAAAGTGTTGGTATGGAAGGCACCTGTGCATATGGCTAGCCATGGATTGTATAAGAATGGCGGAAAAGGAATACACTTTATTTTATGTTTGGGAACTGTCTATGATGTATCGAGCATGGAAAGTATTGGGACTACTCAGTCGTTTTTGTTGACGGGAAAAGTATGCCTCCCAAAAAAATTTATCTCTCAATTTAAGCTTTGAGCTCTGGCACATCTACAAATCTTTGCTTCCCTCTACGAAGGGCCTATCTATTTACTTTATGCAATTTTTATTTTTATTCGAGTCTCCATTTTATCTTATAAAGCACCAACTAGGGAGCACTATGATCATACTTGTGCATTGGATGTAGCTAATATTCGAGTGTGTTTCATGAATGGCTCAATGATTGAGCATGATGGGCTAGGATAACTTTCTTTAGTGTTGATATTTTGAAAGACATGGTTTCTTGCTGATATGCTTGAGTATTGAAGTCTTCATGTCAAATATAGACTATTGCTTTTAACCATCTAAAAGGTCCATATCAAACGGAGTCCAAACGCAGCGAAAATTTTTGGAGATTTTTTGGACCAAAAGACAACTTGAGAGCTAAGGGAGTGTCTGGGAGGAGGCCCGTGAACCCACGATATACCAGCGCGCGCTAGAGAGCCCAAGCGCACCCTGGTGAATCGTGGGGCCCATAGAGCTCTTTTCCACCGCCTCTCAGCTCTATAAATCCCCAGAAATTCCAGAAACCCTAGGGGAGTCGACGAAACACAATTCCAGCCGCCGCAAGTTCCAGAACCATGAGATCCAATCTAGAGCCCTATTCCGGCACATTGCCGGATGGGAACACGATCACAGAGGGGTTCATCATCCTCATTGGCGCTCCTCCGATGATGCGTAAGTAGTTCACCATAGACCTATGGGTCTGTAGACAGTAGCTAGATGGCTTCTTCTCTTTTTTGATTCTCAATACAATGTTCTCCTCGTTGTTCTTAGAGATCTATTTGATGTAATGAATTTTTGCGGTGTGTTTGTTGGGATCCGATGAAGTTCGAGTTTATGATCAGATATATCCATGAATATTATTTGATTTTTCTTTGAACTCTTATATGCATGATTGTTATAGCCTTGTATTTCTTCTCCGAATCTTTGGTTTAGTTAGGCCAACTAGATTGTTTTTTCTTGCCATGGGAATGGTGCTTTGTGATGTGTTCGATCTTGCGGTGTCCTCACCCGGTGAAAGAATGGGTAGCAAGGCACGCATGTATCGTTGCTATTAAGGATGGTTTATTCCTACATTAATAGATCTTGTCTACATCATGTCATCATTATTATTGCATTACTCCCTTTCTCCATGAACTTAATACACTAGATGCATGCTGGATAGCGGTCGATGTGTGGAGTAATAGTAGTAGATGCAGGCAGGATTCGGTCTACTAATGTTGGATGAGATGCCTATATACATGATCATTGCCTTGGATATCGTCATAATTATTAGTTCTTCTATCAATTGCCCAATAGTAATTTGTTTGCCCACCATATGCTATATTCTCGAGAGAAGCCACTAGTGAAATCTACGGCGCCGTGTCTATGTTTTATCATATTGTTTTCAAATCTATATTCCAAAAACCCAAAAATACCTTGCTGCACTTTTTATTTACTTGTTTTTTTTTCGTGTTTTTGCAAGATCTATTTATCCAATCTACCATAATTTTATCTATCTTTTTTACCGTAGAAGGATTGACAACCCCTCTTACGAGTCGGGTTGCAAGTATTTGTTCTTTGTGTGCATGTACCATTTACATAGTGTTGCTTGGTTCTCCTGCTGGATTGATAACCTTGGTTTCATAACTAAGGGAAATACTTACCGTAGCTGTGTTGCATCATCATTTCCTCTTTAGGGAATTACCGACGCATGCTAGCCATGTCAACCCGTCCACCCCTTCTTCCTCATTAAGGAGAGCCATCAGAATGTGCCTACACTTCCACCATTCATTTTCTTAGAGAGAATGTAACGCCCCGAATCCGATGCGCCAGGTGTCTTCCAGTTATTCACCGTCGTTGCCATGTCATTTGCTTGCGTGTTGCACTTTGCCATGTGATCATCTGCATTTCATTTGCATGTTTTTCAAAACTTGCATCCGTTCTGGTTCCCCCGGTTCTCTCTGTTGCCCGTTCTGAGCCCAACCACACTCGCACACGCCCGCTGCACCTCAAAGTTCTCGTTTTGTGAGCCGCAGAAAAATGTTCTCAGAATGGGCCGAGATTTGCCGAGTAGCCTTGGTATATCAACGGTAGACCGCCTGTCAAATTTCGTTCCATTTGGAGGTCGTTTGATGCCCCAACAGTTAACCGAGTTAACCAAAACCCCTCTCTCTTCGCAGCCCAGCACCCCTTCACAACAGCCCGCTAACCCATCTAACTCCCCTCCATGATCTCCGCCGTTGGATCACGATCATGTGGGCGAAAACTGCTCCTCATTTGGACTCTCTAGCTCCCTCTACCAATAAATATGCCCCCCTTCCAAATTTGCGGTGCAAAGCCTCCTTCCACCTCGCGCCGCCGGACATGTCCGTCGGCCATGTCGCCCCGGCCAACGACAAGCCGCCATGTCACCCCGCCGCCGCCCTCCTCCAACCACGCGCCACCACACGTCCCTGCCAGCTCCCCACCGCGCCGCGGCCCGCGGAGCCCATCCGGGGCCCGCCCGACCCAGATCGCCGCGCCGCCGCCTGAGCTCTCGCTGCCCATTCCCGCGCGCGCCGCCACCGCCGGCCTCCTCTCGCCGCCGCCCGCTTCCTTGCCCTGCGCCTCCTCCACCATGCGCCGCCTGCACCTCGCCCCACCTGCCCCGCGCCGCGCCGTCGCCTGCCCCGCGTCGCGCCGCTGCCTACCTTGCCGCGCCGCCGCCCTGCACCGCATGCTCCGGGCGCCACTGTCCTGCACCCGTGCCCTGTCGGCCGCTGACCTCGCCTCCGCCCAAACCCCGGCCTGATCCGGCGAATCTGGCCAGATCTGGCACCCCCCGTGCCGCCCCGTCATTGCCATGCCTCGTCGCCGCCCCGCCGTTTCCGCATCGCCGGCGGCCGCAGCTCGGCTCCTGCCTCTGCATCGGGCAGAGGAGGACGAGCTCCTCCTTGCGTGGGCCGTGTCCTCGCCCGCGGCCCAGCAGCTCCATATCCGGCCCGGTTGGCACAATGTGAGACTCCGTTTTTTCTGTCTAAGTCCCCAGAAATCATAACATTATGTGTGCATGTTCGTGAGGTCATAACTTCTTGCATACTGCTCCGTTTTGTGCATATGATATGTCAAAATGTTCATCTCTGGATGCTTTACATGATAGTTGCTTTTGCATTCATGTTGCTGTCCTTCTTGATGCCTTAATCTTCGTTACCAAACTGCTATGTGATATAAACTGCTGGAATCTACTGATTGTTAACATCATGTATGCATCTTGTGAGTGCCATAACTTTGTCTCTGTTGATCATATGATGATGATCTTGATATGCACGTGTTCTGCTCTTCATGCTCTACATGCCGGTGTGCTTTGCATTCATGTTAGGGTGCATCTTGATATCTTAATCCCTATTGCAAAAGTGCATGTTGCTGTTAACTGCTGAAAATTGCTGTAACTTGCCTATTTCATTTTTATATTTTTTGTGTGATTTTCTTTTGAGCATCATGTCTACATGTTTTAGGAGCATAATCATGCCATCTTTACATTGTTGCAATCCATGTATTTTGATATGTCTTGCAGTGAGTGCATCAAGCTCGTGAAGTGGGCTACTTGCTGTTAATGTTCTGTCGATGCAGAATCTGTCATATCATGTTGCCATGTTTTCTTGATGCTACCAATTAATCCTTGCATATTCTGCAGATGCTTATTTGACATGTCTTGATGCCCATGTTATGCTCTATCATACCATACCTTTTGATGCCCTATATATGTCCTTTACCATATGTTTTCATTGCCATGAACATGCCTATATGTTGTTCCAGTTTTCTGTTAACTTCATGGTGTCTTGTTGTGAGCTTTTTATTGACTGATCCATGCCTCTTCTGGAGATTCTCCAACTACATGTTTTGAATTATGATATGAGTACTTTGTTCACATGCCATGCTTACTAATTTTGGATGTTATATGCCTCTGTTACATGCTTGCAAACATGCTATGATAATGTTTTTCCGTTTCACTTGCTGAAACTGTTTCAACATTCAATCTTGTCATGTTATTTCCCACTAATCCATGAGCCATACGTATATAATGCCATTATGTTATTTGCTCTTTCTTATGTGTACTTTGATGCCATGGCCTTGGTTGCTATGTATACTTGCTGTAGATTTTCTCTTTTTTGCTCTCATGCTGCCATCATATTAACTCTGGTCATGCATATGCTCCTGTGTCATAAAGTTGCATTTTGCTTTGATTATATTGGTTTAATCTTGATGCCTATGAACCTGAACCTTAATGATATTTGAAGTATGTTATCTGTACATGATGCACATGTCAAGTTTCTGCTCATATGATTCATGTAGCATGTTGTTTTGATGTTTGCAAAGTGCCTCCTTGCTGTTTTGGGCATATTATTGTTATATCTTGTTTGGAGTGTATGTGTTGCACCGTTGCTCCGTTTTGAGCATGCTCTATATGAAACTTGCTTAGAATTGCATGTAGTTTCATCATGTCATGTTGAATCCTAGTTTTGAGAGTGTTTGCTTGATGTTCGAATGCATTTTGCATTAATGCCATGTTAAACTTGTTTTGCTCATATCTTCTAGGTCGTAGCTCCGAGCTAAATGAATTTTATATGTAACTTGACTAGAATTTGGTGTAGGTCATCTTGGTGCATCTTAACTTGCTGTTTAACAACTTGAACATAAAGTTTATTAAGATCTGGACTAATATCGAAATTTGCATATGAGGACTTACCGGATTTGTTATATGTTGTTTCCGGCCTCATTTATACTTGCTTTGATGTGTTGCTCTTGTATGTATCATCTCTTGCCATGAGTAGCATCAATAGCCTTGTTGTAACGCCCCGGATTCGATGCGCCAGGTGACCGCCAGTTATTCGCCGTCGTTGCCATGTCATTTGCTTGCGTGTTGCACTTTGCCATGTCGTCATATGCATTTCATATCATGTCATCATGTGCATTTCATTTTGCATACGTGTTCGTTTCATGCATCCGAGCATTTTCCCCGTTGTCCGTTTGCAATCCGGCACTCCTATGTCCTCCGGCGTCCCCCTTTGGTCTCTCGTTGTGAGCGGGTATTAAACTTTCTCGGAATGGACCGAGGTTTGCCAAGCGGCCTTGGTATAGCGCCGGCAGACCCCCTGTCAAGTTTCGTGCCATTTGGAGGTCGTTTGATACTCCAACGGTTAACCGGGTAACCGCAAAGCCCACTTTTGTTGCAGCCCAACACCCCTTCCAAAGTGGCCCAAAGCCCAGCAAACTCCCCTCCATGCTCTCGGTCGTTCGATCACGATCGCGTGGCCGAAAACCGCTCCTCATTTGGACTCTCCTAGCTCCCTCTACCTATATATATGCCCTCCCCGTCCAAATCCGCGGTCCAAACCCTAGTCCTCTTCCTCCCGCCACCACCGGACATGTCCGTCCAGCCGCCGGACGCATCTGACGCCGCGCCCAGCCAACCTCAGCGCGACACCTGTCCTCGCGCCGCCTCCCACCGCCGCGGCCCGCTCAGCCCACAGCCGGCCCGCCCCGGGCCACGACCGGGCCCCGCTCCACTGCGGCTCCTCGCCCGAGCGCCTCCAGTGCCCGCTCGCCGCCGTCGCGAGTCCTGCGACCCCGCCGCCGGAGCTGCTCGCCGGCGCCGCCACGCGCCACCGCGCACCACCAGAACCCGCCTCCAGGTTAGATCCGCCACCCCTGCCCGCCTCCTACCTCTCCTCCCTCGCGCCTCTCACCTCTCTACCTAACCCCTTCGCAGGAACTCGCCCTGCCGCCGGGTTCTCCTTGCCGGGGCGGCCACTCCGGTCGCCGCCGACTACCTCCGACGCCAGATCGGGGGTCCCTAGGCCTGGATCCGTCCGTTCCCCTCGTCCGCTCGCCGTTCCGGCCACCAGAGACCCCAGCGCCGGTGCCCCTCTCCACCCCAGCGCCGCCGGCCTCGTCCTCGACCCGGCAGGAGACGACGCCCGGCCGGCCTCCTGCGCCCCGCGTGGGCTCGGCCCACCACGCCACGTGGGCCCCATCCGGCCCGTCTTCCCCAAGCTGGCCCAACTCCCTGTCGGCCCGCCTCCTCCTCGACCTGGGCTCGGCCCATGGTGAGCAGCCCCGCTATGCCTCGCCCAGTGCACGTTATAGCTATCCAGCGCTCAGGTGTTTTTTTTTCAAAAAATGCCCAAGTCCCGTATATTCATACATTATCATGCCATGTTCATCATGCTGTATCTCTGCACCCGTAGCTCCGTTTCGTGCGTGTAATATGTCAAATTATTCGCCTCGACGAGTACTTCATTTCATTCCATTGCAGCAGTTTCATTTGAGCTCATCTTGATGCCCGAAATGCTGTTGGAAGAGTGCATGTTGATGTTAATCTGCTGAAACTATTATAACTTGCTCTTTTGTCATTTTGGCCATCATTGATGTGTGCATCCTATGAGGTTGATGTCTACATGTGTTTTGATCTATGCAACGCCATCTTTCCAGGGGTGCCAACCATGTATTTTTGTGAGTTGTGTGCTGAGTGTATCAAGCTTGCTAAGTAGGGTAGTTGCTGTTGCTGTTTTCCTGACAGATTCTGTTATATTTTGTTGCTATGTAAACATGTTGCTACTAATCATTCTATGCATAATCTGGAGATGTTCTATAAACATGTTTTGATCTACATGTTATGCCCTATCCATTCATGCGCCTGGTTGCATTTATAGCTTGCTGTAGATTGTTAATATCTTGCTCCAAAGTTTCTTAATAATGTTGCTGTCAACCTGTTAACATGAAGTTCAGTTTTGGCCATGTGCTTTCCTAGTGATCCATGTATCCTATGCACTTGTTCTTGCCATGCTTAGCTTCACAAACTTGTCTTATTACTGTTGGTTGCCTTGCCATGCCATGTATTGCTCTGTGGTGAGTGGTTCAAGCTCACCAACATGCCTACTTATTGTTGTTCCTGCCATGTATGAATCTGTTATATAACTTGCCATGTTTACATGGGTGCCATCATATTTTCTGTGCCTTTTTGGCTCATGGTCAGTAAGGGACTCTTGTTATATGCATTTAGTAGTATGCCATGCCTTTGTTTGCCATGATAAGTTCCTGTAACATGTTGTTTGATAGCTCTAAACATTGCAACCTGATGTTATTTCCTGATAAGTCTGAAACTGTTATTATTTGCAATCTTACCATGTGTTTTTGAACATGTTCTAGTCTTTTCTGGAGATAGCTCAGTGTTCATGTTTTGTTATGCTTTACCAGTACTTCATGCCCATGCCTTTTGTTATTATGTTGGGGTGCTGTAGCTTGTTGTTTTGATGCTTGTAAGATGCCTAGTTGCTGTTATGGACAGATTGCTGCTATAACTTGTATAGAGTGTATGTGTTGAACCGTTGCTCCGTTTTGAGTGTCCTCTATATGAAACTTGCTTGATTTTGCATGTAGTTTCATATTATCATGTTGCATCCTTGTTTTGAGGTGTTTGCTTGATGTTTGTATGCATTTTGCATCAATGCCATGTTTAACTTGTTTTGCTCATATCTTCTAGCCCGTAGCTCCGAATCTAATGAACTTTATATGTAACTTGACTAGAATTTCGTGTAGATCATCTTGGTGCTCTTTAACTTGCTGTTTAACAACTTGAACATAAGGTTTATTCAGTTCTGGACCCATTTCGAAATTTGCATATGAGGACTTCCTAGAATTGTTATATGTTGTTTCCGGCCTCATTTAAACTTGCCTTGATGTGTTGTTCTTATTTGCATCATCTCTTGCCATGAGTAGCCTCATGTAGCTTTGTCATGCATCATGCTTGTTTGTGCATCATGCCTTGTTCATGTGTGATGTGTTTACTATGTTGTGTGCTTCTTCTCGATAGTTCCCGTTTCGTTGCGATCGTGAGGATGCGTTCGTCTACGTGTGGTTCGTCTTCGTGGCTTCATCTTCTTCATGGACTCGTTCTTCTTCCTAGTGGGATTTCAGGCAAGATGACCGCTACCCTGGATCTCACTACTATCATTGCTATGCTAGTTGCTTCGTTCTATCGCTATGCTGCGTTACCTATCTTTTGCTCATCAAGCCTCCCAAATTGCCATGAACCTCTAACCTTTGACACCCTTCCTAGCAAACCGTTGTTTGGCTATGTTACTGCTTTGCTCAGCCCCTCTTATAGCGTTGCTAGTTGCAGGTGAAGTTGAAGATTACTCCATGGTGGATAGGGTTTTGTTGGGATATAACAATATCTCTTATATTATTAATGCATCTATATATTTGGTAAAGGGTGGAAGGCTCGACCTTATGCCTGGTGTTTTGTTCCACTCTTGCCGCTCTAGTTTCCGTCATACCGGTGTTATGTTCCCGGATTTTGTGTTCCTAACACGGTCGGGTGATTTATGGGACCCCCCTGACAGTTCACTTTGAATAAAACTTGTCCAGCAAGGCCCAACCTTGGTTTTACCATTTGCCTCACCACCACCTACTTTTCCCTTGGGAGTAATTAACCCATGTGTCATCTTTATTATAGCCCCCCCGGGCCAATGCTTGTCTAAGTGTTGGTCCAAACTAGAGCACCGTGCGGGACCATTCCTTGGCAACTTGGATTCGTCGGTACCTGTACGCTTCGCTTATCCGGTGTTGCCCTGAGAACGAGATATGTGCAGCTCCTATCGGATGTCGGTGCATCGGGCGGCTTTGCTGGTCTTGTTTTACCATTGTCGAAATGTCTTGTAAACCGGGATTCCGAGACTGATCGGGTCTTCCTGGGAGAAGGTCCATTCCTTCGTTGATCGCGAGAGCTTGTCATGGGCTAAGTTGGGACACCCCTGCAGGGTTTAAACTTTCGAGAGCCGTGCCCGCGGTTATGTGGCAGATGGGAATTTGTTAATGTCCGGTTGTAGATAACTTGACACCAGATCCAAATTAAAACGCATCAACCGCGTGTGTAGCCGTGATGGTCTCTTCTCGGCGGAGTCCGGGAAGTGAACACGGTTTCTGGGTTATGTTTGACGTAAGTAGGTGTTCAGGATCACCTCTTGATCATTGCTAGCTTCACGACCGTTCCTTTGTTTCTCTTCTCGCTCTCATTTGCGTATGTTAGCCACCATATCATGCTTAGTCGCTGCTGCAACCTCACCACTTTACCCCTTCCTTTCCCATTAAGCTTTGCTAGTCTTGATACCCATGGTAATGGGATTGCTGAGTCCTCGTGGCTCACAGATTACTACAACAACAGTTGCAAGTACAGGTTATGCGATGATCTTGACGCGAGAGCGATGTTTGCTTGTTTGAAGTTCTTCTTCTGCTTCGATCAGGGGATAGGTTCCAGGTCGGCAGCCTGGGCTAGCAGGGTGGATATTGTTTGAGTTTCTGTTTATGTATCATCCGTAGCCGGATGTTGATCTCTTGTATGATAATGTTGTATTCGTGTGGCATTGTGTGTTTTTTGTATGTATCCCCATCTATTATGTAATGTTGATGTAATGATATCCACCTTGCAAAAGCATTTTCAAGATGCACTTCTATCCTTGGTGGGACCTTCGAGTTCCTTTAGGATAGGGTCGCATCTTGGGCGTGACAAGTTGGTATCAGAGCCTCGACCGACCCTAGGAGCCCCCCTTGATTGATCGTGTAGTTTGGCCGTTGTTGAGTCTAGAAGAAAACTTTTTCTGAGTCTAGTTATATCGGAGAGTAGGAATTCTTTTTACTCCTCTGCCTCTTCGTCGCTCTGGTGAGGAATCTTGACGTAGGTGTTTTGAACTACTCCTCTTCCCCTTCAAATTTTTCTTTAGGATCACGCGGTTAGTTTTTCGTGAGTTGTCCATCCTCTTTTGTCTGGTGCATTCCTCGTCAAGCTGATTCGAACCTCTCTCTCTTTGGGAGATCAATCCTCAGCTCTTTTCGATCGATGTTGTTTCCTTGTCCGAAGTTGTCCTTGTTTTTCCCACCCGCCCACCCTTCTTCCTCTCGGAACCGGAGTCCGTATTCAGGTATCCATCCTACTCATGTGAAGTCTTTGCTTTCGTTCCTCAATGATTTCAACCGGTGTTCTCTCTTCAAGATATTCGTCGGTTCCCCCTTCTAAGTTTCCTTTGTTTTCCCGCCCTCCCACCCTTTTTCTTACCGGAGTCTGACTCTCTCTCGACCATCTATTTCATTCGTGCGGAGCCTCTTCAGTCTTCCCTCAATCATTTCAACGGGTGAATTCTCGTCTCGTTCATCATTCTTCATCTCTTTTCTTCTCCGGTGGACTTAATTCAAGTATTCGGTGTTGATCATATTCTTTCCCTCAGCTCAAATATTTCCCTTTCATCGTTCGTCTCTCGCCATTTAATCATCCCGGAGTTCGGAAGATATCTCAGGAGATTCGTCTGTGTTCTAATTAATTCGAGGTTGTCACCTCATGCAAATATTTCAATTGTTCCGGTGCATCATCTATCTTTTCAACAACCCTTTCCAACGGTGTTATCTCTTCAGTGGGCCCTAACCCACAGGTCTTTTCCCAGGATCTTACCTGACTCTTCTAATTCCCCGAAGTTATTCTCAATTTCTTTTCAAAGTGTGACGTAAGAATGGATCACATCAGTCACATGCCTTTTCCAAGATTGATTTCAAATCATTTCATTATTGGTTCAACCTCTTCGTTTTTTTTCATTCTTCCGGAGTATCTCGGTGATTTCGGTGGTGTTTCTCGTCGTCATTCTCAACTTTGAAGATCGAGGAAGAGCTTTTCCTCTAAATCTTGTCCGTTCTCTCGAAATTTCGTGGTTCTAGCTTCATGATACCCTCTCGAATTATTCCATTTGTCAGATATTCTTTTCTTACTCATCCGGAGTTTTTCAGGAGTTGTTTTCTCGTTTCTTTTCACCGGAGGCCATCGTTCTAGAAGAATTCTTCGTCCTCGCATTTCAGCTAACGTTATCCAATCATCCCGGTGCTTCGTTCAAGTGTTCTTAATCAGCTCATGATCTGTTTATCCTTTTGCGTCTAAATCCCCTCTAGCTTATTGGTTCTTCTAATTCTTCCCGGTGATTCATTCTTTTTCATCAGCCATTTTCGAATTCTTCCGGTGGTTCGTTCAAGATTCTTTTTCCTTGATTATCTTTTTAATCCATTCGTTCTTTCAATCCTACCGGTGGTTCATGAAGACCTTCTCAAGTTTGCGATATGTCACTTCTCAATTCTTTTCAAGAAGAATAAGTAGTATGCAAAATACATTGTTTGTCATCAATATAATTTGATGAAGGATAAGCATACAATAAATCTTATTCTTATATCCTCCAAGTGAGTAATCCCTTCTTTCGGAGTTTGTTCTTGGTGAATAAATTCTAGTTCCAGGTGTTTTCATCTTTTCTTTTCCGGAGTTCTTCATGGTGGTTGTTCATGATTTAATTCATTCCTGAAGTGTTCATCAAGATTCTTGTTTGAGGAATTCAAGTATCTTTTCTTCTCGTGTCTCGAAGTGTAATTAATTCTCCATATTCTTTTGAAGTGGAGTTCTGCATTTCTTCATTCTTCTCAGCTATCCAATCATTTCCGCTTGTGGTCGGAGATCACCTCATAATTTTTGATATGTTATCCATAAGTCCACAACATGCTTATTCTTTTCGTTGTTGATTTTCTCAATAACTCCATGCAATCTTTTCTTCTAAGGGTGCTCTCTAATTCATTCGTGCTAGAAGATGTCATCTTCTTCTCCGTTCTTTTCATTCAACTCTTTCAGTTCTTTCGGAGGTTTTGTGTTGTTCCTCTCATCAAGTATCATTTTATCCTCTCAAGTTCATATTTCTATTCTTTCCATGGTCTGTTAGAGTGCTACCTAAATCCTTTCAGTCTTATTCGTTTTTTATCTCGTTCTAACCAGAGTAATTTCATAGTCTATCTGATTCCGTGAGCTTTCGATTCTCGTCATTCTCGTCGTTCCTCTCTTCTTCTCGAGTGCTCTCGATTCTTTGCTTCTTCTCTTGAGTTCTTGTTTCACCTCATCCCTTTTCCCTTCCGTCTCGGTCCTAAGATCTCGGGATGAGATCTCTTGTTAGTGGAGGAGTGTTGTAACGCCCCGGATTCGATGCGCCAGGTGTCCGCCAGTTATTCGCCGTCGTTGCCATGTCATTTGCTTGCGTGTTGCACTTTGCCATGTCGTCATATGCATTTCATATCATGTCATCATGTGCATTTTATTTTGCATACGTGTTCGTTTCATGCATCCGAGCATTTTCCCCGTTGTCCGTTTTGCAATCCGGCACTCCTATGTCCTCCGGCGTCCCCCTTTTGTCTCTCGTTGTGAGCGGCTATCAAACTTTCTCGGAATGGACCGAGGTTTGACAAGCGGCCTTGGTATAGCACCGGCAGACCGCCTATAAAGTTTCGTGCCATTTGGAGGTCGTTTGATACTCCAACAGTTAACCGGGTAACCGCAAAACCCTCTTTTGTTGCAGCCCAACACCCCTTCCAAAGTGGCTCAAAGCCCAGCAAACTCCCCTCCATGCTCTCGGTCGTTCGATCACGATCGCGTGGCCGAAAACCGCTCCTCATTTGGACTCTCCTAGCTCCCTCTACCTATATATATGCCCTCCCCGTCCAAATTCGCGGTCCAAACCCTAGTCCTCTTCCTCCCGCCGCCACCAGACATGTCCGTCCAGCCCCGGACGCATCCGCCGCCGCGCCCAGCCAACCGCAGTGCGACACCTGTCCTCGCGCCGCCTCCCACCGCCGCGGCCCGCTCAGCCCGCAGCCGGCCCGCCCCGGGCCGCGACCGTGCCCCGCTCCGCTGCGGCTCCTCGCCCGAGCGCCTCCAGCGCCCGCTCGCCGCCGTCCCGAGTCATGCGACCCCGCCACCGGAGCTGCTCGCCGGCGCCGCCACGCGCCGCCGCGCACCACCGGAACCCGCCTCCAGGCCAGATCCGCCGCCCCTGCCCGCCTCCTACCTCTCCTCCCTCGCGCCTCTCACCTCTCTGCCTAACCCCTTCGCAGGAACTCGCCCTGCCGCCGGGTTCTCCTCGCTGGGGCGGCCACTCCGGTCGCCGCCGACTACCTCCGACGCCGGATCCGGGGTCCCCAGGCCTGGATCCGTCCGTTCCCCTTGTCCGCTCGCCGTTCCGGCCACCGGAGACCCCAGCGCTGGTGCCCCTCTCCACCCCAGCGCCGCCGGCCTCGCCCTCGACCCGGCAGGAGACGACGCCCGGCCGGCCTCCTGCGCCCCGCGTGGGCTCGGCCCACCGCGCCACGTGGGCCCCGTCCGGCCCGTCTTCCCCAAGCTGGCCCAGCTCCCTGTCGGCCCGCCTCCTCCTCGACCTGGGCTCGGCCCATGGTGAGCAGCCCCGCTATGCCCCGCCCAGTGCACGTTATAGCTGTCCAGCGCTCAGGTGTTTTTTTTTCAAAAAATGCCCAAGTCCCGTATATTCATACATTATCATGCCATGTTCATCATGCTGTATCTCTGCACCCGTAGCTCCATTTCGTGCATGTAATATGTCAAATTATTCGTCTCGACGAGTACTTCATCTCACTCCATTGCATCATTTTCATTTGAGCTCATCTTGATGCCCGAAATGCTGTTGGAAGAGTGCATGTTGATGTTAATCTGCTGAAACTGTTATAACTTGCTCATTTGTCATTTTTGCCATGATTGATGTGTGCATCCTATGAGGTTGATGTCTACATGTGTTTTGATCTATGCAATGCCATCTTCCCGGGGGTGCCAACCATGTATTTTTGTGAGTTGTGTGCTGAGTGTATCAAGCTTGCTAAGTAGGGTAGTTGCTGTTGCTGTTTTCCTGACAGATTCTGTTATATTTTGTTGCTATGTAAACATGTTGCTACTAATCATTCTATGCATAATATGGAGATGTTCTATAAACATGTTTTAATCTACATGTTATGCCCTATCCGTTAATGCCCCTGGTGGCATTTATAGCTTGCTGTAGATTGTTAATATCTTGCTCCAAAGTTGCTTAATAATGTTGCTGTCAACCTGTTAACATGAAGTTCAGTTTTGGCCATGTGCTTTCCTAGTGATCCATGTATCCTATGCACTTGTTCTTGCCATGCTTAGCTTCACAAACTTGTCTTATTACTGTTGGTTGCCTTGCCATGCCATGTATTGCTCTGTGGTGAGTGGTTTAAGCTCACCAACATGCCTACTTATTGTTGTTCCTGCCATGTATGAATCTGTTATATAACTTGCCATGTTTACATGGGTGCCATCATATTTTATGTGCCTTTTTGGCTCATGGTCAGTAAGGGACTCTTGTTATATGCATTTAGTAGTATCATGCCATGCCTTTGTTTGCCATGATAAGTTCCTGTAACATGTTGTTTGATAGCTCTAAACATTGCAACCTGATGTTATTTCCTGATAAGTCTGAAACTGTTATTATTTGCAATCTTACCATGTGTTTTTGAACATGTTCTATTCTTTTCTGGAGATAGCTCAGTGTTCATGTTTTGTTATGCTTTACCAGTACTTCATGCCCATGCCTTTTGTTATTATGTTGGGGTGCTGTAGCTTGTTGTTTTGATGCTTGTAAGATGCCTAGTTGCTGTTATGGACAGATTGTTGCTATAACTTGTATAGAGTGTATGTGTTGAACCGTTGCTCCGTTTTGAGTGTGCTCTATATGAAACTTGCTTGATTTTGCATGTAGTTTCATATTATCATGTTGCATCCTTGTTTTGAGGTGTTTGCTTGATGTTTGTATGCATTTTGCATCAATGCCATGTTTAACTTGTTTTGCTCATATCTTCTAGCCCGTAGCTCCGAATCTAATGAACTTTATATGTAACTTGACTAGAATTTCGTGTAGATCATCTTGGTGCTCTTTAACTTGCTGTTTAACAACTTGAACATAAGGTTTATTCAGTTCTGGACCCATTTCTAAATTTGCATATGAGGACTTCCCGGAATTGTTATATGTTGTTTCCGGCCTCATTTAAACTTGCCTTGATGTGTTGTTCTTGTTTGCATCATCTCTTGCCATGAGTAGCCTCATGTAGCTTTGTCATGCATCATGCTTGTTTGTGCATCATGCCTTGTTCATGTGTGGTGTGTTTACTATGTTGTGTGCTTCTTCTCGATAGTTCCCGTTTCGTTGCGATCGTGAGGATGCGTTCGTCTATGTGTGGTTCGTCTTCGTGGCTTCATCTTCTTCATGGACTCGTTCTTCTTCCTAGCGGGATTTCAGGCAAGATGACCGCTACCCTAGATCTCACTACTATCATTGCTATGCTAGTTTCTTCATTCTATCGCTATGCTGCGTTACCTATCTTTTGCTCATCAAGCCTCCCAAATTGCCATGAACCTCTAACCTTTGACACCCTTCCTAGCGAACCGTTGTTTGGCTATGTTACCGCTTTGCTCAGACCCTCTTATAGCGTTGCTAGTTGCAGGTGAAGTTGAAGATTACTCCATGGTGGACAGGGTTTTGTTGGGATATCACAATATCTCTTATATTATTAATGCATCTATATATTTGGTAAAGGGTGGAAGGCTCGGCCTTATGCCTGGTGTTTTGTTCCACTCTTGCCGCCCTAGTTTCCGTCATACCGGTGTTATGTTCCCGGATTTTGCGTTCCTAACGCGGTCGGGTGATTTATGGGACCCCCCTGACAGTTCGCTTTGAATAAAACTTGTCCAGCAAGGCCCAACCTTGGTTTTACCATTTGCCTCACCACCACCTACTTTTCCCTTGGGAGCAATTAACCCATGGGTCATCTTTATTATAGCCCCCCCGGGCCAATGCTTGTCTAAGTGTTGGTCCAAACTAGAGCACCGTGCGGGACCATTCCTTGGCAACTTGGATTCGTCGGTACCTGTACGCTTCGCTTATCCAGTGTTGCCCTGAGAACGAGATATGTGCAGCTCCTATCGGGATGTCGGGGCATCGGGCGACTTTGCTGGTCTTGTTTTACCATTGTCGAAATGTCTTGTAAACCGGGATTCCGAGACTGATCGGGTCTTCCTGGGAGAAGGTCTATTCCTTCGTTGATCACGAGAGCTTGTCATGGGTTGGGACACCCCTGCAGGGTTTAAACTTTCGAGAGCCATGCCCGCGGTTATGTGGCAGATGGGAATTTGTTAATGTCCGGTTGTAGATAACTTGACACCAGATCCGAATTAAAACGCATCAACCGCGTGTGTAGCCGTGATGGTCTCTTCTCGGCGGAGTCCGGGAAGTGAACACGGTTTCTGGGTTATGTTTGACGTAAGTAGGTGTTCAGGATCACCTCTTGATCATTGCTAGCTTCACGACCGTTCCTTTGTTTCTCTTCTCGCTCTCATTTGCGTATGTTAGCCACCATATCATGCTTAGTCGCTGCTGCAACCTCACCACTTTACCCCTTCCTTTCCCATTAAGCTTTGCTAGTCTTGATACCCATGGTAATGGGATTGCTGAGTCCTCGTGGCTGACAGATTACTACAACAACAGTTGCAGGTACAAGTTATGCGATGATCTTGAAGTGAGAGCGATGTTTTCTTGTTTGAAGTTCTTCTTCTGCTTTGATCAGGGGATAGGTTCCAGGTCGGCAGCCTGGGCTAGCAGGGTGGATATTGTTTGAGTTTCTGTTTATGTATCATCCGTAGCCGGATGTTGATCTCTTGTATGATGATGTTGTATTCGTGTGGCATTGTGTGTTTTTTGTATGTATCCCCATCTATTATGTAATGTTGATGTAATGATATCCACCTTGCAAAAGTGTCTTCAAGATGCGCTTCTATCCTTGGTGGGACCTTCGAGTTCCTTTAGGATAGGGTCGCATCTTGGGCGTGACACTTGTCATGCATCATACCTTGTAGAACATCATGTCATGTTTATGTGTTGTGTGTTTACCGTGTTGTTTGCTTCTTTCCAGTTGTGCTCCTTCTCGATAGTTCATGTTTCGTTGCGATCGTGAGGATTCGTTCATCTACGTTTGGTTTGTCTACGCCCATTCATCTTCTTCATGGACTCGATCTTCTTCCTTACGGGATTTCAGGCAAGATGACCATTACCCTGGATCTCACTACTATCATTGCTATGCTAGTTGCTTTGTTCTATCGCTATGCTGCGCTACCTATCGCTTGTTTATCAAGCCTCCCATATTGCCATGTCAGCCTCTAACCTTTTCACGCTTCCTAGTGAACAGTTGTTTGGCTATGTTACCACTTTTGCTTAGCGCCTCTTATAACATTGTTAGTTGCAGGTGAAGTTGAAGATTGCTGCATGTTGGAACAGGATTATGTTGGGATATCACAATATATCTTACTTAATTAATGCATCCATATACTTGGTAAAGGGTGGAAGGCTCGGCCTTATGCCTGGTGTTTATTTCCACTCTTGCCGCCTTAGTTTCCGTCATACCGGTGTTATGTTCCTTGATTTTGCATTCCTTACAAGGCTGGGTTTATGGGAACCTCTTGACAATTCGTTTTGAATAAAACTCCTCCAGCAAGGCCCAACCTTGGTTTTACATTTGCCTAACAACTTACTAACTTTCCCTTGGGAGTTATAAACCCGAGGGTCATCTTTATTTTAACCCCCCGGGCCAGTGCTTCTCTAAGTGTTGGTCCGAACCGAGCAGCCTGCGGGGCCACCTCGGGAAAACTCGAGGGCTGGTTTTACTCGTAGCTTGTCTCATCCGTTGTGCCCTGAGAACGATATATGTGCAGCTCCTATTCGGATTTGTCGGCACAGTCGGGCAGTCTTGCTGGTCTTGTTTTACCATTGTCGACATGTCTTGTAACCGGGATTCCGAGACTGATCGGGTCTTCCCAAGAGAAGGAATATCCTTCGTTGGTCGTGAGAGCTTATAATGGGCTAAGTTGGGACAGCCCTGCAGGGTATAAACTTTCGAGAGCCGTGCCCGCGGTTATGTGGCAGATGGGAATTTGTTAATATCCAGTTGTAGAGAACTTGACACTTGACTTAATTAAAACGCATCAATCGCGTGTGTAGCCGTGATGGTCTCTTTTCAATGGAGTCCGGAAAGTGAACACGGTTTGGGTTATGTTTGGACGTAAGTAGTTCAGGATCACTTCTTGATCATTACTAGTTTGCGATCGTTTGCGTAGCTTCTCATCTTATTCTTGTATTCATAAGCTAGCCACCATATCATGCTTAGTCGCTGCTGCAACCTCACCACTATCCATTCCTTACCCATTAAGCTTTGCTAGTCTTGATACCCACGGTAATGGGATTGCTGAGTCCTCGTGGCTCACAGATTACTGCAACAAGAATTGCAGGTAGAGGTAATGCGATGATCATAACGCGAGAGTGATGTTTACTTGTTTTGGAGTTCTTCTTCTGCTTCTTCTTCGATCGGGGGTCAGGTTCTAGGTCAGCAGCCTGGGCTAGTAGGGTGGATGTCGTGTGAGTTTTTGTTTGTGTTTCATCCGTAGTCGGATGTTACTCTTGTGTATGATGTTATTGTATTCATGCGGCATTGTATGCCTCTTGTATGTATCCCCAACTATTATGTTATGGTACGATGTAATGATATCCACCTTGCAAAAGCGTCTCCAATATGCGCTTCTATCCTTGGTGGGACCCTCGAGTTCCTTTAGGATAGGGCCACATATTGGGCGTGGCAAGTTGGTATCAGAGCCTCGACTGACCATAGGAGCCCCCTTGATTGTTCGTAGTTTGGCCATTGCCGAGTCTAGAAGAAAATTGTCTTTCGGAGTCTAGTTATATCGGAGAGTAGGAATTATTTTTAATCCTCAGCCCCTTCGTCACTCTGGTGAGGAATCTTGACGTAGGTGTTTTGAATTATTCCTCTTCCCCTTCAAACTTTCTTGAGGATCAGGCGGTTAGTTTTTCGTTCGTTGGTTCTCAGCTCTTTTCATCTGGTGCATTTCTCGCCAAGTTGATTCGACCCACCCGCCCACCCTTTTTCTTCTTGGAGCCGGAGTCCCTAATTGAGTATCCATCCTACTCATGCGAAGTGTTTGCATTCTTCCTCAATCATTTAAACAGGTGAATTCTTGTCAAGTTCATCATTTCTTCATCTCTTTTTCTTCTCCGGTGGATTCAATTCAAGTTTTTCGGGTTGATCATATTCTTTTCCTTGGATCAAGTGTTTTCCCTGCTCATTCGCTGCTCGCCAGTTTATCCTTCTGGAGTGCTCAAGACATCTCAGGAGATTCGTCTGTGTTCGAATTAATTCGAGGTTATCACCTCATTCAAATATTTCAATTGTTCCGGTGCATCATCTATCTATTCAACAATCCTTTTTCAACGGTGTTTTATTTTTAGTGGGCCCTAACCCACAGGTCTTTTCCCAGGATCTTACCTGACTCTTCTAATTCTTCCCGGCGATTCATTATCTTTCATCAGTCATTTTCGAATTCTTACGGTGGTTCCTTCAGATTCCTTTTCCTTTGTTATCATATTAATTCATTCGTTCCTTCCAATCCTACCGGTGGTTCATTGATGACCTTCCTCAAGGTTGCGCCATATACTCCTCAATCCTTTCCAAGGGGAATAAGTTGCATTCCAAATCCGGTTGTCATCAATTAAATTTGATGGGGATAAGCATAACATAATTCTTATTCTTACTTCATCGTCATCAAGTAAATCCTTCCTTCGGAGATTGTTCATGAAGAATAATCTCTCAGTACTAAGTTGTTCATATTCTTTTTCCAGAGTTCCAAGTTTTCTCGTTTGTCTCGTCACGAAGCTCCATCTAAATCGTTGCAAGGCGTCATCGTATTCTTTCATCCTTCAATTCTATCTAATCATCCTTGTCACCAGAGTTCTTCATGGTGGTTCTTCATGATTTAATTCATTCTTCAAGTGTTCATCAAAATTCTTGTTGGAGGAGCTGAAGTATCTTTTCTTCTTGCGTCTCGAGGTGCAAATAATTCTCCGTGTTCTTTGAAATGGAATTTTGCATTTCTTCGTTCTTCTCAGATATTCAACTCCGTTCTACCCTTCCTCTAATGATGCTATCGAATTCATTCACGGTGGAAGTTGTTCTTCTCTTATCCCTTCTTTTGATCCCATTCTTTCAATTCTTCTGGAGGCATTGTGTTGTTCATCTCGTCAAGTGTCATTCTATCTTGTGAAGTTCATGTCTGCATTCCTTCCATTTTCAGCCGGAGTGCTGCCTAAATTCTTATGTTCTTATTCCTTTCCCATCTTTTTATAACCGGAGTGATTTCAGAGTCTATCTTATTCCATGAGCTTTTGATTCTCCTCATACTCGTCGTTCCTGTTTTCTACCCAAGTGCTCTCGATCTTGTTCATCTTTTCTCTTGCATTCTTACTTCACCTCTTCCTCTTCTCTTTCGTCTCGTTCCTAAGATCTTTGGACGAGATCTCTTGTTAGTGCAGGAGAGTTATAACGCCCCGAATCCGATGCGCCAGGTGTCTTCTAGTTATTCGCCATCGTTGCCATGTCATTTGCTTGTGTGTTGCACTTTGCCATGTCATCATCTGCATGTTTTTCAAAACGTGCATCCGTTCGGGTTCCCCCGGTTCTCTCCGTTGGCCGTTCTGAGCCCAACCACACTCACATGCGCCCGCTGCACTTCCCAGTTTTTGTTTTGTGAGCCACAGAAAAATGTTCTCAGAATGGGTCGAGATTTGCCGACTGGCCTTGGTATATCACCAGTAGATCGCCTGTCAAATTTCGTTCCATTTGGAGCTCGTTTGATGCCCCAACGGTTAACTGAGTTAACCGAAACCCCTCTCTCTTTGCAGCCCAGCACCCATCCACAACTGCCCGCTAGCCCATCTAACTCCCCTCCATGCTCTCCGCCGTTGGATCATGATCGTGTGGGCGAAAACCGCTCCTCATTTGGACTCTCCTAGCTCCCTCTACCAACAAATATGCCCCCCCTTCCAAATTTGCAGTGCGAACCCTAGCCTCCTTCCACCTCGCGCCGCCGAACAAGCCCTGCCGCGCCGGACATGTCAGCCGGCCACGTCGCCCCGGCCAACCACAAGCTGCCACGTCACCCCACCGCTGGTCTCCTCCAACCATGCGCCGCCACGCGTCCCGCCAGCTCACCACCGCGCCGCGGCCCGCGGAGCCCATCCGGGGCCCGCCCGACCCAGATCGTTGCGCCGCCGCCCGTTCCCACGCGTGCCGCCGCCCGCCGGCCTCCTCAGGCCGCCGCCCGCTTCCTCGCTCCGCGCCTCCTCCGCCATGAGCCGCTTGCGCCTCTCCCCGTCTGCCCCGCGCCGCGCCGCGCCGCTGCCTACCTCGCCGCGCCGCCACCCAGCGCTGCGTGCTCCAAGCGCCGCCGCCCTGCACCCGCACCTCGCTCATTGCCGAGCTCCTCCGCCGCCGCATACCTCGCCTTCGCCCGAACCCCGCCCGGATCCGGCCAACTCCAGCCAGATCCGGCGCCTCCCGTGCCGCCCCATCGTTGCCATGCCTCCTCATCGCCTCACCGTTGTCCGCATCGCCGGCGGCCACCGCTCGGCTCCTGCCTCTGTATCGACCAGAGGAGGACGAGCTCCTCCTCGCGTGGGCCGAGTTCTCGCCCGCGGCCCAGCAACTCCAGATCCGGCCCGGTTGGCCCAATGTGAGACACCCCCTTTTTTTCGTCCAAGTCCCCAGAAATCATAACATTATGTATGCATGTTCATGAGGTCATAACTTCTTGCATACTACTCCGTTTTGTGCATATGATATGTCAAAATGTTCATATCTGGATGCTCTACATGATAGTTGCATTTGCATTCATGTTGCTGTCCATATTGATGCCTTAATCTTCGTTGCCAAACTGCTACATGATATACACTGCTGGAATCTGCTAATTGTTAACATCATGTATGCATTTTTGTGAGTGCCATAACTTTGTCTCTATTGATCCTATGATGATGATCTTGATATGCACATGTTCTGCTCTTCATTCTCTACATGTTGGTGTGCTTTGAATTCATGTTAGGGTGCATCCTGATATCTTAATCCCTGTTGCAAAAGTGCATGTTGCTGTTAACTGCTGAAACTTGCCTATTTGTCATTTTTATATCTTTTTGTGTGATTTTCTTTTGAGCATTATGTCTGCATGTTTTAGGAGCATAATCATGCCATATTAGCAGTTCTGAAATCCATGTATTTTGGTATGCCATGTAGTGAGTGCATCAAGCTCGTGAAGTGGGCTACTTGCTGTTAATGTTCTGTCAATGCTGAATCTGTCATATCATGTTGCCATGTTTTCTTGATGCTACCAATTAATCCATGCATATTCTGGAGATGTTTATTTGACATGTCTTGATGCCCATGTTATGCTCTATCATGCCATGACTTTTGATGCCCTATATATTTCGCGTAGCATATGTTTTCATTGCCATGAACATGCCTATATGTTGTTCCAGTTTTCTGTTAACTTCATGATGTCTTGTTGTGAGCTTGTTATTGAGTGATTCATGCCTCTTCTGGAGATGCTCCAATTACATGTGTTTGGATTATGATATGAGTAATTTGTTCACATGCCATGTTTGCTAATTTTGGATGTCATATGCCTATGTTCCATGCTTGCAAACATGCTATGATAATGTTGTTGTTTTACACTTGCTGAAACTATTTTGACATTTAATCTTGTCATGTTATTTCCCACTAATCCAAGAGCCATATTGACGAGGACATCAATACCATTGTTATACCCATAGCCCCTACTGCTACATATACTAGACCAATTACTAGAGCTCACACACGCCAATTAAATTATCAGGTTCTTTTGTTTCTTGGTAATGATTCTAATGTTCATGAGAATATGATGCTGCCTAAATTGGATACATTTGTTTTGCTTACAAATGAAGGGCCTAGCTTGGAGAAGGATGAACATTGGAGCAAGAACAAGCATGGAGATGATGGCATGCGCAAGGGGAACAAGAACTGAGTTACAAGTGATGATTTCAGGACTTTGAAGCCACCATAATGGGTGCATGAAGCCTTGGACGAAATATACAAGATGCCACTTCATATATGTCATGGCTATTCTAGGTGTTGCGTCACCTTATTATTGGGCCAGGCCCATGTAATTTCGAAATACATAAGTATAGGCTATTTTTAGAGTCCGTATGTGTGGGGAAACAAGAGATAGGGTTGATTTCGGACCCCTCCACCAAGGGCCACGAAACCCCCCTCTTCCTCCATATATACAGCCCTTAGGGCACCATTTAGACTTTGGGTTTTGTTTAGATTAAAGTTCGCCATAGCTGCAACTTCGCGTACTTCGTTTGTGTTCAACGACCAGACAAAGGCGTCATAGAACCCCACCTTGATCAATAAAGCTTTCCTCTTACATTCGCAATATCCAGATTGCAATCTTAGTTTCTTGCTTGTTCTTCATTTGCCTACAGGAAACTGACCTTTGTGGTCAGGTTGATCGTGCCCCGGCGTGGTTAATAACCTCTCGGAGTTGGTTTAGCGATTGCTTAGGCGCGACGTCCTCGCATGTTCGTAGTCGGATCATCAAAGTCGACTTCCTCCAAAATGATAGCCACCATCTCATCGAAAGACGGGACACCTTTGCCTCTATCAAGTGGTATCAGATTTCCAGGTTGCTCGGTGAGATTTTACAGTTTTTCGTAGTTTAGATTGAGTCTGTTCTTCATACCTACAGTCCATGAAAAAGCCAAAAAAAATTAGGGTTAGGTCATCATATCCGAACCGGTCTGAGCCTTTGCATAGTCTTTTCTGTATTTTACTTTGTTGAATTTGTGGTTGCATCGTCGTGTCAAGTTGCTGGTCTTAGCGTCTAGTCTTTTAGAGTTTCGAGTTCTGGTCATAAGTGGTCACGCCGCCGCCGCACTATCATCATCGCCCATGCCATCTACCACCACCGCTTATCCGCCACCGATCCGTATCCATATATTCGCCACCAGTCTATGCTATACCACCCATCATATACCATCATCACCTGTCCGAGTTCCACCAGATTCATCTCCCCCACCAGTCCTAGTCCGAGTCCAGTATTTGTTCCTTTATTTCCGAGTTCTAGATCACGCGATACTACGAGACGTGACCAAGTCAGACTCCCCAACTTTTGTGCTACCTGCAGTAGAAAAATAGTTCCAGTTTAAAAAAACTAAGTCTGGAAAATTCTGGCTAGGCAGTTTCTAGACCATTTGTAGACTTTTTCGAAAAAAAATTTGTTGCGGAGCAAAAAAAAAGAGGCAAAAAAGTGGAAAAAAAAGTGAAAAAAGAAAAAAATTCAGAGTGTGCTCCTCCATTGTTTATGTGCAGCGCCGTGATTTTGTTAGTGTTCTAGGCTCGCGTCTCTAGCATGGTCTAGCCTAGGACCAGCATAGTACCGTCGTTGAGCGTTTATTCAACTTTGCATCTCTAAATTGATTATTGCTGATTTTTTTGCTACAATATTATAAGCCTTCCCAGCTCCACATACATCTACGTCGTGCGTTTGACTCTCCCTGGTAATCGCTCTATCCAAGCTTTGAGAGTTCTGACTACAACGGTTGCCGATCACCGCCTGTTGCTGGGTAAGAACTGGTAAGAATTTGAGATTCGCTTGACGGATTTGTGACACCCCACCACCACCATATTCCAGTAGTCTGTAGGATCATATTCTTGTCTGTTTCTATTGCTGCTAACTATGGCAGGAACACAAGCCGACGAGATTGACTGGGAGCACATGACGAACAAGGAGCTTCATGATAAGTTTCATTAAATGTTGGGTCAACAGGTGGAAGACATGATGGCCAGCTTTGGAAAGGCAATGGATAAGATGGATGACATTGAGAAGTCAACTGACACCAAGTTGGACGCCAAGTTTGATGAATTACTCAAATGTCTCCCACAACCAGCTCTACGCCGCGATACAGTAGGGCGAGCACAGCGTGTTCCTATTGAGCCAGGACAAAATTCTAGTGCCGCTGCTACTGCTGTTGGTGCTTATGTAGCTCCTGCTATTACTGCAGAGGTGGAGGACTATTACGAGGATGAGGTTGATCAAAGTCAGAACTATGTGCAGCCACCAGCACCACCACCAGCAGGTCGACCTCAGGTATATATTCGGAACGGTAGGCCTGCACCACCACCTCAGGTACGAGATAATGACCATATTCCGAAACTGAAATTGAATATTCCACCATTTGAGGGTAGATATGTTCCTGATATATATATTACTTGGGAGTTAGAAACTGCACAACGTTTTACATGTTTATAATATCCCGAGGAGAGACGGGTTGCTGCTGTTGTTTGTGCTTTCACTAGTTTTGCATGTGTATGGTGGTCTGAACATTGTAGATTATATCCTATTCCAACTACTTGGGCTGCTTTGAAAACTGCTATGTGTACTCGTTGGGTTCCACCATATTATCAACGTGAATTGCTTCAAAAATTGCAGCGTTTAAGACAAGGAAAAAATTCTGTAGAAGAATATTATCAGGAATTACAAACTAGCATGATTAGATGTGGTATTGTTGAGGAGAATGAAGCTATGCTTGCATGTTTTATGGGTGGATTAAATAGAGAGATTCAGACCATTCTAGAGTATAAGGAGTATACTAATATCACTCGTTTATTCCATCTTGCTTGTAAAGCTGAACGTGAAGTGCAGGATCGACAAGCATTGGCGCGAACTAACTTTTCTGCAGGTCGACCTTCATCATGGACACCGCGTGCATCCTCTACTTCCACTGCACCAGCACCTCCATCAGCTGCTACCTCCAGCCGTGATACAAGAAAGCAGGCACAACCACCACTATCTACCAAGAGCGCACCTGCCGGTCCTGCACAGAGCTCTTCTTCTTCCATGGCATCAACAGGGCACACAAGTGATATTATTTGTCATTGTTGTAAGGGAAGAGGACATTATGCACGAGAATGCAAATCTTAGCGTGTGATGATTGCTACTGAGGATGGTGGGTATGAGTCTGCTAGTGACTATGATGAGGAGACTTTGGCCCTTATTACAAGTGAAGAACACGGTGGAGATGATTCTGATCATGAGACGCAATACATGGCTCCTGAAGATGCTGACAGGTATGAATGTTTAGTTGCTCAACGTGTTTTGAGTGTGCAGGTTACACAAGCTGAGCAAAATCGGAGGCATAATTTGTTCCATACAAAGGGAGTTGTGAAGGAACGTTCTGTGCGCATCATCATAGATGGAGGGAGCTGCAACAACTTGGCTAGCATGGAGATGGTGGAGAAGCTATCTCTCACCACAAGACCACATCCACATCCTTACTACATCCAATGGTTCAACAGCAGCGGCAAGGTTAAGGTAACACGTACTATTCGTGTGCATTTTAGTATCTCCACATATGTTGATTATGCTGATTGTGATGTGGTACCTACGCAAGCATGTTCCTTATTACTTGGTCGACCATGGCAATTTGATAAAAATTCTGTACACCATGGTAGAAACAATCAGTATACTCTTGTTCATAAGGATAAAAATATTACTTTGCTTCCTATGACTCCCGAGTCCATTTTGAAAGATGATATTAATAGAGCTAATAAAGCAAAACAGGAGAAAAATAAGAGTGAAAATCAGATTGTGGCAAAAGAGTTTGAGCAACAAATGAAGCCTAATAGTAAACCATCTAGTGTTGCTTCTGAAATTAAATTGAAAAGTGCATGTTTACTTGCCACTAAATCTGATATTGATGAGCTAGATTTTAGCAAATCTATTTGCTATGCTTTTGTGTGCAAAGAGGCATTATTTTCATTCGAGGACGTGCCTTCCTCTTCGCCTCCTGCTGTCACTAACATTTTATAGGAGTTCGCTGACGTCTTTCCACAAGACGTGCCACCGGGATTACCTCCCATTCGAGGGATTGAGCATCAGATTGACTTAATTCCTGGTGCATCATTACCCAACCGTGCACCATACCGTACCAATCCAGAGGAGACGAAGGAGATTATGTGTCAAGTACAGGAGCTGCTCGACAAAGGTTATATACGTGAATCCCTTAGTCCTTGTGCTATTCCTATTATTCTAGTGCCGAAAAAGGATGGTACATCATGTATGTGTGTTGATTGTAGAGGCCTTAATAATATTACTATTCGTTATCGTCATCCTATTCCTAGGCTAGATGATATGCTTGATGAATTGAGTGGCTCTACAATATTCTCCAAAGTTGATTTGCGTAGTGGATACCATTAAATTCGTATGAAATTGAGAGATGAATGGAAAACAACATTTAAAACTAAGTTTGGATTATATGAGTGGTTAGTCATGCCCTTTGGGTTAACTAATGCACCTAGTATTTTCATGAGATTAATGAACGAAGTTTTACGTGCTTTCATTGGACGATTTGTGGTAGTTTACTTTGATGACATATTGATTTATAGCAGATCTTTGGAGGAACATTTGGAACATTTACGTGCTATTTTTATTGCTCTACGTGATGCACGTTTGTTTGGTAACCTTGGGAAGTGCACCTTTTGCACCGACCGAGTGTCTTTTCTTGGCTATGTTGTTACTCCACAGGGAATTGAAGTTGTAAAGCCAAGATTGAAGCTATTGAGAGTTGGCTGCAGCCCAAAACAGTCACACAAGTGAGGAGTTTTCTTGGCCTCGCTGGATTCTATAGGCATTTTGTGAGAGATTTCAGCACCATTGCTGCACCCCTCAATGAGCTTACAAAGAAAGATGTGCCTTTTGTTTGGGGTACCACACAGGAAGAAGCCTTCATGGTATTGAAAGATAGGTCGACACATGCTCCTTCACTCCAACTTCCTAATTTTAATAAGACTTTTGAGCTTGAATGTGATGCTAGTGGAATTGGATTAGGAGGTGTGTTATTACAAGAAGGCAAACCTGTTGCATACTTTTCTGAAAAATTGAGTGGGCCTAGTCTGAATTATTATACTTATGATAAATAATTATATGCTCTTGTTCGGACTTTAGAAACATGGCAACATTATTTATGGCCCAAAGAATTTGTTATACACTTTGATCATGAATCTTTGAAACATATTAAAAGTCAAGCTAAACTGAATCGTAGACATGCTAAATGGGTTGAATTCATTGAGACTTTCCCTTATGTCATTAAACACAAGAAGGGAAAAGAAAATGTTATTGCTGATGCATTGTCTCGTCGCTATACTATGCTTTTTGTAACACCCCGAGACCGGAGCTTCAGAAGACTTCCAGCTATTCCGAGTTGCGCCGTGTGTTTTATTTTCTTGTTGCATGGCATCATGTCATCTTTTGCATTGCATCATGTCATCATGCCATCATTTCATTAATTTTAAAACCTCAACTAAATAAATTGCATAGATCTTTTGATCTATTTAAATCGAGGGGATTCACATGGTGATTTCTCTTTATAACATACCCTCCCGATATAAGGGAGCTATAACAAAATATTCCATTTGTTTGGAAGCCATTGAAACAAACTTGCATTTTAAATCTCTCTCGTTTTCAAATATTCTATGTCTTGATCTTTCTCCAAATACTTAAATTCAAGTTGTGGCACTTTGAAATATGCCAAAGTAGCTCCATGCCAGTTTTCAACTCAACTTGTATTTATTTGGCCCTCCAAATAGATATTTTGCTTCTATCTCTTTTCTGTAAATAGAAAAGGATTTCCCCTTCTTTTCTTTTAATCCAGTCTGCTAGGCCTCTTGGCTTTTTCCCCCTCCACCGAAATGGCCCAAGGCCCACCTAAAACCTTCCTAACCCTAGCCCCTCGCTCAGCCCGACCCCCATCTCCCTCGATCCATCCTCCTGCGCCGCCACTCGCACGCACACGCACGCATCGAGCTCCCTGCGCCCGATCCCCTCGCCCCTCTCCTCGATCTCCCCCTTCCCCTCCGGTGCGCCTCCACCTCGCCCTTCTTTCTCCCTCGCGCGCGACCCCGTCGCCTTGCGCCTCCACCCCCTCGCGCGACCAGCGAGCCCCGCGACCACGCCCCTGCCGGCCCCGCGCCCGGCCTCCGCAACACCACCGGGACGGTCAACTCCGACGGCCCTCTGTCCCCTGCGGCCGTCTCCCTCCTCGCCGTCGTCCATGGCCACGCCGCCTCCGCACCTCCGCCGTCCTCGGCCTCCCGCGGTTGCGATGCTCCGACGACCCCTGCCTCGCGTCGCCCCTGCTCCGTCGCAGTCTCTGCTGCCGGCGACCTCGCCTGGATCCGTCAAGCTCCGCCGCCCCTCCTGCGATGCCCGCCGCCGCGGCCTCCTCCTGCGCCTCAAGTCCCGCGTCGCCAAGCCGTCTCCCTGCCCTCGAATCCGTCCAGTTCTGCCATCCGCCGTGGCCGTGGAGCTCGTCGGCGTTGTCCTCATGCCGTCCAGCCCCGACGACCCCTCCTGGACCTGCTGCTGTCGCCAAGTCCCGCCTGCCGGAGTCCCTGCACCGGCGCCGAGGCCCAGCGAGCCCCTGCTTGCTGCTCCGACTCCCTGCCCAAGCTTCGTTTTCCATCATGGACATGGGGGAGCTGCTGAACCTCGCCACGGTTCTGTCCTTGGATTCGTCAAGACCGCCAAGTCTTGTTGCCGTTGCCGTGACCCCCCACAAGCCATTTCAGGGACACGCCAAGTACATCTACAGACGCACCGGACGTCTACGAAACGTGTACGACTACGTGGGCTCAAAAGTACCCAACGGACACCTCAAGTTCGACTACATGTAACAGCAAGTACCACTACGAACCCGAAGACCTCGGATGCTTCAAGTTCCACTATGATTGCGTGTACATCTATGGACGCCAAGACCGGACCAACAAGTACCCCGGCAACGTGTGTACCACTACTGTCGACCCTCGAAGACTCCGTGGACGTCAAGTTCCTCGTCGTGACCCCGAACATCTACGAAACATGAACCACTACTTCCACTACCGTCGCCGTGTACCACTACGTCCACTACCATTGCGTGAACGACTACTTCCACCACGAACGTGTACCACTACTTCCCTCGACGAACTCGACCCGCTCTGGAAAACGCACGCTTCGAAGGTATAACCGCCGAGAACGACCGCCGTGGACCGAATGCATGCATGTATGAGATGTACCACTTGTTTGCACCGTGTCCGAATTGTCACTCATTTCCATGCCACTATCCCGTGGGAACCCGGTAATCGGGAGCACCCCACCATCTTGCATGACTCGCTCACGCTCATTTCCTTTTGCACCGGTATCTCCGTGAGCTTGTTGGAACCGATATGTTGCCGTGGCATCATTTTCGGATATGTTGCCGTGGCACCATTTTTGTTTCGCCGCCGTGGCACCTTTTTCCTTCCGCCATAGCGACAAATGCTTCATATCATGCTCATGTCAACATTTTCATAAAAATTGCATAAAACTTGCATATGTCATCCGCATCATGATAACAACAATTAAAATGTTTAAAATTGTTGTTTGTTTTAATTGCTAAATGACATATGGGGATTTTCCGGAAGTGTTGTTTGTGTTTCCGGCCTCACTTAAACGTGCCTAAATAGGTAGTTTAATTATGCTTCACCCTTTGCCATGTTTAATAACACTTAATATTGTTTGGTAGCATAACCGAGAGAGAACTAAATAATTGATGTGGTGTTCCGTCAATATGCAACTCGTTGCATATTGAGCTCCACTTAACTTGTAGTGTTGTTTGTGCACTTTGCCATGCCATGCCTCATTAAACCGGACATGCATCATACTTGTTTGTGCATCATGACATGTTTATGCTTGTGTGTTTACTAGGTTGTTTGCTTCTTTCCGGTTTGCTTCTCTCGTTAGCTTCGGTTTTGTTCCGGAGTTGTGAGGATTCGTTCGACTACGTTCGTTTGTCTTCTTCATGGACTCGTTCTTCTTCCTTGCGGGATTTCAGGCAAGATGACCATACCCTCAAAATCACTACTATCTTTGCTATGCTAGTTTGCTCGCTCTGTTGCTATGCCAACGCTTCGATGCCTACCATTTGCTTGTCAGCCTCCCAAATTGCCATGAACCTCTAACCTTTGACACCGTTCCTAGCAAACCGTTGTTTGGCTATGTTACCGCTTTGCTCAGCCCCTCTTATAGCGTTGTTAGTTGCAGGTGAAGATGAAGTTTGCTCCTTGTTGGAACATGGAGATGTTGTTCCTTGTTGGAACATGTTTACTTGTTGGGATATGACAATATCTCTTATATTATTAATGCATCTATATATTTGGTAAAGGGTGGAAGGCTCGGCCTTATGCCTGGTGTTTTGTTCCACTCTTGCCGCCCTAGTTTCCGTCATACCGGTGTTATGTTCCCGGATTTTGCGTTCCTAACGCGGTCGGGTGATTTATGGGACCCCCCTGACAGTTCGCTTTGAATAAAACTTGTCCAGCAAGGCCCAACCTTGGTTTTACCATTTGCCTCACCTAGCCCTTTTTCCCTTGGGTTTCCGGAGCCCGAGGGTCATCTTTATTTTAGCCCCCCCCCAGGTAAGTGCTCCTTCGAGTGTTGGTCCGAACTGAGCTACCTGCGGGGCCACTTCGGGGAAACTCAAAGTCTGGTTTTACTCGTAACTAGTCTCATCCGATGTTGCCCTGAGAACGAGATATCTGCAGCTCCTATCGGGATTTGTCGGCACATCGGGCGGCTTTGCTGGTCTTGTTTTACCATTGTCAAAATGTCTTGATGTACCGGGATTCCGAGACTGATCGGGTCTTCCTGGGAGAAGGTCTATTCCTTCGTTGATCGCGAGAGCTTGTCATGGGCTAAGTTGGGACACCCCTGCAGGGTATAAACTTTCGAGAGCCGTGCCCGCGGTTATGTGGCAGATGGGAATTTGTTAATGTCCGGTTGTAGAAAACCCGAAGTTGACCTTAATTAAAATACATCAACCGTGTGTGTAACCGTGATGGTCTCTTTCCGGCGGAGTCCGGGAAGTGAACACGGTGTTGGAGTTATGCTTGACGTAGGTTGCTATAGGATCACTTCTTGATCATACTTTTATCGACCGTGCTTTGCCTTCTCTTCTCGCTCTCATTTGCATATGTTAACCACCATATATGCTAGTCGTTTGCTGCAGCTCCACCTCATGCCTTTACCTTACCCATAAGCTTAAATAGTCTTGATCTCGCGGGTGTGAGATTGCTGAGTCCTCGTGACTCACCAGATACTTCCAAAACCAGTTTGAAGGTGCCTATGTTACCGAGCAGGTGACGCTACCAAGCTCAAGGAGGAGCTCGATGAAGATCTTGCCCTTCGTGTTGTTTCGTTCTAGTTGATCAGTAGTGGAGCCCAGTTGGGGTCGATCGGGGACCTTTGTCGCATTTGGGGTTCTTCTTTTATTTTGGTTCCGTAGTCGGACCTTGATTGTATATGGATGATGTAATGCTTTATTCATGTAATTGTGTGAAGTGGCGATTGTAAGCCAACTATGTATCTCTTTCCCTTATGTATTACATGGGTTGTGTGAAGATTACCTCACTTGCGACATTGCTTTCAATGCGGTTATGCCTCTAAGTCGTGCTTCGACACGTGGGAGATATAGCCGCATCGAGGGCGTTACAAGTTGGTATCAGAGCCTTCCCCGACCTTAGGAGCCCCACTGCTTGATCGTTTTTAGCGGCCGAGTTGTGTCTAGAAAAATGTTTTGAGTCATTTAGGATTATATATATTGGAGAGTTAGGAATTCTTTTTACTCCTCAGTCCCTTCGTCGCTCTGGTGAGGTATCCTGACGTAGAGTTTTGACTCTTCTCTTCTCAAATTTCACTTAATTTTTTTTAGGATCACGCGGGTATCTTGGAATCGTTCCGATGGTTTTATGATGAGAACATTGTCTTGGTGCCTCCTGTCAGGGGTTTAGTGGAAGTGTCCCAGGGAGTTGAGCTCTGAGGTGTTGTCGTCATAATTTTATCGTTGCAGTTCTGGAATACCTGAGTTTAGTATGCCGACATCGAAAATCTCTTTTATGTAGTTGTTGGTGAGATAACCCCGATAACCCAGTACTGAGATGAGTACGGGAGTATTGCCATGACTCGTATAACGGATGCTTTTCGAAGGTTGAGGTACACGATTTCCGAAGGTTTCTTGGTTATGTGTTGACGGATGGATACAGCTTGGATGTTGGTATTGTTAGTTTGGGTGAGATATATTGCTTCCCCTGTATCCCCTACACCAGATTGCATAACCAGAAAGTTTCGGGAGTTTTATAGGTGGGAATTCAAGTAGCTCCTAGAATATCTTTCCAACAGATGCATGATATGGGATTGGGTAAATCTCTATCATATGTATTTGTTCCGGCTTATTCTGCAAGCCAGTCCTTTGTTTTTGTTTTGAGTTGTGGTATTCGAGTTGCTTCAATGTCAAGTGTTGATTCCATACCTTTCCGAAATGGTGTTCTCATACTCCGATGTGAATACCAATCCTTCTCGACAATCGAGATTGTCATGTCAATCCTTTTCAACCGGTGCGTTTCTCTTCGAGATGATCCCATCATTCTCCCCATCCGCAAGATCAATTCTAAGTTTTCTCAACGGTGTTTGTTTCATGCGTCTCCAAGTTGCCTTTGTTTTTTCCCGCCCACCCACCCTTTTTCCTCAAGGACTAAGATTTCTTTACCAAGTATCCTTTTATTTTTTGTGAAGTTTCTCCATTCTTTTCCGTCAGTGTTCTTACCCGGTGGTTCTCAAGAAGATGTTCTACTAGTTCGTCATTCCTCATTACTTTCTCTTCTCCGGTGGATTCAAGTCAAGTTTTGTGGATCATACCTTTTTCCTCATTTCAAGGTCTTCTCATACCGGTGCACCTCTTAATCTTTCACTTCTCGTTATTCATTTGTTCTGGAGTACTGAAGATATCTCACAAGACTTGTGTTTCCATTCTCAATCCTTTCAAGATATTTCGAGGTTGTTATCTCATTCAAGCCACTTAATTCAACCGGTGCAACATCTCTTTTAAATCTTTTCAACGGTGTTCTTTTGAGTGGGCCCTAACCCACAGGTCTATTCCTAGGATCTTACCTGACTCTTCTATTTTCCCAGAGCTATCCTAAATTCTTCTCCAAGTTTGACGTAAGAATGAGTTATCATCAGTCAAATGCCTTCTCCAAGATCATTCAAATTATTTTTCATTGTTGGCTCAACAACCTTGTTTTTTTTCATTCTCCCGGAGTATCTCATACAATTAATGGTGGTTCTCATCTTCATTCTCAACATGTGAGGACCGAAGAAGGATTTCTCTTAAATCTTGGTCCATTCTCTTGAAGATTCATGGTGCTAGCTTGTTGCCACCCTCTCATAATTGTTTTTGATTGTGAGAATCTTTTTCACCCATCCGGAGCATTTGAGGAGTCTTTTCAGTTTCATTCTTTGAAGCCCATCATCTCAGTATTATTCATTCAAGCTTTCAGCTCTCGTTCTCCAAATCATACCGGTGCATCATTCAAGTATTCTCTAATCAGCTAGTGATCTATTCGTTCATTGGTATTTAAATTCCCTCAAGTATCTTCATTCATTTTCCAATTCTTCCCGGTGAATTGTGCCTTTGATATGTTCATTTTCAATTCTTATGGTGGTTCTTTCAAGATCTCTCTTCCTTGTTCATCATATCAATTCATTTGTTGTTTCAATTCTACCGGTGGTTCGTTGAAGACCTTCTCAAGTTTTGATATATCTCTCTTAATCCTTTCTACGAGAATAAGTAGTATGCCAAATCCGTTGCTTGTCATCAATTTAAATTGGTGGAGGATACGCATAACATAATTCTTGTTCTTGTTTCATCCAAGTGATTAATTCCTTCTTTCGAAGTTCGTTCATGATGAATAAATTCTTGGTTTCATTTGTTTCATCTTCTCTTTTTCCCGGAGTTCCAAACTCTCATCACCACGAAGATCCATCTAAATCATTGCAAGGCTTCACCTTGTGTTTTCAACTTCTCTTTCTTCTCATCATCCTTCTATTACCGGAGTTCTTCATGGAGGCTCTAAATGGTGGGTCGTCAAGGATTCTTTTCATTATTCAATTGTTCTTCAAGATTTCGCTCAAAGTTATGATCCACCAAGCTATACTCAAAATTAAACAGGGTGCCCAACACTTGTTTTGTTTTGAGAAGCTCAAGTATTTTTCATCTTGCATTCCAAAGTGCAATTCTTTCTACCTTATCTTTTCAGGTGGTGTTATGTCATTTTGACAGTTTCATTCATGTTTCATGATTCACATGTTGTCAAGAATGAGGTATTTTAAATCCATCAATCTCTTCGTTGGATTTATCTTGTGTCATGTTTTCACCTAAAGCCTTCCCTAAGAAATGTTGCTATTTTGGTGCTTATTAATGACCCAAGTTATCTCTTTTCCATCTTGATGGAACAAGCTTTCATCTCTTCGTTAATCTCAACCAAGCAATCGTTTCCGTTAGTGGCCGGTTGTCACCTCATAGTTTTGAGATGTTTTTCCATAAGCGCACTGCAAGCTTATTCATTTTGTTGTTGTTTTTTCCCCAACAACCCCGTTGTAATATTCTTGGAAGGGTGCTTTCCAAGCTCTGTTGTGGCATAAGAGGGCATTTTCTTCTCCATTCTGTTATTCCAACGATCTATCTTCTATTATTTCTTTCGGAGGCATTGTGATGTTGCTCTCTTCACTCATCATCTCGAATTGAAGATCATGTTCTTCCTTGCTTATCCATTTAACCGGAGTGTTGTCTTCTCATTCAAGTTCTTTCATCTTATCAAGTCTTGCATCTCTTTTCAACCGGAGTGCTGTCCGATTTTGATCTTCCTTGTTCCTTGTTTATCTCGTTTCAACCAGAGTGATTTCAATTCCTTCTTGTCCATTGTACTCGTCATTCATAGCTTTGCAACCTTCAAGTCCTCGTAATGTTCCTTGTTTCTCTTTTCTAACGGATTGTTTGCAATCTCATTCATCTTTGTTGTACTCTTTCTTTTAAATTGCTCAACCTCTCAAGGTTCGTGGTTTCACTCGTTTGCTAAAGAAGCAACTTAGTTTTACCTCTTCTCTTCCTCTTCCATTTCTCTCCGGTGCCATGCTAGATCTCGGGACGAGATCCTCTTGTAGTGGTGGAGTGTTGTAACACCCCGAGACCGGAGCTTCAGAAGACTTCCAGCTATTCCGAGTTGCGCTGTGTGTTTTATTTGCTTGTTGCATGGCATCATGTCATCTTTTGCATTGCATCATGTCATCATGCCATCATTTCATTAATTTTAAAACCTCAACTAAATAAATTGCATAGATCTTTTGATCTAATTAAATCGAGGGGATTCACATGGTGATTTCTCTTTATAACATACCCTCCCGATATAAGGGAGCTATAACAAAATATTCCATTTGTTTGGAAGCCATCGAAACAAAATTGCATTTTAAATCTCTCTCGTTTTCAAATATTCTATGTCTTGATCTTTCTCCAAATACTTAAATTCCAGTTGTGGCACTTTGAAATATGTCAAAGTAGCTCCATGCCAGTTTTCAACTCAACTTGTATTTATTTGGCCCTCCAAATAGATATTTTGCTTCTATCTCTTTTCTGTAAATAGAAAAGGATTTTCCCCTTCTTTTCTTTTAATCCAGTCTGCTAGGCCTCTTGGCTTTTTCCCCCTCCACCGAAATGGCCCAAGGCCCACCTAAAACCTTCCTAACCCTAGCCCCTCGCTCAGCCCGACCCCCATCTCCCTCGATCCATCCTCCTGCGCCGCCACTCGCACACACACGCACGCATCGAGCTCCCTGCGCCCGATCCCCTCGCCCCTCTGCTCGATCTCCCCCTTCCCCTCCGGTGCGCCTCCACCTCGCCCTTCTTTCTCCCTCGCGCGCGACCCCGTCGCCTTGCGCCTCCACCCCCTCGCGCGACCAGCGAGCCCCGCGACCACGCCCCTGCCGGCCCCGCGCCCGGCCTCCGCAACACCACCGGGACGGTCAACTCCGGCGGCCCTCCGTCCCCTGCGGCCATCTCCCTCCTCGCCGTCGTCCATGGCCACGCCGCCTCCGCACCTCCACCGTCCTCGGCCTCTCGCGGTTGCGATGCTCCGACGACCCCTGCCTCGCGTCGCCCCTGCTCCGTCGCAGCCTCTGCTGCTGGCGACCTCGCCTGGATCCGTCAAGCTCCGCCGCCCCTCCTGCGATGCCCGCCGCCGCGGCCTCCTCCTGCGCCTCAAGTCCCGCGTCGCCAAGCCGTCTCCCTGCCCTCGAATCCGTCCAGTTTTGCCGTCCGCCGTGGCCGTGGAGCTCGTCGGCGTCGTCCTCGTGCCGTCCAGCCCCGGCGACCCCTCCTGGACCTGCTGCTGCCGCCAAGTCCCGCCTGCCGGAGTCCCTGCACCGGCGCCGAGGCCCAGCGAGCCCCTGCTTGCTGCTCCGACTCCCTGCCCGAGCTTCGTTTTCCATCATGGACGTGGGGGAGCTGCTGAACCTCGCCATGGTTCTGTCCTTGGATTCGTCAAGACCGCCAAGACTTGTTGCCGTTGCCGTGACCCCCCACAAGCCATTTCAGGGACACGCCAAGTACATCTACAGACGCACCGGACGTCTACGAAACGTGTACGACTACGTGGGCTCAAAATTACCCAACGGACACCTCAACTTCGACTACATGTAACGGCAAGTACCACTACGAACCCGAAGACCTCGGATGCTTCAAGTTCCACTACGATTGCGTGTACATCTACGGACGCCAAGACCGGACCAACAAGTACCCCGGCAACGTGTGTACCACTACCGTCGACCCTCGAAGACTCCGTGGACGTCAAGTTCCTCGTCATGACCCCGAACATCTACGAAACATGAACCACTACTTCCACTACCGTCGCCGTGTACCACTACGTCCACTACCATTGCGTGAACGACTACTTCCACCACGAATGTATACCACTACTTCCCTCGACGAACTCGACCCGCTCCGGAAAACGCACGCTTCGAAGGTATAACCGCTGAGAACGACCGCCGTGGACCGAATGCATGCATGTATGGGATGTACCACTTGTTTGCACCGTGTCCGAATTGTCACTCGTTTCCATGCCACTATCCCGTGGGAACCCGGTAATCGAGAGCACCCCACCATCTTGCATGACTCGCTCACGCTCACTTCCTTTTGCACCGGTATCTCCGTGAGCTTGTTGGAACCGATATGTTGCCGTGGCATCATTTTCGGATATGTTGCCGTGGCACCATTTTTATTTCGCCGCCGTGGCACCTTTTTCCTTCCGCCATGGCGACAAATGCTTCATATCATGCTCATGTCAACATTTTCATAAAAATTGCATAAAACTTGCATATGTCATCCGCATCATGATAACAACAATTAAAATGTTTAAAATTGTTGTTTGTTTTAATTGCTAAATGACATATGGGGATTTTCCGGAAGTGTTGTTTGTGTTTCCGGCATCACTTAAACGTGCCTAAATAGGTAGTTTAATTATGCGTCACCCCTTGCCATGTTTAATAACACTTAATATTGTTTGGTAGCATAACCGAGAGAGAACTAAATAATTGATGTGGTGTTCCGTCAATATGCAACTCGTTGCATATTGAGCTCCACTTAACTTGTAGTGTTGTTTGTGCACTTTGCCATGCCATGCCTCATTAAACCGGACATGCATCATACTTGTTTGTGCATCATGACATGTTTATGCTTGTGTGTTTACCAGGTTGTTTGCTTCTTTCCGGTTTGCTTCTCTCGTTAGCTTCGGTTTTGTTCCGGAGTTGTGAGGATTCGTTCGACTACGTTCGTTTGTCTTCTTCATGGACTCGTTCTTCTTCCTTGCGGGATTTCAGGCAAGATGACCATACCCTCGAAATCACTACTATCTTTGCTATGCTAGTTTGCTCGCTCTGTTGCTATGCCAATGCTTCGATGCCTACCATTTGCTTGTCGGCCTCCCAAATTGACATGAACCTCTAACCTTTGACACCGTTCCTAGCAAACCGTTGTTTGGCTATGTTACCGCTTTGCTCAGCCCCTCTTATAGCGTTGTTAGTTGCAGGTGAAGATGAAGTTTGCTCCTTGTTGGAACATGGAGATGTTGTTCCTTGTTGGAACATGTTTACTTGTTGGGATATGACAATATCTCTTATATTATTAATGCATCTATATACTTGGTAAAGGGTGGAAGGCTCGGCCTTATGCCTGGTGTTTTGTTCCACTCTTGCCACCCTAGTTTCCGTCATACCGGTGTTATGTTCCCGGATTTTGCGTTTCTAACGCGGTCGGGTGATTTATGGGACCCCCCTGACAGTTCGCTTTGAATAAAACTTGTCCAGCAAGGCCCAACCTTGGTTTTACCATTTGCCTCACCTAGCCCTTTTTCCCTTGGGTTTCCGGAGCCCGAGGGTCATCTTTATTTTAGCCCCCCCCCCCAGGCCAGTGCTCCTTCGAGTGTTGGTCCGAACTGAGCTGCCTGCGGGGCCACTTCGGGGAAACTCGAAGTCTGGTTTTACTCGTAGCTATTCTCATCCGATGTTGCCCTGAGAACGAGATATGTGCAGCTCCTATCGGGATTTGTCGGCACATCGGGCGGCTTTGCTGGTCTTGTTTTACCATTGTCGAAATGTCTTGATGTACCGGGATTCCGAGACTGATCGGGTCTTCCTGGGAGAAGGTCTATTCCTTCGTTGATCGCGAGAGCTTGTCATGGGCTAAGTTGGGACACCCCTGCAGGGTATAAACTTTCGAGAGCCGTGCCCGCGGTTATGTGGAAGATGGGAATTTGTTAATGTCCGGTTGTAGAAAACCCGAAGTTGACCTTAATTAAAATACATCAACCGTGTGTGTAACCATGATGGTCTCTTTCCGGCGGAGTCCGGGAAGTGAACACGGTGTTGGAGTTATGCTTGACGTAGGTTGCTATAGGATCACTTCTTGATCATACTTTTATCGACCGTGCTTTGCCTTCTCTTCTCGCTCTCATTTGCGTATGTTAACCACCATATATGCTAGTCGTTTGCTGCAGCTCCACCTCATGCCTTTACCTTACCCATAAGCTTAAATAGTATTGATCTCGCGGGTGTGAGATTGCTGAGTCCTCGTGACTCACCAGATACTTCCAGAACCAGTTTGCAGGTGCCTATGTTACCGAGCAGGTGACGCTACCAAGCTCAAGGAGGAGCTCGATGAAGATCTTGCCCTTCGTGTTGTTTCGTTCTAGTTGATCAGTAGTGGAGCCCAGTTGGGGTCGATCGGGGACCTTTGTCGCATTTGGGGTTCTTCTTTTATTTTGGTTCCGTAGTCGGACCTTGATTGTATCTGGATGATGTAATGCTTTATTCATGTAATTGTGTGAAGTGGCGATTGTAAGCCAACTATGTATCTCTTTCCCTTATGTATTACATGGGTTGTGTGAAGATTACCTCACTTGCGACATTGCTTTCAATGCGGTTATGCCTCTAAGTCGTGCTTCGACACGTGGGAGATATAGCCGCATCGAGGGCGTTACACTTTCACAACTTGACTTCAAAATATTTGGTTTGGAGACCATCAAAGATTAATATGTGCATGATGCTGATTTTCAAGATGTAATGCAGAATTGTAAAGAAGGAAGAATGTGGAACAAGTTCGTCGTTAATGATGGATTTGTGTTCCGTGCTAACAAGCTATGCATTCCAGCTAGCTGCGTTCGTCTTTTGTTGTTGTAGGAGGCACATGGAGGAGGATTAATGGGACACTTTGGCGTGAAGAAGACGGAGGACGTCCTTGCTACACATTTCTTTTGGCCAAAGATGAGACGGGATGTTGAGCGTTTTATTGCTTGCTGCACTACATGTCAAAAAGCTAAGTCACGACTCAATCCTCATGGTTTATATATGCCTTTGCCTATACCTAGTGTTCCTTGGGAGGATATATCTATGGACTTTGTTTTAGGTTTACCTCGAACAAAGAAGGGGAAGGATAGCATATTTGTTGTCGTGGATAGATTCTTGAAAATGGCACACTTTATACCATGTCATAAAAGCGATGATGCTGTTAATGTTGCTGATTTGTTCTTTTGTGAAATTATTCGCCTGCATGGTGTGCCAAATACTATTGTTTCAGATCGTGATACTAAATTTCTGAGCCACTTTTGGAGATGTTTATGGGCTAAGTTGGGGACTAAACTGCTTTTTAGTACTACTTGTCACCCCCAAACTAATGGACAAACTGAAGTAGTCAATAGAACATTGTCTACTATGCTTAGGGCTGTTTTGAAGAATAATAAGAAAATGTGGGAGGAATGCTTGCCTCATATTGAATTTGCTTATAATCGCTCATTGCATTCTACTACTAAGATGTGCCCTTTTGAAGTTGTGTATGGTTTCCTACGTCGTGCACCTATTGATTTGTTGCCTCTTCCATCTTCGGAGAAGGTTAATTTTGATGCTAAACAACGTGCTGAATTGATTTTAAAAATGCACGAGTTAACTAAGGAAAACATTGAGCGTATGAATGCTAAATATAAACTTGCTGGAGATAAGGGTAGAAAACATGTTGTGTTTGCACCTGGAGATCTTGTTTGGTTACATTTGCGTAAGGATATATTTCGTGATTTGCGCAAATCAAAGTTAATGCCTCGTGCTGATGGTCCTTTTAAGGTGTTGGAGAAAATAAATGATAATGCATATAAACTTGAGCTGCCTGCAGATTTTGGGGTTAGTCCCACTTTTAACATTGCAGATTTGAAGCCTTATTTGGGTGAGGAAGATGAGCTTCCGTCGAGGACGACTTCATTTCAAGAAGGGGAGGATGATGAGGACATCAATACTATTGTTACACCCACAGCCCCTACTGCTACATATACTGGACCAATTACTAGAGCTCGCGCATGCCAATTAAATTATCAGGTACTTTTGTTTCTTGGTAATGATTCTAATGTTCATGAGAATATGATGCTGCCTAAATTGGATACATATGTTTTGCTCACAAATGAAGGGCCTAGCTTGGAGAAGGATGAACATTGGAACAAGAACAAGCATGGAGATGATGGCATGCGCATGGGGAACAAGAACGGAGTTACAAGTGATGATTTCAGGACTTTGAAGCCACCATAATGGGTGCATGAAGCCTTGGACGAAATATACAAGATGCCACTTCATAAATTTCGTCCCGAGGCTATTCTAGGTGCTGCGTCACCTTATTATTGGGCCAGGCCCATGTAATTTCGAAATACATAAGTATAGGCTATTTTTAGATTCCGTATGTGTGGGAAAACAAGAGATAGGGTTGATTTCGGACCCCTCCACCAAGGGCCATGAAATTCCCCCCCTCTTCCTCCATATATACAGCCCTTAGGGCACCGTTTAGACTTTGGGTTTTGTTTAGATTAAAGTTCGCCATAGCTGCACCTTCGCGTACTTCGTTTGTGTTCAACGACCAGACAAAGGCGTCACAGACCCCACCTTGATCAATAAAGCTTTCCTCTTATATTCTTAATATCCAGATTGCAATCTTAGTTTCTTGCTTGTTCTTCGTTTGCCTGCAGGAAACAGACCTTCGTGGTCAGGTTGATCATGCCGCGGCGTGGTCAATAACCTCTCGGAGTTGGTTTAGCGATTGCTAAGGCGCGACGTCTTCACACGTTCGTAGTCGGATCGTCAAAGTCGACTTCCTTCAAAACGATAGCCACCATCTCATCGAAAGACGGGACACCTTTGCCTCTATCACATATGTATATCATGTGATGATGTTATTTGCTCTTTTTTATGTGTACTTTGATTCCATGCCCTTGGTTGCTATGTATACTTGCTGTAGCTTGTCTCAATCTTGCTCTCAAGTTGCCATCATATTAACTCTGCTCATGCATATGCTCCTGTGTTATAAAGTTGCATTTTGCTTTGATCATATTGGTTTAATCTCGATTCCTATGAACCTGAACCTTAATAATATTTGAAGTATGTGTCGGTGTACTAAAGTAGGGGTACCTTAGTATCCCGAACTTGTGCACGGGCAGTCGCAGCGCCCCGCGGCAAGGCTTGCCGGGTGACCGCCAAGATCCTCCATAGTTCCTATTGGTGCCATTCAAGAACAAAGTGTTCTAACTGAGAAGACAAGGCCCCGGCAAGAGGAGCTTGCCGGGAAGGACAAGGCCCCGGCAAGAGGAGCTTGCCGGGAAGGACAAGGCCCCGGCAAGAGGAGCTTGCCGGGAAGGCCAACCAAGGCTTTTCAAGGAGCTTGCCGCGACGCACCACGCGTCCCGGCAAGACCCAGCGAGCGACAAGCTTCCAGGCGCGACAAGACAACGACCGCGGCAAGGCGCTTGCCGCGGCAAAGCCACCACTCTGTGCCCACGCTCCAGCGCATCCGTCGACATGTCGCCGTAGGACCGTTCCAGGCGCATGTGGCGGGAAGCTGTGCAGCCAAGCGGTGCGAGGTGGCAAGTGGAGATGACGAGAAGGCCATCGTGGCAAGCGGTGGCGCCCCTAACGGTCGCTTTTCTGCACTGTTTGGGCGACGCGGACGGGCATTAAATGCTCTTGTCTCCTGCCGTCAGAGTTAGGTAGGATCCACTGTAGAAGCAGTTGTACCAACCACCCTTTTTACATTTGTACCCTTGCCTGCGTTGCCACCTGTCGGTGACCCCTTTAGCCTATGAAAGGAGGCCCATGCGCAACGTAGAAGGGGTTCGACTCATTCGAAACTATAGAACGCTCACGCTCTAGAGCAAGAACACAATACAAATCACAAGCAGCAGTAGGAGTGTTATCTCTCCGGAGAGCTCCGAAGCTGGGTAAATCCCTCGCGTGCCTCGCCTCGATCTGCTCTTCGTGCGCCCTCCGCTCCCTGCCGGACCGAAAAGGGGCCTTGCCCCATAGGTGTTCGTTTCCCACGACATCTTTGGCGCGCCAAGTAGGGGGCGTCAAGGTTGTGCGAACCTGATCCTGTGTTCGCGCGTGCTACATCATCATCTTCATCGACATGCCACCGAAGAAGAAGGCTTCGGAGGTGGTTGGTCCGTCTGCGTCGATTCCACCGCCACCGGAGCAAACAGGCGGTGGGGTAGACGCCGGCGGGGGAACGGGCGCCGGCGAGGGAGCTCACGATGCTGCCAGGTCCAAGGACAAGGCTGCACAGACCTCGGCGTCCGTACACGCACCGCGCCCATCTCAGGAGCGCGCGGGACCGACGACGCCATGGTACGCGCGGTACCATATGTTCGTTGGGTCAAGGCCAAGCTGGTGGATCGCGGGATGCTCAAGATCAGCATGCACGTCAACATGCTGGCACGAGCGCGGCACGGTCGCCTGGACGAGATGCTACTCCTTCTAACATTGTTAGAAGTATGAGCATATCTCGTTCCTCGCGTCGTTCGCCGCCACCACCCAAGACTCCAGAAGAGGCGTTGGCCCGAGCCCAACTGCTTCTAGATTACCCTCCAGTGCCAGACAAGATAGACGATTGGAGGGCCACCATTCAGAGCCTCATCGGCTTCGCCAACGGCGACACTCCCCGGCAACCGAGCACGTCGAAGCCGCGGCAAGACGCCCAGGCGCGAGCCAGTGACGACAAGACTGGTGGGGGTGCAACCACCGTGCACTCCCCACCCCGAAGGCCAAGATCGCCGACTCGACGGGTCAACCTCGACACTGACTCCACAGCGTCATCGGATCCGCGAGCTCGTCGCGACCAGCGCCAAGTTCTTCAAGAAAGACAACAAGAGGACACTCGTACTCGCATCGAGCGTCGGAGAGAAGTGCGGCGTCAGTCAGACCAGCGCGCTGGGCTCGCTGTTAACATGCATGCGCCAGGGGAACCAGGTGACTTGCCGTACGCGGTAGGTTGTCCTGCGTTTACTCGTGAGCTGCGGCAAGTCCAGTGGCCCAGCACAAAGAACTTCAAGCCAGATGTACCCGAGAAGTACAACGGCAGGCTGCATCCGTCGGAGTTCCTCAGCATCTACACCATTGCGGTGCAGGCTGCTGGGGGGCGCGACAACAAGATCCTTGCCAATTACTTCCCGCTGGTACTCAAGCCCAACGTCAGATCCTGGCTCATGCACTTGCCGGACAACTCCATCTCCTCATGGGCAAATCTGTGCCATCAGTTTGTTGGCGCCTTTACAGGCGGCCACAAACCCCATGGCCAGGAGAGCGATCTTCATCTGCTCGCCCAGAAGGAAGGAGAACCCCTGCGCAAGTACATTCAAAGGTTCAGCCAAGTGCAGCGCAACATCCCAGACGTCCACCCTGCCGCGGTTATCAGTGCGTTCCATCAGAACGTGCGTAATCGCAGGATGAGGGAGGAGATGGCGATGTGCAAGATCAGAGATGTCAGTGAGCTATATGCTCTGGCCGACAAGTGTGCACGTGCTAAGGAAGGGAGGAAACTCCCTGGAGAGAATACAGGAGCAGAAGGGTCTGACAGTGAGGGAGCTATCCCGGCAAGGAAAAACCGGCGGCAGAACAACAGGAAGAGGAAAGCTAAAGATGTGCTAGTTGTCGAGCAGTCCGGCAATGGAAGTGGCGCCGAGAAGGCCAAAGCTGGTAACTCCGGCGAGGCTGTGGTGGCCGCCGACAAGCAGGACGGCTCCGGCAAGCAGTACTGCAAGATCCACCGCACCAAGGGCCATGATCTCCAGACCTGCAAGAAGGTTGAGCAGCTTGTTGAACTGCAGAAAGCTCAGTACGAGCGACGCGACAAGGAGAAGGCCCAGGAAGGTACTGGTGGATCCGGCAAGAAGCATCCCGGCCGGGGAGGGCGCCGCGGCAAGGCCAAGCAGCGGCAAGGAGATAGACCTCCCCGCGGCCGCGACAAGGACGAAGATGAAGACGAAGATGAGGATATGGATGATGATGAGGCCGACGAGCAGGAGTTTCAGAAAGCCACAGAGGTTTTGTGCGTTGATGGCGGTGCTTCTCTGCATACTTCGCACCGCCAGCTCAAACAGTGGGTGCGGGAAGTTAATGCAGCAGAACCATCAGTTGAGTCACGCAAACCTCTGAAGTGGTCCAGCACGCCCATCATCTTTGATGTTGAGGATCACCCTGATCGCATAACTGCGGTCGGGTGCTTGCCGATGTTGGTTTCACCAACTATCCGCAACCTCAAGGTCACAAAGATGCTGGTTGACGGCGGGGCCGGCTTGAATCTGATCTCCTCCACGGTACTCAAGAAGCTCCAGATCCCCGACAGCGAGCTCGAAGAGACTGGCACATTTCAAGGAATTAATCTGGGAAGGAGCAAGCCGAAGGGGAAGATCACGTTGCCAGTGACATTTGGCAGCGAGCTGAACTTCAGAACAGAGAAATTCACTTTTGACGTTGCTGATTTCCCATTGCCCTACAATGGGATACTCGGTCGTCCAGCGCTCGCCAAGTTCATGGCAGCCTCTCACTATGCCTACAACGTGCTCAAGATGCACGGTCCGATAAGTGTCATTTCTGTCCCTGGCGACAAGAAGGATGCCCTTATCTGTACCGATAAGATTTACTGGGAAGCAGCAGCCGCAGCAGAACGCAAGCCACTTGCCGCTGAAGCTCCCAGGGGGAAGAAGAAGACCAAGTCTGGCAAGAGCTCTGATGCCCACTCCGGCAAGCGCACCTCTTCGGAGTGCTGCGCTACTGTCGAGGACGCACCATCGAGCTCCACCGGCAAGTGTAAGAAGGCAAAGACAGCTTCACCAGAGACCAAGAAAGTGGCCGCCAAGGAGGACGGCACTGGTGGTACCTTCACCATCAGTGCCACGCTTGACCCTAAATAGGAAAGCGCGCTCGTTGCTTTCCTGCGGGCGAATGTCGACGTGTTTGCATGGCAACCATCTGACATCCCTGGTGTTCCCAGGAAAGTAATTGAGCACCAACTTGCCGTCTATCCTCACGCGCAGCCCGTCAAGCAGAGAGTCAGGAAACAAGCAGTAGAGCGACAATAATTCATTGCATAAGAAATCAAGAAGTTGGAGGCAGCAGGGCTTGTCAGAGGAGTGCTCCATCCTACGTGGCTGGCCAATCCTGTAGTCGTGCGCAAAGCAAACAGGAAATGGAGGCTTTGTATTGACTTCACTGATGTTAATAAAGCTTGTCCCAAAGACCCATTTCCCTTGCCGTGCATTGACCAGATTGTTGACTCCACGGCCGGATGTGATCTACTGTCATTTCTTGATGCATATTCAGGATATCATCAAATCTTCATGGCAGAAGAAGATGAGGAGAAGACCGCATTCATCACCCCATGTGGCACGTACTGTTTCATACGGATGCCTTTTGGACTAAAGAATGCAGGTTCAACATTTGCAAGAGTAGTCAGTCATGCTTTTGAGCCACAGTTGCACAGAAATGTAGAAGCTTACATGGATGACATAGTGGTAAAGAGCAAGGACAAAGCAACTCTGATCCAAGATTTAGACGAGACCTTTGCAAATCTGCGCAAGATTAATCTCAAGTTGAACCCCGAGAAGTGTGTGTTTGGAGTCCCCTCCGGCAAGCTTCTCGGGTTCTTCGTATCTCAGCGGGGGATTGAAGCCAATCTCGACAAGATCAAGGCCATTGAGCAGATCGAAGCACCGAAGCGCGTCAAGGATGTACGTAGGCTTGCCGGCTGCGTGGCTGCTCTCAGCAGGTTCATCTCTAAGTCTGCTGAGCGCGCCCTACCATTTTTCAAAATATTGAAAAAGGCAGGTCCAATGAAATGGACTCCGGAAGCGGAGGCTGCGCTGCAGGACTTGAAGAGGTACCTGTCCTCCACTCCGATACTTGTCGCACCTAAGCCGCAAGAGAAGTTGCTGCTATATCTAGCGGCAACCAATCAAGTGGTTAGTGTTGCGTTAGTAGCGGAAAGGGAGGCGGATGGTGAGCCAGCGACCACGGCAAGCGCGTCCAGCGACAAGCAGGGGGCTTCCCCGACAAGCTCTGGTCCCGACAAGGACGGATCTGCGCAGACACAAGAAGAGAAACAGAAGAACATGGTGCAGCGCCCAGTTTATTTTGTCAGTTCCCTTCTACAAGGGTCCAGGTAAAGGTACTCTGGTGTGCAGAAGTTGCTTTTCGGCCTTCTCATGGCCTCGAGGAAGCTGCGCCATTACTTCCAAGCACATGAGATCACAGTTGTCACTCGCTTTCCGTTGAAGAGGATATTGCAGAACCCAGAAGCAACAGGCAGGATTGTCGAGTGGGCACTGGAACTGTCAAGCTTTGGCCTCAAGTTTGAGAGTACTTCAACTATCCAGAGCCGAGCATTGGCAGAATTCATAGCAGAGTGGACGCCAACACCTGATGAAGAAACTCCAGAGACGAGCATCCCCGTCAAGGAAGCAAGCAAAGAATGGATCATGTACTTTGATGGTGCCTTCTCGATGCAAGGCGCCGGTGCGGGCGGGTTACTTGTCGCACCCACCAGAGAGAACCTCAAATACGTGGTCTAGATGCACTTTCCCAAGGAGCAAGCAACAAACAATACTGCAGAATATGAAGGTTTGCTTGCCGGACTTAGGATCGCGGCAGACCTTGGGATCAAGAAGCTCATTGTCAGGGGTGACTCGCAACTTGTCGTCCGCCAAGTGAACAAAGATTATCAGAGTCCGTTGATGGAAGCTTACATCGATGAAGTGAGAAAGTTGGAGGAGCATTTTGACGGCCTGCAGATGGAGCATGTTCCGAGAGCCCAGAACGACGTTGCCGATGGCCTGTCAAAATGCGCTGCATTAAAGTTACCTATGGAACCAGGGATCTTTGTGCTCAAGCTGACTCAACCATCTGTAACACCATCAACTGGACAGAGCAAGAAAAGGAAGTTGATTTCCGGTGACTACTTTCCGGCAGAGCTCCCCGAAGCCGCCGCCAAGAAGGTCCCCAAGGTCAACACCAAGAGTGCTGAGGAACAGTCTGCTCCGACAAGCCTTAGGGTTTGTTCCGTTGAAGCAGACGCTCCCGACAAGTTTTGCTCCGGCAAGCTTGCCGGGGAACATCAAGCTCCGGCTGAACCGCAGGTTCTTGCCGTGGAAGCAGATGTTCCCGCAGCAGCATTTGTGCCTTTAGTCCTTGTTGTCGAGCCTCAAGCTCTGGCATGGGCGCAACAGATTGTCCGTTTCCTTCAAACAGGAGAACTTCCCGAAGAGCAAGAAGAAGCGGAGAGAGTAGCCCGGCAATCAAGTATGTATCAGTTTGTCGACGACATACTGTACAGAAGAAGATTCAACGGAGTGAAATTGAAGTGCATTCCCCGGGAAGATGGACAGGAGCTGTTGGCGGAGATACATGGAGGCATATGTGGTCACCACATTGGCGCAAGAGCACTTGCCGGCAAAGCATTCTGGCAAGGTTTCTTTTGGCCCACGGCCCTCCAGGATGCAACTGCACAAGTAACCAAGTGTGAAGCGTGCCAGTTCCATTCCAAGCAGATACACCAGCCAGCTCAAGCTCTCCAGAATATCCCTTTATCCTGGCCATTTTCGGTCTGGGGGCTCGACATCCTCGGCCCCTTTCCCCGAGCTGTCGCGGGCTTTGAGTACTTGTTCGTTGCAATCGACAAGTTCACGAAGTGGCCGAAAGTGGAAGCAGTGAGGAAGGTGACAGCACAGTCAGCAGTCAAGTTCTTCAGGTCAATTGTTTGCCGTTTCGGAGTCCCTAACAGGATCATTACCGACAATGGCACAGAATTTACGAGCCGCACCTTCATGCAGTACATCCAAGATCTTGGCGCCAAGGTCTGTTTCGCTTCTGTTGCTCACCCGAGAAGCAACGGTCAAACGGAGAGGGCAAACGCTGAAGTGCTGCGCGGGCTCAAGACCAGAACTTTCGACAGGCTGCACAGGTGCGGAAAGAACTGGATCGAGGAGCTGCCGGTGGTTCTTTGGTCGATCAGGACAACGCCAAATCGAGCCACTGGCCAGACACCTTTCGCTCTAGTCTATGGAGCAGAGGCAGTTCTCCCCACGGAACTCGTATACGGATCGCCTCGAGTGCTCGCTTATGATGAGCTTGAGCAAGAGCAGCTGCGCCAAGATGACGCGCCGCTCCTTGAGGAAGATCGTCTTCAGGCCGCTGTACGAGCTGCTCGATACCAGCAAGCTTTGCGCCGCTACCATAGCCGCAAAGTTAATGCCAGAAGTCTCGAGGAAGGCGACCTTGTTCTTCGGCGCGTTCAATCCGCCAAGAATTCCAACAAGTTGACGCCAAAGTGGGAAGGCCCTTATCGGGTAAAGCGAGTCACTAGGCCTGGCGCTGTCCGCCTTGAGACCGAAGATGGCTTTCCGGTGAGCAACTCCTGGAACATTGAGCATCTTCGTAAGTTTTACCCATAAGGCGCGGTTGCCAGAACCTGTTCCGGCAACCACCTTTTGTACAAGCCTTGCCGCTGTTGCATGTAACCCTTTGTACAAAGCCGGGCGCAGATCCCGTGCATAAATAAAGATCATATGCTCCGCACGTCTTGTCAAATTTCATGCTTTTTTCTTTTTTGCATGTATTATCTGACACTTTGTCTAGCACTTACCCCCGGTAAGCAATAACGAGCCTTAAGGCTCCATATCTTTATTTTCTCTTCTTTCTTTTTCTCAAAAAAAGAAGGTTCCTTCGCCCACAAGTTCACCGGGGGGGAGGAGAAGATAATGGTGTGGACTAGGCGTCGTTCAAGAAAGTATCGCCTTGCCCGGACGCAAACAACAGAAAAGCTAAGTCGCCAAAGTTTGAGCTTAATCAGTTTTTGAATTTTTTTAAGTTATCTTCCTTGAATGACCGCGCTTTGTATGGAAAACCTGTGCGCGGAGGAACCAACTCGTAGCTAGTTGCGCCCTTACTTTGTTTCGAGTCCGCTCAACAACTTAAGTGTGCTGCAACTAGTTGCGACAAGGTTTCTTGCCGGAAGCGACACCGCCTGCAAGCTGCTGATGTTCCGCACTCAGCGCTCGCGGCAAGGGTGCCTGCACCGGCAAGTTCCCTGAAAGCATAGGGTAAAAAAAACATACAAAGGGAGGAATCAAGTAAAGGGAATAACATAGCAAATACTGCCCTAGATAAAGTTATATTACAATGATAACTTGCCACGCTCTAATAGATTGCTCCCGTAACATGTTTGGCAGCGGCAAGAAAAAGGAGAAAACACGCGGCCTAATCTACGCGGCCGCCATCAACCCTCCTGACTTCATTCACCTTGTCCACAATGGGTGCGACAAGGGCCTTGAGCTCTTCAAGATCAGCACCCGCCGGCAGCTTCTTAAGGACGTTGGTGAGGTTGAGGCCCGGATTGCGGAAGAGCACCTTCACCAACACCTTCTCTAGAACTCTGGCGCAGATTGCACGCGACTCATCAGCCAGCTGCTTTGGGATCCTTTCCCGGAGTTGCTGGAGAGCCGTCGCCACGCCCTTGAAGAACAGAGTGAGCTTGGCGCTGGGCTGGAGGTTCTCGTCGGAGGAGTACCCGAAGCCCGCCAAGTCCAGCTGCGCCAGCTCCTCGTCGATGACTGCAGCAATGTTTACGAGGCCCTCTGTCCAGAGCTCCACCGTAGCCCTGAAGGTGTTTTGAGTCTCGGCGGCCCTCGTCAGCAACTCTTCGTTGGCCTTGATCTCCCCTTTCAGGTCCTCCTCTCGTTTCTTGGCGCCGTCCAGCGTCTCAGTCAGCGTGGCCAGCTTCAGCTCCAGATCAGCATTTGAGTCTTTGACGGCGCTCAGTTCTTTGCTCTTCTCGGCAAGTTGGCCCTGCAATTCACCATGAGCGAGGGCGTCCTTCTCGCGCTCGCGCTGGAGCGCGGCAAGCTCTTCATCCTTCCTCTTCAGATCAACCTCCAGCTGCGTCACCTTCACCTCCAGCTCCTTCTTGGCGGCCTCGGCAGCTGCGGCAGCACCCTTCGCTTCCTTGAGGGCCCCGCCAAGTGATTGCTTGCGCGCAGCAAGCTCCTCCTCGTAGCTGTCCAGGTTGACTTTACGCTGCGTCAGATCACCTTCCCGCGTGGACAGCTCCTCGGCGGCAAGCCGCTGTTGCTCCTCGGCTTCAGCCTTCTCAAGGATGAACACCTTCCGCACTTGGACGAGCTGCGCCCGCTCCTCTGCAATGGCCCGGAGAGCTTCCTGGTTGCATTCCCGGAGCTCCTCCACGCGCTTCACAATATCTACTCCCGCCTGCGCGACAAGCGCTTCCCGAGACTCCACCTTGGCTTGTCGGGCGCGGTAGAGCAACACCAGCTTCCAGAGAAGTTGTTCCTCCTCATACTCGTCGCTGCTGCTGCTTGGCGCGTCGACTAGCGTTAGCCCGGCGGAGGCGAGCACTTCCCCGTCAAATGCCTCTCCTTCAACCGGCGCCCTGGAGCTCGACGCCCAGGGAAGCTTGATGAAAACACCATCGCCGGCCTTCAAGTAGGCACCGGGCTGGGGCTCTTCGGAGCCCGCGCTGCATCAGCGGCGGAGGGGTCGGCGGTCGGTGTAGCGCCTTGCGCTCCTGCACCCTCAGGGTCGTCAGTACGATCGCCGGACCCCTCGCCAGCTCCTGCGCCAGCAGCCTTGGCGGCCTCTTCGCCGGCGGGATCGTCAGCGCCGGCCTCTTCCTCGGTGGCGGTGGCATCATCAGTGTTGCCGCGTGCATCCTCCTCGCCGGTAGCCTCGGTCTCCATCGGATCTGTGGAAGGAGGATCTGAAGATAGGTAGAGGAAGAAAAAGTCAAGCAAATATCCAAAAAGAAGATCAGAAGAAGAAGAACCCAAGGGAAGTTTTCCGACAAAGAGGGTTACCTGTGCTGGGCTCTGTAGTCATGGGCTCCACCACCGAAGGTTCGCTAGTCCCGTCCCTTGTCGGAGAACTACCCCTTGCCGGGGACCTCTCCCTTGCCGGAGAGCGCTCCCTTGTCGGGGAATCATCCCTTGGCGGCGTAGTTGAAGCAGATAGCATCTCAGGGGCGGCCTCTGCTTGTTCCTGGTGAACCTGTTCTGCTCCTACACAAGCAAACCAACAATCAAGATATTAACAAGGAAAGAGCACCCATGCGCGCCCCACAACAGGAAGTGAACAAATACTTACGCCGGGGGCTGCGTTGGGGGCTGCTTCGAGGAGAGATTGCCGGGTCCGACAAGGTGGTCTCGGACGCGCCCTCTGTTGTCACAGTGGGATCGTCCTCGATGACAACCACGGGGACCTTGGCCCTCTTCCCCGCTCTCTCGGCCAGAGTCCTGGAAAGGAACAAGGTTCAGAGGGAAGCAGATCAGATACAAGACAAGAAACAGCAAGAATCGAAGAAATATAAGTACAACAAGAAGAAAGTCTTACTCCTCCTCCTCTTCTTCCTCCTCGTCGGAGCTCAGCGCGGAGAGGTCGAAGTCCGGTACTCTTTCAGTGCGACGAGGCGGAGGAGTAGGCTCCCTTGGACGCTTGGCGGGAGCTGCGGTAGGATCAGAAGCGGCGGCTTGAGAGGACCCCGCTCCAGTTGCCGGCACGGCATGAGATGCTCCCGCGGCAACGGTGCTTGTCGCCGTGGAGCGTGTCCCGCGGCGCGGCGGCTGTTGGCCTGCCTGCCGCCCTGCTATGTCTCCAGTCCTGCGGAGGCACCTTCTTGGTTGAGCTACGGGCTGCGCTGGGGGCTCCGCCTGCGGCAAGCTGCTCGAAGACGGCTGGCCGCTTGCACCCTCGGCGGGCTCGCTCATTTCGGCTTCGGGCTCTCCCTCGCTGACGACTTCCCCGACAAGCTCTTCTCGATCGGCAAGGCTTGCCGCCTCGGCCGCCTCTGCCTCCTCCACAGTGAACCCAAATTCACCCGCGGCGGCGGCCGCCGCCGCCTCTTCCGCCCTGGTGGCGATGCGCCGCATCTCATCATCGGTGGTGTCGCGGGTGAGGAGCCTCTTCTCGTCGGCACGGACCGCTACCTCCACCAGGTCGTCGAAGAATTGCTGCACGACGTCATCGGCGGGCTCCTGCCAAGTTGGGATGATCCCGTGCGAGTCGCACTCTGGCATCATTGCGCGGATGCGATCGAGCTGGGAGTTGTTGCACAATGGGACGACGCCCTGCGGCAGCCAGAACCACTCGGGATGGTTGGGTTCGTGCTTGAACAGCTCCTTGAGCGTCCCATCCAACTCCAAGACAGTAAAATTAAAATTGAGGCCTGGGCGCAGCCTCATGATATCTGCCGGACCCCCGAATAGCCAGGCGGGTCTCCCCCTCTCCTGCAGAGGGGCGATGCGGCGGCGAAGAAAGTCCACGCCAACAGCCCCTACAGTGAGCCCGGCAAGCCTGAGCCGCAAGATCCGGGTGGTGGCGATCTTCAGCCTAGCATCGTCCGCCGCCAGGGCGCTCCAATCGCCGCCGCGCACTACCCGGGCTTGGTGCAAGTTGGTGAATGGCTGCGGATCCTTATCAACAATCCAACACCATTCCGCTCTCCACTCCTCCCATTTGCTACGGAGCTCCCCCTCCAGATAGACCTCCTTCATACCGGCTCTCGAGATCCAGGCGATCCCGCCAGATAAGGGCTCTCCTTTCTCGACCCGGGGCATGAAGTAGTGGCGGAAAAGGGCTACGTTTGGGTGGATTCCGACGAAGTTCTCGCAGGGATGTGCGAAAACCGCCATGGTCAGAACGGCGTTGGGGGTGAAATCGAGGAGATGGAGCCCGTATGTGTTCATGATGTCACAGAAGAAATCGGAAAAGGGCGGGCAGAGCCCGCAATAGAAGAACAGTGGGAAGAAGGGGTATCCTTTTGGACACTGTTTCGAAGTAGAAGCTTCGGCGGAGAGTACCTGCGTGCGCGGATGCGCCCGCGTCTCCGTCGACCAGAAGAGGTAGAACCATTCCCTCAGCTCCTTCGCGGAGAGCTCAGGGGGGAAGAGTGCCCGCTCCTTCCGCAGCGCCTCAAGTCGCAGCCCCTCGGCCGCCTTCACACCCTTCCTGGTCTTCGGAGCCATGACGGAGGCGGTGGGGGAGGGCGAGGGCGTTGGCGGCGACGGCGGCGACGGGGGGCAGAGCGCTGCTCTCTTTCGGCTTGGGAAGCGAAGGGGAGCGGCGGAGATTTCTGAGGAAGGAACCGCAAGTGGCGAAGGTGGGGGAACGGCCCCTGTTTCCCCTGCTTATAAAGAGGAGGAGGCGAACGTTACGCCTTTTTTCGATTAAAGAATCATCCACGATCTCTCCCACGACACTGCGTTCGACGCGTGCCGTTACAGGAGGGCGCGGTGGATACGGAGTTAGATATGCTGCGGACCCAGGCCGCGTGTGCCCGTGCCCTCTTTTGGGCTTGGCCCAACAGCGCTCGACAGCGTGTGTGGCCCAGGCCCGGGGGCTCCTGTCGGTGTACTAAAGTAGGGGTACCTTAGTATCCCGAACTTGTGCACGGGCAGTCGCAGCGCCCCGCGGCAAGGCTTGCCGGGTGAACGCCAAGATCCTCCATAGTTCCTATTGGTGCCATTCAAGAACAAAGTGTTCTAACTGAGAAGATAAGGCCCCGGCAAGAGGAGCTTGCCGGGAAGGACAAGGCCCCGGCAAGAGGAGCTTGCCGGGAAGGCCAACCAAGGCTTTTCAAGGAGCTTGCCGCGACGCACCACGCGTCCCGGCAAGACCCGGCGAGCGACAAGCTTCCGGGCGCGACAAGACAACGACCGCGGCAAGGCGCTTGCCGCGGCGAAGCCACGACTCTGTGCCCACGCTCCAGCGCATCCGTCGACGTGTCGCCGCAGGACCGTTCCAGGTGCACGTGGCGGGAAGCTGTGCAGCCAAGCGGTGCGAGGTGGCAAGTGGAGATGACGAGAAGGCCATCGTGGCAAGCGGTGGCGCCCCTAACAGTCGCTTTTCTGCACTGTTTGGGCGACGCGGACGGGCATTAAATGTTCTTGTCCCCTGCCATCAGAGTTAGGTAGAATCCACTGTAGAAGCAGTTGTACCAACCACCCTTTTTACATTTGTACCCTTGCCTGCGTTGCCACCTGTCGGTGACCCCTTTAGCCTATAAAAGGAGGCCCATGCGCAACGTAGAAGGGGTTCGACTCATTCGAAACTACAGAACGCTCACGCTCTAGAGCAAGAACACAATACAAATCACAAGCAGCAGTAGGAGTGTTATCTCTCCGGAGAGCTCCGAAGCTGGGTAAATCCCTCGCGTGCCTCACCTCGATCTGCTCTTCGTGCGCCCTCCGCTCCCTGCTGGACCGAAAAGGGGCCTTGCCCCATAGGTGTTCGTTTCCCACAACAGTATGTTATATGTACATGAAGTGCACATCAAGTTTGTGCTCATATGATTCCTGTAGCATGTTGTTTTGATGTTTGCAAAGTTCCTACTTGCTGTTTTTGGCAGATTGTTGTTATATCTTGTTTGGAGTGTATGTGTTGCACCGTTGCTCAGTTTTGAGCATGCTTTATATGAAACTTGCTTAGAATTGCATGTAGTTTCATCATGTCATGTTGGATCCTTGTTTTGAGAGTGTTTGCTTGATGTTTGAATGCATTTTGCATCAATGCCATGTTTAACTTGTTTTGCTCATATCTTATAGGCCGTAGCTCCGAACTAAATGAACTTTATATGTAACTTGACTTGAATTTGGTGTAGATCATCTTGGTGCATCTTAACTTGTTGTTTAAAAACTTGAACATATGGCTTATTCAGATCTGGACTAATTTCGAAATTTGCATATGAGGACTTACCGGATTTGTTATATGTTGTTTCCGGCCTCATTTAGACTTGCTTTGATGTGTTGCTCTTGTATGCATCATCTCGTGCCATGAGTAGCATCATATAGCCTTGTCATGCATCATACTTGGTTGAACATCATGTCATGTTTATGTGTTGTGTGTTTACCGTGTTGTTTGCTTATTTCCGGTTGTCCTCCTTCTCGATAGTTCATGTTTCGTTGAGATCGTGAGGATTCGTTCATCTACGCTTGGTTCGTCTATGCCCGTCCGTCTTCTTCATGGACTCGATCTTCTTCCTTGTGGGATTTTAGGCAAGATGACCATTACCCTGGATCTCACAATTATCATATCTATGCTAGTTGCTTCGTTATATCGCTATGCTGCGCTACCTATCACTTGTTTATCAAGCCTCCCACATTGCCATGTCAGCCTCTAACCTTTTCACCCTTCCTAGCAAACCGTTGTTTGGCTATGTTACCGCTTTTTCTCAACCCCTCTTATAGCGTTGTTAGTTGTAGGTGAAGTTGAAGATTGCTCCATGTTGGAACAGGATTATGTTGGTATATCACAATATATCTTATTTAATTAATGCATCTATATACTTGGTAAAGGGTGGAAGGCTCGACCTTAGGCCTGGTGTTTTGTTCCACTATTGTCGCCTTAGTTTCCGTCATACTGGTGTTATGTTCATGATTTTACGTTCCTTACGCGGTTGGGTTTATGGGAACCCCTTGACAGTTCGCTTTGAATAAAACTCCTCCAGCAAGGCCCAACCTTGGTTTTACATTTGCCTAACAACCTACTAACTTTCCCTTGGGAGTTATAAACTCGAGGGTCATCTTTATTTTAACCCCCCCGGGCCAGTGCTTCTCTAAGTGTTGGTCAGAACCGAGTGATGACCCACAAGTGTAGGGGATCTATCATAACCCTTTTGATAAGTAAGAGTGTCGAACCCAACGAGGAGCAGAAGGAAATGACAAGCGGTTTTCAGTAAGGTATTCTCTGCAAGCACTGAAATTATCGGTAACAGATTGTTTTGTGATAAGGTAATTCGTAACGGGTAACAAGTAATGAAAGTAAATAAGGTGCAGCAAGGTGGCCCAATCCTTTTTGTAGCAAAGTACAAGCCTGGACAAGTTCTTATATAGAGAAAAGCGCTCCCAAGGACACATGGGAATTATCGTCAAGCTAGTTTTCATCACGCTCATATGATTCGCGTTCGTTACTTTGATAATTTGATATGTGGGTGGACTGGTGCTTGGGTACTGCCCTTTCTTGGACAAGCATCCCACTTATAATTAACCCATATTGCAAGCATTTGCAACTACAAAAGAAGGATTAAGGTAAACCTAACCATAGCATGAAACATATGGATCCAAATCAGCCCCTTACGAAGCAACTCATAAACTAGGGTTTAAGATTCTATCACTCTAGCAACCCATCATCTACTTATTACTTCTCAAGGCCTTCCTATAGGCCCAAATAATGGTGAAGTGTCATGTAGTAGACGTTCACATAACACCACTACAGGAGAGACACCAAACATCTCATAAAAATATCGAACGAATACCAAATTCACATGACTACTAATAGCAATACTTCACCCATGTCCTCAGGAACAAACATAACTACTCACAAAGCATATTCATGTTCATGATCAGAGGGTTATTAATATGCATTAAGGATCTGAACAAATAACCTTCCAGCGAATAAACCAACTAGCATCAACTATAAGGAGTAATCAACACTACTAGCAACCCAGAGGTACCAATATGAGGTTTTGGTACAAAGATTAGATACAAGAGATGAACTAGGGTTTGAGAGGAGATGGTGCTGGTGAAGATGTTGATGGAGATTGACCCCCTGCCGATGAGAGGATCGATGGTGATGACGATGGTGATGATTTCCCCCTCCCAGAGGGAAGTCTGCCCGGCAGAACAGCTCGCTGGAGCCCTATATTGGTTCCGCCAAGGTTCCGCCTCATGGCGGTGGAGATTCGTCCCGAAAACTTGCTTCTGATTTTTTCCAGGGCGAAAGACTTCAAATAGCAGAAGATGGTCATCGGAGGGCTGCCAGGGGGCCCACGAGGCAGGGGGCGTGCCCAGGGGGTAGGGCGCGCCCCAACCCTCGTGGACGGTGGGTGGCCCCCCTCTGGTATTTCTTCTGCTCATTAATTATTATTAATTCCAAAAATGACTTTCGTGGAGTTTCAGGACTTTTGGAGCTGTGCAGGATAGGTCTCCAATATTTGCTCCTTTTCCAGCCCAGAATCCCAGCTGCCGGCATTCTCCCTCTTGATGTAAACCTTGTAAAATAAGAGAGAATAGGCATAACTATTATGACATAACGTGTAATAACAGTCCATAATGCAATAAATATCGATATAAAAGCATGATGCAAAATGGACGTATCAACTCCCCCAAGCTTAGACCTCGCTTGTCCTAAAGCGGAAGCCGATATCGAAAAATATGTCCACATGTTTAAAGATAGAGGTGTCGATAAAATAAAATATGGACATGAGGGCATCATGATCAATCTTATAACAACAACATATATAACTTTTGTCATATGATTTCTTATGCTGAAGTAACAATCTATTCACAATATCAGGTAGGAACCAGAAACTTCATTGAGAACCAACAAACTATGATCTCGGTCATTGAAGCAATTGTAATTTATCATAACATCGGAAAAAGTCCATTTAAGAGCTTTTCAGCAAGTCCACATACTCCACTATCATTTAGTCTTTCACAATTGCTAACACTCACGCAATACTTATGGGTATGGAGTTTTAATTGGACACAGAGAAAGATAGGGGCTTATAGTGTTGCCTCCCAACTTTTTACCTCAAGGGTAATGTCAACAATAATAGTTCATGCTAACTTACATCTTTCCAACACGAGGTGCTTGCCAAAGGATAAAATGTAAAAAGGAAAGGTGAAGATCACCATGACTCTTAATGTAAGACAAGAAGTAAAAGATAGGCCCTTTGCAGAGAGAAGCAGAGGTTGTCATGTGCTTTTATGGTTGGATGCACGAAATCTTAATGCAAAAGAACGTCACTTTATATTACCACTTGTGATACGGACCTTTATTATGCAGTTCGTTGCTTTTATTACTTCCATATCACAAGATCGTATAAAGCTTATTTTCTCCACACTAATAAGTCATACATATTTAGAGAGCAATTTTTATTGCATGCAACATGACAACTTACTTGAAGGATCTTACTCAATCTATAGGTAGATATGGTGGACTCTCATGGCAGAACTAGGTTTAAGGATGTTTGGAAGCACAAGTAGTATCTCTACTTGGTGCAAGGAATTTGGCTAGCATGAGGGGGAAAGGCAAAATCAACATGTTGGACGATCCATGACAATATACTTTAATTAAGATGTGAGAAAACATAAGCCATTACGTTGTCTTCCTTGTCCAACATCAACTCTTTAGCATGTCATACTTTAATGAGTGCTCACAATCATAAAAGATGTCCAAGATAGTATATTTATATGTGAAAACCTCTCTTTCTTTATTACTTCCTATTAATTGCAACGATGGCCAAAACTATGTTTGCCAACTCTCAACAACTTTTAATCATCATACTCTTTATATGTGAAGTCATTACTCTCCATAAGGTCAATATGATCTCTTTATTTCTTTTTGTTCTTTTTATTCCCTTAAGATCATAGCAAGAAAGCAAATCCCTTGACTCAACACTAATCTTTATTATATATAGCTCACGGACTCGATTACATAGAGGGATCATAAAGCAAAACTCAAAACTAAATCATACCAAAACTTTATTCTACTAGATCAAGATATTACCAAAGGGATCGAACTACGAAAAATGGTAAAGATAGGAGTGTGATGGTGATACGATACCGGGGCACCTCCCCCAAGCTTGGCAGTTGCCAAGGGGAGTGCCCATACCCAAGTGATTAGGTCTCCTTTGCTGGTGAAGAAGGTGGTGGTGATGATGATGGATAGTCGCACATCGAGCGTAAAAGCTCCTCTAGTTTGCGTATAATGCCCTTAAGTGCAATGATATGATCCTTCAACAAAATATTTTCACTTGTGAGATACTTGTTTTGTATGCCATCTAACTCAATCATCTTGAAAGCTTCAATCTCAGTTGGGGTAAAGAGGTTGGGAAGAGGTTGAATGTCTTCTTCTTCTCCCGCCGGAGCTTGTTCCTCTATGGCTTTCTTGATCTCATCCTCCTTGTTGATCTCCCCGGGTTCTTCTCTCTTCAGCTCTATCTTCAATAGCCAAGCATCCTTGTCTTCATTGTTGGAGGGTGACGTCATGATGCATGGCCTTGACAAATCTGACAGGAAACAGCTCGAAACAAAGACAGAGGATATTTGCGTGATACAGTGGTCAAAACCTTCGGGAGATTATATAATGAATTTTTACCGACCAAAAGAAGTATCATGCAAGAAAATGGAGTCCGGAGAGCGCACAAGGTGCCCACGAGGCAGAGGGGCGCGCCTAGGGGGTAGGGCGTGCTCTCCACCTTCGTGGACGCCTCGTGTCCTTCCCGGACTACCTCTTATTTTCCTATTTTCTTAAATATTCCAAAACGGAGAAAAAAATGCTATTAGAACTGTTTTGGAGTCGGTTTACTTACCGTACGACATACCTATTCCTTTTCGAAGTCTGAAACGTTCTGGAAAGTGTCCCTTATGTATTCCTCCAGGGTTACGGTTTCAATAACATTAGTTTCAACATTTATTGGGTTACCTGAGATATAATGTTTTGTTCTTTGAACGTTCACCACCTTCGGATTTGTGCCTTCGAAGTTGTTGATTTTTATGGCACTGGAACGAAGACCTCCTCGATAACGTAAGGGCCTTCCCATTTAGAGAGAAGTTTTCTTGCAAAAAATCTTAAACGAGAGTTGAATAGCAACACATAATCACCTATGTTAAACTCATGATTTTGTATCCTTTTGTCATGCCATCTTTTAACCTTTTCTTTTAACAGTTTGGCATTCTCGTAGGCCAGGGCTCTCCATTCATCAAGTGAGCTAATGTCAAACAACCTCTTCTCACCAGCAATTTTTAAATCATAATTGAGCTCTTTAATGGCCCAATATGCCTTATGTTCTAGTTCTAGAGGTAAGTGACATGCTTTTCCATAAACCATTTTATACGGAGACATACCCATAGGATTCTTATGTGCAATTCTGTAAGCCCATAATGCATCATCAAGTTTCTTGGACCAATTCTTTCTAGATCTATTAATAGTCTTTTGCAAAATTAATTTGAGCTCTCTATTACTCAATTCTACTTCACCACTAGACTGTGGGTGATATAGAGATGCAATTCTATGATTAACATCATACTTAGCAAGCATTTTACGAAAAGCACCATGAATGAAATGTGAACCACCATCAGTCATTAAGTATCTAGGGACACCAAACCTCAGAAAAATAACTTCTTTAAGCATCTTGATAGAGGTGTTATGATCAGCACTACTAGTTGGAATAGCTTCTACCCACTTATTAACGTAATCAACAACAACTAAAATATGTGTATATCCGTTAGAGGAAGGAAACGGCCCCATATAATCAAAGCCCCAAACATCAAATGGTTCGATAACAAGAGAATAATTCATAGGAATTTATGGACGTCTACTAATATTACCAATTCTTTGACATTCATCACAAGACAAGACAAACTTACGGGCATCTTTGAAGAGAGTAGGCCAATACAAACGGGATTACAGTACCTTGTGTGCAGTTCTATCTCCAGCATGGTGTTCTCCATATGCCTCGGAGTGACACTTGCGTAGGATTTGTTCCTGTTCATGCTCAGGTACACAACGTCTAATAACACCATCTACTCCTTCTTTATAAAGGTGTGGGTATGTGAAACTAGGTGGTATGAATTTAGCAACAATGTAATTAGCATAATCAACATACCATGGAGTAGTACGAGAAGTATTTATGATAGCTAATTGTTCATCAGGAAAGCTATCATCAATAGGTAGTGGGTCATCAAGAACATTCTCTAACCTAGACAAGTTGTCCGCAACGGGGTTCTCAGCTCCCTTTCTATCAATAATATGCAGATCAAATTCTTATAGCAAGAGAACCCATCTAATAAGTCTAGGTTTAGCATCTTTCTTTTCCATAAGATATTTAATAGCAGCATGGTCAGTGTGAATAGTTACTTTAGAATCAACAATATATGGTCTAAACTTATCACAAGAAAATACAACTGCTAAGAATTCTTTTTCAGTAGTAGCATAATTTCTCTGGGCAGTGTCTAGAGTTTTACTAGCATATTGAATAACATTTAATTTCTTATCAACTCTTTGTCCTAGAACAACATCTACAGCATAATCACTAGCATCACACATAATTTCAAAGGGCAAATTCCAATCAGGTGGCTGAACAATAGGTGCAGAAATAAAAGCTTTCTTAAGTATTTCAAATGCTTCTACACAATCATCATCGAAGACAAAAGGAATATCTTTTTATAAGAGATTATTCAGAGGCCTAGAAATTTTAGAGAAGTCCTTAATGAACCTCCTATAAAAACCGGCATGACCAAGGAAACTTCTTATACCTTTAATGTCCTTGGGACACGGCATCTTTTCAATAGCATCAACCTTAGCTTTATCAACTTCAATACCTCTTTCAGAAATTTTATGCCCCAAGACAATGCCTTCATTAACCACAAAGTGGCACTTCTCCCAATTCAAGACGAGACTAGTATCTTCACATCTCTGCAAAACTCGATCAAGGTTGCTCAAGCAATCATCAAAAGAAGACCCATAAACGGAGAAATCATCCATGAAAACCTCACAAATCTTTTCACAGAAGTCAGAGAATATAGCCATCATGCATCTTTGAAAGGTAGCAGGTGCATTACATAAACCAAAAGGCATACGTCTATAAGAAAAAGTACGAAAAGGGAAAGTAAAAGTGGTCTTTTCTTGATCTTCTGCAGACACAGGTATTTGAGAGAAACCAGAGTAACCATCTAGAAAGCAAAAATGTGTATGCTTGGATAATCTTTCTAGCATTTGATCAATAAAAGGTAAAGGGCAGTGATCCTTTTTAGTAGCTTTATTTAATTTGCGGAAATCAATTACCATTCTATAACCCATAACAATTCTTTGTGGGATCAATTCATCTTTATCATTAGGAACAACAGTAATACCTCCCTTCTTAGAGACACAATGGACAGGGCTTACCCACTGACTATCACCAATGGATAAATTATACCTGCCACGAGGAGCTTTAGTATTTCCTTTCTTACCACTTCTTTCATCTTAGGATTCAATCGTCGTTGGTGATCAATAACTAGTTTGGCGTCTTTATCCAAATTTATTTTGTGTTGGCATAAAGTGGGACTAATGCCCTTAAGATCATCAAGAGTATATCCAATAGCAGCACGGTGCTTCTTCAGAGTTTTCAATAATCCTTCCTCTTCCTACTCTGAAAGGTTAACACTAATAATAACAGGATATATCTTCTTTTCATCAAGATAAGCATATTTGAGAGTATCAGGTAATGGTTTAAGGTCAAACACGAGATCGCCCTTGGGTGGAGGAGGATCCCCTAGAATTTCAACAGGCAAGTTGTGTTTCAAAATAGGTCCCTGTTTAAACAATACTTCATCTATTTCCCTTCTTTCATTCATAAACATATCATTTTCATGGTCGAGAAAATATTGTTCTAAAAGATCATTAGGAGGCACGGCAATAGAAGCAAGACCAATAATTTCATCCTTACTAGGCAATTCTTTATCATGGGGTTGTCTACGAAATTTAGCAAAATTAAACTCATGAGACATATCCCCTAACCCAATAGTAACAACATACTTTTCGCAATCTATCTTAGCATTAACAGTGTTCAAGAAGGGTCTACCAAATATGATGGGACAAAAATCATCTTGTGGGGAACCAAGAACAAGAAAATCAGTAGGATATTTAACTTTCCCACACAAGACTTTAACATCTCTAACAATCCCAATTGGTGAAATAGTATCTCTATTTGCAAGCTTAATTGTAACATCGTTTTCTTCTATCTCAGCAGGTGCGATGTCATGCATAATTTCTTTGTATAAGGAATGAGGTATTGCAGTGGCACTAGCCCCCATATCACATAAGCCATGATAACAATGATCTCCTATTTTAACAGAAATAACAAGCATGCCTACAACATGTCTATGTTTCTTAGCATCAGGTTTACCAATTCTAGCAGCTGCATCACAGAAATAAATAACATGCCCATCAATATTATCAGCCAAGAGATCTTTAACCATAGCAATACTAGGTACAACTTTAATTTGCTCAGGAGGTGTATATGTTCTAGTATTACTCTTACGAACCACAGTTGAAGCTTTAGCATGATCCTTTATTCTAACAGGGAAAGGTGGTTTCTCAATATAACCATAGCAATACTAGTTACAACTTTAATTTGCTCAGGAGGTGTATATGTTCTAGTATTACTCTTACGAACCACAGTTGAAGCTTTAGCATGATCCTTTATTCTAACATGGAAAGGTGGTTTCTCAATATAAGTGGAAGGAACAATAGGATCATTATAAGTGATAGTCTTTTCTTCAACTGTAATAAGTGCAACTACTTTTACTTCAGTGGGAGGATTATATTTAAACCACTTCTCTTTAGGGAGAACAACATGAGTAGCAAATGATACACAGAAGGAAGCTACTATCTCAGAGTCAAGTCCATATTTAGTGCTAAATCCACGGAAAACATCGGTATCCATAAAAGATTTAACACAATCAAACTTAGGTGTCATACTTGACTCCTTACCTTTATCGGAATCCCAATCTTCAGAGTTGCATTTAATTCTTTCCAATAAATCCCATCTGAATTCAATAGTCTTCGTCATAAAGGAACCAACACAAGAAGTATCGAGCATGGAGCGATTATTGAGAGAAAGTCGATCATAAATTTTTTGAATAATCATTTCTCTTGAGAGCTCATGATTGGGGCATGAATATAACATTGACTTAAGCCTCCCCCAAGCTTGAGCGATGCTTTCTCCTTCGCGAGGCCAAAAATTATATATATAATTACGATCACGATGGACAAGATGCATAGGATAAAACTTCTGGTGAAATTCCAATTTCAATCGTTTGTAGTCCCATGATCCCATATCATCACATAGCCTATACCATGTCAATGCATCTCCCTTCAAAGATGAAGGGAAAACCTTCTTCTTGACAACATCATCGGGCATACCTGCAAGCTTAAATAATCCACAAACTTTATCCACATAGATTAGGTGTAAATCGGGATGCGATGGTCCATCTCCTGTAAAGTGATTAGCTAGCAGTTTCTCTACATACCCGAAGGAATTTCAAAGTAAACATTTTCAGTAGGTTCAGTAGGTTGAGGAGCAACTCTTTGCTCTACTGGTCGGGGTGAAGATACCCCGAACAAGCCCATCAAAGGATTACGTTCCATCGTAACAAGTGATAGTAAAGTTCAGCACACTATATAAAATTTTCCTTACCAAGTTCCACTTACCAAAGGCGCTTCACTCCCCGGCAACGGCACCAGAAAAGAGTCTTGATGACCCACAAGTGTAGGGGATCTATCGTAGTCCTTTCGATAAGTAAGAGTGTCAAACCCAACAAGGAGCAGAAGGAAATGACAAGCGGTTTTTAGTAAGGTATTGTCTGCAAGCACTGAAATTATCGGTAATAGATAGTTTTGTGATAAGGTAATTTGTAACGGGTAACAAGCAATGAAAGTAAGTAAGGTGCAGCAAGGTGTCCCAATCCTTTTTGTAGCAAAGGACAAGCCTGGACAAGTTATTATATAGAGAAAAGCGCTCCCGAGGACACATGGGAATTATCGCAAGCTAGTTTTCATCACGCTCATATGATTCGCGTTTGTTACTTTGATAATTTCATATGTGGGTGGACCGATGCTTGGGTACTGCCCTTTCTTGGACAAGCATCCCACCTATGATTAACCCCTATTGCAAGCTTCCGCAACTACAAAAGAAGTATTAAGGTAAACCTAACCATAGCATGAAACATATGGATCCAAATCAGCCCCTTACGAAGCAACTCATAAACTAGGGTTTAAGCTTCTGTCACTCTTGCAACCCATCATCTAATTATTAATTCCCAATGCCTTCCTCTAGGCCCAAATAATGGTGAAGTGTCATGTAGTCGACGTTCATATAACACCACTAGAGGAGAGACAACATACATCTCATCGAAATATCGAACGAATACCAAATTCACATGACTACTAATAGCGAGACTTCACCCATGTCCTCAGGAACAAACGTAACTACTCACAAAGCATATTCATGTTCATGGTCAGAGGGTTATTAATATGCATTAAGGATCTGAACAAATAATCTTCCACCGAATAAACCAACTAGCATCAACTACAAGGAGTAATCAACACTACTAGCAACCCACAGGTACCAATCTGAGGTTTTGGTACAAAGATTGGATACAAGAGATGAACTAGGGTTTGAGAGGAGATGGTGCTCGTGAAGATGTTGATGGATATTGACCCCCTCCCGAGGAGAGGATCGATGGTAATGACGATGGTGATGCACTACTAGGGAAAAGCCTAGCAGCAGCGCGGGTTTTGGGCCTCTCAGTAGCGCGGGTACCGGCGCTACTAATAAGGCGCTACAACTAATGTATAGTAGTAGCGCCTGTTGTCCCACACTGCTATACATGAATAGCTGTAGTGCTCTTTAGAAAAGGGCACTACTGATATTATCTGCAGCGCTGTTTACACGGAAGCGCTACTGGTAAGGTGGCGCTACTGCTAAATTCCCCTCCTCGCTACTACTAGTTTTATTAGTTTTTTTCCTGCATATTTGTTTTGTATTTGTTTTGTATTTGAATAGGCTTTATACAATAATCTTTAGCATATCATCCACATACAAATACAAATCATGTCATCATCATAATCATCATCCAACACAAAGTGGTCTCTCGTCATCAATCTCGAAAATAGTGATACAAGTCTCGATTACTTGCAAATACATCGTCATCCATCTAAACAATGATATATGCGAGAATAGCTATCACTTTGAGTACATGAGTTCGTATCCCTCTCTTGCATTAGCGTGAACCTAAACTAACTACTGCCTGTCGCTCAGAAACCGAAAACCAGTACACCTGGGCCTGACACTCCGGCCACTTGTCGTAGATATACTCCTGGCGTAGCACTTCTTCGCCATCTATGATCTATGCACCTGCATCGTCACATGAGTCGATGATATGCAACATATATAGTTGAGCAACAGAAAGAGACAAACTTGGCAAAAATATAAACAACATATCATAAGCATAAATAAAAAAGTTCATCGTACCCAAAATGCCCTAACTAGAGTGATTTTTGCTAGTAAAGGAGGAGGACGGTTTAATTACATCACAAATAAAGTTTCACCGTGCATAACTCAAAGTTTTGTCATAAAAGAAAGTATGGACTAAACGGACACATTGTCATATATCGACAATCACTCCATCATGTCGTGCCATCCATCCATGTCAGGGAGATAGTCCTCGAGCTTAGTGAAAGTCTTCATCTAGAGACGCTGAGAGGCTATCCATGTTCGGACGTCTTCCAGCGACATTTGTCCTTCTGCGTAGAACATCCCTGTTTTTCCGACGACCTCATTCATGATGATTTGGGCAAGTTCGCGCTGGATGTTATAGAACTCAGCTTGAAGTCGATGATCCTCGATATCTCCTATGTCCTTTGCCCATTGCAGAATATGGGCATCGCCAGATCTAGGTGACATGTGAAGGTTCTGGTGATCCCGTCTGTACTCCAGCATGTGGTGTAGGACATAGAATCCATCATTAAGAGAATCGTTCGGTTGCTGGATACAGTAGAAGTCGGTCTTATGGCTGAAGGCGGCCCTGCCGCCCCTTCTCTTCTTGTCCCTAACCTCTCCACCCCATGCTTGGTAGTAAAACATAGCACTGTCGAGAACATCTTTGATGTGGGTGTAATCCTTTTTGTGAATGTTCTTCGATGAGTCCAAGTAAAGAGCATGGGAGAGTCGGGGGTAGAGGATGATGAGGACGGCGCGCCCGCCGCTGCGCAAAATAAATACACCTCAAATTAGTTAGCCTCCACCGTGCAAATGAATTATTGAAATCGAAGGAAGGATAGCAGCGCGGATGACTTACACGGGATTATAAGGCATGAGAACCGCCTCCTTGTCCTTATTGGCGAGCATGAAACTGATGATGTAATCCCTCGCGTATTCACGCTGCTCTGCACAGACTCCCAAGAAGCCCTCGTGCATGTAGTACGGGTCAGCAACACAGATATGACGTATCTGCTCAACCCCAATGATGTAGTTCATGTGCAAGGCATAAAGGCGGACAAACGTAAAATCTAGCTTCTTCGCGTGAAACATGTCGAATTTGTAATCGAATCGGAGGAAGAACTTATCCGCAGGGAAGCTGTCGACGTACGACATTTGCCGCGGATTGTTAACCACATAGAGTGGGTATCCTGGATCTTTCGAGGCGATGAGGCCTTTCTCTACCCGCAGCACGTCATCATGAAGTCTCCTTAGATCGCCGAATCTGGCCCGTAGCGCTGTTGCAGGTAGGATTGGTTGACCAGGGATATGCCATTTATCCGCATCGGGGATATCTACACGGTCCTGAAGCTGAGGCTGCTGGATCATAGAATCAGCTTTTTTGCCTTTCCTCGCTCTCTTCCTAGACTTCTTTACTACCGGAAGGTCGTCAATAATACGTTGAGACGGTAATTCAGGCACCGACTCATGACGCTCAAACCCTGAGGAGGCACCAGTATAGACATGCTACTCAGCGCCATCGTCATCCTCATCCTCATCCATGGCGACGTCATCAGCGACTAATGGAGCCACCTGCTTACCTCGTCCGCTATCACCCAACCCGACACCCGACGCTAATTGGGTAGGTGGGGTGTTGATGTTCATACCTTGCTGAGGCTGCGTGCTCGTGGGTGTGCTCCCGGCCGCCTCCAGACGAAGCAGACTCTTTGGCAACAACAGGACCCACCCATTGCAACAATCACCAAGCCGCCGCGGGGTCTCGTCGTCATCCCCCACTAGTACTAGAGGAGGCAAATTCTTGTGGCCCGGTTTGACACTGGCCACGGAAACCTTGAAGATGTTCGGGGGGATCGGCCGGCTGTGGAACAATGGTTCCTTCGGCTCCATTATCGTCGCCTTCCCCACGTCCACCTTCTGTTCGCCAATGGTGTACAATATGGTGCACGGGGTTTCGTCGGCCTCCAAAGACAAGTCTGCGACGTGAGACATCCGAAAGGTAACGAAAACAGGAGATTATACATTTATTGAAGGGGGCCGGTGTGACAGATACCGTGAGGGCGTCGAGCTCAGTCAAAGAGGAGGCACCACCGAGCACGTCCGGTGCGGGAGCCGGTGCAGGAGCAGGTACGGGAGCCGGTGCGGGAGCAGGTGCTCCCAAGAAGTCAGTAAGGGGAAAGTCCTCTGCATTTTTTTTTCTTTTGGATTTTGCCTTTTCCAAGTGAAAACGCCCGTCACCAAGGAAGTAGATATATCTGCAATCGCCTGTTTTGCGACAGCTACCGCTGTTGCGACTGTCTGAGATGATTTCTTCTCAACCGCAATCTCAACCTTCTTGTCGATGTTTTCTTCAGTTAACCTCCGTCTTTCCTTTCTCTCCTCCGTGGTCTCACGGTAGTACTTCTTCCACGTGGCGCCGTCTCTGACACCGTGCACACGTCCATACGACGGTCGAGTATCCACCGGTCGTTGTTTCAATATGTTCAACGCCCGGTTGAATGGAGTGTCCCACTTGGGCCTCGCCAATGCCTCAGATGGCGAGTCGCTTTTGGCCGCAATTCGGTGCTACTCTCTTTGCAAAAGGCACAAGGATCATTTACAAATATGACTAACGTGTGCAGTCGAATTGATTAGAAACTAAAATTACCAGCAGTCTCATGAACTCTGTAATGACCGGTGTTGTCTCGTAAACCTTCTTCACTGGGTCCCAACGGTGCCGGGCCCTCAGGATGTCACGCTCCTGCGGGACGGTGAAATCCGCCAAGGGGTCTGGGATGCCCAGACTCGCGGCTTCCGCGTCCTCCTTGGCCCATTTGGACCTCTTTCCGCCGTAACCACGGCTTCCGAGGTGGTGGCTCCCAATGTTCCTCTTTTGAAGCCCCTTCATGTACTTAGACTTTTTTTGGCAGCTTCGGCCTCGCAAGCCTCCTTGAATATTTGAAACTGCTCTTCCGTGATTGTCGGATTATCCTTTACAATCTCGGTGTAGGGTTCCCCATCGTTGATCTTTTCTTTCACTCGATTTTTCCAGGCGGCCAACACATTGCTAAACTTGGTCATGGCGTGTTTGTTTATCTTCTTCATTGCCGGGTCCTCATCTGGATCTTCATAATCCTTCTCATTCCGGCCCGGGAACAAGAATATCTGGTGAAACTTCTTTAGGAGGGAGCTCCTCATATTTTCTATCTTCTGTAGTTTCTCATCGTTGATGGTGGCGGTTGTCCGTATGATGCAGCCTATTTGATTGCCGTATCACGCACGCGCTTCCTCGGGCGCCTTTGGCTCAAAATTGCCGTCGTCCACCTCCGTGACCACCAGTCTAGTAGTCCTGAGTTTGTTAGGAACCCGTTGCCTCTTTGCTTTCGGTTCTACACCGGCTCTGCTTCCCGAGGCAGCACCTATCTCAGCGCCGGTCTCGATGCCGGTCTGAATCTCAGCGCCGGTCTCAGTCTCAGCACCGGTCTGCATGTCGGTCTCAGTCCCCGATGCCACCGGTGGGCCCAGCAAAAACATCGGTTGATCGTCGGTAAGGCTAAAAAATTCATCTGCCGCCCGGTAGACGTCGTCACAATCACCAGAACCCTGTCCTTCATCGTTGCTAGCCATGTTTCCTATGATTAAATCTAGTCAATTAATTCTAGACCTAATAAAATGAATAATGACATAAAAAAGGACTATTGTTTTGCAGGAATGTTGACTCCTTCCTGGTGCGGCAAATCCCGGGCACTCGATATGTCCTAGTTTGTAGCACAAGTCATGCCAAAATTCACGGAAAATTTCGGCATGACCTTTGCTAAAAAGTGGACAAATCGAGAACCAGAAATTTGCCAGAACAGAAATGAATCAACATTCCGGCAAAACATAGGCCACTCAGCATCATTCCCTGGAAACAACAAAGCCACTTGGGCACAATCGAACAACTTCAATGAAAAGATATAACATGACCACTTCAATGAATTTTTTTTGCCTAAATTCTTTTCCTTGAAAAATGGTGGTCTTTTCAAAAATCAAAAACCTTTGCAAAATGACCTCACTAAAAACTACTCTGCCTAGGACAGAACCCAAATTATGTTGATCTAGCTATTCCTCTCTCTCTCACAAACACACATTATTATCTCTAACCTGCCTAGGACAGAACCCAATTAAATTGCAAAGGAACTCCATTTCTCTAACCCTTCTGACCTAATGCTCTAAAATAAAATTTTCCTCTAACCTAGCCAACCTACTTAACCTAGCTTGTTAATCCAACGAACCTAATAGCTACCTATTTAACCTAGTTAGTTAATCTAGTTTACCTAGATAATTAACCCTAATTAAACTAGTTAACGCAGCTAGTTCTCTGTCAAAGCCCAAAATAAATTTTTGCACTAATTAACCTAGATAATTAACCTAATTAAACTAGTTAACCTGACTAGTTCCCTGTCAAAGCCCTAACTAAACTTTTGCACTAACCTAGATAATTAACCTAATTAAACTAGTTAACCTAACTACTTCTCTGTCAAAGCCCTAACTAAATTTTTGCCCTAACCTAGATAATTAACCTAATTAAACTAGCTAACCTATGCATGAGAGAGAGAGAGGAGGGGTGGGGGCTTACAGAGGATGGCTCCGGTGGTGGCGACGGAGGCAGTGGTGGCGAGGGAGGCAGGGGCATCTCCGGTGACGGCGAGGGAGGCAGGGGCGTCTCCGGTGACGGCGAGGGAGGCAGTTGTGGCGAGGAAGGATCCGGTGTCGCCGTCGGCGGCTCCGGTGGTGTTGACGAGGCCGCACGGCTCCGTGGCGTTGGGGGCGGCTCCGGTGGCATCGACGGTGCACGGCTCTGGTGGCGTCGACGTCGGCAGGAGACGGCGGCGAAGTGGGGCGATGGCGAATCGGGGAGACGGCGGCGCGCGGGGTGGGTTGAGGGATTTGGGGGAGAAGTGGTGGCCGGGGGGAAACAGTTTTTTGGTTAAGTCAAACTTAGCGGTAGCACGTTTCGCAAAACGCGCTATAGCTAAGATAACTATAGCGGTTTTTACACAACGCGCTGCTGCTATAGCTATGTAATTTTCTTCCATTTTTTAATTTCCTTTCCTGTTTCTATAGCGGGGGTCCAGGACACGCGTTGCAGCTACGTTAGCTATAGTGCCTCTTACAAACACACGCTGCTGCTATGCCTTCCTCCATTTTTTTGCTTTTTCATTTATTTTGCTTTACATTTTATTTTTTCCTTTCTCCTTTTTCTATTTCTTTCATTTTCATTTACTTTTCTATTTGTTTTTCATCTTATTTAATTTCCGTTAGTAGTAGCGCTCTTCTCAGGAAACGTGCTGCTACTTATTCCGTAGCGGTAGCGCGTTTCTTCCAAGCCCGCTACTGCTATGCGTAGCCTATCGTTCTAGCAATGGGAATATTAGTAGTAGCGCTTTTGCCACTACACGCGCTACTGCTAAAGTTGTATCTATAGTGCAGTTTTTTTCCAATCGCTACTGCTATCTAGCACTAGCGCCCTTTTTTGACCCGCGCTATTGCTAAATTTCTGTGTATAAGGTTTTCCCTAGTAGTGATGATTTCCCCCTCCCGAAGGGAAGTTTCCCCTGCAGAACAGCTCCGCCGGAGCCCTAGATTGGTTCCGCCAAGGTTCCGCCTCGTGGCGGCGGAGTTTTGCCCCGAAAGCTTGCTTCTGATTTTTTCCAGGGCAAAAGACTTCATATAGCAGAAGATGGTCACCGGAGGGCTGCCAGGGGACCCATGAGGAAAGGGGCGCACCCAGGGGGGTAGGGCGCGCCCCCCACCCTCGTGGACGGTGGGTGGCCCCCTCTGGTATTTCTTCCGCTCAGTAATTATTATTAATTCCAAAAATGACTTTCGTGGAGTTTCAGGACTTTTGGAGTTGTGCAGAATAGGTCTCCAATATTTGCTCCTTTTCCAGCCCAGAATCCCAGCTGCCGGCATTCTCCCTCTTCATGTAAACCTTGTAAAATAAGAGAGAATAGGCATAAGTATTGTGACATAACGCGTAATGACAGTCCATAATGCAATAAATATCGATATAAAAGCATGATGCAAAATGGACGTATTACCGAGCAGCCTACGGGGCCACCTGGGGAAACTCGAGGGCTGGTTTTACTCGTAGCTTGTCTCATCCATTGTGCCCTGAGAACGAGATATGTGGAACTCCTATCGGGATTTGTCAGCACAGTCGGGCAGTCTTGCTGGTCTTGTTTTACCATTGCCGAAATGTCTTGTAATTGGGATTCCGAGACTGATCGGGTCTTCCCGGGAGAAGGAATATCCTTCGTTGGTTGTGAGAGCTTATAATGAGCTAAGTTGGGACACCCCTGCAGGGTATAAACTTTCGAGAGACGTGCCCGTGGTTATGTGGCAGATGGGAATTTGTTAATATCTGGTTGTAGAGAACTTGACACTTGACTTAATTAAGACACATCAATCGCGTGTGTAACCGTGATGGTCTCTTTTCGACGAAGTCCGGGAAGTGAACATGGTTTGGGTTATGTTTGGATATAAGTAGTTCAGGATCACTTCTTGATCATTACTAGTTTGCGACTGTTTGTGTAGCTTCTCATCTTATTCTTGTATTCATAAGCTTGCCACCATACCATGCTTAGTCGCTGCTACAACTTCACCACTATCCATTCCTTTCCCATTAAGCTTTGCTAGTCTTGATACCCATGGTAATGGGATTGCTGAGTCATCGTGGTTCACAAATTACTACAACAACAGTTGAAGGTATAGGTAATGCGATGATCATGACGCGAGAGTGATGTTTACTTGTTTTGGAGTTCTTCTTCTGCTTCTTCTTCGATCAGGGGATAGGTTCCAGGTCGGCAGCCTGGGCTAGTAGGGTGGATGTCATGTGAGTTTCTGTTTGGGTTTCATCTGTATTGCTATTGTGTATGATGTTGTTGTATTCATGTGGCATTGTATTCCTCTTGTATGTATCCCCAACTATTATGTAATGGTATGACGTAATGATATCCACCTTGCAAAAGCGTGTCCAATATGCGCTTCTGTCCTTGGTGGGACCCTCGAGTTCCTTTAGGATAAGGCCACATATTGGGCGTGACAAGTTGGTATCAGAGCCTCGACCGACCATAGGAGCCCCCTTGATTGTTCGTAGTTTGGCCATTGTCGAGTCTAAAAGAAAACTATTTTTTGGAGTCTAGTTATATCAGAGAGTAGGAATTCTTTTTACTCCTCAGCCCCTTCGTCGCTCTGGTGAGGAATCTTGACGTAGGTGTTTTGAATTACTCCTCTTCCCCTTCAAACTTTCTTGAGGATCACACGGTTAGTTTTTCGTTCGTTGGTTCTCAGCTCTTTTCATCTAGTGCATTTCTCTCCAAGTCGATTCGACCCTCTTGGTCTTTTGCAAGATCAATCCTCAGATATTTTCTTTTTCCCACCCGCCCATCCTTTTTCTTCTCGGAGCCGGAGTCCCTAATCGAGTATCCATCCTACTCATGCGAAGTCTTTGCATTCTTCCTCAATCATTTCAACAGGTGAATTCTTGTCAAGTTCATCATTTCTTCATCTCTTTTTCTTCTCCGGTGGACTCAATTCAAGTTTTTCGGGTTGATCATATTCTTTTCCTTGGATCAAGTGTTTTCCCTGCTCGTTCACTTCTCGCCAGTTTATCCTTCCGGAGTGCTCAAGACATCTCAGGAGATTCGTCTGTGTTCGAATTAATTCGAGGTTATCACCTCATTCAAATATTTCAATTGTTCCGGTGCATCATCTATCTATTCAACAATCCTTTTTCAACGGTGTTTTATTTTTAGTGGGCCCTAACCTACAGGTCTTTTCCCAGGATCTTATCTGACTCTTTTAATTCTTCCTGGCGATTCATTATCTTTCATCAGTCATTTTCGAATTCTTACGGTGGTTCCTTCAGATTCCTTTTCCTTTGTTATCATATTAATTCATTCGTTCTTTCCAATCCTACCGGTGGTTCATTGATGACCTTCCTCAAGGTTGCGCCATATACTCCTCAATCCTTTTGCATTCCAAATCCGGTTGTCATCAATTAAATTTGATGAGGATAAGCACAACGTAATTCTTATTCTTACTTCATCCTCATCAAGTAATTCCTTCCTTCGGAGATTGTTCATGAAGAATAATCTCTCGGTTCTAAGTTGTTCATATTCTTTTTCCGGAGTTCCAAGTTTTCTCGTTTGTCTCGTCGCGAAGCTCCATCTAAATCATTGCAAGGCGTCATCGTATTCTTTCATCCTTCAATTCTATCTAATCATCCTTTTGTCCCCAGAGTTCTTCATGGTGGTTCTTGATGATTTAATTCATTCTTCAAATGTTCATCAAAATTCTTGTTGGAGGAGCTCAAGTATCTTTTCTTCTTGCATCACGAGGTGCAAATAATTCTCCGTGTTCTTTGAAGTGGAATTTTGCATTTCTTCGTTCTTCTCAGATATTCAACTCTGTTCTACCCTTCCTCTAAGGATGCTATCGAATTCATTCGTGGTGGAAGTTGTTCTTCTCTTATACCTTGTTTTCATCCCATTCTTTCAATTCTTCCGAAGGCATTGTGTTGTTCATCTCGTCAAGTGTCATTCCATCTTGTGAAGTTCATGTCTGCATTCCTTCCATTTTCAGCTGGAGTGTTGCCTAAATTCTTATGTTCTTATTCCTTTCCTATCTTTCTCTAACCGGAGTGGTTCCAGAGTCTATGTTATTCCATGAGCTTTTGATTCTCCTCATATTCGCCGTTCCTCTTTTCTACCCGAGTGCTCTCGATCTTGTTCATCTTTTCTCTTGCGTTCTTACTTCACCTCTTCCTCTTCTCTTTCGTCTCGTTCCTAAGATCTCAGGACGAGATCTCTTGTTAGTGGAGGAGAGTTGTAACAACCCAAATCAGATGCGCCAGGTGTCTTCCAGTTATTCTCCGTCATTTCCATGTTATTTGCTTGTGTGTTGCACTTTGCCATGTCATCATCTGCATTTCATCTGCATGTTTTTCAAAACTTGCATCCGTTCGGGTTCCCCCGATTCTCTCCGTTGTCCGTTTTGAGCCCAACCACACTCACATGCGCCTGCTGCACCTCCCAGTTCTCATTTTGTGAGCCACATAAAAACATTCTCGGAATAGGCCGAGATTTGCGGAGTGGCCTTGGTATATCACCGGTAGACCGCCTGTAAATTTTGTTCCATTTGGAGGTCGTTTGATGCCCCAACGGTTAACCGAATTAACCAAAACCCCTCTATCTTTGCAGCCCATCACCCCTTCACAACAGCCCGCCAGCCCATCTAACTCCCCTCCATGCTCTCCGCCATTGGATCACGATCGTGTGGGCGAAAACTGCTCCTCATTTGGACTCTGCTGGCTCCCTCTACCAATAAATATGCCTCCCCCTTCCAAATTTGCGGTGCAAACCCTAGCCTCCTTTCACCTCGCGCCGCCGGACAAATTCTCCCGCGCCGGGCATGTCCGCCGGCCATGTCGGCCGGCCAACCACAAGACGCCACGACACCCCGCCGCCGCTCTCCTCCAACCATGCGCCGCCATGCGACCCCGCCAGCTCCCCACCGTGCCGCGGCCCGTGGATCCCATCCGGGGCCCGCCGGCCCAGATCGCCGCGCCGCCGCCCGTTCCTGCGCGCGCCGCCGCCCGCTTCCTCTCCCCGCGCCTCCTCGGCCGTGCGCCGCCTGCGCCTCGCCCCGCCTGCCCTGCGCCGCGCCGCCGCCCTGCACCCGTACCCCGCCGGTCGCCGAGCTCCTTCGTCGCCGCCTACCTCGCCTCTACCCGAACCCCGCCCAGATCCGGCCAACTCGGGCCAGATCCGGCGCGTCTCGTGCCTTCCCGTCGTTGCCATGCCTCCTCGCTGCCCCACTGTTGTCTGCATCGCCGACGGCCGTCGCTTGGCTCCTGCCTCTGCATCGAGAAAAGGAGGACGAGCTCCTCCTCACATGGGCCATGTCCTCACCCGCAGCCCATCAGCTCCAGATCCGGCCCGGTTGGCCGATGTGAGAAACCCCGTTTGTTTCGTCTAAGTCCCCAGAAATAATAACATTGTGTGTGCATGTTCGTGAGGTCATAACTTCTTGCATACTGCTCCGCTTTGTGCATATGATATGTCAAAATGTTCATCTCTGGATGCTCTACATGATAGTTGCATTTGCATTCATGTTGCTATCCATATTGATGCCTTAATCTTCATTGCCAAACTGCTACGTGATATAAACTGCTGGAATCTGCTGATTGTTAACATCATGTATGCATCTTGTGAGTGCCATAACTTTGTCTCTGTTGATGCTATCATGATGATCTTGATATGCACATGTTTTTCTCTTCATGCTCTACATGTTGGTGTGCTTTGCATTCATGTTAGGGTGCATATTGATATCTTAATCCCTGTTGCAAAAGTGCTTATTGCTATGAACTGCTGAAAACTGCTGTAACTTGCCTATTTGTCATTTTTATATCTTTTTGTGATTTTCTTTTGAGCATTATGTCTACATGTTTTAGGAGCATAATCATGCCATATTTAAAGTAGTGCAATCCATGTATTTTGATATACCCTGTAGTGAGTGCATCAAGCTCGTGAACTGGGCTACTTGCTGTTAATGTTCTGTCAATGCTGAATCTGTCATATCATGTTGCCATGTTTTCTTGATGCTACCAATTAATCCATGCATATTCTGGAGATGCTTATTTGACATGTCTTGATGCCCATGTTATCCTCTATCATGCCATTCCTTTTCATGCCCTATATATGTCTTGTAGCATATGTTTTCATCGCCATTAACATGCCTATATGTTGTTCCAGTTTTTTGTGAACTTCATGATATCTTGTTGTGAGCTTGTTATTGAGTGATCCATACCTTTGGAGATGCTCCAATTACATGTTTTGAAGTATGCTATGAGTACTTTGTTCAAATGTCATGTTTGCTAATTTTGGATGACATATGCCTCTGTTCCATGCTTGCAAACATTCTATGATGATGTTGTTGTTTTAAACTTGCTGAAACTGTTTCAACATTCAATCTTGTCATGTTATTTCCCACTAATCCATGAGCCATATGTATATGATGCCAGGATGTTATTTTCTCTTTGTTATGTGTAGTTTGATGCCATGCCCTTGGTTGCTATGTATACTTGCTGTAGCTTGTCTCTTTATTGCTCTCCAGTTGCCATCATATTAACTCTGCTCATGCATATGCTTCTGTGTTATAAAGTTGCATTTTGCTTTGATCATATTCGTTTAATCTTGATGCCTATGAACCTGAACCTTAATGATGTTTGAAGTATGTTATCTATAAATGAAGTGAATGTCAAGTTTGTGCTCATATGATTCCTGTAGCATGTTGTTTTGATGTTTGCAATGTGTCTACTTGCTGTTTTCGTCAGATTGTTGTTATATCTTGTTTGGGGTGTATGTGTTGCATCGTGTTCCGTTTTGAGCATGCTCTATATGAAACTTGCTTAAAATTGCATATAGTTTCATCATGTCATGTTGGATCCTTGTTTTGAGAGTGTTTGCTTGATGTTTGCATGCATTTTGCATCAATGTCGTGTTTAAATTGTTTTGCTCATAACTTCTAGGCCGTAGCTCTGAACTAAATGAACTTTTTATGTAACTTGACTAGAATTTCATGTAGATCATCTTGGTGCGTCTTAACTTGCTGTTTAACAACTTGAACATAAGGTTTATTCAGATCTGAACTAATTTCGAAATTTGCATATGACTTCCCGGATTTGTTATATGTTGTTTCCGGCCTCATTTAAACTTGCTTTGATGTGTTGCTCTTGTATGCATCATCTCTTGCCATGAGTAGCATCACATAGCCTTGTCATGCATCAAACTTGGTTGAACATCATGTCGAGTTTATGTGTTGTGTGTTTATCGTGTTGTTTGCTTCTTTTCGGTTGTGCTCCTTCTTGATAGTTCATGTTTCGTTGCGATCATGGGGATTCGTTCATCTATGCTTGGTTCGTCTACGCCTGTTCGTCTTCTTCATGGACTCGATCTTCTTCCTTGCGGGATTTCAGGCAAGATGACCGTTACCCTGGATCTCACTACTATCATTGACATGCTAGTTGCTTTGTTCTATCGCTATGTTGTGCTACCTATCACTTGTTTATCAAGCCTCCCAAATTGCCATGTCAGCCTCTAACCTTTTCACCCTTCCTAGCAAACCATTATTTAGCTATGTTACCGCTTTTTCTCAGCCCCTCTTATAGCGTTGTTAGTTGCAGGTGAAGTTGAAGATTGCTCCATGTTGGAATAGGATTATTTTGGGATATCACAATATCTATTATTTAATTAATGCATCTATATACTTGGTAAAGGGTGGAAGGCTCGGCCTTATGCCTGGTGTTTTGTTCCACTGTTGCCGCCTTAGTTTCCATCATACTGGTGTTATGTGTCTTTATTTTGCGTTCCTTATGCGGCTAGGTTTACGGGAACCCCTTGACAGTTTGCTTTGAATAAAACTCCTCCAGCAAGGCCCAAACTTGGTTTTACATTTGCCTAACAACCTACTAACTTTCCCTTGGGAGTTATAAAACCGAGGGTCATCTTTATTTTAACCCCCCCGGGCCAGTGCTTCTCTAAGTGTTGGTCCGAACCAAGAAGCCTGCGGGGCCACCTCGGGGAAACTCAAGGGCTGGTTTTAATCGTACCTTGTCTCATCCGTTGTGCCCTGAGAACGAGATATGTGCAGCTCCTATCGGGATTTGTCGACATAGTTGGGCGGTCTTGCTGGTCTTGTTTTACATTGCGGAAATGTCTTGTAACCGGGATTCCGAGATTGATCGGGTCTTCCCGGGAGAAGGAATATCCTTCGTTGGTCGTGAGAGCTTATAATGGGCTAAGTTGGGACACCCCTGCAGGGTATAAACTTTCGAGAGCCGTGCCCACAGTTATGTGGTAGATGGGAATTTGTTAATATCTGGTTGTAGAGAACTTGACACTTGACTTAATTAAAACGCATCAACCGCATGTGTAGCCGTGATGGTCTCTTTTCGGTGGAGTCCGGGAAGTGAACATGGTTTGGGTTATGTTTGGGCGTAAGTAGTTCAGGATCACTTCTTGATCATTACTTGTTTGCGATCGTTTGCGTAGCTTCTCATCTTATTCTATTATTCATAAGCTAGCCACCATATCATGCTTAGTCGCTGCTACAACCGTACTACTATCCATTCCTTACCCATTAAGCTTTGATAGTGTTGATGCCCATGGTAATGGGATTGCTGAGTCCTCGTGGCTCACAGATCACTACAACAACAGTTGCAGGTACAGGTAATGCGATGATCATGAAGCGAGAGCGATGTTTACTTGTTTTGGAGTTCTTCTTCTACTTCTTCTTCGATCAGGGATAGGTTCTAGGTCGGCAGCCTGGGCTAGCAGGGTGGATGTCATGTGAGTTTCTGTTTGTGTTTCATCTGTAGTCGAATGTTGCTCTCGTGTATGATGGTGTTGTATTTATGCGGCATTGTATGCCTCTTGTATGTATCCCCAACTATTATGTAATGGTGCGATGTAATGATATCCACCTTGCAAAAGTGTCTCCAATATGTGCTTCTATCCTTGGTGGGACCCTCGCGTTCCTTTAGGATAGGGCCCCATATTGGGCGTGACAGAGAACCACCTACTCATGTGTTGGGATCAAGATATTCCATTCCTACCATTTGAACCTTGATTTGTAGCCTTCCACAAGTTGCTTTCCACTCAAATCCTTCTTCCACCATAGACAAATCTATGAGAGTGAGAGAGAGAGTTAAGTGTTGGGGAGACTATCATTTGAAGCACAAGAGCAAGGAGTTCTTCATTGAAACACTATCTAACCTTTTGGAGAGTGGTGTCTCCTAGATTGGTTAGGTGTCGCTTGGAAGCCTTCGACATGATGTGGAGTTGAACCAAGAAGTTTGTAAGGGCAAGGAGATGGCCTACTTCCTGAAGATATACCTGAGTGAGGCAAGTCCTTCGTGGGCGATGGCCATGGTGGGATAGATAAGGTTGCTTCTTCGTGGACCCTTCGTGGGTGGATCCCTTCATGGACTCGCGCAGTCGTTACCCTTCATGGGTTGAAGTCCCCATCTACGTGGTGTACGGTAGCACCACCTATCGCAACCACGCCAAAAGTCTTCGTGTCTCCATTTCCTTTGCCTTCTCCAAATCCTCCCCTTTGCCTTCATATGTAATGTTTTACATTCCACTGCTATAATTTTATAATTGCATGTGTAGATTGATTGCTTGACTTGTCATAATTGCTAAAATCTGCCCGCAACTAAAATTGGAAAAGGAAAGATTTTTATTTGCTCAAGTAGTCTAATCCTTCCCTCTAGACATACTTTCGATCCTACAAGTGGTATTGGACCTCTGATCTCCGTAAGCCTTGATTTCCATTGCTTTGGTGATCATAGCCTTGGTTTCACAACCTAGGAGAGTATGGAGTCTAGTGAGGGTAACTATCACAGTAGAGGTCCTTACTTTGATGGTACAAATTTTGCTAGTTGGAAGCATAAGATGAAAATGCATATTCTTGGTCATAACCCCGCCATTTGGGCTGTTGTTCATATTGGTTGCAAGGAAAATTCTTTGAGGATGGTAGAGAACCAGATCGTGAAGCGACCGTGGAAGAATTGAAGATGTTGCAATACGATGCTCAAGCTTGTGATATTCTCTGCAATGGATTGTGCCCTGAGGAATTCAACAAAATCAGCCTCCTTGAGAATGCAAAGGAAATTTGGGATACTGTGGTTGATATGAACGAAGACCGAGTCCGTCAAGGAATCCAAGTTGGATGTGCTTCAAAGTCAACTTGACAAGTTCAATATGAAGGATGGTGAAGGATTCGCCGAAGTGTACTCTAGGCTTGCTCTCCTCACAAATGAGATTGCCGGCTTAGGAAGTGAAGAGATGAACTGCAAATTCATCATCAAGAAGATCCTTAGAGATTTGGATGGCAAATATGATACCCTTTGCACATTGATCCAAATGATGCCCAATTACAAATATCTCAAGCCCACAGAAGTCATTGGTAGAATTGTTCCTCATGGGATGTCACTCAAGGATAAGGAAGAGCTCCACAACAAGTCAAGTGGTGCATACAAAGCTTCAAGTGATGCTCCTACAACATCAAATGAAAAGCAAGTCTGCAATAAATAATTGAGCTTAATGGTGAAGAACTTCAACAACTTCTACAAGAGTAGAAGCAAAGACAGAAGCTCCAAGTCAAGGTCCTACAATGACAAAAGGTCTTCTAGTCGTGACCATAATTGCTACAATTGTGGAAGCCCCAGACACTATTCCAGTGAGTGTACGGCTCCCTACAAGAAAAGAGAAGACTCACCAAAAAGGAGGAGTAGAAGAGATGAATCACCTCCAAGAGAGAGAAGGAGTAGATATTTTTATTATGAACAAAGACCCTCTCGAAGAAGCAAGGATTCGTAAAGGAAAGACAAGTCATCAAAGAGCTACAAGATGAGGACATCAAGATCATGTTGGTGAATGGGTTTCCGGCTCTGACTCCAACAACTACTCTGAGAGAAGCTATCACTCTGACTCTGAATATACTCGAGATGAAGGTGTTGTCGGTCTTTCAATAGTGTCATCCAACTCCCATGACATATATGATTCACCAAATTAAGGAATTGGAAGACGCATCATGGCTAAAGGACCCAAGGTATCACACACCAAGTATCTTGATTTCAATAGTGATGAAGATGATTTGCTAGGAGATGATGATTTACTTGTTGATAAAACTAGTGATGTGAGCTATAACGAACTTGCTAGTAATCATGCTAGTCAAGATGAAATGAATGACAATGATAAGAAGGAGATTGAGCGTCTAACTAAAGAACTAAACACTCTTAAGTTAGCCATGAAACAACTCAAGAGGATCATAGAGAGCTCCGAAGAACTCATGAGAATCTACGCTTCGAGAAGCTAAATTAAGATCAAGAGCATGAGTTTCCAAAAGCTATCAACGATGATCTTCAAAAGAAGAGTTCTTATTACATTGCCAAACGTCTCCTCTTTTCTACTTATATGGCACAAGTTAAACCTAGTAACAAGATCAAGAAAGATTCTTCTTCTAGTAGTAACAATAACCATGCTAAATCCAATGTTGTTACTTCTAGTAATTCTCTTGATTCCACTAATGATTCTCTTAGCCAAGTTGCACTTGAGCAAAAAATAGCTTATTGAAGGTAATTATAGAGAAAGATGTTTACAAGAGTCTTGCCAGGAGTAAGCAATTTGGGGAAATTGTACGCAAGCAAGGAAGACACCGGAAGAATCAAGGTGCTGGTTTTGAACGAAAGTTCAATACCAATGGAGTGAATGGGAAGAAGATCAATACCCAAGATGAAGTTTGTTCCTCAACAAGAGAAGTATGACCCCACTTGTTTTGAGGAAACACAAGCTCAAGATGATCTTCCACCACAAGACCACAAGCTAAAAGGCAAGGATAAGTTTCAAGAGGAGATTGACTCATTCGAAGAAGCTCCTAAAGCAATGGTCAAGTGGGTTTCCAAGACTATGTCAAGATCTACTTCATCAAGTTCAACTACAACTCCAAGGATTCCCATCAAGTTGATGTGGGTCCCAAAGAGGAAGAACTATAGTGTTCTTGAGGGTGACTCCGCCAACATACCTCACTCGTATTCATTTTGGCAAGGACTTGTGTAATCAACTTTCATATCTTGCACTAAGTTCATGGAGTCGCAAACCCTCTTGTTGGTAAGACAAGGGACAAGGTAACATAATGCTTTCATGGACATCATCATATGTGCAATTCACTCTATGTCTATGGATATCCTTGTATGTTCCTTGCGGACTAACCCATGTAGGTATTGAAAGTGCAAAACTACAAAGGATTTCTCTAAGTGATCTACACCAACTTTGAGCATCCCCATCTTCACTATCTACATGAAGTCATCATTGACAAAACCCAAGGTTAGTTCATCCCTCTTTGGGGATATCACATCTAGGGGGAGATTTGCTCTAAAAATTGAGCTAAAGAAACTCTAGTGGTGTGAACACATTAATGCTTTATGTAAAAGTGACAACCCAACTTGAGCTTAGACGATGAGTATGTCCTATGATCAAATGTTCTAATTTGATTCCTAAGTCAATGTACTCATATATAGATGACCTAGTCATCACCAATTGCTTGATAGATGCTAGAATTGGTTGTGCATGTTTGACACATATTTCATTTGTTATTCTACTGTGTGAGCATGTTGGTTGCATATTTTCTCCATTCTAGGACATCCATTTGTTGTTTTGATTGTCTTGATTTTTATTGGCCAAGTGGATGTACAAGAATGCCTAAGAATCTTCTCTACCTATCTATGATCTTCTTGTATCAAATTCTTTTCATGCTATATTACAAAAATTGAACAAGTCTTTTTCGGACCCTCTGGGTGAGGAGCACTCGTAGCCACCGATCCAACAAGGGCTGACCTCCAAAACCTTCTCAATACATTTCAGTTGGACCAACTCACTCAAACTCGGTCAGACCGAAATCACTTAGATTGATCTCAATTTTCATCTCAGTGCTACCAATTAGACCAACTCAGCATCACCGATTTCCTGTAACTGCACACAGTTGCACATCTTGGTGCCACCGATTTGTTCCACTCGGTGCCACCGACAGCACACACAGATATATATATCGAGCGCGACCATAGGTTGAAAAAATTCTTCAAACATCGCGAGTCCACGCCCTGTTGTTGCCATCTCCCTGGTCTCCAGATCATCGTCCTCGTCTCCAGCACACCCTCACCACAGGACTCCGTCGCTATCAATGATAATCTGCCCCGCTGTTGCCGCCATAGAGGATCTCCGCCAAGTTAGGGTGAGATTCGACCCCCTTGTGCTTCTTTTTCTCCGATTCAATGCACAAGGGTTTTGCCATGTATCTTGCCACGAATGAGATTCTTCTATCCACCAGATTAATTCCTTAGGATAATTTCAAGTAAATTTTAGGTTTAGTTTCCCGCCGAAAGCAACTCAGACCGACCGATTAGGAACTTTCGGTTCCACCGATTTGGCTCTGGCCATTGCACTAGTACATCTCGATGCCACCGAGAGGTGCTAATCGGTAAGACTGAAAGTGAAATTACAGTGAAACCCTAGCAACTCGGAGACACCGAACCACATCTCGGTCAGACCGAAATGGTGTGTTCAGTCTCTGTAGAGTGCTTCGGTATCACCAAAATGACCAACTTGGTAGCTCCAAAACGCATTCTGTGAAAACCTAGAACTAAGATTTGAACTCAATTTTTTGAAAAATCATCTGCTTTTTGTGATAACTCGTCTACTCTGCCCATACCTATCTATTCACAGGGACTGTTTGCAAGATGTCAAGTGCAAGTGACAACCCGAATGAGTCAGAGCAGAATGTGGATCTTAGTGAAGGATCTAGTTCAGCTGAGAGCTACTATGAAGGCATCAGAAGCTCTCCAGATCTTCCAAAGGCTGCTACCAAAACTAGAAAGAAGAGAACCTCAGATGATGAGGATGAAGATTTTGTCGCAAGTGAGGCCACATCCAAGAAGAAGGCAACGCTAAGAAAGGAGTATGGCACAACAGCCACCATCGGGCCCTCCGGCAGTGCCAAGGAGAGGTTGGCAGTGAGGAAAGTCCCAATGTCCAAAGGTGCAAAGGCCTCAGCTCCCAAAGAAACTATGACATTCACACTTGAGCAGCCAAGTGATGCAGAGGCTGATGCTGGCAAGAAGAAGAAAAGGGCTAGGAATACAACTGCTAGAGTCATTGGCAAACCTTCCATGGTTGTTGGTGAACATGAGGAGGAGGAGGAAGAACCTATTGCAGATGCACCTCGAACAAAGACTCGGAAACTCATGTCAGATGCTATGAAGTCAGCTGCTCCCTCCAGCCCAAGTCTAAGCCCAAAACACCAGCTCCTAAGAGATCTACCAGGAACATCTTTGTGCTGCGAAGAACAAGGGCCCAGTGCCTGAAGTTGAGGTTGACGATGAGGCACTAGTGCTTTGAAATTTGAAGCCAAAGATTCTAGATCATGATAATGCTCATCCAGTAGTCGAGAACATGATGCTCAGGAAGGATAAGGGTCCGCGTCAGTGGAGGATGTTTGATCCATACTCTATCAGGAGGAGGACTGCTTGTGACTACCGTGTTCACACACAAGAGCAACAGGATTTCTATGAGACTGTCTTGCTTGATAAGAAGCCCATAGTCAGTGACATGAAGTGGGTGGATTGGGAATATATTGATGCTAATGAAGACTATTTCCCCCATGTTCATGAGAGCTTCAAGCTTGCAGGAGTGGAGGCCTTTGCTGGTCAGAAGCTCACTAAATGGAACGATGATATGGTTATGCAATTCTATCCATAGCTCATTTCTATCCAGATGGCAGGATTGTGTGGATGATTGAGGGTTCCAGATACCATTCAACTATCTCTAAGTGGGCTGAACTTCTTAGTGCCCCTAAATAAGAAGAAAATGACATTGATGTCTATGGGAAGCCTAGGAATGGATCACAACTCCATGGCTAATATGTACAAGCCAATCCCTGCCAAGGATGTTGAGAGTCATAAGCTTGGCTCTGTAAAGCATTTACTTGCTGGTCTGGCCACCACAAACACTATCTTGAGGCACACTCTTTTGCCCAAGTATGAAGATGACAAGATGATTCGTGGCCACTCCATCAACTTGCTGCACCTCTTTGACACACCTCAGAAGTTCAAGGTGATGAGCCTGATTGTTGAAACCATCAAGAGGACAACTACTGATCAGAAGAGATCTTGTGGATATGCTCCACATATTCAGTTGCTCATCAACTCCAAGGTTGGAATGAGCACTTATCTACTTGATCGTGAGCATTTTCCACTTCACCCTGAGTTTGAGTACAATATTGTAGTGATGGACCCTTCGCATCCCTCATCTACTCAAGCTCAAGAAGAGATCCAGGCAGCTGCAGCAGTAAAAGCAGCAAAAGAGGCATCTGCATCCAATGCCCCCGTAACAAATCTCAAGACGAAAAATGATTAAATGACATATCTGCTTGAAGCAACACTGATAATTGAGTGAATTCTGGCCAACCTGGCCAAGAATCAGGAAAGCTCGGAGCGGATAATTGAGGACAAAATGTACAATCTTTATGTCAACATCACAGAGGTATAGTCTATAGTGGGGAAGCTCAGAGGTGAAGTTGAAAGTGGAGATGATAGGACAACGACTAACAGGTTCCAAACAATACCCAGGGCACCCGGATCTTTAGTTGTGTCAGTTGCAGACACGAGGACCACTTACTCTGCACCTGCTACTACTGCTACCATGCCACCTCCAGTTTCTACTGCACCAGCCCAACAGATGTCAGCTGAAGCTTTTGCGGATGCACTTCTCTCCATGCCATCTGCACACATCGGAGCAACTATCCAAAAGACACCTTCAGGAGCTCCTAAGGATCGTGCCTAGAGAGATGCATAGCTCTATACGTTTTTGAACTTTTTGGTACTTGCTGCCAAAGGGGGAGAAATTATATAGATTATTAGACTTCAAGAGAGAGTGTCTCGCTTTTGCTTCTCATTGATTTTCTTGAGTTCGTGCTACTTTGTTTGTTTGATTTGTGCTACTTTGTTCATCATGTGTGTGAGATACTATGTTTGTCTTGCATAATTGATCATAATATGCTTCATGTGATGCTTAATGCCTATCTCTATCATTATTTGTGTATGATCATATGTCTTTGGTGATGCGTTCTTATTATTTCACCCATATCATTTTGTGCGCTCCACCAAGTTGTCTGTGACATGGAAGAGTGACCCATGATCCTAATCGATTGTGCATTTGCATTCAAACGTTTTTTAATAATGCACAAATTTAGGGGGAGCTCTTGCTTATCACATACTTCTCAAAGCGACGATGTATTTCATTCATTTAATCATTTGTCGAAGCTTTGATCTATATGGTGTCATCAATTACCAGAAATGGGGAGATTGAAAGTGCAACTAATCCACGGGTGGTTTTGGTAATTCATAACAACATATATCTCATTGAACTAATGTCCATTCAAGATGATCATTTCAGGATGTTCAGTGATTGGCATGGCATGGAATAGAGATGTAAACCCCTCAATGTGCTAAGGACAAGGATTAGCAAAAGCTAGAGACTCTATATTTTTGTTTAAGTGATCCAAGATCACATTGAGTCCATAGGAAAGCCAATACTATTAAAAGGGGATAAGGTGTTGCTTAATGATCTTGTTGTTGGGAACGTAGTAATTTCAAAAAAAAAATCCTACGATGACGCATGATCTATCTAAGAGATGCATAGCAATGAGAGGGGAGAGTGTGTCCACGTACCCTCATAGACCGAAAGCGGAAGCGTTTAGTAACGCGATTGATGTAGTCAAACTTCTTCACGATCCAACCGATCCAAGTACCGAATGTACAGCACCTCCACGCTCAGCACACGTTTAGCTCGATGACTTCCCTCATGCTCTTGATCCAGTTGAGGACGAGCATGAGTTTCGTCAGCACGGCGGTGTGGCGAAGGTGATGATGAAGTTACCGGCACAGGGCTTCGCCTAAGCACTACGGTGATATGATCGAGGTGTGTAACTGTGGAAGGGGGCATCGCACACGGCTAAGAGAAGACTTGGTGTGTCTTTGGGGTGCCCCCTACCCATGTATATAAAGGAGGGAGGGAGAGAGGCCGGCCCCCTAGGGGTGCGCCTAGAGTATGGAGTCCTACTAGGACTTGCAAGTCCTAGTAGGAATCCCTTTCCCTTTTGGAGTAGAAGAGAAGGAAAGAGAGAAAGAGAGACCGGGTAGGAAAGGGCAAGGGGTGCGCCGCCCCCTTCCCCTAGTCCAATTTGAACCCATGGGGGGGGGGGGGGGGCGCCACCTCCCCTTGGCTTGCTTCCTCCTTTCTCGTATGTCCCAATAAGGCCCATTACTTCTCCCGGTGAATTCCCGTAACTCCCCGATACTCCAAAAATACCCGAATCACTCGGAACCTTTCCGATGTCCGAATATAGCCTTCCAATATATAAATCTTTATGTCTTGGCCATTTCGAGACTCCTCGTCACGTCCGTGATCTCATCCGGGCCTCCGAAGAAACTTCGGTCATCAAAACACATAACTCATAATACATATCATCATTGAACGTTAAGCGTGCGGACCCTACGGGTTCGAGAACTATGTAGACATGATCGAGACACGTCTCCGATAAATAACCAATAGCGAAACCTAGATGCTCATATTGGCTCCTACATATTCTACAAAGATCTTTATTGGTCAAACCACATAACAACGTACGTTGTTCCCTTTGTCATCGGTATGTTACTTAGCCGAGATTCCGTCGTCGGTATCATCATACCTAGTTCAATCTCGTTACCGGCAAGTCTCTTTACTCATTTTGTAATACTTCATCCTACAACTAACTCATTCGTCACATTGCTTGCAAGGCTTCTTGTGATGAGCATTACCGAGAGGGCCCAGAGATACCTCTCTGAAACACAGAGTAATAAATCCTAATCTTGATCTATGCCAACCCAACAAACACCTTTGGAGACACCTGTAGAGCATCTTTATAATCACCCTTTTATGTTGTGATGTTTGATAGCACACAAGGTGTTCCTTCGGTATTCGGAGCTGCATAATCTCATAGTCTGAGGAACATGTATAAGTCATGAAGAAAGCAGTAGCAATGAAACTGTAACGATCATAATGCTAAACTAACGGATGGGTCATGTCCATCACATCATTCTCCTAATGATGTGATCCCTTTCATCAAATGAAAACACATGTCTATTGTTAGGGAACTTAACCATCTTTGATTAACGAGCTAGTCAAGTAGAGGCATACTAGGGACACTATGTTTTGTCTATGTATTCACACATGTACTAAGTTTCCGGTTAATATAATTCTAGCATGAATAATAAACATTTATAAGGAAATAAGGAAATAAATAATAACTTTATTATTGCCTCTAGGGCATATTTCCTTCAGTCTCCCACTTGCACTAGAGTCAATAATCTAGATCACATCGCCATGTGATTTAACACCAATAGTTCACATATGTGTGTGACTAACACCCATAGTTCACATCTCCATGTGACCAACACCCAAAAGGTTTACTAGAGTCAATAATCTAGTTCACATTGCTATGTGATTAAAACCCAAAGAGTACTAAGGTGTGATCATGTTTTGCTTGTGAGAGAAGTTTAGTCAACGGGTCTGTCACATTCAGAGCCATATGTATTTTGTAAATATTCTATGTTTACAATGCTCTGCATGGATCTACTCTAGCTAATTGCTCCCACTTTCAATATGTATCCAAATTGAGAATTTGAGTCATCTGGATCGGTGTAAAAGCTTGCATCGATGTAACTCTTTACGACAAACTCTATATCACTCCCATAACCGAGAAACATTTCCTTAGTCCTCACTAAGGATAATTTTGACCGTTGTCCAGTGATCTACTTCTAGATCACTATTGTACCCCCTTGCTAAACTCATGGTAAGGTACACAATAGGTCTGGTACACAGCACAGCATACTTTATAGAACTTATGACTAAGGCATAGGGAATGACTTTCATTCTCTTTCTATCTTCTGTTGGGTTCGGGCTTTGAGTCTTACTCAATTTTACACCTTGTAACACAGACAAAACTCCTTCTTTGACTGATCCATTTTGAACTCTTTCAACAACTTGTCAAGGTATATACTCATTGAAAAATCTTATCAAGCGTCTTGATCTATCTCTATAGATCTTGATGCCCAATATGTAAGCAGCTTCACCGTGGTCTTTCTTTGAAAATATCCTTTCAAACTCTCCTTTATGCTTTCCAGAAACTTCTACATCATTTCCAATCAATGATATGTCATTCACATATACTTATCAGAGAGGCTGTAGTGCTCCCACTCACTTTCTTGTAAATACAGGCTTTACCGCAAGTCTGTATAAAACTATATGCTTTGATCAACTCATCAAAGCGTATATTCCAACTCCGAGATGCTTGCACCAGTCCATAGATGGATCGCTGGAGCTTGCACACCTTGTTAGTACCTTTAGGATCGACAAAACCTTCTAGCTGCATCATATACAACTCTTCTTTGAGAAATGTCCATTTAAGCAATTTAGCTTTGACATTCATTTGCCAGATTTCATAAAATATCGCAATTGCTAACATGATTCGGCCAGATTTAAGCATCGCTACAGTTGAGAAAATCTCATTGTAGTCAACACCTTGAACTTGTCAAAAGCCTTTTGCGACAAGTCAAGCTTTGTAGATAGTAACACTACTATTAGCATTCGTCTTCCTCTTGAAATCCATTTATTTTCTATGGCTTACCGATCATCGGGCAAGTCCACCAAAGTCCACACTTTGTTCTTATACATGGATCCCACCTCAGATTTCATGGCCTCAAGCTATTTCACGGAATCTGGGCTCACCGTCGCTTCGTCATAGTTCATAGGTTCATCATGGTCTAGTAACATGACTTCCAGAACAGTATTACCATACCACTCTGGTGCGGACCGTACTCTGGAAGACCTACGAGGTTTGGTGGTAACTTGATCTGAAGTTTCATGATCGTCATCATTAGCTTCCTCACTAATTGGTGTAGTAATCACTGGAACTGATTTCTATGATGAACCACTTTCCAATTCGAGAGAAGGTACTATTACCTCATCAAGTTCTACTTTCCTCCCACTCACTTCTTTCGAGAGAAACTCCTTCTCTAGAAAGGATCCATTCTTAGCAACAAATATCTTTCCTTTGGATCTGTGATAGAAGGTGTACCTAATAGTTTCCTTTGGGTATCCTATGAATACACACTTCTCCAATTTGGGTTCAAGCTTATCAGGTTGACGCTTTTTCACATAAGCATCGCAACCCCAAACTTTAAGAAATGACAACTTTGGTTTCTTGCCAAACCACAGTTCACAAGGCATCGTCTCAACGGATTTTCATGGTACCCTATTTAAAGTGAATGCAGTTGTCTCTAATGCATAACCCCAAAAGAACAGCGGTAAATCAGTAAGAGACATCATAGATCGCACCATATCCAATAAAGTACGGTTATGACATTCGGACACACCATTACGCTGTGGTGTTCTGGGTGGCATGGGTTGCGAAACTATTCCACATTGTTTCAAATGAAGACCAAACTCGTAACTCAAATATTCTCCTCCACGATCAGATCGTAGAAACTTTATTTTCTTGTTACAATCATTTTCCACTTCACTCTAATTTTTTTTGAACTTTTCAAATGTTTCAGACTTATGCTTCATTAACTAGATATACCAATATCTGCTTAAATCATCTGTGAAGGTCAGAAAATAATGATACCCACCACGAGCATCAACACTCATTGTACCGCATACATCAGTATGTATTATTTCCAATAAGTCACTATCTCGTTCTATTGTTCTGGAGAACGGAGTTTTAGTCATCTTGCCCATAAGGCATGGTTCGCAAGTATCAAATGATTCATAATCAAGTGATTCCAAAAGTCCATCTTTATGGAGTTTCTTCATGCGCTTTACACCGGTATGACCCAAACGGCAGTGCCACAAATAAGTTGCACTATCATTATCAACTTTGCATCTTTTGGCATCAATATTATGAATATGTGTATTACCACGATCGAGATTCAATAAACCATCAACATTGAGTGTATGACCATAGAAGGTTTTATTCATGTAAACAGAATAACAATTATTCTCTGTCTTAAATGAATAACCGTATTGCAATAAACATGATCTAACCATATTCATGCTCAACACAAACACCAAATAACATTTATTTAGGTTCAACACTAATCCCGAAAGTATAGGGAGTGTACGATGATGATCATATCAATCTCGGAACCACTTCCAACATACATCGTCAATTCATCCTTAACTAGTCACTATTTATTCTGTAACTCTTGTTCCGACTTACTAATCTTAGCAACCGAACAAGTATCGAATACCCAGGGGCTACTATGAACACTAGAAAGGTACACATCAATAACAAGTATATCTAATATACCTTTGTTCACTTTGCCATCCCTCTTTTCCACCAAAATATTTGGGGTAACTCCGCTTCCAGTGACCATTTCCTTTGCAATAGAAGCACTTAGTTTCAGGCTTAGGTCCAGCTTTGGGCTTCTTCACGGGAGTGACAACTTGCTTGCCATTCTTCTTGAAGTTCCCCTTCTTTCCCTTTTGCCCTTTTCTTGAAACTAGTGATCTTGTTAATCATCAACACTTGATGCTCTTTCTTGATTTCTACCTTCGTCGATTTGAGCATCACGAAGAGCTCGGGAATCGATTTCGTCATCCCTTGCATACTATAGTTCATCATGAAGTTCTAGTAACTTGGTGATGGTGAGTAGAGAACTCTGTCAATCACTATCTTATCTGGAAGATTAACTCCCACTTGATTCAAGCAATTGTAGTACCCAGACATTCTGACCACATGCTCACTAGCTGAGCAATTCTCCTCCATCTTTTTAGGTGAAGTACTTGTCAGAGGTCTCATACCTCTTGACATGGGCATGAGTCTGAAATACCAATTTCAGCTCTTGGAACATCTTATATACTCCATGGCATTCAGATCGTTTTTGAAGTCCCGGTTCTAAGCCATAAAGCATGGTGCACTAAGCTATCAAGTAGTCATCATATTGAGCTAGCCAAACGTTCATAACATTTGCATCTGCTCCTGCAATAGGTCTGTCACCTAGCGGTGCATCAAGGACATAATTCTTCTGTGCAGCAATGAGGATAAACCTCATATCACGGACCCAGTCCGCATCATTGCTACTATCATCTTTCAACTTAGTTTTCTCTAGAGACATATAAAAAACATAGGGAAGCTACAACGCGAGCTATTGATTTACAACATAATTTACAAAATACTATCAGGACTAAGTTCATGATAAATTAAAATTCAATTAATCATATTACTTAAGAACTCCCACTTAGATAGACATCCCTCTAGTCATCTAAATGATCACGTGATGCAAATCAACTAAACCATGTCTGATCATCATGTGAGATGAAGTAGTTTTCAATGGTGAACATCACTATGTTCATCATATCTACTATATGATTCATGCTCGACATTTTGACCTCCAGTGTTCTGATGCCATATCTGCATATGCTAGGCTCGTTAAGTTTAACCCGAGTATTCTGCGTGTGCAAAACTAGCTTGCACCCGTTGTATTTGCACGTAGAGCTTATCACACCCGATAATCACGTGGTGTCTCGGCACGACGAACTGTAGCAACAATGCATACTCGGGGAGAACACTTATACCTTGAAATTTAGTAAGGGGTCATCTTATAATGCTAACGCTGTACTAAGCAAAATAAGATGCATAAAATATAAACATCACATGCAATCAAAATATGTGACATGATATGGCCATCATCATCTTGTGCTCATGATCTCCATCACCGAAGCATCGTCATGATCTCCATCGTCACCGGCGCAACACCTTGATCTCCATCGTAGCATCGTTGTCGTCTTGCCAACTATTGCTTCTACGACTATCACTACCGCTTAGTGATAAAGTAAAACAGTTACATGGAATTGCATTGCATACAATAAAGCGACAACCATATGGCTCCTGCCAGATGCCGATAACTCTGTTACAAAACATGATCATCTCATACAACAATTTATATCACGTCATGTATTAACCATATCACATTACAGCAAGCTCTACAGAACAAGTTAGACGCCCTCTACTTTGTTTTTGCAAATTTTATGTGGCTGCTACGGGCTTCTAGGAAGAACCATTCTTACCTACGCATCAAAAACACAACGATTTTTCGTCAAGTGTGCTGTTTTAACCTTCAACAAGGACCGGTCATAGTCAAACTTGATTCAACTAAAGTTGGAGAAACAGACACCAGCCAGCCACCTACGTGCAAAAGCACGTAGGTAGAACCAGTCTCATGAACGTGGTCATGTAATGTCGGTCCGGGCCGCTTCATACAACAATACCGCCGAATCAAAGTAAGATGTAAGCAGTATGACTATTATCGCCCAGAACTCTTTGTGTTCTACTCGTGCATAAAACATCTACGCATAGACCTGGCTCTGATGCCACTGTTGGGAACGCAGCAATTTTAGACAAATTCCTACGATCACGCAAGATCTATCTAGGAGATGCACAGCAACGAGAGGGGAGAGTGTGTCCGCGTACCCTCGTAGACCGAAAGCGGACGCATTTAGTAACGCGGTTGATGTAGTCGAACTTCTTCGCGATCCAACCGATCCAAGTACCGAATGTATGGTACCTCCACGCTCAGCACATGTTCAGCTCGATGACGTCCCTCGTGCTCTTGATCCAGTTGAGGACGAGGGTGAGTTTCGTCAGCATGATGGCGTGGCGATGGTGATGATGAAGTTACCGGTGCAGGGCTTCGCCTAAGCACTACGGCGATATGATCAAGGTGTGTAACTGTGGAAGGGGGCACCACACACGGCTAAGAGAAGACTTGGTGTATCTTTGGGGTGCCCCCTGCCCACGTATATAAAGGAGGGAGGGAGAGAGGCCGGCCCCCTAGGGGTGCGCCTGGAGTATGGAGTCCTACTAGGACTTCCAAGTCCTAGTAGGAATCCCTTTCCCTTTTGGAGTAGGAGAGAAGGAAAGAGGGAAAGAGAGAGGGAGTAGGAAAGGGCAAGGGGGACGCTGGCCCCTTCCCCTAGTCCAATTCGGACCCATGGGGGGCGCGCGCCACCTCCCCTTCGCATGCCTCCTTCTTTTCCGTATGGCCCAATGAGGCCCATTACTTCCCCCGGTGAATTCCCGTAACTCCCCGGTACTCCGGAAAATACCCGAATCAAAAGGAACCTTTCTGATGTCCAAATATAGCCTTCCAATATATCAATCTTTGTGTCTCGACCATTTTGAGACTCCTCATCATGTTCGTGATCTCATCAGGGACTCTGAACAAACTTCTGTCATCAAAACACTTAAATCATAATGCATATCGTCATCGAACGTTAAGCGTGCGGACCCTACGGGTTCGACAACTATGTAGAAATGATCGAGACACATCTCCAATAAATAACCAATAACGAAACCTGGATGCTCATATTGGCTCCTACATATTCTACGAAGATCTTTATCGGTCAAACCGTATAACAACATACGTTGTTCCCTTTGTCATCGGTATGTTACTTGGCCGAGATTCGATCATCGGTATCATCATACCTAGTTCAATCTCGTTACCGGCAAGTCTCTTACTCCTTTTGTAATACTTCATCCCGCAACTAACTCATTCGTCACATTGCTTGCAAGGCTTGTAGTGATGAGCATCACCGAGAGGGCCCAGAGATACCTCTCCAAAACACATAGTGACAAATCCTAATATTGATGTATGCCAACCCAACAACCTTAGGAGACACCTGTAGAGCATCTTTATAATCACCCTTTTATGTTGTGATGTTTGATAGCACACAAGGTGTTCCTCCAGTATTCGGGAGTTGCATAACCTCAGTTTGAGGAACATGTATAAGTCATGAATAAAGCAGTAGCAATGAAATTGTAATGATCATAATGCTAAGCTAACGGATGGGTCATGTCCATCACATCATTCTCCTAATGATGTGATCATGTTCATCAAATGACAACACATGTCTATTGTTAGGAAACTTAACCATCTTTGATTAACGAGCTAGTCAAGTAGAGCCATACTAGGGACACTATGTTTTGTCTATGTATTCACACATGTACTAAGTTTCCGGTTAATACAATTCTAGCATGAATAATAAACATTTATCTTGAAATAAGGAAATAAATAATAACTTTATTATTGCCTCTTGGGCATATTTCCTTCACTTGTTGCGCAAGTGGTTAGTGATATTGCTCCAAAACCCTCAGCCACTTTCTCCATCCAAATATGTCCAAACCCTAATTCCCAACTCGGCCCCACCAATATTTCCTGCGTGGAGCCATCGAGTTCATCGTGACATAGGCACTTCCAAGACCCTAACAATTTGGTCTTATCGATATGGATCCTGGTCCCACCAAGATGGCCTTGCTAGCTCTCTGTGACTTGTTGCAATCACTTCGGTCTCACTGAGATGTTACAATTGGTCCCACCAAGATGGATTGATTGATTCTCTGTTGCCTTGTTGCTTCACTTTGGTCCCACCGAGATGATGCAATCGGTGCCACTGAGATGAGGTTTGCCCTAAGCCCTAGCACATCGGTCCCACCGAGATTCCTAACGTTCATATTTTTGTGCAGATTGGTGCTACCGAGTTTTCTAATCGGTGCTACCAAGTTTTCTAATCGGTGCCAGTGAGATGGGTCGAAAGTGTGTAATGGTTGGATTTTGTGTGGAGGCTATATATACCCCTCCACCCCTTCTTCCTCATTGAGGTGAGCCATCAGAATGTGTCTACATTTCCACCATTCATTTTTTGAGAGAGAACCACCTAATCATGTGTTGAGATCAAGAGATTCCAATCCTACCATTTGAACCTTGATTTCTGGACTTCCCCAAGTTGCTTTCCGCTCAAATCCTTCTTCCACCATAGCCAAATCTGTGAGAGAGAGAGTTGAGTGTTGGGGAGACTATCATTTGAAGCACACAAGAGCATGGCGTACATCATCAACACACTGTCTATTACCTTTTGGAGAGTGGTGTCTCCTAGATTGGTTAGGTGTCACTTGGGAGCCTCCGACATGATGTGGAGTTGAACCAAGAAGTTCGTAAGGGCAAGAAGATGGCCTACTTCATGAAGATCTAACCAAGTGAGGCAAGTCCTTCGTGGGAGATGGCCACGGTGGGATAGACAAGGTTGCTTCTTCGTGGACCCTTCGTGGGTGGAGCCCTTCATGGACTCGCACAGCTGTTACCCTTCGTGAGTTGAAGTCTTCATCAACGTGGATGTACGATAGCACCACCTATCGGAACAACGCCAAAAATATTCGTGTCTACATTGCATTTGCCTTCTCCAAACCCTTCCCTTTACCTTCATATGCAATGTTTTACATTCCGCTGCTATACTCTTAGAATTGCATGTGTAGGTTGATTGCTTGACTTGTCATAATTGCTAAAATCTACCCACAACTAAAATTGGGAAAAGGAAAGATTTTTATTTGGTCAAGTACTCTAATCACCCCCCCTCTAAACATACTTTCGATCCTACAACCTAGCATCGAAGACTTTGAAATAACTTACATTTGGCTTCTTGCCAGTGAGTAGTTCATAAGATGTCTCCTTGAAGAACTTGTGGAGATATACTGTTTTGTTGATGTGACATGCAGTATCAATGGCTTTAGGCCAGAACTTTCATGGTCTTGTACTCATCAAGCATCATATGGGCCATCACAATAAGAGTCATGTTCTTGCGCTCCATGATGCCATTCTGCTGAGGTGTATGGAGCAGATAGCTCATGAGTGATGCCAAGAGTGTCAAGATAAGTGTTGTAACGCCCCGGATTCGATGCGCCAGGTGTTCGCCAGTTATTCGCTGTCTTTGCCATGTCATTTTCTTGTGTGTTGCATTTTATCATGTCATCATGTGCATCTCATTTTGCATACGTGTTCATCTCATGCATCCGAGCATTTTCCCCGTTGTCCATTTTGCAATCCGGCACTCCTATGTCATCCGGCGTCCCCTTATTGTCTCTTTTCGTGAGTGGGTGTTAAACATTCTCGGAATGGACCATGATTTGCCAAGCGGCCTTGGTACACCACCGGTAGACCGCCTGTCAAGTTTCGTTCCATTTGGAGGTCGTTTGATGCTCCAACGGTTAACCGGGTAGCCGCAAAGCCCTCTTTTGTGTGCAGCCCAACACCCCTCCAAAGTGACCCAAAACCCATCCAAACCCCCTCCATGCTCTCGGGCATTCGATCACGATCGCGTGGCCGAAAACCGCTCCCCATTTGGACTCTCCTAGCTCCCTCTAGCTATTTATATGCCTTCCCCCGTCCAAATCCGGGTCCAAACCCTAGCGTCTTCCTCCTCGCGCCGCCGGACACGTCCGTCCGTGCCAGACATGTCCGCCGGACACGTCGCTCCGACGAATCAGCCGCCGCCACCTCAGCGCCGCCGGACACGTCCGTCCGTGCCAGACATGTCCGCCGGACACGTCGCTCCGACGAATCAGCCGCCGCCACCTCAGCGCCGCCGCCTCCGCGCCCAATCCGGAGCCGTCACCTCACCACCCCCGCGCCCACATCACCGCCGCCGCCCAGGGCCCAGATCTGGCCCGCCCAGGGGTTGAACAGGGCCTCGCCGGGCCCGCTCACCATCGCCCGCGCCCCGAGCGCCTCTGCCGCATCGCTGTCGCCTCGTCGCCGCGACCCCGCCGCCGGCGAGCACCGCTCCGGCAACCGCCCGCCGGCGTCCACCGCCGCCTGGCCGCGCCGCTGTCCACCTCCCGCGGATCTGCCACCCGGCGCCCGGCGCCGTCCCAGATCCCCGCCGGCCGCTCGCGCCCTGTCCCTTGCCGGCGACCGCCGCCTCCGCCCCTCTCCGCCGGATCCTGCCGTCTCCCTCCTCTCCCGGCCTCATCCGGCGAGCGCCGCCACCACGCAGCCTCTCCTTCCTCGTCTCCGGCCGCCGCGACATCAACCCCGACGAGCTCCCGATCTCAGATCTCAGATCCATTTTCGAAGGTTGACCCCGATTTTTCTGCCAAGTCCTTTTATTTCACATTCTGGTGCCCACTTTAAGATGTCATATCTCCTAGCATACTGCTCCGTTTTGCCTGCATGATATATGTAAATGTTCATCAGAGTGTGTTCTTCATTTTCATCCATTCTGCCATGTTCATTAGAGTTCAGCTTGATGCCCAAATCATCGTTGCGAGAGTGCTATGTGATGTTAACCTGCTGAAACTTTTATAACTTGCTGTTTTGTCTTTTTCATTGCATTTTGTGTGTGCATCCTATGAGCTTGATGTCTACATGAGTGTTGAGCTATATCATTCCATCTTTACAGTGGTGCCATCCATGTATTTGTGTGAGTCTTGTAGTGAGTGCATTGAGCTCGTGAAATAGGGTACTTGCTGTTACTGTTTTGCTAGGCTGTTTCTACTATATCATGATGCTATGTTAACCTGCTGCTACAAGTCATTCTATGCATAATCTGGAGATGTTCACTAAGGATTTTTTATTGTACATGTCATGCTCTATCCATTCATGCCCCTGGGTGCATTTATAGCCTGCAGTAACTTGTTGTTATCTTGCTCCAAACTTGCTAAGTAATGTTGCTGTCAGCCTGTTAACATTAAGTTCAATGTTGTCATGATTGTTTCTACTGATCCATGCACCCTATGAACTTGATCTTGCCATGTTTAGCTTCATGAATATGCCATATTACTGTTGGTCATCTTTCCATGCCATGTATTGCTCTGTGGTGAGTGGTACAAGCTCACCAACATGCCTACTTATTGTTGTTCCTGCCATGTCTGAATCTGTCATATCATTTGCCATGTTTGCATGGATGCTACCATGTTTTCTGTTTATCTTTGGAATTAGTTCAGTAAGGGAGTTTTGTTCTTTGTCTTTAGTATTAGCATGCCATGCCTTGGTTTGCCATGATAGCTTCCTGTAGCATGTTGTTTGATAGCTCTAAACATTGCAACCTGATGTTATTTCTGCCAAGTCTGAAACTATTATTATTTGCAATCTTGCCATCTCCTTTTGAGCATGTTCTACTGTTTTATGGAGATAGCTCAGTGTTCATGTTTTGGCATGCCTTACCTGTGCTGCATGCCCATGCCTTTTCTTCTTACGTTGAGATGCTGTACCATATTGTTTTGATGCTTGCTATATGCCTAGTTGCTGTTTTGGACAGCTTGTCCTTTAAACTTGTATAGAGTGTATGTGTTGAACCGTTGCTCCGTTTTGAATGTCCTCTATATAAAACTTGCTTGATTTTGCATGTAGCTTCATATTATCATGTTGCATCCTTGTTTTGAGGTGTTTGCTTGATGTTTGTATGCATTTTGCATCAATGCCATGTTTAACTTGTTTTGCTCATATCTTCTAGGCCGTAGCTCCGAATTAAATGAACTTTATATATAACTTGACTAGAATCTCGTGTAGTCATCTTGGTGCTCCCTAACTTGCTGTTTAACAACTTGAACATAAGGTTTATTCAGTTCTGGACCAATTTCTAAATTTGCATATGAGGACTTACCGGATTTGTTATATGTTATTTCTGGCCTCATTTAAACTTGCCTTGATGTGTTGCTCTTGTTTGCATCATCTCTTGCCATGAGTAGATTCATGTAGCCTTGCCAGGCATCGTGCTTGGTTGTGCATCATGTCATGTATATGTGTGGTGTGTTTACCATGTTGTGTGCTTCTTCTCGATAGTTCCCGTTTCGTTGCGATCGCGAGGATTTGTTCGTCTACGCTTGGTTCGGCTTCATCCGTTCGTCTTCTTCATGGAATCGTTCTTCTTCCTAGCGGGATTTCAGGCAAGATGACCGCTACCCTGGATCTCACTACTATCAGTGCTATGCTAGTTGCTTCGTTCTATCGCTTTGCTGCGCTTCCTATCATTTGCTCTTCAAGCCTCCCAAATTGCCATGAACCTCTAACCTTTGTCACCCTTCCTAGCAAACCGTTGTTTGGCTATGTTACCGCTTTTGCTCAGCCCCTCTTATAGCGTTGCTAGTTGCAGGTGATGATGAAGATTGCCCCATGGTGGACAGGATTATGTTGGGATATCACAATATCTCTTATATTATCAATGCATCTATATATTTGGTAAAGGGTGGAAGGCTCGGCATTATGCCTTGTGTTTTGTTCCACTCTAGCCGCCCTTATTTCCGTCGTATCAGTATTATGTTCCCGGATTTTGCGTCCCTAACGCGGTTGGGTGATTTATGGGACCCCCTTGACAGTTCGCTTTTAATAAAACTCCTCCAGCAAGGCCCAACCTTGGTTTTACCATTTGCCTCACCACCACCTACCTTTCCCTTGGTAGTAATTAACCCAAGGGTCATCTTTATTTTAGCCCCCCCGGGCCAGTGCTTCTCTAAGTGCTAGTCCGAACCGAGCTGCCTGCGGGGCCCCCACGGTAAAACTCGAGGTCTGGTTTTACTCGTAGCTTAACTTATCTGGTGTTGCCCTGAGAACGAGATATGTGCAGCTCCTATCGGGATTGTCGGCGCATCGGGTGGCTTTGCTGGTCTTGTTTTACCATTGTCGAAATGTCTTGTAAACCGGGATTCCGAGACTGATCGGGTTTTCCTGGGAGAAGGAATATCCTTCGTTGATCGCGAGAGCTTATCATGGGCTAACTTGGGACACCCCTGCAGGGTATAAACTTTCGAGAGTCGTGCCCGCGGTTATGTGGCAGATGGGAATTTGTTAATGTCCGATTGTAGATAACTTGACACCAGATCCGAATTAAAACGCATCAACCGCGTGTGTAGCCGTGATGGTCTCTTCTCGACGGAGTCCAGGAAGTGAACACGGTTTCTGTGTTATGTTTGACGTAAGTAGGAGTTCAGGATCACCTCTTGATCATTGCTAGTTGACGACCGTTCCGTTTGCTCTCTTCTCGCTCTCATTTGCGTATGTTAGCCACCATATCATGCTTAGTCGCTGCTGCAACCTCACCAGTTTACCCTTCCCTTTCCCATTAAGCTTTGCTAGTGTTGATACCCATGGTAATGGGATTGCCGAGTCCTCGTGGCTCACAAATTACTGCAACAACAGTTGCAGGTACAGGTTATGCGATGATCATGACGCGAGAGCGATGTTTGCTTGTTTTGGAGTTCTTCTTCTGCTTCTTCTTCGATCAAGGAATAGGTTCCAGGTCGGCAGCCTGGGCTAGCAGGGTGGATGTTGTTTGAGTTTCTGTTTGTGTTTCATCCGTAGTTGGATGGTGATCTTATGTAAGATGATGTTGTATTCGTGTGACATTGTATGCCTTTTGTATGTAACCCCATCTATTATGTAATGTTGATGTAATGATATCCACCTTGCAAAAGCGTTTCAATATGCGGCTCTATCCTTGGTGGGACCTTCGAGTCTCTTTAGGATAGTATCGCATATTGGGCGTGACAAGTGTGGAGGCCAGTGTTCTTGAACTCGGTTCCATTTTCACTGTTCATGTGCTTGATCTTGATGCCATAGTTGGTCATGGCACGATTTGCGAATCACCTGAAGACATCTTGCATGTCAGTCTTATAGAAAATTATGTGCACCCAAGTATATCTAGAGTAAGCATCAACAATCACGAAGCCATAGAGATATGCAGTAGTAGTAAGCATAGAGAGTCGGGCCAAATAAGTCCATGTGCAGCAGCTCGAAGGGACGTGACGTCGTCATGATTGTCTTCGAGGGATGTTTTGCCCTAGTCATCTTCCCAGCTTCGCAAGCACCACACAGATGGTCCTTCTTGAACTTGACGCCCTCGATGCCAATGATGTGCTTCTTCTTCACAAGAGTGTGCAAGTTCCTCATGCCTACATGTCCTAGACTTCGAGGCCAAAGCCAGCACTCTGAAGCTTTTGCTAGAAGACATACAACAAGTTGTGGTCGTGCAGAGAAATCTACCATATACAGATTTGTCAAAAGCCATTAGCACAAGACATTGATATTTTCCAAATGTCACAATGATATTAAGATCACAAAGCATTGAGACAGACATTAGGTTGTATCCAAGGGATTCAACAAGCATCACTTTATCCACGTGTTGATCCTTTGAGATAACAACCCTACCTAGACCCAATACCTTGCTTTTTACCAGTGTCAGCAAATGTGATATGGCTTTTTGTAGATGGACAAAGAGTTGAATCCATGAGAAGACTTCGATCACCAGTCATGTGGTTAGTGCATCCACTATCCATTATCCATTCAGTGGCTTTCCGAGTTGTACCCTTCAGAGCAGTTAGTAGGATAGTCTTCACCAAGAGTGTTGTGAAGAACAGACATGTATCGATAGAGAATTTCATCATAGATAAGTTTAGTTGAGGATATTGTAGGACAATCATCAAGGAAACCATGGGCGAAATAAATGGTAAGACCATTTTGACATTTTATCTTGCGCCCAACAAGACTTTTCAAGTCCCCAACATTGTCTTCAGTCTGTATGAAGTCTTTGGGCCATATGAAGCCTTTGGTCTGGGGTTTATCTTCTTCCTAGGTGGTGTCATGATGACTTTCACAGGAAGATCCTCAAGACTACTTTTAGGAACCCAGATCTTCTTCATAGGGGACCCATTCCTACAGTTAGTTCCAATAAACCTCGCAAACACTTCATCGTTATGATTTTTGAACAATTTATAGTTGGAGTCAAATGAATCATCAATTATGATAGGATTAGCACAGTTAACGCCAGATAAGGTGGATGGATCCACTAAAGGGCCCTTTGCAGCAGCCCATGCGGTGCTGGGTTACTGCTTAGGCTTCCAGTAGGAGCCATCAACATTCATTTTCCTCTCGAAATCAACACCCTCTTTCCTAGGGTTCCGGTTCAGAATCTGCTTCTCGAGGACATCGCATAGAGTCTGATGCCCTTTGAGGCTTTTGTACATGCCTGTTTCAAGAAGTGTCTTCAATCTGGCATTCTCATCAACAATAGTAGTGGCATCCTCGGGAGAGGGATTAGTTACCACATCAGCAGTTGAAGATATTGCAATCTCAAAAGCATTTGAACATTCAGTAGTGGAGATAGCATTATCACGCTGAAGACATTTTAAGCAAGGTGGCACAGACTCTTCCTGAGCGGTATTGATCTGTTGAGCGAGTAGTGAATCATCTTCCTTTTGAAGATCATCATGAGACACTCTCAGTTTTTCAAGATCTTGCTTCCTTTGAAGATAATCATAGGAAAGCTTCTCATGATCGGCTAAGAGGGTTTGATGATGACTATCAAGTACATCATACTTAACTCAATGATTTTTTATGTCTTCGATTAAGGACTGAGTTTGATTCATTTCCACGTCCAACATGACATCTCTTTTGTCTAACAGTTTTTGAATCTTTTCCATAGCAGTTTGTTGCTCAGTTGCAATTTTAGCAAGCGTCTTATAGCTGGGTTTGGATTCACAATCAGAGTCATCTTCACTAGAAGTTTGAAAGTAAGCATCGCGTGCATTTACCTTTGCGCCTCTTGCCATGAAACAGTAGGTAGGAGCAGAGTCATCATCGTCATTGGCTTCTGCGTCAGTGACGTGACCATTGTCTTCAGTACTGAAGATGGACTTGGCGACAAATGCCGAAGATAGAGCCAGGCTTCCAATGCCTGAATCAGACTCCTCCTCCGACTCCACCTTGGCCTCCTTAGAAGTAGACTCCTCCTCTGAATCCATTTCCTTGCCGATGAAAGCACGAGCCTTGCCACATGAGCTATTCTTATGAGATGAAGACTTTGAAGAAGACTTTGAGGATTTCTTCTTCTTTTCGTCAGAGTCATATTCCTTGCTCTTCTTCTTTTTCTTGGCTTCCTTTTCCCATTGAGGACATTTAGATATGTAATGGCCTAGTTTCTTGCATTTGTGGCAGGTTCTCTTCTTGTAGTCACGAGTAGAAGCCTCAGCATTCTTGGAGCTAGATTTTGAAGACTTTCCGAAGAGATTCTTCTTGAAGAACTTTTGGATTTTTCTCACAAGCATTGCAAGTTCTATGCCTAAGTCTTCAGGATCACCAGAACTATAGTCAGAGTCTTCATATGAGGAAATTTCCTTTGCCTTCAAAGCACGGGATCGCCCATAGTTAGAGCCATAGATATCTCTCTTCTCAGATAGTTGGAATTCATGTGTATTGAGCCTCTCAAGTATATCAGATGGGCCAAGATCCTTGAAGTATGGATGTTCTTGGATCATCAGTGATAGGGTGTCAAGTGATCTGAATAACTTCTTCACAACTTCATGCTTGGTGATCTCATTGGTGCCAAGAGCACGAAGCTCATTGTGTTGGGGTCTACGGTAGGGTGTGTCGACTGCAAATTAAAATTGTTCTACGTGCAGAACAACAGGAACATGCTACGGGAGATGGATCATAGTTCGTTACCACTAGACGCGTAGTGTCGTGCAGCGGAAGAAGAACGAGAAATCATTTTGGGTTTTCTTTTAATTACTACTACAAGCATGGAAAGTAAACTAGCTAAAGGCTACAACTTTTTTTTGGTTTTTCTTAAGGTTTTTCAAATACACAAGAAGAAAGCAAGAAAAGAAGATAAACTAGAATGGATAGTACAATGAAAAAGTATGAGCACCGACATCTAGAACGAGTGTGTGAACATGAATGTAATGTTGGTGAGAAATACGTATTCCCCCAAGCTTAGGCTTTTGGCCTAAGTTGGTCTATGCCCATGGCTGGCCTGGTGGACTGAGACGCAACAGCCACTGCCTGGAGAGCTGCTGCTTGGAGGCGATCTGCCTCCGTCCTCCTTTCATATTTGTTCGCCTCTTCCCTAGTTATAAAATATCTCCTTTTTGCCTCAAAGTTAAAGAAAGTAGGAGCAGGGAGGGTAACATGGACAGTATGCCGTCTACTGGAGGAACTGTTCGTTCCTCTCAAGAAACTGATGGCGCACCATAGCACTATAATCTAGATAAGTGATGTCGCTTGAAGCTACGTCGGTTTTTTCCCCAAAGAGGAAGGGATGATGCAGCACAACGGTGGTAGGTATTTCCCTCAGATATGAAACCAAGGTTATCCAACTAGTAGGAGAACCAAGCAACACAACGTAAACAGCCCCTGCACACAAATAACAACACCTCGCAACCCGACGTGTTAAAGGGGTTGTCAATCCCTTTCGGGGTACGGCGCCTCAAGATAGGCAAAGGAAGTGAGGTAAATTTGTAGATAGCATAAATAGATCACGGAACAAATAAACTGCAGCAAGGTATTTTTGTATTTTTTAGTTTAATAGATCTGAAAATAAACGCAAGGAAAAAGTACTCCGCAAGGCAAATATATGAGAAAGAAGACCCGGGGGCCGTAGGTTTCACTAGTGGCTTCTCTCGAGAAAAATAGCAAATGGTGGGTGAACAAATTACTGTTGGGCAATTGATAGAACTTCAAATAATCATGACGATATCCATGAAATGATCATTACATAGGCATCACGTCCAAGATTAGTAGACCGACTCCTGCCTGCATCTACTACTATTACTCCATACATCGACCGCTATCCAGCATGCATCAAATGTATTAAGTTCATGGAAAACGGAGTAATGCAATAAGAACGATGACATGATGTAGACAAGATCTGTTTATCTATTGCGGCTGATATGGATCCTGTCTTTTTATCCTTAGTAGCAACGATACATACGTGTCGGTTCCCTTTCTGTCACTGGAATCAAGCACCGTAAGATCGAACCCACTACCGGGCACCTCTTCCCATTGCAAGATAAATAGATCAAGTTGGCCAAGAAAAACCCAAATATCAGAGAAGAAATATGAGGCTATAAGAGATCACGCATATAAGAGATCAAAGAACTCAAATAACTTTCATGGATATAAAAAGATATAACTGATCATAAACTCGAAGTTCATGAGATCCCAACAAACACACCGCAAAAAGGACTTACATCATATGGATCTCTAAGAGATCATTGTATTGATAATCAAGAGAGAGAGAGAGAGGAAGCCATCTAGCTACTAACTACAGACCCGAAGGTCTACAAAGAACTACTCACGCATCATCGGAGAGGCACCAATGGAAGTGGTGAACCCCTCCGTGATGGTGTCTAGATTGGATCTCGGTGTTCTGGACTCTGCGGCGGCTGGATGAAAATTTCATCGACTCCCGTAGGGTTTCTGGAATATTGGGGTATTTATAGAGCAAAGAGTCGGCCGAGGAGGCACCCGAGGTGGGCACAACCCACCTGGGCGCGCCTAGGTGGGTTGTCCCCTCCTCGGGACTCCCTCCAGGTGCAATCAGGCCCATTGTGTTCCTTCTGGTCCGTAAAAAATCATCGTAAATTGGCGTGGTATTTGGACCCCTTCTGATATTGATTTCCTGTGATGTACAAAACATGTACAAAACAACAACTGGCACTTGGCACTATGTCAATAGGTTAGTACCAAAAAAGGATTTAAAATGACTATGTAATGATCATAAAACATCCAAGATTGGTAATAAAACAGCATGGAATGATAAAAAATTATAGATATGTTGGAGACGTATCAACATTCCCAAGCTTAACTCCTGCTCGTCCTCGAGTAGGTAAGTGATAAAACAGAATTTTTGATGTGGAGTGCTGTTTATCATGTCATATCATATTCTTTTCTTCATAGCATGGACATTTGGACTTTTATGTGATTCAAAGCAATAGTCTAGTTTTGACATAATAATTTAGATACTCAAGCATATCAACAAGCAACCATGTTATCAATGCTAAAACAAGTTATCCCTAGTCCATCATGCTCAAACATGGATCCATTCATGAAACACACTGGAATATTAGCTACACCCAATACTTAAGTACGATCATATTACCCCCTAGTTGGTGCTTTTATAAGAGAGGATTGAGACTCAATTTCAAAAATAAAAATTGCATAAAGTAAAAGAAAGGCCCTTCGCAGAGGGAAGTAGGGATTTGTAGAGGTTCCAGAGCTCAAAGCGAAAAATTAGAGATAAAAACATTTTGGGAGTTGTATCCATCCCACCAACAAAAACGACTTGGAGCATCCCAACACTTTCCATGCTAGATATATCATAGGAGGTTCCCAAATAGAAAATAAAGTTTATTCCTTTTTCCACCATAACTTTCACTTTCCATGGCTAACTGTATCCATGGGTGCCCTCCATACCAACACTTTCCAAGGAATTTATTATTTGACAACATAAAGTAAATTCATTTTTGCATTTTGGGACTGGGCATCCCTAATACCTTTGCCTTACTCTCGTGCAATGACAAGTGAATAAACACTCATCGTGAGAATAACACATCTAGCATGGAAAATATTAGCTACCCGTTACCGTTTCACGAGCGAAACAAACACACAAAAGAGAAGTTCATTTTGAAAATTAGAGATGGCACAGGCAAATTTTCTTAGAACCGCAAAAGAATACCACATATAGGTAGATATAGTGGAATCATGTGGCAAAACTAGTTTAAAGGATTTTGGATGCACAAGTAGAGGTCATACTTGCTGCAAAATGAAGGCTAGCAAAAAGATTGAGAAACGACCAACCAACAAACGAATAATCTCATAAGCAAGCATTAAGCATAATTAACACTGAATAATGCACCATAAGTAGGATATAATTTTCATTGCATGATTATTGACTTACGTGCATGCATAGGGAATCACAAACCTTAACACAAATATTCCTACTAGTGCATAATTACTCACCAACATGACTCACATATCACATCATCATATCTCAAAACTATTACTAAGAATCAAGTTTATTTTGTCCAATGATCTTCATGACATATTTTTTTCTTTAGCCTTCTTGGATATCTATCACTTTGGGACTAATTTTCATGTGTTGCTTTTCATAAGCTCAAACCAACATAAGTGAAGATCATGAGCATAGCATATTTTCTTTCTCTCAAAATAATTTAAGTGAAGCAAGAGAGAATTTCTTCAAAATTTTACTAACTCTCAAATAAATCTAAGTGAAGCAAGAGAGCATTTCTTCAAAATTACTAAGCACACCGTGCTCAAAAAGATATAAGTGAAGCACTAGAGCAAGTCCATTGCTCATAAAAAATTTAAGTGAAGCATAGAGAGCAATTCTAGCAAGTCATGACATAATTTTGGATCTCTCAAATAGGTGTGTACAGCATGAATTGATGACTTAAAAAAATAAAACAAACAAAGACACATATCATACAAGACGCTCCAAGCAAAACACATATCATGTGACAAATAAAAATATAGTCTCGAGTAAAATACCAATGGTCGTTAGGAGAAAGAGGGGATGCCACTCGGGGGCATCCCCAAGCTTAGTTGGTTGTTCATTCTTGGATAATAGCTTGGGATGACGGGGCATCCCCAAGCTTACGCTCTTCTATCCTTCTTTCATCCATCGTAAGGTAACCCAAAACTTGAAAACTTCAATCACACAAAACTCAACAAAACCCTTGTGAGATCCGTTAGTAAAAGAAAGCAAACCACTACTATAAGTGTTGTGTCAAACCAATTATTATAATTTTTTTATTGTATATATTGTATTCCAACTTTTCTACGGCAAAAATTCATCAAAGAAAACCATAGAGCCATCAAAATAAGCACACAACACAAAGAAAGCAGAATCTGTCAAAACAAAACAGTCTGTAGTAATATAGAACTTTGGAATACTTCTGTAACTCCAAATATTATAGAAAATTAATACGACCAGCATAATTTGTATATTAATATTCTTCCAAAAGAATCAGAGCAAAAGCTCTTTTCTGTGGTTTATGATAATTATTTTCGTGAGCGCAAAGTTTCTGTCTTTTTCAGCAAGATCAAACAACTATCACCCCGGAAGATCCTAAAGGCTTTACTTGGCACAAACACTAATTAAAACATAAAAAACACAATCATAAGAGTAGCATAATTGTGTTAACACACAAGAACAGAAAGCAAAAGGCAAATATATTTTTTATTCATTGGGTTGCCTCCCAACAAGCGCTATAGTTTTACGCCCTTAGCTAGGCATAAAGCAAGGATCTAAGTTTTGTCATCCTTGTCCAACTCTTCAATCAAACACTTAGAATCCTTAAAAGATTTAGCATAAAGACCTTCAATAGCAATACTCCTCGGAGTAAATTTAAGTATTTCATTCTTACAAAAAGGATCTCTTATCACTTCAACAAAATCCGGATGGATGCTAATCATCTAAAGGTCTCCTTTATCATTATTACTAGAAGATGCACCCTTGTTCCTAGATTTCTTACTATTTACGGGAGTTTCCTCAACAATTTTAGTGGTAGTAAAAGCCGTGCTTAGATCACTAAAGATTTCTTCCAATTTATCGATTCGAGATGAACTTTCTTCTATTCTTTCATGGATTAAGGTACCCCTCTCTTTTAACAACTTAAAAATATCACCCGCATTTGACCCAAGATTAGTAGCAAAATTATGCATCTTTTTGTATATAATTTCATGATCTTCAGTGAGAATTTTTCTTTTCAATAGCATCTAGTCTTTCCATAACATGCTCAAGAGTTAAAATTGTTTCATTAACCATAAGAGGTGGTGAGCCTACTAAATTTAACATAGCATTAAGAGCATCAAAAGGAGGACCCATTAAGAAATTTTCACCGGTAATCATATGAAGGACGAACCTATACCAAGTGGCGATGCCAACATAAAAACAACGCAAAAGCACAACAGTAGATTGCTTACGGATAGATCAATTATGAGCATTGCAAATTCTATACCAAACATCTTTTAAATTTTCTCCTCCTCTTTGTTTAAAGTTGAGGACCTCATCCTCGGGAGTGCAAGCAATAGAGGAAGAACTATCCATACCGGCAAACAAGGATGCACGCAAAAACATATCCGGCAAGAGAACGGCGAACGAAAAAAGAGAGGCGAATAAAATGACAAATTTTTGTGAAGTGGGGGAGAGGAAAACGAGAGGCAAATAATGTAAATTGCAAGGAGATGAGATTTGTGATTAGGAACCTGGTTATGTTGAAGATCCTCCCCGGTAACGGCGCCAGAAATTCCTTTTGATGTCGCTTGAAGCTATGTCGGTTTTTTCCCCAAAGAGGAAGGGATGATGCAGCACAACGGTGGTAGGTATTTCCCTCAGATATGAAACCAAGGTTATCGGACCAGTAGGAGAACCAAGCAACACAATGTAAACAGCCCCTACACACAAATAACAACAACTCGCAACCCGACGTGTTAAAGCGGTTGTCAATCCCTTTCGGGGTACGGCGCCTCAAGATAGGCAAAGGACGTGAGGTAAATTTGTAGATAGGATAAATAGATCACGGAATAAATAAATTGCAGCAAGGTATTTTTGTATTTTTTAGTTTAATAGATATGAAAATAAACGCAAGGAAAAAGTAGATCGCAAGGCAAATATATGAGAAAGAAGACCCGGGGGCCGTAGGTTTCACTAGTGGCTTCTCTCGAGAAAAATATCAAATGGTGGGTGAACAAATTACTTTTGGGCAATTGATAGAACATCAAATAATCATGATGATATCCAAGCAATGATCATTACATAGGTATCACGTCCAAGATTAGTAGACCGACTCCTGCCTGCATCTACTACTATTAATCCACACATCGACCGCTATCCAGCATGCATCTAGTATATTAGATTCATGGAAAAATGGAGTAATGCAATAAGAACGATGACATGATGTAGACAAGATCCGTTTATCTATTGCGGAAGATATGGATCCCGTCTTTTTATCGTTAGTAGCAATGATACATACGTGTTGGTTCCCTTTCTGTCACTGGGATCAAGCACCATAAGATCAAACCCACTACCGGGCACCTCTTCCCATTGCAAGATAAATAGATCAAGTTGGCCAAAAAAACCAAATACCGGAGAAGAAATACGAGGCTATAAGAGATCACACATATAAGAAATCAAAGAACTCAAGTAACTTTCATGGATATAAAAAGATATAACTGATCATAAACTCGAAGTTCATCAGATCCCAACAAACACACCGCAAAAAGGACTTACATCATATGGATCTCCAAGAGATCATTGTATTGATAATCAAGAGAGAGAAAGAGGAAGCCATCTAGCTACTAACTATGGACCCTAAGGTCTACAAAGAACTACTCACGCATCATCGGAGAGGCACCAATGGAAGTGGTGAACCCCTCCATGATGGTGTCTAGATTGGATCTCGGTGTTCTGGACTCTGCGGAGGTTGGATGAAAATTTCGTCGACTCCCTAGGGTTTCTGGAATATTGGGGTATTTATAGAGCAAAGAGTTGGTCCAGGGGGCACCCGAGGTGGGCACAACCCACCTGGGCACGCCTGGGCCTCCTGGCACGCCCAGGTGGGTTGTCCCCTCCTCGGGACTCCACCCAGGTGCAACCAGGGCCCATTGTGTTCCTTCTGGTCCATAAAAAATCATCGTAAATTGGTGTGGTATTTGGACCCCTTTTGATATTGATTTTCTGCGATGTAAAAAACATGCAGAAAATAGCAACTGGCACTTGGCACTATGTCAATAGGTTAGTACCAAAAAATGATATAAAATGACTATATAAGGATTATAAAGCATCAAAGATTGGTAATAAACAGCATGGAATGATCAAAAATTATAGATACGTTGGAGACGTATCAATAAGCAGGTGGCCACTCAATATCATTTCCATTTATGGGTACACCAAGATAATTAGCTACATGAGTTGCGTAAATTCCATCAAACAAATCTACATTTTTACCATTAAGATGTAACCTTCGTGCAACAATGGCCCCCCAAGTTATATTGTTTATCCCCTAATATCGCACTCTTGAGGACACTAAGATCTGGAACACACATGTGACAAACTTCATCTTTACCATTAATACATTTACCTATAAAGAGAGCAAAATAATGTATGGCAGGGAAATGGATGCTCCCTATGGTAGATTGTGCGATATCTCTAGTTTCTCCCACAATGATACTAGTAAGAAAGTTTTTATATTCAGATTTCCGAGGTTCACCAACATTGCCCCACTATGGGATTTTACAAGCAGTATTTAAATCTTCTAGGTCCATGGTATATGATTTATCATAGAGATCAAAGAAAAAATTGTGAGTATTGCGCGAGGATGAAAATTTAAACCTCCTCACAAAGGAATCAGTGAGGTAGTAGTACTGTCGGCACTTATCTGACACGAAGTCCTCAAGATCAGCATTACGTACGTACGTGCCAAATTCATCCTTGAAGCCTGCTTGTGCCATAAACTCTTCCGACGGCCATTCACAAGGCCATACTTGAGCTCAGTGGTTCATCGTCCGGCTCACGTATCGCGAGCCTTGGTTCTTGCTTCCTTGAAGAACTACCTTGGTACATTTTCCTAAACATTTTTCTTTTCTTGAAAAATTTCTGAAATTTTTAGTGAATCAAAATAAAAGTGAACCAAACTCAACAAGATTGATAGCAACTACTCCCACAAGTGACTAGAGGCTATATCATGCATTAAAACTACTTTGGACCATATAAATTTGACATGCAAGCTCATGAACAGGGTCACCTCAGCAGCAAAAAAATTGCAATAAATAAAGCACTAGAACAAAAACTAACTGGACCAATGGAGGAGTCACATACTGAGGAACAATCCCCCAAAGCAGTTTTGTAAATGGAGCTTTGAGAAAGGAGATCGAAAATGGCAGCAAAACAAGCTAGAACACGGGTTTGAGCTACGGGATGATTTTTTCTGGAGGAAGATGAAGTGTGTGTGTGCTGGAATAAGTGGAGGAGGCCACATGGGGTCCACGAGGCAGGGGGCACGCCCCAGGGGGGTGGGCGCGCCCTGTGCCCTCGTGGTCAAATGGTGGGTCCCCCTGGTGTGTTCTGAGTGCCAGAAATTCTTAAATATTCTACAAAAAAATCATACTTCATTTTCAGGGCATTTGGAGAACTTTTATTTTGGGGGTACTTTTTTATTGCATTGATAATTCAGAAAACAGACAGAAAATACTATTTTGGCTTTATTTAATCTAAATAATAGAAACTAAAAAGTGGGCACACAGAGTTGTGCTTTCTAACTTCATCCATCTCATGCTCATCAAAAGGAATCCACTAACAAGGTTGATCAAGTCTTGTTAACAAACTTCTTCCGAATAACATGAAACCGGAGAATTTTCCGAATAACACTAGGTTACCTCAATGGGGATATGCACGTCCCCAACAATAAGAATATCATATATCTTTTTGACAGTAGGAAGAGGAAATTCGAAACCTCCAATAGTAATTGTTGAAATTTTCCAATAGAATTTATACTATGAACTTGAGGTTGTTTCCTCGGAAAGTGTACCGTATGCTCATTACCATTAACATGAAAAGTGACATTGCCTTTGTTGCAATCAATAACAGCTCCTGCAGTATTTAGAAAAGGTCTACCAAGGATGATCGACATACTGTCGTCCTCGGGAATATCGAGAATAACAAAGTCCGTTAAAATAGTAACGTTTGCAACCACAACAGGCACATCCTCACAAATACCGATGGGCATGTCGGTTGATTTATCGGCCATTTGGAAAGAGATTTCAGTAGGTGTCAACTTCTTCAAATCAAGTCTACGATATAAAAAGAGAGGCATACCACTAACACCGGCTCCAAGATCACATAAAGTAGTTTTAACATAGTTTTTTAATGGAGTATGGTATAGTTGGTACTCCTGGATCTCCTAGTTTCTTTGGTATTCCACCCTTAAAAGTGTAATTAGCAAGCATGGTGGAAATTTTAGCTTTCGACATCTTTCTTTTATTTGTAACAATATCTTTCATATACTTATCATAAGGATTCATTTTAAGCATATCAGTCAAACGCATACGCAAAAAGATAGGTCTAATCATTTCAGCAAAGCGCTCAAAATCCTCATCATCCTTTTTCTTGGATGGCTTAGGAGGAAAATGAAGGAAATATGCCCTAGAGGCAATAATAAAGTTATTAGTTATTTCCTTAGTTCATGATAAATGTTTATTACTCATGCTAGAATTGTATTAACCGGAAACATAATACACGTGTGAATACATAGACAAACACAATGTCACTAGTATGCCTCTACTTGACTAGCTTAATAATCAAAGATGGTTATGTTTCCTAACCATAGACATGTGTTGTTATTTGATTAATGGGATCACATCATTAGGAGAATGATGTGATTGACATGACCCATTCCGTTACCCTAGCACTTGATCGTTTAGTATATTGCTATTGCTTTCTTCATAACTTATACATGTTCCTGTAACTATGAGATTATGCAACTCCCGTTTACCGGAGGAACACTTTGGGTGCTACCAAACATCACAATGTAACTAGGTGATTATAAAGGAGTACTACAGGTGTCTCCAAAGGTACATGTTGGGTTGGCGTATTTCGAGATTAGGTTTTGTCACTCCGATTGTCGGAGAGGTATCTTTGGGCCCTCTCGGTAATGCACATCACTATAAGCCTTGCAAGCAATGTAGCTAATGAGTTAGTTACGGAATGATGCATTACGTAACGAGTAAAGAGACTTGCCAGTAACGAGATTGAACTAGGTATTGGATACCGACGATCGAATCTCGGGCAAGTAACATACCGATGACAAAGGGAACAACGTATGTTGTTATGCGGTTTGACCGATAAAGATCTTCGTAGAATATGTAGGAGCCAATATGAGCATCCAAGTTCCGCTATTGGATATTGACCGAAAACGTGTCTCGGTCATGTCTACATAGTTCTCGAACCCGTAGGGTCCGCACGCTTAAGGTTTCGATAACAGTTTTATTGTGAGTTTATGAGTTTTGATGTACCGAAGGAGTTCGGAGTCCCAGATGAGATCGGGGACATGACTAGGAGTCTCGACATGGTCGAGACGTAAAGATCGATATATTGGACGACTATATTCGGACATCGGAAAGGTTCCGAGTGATTCGGGTATTTTTCGGAGTACTGGGGAGTTACGGGAATACGGGGAAGAGTATTGGGCCTTAATAGGCCTTAGTGGGAAGGAGCCAGGAGGCGCGCGCCCCTCCCAAGCCCAGTCCGAATTGGACAAAGGGTTTGGGGCGCAGCCCTCCTCTCCCTTCCTTCTCCACTCCCCTTCTTTCCCCCCTTCTCCTAGTTGGACTAGGAAAGGAGTCCTACTCTCGGTGGGAGTAGGACTCCCCTTGGCGCGCCCTCCTTGGCCGGCCACCCCCTCCCCCTTGGCTCCTTTATATACGGGGGTAGGGGGGCACCCCAGGACACACAAGTTGATCTTCGTAATCGTTCCTTAGCCGTGTGCGGTGCCCCCCTCCACCATATTCCACCTCGGTCATATCGTTGTGGTGCTTAGGCGAAGCCCTGCGTCAGTAGAACATCATCACCGTCACCATGCCGTCGTGCTGACGGAACTCATCCCCGACACCCTGCTAGATCGGAGTCCGGGGATCGTCATCGAGCTGAACGTGTGCTGAACTCGGAGGTGCCGTACGTTCGGTGCTTGGATCGGTCGGATCGTGAAGACGTACGACTACATCAACCGCGTTGTCATAACGCTTCCGCTTACGGTCTACGAGGGTACGTGGACAACACTCTCTCCTCTCGTTGCTATGCATCACCATGATCTTGCGTGTGCGTAGGATTTTTTTTTGAAATTACTACGTTCCCCAACAGAAAATGCATGGGTTTCTGAACCCATGGTTCTCTTTCTTTACCGTGCTTCCTAGCAACGAAGTCTCTCTTATCATAATGTTGATTCTTTGATTGTGGGTTATCAAGATCAACAACAGGTTCAATCTCTACGTTGTTATCATTACTAGGTTGAGCATCAACATGAACATCATCATGGACATTATCACTAGGTTCATGTTCATTACCATATTGTGTTTCAGCATCAGAAATAGAAATATCATTGGGATTCTCAGGTGTATCTGCAACTGGTTCACTAGAAGCATGAAAAGTCCTATCATTTTTCTTTTTCTTTTTCTTAGAAGGACTAGGTGCATCAATATTAGTTCTCTGAGAATTTTGCTCAACTCTCTTAGGGTGGCCCTCAGGATACAAAGGTTCCTGAGTCATTCTACCACCTCTAGTCATAACTTTTACAACATTGTCATTATTCTTATTATTTAAACCATGGAGCAATTCATCTTGTGCCGTTAACACTTGTTCTACTTGAGTGGTAACCATGGAAGCAAGTTTACTAATAAGCTTAAGGTCACCTTTAACTCTAGACATATAATCACTCAAGTGTTCGATCATGTAAGCATTCATTTCATTTGTCTACCAACATAAGCATTGAAGTTTTCTTCTTTAACAATAAAATCATCAAAGTCATCCAAGCATTGACTAGAAGACTTATAACGAGGGATATCACCTTCATAAAATATATAGAGAGAATTTACCTTTACTACATGTGTCGGGTTATTAAGACCATGTATTTCTTCAATAGGTGGTAAATTCTTAACATCTTCATCTTTAATGCCTTTTTCTTTCATAGATTTCTTTGTCTCTTGCATATATTTAGGACTGAGAAATAGAATACCCCTTTTCTTCGGAGTTGGCTTAGGAGTTGGTTCAGGAAGTGTCCAATCATTATCATTGCTCAATATATTATTTAATAGCAACTCAGCTTGCTCAACAGTTCTTTCCCTCAAAACACAACCAGCGCAACTATCTAGGTGGTCTCTGGAAGCATCGGTTAGTCCATTATAAAAGATATCAAGTATTTAATTTTTATTGAGAGGATGATCAGGCAAAGCATTAAGTAATTGGAGAAGCCTCCCCCAAGCTTGTGGAAGACTCTCTTCTTCAATTTGCACAAAATTATATATTTCCCTTAAGGCAGCTTGTTTCTTATGAGCGGGAAAATATTTTGCAGAGAAGTAATAAATAATATCCTGGGGACTACGCACACAACCAGGAGCAAGAGAATTAAACCATATCTTAGCATCACCCTTTAGTGAGAAAGGAAACAATTTAAGGATATAATAATAACGAATTTTTTCCTCATGAGTAAATAGGGTAGCTATATCATTCAATTTAGTAAGATGTGCCACAACAATTTCAGATTCATAGCCATAAAAAGGATCAGATTCAACCAAAGTAATTAAATCTGGATCGACAGAGAAATCATAATCCTTTTCAGTAACACAAATAGGTGAAGTAGCAAAAGCGGGGTCATATTTCATTCTAGCATTCAAAGACTTTTATTTAAGCTTACTAATTGTTTCTTAAGATCATATCTATCTTTGCAAGCAAAAAGGTCTCTAGCAGTTTCTTCATCCATAACATAACCCTCGGGCACATCAGGCAATTCATATCTAGGGGGAGAATCTTCATCATCACTTTCATCAATATTATCAGCTTCAATAATTTCATTCTCTCTAACCCTAGCAAGTTGTTCATCAAGAAATTCACCTAATGGCACAGTATTATCAAGGATAGAAGTGGTATCATCATAAGCATCATGCATAGTTGAAGTGGCATCATCATTAACGTGCGACATATCAGAATCAATAGCAGGCGTAGGTGTAGGTGTCGCAAATTTACTCATAACAGAAGGTGAATCAAGTGCAGAGCTAGATGGTAGTTCCTTACCACCCCTCGTAGTTGAGGGAAAAATCTTGGTTCTTTCATAGTTCAAGTTCCTCATAGTGATCAACAGATATAAGTCCCAAGTGACTCAAAGAATAGAGCTATGCTGCCCGGCAACGATGCCAGAAAATAGTCTTGATAACCCACAAGTATAGGGGATCGCAACAGTTTTCGAGGGTCAACCCAAATTTATTGATTCGACACAAGGGGAGCCAAAGAATATTCTCAAGTATTAGCAGCTGAGTTGTCAATTCAACCACACCTGAAAGACTTAATATCTGCAGCAAAGTATTTAGTAGCAAAGTAGTATGGAGGTAACGATAACAGTGGCACAAGTAATAGTAGCAGTTTTGTAGAGATTGTAACAATAGCAATGGAGAAGTAACTAAGCAAATATCAATATGAAACGAGCTCCTAGGCAATGGATCAATGATGGATAATTATGTCAGATGCAATTCATCATGCAATAGTTATAACATAGGGTGACACAGAACTAGCTCCAGTTCATCAATGTAATTGTCGGTGTCCTGGACTTGGGGGTATCCAGTCCTGCCTGCCTGCGGCCCACCGCATGGCTTCATCGATGGCCTGGTACGGCCCAGCTTCAACACCAACACCGCAAGACCCTCACGAGGGGCCAAGCCTCGCGAGGCGGACGACGCCAAGACCCCCAAAGGAGTTGGCCTCCTCAGGAGGGCTCCTGAGGGGCGGAGAGTTCTATGCAGTTACCTCATGAGGCTCAGCTGACGTGAGCCATGACGACCAAGGCCAGGCGGGCGCAGAGCGCAGGTTTCCTCTTTGGTGCAAGGGAGGCAAGCCACAGGCGCAGAGTACCAAGGAATCATCCAAAGGTTGCCATTCTGTTGCAACAAGACCAAGACCGTCAGGACGGCAGGACGAAGGTCATCACCGCGCCCACCGCAGCGTCACGACCAGAGGCTTTTCATAGGCGAAGACTACTTTTGTTAGGATAGACTGTACTACTTGTCCCCTTCCAAATCCCGCTGTTGTGGAATCCATTCCCGCTCATATTTGGGAAGAGGACCAAGGCCACTATATATAGCACTTAGCCACCACCATAGGAAGGGGGGAGAGGACCGAAATTAGAACAAGTAGAGCACCAGACCAGCTCAAGAACACCTCACCTCCTGAGGATTGTTCATCCTTTGTACTAGTTCATCGATAGCCCCTCGAGGCAATCCACCACACCACACTAGATTAGGGTATTACACCACAATGGTGGCCCGAACCAGTATAAATCTCTGTGTCTTTGTGTCGCTCTGAGCTCAACGCGCTAGGCTTGGGAGGATCGCGAGTAGGCAGGCTGGGCAGGTTGAGATCTCCGCACGCACCCCAGAGTTCGAACCTCTCAAGGGTTGATGGATCCCTAAATCCGACATTTGGCACGCCAGGTAGGGGTGCGTCGGATCTTCTCTCCCCTCGACCAATCCTTCGCTGCTTTGCCGACGCCATGGCCGACACCCCGAGAGCCCACGTCGAGCACTGGGTCGTCCAGACCTCCTCGGCAGCACCCACCGGCGAAGAAGACCTTCACTCTGCCCTGCTCGCGGCCCGTGTTCCGCCAGGGGCGACCGGCCGCTGGGGGCGTGCGGCACAACCTTCTCCACTGGCGCCGCATCACAGCCGCCCAGCCACGCGATCTGCAAACTACACTGCAGCAACCGCTCTGCACTCGCGCAGGGAACAAGCAAACATGCGGGCAACGGTCATCGTGGCCCGTGAGCTCCTGCGGTGCAGGCTGCTCGAGAGCGGCCACGACGCCTTGATGGAACGAGTCGCCGAGCTGCTGGATGCGGCATGCAGGGGGCGCCGCCGGTCGGCACCCTCCCCACATCGCAGGCGGTGGTGCGGGCGTGCGCTCATCCCCGACACAATCGCGCACCCCCTTCCAGGGGCAACGGAGAGCCTCTTGACACCGACCAGCCTCGTGGAGCATCCCGCGCCATCCCGAACATGCCCCCTCGGCATGGGGCTGCTTCAGGCCACACCACTAGGGGTCGCGCTGGTGTGCCGGCCCTGGCCAGCAGGACCAGAGGATGGCGGAAGGGAGCGGGAACGTTAGGCGGCCAGGCGGCGCCCCTTGTGCGAACAACCCGGAAGCCTATGTCCCTGTCGCGATGGATCCAAGGCACGTGCTAGGAGAGGGGCCCAACCGATCCCCAATGCCAGGCTGGGCGCTGGACATACACGAGGCCAAGCTCTCCTTCGAACCACCGCCAAGCCCTGCCGACGTCCCCAATAGCGGCAGCATCTGGGTACAGTTCACGCCGCAGGGGCACGCTTACGCTGACCATGGATCGCAGGTAAACCAAGATGCGGCGAACACCAGGACCCTCAGGACGGTGGAACCCCCTGAGGAGCGCAAAGGACGTTAGGAGCAGCACGGGGGAAGCCCAGCGGCAGGGCCCTCCTCACGCTGCACGGAGCAGGATCTAGCCTGGAGGTAGGTTCCTTGCCAGGGAAGGCGACGACGAGCCCTTCCCCTCGGCGGGGGGCCCACGGTCTTCAAGGACGCCGCCAGCGTCCCCTTGGCCCCAGGTCTTGTCCTGTTTTCCGGTCTCCCCAACGGTGGTCAGGGGTGGCGCACGGCGTGGTCCTCGTCGGGCGACATGAAGCAAGGCTCCGGCCTGTGAAGGTCTCCACTCGTGACACTCTCGCGTAATAATGAGTGGGGCTGTACACGCCCCGGACTCTCTTGAGTGCCGCCCTGGGGCCTCATGGAGGCTCCCACCCACGTCCTAGTGGAAGCACCATGCTCCGTGCTGGCCATCGACACTGTCCTCAATGACTATGTCCAGCCAGTGCAAGCACTTAGCTCCGCGCTGTTGAGAAGACCGAAGACGGAACACTGAAGACCAGTTAGGCACCAGACGCGGCCGCCTGCTTTTTGCCTCCCTTTTTGTACTTGCTTGCCGACTTTTTGAAGTAGTTTGTATTCCGTGCGTTTATAAAATAGGGGGAGTTTTTCTCGTTCGTGTCCCTCTCTTGCCTTCAGTTCTTGCGTTCTTTTCTTGGAGCTCGTGACCGCCACCCTGCCCTCAAATGCCTCACAAGTGGGGGCTGGGTACGGTGTACGCGCTGGTGCTGAATGCCCCCGGGGGCTCAAGGGTGCGGTTGCCCCGCGCGCCCACCTCGCCACGGTCTGGCAGTTGGCTCCTCGCAAGGCACCCTTCGACAGGCCAGTAGGCTCCTCGGGAGACACAGGGCCTCACGAGCCCGCAGCAGGTTCGCCTCAGGAGAAGGGGCCCAACCACGACGCCAGGCCCCATGCAAGACCCCCAAAACTCAAGATAAGTCATAAACAACTACCTTGCTTAGCGACCCACAGCCCTGCGGGGCCTCGCTCCGGATGTCACTTCAAAAGTATTTAGTGATCTCATACATCATAAGGGGCACCCCCTTTCCAAAATGCTCTCACAAGAATATGTTTGAGTTTTCATTATACAGGTTAAAGCAAAAGAAATACAGGCCTAGCTGGACGCGCCTTCTTCGTCACTCCCATCCATGCTGCTTGTGCTGAAGCTGCCATCCTCGTCATCTCCACCCGCGCCAGCCCCTCTCCTGTGCATGTTGGGCCAGCCTGTAGATTTGGCCCGTGTCATGTTTTTTCCCCTGTTATGTGATTTTGCTAATTATCCAGAGAACGCCTATTTTACAGAAAAGTCCTTGCACATCATGCATATAATAACTCATTAACCGTGCATCGGATTAAAATGTTTCAAACATGTAAAATGCTTAGAATTTTGTGTAGTTTAATAATTGGCCACCGTCATCCATGTTAAATATGTTTAAACTTGTTTGGTTAATTTTGCTCAAATGCCATGGTAAAATGATTTATTTCATAACTAAATAACCGTAGCTCCAATTTTAATAAACTTTATATGTAAATGGGGTGGAAAAATGCATAGATTAACTTGTTGCACTTTATTTTCTTGTTTAACAACATTAAAATATGGTTTTAGGCAGAACAGTACCAAACTCAAATTACGCACATGGGGATTTTCCGGAATTGTTGTTTGTTGTTTCCGGCCTCATTTAAACTTGCCTAAATAGTTAGTTCTATTATGCTTCACCTCTTGCCATGTTAACCAACATTTAATATTGATGTGTACCCAAATGAGAGTGAACTAAATACTTGAATATTGAGCTCCACTAAATTTGTAGTATTGTTTGTGCACTTTGTCATGCTTTGCCATGCTTTTAAACCGGTCCTGCATCATACTTGTTTGCGCATCATGCCATGTTTATGCTTGTGTGTTTACCATGTTGTTTGCTTCTTTCCGGTTTGTATCTCTCCTTAGCTTCGGTTTCGTTCCGAAGTTGTGAGGATTCGTTGCACTACGTCCGTTTGTCTTCTTCATGGACTCGTTCTTCTTCCTTGCGGGATCTCAGGCAAGATGACCATACCCTCGATATCACTTCTATCTTTCCTTGCTAGTTGCTTCGTTCTATCGCTATGCTGCGCTACCTATCACTTGTTTATCAAGCCTCCCAAATTTCCATGTCAGCCTCTAACCTTTTCACCCTTCCTAGCAAACTATTGCTTGGCTATGTTACCGCTTTGCTCAGCCCCTCTTATAGCGTTGTTAGTTGCAGGTGAAGTTGAAGATTGCTCCATGTTGGACCGGATTATGTTGGGATATCACAATATCTCTTATTTAATTAATGCATCTATATACTTGGTAAAGAGTGGAAGGCTCGGCCTTATGCCTGGTGTTTTGTTCCACTCTTGCCGCCCTAGTTTCCATCATACCGCTGTTATGTTCCTTGATTTTGTGTTCCTTACGCGGCTGGGTATATGGGAACCCCTTGACAGTTCGCTTTGAATAAAACTCCTCCAGCAAGGCCAACTTTGGTTTTACATTTGCCTAACAACCTATAACCCTCCCTTGGGCAGGCCAACCCAAGGGTCATATTTATTTTAACCCCCTGGGCCAGTGCTTCTCTAAGTGTTGGTCCGAACCGAGTAGCCAGCGGGGCCACCTCGGGGAAACTTGAGGGTTGGTTTTACTCGTAGCTTGACTCATCCAGTGTGCCCTGAGAACGAGGTATGTGCAGCTCCTATCGGGATTTGTCAGCACATTCGGGCGGTCTTGCTGGTCTTTTTTTACCATTGTCGAAATGTCTTGTAACCGGGATTCTGAGATTGATCGGGTCTTCCCGGGAGAAGGAATATCCTTCGTTGGTCGTGAGAGCTTATATTGGGCTAAGTTGGGACACCCCTGCAGGGTATAAACTTTCGAAAGTCGTGCTCGCGGTTATGTGGTAGATGGGAATTTGTTAATGTCCGGTTGTAGATAACTTGGCCCTTGACTTTATTAAAATGCATCAACTGCGTGTGTAGCCGTGATGGCCTCTTTTCGGTGGAGTTCGGGAAGTGAACACGATTTGAGTTATGTATGAATGTAAGTAGTTTCAGGATCACTTCTTGATCACTTCTAGCTTCTCGACCGTTGTGTTGCTTCTCTTCTCGCTCTTATTTGCGTATGTTAGCCACCATATATGCTTAGTGCTTGCTGCAACTCCACCTCATTACCACTTCCTAACCATAAGCTTAAATAGTCTTGATCTCGCGGGTTTTGAGATTGCTGAGTCCTCGTGACTCACCAGATACTTTCACAACAGTTGCAGGTGCCGATGATACCAGTGCAGGTGATGCAAACGAGCTCAGATGGGAGCTCAACGAAGATCTTGGTCGTTGTTATGTTTCGTTTCATGTTGATCAGTAGTGGAGCCCAGTTGGGACGATCGGGGATCTAGCAGTTGGGTTATCTTCCTTTCTTTTGGCTTCGTCCGTAGTCGGACTATGTGTGTGCTCTGAATGATGTATGACTTATATGTTCATTGTGTGAAGTGGCGATTGTAAGCCAACTCTTTATCCCATTCTTGTTCATTACATGGGATTGTGTGAAGATGACCCTACTTGTAACACCCACGATGCGGCTATATCTCCCACATGTCGAGGCACGACTTAGAGGCATAACAGCATGGTGGTTAAGTTTCCCCAAGGTGGCCCCGCAGGTTACTCGGTTCGGACCAACACTTAGAGAAGCACTGGCCCGAGGGGTTTTATTATAAAGATGACCTCGGGTTAATTACTCCCAAGGGAAAGGTAATAGGTTGTTAGGCAAATGGAAAACCAAAGTTGGGCCTTGCTGGAGGAGTTTTATTCAAAGCGAACTGTCAAGGGGTTCCCATACACCCGGCCGAGTAAGGAACGCAAAATCAAGGAACATAACACCGGTATGATGGAAAACTAGGGCGGCAAGAGTGGAACAAAACACCGGGCATAAGGCCGAGCCTTCCACCCTTTACCAAGTATATAGATGCATTAATTAAATAAGAGATATTGTGATACCCCAACACAATCCTGTCCATCATGGAGCAATCTTCAACTTCACCTGCAACTAACAACGCTATAAGAGGGGCTGAGCAAAGCGGTAACATAGCCAAACACCGGTTAATTACTCCCAAGGGAAAGGTAATAAGAGATATGGTGATATCCCAACGCAATAGAACGAAGCAACTAGCATAGCAATGATAGTAGTGAGATCCAGGGTAACAGTCATCTTGCCTGAAATCCCGCTAGGAAGATGAACGGGCGAAGACGAACCAAGCGTAGACGAACGAAACCTCACGATTGCAACGAAATAGGAACTATCGAGAAGAAGCACAACCGGAAAGGAGCAAACCACATGGTAAACACACAACACATAAACATGACAAGATGCTCAACCAAGCATGATGCATGACAAAGGCTATATGATGCTACTCATGACAAGAGATGGTGCATACAAGAACAACACATCAAAGCCAGTTTAAATGAGGCCGGAACAACATATAACTAATCCGGTAAGTCCTCATATGCAAATTTCAACATTGGTCCAGAAATGAACAAACATTAAGTTGAAGTTGTTAAACAGCATGTTAAAGAGCACCATGATGATATACACAAAATTCTAGTCAAGTTACATATAAAGTTCATTTAGTTCGGAGCTACGGCCTAGAAGATATGAGCAAAACAAGTTAAACATGGCATTCGTGCAAAATGCATTCAAACATCAAGCAAACACTATCGAAACAAGGATTCAACATGACATGATGCAACTACATGCAATTCTAAGCAAGTTTCAATAGAGCATGCTCAAAACGGAGCAACGGTGCAACACATACACTCCAAACAAGTTATAACTATCTGCCCAAAACAGCAAGTAGGCACTTTGCAAACATTACAACATGCTACAGGAAACATTTGAGCACAAGCTTAACATGCACTTCATGTACATATAACATACTTCAAATACCATTAAGGTTCATGTTCATAGGCATCAATATTAAACCAATATGATCAATGAAAAATGCAACTTTATAACACATGAGCATATACATGAGCAGAGTTAATATGATGGCAACTTGAGAGCAAGAAAGAGACGAGCTACAGCAAGTAAACATAGCAACCAAGGGCATGGCATGCAATTACACATAACAAAGAGCAAACAACATTAGGAAATCATATATATATGGCTCATGGATTGGTAGGAACCAACAAGACAAGATTGAATGTTGGAACAATTTCAGCAGGTGTAAAATAGTAACATTATGATGGCATATTTGCAAGCATGGAACAGAGGCATATGACATCCAAAATTAGCAAACATGGCATGTGAACAGAGTAATCAAATCATACTTCAAATCATGTAATTGGGGCATCTCCAGAAGAGGCATGGATCACTCAATACGAAGCTCACAACAAGGTATTGTGAAGTTAATAGAAATCTGGAACAACATCTAGGCACCTTCATGGCAATGAAAACATATTCTACAGGAGATATATAGGGCATCAAAAGGCATGTCATGATATAGCATAGCATAGAAAACAAAACATCTCAACTAAGCATCTCCATACTATGCATGGATTAATTGGTAGCATCAAGCAAACATGGTAACATGATATAGCAGTTTCAGCATTGACAGAATGTTAACATCAAGTAGCCCACTTCACAAGCTTTATGCACTCCCTACAGGGCATATAAAAATACATGGATTGCACCCCTGTAAAGATGGCATAAATATGCTCCTAAAACTTGTAGACATCATGCCCATATGATGCACACACAAAATGCGACAAAAATGACAAATCAGCAAGTTATAGTAGTTTTCAGTAGTTAACAGCAACATGCACTATTGCAACAGGGATTAAGATATCAAGATGCACCGTAACATGAATGAAAAGCACAACAACATGTAGAGCATGGGGATCAGAACATGTGCATAGCAAGATCATCATCATAGCATGAACAGGGACAAAGTTGTGGCACTCACAAGATGGACAAATGATGTTAACAATCAGCAGATTACAACAGTTCATATCACATAGCACTTTTGCAACGAAGATTTAGGCATCAATATGAACAGGAACATGAATGCAAACTAGATCATCATGAAGAGCACTTTGAGATGAACATTTGACATATTATGCACATAAAACGGAGCAGTACACACAAAGTTACACCCATCCAAACATGACATGATGATATAAAAAATCTGGGGACGGGCGAAAATTAGACCTCGAGGGGGGTTGATTGAACGGACATGTCCGTGCCCTGCCGGACACGTCCGGCACGGGAGACTTATGAGCGGGCCCGCGAGGTCGTCCTCCTCCTCGAGGAGGTCACGGCGAGGCCGACGCGGTGGCGGAGACCAGCCGGAGGCGACGGGGACGGGACAGTGGTGGCCGGATCCGGCGGGGAGGAAGCCGGGGCGCGCGGCTCGGGGTCGCCGGAGGCGCTGGAGATGGCCGGTGGCGATCGGGAGGCGCCTGACATCGAGATCTGGGCGGCAAGGCAAGGTCGAGGCGGCGGAGGTAGCGAGGTCCGGCGGTGGCTCCATGGGACGACGAGTTGTGGGGGTCGTGCCGGAGGCGACGGGACGACGGACTCCGGTGGGTCGCGAGGCAACGGCGGGAGCCGGGCGGCGATCGGGAGGCGCGGAGGGGCGCGAGGGGCGCTCCGGCCCAGATCCGGCCCGGGACGGGCTTCCCGTGGGCTGGGCGGGCCGCGACGGCGGGAAAACCAGAGGGGCGACGTGGCGCTCGCCCAGTGGCTGGGGGCGGTGGGTGGGTGGCGGCTGGCCACTGGCACCGCCACATGGTGGGGATGAGGTGGAGGCACACCGAATTTGGAGGGGAAGGTGGCGGCACGGCCCTCGAGGTGGGAGGAGGCAGTGAAAACGACGAGGGGAGGGGCAGGCTGCCAAAAATGGAAGTGGAAGGAGTATATAAAGGGTAGGGGCTAGGGTTTGAGGGTTTTGGAGGGGTTTTTGGGCATCGGATCTCGATCCGACGGTCCAGGGCGGAGGCGTTTTCTGGTGAGTAGCTAGTGGGCTGTGTAGATGGGCTAGGCTGAGATGAGAGGGAAGGAGTGCAGCCCGACAACCGTTTCCGGAGACCGAAAACGTCCGATGAATACACTGGCTATATCGTGGTTGTATGTTTAACGTTTGGGCTATCAAACGGACTCCGAATGCGACGAAATTTGACAGGCGGTCTACCTACACTATAATAAGACCACACGCCAACTTTCATCCCATTCCTAGAACATATTTATGCCACTTATAAAATAATATTTCAAAGGTGCCGCGGGCGCGTGCGAGTGTGGAAGGGCTCGGAATGGACAACAGAGAGACCTGGGGAAACCCAAACGGATGCAAGTTTGGAAAATCATGCAGATGATGACATGGCAAAGTGCAACACGGAAGCAAATGACATGGCAACAACAACAAATGATTGGAAGACACCTGGCGCATCGGATTCGGGGCGTTACAACTCTCCTCTACTAATAAGAGATCTCGTCCCGAGATCTTAGGAACGAGACGGAAAACAAAGAGGAATAGTTGAAGTAAGAATGCAAGAGAGAATATGAACAAAGTCAAGAGCACTCGGGTAGAACAGATGAACGGCGAATGTGATGAGAATGAAAAGCTCAAGAAACAAGATAGACTTTGAAACCACTCCGGTCAGAACAAGGTAGAACAGGAATAAGAATGAAAGATTTGGGCAGCACTCCGGCTGAAAATGGAAGGAATAGAACAAGAACTTCACAAGATGGGTTGACACTTGATGAGATGAACAACGCAATACCTCCGGAAGAATTGAAATAGTGGAATGAAAAGAACTTAGAAGGAAGGATTGAACGGAGTTTTTGAGAAAATCAACAATGAAAGAATAAGCTTGTTGTGGACTTATCAAAAACAACTCAAAACTTGAGGTGAAACTCTGCCACAAGCAAATGTCTGAATAGCTGAGAAGAACAAAGAAATGCAAAACTCCACTTCAGAAGAAAATGAAGAAAATTATTTGTACTTCGAGACGCGAGAAGAAAAGATACTTGAACTCCACCAACAAGAATCTTGATGAACTCTTGAAGAATGAATTAAGTCATGAAGAACCACCATGAAGAACTCCATTGACAAAAGGATGATGAGATAGAATCAAGGATGAATGAATAAGATTAAAGCCTTCGAGTGATTTAGATGGAGGTTCCGTCGAAATGACCGAGGAAATTTGAACTCCGGAAAAGAAAAGATGAAAACACTTGGAACTAGAATTTATTCATCAAGAACAAACTCCGAAGGAAGGGATTAATCACTTGGAGGAAACAAGAATAAGACTTATTGTATGCTTAACCTTCATCAAATTAAATTAATTGCAAGCAATGGATTTTTGCATATTACTTATTCCTATTGGAAAAGGATTAAGGGGAATATAGCACAAAACTTGAGAAAGTCTTCATGAATCACCGGTAGGATTTGAAAGAACGAATGAATTGAAATGATAATCAAGGAAAAGGAACCTGAATGAATCACCGTAAGAATTCTAAAATGACTGAAGAAAGGGAATGATTCACCGGTAAGAACAAATATGCTTGAGGGGATTTAGATGCAAAAGAACAAAGAGATCACAAGCTGATTAAAGGTTACGTGCCAGATGCATTGGGATAATTAGAGAACGATAGCTGGAATGATAGCCTCCGGTGAAAAGAAATGGAAAAACAACTCCTGACATACTCCGGATGGGTAAGAAAATAATATCTGACAAATGGAATAATTTGAGAGGATAATATGAAGCTAGAACCATGAATCTTTGAGAGAACAGGCAAGATTCAGAAGGAACTCTTCTTTGCTCTTTAAATGATGACGAGGAACGCCAACGAAATTACAAAGATACTCCGGGAGAATGAAAAAAAAGGAAGGGTTGAACCAAAGATGAAAAGAATTTGACAGCGATCAGGAGAAGGCATGTGACCGATGGGATCCATTCTTACATCACACTTGAAAAGAATTTAAGAATAACTCCGGAATAATTAGAAGAGCCAGGTAAGATCCTGGGAAAAGACCTATGGGTTATGGCTCACTAAAAGAAAACACCGTTGAAAAGGATTGTTGAAGAGATAGATGATGCACCGGAACAATTGAAAGACTTGAATGAGGTGTCAACCTCAAATTAATTGGAACATAGACGAATCTCCTGAGATGTCTTGAGCACTCCGGAAGGATAAACTGGCGAGAGGCGAACGAGCAAGAGGAAAACATTTGATCCAAGGTAAAAGAATATGATCAACCCAAAAAAAAACTTGAATTGAATCCACTGGAGAAGAAAAAGGGATGAAGAATGTCGAACTAGACAAGAAATCACCGGTTGAAACAACTGACAAAAGGCTGAAGAGGCTTCGCATGAATGAAATTGATGCTCGAAAGAGACTCAGGCTCCGGGAAGAAGAGGGTAGGAGGGCGGGAAAAAAAGGCAACTTGGAACAAGATATGTGTAGCATAACAAAGAGCAAATAACATCATGGCTATGAGTAAAACATGCCGACAAATCCTGATAGGAGCTGCACATATCTCATTCTCAGGGCAAACTGGATGAGTCAAGCTACGAGTAAAACCAACCCTCAAGTTTCCCGAGGTGGCCCCGCAGGCTGCTTGGTTCGGACCAACACTTAGAGAAGCACTCGCTCGGGGGGGGGGGGGGGGGGGGGGGTTAAAATAAAGATGACCCTTGGGTTGGCCTGCCCAAAAGGGAGGGTTATAGGTAGTTAGGAAAATGTAAAACCAAAGTTGGGCCTTGTTGGAGGAGTTTTATTCAAAGCAAACTGTCAAGGGGTTCCCATATACCCAGCCGCGTAAGGAACGCCATATCAAGGAACATAACATTGGTATGACGGAAACTAGGGCGGCAAGAGTGGAGCAAAACACCAGGCATAAGGCCGAGCCTTCCACTCTTTAGCAAGTATATAGATGAATTAATTAAATAAGAGATATTGTGATATCCCAACATAATCCGGTCCAACATGGAGCAATCTTCAACTTCACCTGCAACTAACAACGCTATAAGAGGGGTTGAGCAAAGTGGTAACATAGCCAAGCAACGGTCTACTAGGAAGGGTGAAAAGGTTAGAGGCTAACATGGCAATTTGGGAGGCTTGATAAACAAGTGATAGGTAGCGCAGCATGGCGATAGAACGAAGCAACTAGCAAGCAAAGATAGAAGTGCAAACGAGTCCATGAAGAACGAGTCCATGAAGAAGACAAATGGACATAGTGCAATGAATCCTCACAACTTCGGAACGAAACCGAAGCTAACGAGAGAAGCAAACCGGAAATAAGCAAACAACATGGTAAACACATAAGCATAAACATGGCATGATGTGCAAACAAGTATGATGCGTGACCGGTTTAAAAGCATGGCAAAGTGCACAAACAATACTACAAATTAAGTGGAGCTCAATATTCAAGTATTTAGTTCACTCTCATTTAGGTACACATCAATATTAAATGTTGGTTAACATGGCAAGAGGTGAAGCATAATAAAACTAACTATTTAGGCAAGTTTAAATGAGGCCGGAAACAACAAAAAACAATTCGGAAAATCCCCATGTGCATAATTTGAGTTTGTATTGTTCTGCCTAAAACCATATTTTAGTGTTGTTAAACAGGAAAATAAAGTGCAACAAGTTAATCTATGCATTTTTCCACCCCATTTATATATAAATTTTATTAAAATTGGAGCTACGGTTATTTAGTTATGAAATAAATAATTTTAGCATGGCATTTGAGAAAATTAAACAAACAACAAGTTTAAACATATTTAACATGGATGAAAGTGGCCAATTATTAAACTACACAAAATTCTAAGCATTTTACATGTTTGAAACATTTTAATCCGATGCGCGGTTAATGAGTTATTATATGCATGATGTGCAAGGACTTTTCTGTAAAACATGCGTTCTCTGGATAATTAGCAAAATCACAGAACAGGGAAAAAGACATGACACGGGCCAAATCTGCAGGCTGGCCCAACATGCATAGGAGAGGGGCTGGGCGCGTCCTCACCTCGCTAGGCCAGATTTGGCCAACGGCTGGGCCTTGGAGCGATCTTGCCAGGAGGTGGAGTGGGTGCGGTCAACGCTCATGGTCTGGCGAGCGTCACTACAAAAAAAAAGACACATCCGTGACATTTTGGTCTGAACGAATTTTTTTCCTGTCATACATTGACACTTCTATGACAATAATTGTGACAAAACCCGGTATCATCATAGATGTGGTGGGCTCCTACTTCTATGACAAAAAATCATGACAGAAAATGGGCTTTTCGTCCTGGGCGGGCCGGAGACGCAACTGCATGACACTCTTTGGGCCGTCCATGACGGAAAAAACCGTGGTAGAAGCAAGGGGGAGGAAAATTTTGGGGAGTTGCCGGTTACGGTGGGTGGTCGGGGGCCGAGCGATGCGCGTTTCTCTTGTACAGGTACGCGGGTGTGTGCGAGGTGTTGGCTCTAACTGAACCCGAGCGAGGCGTTGGGCTCTAACTGAACCCGAGCGATTGCACTGCAGGCTACGCGTTACTGAACCCGAGCTATCGATCGATGGCTGTTAACTGAACCCGATCGAGCGATTCCTTCGCTACTGCTGCTAACTGAAGCCGATCGATGCTGCCTCTGGGATGAACAGTGAGCATTGCGGGGGGGGGGGGGGGGGGGTTGGATGAACAGTGAGCAGTGGCGTTGCCTCTGGATGAACAGGATCCCATGGTGTGGAGGGATGGATGAACAGTAGATGGTGGATGGGTGCCCGTGGAGGGGTGGTTGAATAGGACCTCGTGGTGTGGAGGGCTGGATGAACAGTAGACGGTGGAGGGGTGGTTGAACAGTTGCCGGTGGAGTAGCGTGCGGTGGAGGCCGGATGAACAGGAGCCCGTGGAGGCTGGAGGAGGTCGACGGTAGCCCGTGGAGGTTGGAGGAGGTCAACGGTGGAGATGAACAGTATCCCGTGGAGTCCCCTTTTCCGGTACGCCACACCCCTCCCGATGAATAGGACCCTCGTTTCGACCGTAGCGCTCCAACACAAGTCCGTTTCGTCCGTTTTGCGGTATGCCACACGCCTCCCGATCAACAGGACCCCCGTTTCGACCGTAGGAGGTTTGTTTTGTCCGTTTTGCGGTACGCCACACCCCTCCCGATCAACAGGACCCCCGTTCCGACCATAGGAGATTTGTTTCCTCCGTTTTGCGGTACACCACACCCCTCCCGATCAATAGGACCCCGTTCCGAACGTAGGAGGTCCATTTCCTCCATTCTGCGGTACGCCAAGCCTTGTTTCCATCGCCTGTTCCGTCCAAGCCCTCCCGATGAACACGACCACGCATTCCGTTCCGACGTGTCCGGTTGGCTCCCCATGAACACGACGACGACGATGTTTCTCCGTTCCGACCCATCCATGTATGTATGCGTGAGTAGGCGTTTGAGACCCTGCCCGTATGTACGTACGTGGCCGTATTTTCTTTCTTGCACCCTGGCCGCTATACGTACGTGTACATGCTACGTGCGCGCCTCTACTACGACACATGCGCGCCTCTACATCGGCCAGTATGTATGTACACGTTCGCGACCAGAATGACAATGCTACATACGCTTCAACCAGGTGGGTCCCGACTGTCAGGCACTTCCTTGCGTGCGAAGATGTAGCTGGTGGGTCCCAGTAGTCAGGGGGGCGAATCGTTTTTTTTGCCCGACCGCACTTCCTTGCATGCGAAGATGTATCTAGTGGGTCCCAGCAGTCAGGGGGGCGAATCATTTTTTTCCTGGACGCACTTCCTTGCGTGCGATGGTGTAGCTGGTGGGTCCCAACAGTCAGGGGGAAACATTTTTTTTTGCGAAATACGGTGGCCCTTCCGGTGGGGCCCCGCTGTCAGGTGGAGGAATAATTATTTTGCACGTAATAAGGAGGCACTTCCTTGCTACGGCGGTGAGCCCAGCTGTCAGCATCTCCACGCACAGTACTCTTCCGATGGAAGTCGGTCGTTGACCACATTGACCACGCCACGTTGAGAGCATGTCACGACCGGTTTTCCGGGTAATAAATTTCCAGAAAAGACCGTCGTGCTCATCAGCCCCAGGATAACTGTTAGCTGATGAGGCTCCAACTTGATACAGAAATTCCAAGCAAAAACACAAAATATGCAGTACAAGACCATTCTGGCCTGTGAGTCAACAAATGGTTTCTAGTGGTTGATGGCGGAAGTGGTTTGTGGATCATCAGTGTCTATGGGACTCCAATTCCCACAGGAACAGCTGCCCAGGTTAACTCCTATCTTCGCGAGGCTACTATCTCCATTGCTTAGGTTCCGGGGCTGTCATCGCGTCGCTCCTCTCCGTGCAAGAAAATCTGGCCAAGACAATAGCCAGGGACAAGCCAGTGAGTACTTTGAATGTACTCGCAAACATTATGAACACAGGTATAATATAACAATGATGTGCTGAAAATATTTTATGCTCATGACGTCAGTCACAAAAATAAAACTCGGATGCATGCAAGCACGTTATTCATGGATATGCAATAACATAGTAGCATTGAGATTTATGAAAAATAAACAACAAGCAATGCCACAGTCGGGCGTCTTAGCGACACCACATAAAGGGCTTTAAAAGAAATGCCACAGTCGGGCGTCTGAGCGACACCACCTAAAGGGCTTTAAAAGAAGTGCCACAGTCGGGCGTCTGAGCGACACCACATAAAGGGCTTTTAAAAGAAATGCCACAGTCGGGCGTCTGAGCGACACCACATAAAGGGCTTTAAAAGAAATGCCACAGTGAGGCGTCTGAGCGACACCACATAAAGGGCTTTAAAATAAATGCCACAGTCGGGCGTCTGAGCGACACCACATAAAGGGCTTTAAGAGAAATGCCACAGTCGGGCGTCTGAGCGACACCACATAAAGGGCTTTAAAATAAACAATCATAGTGAATATCCCGGAGGTAGAACCATCCCAGAGATACTCGATAATAACAATAATATCACGGTTAGTCAACAATGATAATGATCATAATTATCACAAGTCACAAGTAGTAGTTCCAGTTCTGGTTAATAGTTTCACCTCCGAAGACCGACACTAAGACCGACACTTGACCCGTCCCAGACTGTAATCCTTAACCATGGACACGGCTATTCGAATAGTTCTAATCTCTGCAGAGGGTGTACTCTTTACCCACGAGTAACGGATTCCTTTAGTCCATCGGGACTAATTCCGCTTACGGTCTTTTAAATGAAAACACACCTGACTTGCACACACCAGCTTAACTTACCGGTGTCTGGAATCACCCACGACACCCGTCAAGCAAACTCTAAGTGGGGAGGCTACAACCTCGCGTAGCATGGGATCAAATTTATATCGCGCGCTCTAAGGGGGTGGCCTCCCCTCTCGGTCCCAACCGGAAACACCCATGCCCCTTACGGGATGACTGGCTTTAATCCATGGCCATGGTACCCTCATCCCGGCCCCTCTGTACGGTGTGTGCTAGAAAGGGGTTGAGAAATTACTGAACCGTACCCTACCTGTGGCAGGGACAAGTGGTAGCACGAAACAAGTGTGGGGGTTACTGGAACAAGACTCGATCTACGGTCGACTCAGGAGGTTTATAGTTTCCTGCATGACATGTATAACAAATATATTTCAACCATTCCAATCAACACTCATTATATCTTACTATGCCATACCGGACATACCCGTCCCGACGGAGACCGGCGACAAGCTCACACCTACCCAAGGCAGAGGCTTTCCCGGATTCCTTTTCGGCATGCATGCAAGACACATGAGGATGATTATCATCACAAGTGTGTTTATTTCCAACAGCATGGAAATCACTAATATGCACTCATGCATATGATCATATCACATGAAATGACAAGTCCTTCAAAATGCGGTGGTGTTAAAAATGTATCAACGATCACACCAAAATATTATGCCGAGATTCAGAATGCTTGCCTTCAATGTGTGGAAAGGCAGGGTGCACTCCAAAACTTGAAACATTTCTCCTCTCTAGAAAAATCCTATTTTAGCAATATAAAAGAATTAACACACAAAATAAAAACAGCACCAAAATTTGTTCTGAATTTTTTTCAAATAAATCTTAAAATAAACTAGACATTTTTTGAGAGAGGTAGGAAAAAGAATCATTTCATTTGGAATTGTATTTAAAAAGTTATAGGCAGTCAAAGTTGTGGTCAAAATCTGTTTTTAAAAAAAAACTATAACAGAAAACGCTTCAGATGAAATACGTTTTCGGTGTCGGAAAAACGTACTAGGGGGGTTGTACGCCTTCACTTAAACACGTGGCGGTGGGGTGGGTCGCTGACAGTGGGTCCAGAGGGCCCACTAGTCAGGTTTGACCGGTCTCCCCCGCCTCCTTCCTCCTCTGGCCGAACAGAGGCGGGGGCTCCGGCGATCGTCGCCGGCGAATGGAGGCTCCTCGAGGGCATCCGAGGCCAGGGATGGATCCACCTCTCCTAGGCGGTCCTCCCGGTGGTCGACTGGCCGGCGGGGACGGAGGGGTTCGTCGGCGGCGAGCTCCGCGGCGGAGGGAGCGTCGGTGACGAAGTGGTTTTGGGGTGAATGTGGTTCCCGATCAAAATCAAGTAGGGGGTTGGGTTCCTGGAAGGGAGGAGGTGTTCTTGGCGAAGAGAAATGGGAGGGAGAGGCCCTGGTGGCGTTGGAATGGTCGAGACAGCGGCGGCGGCTGGAGTTGCCGGAGATGAGGAAGACGGCCTCCTCGGGTCGACTCGCTGCCATGGGGGAACTGGAGGAGTGTACTGAGGCCGCCTGCGAACGGAACGTGCTCAGGGGCCTCCTTAAATAGGCGCTCGGGGTCGGCTCCGACGGTGGCCGCGGATAAGGTCGTCGGCGACCGTCTTCTGTAGTTGCAGGGCAACGTGGCGCGGCTGGGGATGGCGGCAGGAGCTAGCGGACGAGCGGCTACTGCTCCAAGGGCGAGCTGGCGAGTGGGGATGGCTTGGGCGGCGCCGAACGGCGCAGAGGCTGTCGGCCGACGCCGGCGTGCCGCCAAAAGTGCTATGGCAGTGGCGCTGTGCGGCTTTGGACGGTCCCTGCGAGTGGATGAGGTCGGGCGCGGCTCTGCGGGCGAGCGGGGGTAGGTGGGGTGAAGCGGGCGCGACGCGGCGGCTCGGGCGTACGTGCGTGCCAAACGCACGCTCTGGGCGCGCCCAGAGCACGCCCACCAGGTGCTCGGAGAAATGCCATGGCACTCCAGAACGCTTGGTTGGAGCTGGGAGTTAGCAGGGTGGGGTTATAACCTAAGGCAAAACTATTGGACATGCTGGTCTGGTCAGGGGATTAAGTTCATAGTGTATACTTGAGATCATGCCAATTCAGTCCATGCACTCTAGGCGTTTGTCATAATGCCAAAGGCACCTAGGCTATTCTTGGAGTGGTCAAGAATTCCAGATGGTGGTCTCATTAGTTGAATAAAAGGATGGTGAGGTTAGTTGGCAAAATACAGAAACTTGTTAATGCAAGTTTTGCAAAAACTCAATTCTGGACAGGAGACAAATGGCATCTCTGCATGGACAAAAATTCTCCCAATGGGTTCATGCTCTTGGACTTAAGGGTTTGGTAAGGTGTACTACAAGTAGGAAAAGGAATCACAGCAAAAGGAGCAAGTTAAAATATAGTTGTAGTACAAAACCTCAAGTTGGACCAGAATGGAAATGAGGATGATTCACTCAAATTATTCAAGTAACATAGCTGGGTTTTTGCATAAAGCTGAATAATATGCTCCTACTGACATCCCATAATTTTGGTGGAGTCTAGAAAGAATTATTTAAAAGGGTTGTAGTGCAAAATTGCTCTCTGGACCAGAGAAGAAAATTGGGTGTAGAGCTCAAAATATTTCAAGAATAAAAGATATTTTTGTATAAAAGTGATTTAAAAACATCACATGACATCTCCAAATTTTGGTTGGATTTTTAGATAAATATATCAAATGGTTGTAGTTCAAATATGGCCATATAACCTTGAAAAACCATTTTTTTCAAGAAAATAAAGATCAAGCAAATTAATTATATAATTAGTTCTACTAATAAAAGAAAAGTTTTTTTTCTTGAGAGGTTAAACAAGTCCAATAACATATTTGAAAAGTTTTCTCTATGGGGAAAACTCCATAATAGCAAGGGAGAAAAAATTTCAAAAATAAAAAGGGAGCCCAGAAAATAAAAGTTTTAATTTCCTGGCAAAATTTTAATTAATAAAACAAGGTCAAAATTTTGGGGTGTCACAACACTACCCCCCTTAAAAGAAAATCTCGTCCTCGAGATTTGTTAAGAGTTGTTTTGAAAAAATATCTTTCCGGTGAGCTGGAACCAAAAGATTTATCCATAGCACAAACTTGCGTCGTCGAGGTTGGCAGCTACGCCCGGGAAAAAAAAATGCAATCGCACATCAACATACTCATGCATGGCTACTATTTAAAAACAGGAGCGCTCAAGCAACCAACATTTAATTACGGTGACACAGGGTCACCAGATCACAAGGCGAGGTCATTCTAAGACTCGGTATCATTCGAGCGATTTTAGTCTACCTCGTTCATATCTAAGCGGGCTTGCCTCATGGACGCCGAGGTTTCTTCACGGTTTTTACCTTCGGGTTCTGTTGGAGGGGGTTGAGGGGTTGTAGGCTCGGGGTAGCGATGATGACCATCGTGGGGATTGTTGGCCACAATCCCGTTGGAGTGTGCTCCCCAAAGACGACGAAGTACTTCTGGGTCATCAAGGTATTTTGGTTGATGGCCGGGGCTGTGCTGTGTTGAGGCTAGCGTGCCCTTTTTATAGAAAAAGGGAACGAAGTCTTCCCTCGCACGCTTGCAAATAAGACAGATTATTAGCGCGCGACTGACAGGCTGGGCTGATAGGTTGGGCACCGACTGCCAAAAGTGTTGGGGTCTCTGTGTGGCTATCTTGCACGGGAAGTTTGGCTGGGGTTTTTGGTTAGGGTCTGGTGGGTTGGTTTTCCTAGGTTTTCGATCTGGCTAAGATAGGATTAGCCAATGGTCAGCCTGGCTCTGATACCAAGTCTGTCACGACTGGTTTTCCGGGTAATAAATTTCCAGAAAAGACCGTCGTGCTCAGCAGCCCCAGGATAACTGTTAGCTGATGAGGCTCCAACTTGATACAGAAATTCCAAGCAAAAACACAAAATATGCAGTACAAGACCATTCTGGCCTGTGAGTACAACAAATGGTTTCTAGTGGTTGATGGCGGAAGCGGTTTGTGGATCATCAGTGTCTATGGGACTCCAATTCCCACAGGAACAGCTGACCAGGTTAACTCCTATCTTCGCGAGGCTACTATCTCCATTGCTTAGGTTCCGGGGCTGTCATCGCGTCGCTCCTCTCCGTGCAAGAAAATCTGGCCAAGACAATAGCCAGGGACAAGCCAGTGAGTACTTTGAATGTACTCGCAAACATTATGAACACAGGTATAATATAACAATGATGTGCTGAAAATATTTTATGCTCATGACGTCAGTCACAAAAATAAAACTCGGATGCATGCAAGCACGTTATTCATGGATATGCAATAACATAGTAGCATTGAGATTTATGAAAAATAAACAACAAGCAATGCCACAGTCGGGCGTCTTAGCGACACCACATAAAGGGCTTTAAAAGAAATGCCACAGTCGGGCGTCTGAGCGACACCACCTAAAATGCTTTAAAAGAAATGCCACAGTCGGGCGTCTGAGCGACACCACATAAAGGGCTTTTAAAAGAAATGCCACAGTCGGGCGTCTGAGTGACACCACATAAAGGGCTTTAAAAGAAATGCCACAGTCAGGCATCTGAGCGACACCACATAAAGGGCTTTAAAATAAATGCCACAGTCGGGCGTCTGAGCGACACCACATAAAGGGCTTTAAGAGAAATGCCACAGTCGTGCGTCTGAGCGACACCACATAAAGGGCTTTAAAATAAACAATCATAGTGAATATCCCGGAGGTAGAACCATCCCAGAGATACTCGATAATAACAATAATATCACGGTTAGTCAACAATGATAATGATCATAATTATCACAAGTCACAAGTAGTAGTTCCAGTTCTGGTTAACAGTTTCACCTCCGAAGACCGACACTAAGACCGACACTTGACCCGTCCCAGACTGTAATCCTTAACCATGGACACGGCTATTTGAATAGTTTTAATCTCTGCAGAGGGTGTACTCTTTACCCACGAGTAACGGATTCCTTTAGTCCATCGGGACTAATTCCGCTTACGGTCTTTTAAATGAAAACACACCTGACTTGCACACACCAGCTTAACTTACCGGTGTCTGGAATCACCCACGACACCCGTCAAGCAAACTCTAAGTGGGGAGGCTACAACCTCGCGTAGCATGGGATCAAATTTATATCGCGCGCTCTAAGGGGGTGGCCTCCCCTCTCGGTCCCAACCGGAAACACCCATGTCCCTTACGGGATGACTGGCTTTAATCCATGGCCATGGTACCCTCATCCCGGCCCCTCTGTACGGTGTGTGCTAGAAAGGGGTTGACAAATTACTGAACCGTACCCTACCTGTGGCAGGGACAAGTGGTAGCACGAAACAAGTGTGGGGGTTACTGGAACAAGACTCGATCTACGGTCGACTCAGGAGGTTTATAGTTTCCTGCATGACATGTATAACAAATATATTTCAACCATTCCAATCAACACTCATTATATCTTACTATGCCATACCGGACATACCCGTCCCGACGGAGACCGGCGACAAGCTCACACCTACCCAAGGCAGAGGCTTTTCTGGATTCCTTTCTGGCATGCATGCAAGACACATGAGGATGATTATCATCACAAGTGTGTTTATTTCCAACAGCATGGAAATCACTAATATGCACTCATGCATATGATCATATCACATGAAATGACAAGTCCTTCGAAATGCGGTGGTGTTAAAAATGTATCAACGATCACACCAAAATATTATGCCGGGATTCAGAATGCTTGCCTTCAATGTGTGGAAAGGCAGGGTGCACTCCAAAACTTGAAACATTTCTCCTCTCTTCAAAAATCCTATTTTAGCAATATAAAAGAATTAACACACAAAATAAAAACAACACCAAAAGTTGTTCTCAATTTTTTTCAAATAAATCTTAAAATAAACTAGACATTTTTTGAGAGAGGTAGGAAAAAGAATCAATTCATTTTGGAATTGTATTTAAAAAGTTATAGGCAGTCAAAGTTGTGGTCAAAATCTGTTTTTAAAAAAAAAACTATAACAGAAAACGCTTCAGATGAAATACGTTTTCGGTGTAGGAAAAACGTACTAGGGGGGTTGTACGCCTTCACTTAAACACGTGGCGGCGGGGTGGGTCGCTGACAGTGGGTCCAGAGGGCCCACTGGTCAGGTTTGACCGGTCTCCCCCGCCTCCTTCCTCCTCTGGCCGAACAGAGGCGGGGGCTCTGGCGATCGTCGCCGGCGAATGGAGGATCCTCGAGGGCATCCGAGGCCAAGGATGGATCCACCTCTCCTAGGCGGTCCTCCCGGTGGTCGACTGGCCGACGGGGACGGAGGGGTTCGTCGGCGGCGAGCTCCGCGGCGGATGGAGTGTCGGTGACGGAGTGGTTTTGGGGTGAATGTGGTTCCCGATCAAAATCAAGTAGGGGGTTGGGTTCCTGGAAGGGAGGAGGTGTTCTGGCTAGCGGACGAGCGGCTACTGCTCCAAGGGCGAGCTGGCGAGCGGGGATGGCTTGGGCGGCGCCGAACGGCGCAGAGGCTGTCGGCCGACGCTGGCGTGCCGCCAAAAGTGCTCTGGCGGTGGCGCTGTGCGGCTTTGGACGGTCCCTGCGAGTGGATGAGGTCGGGCGCGGCTCTGCGGGCGAGTGGTGGTAGGTGGGGTGAAGCGGGCGCGACGCGGCGGCTCGGGCGCACGTGCGTGCCAAACGCACGCTCTGGGCGCGCCCAGAGCACGCCCACCAGGTGCTCGGCGAAATGCCATGGCACTCCAGAACGCTTGGTTGGAGCTGGGAGTTAGCAGGGTGGGGTTATAACCTAAGGCAAAACTATTGGACATGCTGGTCTGGTCAGGGGATTAAGTTCATAGTGTAGACTTGAGATCATGCCAATTCAGTCCATGCACTCTAGGCGTTTGTCATAATGCCAAAGGCACCTAGGCTATTCTTGGAGTGGTCAAGAATTCCAGATGGTGGTCTCATTAGTTGAATAAAAGGTTGGTGAGGTTAGTTGGCAAAATACAGATACTTGTTAATGCAAGTTTTGCAAAAACTCAATTCTGGACAGGAGACAAATGGCATCTCTGCATGGACAAAAATTCTCCCAATGGGTTCATGCTCTTGGACTTAAGGGTTTGGTAAGGTGTACTACAAGTAGGAAAAGGAATCACAGCAAAAGGAGCAAGTTAAAATATAGTTGTAGTACAAAACCTCAAGTTGGACCAGAATGGAAATGAGGATGATTCACTCAAATTATTCAAGTAACATAGCTGGGTTTTTGCATAAAGCTGAATAATATGCTCCTACTGACATCCCATAATTTTGGTGGAGTCTAGAAAGAATTATTTAAAAGGGTTGTAGTGCAAAATTGCTCTCTGGACCAGAGAAGAAAATTGGGTGTAGAGCTCAAAATATTTCAAGAATAAAAGATATTTTTGTATAAAAGTGATTTAAAAACATCACATGACATCTCCAAATTTTGGTTGGATTTTTAGATAAATATATCAAATGGTTGTAGTTCAAATATGGCCATATAACCTTGAAAAACCATTTTTTTCAAGAAAATAAAGATCAAGCAAATTAATTATATAATTAGTTCTACTAATAAAAGAAAAGTTTTTTTTTCTTGAGAGGTTAAACAAGTCCAATAACATATTTGAAAAGTTTTCTCTATGGGGAAAACTCCATAATAGCAAGGGAGAAAAAATTTCAAAAATAAAAAGGGAGCCCAGAAAATAAAAGTTTTAATTTCCTGGCAAAATTTTAATTAATAAAACAAGGTCAAAATTTTGGGGTGTCACAACACTACCCCCCTTAAAAGAAAATCTCGTCCTCGAGATTTGTTAAGAGTTGTTTTGAAAAAATATCTTTCCGGTGAGCTGGAACCAAAAGATTTATCCATAGCACAAACTTGCGTCGTCGAGGTTGGCAGCTACGCCCGGGAAAAAAAAATGCAATCGCACATCAACATACTCATGCATGGCTACTATTTAAAAACAGGAGCGCTCAAGCAACCAACATTTAATTACGGTGACACAGGGTCACAAGATCACAAGGCGAGGTCATTCTAAGACTCGGTATCATTCGAGCGATTTTAGTCTACCTCGTTCATATCTAAGCGGGCTTGCCTCGTGGACGCCGAGGTTTCTTCACGGTTTTTACCTTCGGGTTCTGTTGGAGGGGGTTGAGGGGTTGCAGGCTCGGGGTAGCGATGATGACCATCGTGGGGATTGTTGGCCACAATCCCGTTGGAGTGTGCTCCCCAAAGACGACGAAGTACTTCTGGGTCATCAAGGTATTTTGGTTGATGGCCGGGGCTGTGCTGTGTTGAGGCTAGCGTGCCCTTTTTATAGAAAAAGGGAACGAAGTCTTCCCTCGCACGCTTGCAAATAAGACAGATTATTAGCGCGCGACTGACAGGCTGGGCTGATAGGTTGGGCACCGACTGCCAAAAGTGTTGGGGTCTCTGTGTGGCTATCTTGCACGGGAAGTTTGGCTGGGGTTTTTGGTTAGGGTCTGGTGGGTTGGTTTTCCTAGGTTTTCGATCTGGCTAAGATAGGATTAGCCAATGGTCAGCCTGGCTCTGATACCAAGTCTGTCATGACCGGTTTTCCGGGTAATAAATTTCCAGAAAAGACCGTCGTGCTCAGCAGCCCCAGGATAACTGTTAGCTGATGAGGTTCCAACTTGATACAGAAATTCCAAGCAAAAACACAAAATATGCAGTACAAGACCATTCTGGCCTGTGAGTACAACAAATGGTTTCTAGTGGTTGATGGCGGAAGCGGTTTGTGGATCATCAGTGTCTATGGGACTCCAATTCCCACAGGAACAGCTGTTCAGGTTAACTCCTATCTTCGCGAGGCTACTATCTCCATTGCTTAGGTTCCGGGGCTGTCATCGCGTCGCTCCTCTCCGTGCAAGAAAATCTGGCCAAGACAATAGCCAGGGACAAGCCAGTGAGTACTTTGAATGTACTCGCAAACATTATGAACACAGGTATAATATAACAATGATGTGCTGAAAATATTTTATGCTCATGACGTCAGTCACAAAAATAAAACTCGGATGCATGCAAGCACGTTATTCATGGATATGCAATAACATAGTAGCATTGAGATTTATGAAAAATAAACAACAAGCAATGCCACAGTCGGGCGTCTTAGCGACACCACATAAAGGGCTTTAAAAGAAATGCCACAGTCGGGCGTCTGAGCGACACCACATAAAGGGCTTTTAAAAGAAATGCCACAGTCGGGCGTCTGAGTGACACCACATAAAGGGCTTTAAAAGAAATGCCACAGTCAGGCATCTGAGCGACACCACATAAAGGGCTTTAAAATAAATGCCACAGTCGGGCGTCTGAGCGACACCACATAAAGGGCTTTAAGAGAAATGCCACAGTCGCGCGTCTGAGCGACACCACATAAAGGGCTTTAAAATAAACAATCATAGTGAATATCCCGGAGGTAGAACCATCCCAGAGATACTCGATAATAACAATAATATCACGGTTAGTCAACAATGATAATGATCATAATTATCACAAGTCACAAGTAGTAGTTCCAGTTCTGGTTAACAGTTTCACCTCCGAAGACCGACACTAAGACCGACACTTGACCCGTCCCAGACTGTAATCCTTAACCATGGACACGGCTATTCGAATAGTTTTAATCTCTGCAGAGGGTGTACTCTTTACCCACGAGTAACGGATTCCTTTAGTCCATCGGGACTAATTCCGCTTACGGTCTTTTAAATGAAAACACACCTGACTTGCACACACCAGCTTAACTTACCGGTGTCTGGAATCACCCACGACACCCGTCAAGCAAACTCTAAGTGGGGAGGCTACAACCTCGCGTAGCATGGGATCAAATTTATATCGCGCGCTCTAAGGGGGTGGCCTCCCCTCTCGGTCCCAACCGGAAACACCCATGTCCCTTACGGGATGACTGGCTTTAATCCATGGCCATGGTACCCTCATCCCGGCCCCTCTGTACGGTGTGTGCTAGAAAGGGGTTGACAAATTACTGAACCGTACCCTACCTGTGGCAGGGACAAGTGGTAGCACGAAACAAGTGTGGGGGTTACTGGAACAAGACTCGATCTACGGTCGACTCAGGAGGTTTATAGTTTCCTGCATGACATGTATAACAAATATATTTCAACCATTCCAATCAACACTCATTATATCTTACTATGCCATACCGGACATACCCGTCCCGACGGAGACCGGCGACAAGCTCACACCTACCCAAGGCAGAGGCTTTTCTGGATTCCTTTCCGGCATGCATGCAAGACACATGAGGATGATTATCATCACAAGTGTGTTTATTTCCAACAGCATGGAAATCACTAATATGCACTCATGCATATGATCATATCACATGAAATGACAAGTCCTTCGAAATGCGGTGGTGTTAAAAATGTATCAACGATCACACCAAAATATTATGCCGGGATTCAGAATGCTTGCCTTCAATGTGTGGAAAGGCAGGGTGCACTCCAAAACTTGAAACATTTCTCCTCTCTTCAAAAATCCTATTTTAGCAATATAAAAGAATTAACACACAAAATAAAAACAACACCAAAAGTTGTTCTGAATTTTTTTCAAATAAATCTTAAAATAAACTAGACATTTTTTGAGAGAGGTAGGAAAAAGAATCAATTCATTTTGGAATTGTATTTAAAAAGTTATAGGCAGTCAAAGTTGTGGTCAAAATCTGTTTTTAAAAAAAAACTATAACAGAAAACGCTTCAGATGAAATACGTTTTCGGTGTAGGAAAAACGTACTAGGGGGGTTGTACGCCTTCACTTAAACACGTGGCGGCGGGGTGGGTCGCTGACAGTGGGTCCAGAGGGCCCACTGGTCAGGTTTGACCGGTCTCCCCCGCCTCCTTCCTCCTCTGGCCGAACAGAGGCGGGGGCTCTGGCGATCGTCGCCGGCGAATGGAGGATCCTCGAGGGCATCCGAGGCCAAGGATGGATCCACCTCTCCTAGGCGGTCCTCCCGGTGGTCGACTGGCCGACGGGGACGGAGGGGTTCGTCGGCGGCGAGCTCCGCGGCGGACGGAGTGTTGGTGACGGAGTGGTTTTGGGGTGAATGTGGTTCCCGATCAAAATCAAGTAGGGGGTTGGGTTCCTGGAAGGGAGGAGGTGTTCTGGCTAGCGGACGAGCGGCTACTGCTCCAAGGGCGAGCTGGCGAGCGGGGATGGCTTGGGCGGCGCCGAACGGCGCAGAGGCTGTCGGCCGACGCTGGCGTGCCGCCAAAAGTGCTCTGGCGGTGGCGCTGTGCGGCTTTGGACGGTCCCTGCGAGTGGATGAGGTCGGGCGCGGCTCTGCGGGCGAGCGGGGGTAGGTGGGGTGAAGCGGGCGCGACGCGGCGGCTCGGGCGTACGTGCGTGCCAAACGCACGCTCTGGGCGCGCCCAGAGCACGCCCACCAGGTGCTCGGCGAAATGCCATGGCACTCCAGAACGCTTGGTTGGAGCTGGGAGTTAGCAGGGTGGGGTTATAACCTAAGGCAAAACTATTGGACATGCTGGTCTGGTCAGGGGATTAAGTTCATAGTGTAGACTTGAGATCATGCCAATTCAGTCCATGCACTCTAGGCGTTTGTCATAATGCCAAAGGCACCTAGGCTATTCTTGGAGTGGTCAAGAATTCCAGATGGTGGTCTCATTAGTTGAATAAAAGGTTGGTGAGGTTAGTTGGCAAAATACAGAAACTTGTTAATGCAAGTTTTGCAAAAACTCAATTCTGGACAGGAGACAAATGGCATCTCTGCATGGACAAAAATTCTCCCAATGGGTTCATGCTCTTGGACTTAAGGGTTTGGTAAGGTGTACTACAAGTAGGAAAAGGAATCACAGCAAAAGGAGCAAGTTAAAATATAGTTGTAGTACAAAACCTCAAGTTGGACTAGAATGGAAATGAGGATGATTCACTCAAATTATTCAAGTAACATAGCTGGGTTTTTGCATAAAGCTGAATAATATGCTCCTACTGACATCCCATAATTTTGGTGGAGTCTAGAAAGAATTATTTAAAAGGGTTGTAGTGCAAAATTGCTCTCTGGACCAGAGAAGAAAATTGGGTGTAGAGCTCAAAATATTTCAAGAATAAAAGATATTTTTGTATGAAAGTGATTTAAAAACATCACATGACATCTCCAAATTTTGGTTGGATTTTTAGATAAATATATCAAATGGTTGTAGTTCAAATAGGGCCATATAACCTTGAAAAACCATTTTTTTCAAGAAAATAAAGATCAAGCAAATTAATTATATAATTAGTTCTACTAATAAAAGAAAAGTTTTTTTTTCTTGAGAGGTTAAACAAGTCCAATAACATATTTGAAAAGTTTTCTCTATGGGGAAAACTCCATAATAGCAAGGGAGAAAAAATTTCAAAAATAAAAAGGGAGCCCAGAAAATAAAAGTTTTAATTTCCTGGCAAAATTTTAATTAATAAAACAAGGTCAAAATTTTGGGGTGTCACAACACTACCCCCCTTAAAAGAAAATCTCGTCCTCGAGATTTGTTAAGAGTTGTTTTGAAAAAATATCTTTCCGGTGAGCTGGAACCAAAAGATTTATCCATAGCACAAACTTGCGTCGTCGAGGTTGGCAGCTACGCCCGGGAAAAAAAATGCAATCGCACATCAACATACTCATGCATGGCTACTATTTAAAAACAGGAGCGCTCAAGCAAACAACATTTAATTACGGTGACACAGGGTCACAAGATCACAAGGCGAGGTCATTCTAAGACTCGGTATCATTCGAGCGATTTTAGTCTACCTCGTTCATATCTAAGCGGGCTTGCCTCGTGGACGCCGAGGTTTCTTCACGGTTTTTACCTTCGGGTTCTGTTGGAGGGGGTTGAGGGGTTGCAGGCTCGGGGTAGCGATGATGACCATCGTGGGGATTGTTGGCCACAATCCCGTTGGAGTGTGCTCCCCAAAGACGACGAAGTACTTCTGGGTCATCAAGGTATTTTGGTTGATGGCCGGGGCTGTGCTGTGTTGAGGCTAGCGTGCCCTTTTTATAGAAAAAGGGAACGAAGTCTTCCCTCGCACGCTTGCAAATAAGACAGATTATTAGCGCGCGACTGACAGGCTGGGCTGATAGGTTGGGCACCGACTGCCAAAAGTGTTGGGGTCTCTGTGTGGCTATCTTGCACGGGAAGTTTGGCTGGGGTTTTTGGTTAGGGTCTGGTGGGTTGGTTTTCCTAGGTTTTCGATCTGGCTAAGATAGGATTAGCCAATGGTCAGCCTGGCTCTGATACCAAGTCTGTCATGACCGGTTTTCCGGGTAATAAATTTCCAGAAAAGACCGTCGTGCTCAGCAGCCCCAGGATAACTGTTAGCTGATGAGGCTCCAACTTGATACAGAAATTCCAAGCAAAAACACAAAATATGCAGTACAAGACCATTCTGGCCTGTGAGTACAACAAATGGTTTCTAGTGGTTGATGGCGGAAGCGGTTTGTGGATCATCAGTGTCTATGGGACTCCAATTCCCACAGGAACAGCTGACCAGGTTAACTCCTATCTTCGCGAGGCTACTATCTCCATTGCTTAGGTTCCGGGGCTGTCATCGCGTCGCTCCTCTCCGTGCAAGAAAATCTGGCCAAGACAATAGCCAGGGACAAGCCAGTGAGTACTTTGAATGTACTCGCAAACATTATGAACACATGTATAATATAACAATGATGTGCTGAAAATATTTTATGCTCATGACGTCAGTCACAAAAATAAAACTCGGATGCATGCAAGCACGTTATTCATGGATATGCAATAACATAGTAGCATTGAGATTTATGAAAAATAAACAACAAGCAATGCCACAGTCGGGCGTCTTAGCGACACCACATAAAGGGCTTTAAAAGAAATGCCACAGTCGGGCGTCTGAGCGACACCACCTAAAGGGCTTTAAAAGAAATGCCACAGTCGGGCGTCTGAGCGACACCACATAAAGGGCTTTTAAAAGAAATGCCACAGTCGGGCGTCTGAGTGACACCACATAAAGGGCTTTAAAAGAAATGCCACAGTCAGGCATCTGAGCGACACCACATAAAGGGCTTTAAAATAAATGCCACAGTCGGGCGTCTGAGCGACACCACATAAAGGGCTTTAAGAGAAATGCCACAGTCGCGCATCTGAGCGACACCACATAAAGGGCTTTAAAATAAACAATCATAGTGAATATCCCGGAGGTAGAACCATCCCAGAGATACTCGATAATAACAATAATATCACGGTTAGTCAACAATGATAATGACCATAATTATCACAAGTCACAAGTAGTAGTTCCAGTTCTGGTTAACAGTTTCACCTCCGAAGACCGACACTAAGACCGACACTTGACCCGTCCCAGACTGTAATCCTTAACCATGGACACGGCTATTCGAATAGTTTTAATCTCTGCAGAGGGTGTACTCTTTACCCACGAGTAACGGATTCCTTTAGTCCATCGGGACTAATTCCGCTTACGGTCTTTTAAATGAAAACACACCTGACTTGCACACACCAGCTTAACTTACCGGTGTCTGGAATCACCCACGACACCCGTCAAGCAAACTCTAAGTGGGGAGGCTACAACCTCGTGTAGCATGGGATCAAATTTATATCGCGCGCTCTAAGGGGGTGGCCTCCCCTCTCGGTCCCAACCGGAAACACCCATGTCCCTTACGGGATGACTGGCTTTAATCCATGGCCATGGTACCCTCATCCCGGCCCCTCTGTACGGTGTGTGCTAGAAAGGGGTTGACAAATTACTGAACCGTACCCTACCTGTGGCAGGGACAAGTGGTAGCACGAAACAAGTGTGGGGGTTACTGGAACAAGACTCGATCTACGGTCGACTCAGGAGGTTTATAGTTTCCTGCATGACATGTATAACAAATATATTTCAACCATTCCAATCAACACTCATTATATCTTACTATGCCATACCGGACATACCCGTCCCGACGGAGACCGGCGACAAGCTCACACCTACCCAAGGCAGAGGCTTTTCTAGATTCCTTTCCGGCATGCATGCAAGACACATGAGGATGATTATCATCACAAGTGTGTTTATTTCCAACAGCATGGAAATCACTAATATGCACTCATGCATATGATCATATCACATGAAATGACAAGTCCTTCGAAATGCGGTGGTGTTAAAAATGTATCAACGATCACACCAAAATATTATGCCGGGATTCAGAATGCTTGCCTTCAATGTGTGGAAAGGCAGGGTGCACTCCAAAACTTGAAACATTTCTCCTCTCTTCAAAAATCCTATTTTAGCAATATAAAAGAATTAACACACAAAATAAAAACAACACCAAAAGTTGTTCTGAAATTTTTTCAAATAAATCTTAAAATAAACTAGACATTTTTTGAGAGAGGTAGGAAAAAGAATCAATTCATTTTGGAATTGTATTTAAAAAGTTATAGGCAGTCAAAGTTGTGGTCAAAATCTGTTTTTAAAAAAAAACTATAACAGAAAACGCTTCAGATGAAATACGTTTTCGGTGTAGGAAAAACGTACTAGGGGGGTTGTACGCCTTCACTTAAACACGTGGCGGCGGGGTGGGTCGCTGACAGTGGGTCCAGAGGGCCCACTGGTCAGGTTTGACCGGTCTCCCCCGCCTCCTTCCTCCTCTGGCCGAACAGAGGCGGGGGCTCTGGCGATCGTCGCCGGCGAATGGAGGATCCTCGAGGGCATCCGAGGCCAAGGATGGATCCACCTCTCCTAGGCGGTCCTCCCGGTGGTCGACTGGCCGACGGGGACGGAGGGGTTCGTCGGCGGCGAGCTCCGCGGCGGACGGAGTGTCGGTGACGGAGTGGTTTTGGGGTGAATGTGGTTCCCGATCAAAATCAAGTAGGGGGTTGGGTTCCTGGAAGGGAGGAGGTGTTCTGGCTAGCGGACGAGCGGCTACTGCTCCAAGGGCGAGCTGGCGAGCGGGGATGGCTTGGGCGGCGCCGAACGGCGCAGAGGCTGTCGGCCGACGCTGGCGTGCCGCCAAAAGTGCTCTGGCGGTGGCGCTGTGCGGCTTTGGACGGTCCCTGCGAGTGGATGAGGTCGGGCGCGGCTCTGCGGGCGAGTGGGGGTAGGTGGGGTGAAGCGGGCGCGACGCGGCGGCTCGGGCGCACGTGCGTGCCAAACGCACGCTCTGGGCGCGCCCAGAGCACGCCCACCAGGTGCTCGGCGAAATGCCATGGCACTCCAGAACGCTTGGTTGGAGCTGGGAGTTAGCAGGGTGGGGTTATAACCTAAGGCAAAACTATTGGACATGCTGGTCTGGTCAGGGGATTAAGTTCATAGTGTAGACTTGAGATCATGCCAATTCAGTCCATGCACTCTAGGCGTTTGTCATAATGCCAAAGGCACCTAGGCTATTCTTGGAGTGGTCAAGAATTCCAGATGGTGGTCTCATTAGTTGAATAAAAGGTTGGTGAGGTTAGTTGGCAAAATACAGAAACTTGTTAGTGCAAGTTTTGCAAAAACTCAATTCTGGACAGGAGACAAATGGCATCTCTGCATGGACAAAAATTCTCCCAATGGGTTCATGCTCTTGGACTTAAGGGTTTGGTAAGGTGTACTACAAGTAGGAAAAGGAATCACAGCAAAAGGAGCAAGTTAAAATATAGTTGTAGTACAAAACCTCAAGTTGGACCAGAATGGAAATGAGGATGATTCACTCAAATTATTCAAGTAACATAGCTGGGTTTTTGCATAAAGCTGAATAATATGCTCCTACTGACATCCCATAATTTTGGTGGAGTCTAGAAAGAATTATTTAAAAGGGTTGTAGTGCAAAATTGCTCTCTGGACCAGAGAAGAAAATTGGGTGTAGAGCTCAAAATATTTCAAGAATAAAAGATATTTTTGTATAAAAGTGATTTAAAAACATCACACGACATCTCCAAATTTTGGTTGGATTTTTAGATAAATATATCAAATGGTTGTAGTTCAAATATGGCCATATAACCTTGAAAAACCATTTTTTCAAGAAAATAAAGATCAAGCAAATTAATTATGTAATTAGTTCTACTAATAAAAGAAAAGTTTTTTTTTCTTGAGAGGTTAAACAAGTCGAATAACATATTTGAAAAGTTTTCTCTATGGGGAAAACTCCATAATAGCAAGGGAGAAAAAATTTCAAAAATAAAAAGGGAGCCCAGAAAATAAAAGTTTTAATTTCCTGGCAAAATTTTAATTAATAAAACAAGGTCAAAATTTTGGGGTGTCACAGAGCACCACGGTGGTGGACGACGGCGAGGCCTAGGAAGGGGACGACATGGAGGCAGGGAAGACTCGGCAGTTGTTTCCCACGCGGAGGGGAGTATGACCGTAAGAGGGTTTACTGGTTCGTCTGCCATCGCCGGGGAATAACAGCATGTGTGGGTGAGTAGAGGGATGGCTAGGCCAACGATGAGAGTACGGTGGGGCAGTGAGGCCTGCGCAGTAGCACAACCGGCCGCGGGGAGGAGGGAGCAGGTCTCGCCGGCGCTTGTTTGAGCGGCTGGAGCAGGAAGAGCAGAGATTGAAGAAGCACGACATCCGTTGGATGGACATCCAATAGTCACTGCTTGTGCGTCAACCTTTTTTTAGGAAAGCCTCAAATCTGTGCAAAACAGCATACAACCCATCTGCCATTATTTCTAATAATTTACAACCCATTTGCTAATCCTTAAGGTTTTTTTGGAGCCCATATTCTTTTTGTTAGCATTACGGCCCATATTATGGCCATGGTTAAAAAATTATACGAAATTTTGCATATTTCGGTGCGGTCCGAATTGTTTTTAATCCCGAAATTTCGACTCACATTCAAACTGATTTTAAAAATAAATGTATATCAATATAAAATCCAACAAATTCTCCACGCATAAAAATTAATGCAATTTAAAATCTTGAAATGAAAAAAAAGATATTTGAAACTAATTGCCGGTTTGATGTGTTTTAAAAATGTACAACCCATTTCTCATTACTGATGGGCCATTTTCTCGGCCAGCCGAATGAAAGCTCTCCTCGTCTTGAAAGATTTGCAGCCCAACAGGCCTGACAAAGTGACTTACTTGGCAAATAACCAAATAACTGGGCTGTGGCCGTGGACCCAGCTGTCAGCCTCTCCACGTACAGTACTCTTCCGACGGAAGTCATTCCTTGACCACGTTGACCACGCCGTGCGGAGAGCACCACAACGGTGGACGACGGCAAGGCCTAGGAAGGGGACGACGCGGAGCCAGGGAAGACGCGACAGTGGAAGCCCGCTGGGAGAGGAGTACGAGGGTTCACTGCTTTGGCTGCGGTGTGAGGCTGCCGTCGCTGCAGGGCCTGGCCAGCGGTGGGAATAGTAGGGGGATGTGAGGCCTCTGCGGCAGCACAGCCGGCCACAGGAGGCAGGAGCATGCGGCACGACCGGCGCTGCTTTGGGCGGCTGGAGCAAGAAGACCAGAGGTTAAAGAAGCACTACGGCCGTTGGATGGACATCGTACGATCACTGGAGCTAGAATCGTTCATATTGACTAAGTTGACAAAGCCCTTCATCCCCGTCAACTTAGTAGGCCCACAAGTCAGCCTCCCACCAAGGTGGGTCCCAGCTAGCCGGGGGAGTATTCATTTTTTTGTGCGTAATAAGGAGGCACTTCCGGTGCGTCCGAGCTGATAGAGGGGGAATGTTTTTTCGCGAAATACGGTGGCCCGTCCGGTGGGTCCCAGAAGTCAGGGGGAAACGATTTTTTTCGCAAAATACTTGTGGCCCGTCCGGTGGGTCCCAGCTGTCAGGTGGAGGAATAATTATTTTCCGCATAATAAGGAGGCACTTCCTGGCGGCTGCCGTGGACCTAGCTGTCAGCCTCTCCACGTACAGTACTCTTCCGATGGAAGTCGGTCGTTGACCACATTGACCACGCCGCACTGAGAGCACCACTGCGGTGGACGACGGCGAGGCCTAGAAAGGGGACGACGTGGAGCCGGGCAAGACGCGGCAGTGGATGCCCACGCGGAGAGGAGTACGAGCGTTCACTGGTTCGGCTGCGGTGTGAGGCTGCCGTCACCGCAGAATAACAGGGGGTGTGGGTGAGTGGAGGGATGGCCTGGCCAGTGGTGGGAGTAGTATGGGGGTGGTGAGGCCTCCGCGGTAGTACAGCCGGCCATGGGAGGCAGGAGCAGGCAGCACGACCGGCGTTGCTTTGGGCGGCTGGTGCAAGAAGACCAGAGGTTGAAGAAGCACTATGGCCGTTGGATGGACATCATACGGTCACTGGAGTATTGACTAAGTTGACAAAGCCCTCTGTCCCCGTCAACTTAGTAGGCCCACAAGTCAGCCCAACAATATGGTGGGTCCGAGCTAGCAGGGGGGTATTCATTATTTTGGGCGTAATAAGGAGGCACTTCGTTGCGTGTGAAGATATAGCTGGTGGGTCCGACCTGTCAGCGGGGGGAACGTTTTTTCGCGAAATACATAGGCCCTTCCTGTGGGTCCTAGCTGTCAGGTGGAGGAATCATTATTTTGCACGTAATAAGGAGGCATTTCCTCGCGTGCGGCCATGGACCCAGCTGTCAGCCTCTCCATGTATAGTCCACTTCCGATGGATGTCGTTCATTGACCATGTTGACCAAGCCGTGCCAAGAGCACTAGGGCGGTGGATGACAGGGAGGCCTAGAAAGGGAACGACATGGAGCCAAGGAATACTCGACAGTTGTTTCCCACACGGAGGAGTACGAGGGTTTACTGGTTCGTCTGCCGTCCCCGGAGAATAACAGCATGTGTGGGTGAGTAGAGGGATGGCTAGGCCAGAGATGTACGGTGGGGCCGTGAGGCCTGCGCGGTAGCATAGCCGGTCGCGGGAGGAGGGAGCAGGCAGTCCTGCCGGCGCTTGTTTGAGCGGCTGGAGCATGAAGAGCAGAGATTGAAGAAGCACGACAGCCATTGGATGGACATCCAACAGTCACTCTCTCGTGTGTTGACTAAGCTGACAGGGCGTTGCGTGTGCGTCAACCTTTTTTTTATGAAGGCATACACGTCAACCTGTAGTAGGCGCACAAGTCAGCCTCAAATCTGTGGAAAACAGCATACAACCCATCTGCCATTATTTCTAATAATGTACAGCCCATTTGCTAATTCTTAAGAATTTTTTTGGAGCCCATCTTCTTTTTGTTAGCATTACACCCCATATTGTGGCCATGGTTAAAAAGTATACGAAATTTTGCATATTTCCGTGCGGTCAACTGTTTGTAATCCAGAAATATCGATTCACATTCAAACTTTTTGAAAAATAATTTATATAAATATAAAATCCAAATAATTGTCACGCATAAAAATCAATCGAATTTAAGATCTTGTAATGAAAAAAATTGAAACTAATTCCCGGTTTGATGTGTTTTAAAAATGTACAGCCCATTTCTGGGCAAACCGAATGAAACTCTCCTCGTCTTGAAAGATTTGCAGCCCAGCAGGGCCGATAAAGCAAGTAGGCCTTGTTTGGGTATTTCTTTAAATAAAATATAACTGGGCTAGCCATTTTCAGCAAGAAAAAAAACACAACTGGTCTCATGATGTCGTAAACATAAATAAAACCCTGGCTAGACGGGCCATAGCCCCCACATAGCCCCATTGTTACCCTGATCCGTCACTAAAACTAGTATAAATAACAACTGCTTGTTCCTCAAAAAAAACTGCGCGACTTGCTGGGTCCCTAGTGTCAGCCACTCGTAGTGTAATTCTCTCGTTTATTGACTATGTTGACAATGGAGTGAGCCCCAGATGTCCCACCATTAGGAGGAACCATATTTTTGGGCTTGTACTATAGAGGCACTTGCTTGCATACTGCCATGACGCTGGTGGGTCCCTACTGTCATCCTCTCCACGTACAGTCATCTCCTTGTTCCTCTCGGTTGTTGACGACGTTGACAATGCAAGAGGGCGGTGCATCACGCACGGCGAGCGAACCAAGCCCACAAGGCAGAGGACGACGGCGAGGCCTTGGACGTAACGAATAGGAGCCGTTGAAGATGCGTCGGTCCAGTCGCAGGCGGAGGGGAGTACGAGGGTTGACTGGTTCGGGCGCGGGTGCGTGTTGGGGCTGACATCGCCGGAGAATAACAGGACGTGTGGGGGAATAGAGGGAGGGACTGGCCAACGTTGGAGGGTATGTACGGTAGGGCGGAGGAGGTGTAGCCAGCCATGGGAGGCGGGAGCAAGCGGAGCCGAAGGGGTGGTTTGGTTTGGGCGGCTGGAGGAAGAAGAAGACAAGAGATAGAAGATACACGACAGATGTTGGATGTCAATCCAACGGCTGGTAGGCAGAATCGTTTGTTGACTGGCTAGTAAGTCGACACCACCTTGGATAGGCTATTTCCTCATGGGTCCCAAATGTCAGAATCCAAATCGGTCACGGTCATGCAGCCTTTCCTATGAAAATTTACAACCCATTTGATGTGCTAGTTCGAATTAAGTTTGTGGGTGCTGGTGGGGGCTAATCACTTGGCTTCTGTAATGCATAGTGAGCTCAAGCAGCCGACAAGAGTGATGTTATTTCCCTTGGTTGGGATTTGTTACAATATTTCACTCTAAATTAAATGAATGGCAAGCCATTTGCCTTGTTTCAAAGAAAATATGACAGTCACAGCCGAGTTGACAAACTGTACAAAAGCACGAGGGTTAATTGTTCATCACGTTTACAAAAAAACCCAGATTGAAAAGGGAAACAACATCTAACTCCAGCACTGTTATCGGCAGTCACAGTCAAATGGATCGGTCAGGTCCATAGAATGAACATCCTGGGTCATAAAATTTACTGGATTATGACCACAATATGTTGTAAATAGAAGCCCGGCACGTTCAGAAGCTCTTTTGCCCACCTGAAACTCCTTTTTTTGCTCTTCGACATACCCATCCGTCAAAACCATGCTGCTGATAAACTTAAGCCTGATGGACAATAGTAACCTCGCATTCAGCAGGAAGAATGTGACAAATCTTGTGTTTGCACGGTTGGCTACATATCGTTCTAGCGTTATTGTCTTCAATCGAATCTCATGAGAAGTGAGAAAAACCCGATGCTTACGAATCCACCGATTGGTTCTAACTTTCTTACCCCGTCCTGTTGCCTAAATAGACATGAAGATTGAAAATAGTTAAGGTCTAAAATAAGAGTGTCGAAAGAGTAACAACTGAATGATTAATTCTAGTACACTATATGCGGGCTTCCCATGTGCGTGAAATTATCTCCTTTATATACAACTTCTCCAGACATGGAAAGCATTGTAGCAAGCCAATAATCTTGTTCTGATCAAAAATATTCATTTGGATATATAAGATCTTGACAGAATCCAACACCATTGATAGGCCATCCATGGAGAAACTCTTCATTGAGCATAGAACATAATATTAGTACAAAATGTGTACTCCAAGATGATATATAAATTATGCGTAGAAATTTAAAATGTAGCTTATGGTTACAAGTGTAGATGATAATATAAAGTACCTGAAGAACTGTGGAGTCAAACACCATATTGAAATGAGCACAGAGATCATGTATTACACCCAAGGTCTCAAGTTTAGGCCCAGAGAGGATGGTTATTTGCAACGGTGAATAACTAGAATCAAGGATCAACCTTTGAAGTGAAGGGGCATCCTGGATGATGAGCTGCCTTCCGTCAAATGAAATTCCAATTCTTACAAGGTTAGGCAACTTTATTTGGAGACAACTGATTCTAACTATGAAAGCAAGCACCAAGCACTCCAGTGCAGCGCAACTAGAGTGGATGATGCTGTGCAATGAGGCCTCCGATATACGAACCCGCACAAGTGAAAGTTTCTTGAGAAATGGGAGTTGAAGGTTTAGTACCAGATTGTCTGGTAGGTAGCACAGCGCAAAGGTGAGGGTGTGGAGAGAGGAGGAAAACCGCGAGATGGACATCGGTGCTGAGGGCACAAGTTCATGGCGTTCGGTATGTGGTATGTGATTTCCAGGGGAATAGTAGAACTCAAGGAGCTTTAGTTCTGTGAATTCAGGGGATTTCAGCTAGGCGTTTGCCATGCAGGGCATGGTATGCTTGCTTAGGTAGCATGACGGGATGCAGAGGCTTTGAATGGAGCCCCGATGGGAGGAGATGATGGCTCTGGGGATTTCAAAATCATTGAAGAGAGATAGCTGACGACAGTCGAGATTAATGGGCACGGCACCCCATAGAGGGCGCCACCAAATTGAGAGGACTTGGGTGTGGCAGCAATCCTTGGTGGGGAGAAGCGAGATGATCTCCCCAAGGACGGCGTCCGGGAGATCTCTAATGCGGTCCACCCGAGATTCTATGAGTTCCTGGGATCCGGTGCGAGCGGGGTCACCGCTTCTCCCCGCGCTGCCGGGTGCGGGATCTACAACAGGCGTCGCCGCTGGCGGGAGCCTCATTTTCTGTAGGAGTGAGGTGAGGAATTTGGGGCTACAAGTGGAGCACCCAGGTTTTTTTTGGGGGGGGGGGGGTGTGCTCGGTGTGGGTAGCGCCTCTCATTCAGCAAATATATGGCCTTTTGAATTGATTTTACTATTTACTACTACCTCCGTCCTGGTTTATTGGTCCCCTTCGTATTTAGTGTCAAATTTTGACCATAGATTTAACTAATAAAATGTCAATGCATGTCACCAAGAATTATACGATTGAAAACTATGTTCCAATACGAATCCAAGGATATAATTTTTTATGACATGCAATAACATTTTATTAGTTATATTTGTGGTCAAAATTTAACACAAAATACGAAAAGGACCTATAAACCAGGACGGAGGAAGTAGTGTGGATGGGTTGTTTTGTCTTGGGCCCAGAGAAACAATTACTACTAGTACAGTGGAGACACTCTACAGCTACTGTGATGCCCGGGTAATTAAGCTATAGTGAACCTCTGCTAATGGTGCCACGTCACCTCGGTTTCTGTTGATAAATTCGAGTTATTTCGAAATCATTTCAAAATTCAAATTCAAATTAATGTCAACAATAAAAGTTCTCAAAAGTTATAACAAAAATGTTCGGGTAGTGCCTAATATCACTTAGGTAGTTATAGTGAAGAAAACATAATTTAACAAAGTGCCTAAGTGCTTTAAATTAAATATAACAGAAAAGAAAAATAAATAAAAGAAAGAAATTACAAAAACGAAAAAAAACAAAAGGAGGAACCCCCGGGCTCTGGCCCAGCAGGCCATCAGCCCCACTGGGCCAACCCACCAGGCCCAGCCGGCCACTCCCCCCACTCCCCTTATCCACTCCCCCCAGAAACCCGAACCACCACCGACACCCCACTTCCCACCGCAAAATATCTCTGCCCCCTCTCTCCCGATTGGATCGGGATCGAGAGGAGGTGGCCGGACATCGCCGTCGCCCGAAGCCGCCCCGCTGCCTCACCGCCTCGCTTCCTCCCCGACGAGCCCCATCACCGCTCACCTCCTCCAGCACCACCTCGTCCCCGCCGTACTCGTCGCGCTCGGCGCCTTGTCCGCCATCGCCCGAAGGCCTCCCCATCGACGGACCACCCCGTCGCCGCTGCTCGTCAACGCCGCCCGGAGCTCCTCCGCCTCGTTCGTTGCCCCTTCCTCGTCTCCCCCTCGACGGCTCCACCGAGCCACGCCGACCCCCCTACTCGCCAACGCCGGTGAGGGCCACGCCCTCCCCTCTTTCCCCTATCCTGCATGCGCACCGGCGCCGTACTTCACCGCACCCACCACATGCTCACAGCGCCCGACGACCCCCCTACGGCTCTCTGCAACCCGCCGCACACGCTCCTCGCGAGCCCCCGTCTGCGACCCTGCACCCTGCCGTGCCCTCGCAGTGCTCCCGCAACCACCCGCGCATGGTCGTTCCTGCCCGACCGCGCTCTGTGCCGCACCGGCCGCGTGCCGCTCTCCGCTGACCCAATAACAGCCGTTCGCTCCTTGCCGTGCCGAACCCTCTCCCACACGGTGGCCTGGCCGCGCCCGCGCCATGGCGCTGCTTGGTCGCCCCGCTGCCTGCTGTGGTGCTGCTGCCCTAGCCCTGCTCGGGTCCCTGCTCGTGCGGCCCCTGGCCACCGACGCTCGCGCCCGTGAGCCTCGTGGCTTTGCTCCGCTCCACCCCCCGTTAACCCGTGCCCGTTAGCGCCCGCGCCCGATAAGCCCCCCTGGCCAAATGACAAGGGGCCCCACCTAGAATGCATTTTAAATAAAAAGAAGAGTTAAAATAAATAAATTAGTAATTAATTAATTAATTAGTTAATTAAGTTAATCAATCCTATTTAACTAATCTAATTAAAATTAATTAACCTAATCACTTAGTTAAACTAATTAACCCTGTTTAATTAACCTGAGAGTATGACGAACGGGCCCCACGTGCCTGGGTTGACCTAGTCAACATGTAGACCTGCTGACATCATGCTGATGTCATGCTGACCTAATAATTACCTTTTCTAATTAATTAAAATATGTTAATTCCAAAACTGAATTAAAACTTTAAAAATTAATATAAAATAATCCGTAACTCGGATGGAAAAACTTTGTAGATGAAAGTTGCTCAGAACGACGAGACGAAAACGGATACGCAGCCCGTTCGTCCGCCACACATCTCTAGCATAGCAAACTCGCAACTTTCCCCCTCCGGTTCATCTGTCCGAAAACGCGAAACACCGGGGATACCTTCCCGGATGTTTCCCCCCTCACCAGTATCACCTACTACCGTGTTAGGGCACACCGAACACCGTGTATTGCCTTGTTACTCTTTGTGATGCTTTGTTTGCTCTATTTTTTATTGTGTTCCCTCTCTGTTACTTCTTTCCGGTAGACCCCGAGACTGCCGGCGACCCCCAGTTCGACTACGGAGTTGACGACCCCTCCTTGCCAAAGCAACCAGGCAAGCCCCCCCCCCTTGATCACTAGATATCGCTTATTCTTCTCTATACTGCTTGCATTAGAGTAGCATAGCATGTTACTGTTCGGTTACTCCTCTCTATACTAAGCATTGTTGCTACAGTCATTGATACCTTACCCGCAGTCCTAAATGCTTAGTATAGGATGCTAGTTTATCATCATTGGCCCTACATTCCTGTCAGTCTGCCTTGCTATACTATTGGGCCGTGATCACTCGGGAGGTGATCACGGGTATATATTATACATACATACATACTATACAGATGGTGACTAAAGTCGGGTCAGCTCGTTGAGTACCCGCAGGTGATTCGGATAAGGGGGCTGAAAGGACAGGTGGCTCCATCCAGGTAGGGGTGGGCCTGGGTTCCCGACGGCCCCCGGCTGTTACTTTGTGGCGGAGCGACAGGGCAGGTTGAGACCACCTAGGCGAGAGGTGCGCCAGGCCCTGGTCGGCGTCCGTGGTTACTTCATAATAACACGCTTAATGAGATCTTGGTATTTGATCTGAGTCTGGCCACTGGCCTATACGCACTAACCAACTACGCGGGAATAGTTATGGGCACTCGGCGTCGTGGTATCAGCCGAAGCCTTCGTGACGTCAACAACTAGCGGCGTGTGCTGGATTGGAACGTAAGCCTACTCATGTATTAAGGGGGCTAGTTCTGCTTCCGGCCGCGTACGCAACGTGCAGGTGTGCAATGGGCGATGGGCCTAGACCCCCGCGCGCATAGGATTTAGACCGGCGTGCTGACCTCTCTGTTGTGCCCAGGTGGGGCTGCGACATGTTGATCTTCTGAGGTCGGGCATGACTCAAAAAAGTGTGTCCGGCCAAATGGGATTGAGCGTGTTGGGTTATGTGGTGCACCCCTGCATGGAAGTTAATCTATTCGAATAGCCGTGATCTTCGGTAACAGGACGACTTGGAGTTGTACCTTGACCTTATGACAACTAGAACCGGATACTTAATAAAACACATCCAGACAAGTTCCACAGACAACCCGGTGATCGCTTTTCCACAGGGCGACGAGGGGAGGATCGCCGGGTAGGATTATGCTATGCGATGCTACTTGGAGGACTTCAATCTACTCTCTTCTACATGCTGCAAGATGGAGGCTGCCAGAAGCGTAGTCTTCGATAGGACTAGCTATCCCCCTCTTATTCTGGCATTCCGTAGTTCAGTCCACCGATATTGCCTCTTTACACATATACCCATGCATATGTAGTGTAGCTCCTTGCTTGCGAGTACTTTGGATGAGTACTCACGGTTGCTTTTCTCCCTCTTTTCCCCCTTTCCCATCTACGTGGTTGTCGCAACCAGATGCTGGAGCCCAGAAGCCAGACGCCACTGTCGACGATGACTCTTACTACACTGGAGGTGCCTACTACTACATGCAGGCCGCTGACGACGACCAGGAGTAGTTAGAAGGATCCCAGGCAGGAGGCCTGCGCCTCTCTCGATCTGTATCCCAGTTTGTGCTAGCCATCTTAGGGCAACTTGTTTAACTTATTTCTGTACTCAGATATTGTTGCTTCCGCTGACTCGTCTATGATCGAGCACTTGTATTCGAGCCCTCGAGGCCCCTGGCTTGTATTATGATGCTTGTATGACTTATTTATGTTTTTATAGTTGTGTTGTGATATCTTCCCGTGAGTCCCTGATCTTGGTTGTACACATTTGCGTGCATGATTAGTGTACGATTGAATCGGGGGCGTCACAGCTACCCAGAAAAACAATTACTACTAGTACTACAGTGGAGACACTCTACCGCTTCTGGCTCCTCCTAGGTCATTGAAACATCTCCCTCTACTGAATGCCGTTATACTTTTGTTCACCGACGTGCGGGCCATGCAGCGTGCGGGCCCAAATGCCATCCACCAAATTAGAAGGCAGTATGCATGCGGAGAGTCACCCTGGTCGTAGCGCGGCAGTAACGAGCCGTCATATCACAAAACCCCACCTCCCCGCAGTCTAAGTTTGACGGACGAAGCAACCATCGTTTCACTCTTTGCTGAATCCCGTTCTCCCTCACCATCTTCAAGAAAGGCAACACTCGCATCTGCCACTGTTCTTCTCTCCCAATGAAGGGAAGGTAAGCGGATCCGTGATGTTGGTATATTTTTGTTCAGAGAAAAAAAAGAACTTTTGCAAAGCAGTAACCGATCCTCACTCTCTTTTTTGTTTCATTGTCATTGCGATTGTGTTTTCCTTTCAGTGGTCTCCTAGTATTCGTCAGTTTCATGATGGACCAAGGAGAACCAGGCAAAGATCTACCGATATTGGAGCAGGCGTGGGAGGCTGATCCCCACGAGACAGAGAGCTCCAAGAAGATGGAGGCAACCACCGAGCCGACCCCAGATACGCTCACGGCCACTACTGAGATGGTCAACGCCCCGTTTGAGGTTACAGTCCCCGTGGCCCTGTAGGAGTAGTTTTCCCCCTTCGAGGATGTGTCCCCCCCCCCCCCCGCTGAGCTACCCAAGGTGATTTCCTTCTTTGCTGATCTTGATTGTGGTTTTTCATCTAAGTATGTGGTGATTTTTTAGAAAAGGAAGTATGTGGTGATTAATAATGCAAAATTTTATTAGCTTCGATGCCATGCTATACTGAAAAGTAATTCAGAATTTGTTTCTGTTTCAATTAGAGCCCTGATGCAGACAAGGATTGTGTGGCTGTACATGTCACTCGCCATGAGGCGGACGACCTGAATATACGCACTGGGAAAACAGAGTTCTTAGGTTGTTGGATCCTGGAAGCCATTTGCGGTTATACCAATGAAGAGTTGTATTCCAGCCTCACTGTTGTCAGGCGTGTTGTCTAGGGCATACTGAAGCACAAGAAGTTCAAAGCTACTCCTTCGTTTGTGAGGCATACTGTTCTTGTCAAGCTTACGCAGGAAGATGACGTGGCATGCCTCCACAAACAAGTTTAACAGTGGCAAGGCCACAAGGTTGTCTTCATGAAGGGTCACAGGATTGAGCTGCTGCAGGACGTCCTCTATGATGTTCATGGGAAGGTCTGTCTTGTGTCCAGCCCAAATTAGATCGAGGCATGAAATAGTTGTCCCAGCTAGTGTTTAATAGTAGTTTGGATTGTGTCTAATTATCCGAACCTTGCCTGTTATCGACCCCTCTGGGGCTAGTACTCTGTTTGAATCCGTCTATGGGAACTGCTGCTACTTTTGTGTGCCCGTGAATCATGTGAGAACCATCGTAATTGTTGCCGAAACAGATGCATCCTCACTAGTTTTTTCATGAATATGGCATGGTAAGACATAAGTTGTCACGGTTTATCATACGAGCAGTGTGTGTTTTGAGGAAATAGAGCATTCGTTCGAGAACCGTGCGCCGACGTATACATAAGTACTTGTAAACACTGTTGGTGCTACCGCACTTGTAAGCAGTTGTGCAAAACCCGGCACATTGGCTCAGCTCTCTTCAACACTAGGCTATCGACCAGCTAACAATCAACAATCTGATGTCTGACATATAAGCAACTATGTATCTTGTTATAGTGGTTCATGCAGTTAATTGAGGCCACACTGTAATAAATTCCAAACATTCACACGCTAGTCCAGCGCTCATGTGGAACACTCACATTAAACTCGTCTTCATAAAAAACTTGAAAAGCATAAGTTAAGCAATTTTATACATCTCAATGATTCATAGAACATAACAAACATATACTATTTCACAGCAAAAGACAAAGTTATGAGAAGGTTTACAAATCAGGAAAAAACAAGCAAGGCTTCTCTGAGCAAAGGGCCTCCTGGCAGGCTTAAATTTCCTTGAGTTCACTCTGGTTTTTTCTTGTTGCCACCATCTAGGGTTAGGTTCTCTCATTCCAGAATAACCAATTATAATTGTGGTCTCAGCTGGAATGCTGAACTGAACCATGCAGGGTACTGATCAGGTGAAATTCTTGTGCATTCCACTAAATTTAAGCACCGCTATTTGCAGAAATAAGCAGACCACAATGCCTCTTGTCCATGCACCTGTCCACAAGACCACCGTGCAGCCATGCCAGCTAGTCCTCGGTCCATGGATGAACTGGTAGAAAGTGCATTCCGTACTAGGATGCAGTTGTTTTCGCTCGTCCCTGCACTGCAATCAGGAAGTAAAACGTACGAATCAGCTTCTTTTAGATTGCGTTCGTCATTCTACCTTAGTTACTACCAATGTAGGGATACCTTGTGTCACACCCTGCATTTTGTCACATTTCATTTTCATTATTAAAGCATGAAAATTTGGACCAACAAAAACTTTTTGCATTATTTGGCTTTTATTTGGAGTTGATTTTCCCTCTATGCTTCTTTTCAAGTGCTCCTTAAGGTCAACTACTCTACCCTCTATATTTCATCTCCTTGCCCCAAACTCCTGTCCAATGACCATGCCATGTGTATAGTGCAATATAGAATTTTCTTACAAAAATAATTTGGCCAGAAAGTATTTTCTAAAATTAGTTTTCCAAAAACCCCTGAATTGAGGTTTGCACTGCAAGTACTTGATTAAGGGCAGTAAAAATCTTTCCAAAAATATATTTGACCCCTATTAGATATAGGATACCCAGAAACAACAAAAATATAATTTTAAAAGTTGTTTTACTATTTTATTTAAAAGCTTTTTCTTAAGGCCAGAAATGGTCTTTAATAGGGAAAAATTATTTTATTATTTTAAAAATATTTGACAAAAATCAGGGAGACTCAGTGGACATATATTTTCCATATATAAGAGTTTCAACACATGGTCATGTTCTAAATGTTGGTCAAAACCCTCCAAAACCCTTCCTGGATATTTCAAGCTTTTGAGATATTTACAAAGGAAATATTCTCCAAATATTCCAAGAAAATTCTAGCATGTCACATATAACATATTAGATGATCTTGCCAAGTCTCATGACTTAGAGAACAAGATAACTCCATCAAAACCCTTCAAAACCATTTCTGTCCATTCTGTAGTTTGACCAACTTCACATTGCCAAATATGTCCAAATGTGCTCAAACTTGGTGAACATGCTTCATTGGTCCAATGATGCATCTAGACCAAATGGCACAGGTTGGAGAAGAGGAAATCTTGGTCAAAGTGCCTCAAACCCCTCTCTGGCCAGAATCAAATTTGAACTACTTTGTACTACCAACTTCTTCTCCAAGACCCCAAGTTTGGTGATCCTGATCACATGACCAAATAAGGCTACCACACCAAGTGGTACATCAAGGAGAAGTGATCTACTCCACTGGATCTACACAAATCCATTTCTGCCCATTTCTAGGGTTTGAAAGAGTTACATTGGCAACTTTGTCCAAATAAGCTCAAAATGGGTGGAAGGCCCTAATTATATGTGACATTTCACCCCATGGAGTATCTTGGCCAGTGGTAGTTATTAGCCTATCTAGAACATCATCAAACACCTTCTGGCAGAAAATTAAAATGCCTATTTTTGCCACTTCCACTAATCTCCTTGAGCCTATCTTTTTACCACAACCCCTTCTCGTTCCCCTCTGTGACATGGATGCTTTTCTACCCGAGGAAGCAATGAGAAAGGAGGGGGAAACCTCATTTGTCCTCTCTGGACAACAGTTTCCTCTCTCTCTCACAGCCTCTCTCTCTCCCCTCGGCCCTCCAGAGCATCCAAGGCTCTTTCCTAGATTTGCCCACACCCACTGTAGCTCCCAGACACTAGTGGACGCGCGCGCGACGCGGGAAAGCCGCGGATGCCGGCCAAAGTCGCGCTCCGGAGCACGTCACTGCGCTCCCGATCGTTGACGCCGCGTCCCCGACCACCTCGTGCTACCCCCGCACACCAGTCGATGCCCCTCGGCGTCCGTGACACGCCACCGTGCAGGCCCCCTTGTCTCTCCCTCTCTCTCACCTCCTGCGACGCGTGCCCAGCGCCGCCCGGCTCGGCCAATGCCCGGCCTCACACGCGCGAGCACCAGTGCCTCTCCCCACTCTCTCTCCTTCTCCCTGGCGCCCTACTCCATCCCCACGAACGCCGTGGACAGCCCCATTCCCTCTCCAACGGCCACCAGAGCCGATCCCGCGGGCGCCCGTAGGCCACGCCTATGGTGGACCTCGGCCAGCCTATATAAGGCGACCCCGAGCCTCTCTCTTCTTCCCTGTCGCTCCTCCACACACCCAATCGACCTCCCGCACCACTCCTTCCTCTCCAGAACCACCCGAGCTCGAGATCGAGATCGAGCTCCGCCGTCTCGGCTCGTCGGCGTTCGCGCGGTACAGGCCTTCTCCGCCCCAGCTCTCTCTCGATCTGGAACCGCGAGGCGTCACTGATCCTTTCCCCTCTCTTTCCCCCTTGTTTTGCAGCCGGAAACGGCCGGAGCCACCGACGCCCGAAGCGCCTCCGCCGCGTGACCTCGTTGCCGGCGAAGCAGGCCACTCCGGCGACCGTCTCCACCACCACCAGAACGGCGACTCCACCCTGAGTCCAACGGTAGCCCCCGCATCCCTTCCCGTGCCTTGTATCGCCGCCGGCGAGCTCGCCATCGCCTCTGGCCGGAGGTAGACGACGGCCGCCGTGGGCCCGGCCCGTCAGCCTCACGCCCTGACGAGTGGGATCCACCCGTCAGGTTTGAAACGTGCGCGCGCGCGCACCGATCCGCCGTCGGCTGAAGGCGTATTCCGCCTTTACGCCTTCGACGTAGCGGCCGCGTGGGCTGGTTTTCCCCTCTGGGCCTAATGCTGTTGTGGCCTCTCTGGCCCAGTGGCACAGCGCCATTTTTCTTTTTCTTTTTCTATCTTCTTTCCAAAAATTCCACAGGACAGAATATTTATCCAAATGAATTGATTCCAATTTCTAAATTCTTAGAATATTGCAACCTATTTAATGGTGCAACTTTCATTCTAATCCAACAACCTTTCCTTTACTGTAAATATTTAAATGTGATTTTTAGCATTTAAATTTGACTTTGAAAATCCATATCTCCTATTCTGCTACTCCAGAACCAAAACCAAAAGTTGTCCCCTTCCTAGCTTTCCTCCTAGTATTTTACAAAAATAAGTTGACATTTTTCTAAGCACTTTGACTTTTCTGTTTTTATTATTGTCTTATTTTCCTGTTGTTTTCTTGCGACGTTAGATCCCGTATTTGATGAGGTAGCTGAGGAAGAAGGAGGAGCAGGGCCTGAAGACTTTGAAGATCAAGCCAACCAAGGCAAGCAGCCCTTTGACCATGTTTATGAAACCTTCTTATACATACCATATAGTTCGTTATACTTGTTGCATCGGAATCATGATGAGATGGTGAACCACGTGGTTGGTTGCCTCGGTTACATTCCTCGTTGATACTTGCATTGTGCATGGCCCTACCTTCTTATGAGGGTTATGCCGGTGGGAGTAGATAGGATACAAATGTAGATGCTACGCAAATGGGATGTGTTTGTGCATGGTGAAGGAGGCAAAGTGATTTCAAAAGTCTTTTCGAAAACCCTGTCGGGTGCCACTTATGCCCGAGGGAGATGATGAGATGGGTGACCACTTGATGACGAAATGGTGTGCCAAGGAAAGTGTGTGTTGTTTTTCAAAACGGATTGGTCGGAGTTGCGACCGTTATTCCAACCTTACATGCGCAACCACTCTACCCTTATATGGGAAAGGGCATTGTTGAGTACCTAGTCCGATACTAGCTTGGGGCCCACATTACTAGTGACGGGGGAGAGTTGGTGCTCTCTCTTGGGACTGGGTCGTGCCAGGTAGGGCGGCCATGTCTGTCTTTACAGCACCGGGCACACCGTTGGTACCCCGTGCTTGTGGTATGTGATGAATATGGGAGCAAGGCTCCACACCCTTATGATGTGAAATGTTGGGCACGGGGATTACTACCAATCGAGTGGACTCCATGTTAGTGTCGTCTAGGGAAAGGTAGTGATCGGGTGCTTACCCCGGGTACTTGAGGTACCGCGGGTCGTGGATGACACGGAAGTTCCCCGGATCTAGTGGGTAAAGTGTGCAACCTCTGCAGAGTGTAAAACTATTCGAATAGCCGTGTCCACGGTCATGGACAGTTGGGTAACCGCTCTTGGGCTACGTCCACTTGTTTTCAAACCCAGCGTGTGTGATGATGGAAATGACTTGGGTCAAGTCAAAGGACTTGTCACGACTGAGATGGGTTGGTGCCCACTCTGTTTATAATAAATGGGTTGGTGCCCACTCTATTTATGTTGATATCTGTGACCAGATCTCATGGTTACTTGAATTCTCTTGATGCATGCTTTATAGGATGTTGAACATGTCATTGCACTCAAAACTAGCTTTATGCAAAATCTACCTATGTCATGCATTGCTGTACCTTGAACCAAAACATGGGTTGCTTGCGAGTACATTCAAAGTACTCATTGGCTTGCCACTGGTTATTTAATTGACCAAGCATGGAAGAACTGGAGTTCGAAGAAGAGTTCTTTGGAGACGAACATGCGAACTAGGACGTTTCCCAGTCAGAATGCCTGTAGGGTTAAGGCAGATGGCATGGGTTCTACTTATCGACGACGATTTCCGCTGCTTATGTTTCATTTGATGTTCAGCCCTTAAGGCTTTATCGATGTAAGACTTGACCATAATGGTCACAATTTGTGTAAGACGGTATGTATGGATGTAAGACTCTTGTTATTCAGCTTCTGTGTGTTCAGTGAGCATTGATCTCTGGGATCACTGTACACGTGCATTCGGTGATCACGACTTATGAGTCGGGGTCCCCACAGAGCTGGTACCAGAGCCATCCTGACTGTAGGAAGCCTTAGTTAGCATGGACGTTAGTTAGAGCGAGACTATCCACAAGATTACCCGTATACCTATGTTTTATGATAGTATCCCAAACATAGGTCACATTCCCTTTATTGACCCTTCCCCTTCCACTTTTGTAGATGGCCGCTGTACCCGAGGACTTCCTGACCACTGGGTTTCCCGTGCTTCTTGAGGACAGCCTCAGGAAGTGCCAGTTCACTCGAGTCCCCACCTTCTCCTACCACGAGCACTGGGTCGACAGCACCAAGAAGGAGTACCACGTGGAGGTAGTCGTGAGGGCGAACGACTCCCCGACGAGCTGGTTCTTTGAGGGACCCCAGATGGAGACACTGCTCCTCGCCGTGGAGACTGCTGCCCTCAAGGCGCTGACTCGCCTCTGGGATCTCCTGCCAAAGATGGCGAGAGAGCCAGCCACTCGTTACCTGCCTTATCGTAAGGAAGGTGATGACGAGAGCAGCGCACCAGCACCACCCTTTGACGAGGGACTTTCTCTCCGCTTCCAGACCTACTTCAGCTTGTGTGCCGACAGTCTGGCACAGAACCTGGCCTCAGAGTCGACAGAGCTTCGGAAGGAACTCCACGAGACCAAGGAACTCCTCCGCATAGTTCAGATGAAGGCGGACAGGATCAAGAAGGATGGAGCACCCCCTGGACAGCCCGTAGTAGCTTATCGAGGCGGACGACCCCCACAGGTCGCACATGCCAAGGGATCACCTCAGCCACGCCGTATGACGGCAAAGGAGTACCGCAACCTCTTCACGACGCCGCCGGCAAAGTAGCGCCGTGTTCAGCTCCTCCACTCCCCCACTCCCTCAAGCGACGAAGAGACTAAGACAGATGAAGATGAGGAGGAAGACCCAGAGGAGCCAGAATACCCGACCGAGCATTCCACCACTTAGACACTGTTCAGGACTAGGATAGGCTAGCCCGTAGCCTATGGTAGGATAGGTCGTGTACCCCCCTTTTGCGAAGTCGAGTCCTTGTAATGGTTCATATGAAACCATGTCGTGTTGTATTTGCTCTCAGCTTGCTTTGATGAAGTCGTACTTTCCCTTCAGGAACTTGTAAACGACTACATTCCCCATTTGGTTTTAATGCATGGGTTTGGCCCTTCTGGCCCTTGTTTAACTTAATTTGTGTCACACCACCCCCTTACTAGGCATCCCATCTATATTGCTTTCCCTCATTTTTATTTTCCCCAATCATGAGACCTTGACCGCTCCAACAAGATGCCTGTTGTAACACGTACTGGTACCTCTACCCAGCCGCAAGAAGCCGGAGGTTCTGCTGAGGCAGGAGCCAGCCAGGACCAAGCCCAAGGACAGACTCCACCACCACCACCTCCTCCAAACATGGACATGGCTCAGCTTCTCCAAGCCTTCCGAGAGGAGTGCCAAGCCAACACTGCAGCCCTCCAGATGATTGCTCAAGTCGTCAATCGCCAGCTGGCGGGACACGGCCATGGACGTTCCACGCTGGTGGAGTTCAAGAAGCATGCACCACCCACCTTCATCGAGACTGCTGAACCCCTGGATGCAGACGACTGGTTCCGCACCATTGAGGATCTGCTGGCACTAGTCGGATGCACTGAGGACCGTGATAAAGTGGCGTATGCTGCCCACTGTCTCGGGGGAACTGCCAGAGCTTGGTGGGATGGATTCAAGGCTATGCATGCTGAGCAGGACATCACTTGGGACACCTTCAAGACAGAATTCCGCAAGGCCCACATTCCTTCTGGAATCATGGCCATCAAGAAGCGTGAGTTCCGAGCCCTGAAGCAAGGTAGTAGCACTGTCAAGGAGTACATGCAGAAGTTCAGTGTTCTCTCAAGGTATGCCCCTGAGGATGTCAGCACTGATGCTGCCAAAAGGGAGCGCTTCATGGAAGGCCTTAACCAGACTCTGCAGTACTCGCTCGTTATGTGTGACTGCCCAACCTTTCCTGATCTGGTGAACAAGGCACTCATGCTTGAGGACAAGCGACGTGCTCTAGATGACACTCGTAAGCGCAAGATGATCAGCAAGGGTAGCTCCAGCAACCAGAAGCCTTGTCCGTGGCAGGCAGCCCCGGTCAAGCCAACCTATCAGAAACCACGAGCTCCTGCACCCCGCACCAACTATTCACCTCAGCAGTATGCCAACCCCAGGCCAGCTTACAACAACCCCAATAACAATGCTGGCAAGGGCGTCATCCCCAATCAAGTCACATGCTTTGGATGTGGACAGCCAGGGCACTACTCCAAGAATTGCCCCAACAAGAAGCCCGACGCCCCGCACCCCAATGCGCAGAACCCAGGACAAGGCCGTGGAATGCCACCGAGGAACCAAGCTCCCCGCAACCTGCCCAACAACGGCAGGGGTCGTGTGAACCATGTCACTGCGGAAGAAGCCCAGGAAGACCCGGACGTCGTGCTGGGTACGTTCCTTGTCAATTCAGCACCCGCAACTGTTTTGTTTGATTCTGGAGCCACGCATTCTTTTGTCACCCAAAGTTTTGCATTAAAAAGTGGCATGACCCCTACACTCCTGTACAACCCTATGGTGGTACAAACCCCCGGAGCAGAGATGAGAGCCAAGACAGGATGTAAAGGAGTCGGGATTAATATTAACGGGGTATACTTCCTAGCAGACCTTATCATCCTAAAATCACAAGGCTTGGATGTGATCTTAGGAATGAATTGGCTCAGCAAGCACCAAGGCTTGATAGATTGCGCCAACCGGACTGTCACTATGACCAATGACCAAGGAGTCGAAGTTAAATTTGCCTCCAACTCCTCCTCCGCTCAAGCCAACCAAGTCAACTGTCTGACTGAAGTAGGATTGGAACAAGTGCCGGTAGTCTGCGAATATCCCGATGTTTTTCCTGATGAACTACCAGGAATGCCTCCTGACCGAGACATTGAGTTCATCATCGAGCTCATACCCGGAGCAGGACCCATCTATAAGAAGCCTTATAGAATGGGACCGGAGGAGTTAGCAGAATTGAAGAAGCAGCTGGAAGAGCAGTTGAGGAAGGGATTTATCCGCCCTAGTGCCTCCCCTTGGGGATCACCTGTTCTGTTTGTGGCAAAGAAGGACGGTACCATCCGCTTATGCATTGACTACCGCTCCCTCAACGAGGTTACAATCAAGAACAAGTACCCACTTCCCAAGATTGAAGATCTGTTTGATCAACTCAATGGGGCCAAGGTGTTCTCCAAGATCGACCTCAGATCTGGGTACTACCAACTGAAGATCAGACCCCAAGATATTCCGAAGACGGCATTTGTAACCAGATATGGCTTGTATGAATGCACGGTCATGTCCTTTGGATTGACCAATGCCCCGGCTTACTTCATGTATCTCATGAATAAGGTCTTCATGGAATATTTGGACAAGTTCGTCGTTGTCTTCATTGATGACATTCTTGTCTTCTCGAAGTCGGAAGAAGAGCACGAGCAACACTTGAGGATGGTCCTAGACAAGCTTCGAGAGCACCAACTGTATGCCAAGTTCAGCAAGTGTGAATTCTGGCTGCGTGAAGTTGGATTCCTAGGTCATGTTTTAACTGAAGAAGGATTGTCAGTCGACCCTGCTAAGATTGAAGCCGTGACTGAATGGCAATCCCCGAGCAATGTGAAGGAAGTCAGAAGCTTCCTCGGACTCGCGGGATATTACCGCAAGTTCGTTGAAGGATTCTCAAGCATCGCCCGACCCATGACTCAGCTCTTGAAGAAGGACAAGAAGTTCGAATGGACGCCGAAGTGCGAAGAGAGCTTCCAGGAGCTGAAGAAGAGGCTGACCACCGCCCTAGTTCTGGCCACGCGAGATATACAGAAGGAGTTTGTGATATATTGTGATGCGTCAAGAACCGGACTGGGAGGTGTTCTGATGCAAGAAGGCAGAGTCGTAGCCTACCTTTCAAGGCAACTATGACCTCACGAAGAGAACTATGCTACTCATGACCTTGAGCTAGCAGCAGTGGTTCATGCCCTGAAGACTTGGCGACATTACCTCTTGGGGAAGCGATGTGAGATATACACGGATCACAAAAGTCTGAAGTATATTTTCACTCAAAGGGAATTGAACATGAGGCAGAGAAGATGGCTGGAGTTGATAAAGGATTATGACCTCAGTGTTCAATACCACCCTGGAAAGGCTAATGTTGTAGCAGATGCATTGAGCAGGAAGGCTTGCTCCTTGAATGCTATGCTTAAGCACAAGCTACCCGCCTTGTATGAAGAACTTGAAAGCTTCGGGTTGGAACTGGTTGCACCAGGATTCTTGGCCAACCTCGAAGTTAAGCCTACCTTGATGGATGATATTAAGGAAGCTCAGAAGGGACATGAGAGTATTGAAGGCATCAAGAGGAAGATCAAGGCAGGCAAAGCCTCAGGATTCTCAGAAGATGAGGAAGGAATTGTGTGGTTTGGGAATCGCATCTGCGTGCCCAACAAGGTTGAGCTCAAGAACCTGATCTTGCAAGAAGCTCATGACAGCCCATATTCCATCCACCCTGGAGGCACCAAGATGTATCAAGACCTGAAGGAAAGATTTTGGTGGCATGGGATGAAAAGGGAGATTGCCACCTATATTGCAAAATGTGACGTATGCCAGAGAGTCAAAGCTGAGCATCAGCGACCCGCTGGATTGTTGCAACCCCTCAAGGTGCCTGAATGGAAGTGGGACAAAGTCGGGATGGACTTCATCACCGGTTTACCCAGGTCAAGCAAGGGACATGACTCAATATGGGTCATCATTGACCATTTGACCAAGGTGGCCCACTTCATTCCTGTCAAGACGACCTACAAGGGGAACCAGTTAGCCAGTATCTACATCAACCGAATTGTGAGCCTTCATGGTGTTCCCAAGGAGATTGTGTCAGATCGAGGAACCCAGTTCACCTCAAGGTTTTGGAAGAAATTCCAGGAGGCCATGGGGACCAAGTTGTCCTTCAGCACTGCTTTCCACCCACAGACCGGAGGTCAGACAGAACGAGTAAATCAGATACTCGAAGACATGCTCCGAGCCTGTGTCTTAGCTTATGGGGCTAAGTGGGAAGACTGCCTCCCTTTCGCCAAGTTCTCTTACAACAACAGTTATCAGGCAAGCCTTCAGATGGCACCATTTGAAGTGTTATACGGGCGGAAGTGCCGTACACCTCTCAATTGGTCAGAGACCGGAGAAGGACTTGTCTTTGGGCCTGATATCCTCCGTGAAGCCGAAGAGCAAGTCCAGCTTGTCAGAGAGCGTCTGAAGTCTGCCAAGTCAAGACAGAAGAGCTACGCTGACTTACGTCGTAGAGACATAAACTTCCGAGTTGGAGACCATGTCTATCTCCGGGTCACCCCTCTCAAAGGAGCCCGGCGCTTCCATGTCAAAGGAAAGCTCGCTGCAAGATACATTGGCCCCATCAAGATCATGGAACGACGAGGAGAAGTGGCTTACCAGTTGGAACTTCCACCTGAACTTTCTGATGTGCACAACGTGTTCCACGTGTCACAACTCCGGAAATGTCTCCAAGTTCCAGACAAGCTTGATCTCTACAAGGACGTCAATCACCAAGCCATTGACCTTCAGCCTGATTTGACTTATCGTGAGAGGCCCATCTGCATTCTGGATGAGGCTGAGCGACGCACTCGAAGCCGCACCATCAAGTACTTCAAGGTCCAATGGAGCAATCACACCGAAGCAGAAGCAACTTGGGAGCGTGAAGACTACCTTAGATCCGAGTTTCCGTATCTCTTTAAAGCCTAGTTTAGGAATCTCGGGGACGAGATTCTTGTAAGGGGGGTAGGTCTGTCACACCCTGCATTTTGTAACATTTCATTTTCATTATTAAAGCATGAAAATTTGGACCAACAAAAACTTTTTGCATTATTTGGCTTTTATTTGGAGTTGGTTTTCCCTCTGTGCTTCTTTTCAAGTGCTCCTTAAGGTCAACTACTCTACCCTCTATATTTCATCTCCTTGCCCCAAACTCCTGTCCAATGACCATGCCATGTGTATAGTGCAATATAGAATTTTCTTACAAAAATAATTTGGCCAGAAAGTATTTTCTAAAATTAGTTTTCCAAAAACCCCTGAATTGAGGTTTGCACTGCAAGTACTTGATTAAGGGCAGTAAAAATCTTTCCAAAAATATATTTGACCCCTATTAGATATAGGATACCCAGAAACCACAAAAATATAATTTTAAAAGTTGTTTTACTATTTTATTTAAAAGCTTTTTCTTAAGGCCAGAAATGGTCTTTAATAGGGAAAAATTATTTTATTATTTTAAAAATATTTGACAAAAATCAGGGAGACTCAGTGGACATATATTTTCCATATATAAGAGTTTCAACACATGGTCATGTTCTAAATGTTGGTCAAAACCCTCTAAAACCCTTCCTGGATATTTCAAGCTTTTGAGATATTTACAAAGGAAATATTCTCCAAATATTCCAAGAAAATTTTAGCATGTCACATATGACATATTAGATGATCTTTCCAAGTCTCATGACTTGGAGAACAAGATAACTCCATCAAAACCCTTCAAAACCATTTCTGTCCATTCTGTAGTTTGAGCAACTTCACATTGCCAAATATGTCCAAATGTGCTCAAACTTGGTGAACATGCTTCATTGGTCCAATGATGCATCTAGACCAAATGGCACAGGTTGGAGAAGAGGAAATCTTGGTCAAGGTGCCTCAAACCCCTCTCTGACCAGAATCAAATTTGAACTACTTAGTACTACCAACTTCTTCTCCAAGACCCCAACTTTGGTGAGCCTGATCACATGACCAAATTAGGCTACCACACCAAGTGGTACATCAAGGAGAAGTGATCTACTCCACTGGATCTGCACAAATCCATTTCTGCCCATTTCTAGGGTTTGAAAGAGTTACATTGGCAACTTTGTCCAAATAAGCTCAAAATGGGTGGAAGGCCCTAATTATATGTGACATTCGACCCCATGGAGTATCTTGGCCAGTGGAAGTTATTAGCCTATCCAAAACATCATCAAACACCTTCTGGCAGAAAATTAAAATGCCTATTTTTGCCACTTCCACTAATCTCCTTGAGCCTATCTTTTTACCACAACCCCTTCTCGTTCCCCTCTGTGACATGGATGCTTTTCTACGCGAGGAAGCAATGAGAAAGGAGGGGGAAACCTCATTTGTCCTCTCTGGACAACAGTTTCCTCTCTCTCTCACAGCCTCTCTCTCTCCCCTCGGCCCTCCAGAGCATCCAAGGCTCTTTCCTAGTTTTGCCCACACCCACTTTAGCTCCCAGACACTAGTGGACGCGCGCGCGACGCTGGAAAGCCGCGGATGCCGGCCAAAGTCGCGCTCTGGAGCACGTCGCCGCGCTCCCGACCGTTGATGCCACGTCCCCGACCACCTCGTGCTACCCCCGCGCGCCAGTCGATGCCCCTCGGCGTCCGTGACACGCCACCGTGCAGGCCCCCTTGTCTCTCCCTCTCTCTCACCTCCAGCGACGCGTGCCCCGCGCCGCCCGGCTCGGCCAATGCCCGGCCTCACACGCGCGAGCACCAGTGCCTCTCCCCGCTCTCTCTCCTTCTCCCTGGCGCCCTACTCCGTCCCCACGAACGCCGTGGACAGCCCCATTCCCTCTCCAACGGCCACCAGAGCCGATCCCGCGGGCGCCCGTAGGCCACGCCTACGGTGGACCTCGGCCAACCTATATAAGGCGACCCCGAGCCTCTCTCTTCTTCCCTGTCGCTCCTCCACACACCCAATCGACCTCCCGCACCACTCCTTCCTCTCCAGAACCACCCGAGCTCAAGATCGAGCTCGAGCTCCGCCGTCTCGGCTCGTCGGCGTCCGCGCGGTACATGCCTTCTCTGCCCCAGCTCTCTCTCGATCTGGAACCGCGAGGCGTCACTGATCCTTTCCCCTCTCTTTCCCCCTTGTTTTGCAGCCGGAAACGGCCGGAGCCACCGACGCCCGAAGCGCCTCCGCCGCGTGACCTCGTCGCCGGCGAAGCAGGCCACTCCGGCGACCGTCTCCACCACCACCAGAACGGCAACTCCACCCTGAGTCCAACGGTAGCCCCCGCATCCCTTCCCGTGCCTTGTATCGCCGCCGGCGAGCTCGCCGTCGCCTCTGGCCGGAGGTAGACGACGGCCGCCGTGGGCCTGGCCCGTCAGCCTCACGCCCTGACGAGTGGGATCCACCCGTCAGGTTTCAAACGTGCGCGCGCGCGCGCACCGATCCGCTGTCGGCTGAAGGCGTATTCCGCCTTTACGCCTTCGACGTAGCGGCCGCGTGGGCTGGTTTTCCCCTCTCGGCCTGCTGCTGTTGTCGCCTCTCTGGCCCAGTGGCACAGCGCCGTTTTTCTTTTTCTTTTTCTATCTTCTTTCCAAAAATTCCACAGGACAGAATATTTATCCAAATGAATTGATTCCAATTTCTAAATTCTTAGAATATTGCAACCTATTTAATGGTGCAACTTTCATTCTAATCCAACAACCTTTCCTTTACTGTAAATATTTAAATGTGATTTTTAGCATTTAAATATGACTTTGAAAATCCATATCTCCTATTCTGCTACTCCAGAACGAAAACCAAAAGTTGTCCCCTTCCTAGCTTTCCTCCTAGTATTTTACAAAAATAAGTTGACATTTTTCTAAGCACTTTGACTTTTCTGTTTTTATTATTGTCTTCTTTTCCCATTGTTTTCTTGCGACGTTAGATCCCGTATTTGACGAGGTAGCTGAGGAAGAAGGAGGAGCAGGGCCTGAAGACTTTGAAGATCAAGCCAACCAAGGCAAGCAGCCCTTTGACCATGTTTATGAAACCTTCTTATAAATACCATATAGTTCGTTATACTTGTTGCATCGGAATCAAGATGAGATGGTGAACCACGTGGTTGGTTGCCTCGGTTACATTCCTCGTTGATACTTGCATTGTGCATGGCCCTACCTTCTTATGAGGGTTATGCCGGTGGGAGTAGATAGGATGCAAACGTAGATGCTACGCAAATGGGATGGGTTTGTGCATGGTGAAGGAGGCAAAGTGATTTCAAAAGTCTTTTCGAAAACCCCGTCGGGTGCCACTTATGCCCGAGGGAGATGATGAGATGGGTGACCACTTGATGACGAAGTGGTGTGCCAAGGAAAGTGTGTGTTGTTTTTCAAAACGGATTGGTCGGAGTTGCGACCGTTATTCCAACCTTACATGCACAACCACTCTACCCTTATATGGGAAAGGGCATTGTTGAGTACCTAGTCCGATACTAGCTTGGGGCCCACATTACTAGTGACGGGGGAGAGTTGGTGCTCTCTCTCGGGACGGGGTCGTGCCAGGTAGGGCGGCCATGTTTGTCTTTACAGCACCGGGCACACCGTTGGTACCCCGTGCTTGTGGTATGTGATGAATATGGGAGCAAGGCTCCACACCCTTATGATGTGAAATGTTGGGCATGGGGATTACTACCAATCGAGTGGACTCCATGTTAGTGTCGTCTAGGAAAAGGTAGTGATCGGGTGCTTACCCCGGGTACTTGAGGTACCGCGGGTCGTGGATGACACGGAAGTTCCCCGGATCTAGTGGGTAAAGTGTGCAACCTCTGCAGAGTGTAAAACTATTCAAATAGCCGTGTCCACGGTCATGGACAGTTGGGTAACCGCTCTTGGGCTGCGTCCACTTGTTTTCAAACCCAGCGTGTGTGATGATGGAAATGACTTGGGTCAAGTCAAAGGACTTGTCACGACTGAGATGGGTTGGTGCCCACTCTGTTTATAATAAATGGGTTGGTGCCCACTCTATTTATGTTGATATCTGTGACCAGATCTCATGGTTACTTGAATTCTCTTGATGCATGCTTTATAGGATGTTGAACATGTCATTGCACTCAAAACTAGCTTTATGCAAAATCTACCTATGTCATGCATTGCTGTACCTTGAACCAAAACATGGGTTGCTTGCGAGTACATTCAAAGTACTCATTGGATTGCCACTAGTTATTTAATTGACCAGGCATGGAAGAACCGGAGTTCGAAGAAGAGTTCTTTGGAGACGAACATGCGAACTAGGACGTTTCCCAGTCAGAATGCCTTTAGGGTTAAGGCAGATGGCATGGGTTCTACTTATCGACGACGATTTCCGCTGCTTATGTTTCATTTGATGTTCAGCCCTTAAGGCTTTATTGATGTAAGACTTGACCATAATGGTCACAATTTGTGTAAGATGGTATGTATGGATGTAAGACTCTTGTTATTCAGCTTCTGTGTGTTCAGTGAGCATTGATCTCTGGGATCACTGTACACGTGCATTCGGTGATCACGACTTATGAGTCGGGGTCCCCACACCTTGAAGACGGGAGGATAGACGACGGCAACGAGGGATAGCCATCTCATTTTGCGCAGTTGTACTAAAACTGAGGTGTGTGCTTTTGATTGCGCAGATAGAAACGATACGGAGACAGACATCCCGAAACGATATGGAGACAGACATCCCTGTTTGCGCAAATACAAAATACAGTTATTTAAACAGTGACAGATATTACTACTTCCCCCCGTTTCCTCTTAGAACAAAGTCCTAGATTCATGCTACAGCTTTCCCACTTTCTTCCATGTTTGAACCAACACTTTGAGTCGACTGTATGAACTAGCTTTACTTCTAATAATAGTAGAAGTCTAGGTGGCTTTGGAACAGCGGACGGAAGTAGAAAAGGATCCACACGAAGGGGGAAGAGCTGGGGCAGTAGAGCAAGGCAGGTTTCGAAGGAATATATACCTGAGGGTCGTCGGCATGTGGAAAAGACGGTGTCGGGAGGCCGCATCTTGGCCACAATACCGCAGGGAGGAAGAAGGGGTCGGAGGCCCTCCCGAGCCATCGCTCTCTCGGAGAGAACGGCACGACCGTCGATCGGGACGCGCTGGCAGCCATTGGTCTCATCCCTCACCATCGACGACAGCGTGAACGATGCACCTACACCCCTGCCCCGGTCGAGGTTGTCCGGCCGGATTTGTGACCAGCCGTGAGCTGAGAGAGAGAGAGTGTGGCCACCTATGTCTTGCTTAGATATGGAGAGCATGAGAGAGTGAACGAGAGGAACCCTAGTAAAGCAAGCGCTAAGGCTCCTGCTTTTAATATAGTGGCGTGATTTTGTTGTACCAGCTTCAAAAAAATGCGCTCCTACGTGTACTCGCGAGTGGGTGTGAGAGAACTAGTGCATGCGTGCACCACTTCTCTTCGTGAGAGTACAATATACTATGCCCAAAGAACGTTCGCCGCAAGAGTAATAGTATAAGTGTGTGACGTGTGAGCTAAAATAAAATGTGCGCGACGTCTTTTGTTTTTTAGAAGTTCTGAGGGTAGGGTGTGAAGAGCACATATGTGCGTGATGTCTACCTGCAGATAGACGGTTGGTGCGACGTGCGAGTCTGTGAGAGGACTCGGGAGAGTCGTGACGCGTGAGGGTGCATGTGCGTGAGAGAGAGGGGGGGGCACATATCAATGCAATGCATGTGTCCGTAAATCATTATCCGACAAACGTTCGCCCTAAGCCTTTTCCTGACGAACGCCGTAAGAACCGTTAGATCGGCATCCGACAGTGTCAGTTTTGCCAACGTGAGTGTTATCAACTACCGTATGCTCCCTCCGTTCCGAAATCAGTGCATATAGCTTTATTGAAAATTTGAACATCGCAAACTTTTACCGAGTTTTCGCGTACCAAATTGCACATGTAGAATACCCTATATATATATATATCATTTCATTCATCTTCGAGAGGTAACTAGAAAGATGGGTGAGGAGTCTACAAAGAAAGACCATCATATTACCCGCAACAATTTCAACCATCCTTTAGTGTCGAGGAATATCATAGGAACTCTATATGATATGATTTTTATAGGATTTTTTCCTTTAGAGGCAATTGGTTCATAGGAATAGATTCATATACTCCACATTTCAAAGGAAATAAACATGATATCATTTCTATAGCACTTAGTTCATATGAATGGATTCCTATACTCCCTTAATTTCAAAGGAAAATAAACATTAGCGTATATTCAATAGAAAAGTTCCTATGATATGAAGCAAATTACATCTCTTTTCTAATCCCTCCTCATAGGAATTGAGATACATGTCATCTCTAGATTGAATAGAAAAGTTCCTATGATGTGAACCAAATGACATCTCTTTTCCAATCCCTACTCATAAGAATTGAGATGCTCCATGTCATCTCTTTCCCTACAACTTCCATGTATACATCTTCTATTCCTAAATAGATAGTACAACCCACTAGTAGCTTTTTTCCAGAACATGCAACTATGGCATAAGAACTATATAGTGTGCCAATAACTTTGAAAGATGGCCGCTGGATGAAGCTAAACCGACAGTGCAGAGATGGGCAAATCCGAGCACTACCGGTCATTGGATATCATCAACATTCCACCAGATCTGCCACATGTACAATTTAGAAGACTCCATGGTTGAACTTAAGCATAATGCACAAGCCTCAAAACACAAGCACTTCTCCTTTGTTCTAGAATCTTCTGTATCATAATTAATTATTTTTTCTAAATGAATTGTCATTATTTGTTTTTTACTTTATGATTTACAATGCACAACCCCATGAATCTTAACATTTTTTATAAAACTAATTGATTTTGAATGAGATGAACTATAAGAACTAAACGAACATCTACATCATGCATATATGACTCAAAGCTTTACATGCTATAGTGTGTATTTATTCATAATTTGGTTTCAAAATCTCATGCGTTCAATACATGCGTACCTTACTAGTTTTGAGTAGAGTACCAAATTTCATGCGGCCCCGGGTATATCAAAATGTAGGGCCCATGCATCATTGCCTTTCGGTTGAACCTACGTCCACAATTTTTTGTATGTACTATATCTCCACTGGTCCCTGAACCCAAAATGCTGCCTCGTTCCCGTAAAACCAAGCGGCCCACACATATTTAAGGTGTCGACTCGAACCTGTTTACTACGACGTGGCCCCGCACGCCGTAGTACTCCTACAAATCCTACCGCCGCACTCATCATCGGTTTTCTTCAAGAGGACGAGGGAGAAGCCGATTTGTAGTGGAGGCGCTTTAAAAAAAAGGATCTGTAGTGGAGACCCCCACCCTAGGGTGCCCTAGGTAGCTGCCGCACGCATCATTGTTTTCTCTTTTCTTTATGCTCTTGCGCCCTAGAGTGAAATGATGGTTGCTTCGTCCGTCCAGCTTAAAGCGGGAAAGGTGGGGCTTTGTGATTTGACCCCTCATCGCTCATTTTCTACTACTGCGGCGCTACGACCGGGGTGCCTCCAATTCCAACCGCTGCTCTGAACTGTAATTTGGTGCATCGCACGTGGAACAAGACGGTGGATGAGCCACATGTCTGCCAAAGGGGTCCTGTTAAGTGTGTCGCCATTTCGTGTGTGGACTAACCCTGCTTGAGTTGCTACGCCAACACGACAGGAGCAGCCTACCACTTGGTTTTGCTCCTTGGTGAATCCAGACTATATTGATCTAAAAAGATACATGCTAAACTACCCTCTCCGTCTCGGTTTTTTATTTGTAGGCATCTCGGTTTATAGGGCCTGCACGTAGTTCTAGGTCATCCATTTGACTAACTAAATATGAGTTACTATGTCAAAAAAAGTATATCATTGGATTCTTATTGGTTGATATGTGAAGAAACAAGAAACGGGGTAGAAGTTAATGCACCGCGCCTTAGTATTTTGGGATTATTTGGTTTTCGTAAGATGACTTACTCACCTAGACGGAGGGTGTAGTTGTATTTAAAAGTCGAGGGCGGGGCTTTTCCTGCGTGGTAGGCGGGGTAGTTCCGCCTAGTCAGTTTGATAGATACGCGACAAGACAAGGGAGTAGGCTGCTGCAAGCGTAGGGCTATGTGATTTGACAACGAGTTACTGCTGGACAGGTGGGGCCCCGTGATTTGACTTGCCATTATCATTTTAACTGTGGTGCTACGACCGGCATGAGTCTCCCGATTCCTGACCACGTCCATACAGGTGCCTCTCCCAATGCTCCACCATGTAGTAGTGGTTGGCTCTTGCATGAGAGCTCACTTCTCCACTTTTTCCTTGCCTCTCTTTCCTCCACATATGCAAAAATGCCATGTAAAGTGCACTATTGTACTTACTTGCTCCTACAGGTGCTTAAGCTTGCCACATAGGCATAAAGTCTGATGTGGCAAGTTAATCAAGAAGAGAGAGACTAGTTTGGTGACCCAAGGAAGAAACGGTGCTAAGCGCGTGTACCTAGGTGAAAAGATAATTTTGAGTCTATAGCTAATTAAATGAAGCAAACTTAGCAACACCATTTCATTGGAAGAGGTCACTCCTTGGCAAATGTAATAAATACTAGTACTCCCTGTGTCCCATAATATAAGAACGTTTTTGGCACTACACTAGTGTCAAAAACATTCTTATATTATGGGACAGAGGGAGTACGAAGAAAGAGATAGAGAGGAGTGAAAAAAATACACTTATAGCCAACCTTATAGCCAACCTTGTTGTAGTATGAGTGACTAAGTGATGACTATGTATGACATGCCAACATCAGATAGCCTAACTCACCGTGTTAAATCTCCAAGGGCGCGACCGCGCGAGCGATGCGACGGTCGTGGTAGGCGCGACAATGATACGGGCTGCTGGCAGCCCTTGTATCGGAGATCAAACGGTTGCATGCTAAGTTGCTGAAAATTTGCAAAATAACCCTCCAGGATAGGATACTCACCCAAAGGTCTAGAGTCACACCATGCAACCGTTCGATCCCAGATCCAAGGGCTCTTGGAAGCCCGCATCATGGGAGAATGGAAAGCCACTACCCTGCCGTTCGCACGCTGGCAGTTCGCTCCTACTCGTCCCCGCACGTCCTTTAATACTATGGCGGTTCGCTCCTAGTCGTCCCGTCCATTCACATTACGGCAGTTCCACTAATCCTAACCCTCCTCCCAAATCCATGGCGTCCCAAATCTCCCCGATCGGCGGTGAGTACAAGGTTAGAACCATCACTGGCGATGAGTTCGACGCCATCTACACCCGTTCTTCCGCGACGGTGAAAGGATGCCTTTCTCGCTTCAGACGCATGTTCAAAAACTCAGATGATGAGTGGGTCACTGGGCTAGATGTTGAGTACACCACAGTCCTGGGACGAGAGAAGGATCTAAAGGATGAAGAGAGGAAGAAGCCCGCCGCGATCCAGGTTTGCGTACATAATGTTTGCTTGGTCTACCACATATGCCATGCCGACGTTGAGTGCCAGGATTTTAAGAACTTCCTCAAGGACAAAACAGTGAAATTCATTACTATAGACTTTAAGAACGACAAAGAAGTCCTGGGTCGGATAGGTCTTGTTGTAGGCAACCCCTTCGACCTCCAGAAGAATCGGTTGGTGCCCTCTCGTCAGCCTTTAATGCTGACCCTGGCAGGAGCCATGGTTCATCCTTCGTACCGTAAACTGGAGAAACCACATTACACATTTCATCGTCATGCATGGCCGCGAAATGTACTAGATATAGACCACATCCACTACACTGCAATGGATGGCTACCTTTGTTTCAATATCTACAAGGGTTGGATGAAGAGCAACAACCAAGTTGGCGGTTCAAGCAAAGAAGTATCAGCCAAGAGGAAGAGGGAAAAGGACGAAGTCAAGGACGTGGACGAGGACTCTGAGTAAGGTGGCAGTGTCGTTGCTCATGGTGGTTCTAAACTTCTAATGCAGTGTCTACCGGATTAGTTGCATAGTTTAATTTCAGGTGTGCTTAGTTTAATTTGAGGGGTGTATTGTGCTGAGCCCCCAGCAGAACTATGTTATGTTTCTTCTCGTTACTTTAACTCTTCTGTATGTACAGACTACTAGTATTTCTTTAATAGAATTTAGCACCCCAATTAAGCACGTACTAGCTTTTTTAATAGTACTATATGCATAATAATTTGGTGACGAGCGCTCTCTATATGTACCACCTTTTTTTAAAATTTCAATTCTTGCTCCATGGCGCAATCCATCGATAGTACTACTGTACAAAAGTATACATTTTTTAAAAGGCTAGAGTACTATTCATCACATATATAGCCAGTTAAATTCTCAACCTAGAACGACGTGCATGCCATGTAGTAAACCGATACGGAGGAAGTATAGTAAAAATGAGGTGATTTTACCGAGCGATCGGCGGGGGAGCATGGCGTGTCATGTGGTCCCACGTGTCATGATGTACCAAGGCGATGTGCGTGTCCCTCTTGAGGCAGAAGCAATACTACTACGTGGTTTGAGATGATGGCGAACCGAAGTGTGAAATAATGGTTGCTTCGTCCATCTGGGAAGGTGCGGCATTGTGATTTGACGTCTCATTGCTCATTACTACTACCAGGTCGGTATGAGTGGGGTGCGTCCCCCCTGCTGTTCTGCACTGTTATTTGGTGCTTGACACGTCGACCCGGTTGCTATATGTCCCACATGTCGGCGACAGGAAGTACAGAATTCATGAAAGGGAGCATCGACGGAGGAGTATACTACAAAATTCATGAAAGGGAGGGACTTAGTTTTGGAAAAATCGGTTTTTACGGAGTACGTACCCACTAGGGTTTATAGGGCTCATCTAAAAAACATTCATTTTTCCGTTTGATAAGTCTCAATTCTACTATACTAGTAGTAGTACCATTACATGTTGGATTTCGAGGTGCGTTAGATCACCTGACGCAAGCAGTGTCAAGAGGGAACTAACCAATGCATGTTCAAGTTCATGGAAATTTAGTGGTCATTCATGCATTCATTCTAATTAATGCCTCGGTAAACATAACTTCTTGAGAAAAACGAGCGTACTATACTTGTGCAAACTACAAAATTAATTCAACCACTCACTGTCTACCTTGGTTGGAGAGATTTTGAAATTGAGCCATAAACTGGAAAGGAGGGAGTAGTAACTTCTGTCTCGATTACTATTTGTGGCCTTGTATAGATGCAAAATGTATTTTTTATATTGGCCTTGTATAAGTAAATGGAGGGAGTACTAACCAAAGTATGTAGTAGGGACGAGGAGTAAATAGAGGGAGTAGTAAAATTTTCTCCTCGTGCTGCGAGCCACCGCGCGCGTGGGCGAGGGAGTGGGCGTAAAGGCGTACATGAGCCCTCCTTTACAAAATAGATGACCCAACTTTGTACTAAGGTTAGTACAAAGTTGGGTCATCTATTTTGGAATGGAGGGAGTAGTAAGCTTCACCTCATCCTGTGAGCCACCGCGCTCGTGGGCGGGAGAGACGGCGTACTAAGCAAGCTTCTCCTCGTTCTGCGAGTTGACAGGACACATCAAAAGTACTCCAGTGTATAGAGCCTTGCCTCTAAGGTAGGCCCCACATGGTTTGCCTCTTTTTTAAATTTAACATAATGCGTCAAGTCGCAATTTGTTTGTTCACCCGTGGTAGACGATCCTCCCTCCACCAAGTGGACAACCAGTACATGTCCCAAATTACCATGTGGGCTGCCTTTTTCGTACATAAATGAGCTCCACCGTGTACCCGCGCGGGTGTGGTTGGGAAAGAAACGGGAGTACGTGCGCCGTGCGTGCACCTCTTCTCTTCGTGCACGTCCCCCACCTACGTGGGTGTGTGTGAGAGAGATACAACAAAGGAGGACATTAATTATCCCTTGCATGCATGCGGGAGTTTGTAAAAAATGCATCTTGATGTTCCGTGCAACGGACGGGCATCTTGCTAGTCCATGAAAACAACACATGGCAAAATTCCACGGTGAACGAGGGATTTGAATCTGTTGGGAGGGGCTGTTTGGATCTTGCCCGGGGTAGCCAAAATATTGGCGACCCTTTTGTCCACCGGTGCCTTTGCCACCGATGAACGAGGAATGGCTCGGGTGCTCATGCTGTCATGCATCCTCCAGCGCACACGTTGGAGACGAGCTCGCACGAGCTGTGTCTTTTTGTCCTACAACGCAGCCCGAACCGCCCGCAGACCAACCAGCGACCCGCAAATTACGCCATCCAACCGTAGCCGCACACATTATGACAACAACTCAACCAACCAGAGGAAATTCACGCAAACACGTAGACAAACTGATATTTCATATAAACAACGATGGAAATCATATAAAATACCGGATTTTCACACAAACATGACGAATTTCATTACATTCAAATGAACTATGTGGTGCTAGTTCTGGACAGCACAGGTATATAATACCTGGCCTAAATGGTCGCCCGCCGATCGATTTGTGTTCCTCATGTCCGGCAGCACGATCACCGGACTGTCGGGAGCCCCGTAGGTATATGCTTCAGCGCAAAGGACGGCTCGCTTCTCCACTACCCAGCTTATATCATTAGCTGGTGCCAAAGATGATGGTGGCCGGCACCGGTTCGAGTTCATCACCGGCCACTACTTCTCCATGGCCGGCACCGGCTCAAGTTCATCCTAACATTCCCCTCTTCGGTGGAGCCCATGCGGGGTCAACGAAGGTCCTCGCAACAAAAGGATCTGGCAAGACACCTGCTGTGTATGCCGGCGTCGCCTCCGCGGTGGCCTTCATGGGACCCAAGCGGCGGCGGCCTCCCGTGTTCTACTTCTCCTCGATGATGGCGGCGAACGCGGAGGCGCTGGCCACCGACTCGTCGCTCTCCGCGCACCCGGCTTCTGTCACTGCTTGCATGGCGCGGCCGCCGGCATATGGGAGTCTCGACCACTGAAACGGAAGACGTGGTACGAGGCAGCGGCATGGACGGCAGCAACGATGCCCGTGCGCCGCTCCTCGTCGATCTGGCCTGGAGCGGCGAGTTGCTGAACCGCGTGCCGGCTTGGGGCGGCAGCTGGCTCCGTCGGGCGAGGGGAGGTAGGTGGATCAGCAAGCTGCATAGCTCGTATCCGACGGGCTACCTAGCCGGCTTGGATGCGGAATAACTACTCTTTGTAAGCCATTGTAAGAGTGGACAAAATGGTGGAGGAGATAGGGGAGCGGCGGAGGTGTGCGATTGTTGGCCGGTGTTTGGCCTCGTTTAAATAGGAGATTAAATAGACGGCAGATGGGAGGAGCTCAGCCGGCATTGCGTTTAACGACGGCCCGGTCATGAACGGACGTGTGTCTAGAGTGGGTTTCTCGGCTTCCACACGGGCGGGTTTCATGGAGGCGTTTGAATGCGGCACGGAGGTGTGTTCAGCCGGGCGTGCTGCGAGTGGCGCCCTTGACTCTGACCTAGGACACCGCGCCGTTCTTCCACTGACGTGTCGGCTCTTTGGGTGCATGGCCTGCATGTCAGTGACCCAACACAGGCAGCGCACAGCAGAGGAACCTTTGGTGGGCCAGGGCGGTCAGAAGCGAGCATTTCATAAACTTATGATTGTTCATTGAGTGTGATGTCATCTTTTTCATGTAGTTAAGCCTACTATGTTGATAGCCCGTTCGATACATTGTGATTCATAAAGACCACTGCAAACATCAATGTTCTGCTTATCACAGATAAGATTGATTAATACCCGTAACAATCCATGTCCTTAACAAAGGGTGCAAGCACGTATAGGCTGAGCGTGTGTCTTGCGTCGTGTGCTGTGTGCATGCAGGCGTGCGAGTGTTGCGTGCGTGCAAGGGTGCGTTTCAGTGTTGCATGCATGGGTGTGTACGCGTGTGTGTTCGTGAGTGCATGTGTACGTGTTAGTGTTGCACGCCAGCATGCGTGCATGTGTACGTTATGTGTACGTGTCAGTGTTGCACACCTACAGGCGTGCGTGTCTTGCGTGCATGCATATGTACGTGCGGGGTGAGGCTACACGTCAGTCGACTGACTTTTTCATCTCTGGTCATTAGATTTTCCAGCCGTTGGATACGAAATCAAGGGCCTCCAGTTTATCATCAAACTCCACCCCCCTGAGCCGCCAGCCACCACCGGCCAAACCGCCAGCCCCCGCCGCCCGCGGCCGGCCCGCCCTCCCCGAAACCACTCCCCACCGCCGGTCCGCCGCCGCACCGGCCATCCCTCTAGGCCCCCCCCCCTCGCGCTCCCCGAGCTTTTTCTCCGGGGATCCCCACCCCACCGCCCAATGAACGCCCCAACCACCGGTGACTTCCAACCAAAGGTCTCACGACTTTGAATACCCACCGACAACTAGTTTATTACCATTTTTGTCCTTCATATACGCGCTGACGGGTGGGCCCTATAGTAATGTTGTCGGTGTACTAGAGTAGGGGTACCCTAGTATCCCGAACTTGTGTACGGGCAGTCGCAGCACCCCGCGGCAAGGCTTGCCGGGTGATCGCCAAGGTCCTCCGTGGTGCCTTTGGAGCCATTCAAGAACAAAGTACTCAAGCCAAGGAGACAAGGCCCCGGCAAGAGGAGCTTGCCGGGAAGGCCAACCGAGGCATCTCAAGGAACTTGCCGCGACGCGCCACGCGTCCCGGCAAGGCCCAGTGAGCGACAAGCTTCCGGACACGACAAGACAACGACCGCGGCAAAGCGCTTGCCGCGGCAAGCTACCACCCTGTAGCCGTGCTCCAGCGCATCCACCAACGTGTCGCCCAGGGACCTTTCCAGGCGCGCGTGGCAAGAAGCTGTGCAGCCAGCGGTGCGAGGTGGCAAGCGACGCTGACAAGATTGCCATCATGGCAAGCGGTGGCGCCCCTGACGGTCCCTTTTTGCACTGTTTGGGCGACGCAGACGGGCATTTAATGCCTTTGTGCCTTGCCGTCAGGGTTAGGTATGATACACTGTACAAGTAGTTGTACCAACCGCGTCACCTTTTCATTTTTACCCTTGTCTACGTTGCCACCTGTCGGTGACCCCTTGAGCATATAAAAGGAGGCCCATGCGCAACGTAGAGGGGGGTTCGAAGCTAGAAAACACTCACGCTCGGTCTCGTTAGCAGCTAGTGTGTACTGTAGCACTCAGCGCTCCCGAGCAAGAACTCAATACATTCAGACATGCAGCAGTAGGAGTATTATCTCTCCGGAGAGCTCCGAAGCTAGGTAAACCGCTTGTGTGCTTCGCCTCGATCCGCTCTTCGTGCGACCTCCGCCCCCCGCCGAAACGAAAGGGGCCCGGTCCGCCGGCCCCATAGATGTCGGGGAAAGGGCGGACGTTCCGTCTTCCCGAATAAAGAAACCACCCACGATCTCTCCCACGACGCCACATTCAACGCGTGCCGTTCGGGAGGGCGCGGTGGATACGGAGTAAGATACGGCGTAACCCAGGGCGCGCGCGCCCGTGCCCTGTTTTGGGCCTGGCCCAACAGCGCTCGGCACCGTGTATGGCCCAGGCCCGGGGGCTCCTGTCGGTGTACTAGAGTAGGGGTACCCTAGTATCCCGAACTTGTGCACGGGCAGTCGCAACACCCCGCGGCAAGGCTTGCCGGGTGATCGCCAAGGTCCTCCGTGGTGCCTTTGGAGCCATTCAAGAACAAAGTACTCAAGCCAAGGAGACAAGGCCCCGGCAAGAGGAGCTTGTCGGGAAGGCCAACCGAGGCATCTCAAGGAACTTGCCGCGACGCGCCACGCGTCCCAGCAAGGCCCAGTGAGCGACAAGCTTCCGGACGCGACAAGACAACGACCGCGGCAAGGCGCTTGCCGCGGCAAGCTACCACTCTGTACCCGTGCTCCAGCGCATCCACCAACGTGTCGCCCTGGGACCTCTCCAGGCGCACGTGGCAAGAAGCTGTGCAGCCAGCGGTGCGAGGTGGCAAGCGACGCTGACAAGATTGCCATCGTGGCAAGCGGTGGCGCCCCTGATGGTCCCTTTTTGCACTGTTTGGGCGACGCAGACGGGCATTTGATGCCTTTGTCCCCTGCCGTCAGGGTTAGGTATGATACACTATACAAGTAGTTATACCAACCGCATCACCTTTCCATTTTTACCTTTGTCTACGTTGCCACCTGTCGGTGACCCCTTGAGCATATAAAAGGAGGCCCATGCACAACATAGAGGGGGGTTCGAAGCCAGAAAACACTCATGCTCGGTCTCATTAGCAGCTAGTGTGTACTGTAGCACTCAGCGCTCCCGAGCAAGAACAGAATACATTCAGACATGCAGCAGTAGGAGTATTATCTCTCCGGAGAGCTCCGAAGCTGGGTAAACCGCTCGTGTGGTTTGCCTCGATCCGCTCTTCGTGCGACCTCCGCCCCCCGCCGAACTGAAAGGGGCCCGGTTCGCGGATCCGCGGACACCTATGGGGCCGGCGGACCGGCCCCCTTTCGGTTCGGCGGGGGGCGGAGGTCACACGAAGAGCGGATCGAGGCGAAGCACACGAGCCGTTTACCCAGCTTCGGAGCTCTCCGGAGAGATAATACTCCTACTGCTGCATGTCTGAATGTACTGAGTTCTTGCTCGGGAGCGCTGAGTGCTACAGTACACACTAGCTGCTAACGAGACCGAGCGTGAGTGTTTTCTGGCTTCGAACCCCCCTCTATGTTGCGCATGGGCCTCCTTTTATATGCTCAAGGGGTCACCGACAGGTGGCACCGTAGACAAGGGTAAAAATGAAAAGGTGATGCGGTTGGTACAACTACTTGTACAGTGTATCATACCTAACCCTAACGGCAAGGCACAAAGGCATTAAATGCCCGTCTGCGTCGCCCAAACAGTGCAAAAAGGGACCGTCAGGGGCGCCACCGCTTGCCACGATGGCAATCTTGTCAGCGTCGCTTTCCACCTCGCACCGCTGGCTGCACGTAGACAAGGGTAAAAATGGAAAGGTGATGCGGTTGGTACAACTACTTGTACAGTGTATCATAGGGGGCGGATGGAGGGTCTCGTGGATATTGCCGCATCCATCGACGGGGAGCTGGCGCAGCTGGGGATGGAGGATCTCGGGTATTCCTCCGATGAGAACCTCCAACCCAGCGCCAAGCTCATCTTGTTCTTCAAAGGCGTGGCGACGGCCCTCCGGCGACTCCGGGAGAGGATCCCAAAGCAGTTGGCCGACGAGTCGCGCAAGATCTGTGCGGGAGCTCTTCAAAAGGTGTTGGTGAAGGTGGCCTTCCGCAACCCAGGCCTCAACCTCACCAACGTCCTCAGGACCCTGCCGCCGGAAGCTGATCTGGAAGCGCTCAAGACCCTTGTCGCACCCATTGTGGACAAGGTGAGCGAGATAGAGAGGGTTGATGGCGATCGCGTAGATTGGGCCGCCCGTTTCCTCCTTTTCTTGTCACTGCTGGTCATGTTATGAGAACAATCTGTTAGAGCTGCGACAAGCTATCTTGTAATATAACTCTATGTTGGGTATCGATTGTTATGTTATTTCCTCTACTTGATTCCTTCCTTTGTATGTTTTTGCCCTATGCCTTTAGGGAACTTGTTGGCGCGGGCACCTTAGCCGCGAGTGCTGAGTGCGGGACGTCAGCAGCTTGCTGGCGGTGCCGCTACCGACAAGAAACCTTGTCGCAACTAGTCGCAGCTCACTTAAGTTGTTGAGCGGACTCGAAACAAAGTAAGGGCGCAACTAGCTACGAGTTGGTTCCTCCGCGCACAGGTTTTCCATACAAAGCACGGTCGTTCGAGGAAGATAACTTAAATTTTTTAAAACTGATTGCTCAAACTTTGGCAACTTAGCTTTTCTGTCGTTTGTGTCCCGGTAAGGCGAAACTTTCTTGAACGACACCTGGTCCACACCATTGTCTTCACCTCTTCGGAGTGCTGCGCTACCGTCGAGGACGCACCATTGAGCTCCACCGGCAAGTGTAAGAAGACAATGGCAGCTCCAGCAGAGACCAAGAAGGTGTCCGCCAAGGAGGACGGCCCTGGTGGTACCTTCACCATCAGTGCCACTCTCAACCCTAAATAGGAAAGCGCGCTCATTGCTTTCCTGCGGGCGAACGTCGACGTGTTTGCGTGGCAACCGTCTGACAGCCCCGGTGTTCCCAGGAAGGTAATCGAGCACCATCTTGCCGTCTGTCCTCATGCGCGGCCCGTCAAGCAGAAAGTTAGGAAACAAGCAGTGGAGCGCCAAGAATTCATCGCAGAAGAAATCAAAAAGTTGGAAGCAGTAGGCCTTGTCAGAGGAGTGCTCCATCCTACGTGGTTGGCCAATCCTGTAGTCGTGCGCAAGGCAAACAGGAAATGGAGACTTTGTATCGACTTTACCAATGTCGATAAAGCTTGTCCCAAAGACTCATTTCCCTTACCGCGCATTGACCAGATTGTTGACTCCACGGCTGGATGTGACTTGCTTTCATTTCTTGACGCATATTCAGGATACCATCAGATCTTCATGGCAGAAGAGGATGAGGAGAAGACCGCATTCATCACTTCATGTGGCACATACTGTTTCATACGGATGCCTTTCGGTTTAAAGAATGCTGGTTCAACATTTGCAAGGGTAGTCCATGACGCTTTTGAACCACAAATGCACAGAAATGTGGAAGCCTACATGGATGACATAGTGGTCAAGAGCAAGGACAAGGCAACTCTGATTCAGGATTTAGACGAAACCTTTGCAAATCTGCGCAAGATCAACCTCAAGCTTAACCCCGAGAAGTGTGTGTTTGGAGTCCCCCCCGGCAAGCTTCTCGGGTTCTTCGTGTCTCAGCGGGGAATTGAAGCCAATCCCGACAAGATCAAGGCCATTGAGCAGATTGAAGCACCAAAGAGCGTTAAGGATGTACGAAGACTTGCCGGTTGCGTGGCTGCTCTCAGCAGGTTTATCTCTAGGTCTGCTGAGCGCGCCCTGTCGTTTTTCAAAATATTGAAAAAGGCAGGTCCAATGAAATGGACTCCGGAAGCGGAGGCTGCACTGCAGGACTTAAAGAGATACCTGTCCTCCACTCCAACACTTGTCGCACCTAAGCCACAAGAGAAGTTGCTGCTGTATATAGCGGTAACCAATCAAGTGGTTAGTGCTGCGTTAGTAGCGGAGAGGGAGGCGGATGATGAGCCAGCAACCACGGTAGATGCATCCAGCGACAAGCAGGGGGCTTCACCGACAAGCTTTGGTCCCGACAAAGGGGGATCTGCGCAGGCGCGTGAGGAGATGCAGAAGAGAATGGTGCAGCGCCCAGTTTACTTTGTCAGTTCCCTTCTGCAGGGGGCTAGGTCAAGGTACTCTGGTGTGTAGAAATTGCTTTTCGGCCTTCTCATGGCCTCGAGAAAGCTGCGCCATTACTTCCAAGCACATGAGATCACAGTTGCCACTCGTTTTCCGCTGAAGAGGATACTGCAGAATCCAGAAGCAACAGGCAGGATTGTCGAGTGGGCACTGGAACTGTCAAGCTTTGGCCTCAAGTTTGAGAGCACTTCAACTATCCAGAGCAAGGCATTGGCAGAATTCATAGCAGAATGGACGCCAACACCAGATGAAGAAATTCGAGAAACAAGCATCCCCGTCAAGAAAGCAAGCAAAGAGTGGCTGATTGTACTTTGATGGTGCTTTCTCGCTGCAAGGCGCCGGTGCGGGCGTGCTACTTGTTGCGCCCACCGGAGAGCACCTGAAGTACGTAGTCCAGATGCACTTTCCCAAGGAGCAAGCAACAAACAATACCGTAGAGTATGAAGGTTTGCTTGCCGGTCTCAGGATCGTAGCAGACCTTGGGATCCAGAAGCTCATTGTCAGGGGTGACGCGCAGCTTGTCGTCCGCCAAGTAAACAAGAATTATCAGAGTCCATTGATGGAAGCTTATGTTGATGAAGTGAGAAAGTTAGAAGAGCACTTTGACGGCCTACAGATGGAACATGTTCCAAGAACTCAGAACGACATTGCCGATGGCCTATCAAAGTGCGCCGCACTTAAGTTACCTGTGGAACCAGGGATCTTTGTGCTCAAACTGCCTCAACCGTCTGTAACGCCATCAACTGGACAGAACAAGAAGAGGAAGTTGATTTCTAGTGACTATTTTCCGGCAGAGCTTCCCGAAGCCGCCGCCAAGAAGGTCCCCAAGATCAACACCAAGGGTGCTGAGGAGCAGTTTGCTCCGGCAAGCCCTGGGGTTTGTTCCGTTGAAGCAGACGCTCCCGACAAGTTTTGCTCCGGCAAGCTTGCCGGGGAACGTCAAGCTCCGGCTGAGCCGCAGGCTCTCGCCGTAGAAGCGGATGTTCCCGCAGCAGCATATGTGCCTTTAGTCCTTGTTGTCGAGCCACAAGCTCCAGCATGGGCACAGCAGATTGTCCGTTTACTTCAGACAGGAGAACTTCCCGAAGAACAAGAAGAAGCGGAAAGAGTAGCCCGGCAGTCAAGTATGTACCAGTTTGTCGACAACACACTGTACAGAAGAAGACTCAACGGTGTGAAATTGAAGTGTATTCACCAGGAAGATGGACAAAGGCTGTTGGCAGAGATACATGGAGGCATATGTGGTCACCACATTGGTGCAAGAGCACTTGCCGGCAAAGCATTCCGGCAAGGTTTCTTTTGGCCGACAGCCCTCCAGGATGCGACTGCACAAGTAACCAAGTGTGAAGCGTGCCAGTTCCATTCCAAGGAGATACACCAGCCAGCTCAAGCTCTCCTGAAGATCCCTTTATCCTGGCCATTTTCGGTCTGGGGGCTCGACATCCTCGGCCCCTTTCCCCGAGCTGTCGGGGGCTTTGAGTACTTGTACGTTGCAATCGACAAGTTCACAAAGTGGTCGGAAGTGGAAGCAGTGAGGAAGGTGACAGCACAGTCAGCAGTCAAGTTCTTCAGGTCGATTGTTTGCCGCTTCGGGATCCCTAACAGGATCATCACTGACAACGGCACGCAATTCACGAGCCGCACCTTCATGCAGTACGTCCCAGATCTTGGCGCCAAGGTTTGCTTCGCTTCTGTTGCTCACCCAAGAAGCAATGGTTAAGCGGAGAGGGCAAATGCTGAAGTGCTGCGCGGGCTCAAGACCAGGACTTTCGACAGGCTGCGCAAGTGCGGAAAGAACTGGATTGAGGAGCTGCCGGTGGTTCTTTGGTCGATCAGGACGACGCCAAATCGAGCCACTGGCCAGACACCTTTCGCTCTAGTCTATGGAGCAGAGGCAGTTCTCCCCACGGAACTCGTATACGGGTCACCTAGAGTGCTCGCTTATGATGAGCTTGAGCAAGAGCAGCTGCGACAAGATGACGCGCTGCTCCTTGAGGAGGACCATCTTCAGGCCGCTGTACGAGCTGCTCGCTACCAGCAACCTTTGCGCCGCTACCATAGCCGCAAAGTTAATGCCAGAAGTCTCGAGGAAGGTGACCTTGTTCTTCGGCGTGTTCAGTCTGCCAAGAATTCCAACAAGTTGACGCCAAAGTGGGAAGGCCCTTACCGGGTGAAACGAGTCACTAGGCCTGGCACTGTCCGCCTTGAGACCGAAGATGGCATTCCGGTGAGCAACTCTTGGAACATTGAGCATCTTCGTAAGTTTTACTCGTAAGGCGCGGTTGCCGGAACCTATTCCGGCAACCACCTTTTGTACAAGTCTTGCCGCTGTTGCATGTAATCCTTTGTACAAAGCCGGGCGCAGACCCCGTGCATAAATAAAGCCCATGTGCTTCGCACATCCTGTCAATTTCATGCTCTCTATTTTTTGCATGTGTTATCTGACACTTTGTGCAGCACCTACCCCCGGTAAGCAATAACGAGCCATAAGGCTCCATATCTTTATTTTTTCTTCTTTCTCTTTCTCAAATAAAGGAAGGTTCCCTCGCCCACAAGTTTGCCGGGGGGGAACGGAGAAGATAATGGTGTGGACCAGGCGTCGTTCAAGAAAGTTTCGCCTTACCGGGACACAAACGACAAAAAAGCTAAGTTGCCAAAGTTTGAGCAATCAGTTTTAAAATTTTAAGTTATCTTCTTCGAACGACCGTGCTTTGTATGGAAAACCTGTGCGCGGAGGAACCAACTCGTAGCTAGTTGCGCCCTTACTTTGTTTCGAGTCCGCTCAACATCTTAAGTGAGCTGCGACTAGTTGCGACAAGGTTTCTTGTCGGTAGCAGCACCGCTAGCAGGCTGCTGACGTCCCGCACTCAGCGCTCGCGGCTAAGGTGCCCGCGCCGACAAGTTCCCTAAAAGCGTAGGGCAAAAACATACAAAGGAAGGAATCAAGTAGAGGAAATAACATAGCAATCGATACCCAACAGAGTTATATTACAAGATAGCTTGTCGCAGCTCTAACAGATTGTTCTCATAACATGACCAGCAGCGACAAGAAAAGGAGGAAATGGGCGGCCTAATCTACGCGATCGCCATCAACCCTCTTGATCTCGCTCACCTTGTCCACAATGGGTGCGACAAGGGTCTTGAGCGCTTCCAGATCAGCTTCCGGCGGCAGGGTCCTGAGGACGTTGGTGAGGTTTAGGCTTGGGTTGCGGAAGGCCACCTTCACCAACACCTTTTGAAGACCTCCCGCACAGATCTTGCACGACTCGTCGGCCAGCTGCTTTGGGATCCTCTCGCGGAGTCGCCGGAGGGCCGTCCCCACGCCTTTGAAGAACAAGCTGAGCTTGGCGTTGGGTTGGAGGTTCTCATCGGAGGAATACCCGAGATCCTCCATCCCCAGCTGCGCCAGCTCCCAGTTGATGGATGCGGCAATATCCACGAGACCCTCCGTCCAGTGCTCCACATTCTCCCTAAAAGTGTTCTAGGTGGCAGCAGCACTCGCCAGCAGTGCCTCGTTGGCCTTGATCTCCTCCTTCAAGGCCACCTCCTGCTCCCTGGCGCCGTCCAGCGTCTTGGTCAAAGTAGCCAACTTCAGCTCAAGATCTGCGTTGGAGTCCTTGACGGCGCTAAGCTCCTTGCCCTTCTCGACGAGACTACCCTGCAGCTCGCCAAGGGTGTAGGCGTCCTTCTCGTGCTCATGCTTGAGCGCGGAAAGCTCTTCACCGCTCGCCTTGAGATCGGCCTCCAGCTACGCCACCATCGTCTCCAGCTCCTTCTTGGCGGCCTCGGCAGCTGCGGCAGCATCTTCTGCTTCTTTGAGAGCCCCGCCGAATGTTTGCTCGCGCGCAGCAAGCTCCTCCTCGTGGCTGTCAAGGTTGACCTTCCGCTGCGCCAACTCGCCCTCCCGCGCAAACAGCTCCTCGGTGGCAAGCCGTTGTTGCTCTTCGACTTCAGCCTTCTCGAGGAGGAAGGCTTTCCGCTCCTCAGCGAGTTGCTCCCGCTTCTCTGCTAGGGACCGGAGAGCTTCCTGGTTGCGACCCCGGAGCTCCTCCACGCGCTTCTCGATGTCCACTCCCGCCTTTGCGACAAGCGCTTCTCGGAATTCCACCTTGGCCTGCCGAGCGCGATAGAGCGACACCAGCTTCCGCAACAGCTGCTCCTCCTCAGACTCGCCGCTGCTGCTGCTCGGCGCGTTAACCAGCGCCAGCCCAGCGGAGGCGAGCACCTCTTCATCAAAGGTTTCTCCTTCGACCGGCGCCCTGGAGCTTGACGCCCAGGGGAGCTTGATGAAGACGCCATCGCCGGCCTTCAAATAGGCGCCGGGCTGGGGCTCTTCGGAGACTGACGCTGCGGCATCGGCGGAGGGATCGGCGGTCGGCGTAGCGCTTGGCGCTCCTGAGGCCTCAGGGTCATCAATACGATCGCCTGACCCCTCGCCAGCTTCTGCGGCAGCAGCCTTGGCGGCCTCTTCGCCGGCGGGATCATCAGCGCCAGCTGCTTCTTCAGTGGTAGCAGCGTCGTCAGTATTGCCGCGCGCGTTCTCCTTGCCGGCAACCTCGGTCTCCATCGGCTCCGTGGAAGATGGATCTGATGGCCGGAAAAGGGAGAAAAGTCAAGCAAATATCCAAAAAAGAAGATCAGAAGAAGAAGGACCCAAGGGAAGTTTTCAAGCAAGAGGATCACCTGTACTGGGTTCTACAGTCACGGTCTCCACCACCGGGGGGTCGCTAGTGCTGTCCCTTGCCGGAGACTCCTCCCTTGTCGGAGACTTCTCCCTTGCCGGAGAACGCTCCCTTGCCGGGGAGCCATCCCTTGGTGGTGTAGTCGAAGCAGATGACATGTCGGGGGCGGCTTCCGAGCGCTCCTGGTGAGGCTGCTCTGCTCCTACACAAACCAATAGTCAGATGTCAGTAAAGAAAGGGCACCCATGCGCGCCTAACAGCGGGAAGTAAACCATATACTTACGCTGGGAGCTGCGCTGGGGGCTACTTTGGGGAATAGTTGCCAGGTCCGGCAAGGTGGTCTCGGACACACCCCCGGCTGTCGCTGTGGGTTCGTCCTCGATGACAATCACCGGGACCTTGGCTCTTTTCTCTGCTCTCTGGGCCAGAGTCCTGAAAAGGAATGGGTTCGGAGTAAAGCAAATCAGATACAAGACAAAACAGCAAGAATTGAAGAACTACAAGTACAACAAGGAATCTTACTCTTCTTCTTCCTCGTCGGAGCTGAGCGTGGAGAGGTCGAAGTCCGGCCCACCTTCGGTGCGACGAGGCGGAGGAGTGGGTTCCCTTAACCGCTTGGCGGGGGCAGCGGCAGGAGCAGAAGCGGTGGTCCGGGAGGACCCCGCTCCAGTTGCCGCAGCGGCGTGAGGCGCTCCCGCGGCAACAGTGCTTGCCACGGTGGAGCGTGTCGCGCGGCGCGGCGGCTGTTGACCCCTCTGCCGCCCCGCCACGTCCCCAACCTTGCGGAGACGCCTTCTTGGTGGAGCTGGGGTCTCTGCTTGCAACGGGCTGTCTGAAGATGAGGCGGAAGAGGAGCTGGTGTCCAACAAGCCGCTCGCACCCTCAGCGGGCTCGCTCGACTCGGCTTCAGGCTCGGCAAGCTCTCCCTCGCTGGCAAGCTCGTCTCGCTCGACAAGGCTTGCCGCCTCTGCTGCCTCTGCCTCCTCCACTGTGAATCCAAACTCGCCCGCGGCAGCGGCTGCCGACGCCTCTTCCGCCCTAGTGGCGATGCGCTGCATCTCCGCATCGGTGGTGTCGCGGGTGAGGCTTTTCTGCTCATCGGAGCGGACCAGCACTTCTACCAAGCCGTCAAAGAACTCCTGCACGACGTCGTCTTCAGGCTCTTGCCAAGTTGGGACAATTCCATGCGAATCGCACAGCGGCATCATTGCACGGATGCGGTCGAGCGAGGAGTTGTTGCACAGCGGAACAACACCCTTCGGCAATCTGAACCATTCGGGATGTTGAGGGTCGTGTTTGAACAGTTCCTTGAGCATCGCGTCCAGTTCTAGGATAGTGAAGTTGAAGTTGAGGCCCGGGCGAAGCCTCATGATGTCCGCCGCACCCCCAAACTCCCACGCGGGTCTCCTCCTCTCTTGCAGGGGGGCGATGCGGCGACGAAGAAAATCTGCGCCAATGGCGCCTACAGTGAGCCCGGCAAGCCTGAGGCGTAGGATCCGGGTGACAGCAATCTTCAGCCTATCGTCTTCCGGGGCCACACTGCTCCAATCGTTGCCGCGCGCTACTGGGGCTTGGCGCTGGGCGGTAAATGGCTGCGGGTTCTCCTCGACAATCCAGCACCAGTCTGCTCTCCATTCCTCCCACTTGCCGCGGAGTTATCCCTCCAGATAAGCTTCCTTCTTGCCGGCTCTCGAGATCCAGGCGATTCCGCCGGATAAAGGCTCCCCTCTCTCAACCCGGGGCATAAAGAAGTGGAGGAAGAGGGCTACATTTGGATGGACTCCAACAAAGTTTTCGCAGAGATGTGCGAAAACTGCCATGGTCAGAACGGCATTGGGGGTGATGTCAAGGAGGTGGAACCCGTAGGTGTTCATGATGTCGCAGAAAAACTCAGAGAAAGGAGGGCAGAGCCCGCAGTAGAAGAACAACGCGAAGAAGGGATATCCATTCGGAGCCCGTTCCGAAGCGGCCGCAGAGATTACCTTCGTGCACGGATGCGCTCGCGTCTCCGTCGACCAGAAGAGGTAGTAGTACTCCCTCAGCTCCTTCGCGGCGAGCTTGGGGGGGAAGGTTGTCCGCTCCTTTCACAGCGCCACGAGCCGCTGCGCCTCGGTCGACTTCACAGCCTTCCCCTTGCCGGCTTTCGGAGCCATGGCGCAGGTGGTGGGGGAGATCGACGGCGTTCGTGGTGCTGGCGGCGATGGGGGGCGGAGCGCTGCTCTCTTTCAGCTTTGGGAAGGAAGGGGAGAGCGTCGGAGATTTCTGAGATTGGATTAGCAACTGGCGAGATGGGCGAACTGCCCCTGTTTCCCCTGCTTATAAAGAGCGAGGGGGCGGACGTTCCATCTTTCCGAATAAAGAAACCACCCACGATCTCTCCCACGACGCCGCATTCAACGCATGCCGTTCGGGAGGGCGCGGTGGATATGGAGTAAGATACGGCGTAACCCAGGCCGCGCGCGCCTGTGCCCTGTTTTGGGCCTGGCCCAACAGCGCTCGGCACTGTGTATGGCCCAGGCCCAGGGCTCCTGTCGGTGTACTAGACTAGTGGTACCCTAGTATACCGAACTTGTGCACGGGCAGTTGCAGCACCCTGCGGCAAGGCTTGCCGGGTGATCGCCAAGGTCCTCCGTGGTGCCTTTGGAGCCATTCAAGAACAAAGTACTCAAGCCAAGGAGGCAAGGCCCCGGCAAGAGGAGCTTGCCGGGAAGGCCAACCGAGGCATCTCAAGGAACTTGCCGCGACGCGCCACGCGTCCCGGCAAGGCCCAGTGAGCGACAAGCTTCCGGATGCGACAAGACAATGACCGCGGCAAGGCGCTTGCCGCGGCAAGCTACCACTCTGTACCCGCGCTCCAGCGCATCCACCAACGTGTCGCCCTGGGACCTTTCCAGGCGCGCGTGGCAAGAAGCTGTGCAGCCAGCGGTGCGAGGTGGCAAGCGACGCTGACAAGATTGCCATCGTGGCAAGCGGTGGCGCCCCTGACGGTCCCTTTTTGCACTGTTTGGGCGACGCAGACGGGCATTTAATGCCTTTGTCCCCTGCCGTCAGGGTTAGGTATGATACACTGTACAAGTAGTTGTACCAACCGCATCACCTTTCCATTTTTACCCTTGTCTACGTTGCCACCTGTCGGTGACCCCTTAAGCATATAAAAGGAGGCCCATGCGCAACGTAGAGGGGGGTTCGAAGCCAGAAAACACTCACGCTCGGTCTCGTTAGCAGCTAGTGTGTACTGTAGCACTCAGCGCTCCCGAGCAAGAACTCAATACATTCAGACATGTAGCAGTAGGAGTATTATCTCTCCGGAGAGCTCCAAAGCTAGGTAAACCACTCGTGTGCTTCGCCTTGATCCGCTCTTCGTGCGACCTCCGGCCCCCGCCGAACCGAAAGGGGCCCGGTCCGCCGGCCCCATAGGTGTCCGCGGATCAGTTTCCCTGACAAATGTGCGCTGCTGAATGTGGACCGTTTGACTGGTCAATTGATCGTATTATCAACAAATTACGGAGTTGTATGGTGAGCCAGTGACCGTATGATCACCCTAAAATGTACTCCTATTTTATTAACACAATGCAGACTCAAACTACGATTTCTTTCTTTCATATACGGGCTGACAGGTGGGCCCGACGGTTACGCGCCCGATGGTGCAACACTAGTTGCGCCGCGTGGAACGTTTGACTGGTCAATTGATTGTGTCATCAACAAAATACGGAGTTGTACGGGTGAGCCAGTGACCGTATAATCATGACATGTATTTGTTTAACGCGGTACAGACGCAAGGGCTCATATATACGTGCAAGGACTCACCGCTATAAGCGCACACACGCGAACCCTACCCCTATGAGCACCTTCGAGAGAGTGGGCCAGCATATATAATTTTGAGATTTTACGAAGTCACCATAGGTGCCTCGTAGTTGAGTGGAACGTCTCCTCCCACTGAACGTACATCGCCGGAAAATACTGAAATTAACACAAGATAAATGCGAGCACTGGGACTTTAACCTTGGTGGGCTCGAGAAACCACTGTCCTCTAACCATCCAATCACATGTTGGTTAGCACGACAAAATGTATGTGGTGACTGTGATGAGCTTATTCTGAAGTCCAGTTACCATATCGTGCTTTCGCTTCAAATACAATGACCGTAAGTGTCGTCAACAAAATACGGAGCACGCATCAAATGCAAAGTCCGTTAGTGTCATCAACAAAATATGGAGACGTATCATGAGCTAGATACCATTGTACTATTGTATATGCTTATTTTCTTAGTGGCCGATTGCGTGTGTGGTGTGGTGGGCACATCATTTCTAGTTGTGGTGGGTCAACATGAAGACTCATGGGTCGGTTCCATCCTACGCCACATATAGGTTGGATCGAGACGTGTTATACCAAGACCCATGTGGAGGACTTGGCGTACAACATGAAGCTACCAGAGTCGCGGAGGACTCTATCCCCACTGGTGATAAGCCGACTATATATGATTTGTAACCCTAGGCCCTTAGTATGTCATACAATCTTGGGGGCTAGTTCATCGATAGTATACACACACGCACAATGCCTGGTATTCACGTGTACTTTGTACACATCCCTATCACTAATATACAGTACCAAGAGTAGGCTCTTTCTTCAACTGCAAGGGTCCTATCCGAACTAGGGTAAAACATTGCCTCGTATTACCATCCAGCCTAACACCCAGGGATATCCTACCGAATGATATGATGAAATCATATCTGCCAACTACTAAGAGAGAGGTGTGTCGGGGGGGGGGGCAATGTGTGCGAGAGAGGCCTAAAGATAATGTGCGTGCGGGAGACACGTAGGCATATATATGTGCGTATAGAGGGCTAGTAGAGACCGTGCATGTGTATATATGCATGTGAGAGAAATAGTGTTTTCCAACTATGATTAGTGAAAAGAGTGGTACATAGTAGTCAGAAAGAGAGAGAGAAACGGAGAGAGCATGTGTGTGAGACACCCTGACACCCTGAGAGATATTGTGAGCATGTGTGAAAGAGAAATGCCGATACATATAAAGTGTGTGCACTTATGCATTAGATAGAGAGATATATAACGCGTTTGTGAGAACGGGGCGAGGCATAGTGCATCTACGTGTAAAAGGCGGTTCTACACATTAAATTAAAATATAAATGGCATTATTATTTTTGGATGAGATCATGAATTTTGAAAAATTGCTTATGGATGAAAATCGGTCTATCAGACACCCATACTCTATTGAATTCTAGCATGTGCATGTGTTTATTTCATATTATCGATCCATAGAGTGAGAGCGGTTTGAAATACAGGCAACGGATGCTTTTGCAATTCATATATAACATTAATTAGTGCACTCCATGTTTTTAGTGTGAATCACTTTATACATTTGTCACTTGCATGGATACATTCCAAATTGCTAGCTACGAAATAAAATACATGTCGAATTCAACATAAAGGGGGTTTCGAAGATTCAAATTCATTGGAAGTGCATTCATCTATTTGAACTCGAGATAATGGCATTTGTAAATCAGATGTAAAAGGGGGCATCAATCTTTGTTGTGAGTTTGAACATGCTATATATATATTCATACGCATATCTAACTTTTTTTGCAACCAAGGAGATTATATCTAGAACCATGCATGAACTAAGGTAAGTTGCATATTTTTTAATATATACTCATGTACAATGTATATTCAAATGTACCCCCTCCATTCCAAAATAATCGTAGCTTTTGGATTTTCAAGAGTAAAGATTTGTGAAGTTTGACAAATCCTGAAAGTTCAATTCAAGAGAACCGAAAACGTTAATGCTTCTGCTCCCAAATATTGAACGAAGCGCCAAATAGGCATCTGGTCACCCGAAAGCGCGCGAGACTAATGCTTTGGTGGTAGGAAATTACTGTCCTGACTCTGGCCCGTGTAGCCTATGGGCCCGATCTCCAAAGGTCTAAACCGGGGTAGGTTTGTAACTTCACCAAGACGCCAGTCTCAACCGCCTCCGAGAAGCATTCATACGCCGTGGGCGCCTAAACACCCATGCGCTCGGCTGAAATCTATCCCGCCCACATTTGGGACACCTGACATGGCTGTCCTACCCCCAACCCGCAATATGTCCGAAATTTTAGATGGGGCGAAGTTTGTAACTTTCCCCAAATTTCAAACAAGCGCGTCTCAAACCGAAACATTGTTCCCCCTTAGTTCCCCGCCTCCCTCCGTTTCCCCATTCATACTCCGTGGACGCGAAAACGCCCTCCCCACCAGCCACAAAACCCCAGCCTCCTCCTTCCTCCACCCCAAAGCGGCCAATCCACCGCCACCCTCCTCCATCACGCCGGAGCCGGTACCCCGACATCGTCGTCCAACGCAACCGCAACTGCAACGCCCTAAAGGGCTTAGTAGCTGAAGCCGATGCAGAGCTGCCTCCATGACGCCAGCGCCGACGTGCGCCGTACCAGAACCACTCCGACAACGCCGTCCTACACCTCACTACTGCGGCTCCACGGTCGCAACCGTCCACCGCACCAGAGTTGTTCCTGCTACGTCATTGTTCGCCGCCTCGGATCTGCTTCCCCGCCGCCGACAGCCGGCCACCGCACCACACTCAACAACTTGGCCATGGGTTCGTCCAAGGCTGCACCGTCCTCCACAACTTCTGGTTTCCAGCGAACAACAAGAAGATCGTCAGAAAAACAGAAGGAGGACACAACACTGCCAGCAGAAAGAGGTACTCCTCTTCCCTTATTCGTGCAAATCTTACGCCTCCACTCACACCGTATTCATCCCACGAAATAAACTAGTTGAGCGCTTCTTACTGCATCTTCTTCGTGATACTAAATGCACAAGGTTTCCTCCCTTTTACTATTTCACCTTTTCTAGAGGTCAGTAGCCGGCCTGGATTTCAATTCAGGGTCAGTCGAACCGCAATTAAAAGAAGCAGCACCAGCTTAGGCGCGCGGAGCACCTAGTCCGCCTGTTCCCTGGGGAAGCGGCGCATCGATGTCTATCATAGGGGTGTGGGGTGCAGGAGTTGCTTGCGCCCGATGTGGAGGTCAGCAGGGCTTGAATGGATGGCCGGGGGGCGGTGCCAAGCACGGCGATGCAGTGAGGTCGAGGGGAGGGCGCAGGCAGGGGAGGAATACTCGGCCGGTGGTCGCTGGCGTTTCGAGGAAGATCGTCAACACTGACTGGCTGGAGGTAGATGAAGGCGATCTGCCCATTCTTTGTACATCGGACGGTGTAGAAAAAATGGACTGACCTATTTGCTTTTGGTCGACTGTTTATTTCATAGAATCCTGTAGTAATTTAGTGTGCCATGCATGTTGTAGAGCTATCATATGTCTCCCGTCATTTATTTCTCACCGACCTGCTATCTGCTACCTTTACACTATACTAATTGTGCACACACTTCACCCATACTCACACTATTGTTTTTTATGCATGGGTATTTCAGACTCTGACGCAGTGTTGATGAATGCAGAAAAGAAAAGACAGAAGTCGCTCCAGTGTAATTCAAAGATAAGCACTAAGCGTTTCAGCGCTCTAATGGGTGTAGTGTCAGCAGTTGGAGACAGTAAACGTAGCTCTGCAGTTGATGATCTCAATTGCCACACACAACCATCCCAGGTTCTTGCTTTAACTTCTATCAAATGTGGTTGCATGTTTCATATGGTGTCTAGCTTCTATTGCTTCCAATTTGGTTAAATTGCATCTGCTTACTTTACACATTATACCTTTGATAATGACATGCCTTCCTGTTTTTGGTACATACTACATATGTTTTATTAACCATGTTCTTACATCAAACTAATGCTCTTTTGTATCCCTCGTCAATCACTTATGATGAGACAGTCACCCGAGTGGGTTACTGTGAGACACCCTACTCATTTAAAGAGTGCAGTGTCATCCTCCCCACATGATTCTCAAGAAATAGCAAGGCTAAATGAAGATAGTCAACGTAGCTCTGTAGTTGATCACCGCAATTCCCCCACACCACCATCGCAGGTGCTTGCTCTTACTTGGCAGTGTGATATGTGGTTGCATGTTGCATATGGTGTCTACCTTGTAATGCTTCTAATTAGGGTAAAGTGCATCTGCTTAGTTAACACATTATACCTGTGATATGACATGCCTTCCTGTTTTTGGTACATACTACGTCTTTCTATTAACCATGTTCTTACATCAAACTACTTTTCTTGTGTATCCCTCATCAATGCTCCTAATTTGTTAAATTGCATCTGCTTAGCTTACACATTATACATGTGAATATGACATGCCTTCCGGTTTTTGGTACATACTACATCTGCCTATCACACCATGTTCTTACATCAAACTACTGTTCTTGTGTATCCTGCGTCTATCGCTTATGATGAGACACTCACGCGCGTGGGTTAATATGAGACACAATACTCTTATAAAGAATGCAATTTCATCCTCTCCACATGATTCGCCAGAAACAACAAGCCTAAATGAAGATATTGAACGTTGCTCTGTACCTGAAGACCGCCCTTCCCCTACACCTCCATCACAGGTGATATGTGGTTGAATGTTGCATACGGTGTCTAGCTTGTAATGCTTCTAATTAGGGTAAATTGCATCTGCTTAGTTTACACACTATACCTGTGAATATGACATGCCTTCCTATTTTTGGTACACACTACATCTATGTGTTAACCTTGTTCTTACATGAAACTACCTCTCTTCTGTATCCTGCATCAATCACTTACGAAGAGTCACCTTTATTCGTTGCATATTGCATATTATTTCTAGCATGTTGCCATGTATTTCTTCTAATTTGGTCAAATACATTTGTTAGGGCACCCTTTTAATTTGGCAGAGTGATATTGGTTTCATCTTTCATATGGTTTCTAGCTTGCATCGATTCTAACAAGTTCAAGCACCTTGTGCTTAGTTTACACTTTATACATCATACATGTTAAAATGTCACTCCGTCCTGTTTTTCATACATATTCCATCCTCCTATCATGCGGCTGCCTTACATGAAAGTAGTGTTCGTCAGTATCATGCATCAGTGAGTTCTGAAGAGCAAATTTTATTCCTTTTTCTTGTGGTTTTGACTTGACAAGGCAAAATCAGGAAAGAGGAAGGAAAAGAGTAAGGAAGGCGATGATGGTGGTCCTCTGCAACAACATAAATGGAGCATCTGTACCGATTCTCCTTGTACTGATAGTGCATTACAAGGTCCAAGTCTCCGCTCCCCTACTCCACCATCCAAGGTGCTTGCTCTAACTTGGCAGTGTGATATCTGGTTGCATGTTACATATGGTGTCTAGCTCGTATTGCTCCTAATTAGTGTAAACTGCATTTGCTTATCTTACACATGATACATGTGAATATGACACGCTTTCCTGTTTTTGGTACATACTATATCTGTCTATCACACCATGTTCTTACATGAAACTACTCTTCTTGTGTATCCTGCATTAGTCACTTATGATGGGACACCTTTAAGTTGGCAGTGTGATATTGGTTTGCGTCTTGAATATGATTTCTAGCATGTATTGCTTCTAGTTTGATGAACGCCACCTATGACGAGACAATTTTAACTTGGAAGAGTGATAATGATTGCACCTTCCATATGGTGTCTTACAGTGTTTCTAATTTGTTGAAGTGCCTTCTGCTTAGTTACCACATCATAGGTGTGAATATGTCAAGCCGTCCATTTTTCGTACATATTCCATCCTCGTATCATGACTTTGCCTTTCATCAGAGTAGTGTTCGTCAGTATCATGCATGAATGAATCTGAAGAGCGAATGATATTCCTTTTTCTTGTCGGTATGACCTCACAATGCAAAATCAATAAAGCTGAAGGAAATTGGCAAGGCATTGGATGATGGTGGTCCTTCCGAGCAACTGAAACGGAGGTTCTCTATAGATTCTACTCCGCCATCCTCCCAACAAGATTCGCAAGACAACGCAAGGCTAGACAGTCAACGTAGTTGTGTAGATGATGAGCACATCTCCCCTACTCCACCATCACAGGTGCTTGCTCTAACTTGGCACTATTATATGTGGTTGCATGTTGCGTGTGATGTCTAGCTTGTATTGCTTATAACTTTGTTGAATTGCATCTGCTTACTTTACACATAATGCCTGTGAATATGACATGTGTTCCTGTTTCTACATTAGACTACTATTCTTGCATATCCCGCATCAGTCCCTTATGATAAGGCACCTTTCAGTCGCCACTGTGATATTGGTTGTGTCTTGCATATGATTTCTAGCATGTACTGCTTCTAATTTGTTGAAACGCCATACAGTTTGAACTTGGCAGAGTGATATTGGTTGCATCTTTCATATGGTGTCTAGCTTGTAGTGCTTCTAATTTGTTGAAATGCCTTCTACTTAGTTACCACATCATAGGTGTGAATATGTCACACCATCCTATTTTTCATACATATTCCATCCTCGCATCATGTGTTTTCCTTTCATCCGAGTAGTGTTCGTCAGTATCATGCATGAATGAGTTCTGAAGAGCGAATTTATTCCTTTTTCTTATCGGTTTGACTTCACAATGCAAAATAATTATAGCTAAAGGAAATTAGTCCGACAATGGATAATGGTGGTCCTTCGGAGCAACTCAAACAGGAGGTCTCTACAGATTCTACTTCGCCATCCTCCCAACAAGATTCGCAAGACAACACAAGGCTGGACAGTCAATGTAGCTGTGTAGATGATGAGCACATCTCCCCTACTCCACCATCACAGGTGATGTCTCTAACTTGACACTATTATATGTGGTTGCATGTTGTGTATGATGTCTAGCTTGTATTGCTTCTAACTTGAATTGCATCTGCTTACTTTACACATAATGCCTGTGAATATGACACATGTTCCTGTTTCTAGAACATACATGTACATGATGAGCATATCTCCCCTACTCCACCATCACAGGTGCTTGCTCTTACTTGGAACTGTTATACGTGGTTGCGTTTTCCGTATGACGTCTAGATTGTATTGCTTCTGATTATGTAGAATTGCATCTGCGTAGCTTACAACTTATACCGGCAACGATTACTTACCCATAAAACACATTTAACTTGGGACTGTGATGTAGGTTGCATCTTGCATTGTCTTCTAGCTTGTACTGCTTCTAATTTCTTGAAATAGCACTTACGACAAGACACTTTTTTACAAGATAGAGTGACATTGGTTGCATGTTCATATGGTGCCTAGCTTTCATTTCTTATAATTTCGTTGAAATGCCTTCCGCTTACTGTTTTTTCATACATATTCCATCCTCCTATCGTACGTGTGAATATGAAATGTTGTCTTTTTTTTGTATATATTCCATCCTCCTATCCTGCGCTTGCCTTACATCAAAGTAGTGTTCGTCTGTATCATGCATCAACCAGTTATGCAGAGCTAATTTTATTCATATTCTTGTGGTTTTGACTTCATAAGGCAATATCAGAAAATAGGAAGGAAAAGAGTAAGTTAGGGGATGTTGGTGGTACTCCGCACCGACGCAAACAGAGACTCTCTAGATTTGCCACTCCTACTACTAATGAAGTTGAAGTCCCAAGTCTACATGATGTGTTCGTCTCCCGTACTCCACCATCATAGGTGCTAGCTCTAGTTGACAGCGTGATAATTGGTTTCATGTTGCATATGTTGTCTAGCCTGTATTTCTTCTATTTTGATTAAATTGCACCTGCTGAGTTTATACGTTATACATGTGCATATGACATGGCTTTCTGTGTCTAGAATACACTGCATCTATCTATCATACCATGTTCTTACATCAAAGTACTGCTGTTGTGTATCCCGCATCAGTAACTCATGATTGGATGCTTTTAACATGGCAGTTTGATAGTGTTTGCATCTTGCATTGATTTCTACGTTGTACTGCTTCTAATTTTTCGAATTGCCACTTATGACAAGATACTTTTAACTTGGCAGAGTAATATTGGTTGCATCTTTCATATGGTGTCTAGCTTTCATTACTTCTATTTTCTTGAAAATCCTTCTGCTTAGTTTGCACATCGTAGATGTCAATATGTCATGCCGTCCTGTTTTTCTTACATATTCCATCCTCATACAGTTGTCTTACATCAAAGTATTGCTTGTCTGTATCATGCATCAATGAGTTCTGAAGAGTGATTTTATTCTTTTGTGTTGTGGGTACAGCTTGACATGGCAAAGTCAAAAAAGAGCAAGGAAAATAATATAGTAGGGAGTGTTGTTACTCATCGGGTGAAACGGAAAATATTCTGCCGTCGAGATTCTGCTGGTACTTATAGTGCAGTAGAAGGTCCAAGTCCACTGGCTAAATTTACAAACACAGTATCACCTGCTCCACCAGCTGCAGCATCCGCTTCAACTGTACCAGCATCTCAACCAGTTACTTGTTCGTTTGCTCCGGAACTGGCCAGTTCCCAAGCTGCCTTCACACCTAACACTACTTCCGAAGCACTGCTAACACAACAGGACTTGGCAAGATCAGATGAACCTCATGAGCATCAACACCAAGACGGTACCTGAACGAGTCAAGTTGCTATTGCATGCTCCTTTATATGTACTCTCACAGTTTGATGTACACTAAAACTTTCCATATTCGTTGTTGAACTAGCACCACGGCGCAAGCGGAAACAGACATCTGGGATAATGCTTGACAGATTAACACAATCTAAAGGAGGAAGAATGGAGATCCATTTTGAGGCAGGTTTAAAAAGGCCACATGATGCTACAGAGTCAGCCAAGTTAGTATCAGAGGCAGCCGTTGCCGTTAGGTGTCATGCACGTATGCTCCCAACGTGGATCCAGTACAGGAATGAGAAAGACAATACCCAGTTTAACACCTTCCTTGACAATTTATCCGTAAGTAATGTTATTCATCGCAATTAGTAATATTGTCTTGATCTGTCCCATACTTTCTAGCTTCCTCCTAATAAGACTCACATTCTTTTTTCAACAGATGAGGTTCAAGTTGGATCCGAAAGATGATGCAACTAAACAAGCATGCACTCATGTTTTTCAATCTGCTCTGCGACAGTATCGGTACCACCTTAGAAAATCTCACTTTGAAGGCAAGGCTAACAAAGAAATCGCCAAAACATCTCCAGTGGAATATATTACAAATGAAGACTGGACAGCCCTCGTTAAACACTGGTCTGATCCAAAGTCTCAGGTAGGCTATATGTATTTGATCAGACCACATATTGAACTTGTATTTATGTATGTGCCTTAAAAGTGTATCTTCTTCCAGGCTAACTGTTTGAAGAACAAAACCAACCGTTCTAAAGTGAAATTCCAGCAGACAACAGGATCTCGTAGCTATATTGCACACTGTGAGGCTCTTGTAAATAGCTGCTACTTCCTTCTTTTTTGTGCCATATTATCGTATCTATATTGACTTGTTCCAAATACAGAGGAAAGCCCGTGCGGACCAAAAAGAACCTGAACCGAATGCAGTGCAAATCTTCAAGGATTGCCACACCAGCAAGATGAAGGGCATGAGCACACCAGTTCAAGCCGCTGTTGTAAGTCCTTACTCCTCCTGCCTTGAACTGATTGGTACTGTGGTGTGTTCATTTAACTACTTGGTTTGCAGCCAATGTCAGTTACTTTGTTCACTTTTATACACAGTTGTCTTACCGTATCATTTCACCTTACATGGTTTAAAAGAGATGAAGGATATTCTTTTGGCCTTGATCTGTAATCTAATTGTTACGTTCACTTGTGCACACAATGATAAAATAGCCTGTTTGTTTTATATCTATTTGCCCATGATATGAATGATGTCATACTATGTTCATCCTACTTTGAACCATGTCTCTTTATCCTTAGATGTCAATGAATGTGAGGAAATAGACAATGCAGTAGGCATGCAACATGGACGTATGTTCCGAAAGTGATTTTATTATGTAGTTGGCACTACAATACATGCTAATGTATTACAGTAGTTCACCAAAATAAGTTATGTATAAATGATTAACCTACTTTGTTTGTTTTTGTCTCATTAGTAACTTATCTGGTACACTAATCTACAAGTTCAAGCTTTCAGGAAGCTATGGAACAAATGATTGATAAGACACAACCACCTGAAGGTGACGAGGCTACTACAGGCACAATGTCACCTCTTGCTGCAGTGCGTCAGTATCTCTCCACTAACAGTGCAAAAAGCACCTTCCTGCGTAATTCTGGGTTGGTTGTCAAGGTAACCTCGTCCAAATCGCCTAGTGAAAAAAATCTTCCTGCTAGACAGAGTGATATATCTGTGCTCCAGACACAAGTCCAATCCCTAATGGACGTTGTTTCGGAAACTAGAATAGTGGTTGAGAAATGTTGTCAAGATATGAATGGTTTTGAAACCAGACTATCAGACATTCACTTCATTGTTCAAGAGCAATGGCGGAAAAAGGTGGAGATCGTGCTGCTCCATTAGATTCTACAGCCTGAAACATTAGCACTCAGGTCAAATGATCTGTGCTTCTATACATCTGATGGTGCTTTTATCTGGAAGGACTGTAAACTTTATGCCAACAGGCCTTTTGTTGTATTGTTGGAATTTATTTTGTTGTGATACAACATTTATGATGCTGCAACAGGCTGATGTAATTACGACGGTATTTTTTTATAGTGTAGGTTTATCTTAGTAATGTATTCGGCCGAAAGCTTCGTAGGAGCTCAACATGCCAACATTCGTCGGGACCATTCCAATTGGGCTAAAAACGATTACGGGACGAAATTGGCATGTAGCCCACTAAAAATATCTGGGCCTAAATCAGCATAAGCTTTCATATTTTTCTGGTAGGCCTATGCCCATAGTGGGCCTTTAACAGGCCTAAACATAATTTGGGCCCTCAGTAAAAATAGGCCGTTTATAGGTGTAAATATCTCGAGCCCATAAAAACATGGGCCTTTAACAGGCCTAAACATAATTTGGGCCCTCAGTAAAAATAGGCCGTTTATAGGTGTAAATATCTCGAGCCCATAAAAACATGGGCCTTTAATAGACCGAAAGTGAGATTGGGCCCTGATTGTGCCAAATAACCCACTGGACTTAGCGGGCCAAAATGGTGGCCCATTTACGATGCGCATATTTGACAGGCCGAAATTCGGACGGGCCGTAAATGCGCCGACCTAATACACGGGCCTTTAACAGGCCGGAACTTCGGTCGGGCTAGATTATCGTCATTTTTATAGGGGCCGTTAATGCGCCCGATATGACGTTGGGCCACATATGGCCCATGGTTTTAATGGTCGAAAATGAAAACAGACCGAAAGTGGCCCAAATCTATAGTGGGCCTCTAACAGGCCGAATGTCAGACATAGCCGAATATGACCCAAATCCTTCACGGTCGTTTATGGGCCGAAAGTTTTTATGGCTGTAAATGGGCCCAAATGAAGCCGGACCTTTAACTGGACGAAAATACACCGGGCCGTAATTCGGCCCAATTACTTAGCGGACTGTTAACGGGCCAGAAGTGACCATGGGCTGCATTGATGACAAGTTTAGGACAGGCCGTTGACGGGCCGATTTGACAGAGAATGTTGGGCCTTTAGCTGGGCTGGCCCATTATGGTCTGCAGAATCTTGTGGGCCTTTAGCTGGGCCGGCCCATTGTGGTCCGCAAAATATTATGGGCCTTTAGCTGGGCTGGCTCATTATGGTCTGCAAAATAGTGAGGGCCTTTAGCTGGGCCGGCCCATTATGGTCCGCTAAATTTTGTGGGCCTTTAGCTAGGCCGCCCCATTATGGTTCGGTAAATCTTATGGGCCTTCGGTTGGGCCGGCCCATTTAAACTTTGTGGGCCACTTTTGGGCCGGTCCACGTGTCAACATATCATAGGCCCATCTCGACCGTTGGATGAGTGACACCTGTGCCAACGCGGAGCTGACGCGTGGATCCGTCAGCCAATGAGAATACACATGGAAAATCGGCATCGGTCGTGGCTGTTAACGGGTTATTGGATCCAATATTCGACCCGATAGCTTAACGGCGTTCCGTTACGGTGGATGCCACGTGTCGGTCACCCTTGACGAAAGCACTTCTGTGACGCGCGATTTATCGTCATGGAAGTGGAAACTTCCGTGATGATAATTTTGGTAATGTCATGGAACACTTCTACGACAGCACAAGTATGACTATCTTGATTCTGTCATAAAATCGTCATGGATGTACATGCATGACAAAAAACGCGACCTACTGTGACAAACACGTATCATCACGGAAGTGTATTTTTTTGTAGTGCGTCGTGCTTGTTCCCGAGCAGGGGACGATGGCGAGGGACTAGGAGCAGGGCGGCAGTTGGCGTCAGGAGGTGCAAGGAAGGCATGGACGGTCCGATCTAGGAGGACCCAAGGCGGAGGAGCGGTTCCCGATGGTGGCTTGAGCATCGGGCGGCCATGGAGCTCCATGTGCCCGGTGTTCCCTACGAGAGAGAGGAAGCAGGGATATGAGATGGAGAGAGAGAAAGCGAAGGGAAGGAAGAAGAGACAAAGGCGCGAGGTGAGGGGGCCGGCCTGGAGTTGTTGCTGTGGTGGTGCTCGACGGCTGCGGAAGGGCGGCTGCGCTCCGGTGGCTTGGACGCCGACGACATGACGACGGGCGAGGACGATGGGGAACGAGGCAGGGCTTGGGCAGGAGAAGCCCTCCTGCTCGAGGGGCTTGGCCTCGAGTGCGACGGGGCGGCAGCAAGGTCTCTGGCTGCCGGCGACGGCCTCCGGTGGTGGTTGGCGCGAGGAGCAGCAAGGAGCTCGGGCGCTGGTGCGCGAGCAGAGGAGTCTCGGTGGGGATTGGCCGGCTGGGGGAAACGAGGAAGGAAGGAGGCGCAGGTTGGTGGGTTCTCGATCAGGAGGAGACTGGTGGGATGGGGATCAAGGGGAGATGGCTGGCCTGTGGGTGGCTGCGAGATGGATCTGGGAAGATCCCGAGGTGGAAGGAGAGACCCCGTGGAGTGGCGGCAACGATGGAATGGATGGGACTGGATCCCTAGTTTCTAGGGTTGGTCTGATATATATAGTAGGTGGGATTAGGTTAGGGGTTAATCCGTTCCTCCGATTGAAATCGGACGGTCCAAGATAAATGGCTTAGGGGAGTCCAACAAATAAACGCAGATGTTTTATAGATGTTTGGGGATGATCCGGATCCATCGGTAACGACAGACCGGTTTGGGTTCGGGTAAGTTTCGGACACGCACACGAGGGTCTGAGAGAGGTCAACGAGGACAAGGGCCTGACAAAATGACAACGGAGGCAAAGAGAGAAACGGAAACTGCGAACGGCTACGAGTTTTATGAAAACATGCAGATGCAATGCGCATGATGCTATGAGATGAGATGCATGACATGAACAAAATGCAAAACGAAAGACAAAACCCAACCACGGAGGAAATAACATATCACATAGCCGGAAATGGCAAGAGTTGGAGTTACAATTACGGAAATGTAGTGGTGGAGTGTTGTAAAACCCTATTTGCCGCTCTCAGCGGCAAAATGTTGGGGTTCCGCACAGGGTATCGAGCGAGTGGAGGGCAGGCGTGTTTTAAGCGTTGCCATGTATCAGTTTTGGGAACCTTCTTTGATTGTTCCTAGCTGGGTTTTTCCAGTTTTGGGAACCTTCTAGAAGGTTCCTGAACCGGTTTTCTTTTTTATTTTCTTTTTTGTTTTTATTTTTTCTTTTTCTTTTATTTTTCATTTTTTTCCTCTTTCTTTTTTCTTCTTGCTATTTTGTTTTTGATTTTTTTTTTCAATTTTTAACAAATGTTTCAGATTTTTTTTAAAAAAGTGCAAATTTGAGATCATGTTCATTCTTTTAGAAACTGTTCCTGTTTCCAATTTTTTGTTCAGAAATTTCGTAAAAGTTTAGAATTTCGAAAATTGTTCGCTTATTTTGAAAAACTGTTCGTCTTTTTAAATTTTGTTCACAAACTAAAATATGTTCGGTTTTAAGAAATATGTTCCCATTTTCAAAACCTGTTTAAAACATATTTCATGTTTCAAATATTGCTTGCAAATTCAAAAAGTGTTGATGTTTTTAAATCAAAAAAATCAAAAAAAATCATGTTTCCAAAAAAAGTTCAGTTTTTGAAAAAATGTTCTCAAAATTCAAAAAAACTTATTGTTACACAAAAAGGTTCAAAACTTTCGAAATTCAGAAACTGTAACGGATTTCAATTTTTTGTTCACATATTTGAAAAATGTTCGCGCTTCCAAATTTGTTCGGAATTTTAAAAAATTTGTTCTTAAGATTCAAAAAGTGTTCATCATTTTAAAAATTGTTTGCGCTTCCAAATTTGTTTGGGATTTTTCAAAATTGTTCTCCATTTTAAAAAAAATTATCGAGATTTTCAATAAATGTTCATGCTTTAAAAAAAATGCCCGCACTTCCAAATTTGTTCTCAAGATTTAAAAATTGTTCGTGCTTTAAAAACCGTTCACAAATTCCAAAAATGTTCATGTTTTCGAAAAATCTGTGGGAAATTCAAAATTTGTTCATTTCAATAAAATTTGTTCACATATTCAAAAAGTGTTCATGTTTCAATATTTGTTGACAAATTCAAAAAATTGTCCGCATGTTAATTTCTGTCACTAATTCAAAAAAAATGTTCCTGTTTCCTAAAATGTTTCACATATTCAAAACAATACTGCAGTTTGGAAAATTTGTAATTGACTGAATTGGTTTTACTTTATGGAATTGGCTGAATTGGTTTTTATTTTTCGCTGCGGTAACAGTGTATTCTATCACAGTAGCTAGCCTGGCGCAGTGGCTAGAGCATCGCGTGCTACTATTGAAGGTGGTGGGTTCAAATCCACGCTACATCACACGGCTCTTTTTGGGCGAATTTTTCATTCCTTGATGGAGACAGAGAATGGGCCGGCCCAGTTTGCACGACCCCTGTGCGTCGCGCGACCTATTGGCCGCAAAATGCAGCACATAGGTGGTCTCGACTCCACTTCCTGGTTCAATCGCTCCAAGGCCCAGCCGCTGGCCAGATCCGGCCCAGCGAGGTGAGGACGCTCCCAGCCCCTCTCCTGTGCATGTTGGGCCAGCCTGCAGATTTGGCCCGTGTCATGTTTTTTCCCTGTTCTGCGATTTTGCTAATTATCCAGAGAATGCCTGTTTTACAGAAAAGTCCTTGCATATCATGCATATAATAACTCACTAACCGTGCATCGGATTAAAATGTTTCAATCATGTAAAATAATTAGAATTTTGGGTAGCTTAATAATTGACCACTTTCATCCATGTTATATATGTTTAAACTTTCTGTTTGTTTAATTTGCTCAAATGCCATGTTAACATGATTTATTTCATAATTAAATAACCGCAACTCCAATTTTAATAAACTTTATATGTAAATGGGGTGGAAAAATGCATAGATTAACTTGTTGCACTTTATTTTCCTGTTTAACAGTATTAAAGTATGGTTTTAGGTAGAACATTACCAAACTCATATTATGCACATGGGGATTTTCCGGAATTGTTGTTTGTTGTTTCCGGCCTCATTTAAACTTGCCTAAATAGTTAGTTTTATTATGCTTCACCTCTTGCCATGTTAACCAACATTTAATATTGATGTGTACCTAAATGAGAGTGAACTAAATACTTGAATATTGAGCTCCACTTAATTTGTAGTATTGTTTGTGCACTTTGCCATGCTTTGCCATGCTTTTAAACCGGTCATGCATCATACTTGTTTGCGCATCATGCCATGTTTATGCTTGTGTGTTTACCATGTTGTTTGCTTCTTTCCGGTCTGCTTCTCTCGTTAGCTTCGGTTTCGTTCCGAAGTTGTGAGGATTCGTTGCACTACGTCCGTTTGTCTTCATCATGGACTCGTTCTTCTTCCTTGTGGGATCTCAGGCAAGATGACCATACCCTTGATATCACTTCTATCTTTGCTTGCTAGTTGCTTCATTCTATCGCTATGCTGCGCTACCTATTACTTGTTTATCAAGCCTCCCAAATTGCCATGTCAGCCTCTAACCTTTTCACCCTTCCTAGCAAACCGTTTCTTGGCTGGTTACCGCTTTTCTCAGCCCTCTTATAGCGTTGTTAGTTGCAGGTGAAGTTGAAGATTGCTCCATGTTGGACCGGATTATGTTGGGATATCACAATATCTCTTATTTAATGAATGCATCTATATACTTGGTAAAGAATGGAAGGCTCGTCCTTATGCCTGGTGTTTTGTTCCACTCTTGCCGCCCTAGTTTCCGTCATACCGCTATTATGTTCCTTGATTTCGCGTTCCTTATGCGGCTGGGTATATGGGAACCCCTTGACAGTTTGCTTTGAATAAAACTCCTCCAGCAAGGCCCAACTTTGGTTTTACATTTGCCTAACAACCTATAACCCTCCCTTGGGCAGGCCAACCCAAGGGTCATCTTTATTTTAAACCCCTGGGCCAGTGCTTCTCTAAGTGTTGGTCCGAACCAAGCAGCCTGCGGGGCCACCTCGGGGAAACTTGAGCATTGGTTTTACTCGTAGCTTGACTCATCCAGTGTGACCTGAGAACGAGATATGTGCAGATCCTATCGGGATTTCTCGGCACATTTGGGCGGTCTTGCTGGTCTTGTTTTACCATTGTCGAAATGTCTTGTAACCGGGATTCCGAGACTGATCGGGTCTTCCCGGGAGAAGAAATATCCTTCGTTGGTCGTGAGAGCTTATAATGGGCTAAGTTGGGACACCCCTGCAGGGTATAAACTTTCAAAAGCCGTGCCTCCAGTTATGTGGCAGATGGGAATTTGTTAATGTCCGGTTGTAGAGAACTTGGCACTTGACTTAATTAAAACGCATCAACCGCGTGTGTAGCCGTGATGGTCTCTTTTCGGCAAAGTCCGGGAAATGAACATGGTTTGAGTTATGTATGAACGTAAGTAGTTTCAGGATCACTTCTTGATCACTTCTAGCTTCTCGACCGTTGTGTTGCTTCTCTTCTCCCTCTTATTTGCGTATGTTAGCCACCATATAAGCTTAGTGCTTGCTGCATCTCCACCTCATTACCACTTCCTACCCATAAGCTTAAATAGTCTTGATCTGCCTAGTTTTGAGATTGCTGAGTCCTCCTGACTCACCAGATACTTCCACAACAGTTGCAGGTGCTGATGATAGTAGTGCAAGTGATGCAACCGAGCTCAGATGGGAGCTCAACGAAGATCTTGGTCGTTGTTATGTTTCATTTAATGTTGATCAGTAGTGGAGCCCAGTTGGGATGATCGGGAATCTAGCAGTTGGGTTATCTTCTTTTCTTTTGGCTTCGTCCGTAGTCGGACTATGTGTGTTCTCTGAATGATGTATGAATTATATGTTCATTGTGTGAAGTGGCGATTGTAAGACAACTCTTTATCCCATTCTTGTTCATTACATGGGATTGTGTGAAGATGACCCTTCTTGCGACAAAACCACCATGCGATTATGCCTCTAAGTCATGCCTCGACACATGGGAGATATAGCCGCATTGTGGGCGTTACACCTGGGCCCCCCGGGCAGCGCCCTCGCGCTGCTCCACAGCCTGCAGCTCGATCTTCAGGATGGAGGTCCGGCCCTCAAACGCAGCCTTAAGCAGCTCCATGTCCAGGCGATGCCTTCCATCCAGCTCAGCGCATGCCTTTGCCACCCTCTTCTCCACCTCCACCTGGACCTGAGATTCTCGGGCGGTGACATCGTCCTCAGCCACGGCGGCCTATCGCTCCCTCACCTCCAGCCTCTCCAGCGCCACGCTATGTTCCATGGCCTCCAGTGTCAAGTCCTGATGGTGCCTTGCTACATCTTGAGCTTGCGTTGGTTTTCCTTGAAGAGGAAAGGGTGATGCAGCAATAGTAGCATAAGTATTTCCCTCAGTTTTTGATAACCAAGGTATCAATCCAGTAGGAGGCTCCTCAAAAGTCCCACGCACCTACACAAACAAACAAAGAACTCGCAACCAACGCAATAAAGGGGTTGTCAATCCCTTCACGGCCACTTGCGAAAGTGAGATCTGATAGAGATAGTATAATAAGATAAATATATTTTTGGTATTTTATAATATAGATGTGAAAAGTAAAGATGCAAATAAAAGTAGATTGAAAGCTTATATGATAAAAGATAGACCCGGGGGCCATAGGTTTCACTATTGGCTTCTCTCAAGATATCATAAGTATCACGGTGGGTGAACTAATTACTGTCGAGCAATTGATATAAAAGTGAATAATTATGACATTATTTAGGCATGATCATGTATATAGGCATCACGTCCGCAACAAGTAGACCGACTCCTGCCTGCATCTACTACTATTACTCCACACATCGACCGCTATCCAGCATGCATCTAGAGTATTAAGTTCATAAGAATAGAGTAACGCATTAAGAAAGATGACATGATGTAGAGGGATAAACTCAAGCAATATGATATAAACCCCATCTTTTTATCCTAGATGGCAATAATACAATACGTGCCTTGCAACCCCTACTGTCACTGGGTAAGGACACCGCAAGATTGAACCCAAAGCTAAGCACTTCTCCCATGGCAAGAAATATCAATCTAGTAGGCCAAACCAAACTGATAATTCGAAGAGACTTGCAAAGATAATTCAATCATACATAAAAGAATCCAGAGGAGATTCAAATATTTCTCATAGATAAACTTGATCATAAACCCACAATTCATCGAATCTCGACAAACACACCGCAAAAAGAGTTTACATCGAATAGATCTCCACAAGAGAGGGGGAGAACATGGTATTGAGATCCAAAAAGAGAGAAGAAGCCATCTAGCTAATAACTATGGACCCGAAGGTCTGTGGTAAACTACTCACAACTCATCGGAAGGGCTATGGTGTTGATGTAGAAGCCCCTCCGTGGTCGATTCCCCCTCCGGCGGAGCACCGGCGAAGGCGCCAAGATGGGATCTTGCGGATACAGAAGGTTACGGCAGTGGAAATTATTTTTTGTTGGGTCCCTGGATGTTTTCGGGGTACGTGGGTATATATAGGAGGAAGAAGTAGGTTGATGGCCGCTCGAGGGGCCCACGAGACAGGGGGCACGCCCAGAGGGGGTGGGCACGCCCTCCTATCTCCTGGCTGCCTCGTAAGCTTCTTGACTTGCACTCCAAGTCCTCTGGATCACGTTCGTTCCAAAAATCACGCTCCCGAAGGTTTCATTCCATTTGGACTCCGTTTGATATTCCTTTTCTTCGAAATACTGAAATAGGCAAAAAAGCAGCAATACGGGCTGGGCCTTCGGTTAGTAGGTTAGTCCCAAAAATGATATAAATGTGTAAAATAAAGCCCATAAACATCCAAAAGGGGTAATATAATAGCATGGAACAATGAAAAATTATAAATACGTTGGAGAAATCAAGCATCCCCAAGCTTAATTCCTGCTCGTCCTCGAGTAGGTAAATGATAAAAACAGAATTTTTGATGTGGAATGCTACATAGCATAATTCTCAATGTAATTTTCTTTATTGTGGCATGAATGTTTAGATCCAAATGATTCAAAATAAAATTTCATATTGACATAAGAAATAGTAATACTTCAAGCATACTAATAAAAGCAATCATGTCTTCTCAAAATAACATGGCTAAAGAAAGTTCATCCCTACAAAATCATATAGTTAGGCTATGCTTCATTTTCGTCACACAAAAATGTTCCCAAAATCTACACCCCCTATGACAAGCCAAGAAATTGTTTCGTACTTAAATAATCTCAAACTTTTTCAACTTCCACGCAATACATGAGCATGAGCCATGGATATAGCACTATGGGTGAAATAGAATATGATGATGGGGATTGTGTGGAGAAGACAAAAAAGGAGAAAGTCTCACATTGACGAGGATAATCAATGGGCTATGGAGATGCCCATCAGTTGATGTCAACATGAGGAGTAGGGATTGCCATGCAATGGATGCACTAGAGCTATAAATGGATGAAAGCTCAACAAAAGAAAACTAGTGGGTGTGCGTCCAACTTGCTTGCTCACGAAGACCTAGGGCATTTGAGGAAGCCCATCGTAGGAATATACAAGCCAAGTTCTATAATGAAAAATTTCCACTAGTATATGAAAGTGACAACATATGAGACTCGCTATATGAAGAACATGGTGCTACTTTGAAGCACAAGATATAAGACTCACTATATGAAGGACATGGTGCTACTTTGAAGCACAAGTGTGGAAAAAGAGATAGTAACATTGCCCCTTTTTTTCTTTTCCTTTTTTCCTTTTTTTTCTTCAGCCTTTTTTCTTCTTCTTTTTGGCCTTTCTTTTTTTTTCCTTTTTCTTTCTTTGGGACAATGCTCTAATAATGATGATCATCACACTTTTATTGATTACAACATATGAATTACAACTCAAAACTAGAACAAGATATGACTATATGAATGCCTCCGGCGGTGTACCGGGATGGTGCAATGAATCAAGAGTGACATGTATGAAAAATTATGCATGGTGGCTTTGCCACAAATACGATGTCAACTACATGATCATGCAATGGCAATATGACAAAAGTAATGTATGTCATGATGATGAACAGAACGGTGGAAAGTTGCATGGCAATATATCTTGGAATGGCTATGGAAATGCCATAATAGGTAGGTATGGTGGCTGTTTTGAGGAAGATATAAGGAGGTTTATGTGTGATAGAGCGTATAATATCACGGGGTTTGGATGCACCGGCGAACAACTCCCAAGGTGAGAAAGGTCAATGCACGGTACCGAAGAGGCTAGCAATGATGGAAAGGTAAAAGTGCGTATGATCCATGGACTCAACATTAGTCAAAAGAACTCATATACTTATTGCAAAAATTTAGAAGTAATCAAAAACCAAGCACTACATGCATGCTCCTAGAGGGATAGATTGGTAGGAAAAGACCATCGCTCATCCCCGACCGCCACTCATAAGGATGCACAATCCAAGTACACTTCATGTTTTAAATTTGTTACACAACTTTAACCATAGGTGCATGCTACGGGACTTGCTAACTTCAACACAAGCATTCTTTAAATTCATAATCACCGAACTAGCATGACTTTAATATCACTACCTCCATATCTCAAAACAATTATCAAGTATCAAAATGATCATAGCATCGAATTCACTTCCTATGATAGTTTTTATTATACCCAACTTGGATGCCTACCATTCTAGGACCAAATTTATAACCATAGAAAATACCATGCTGTTCTAAAATACTCTCGAAATAATATAAGTGAAGCATGAGAGACTAGCAATTTCTACAAAATTAAGCCACCGCCGTGCTCTAAAAGATATAAGTGAAGCACTAGAGCAAAAACTATCTACCTCAAAAGATATAAGTGAAGCACATAGATTATTCTAATAAATTTCAATCAAGTGGGCTTCTCCCACAAAGGTGTGTACATCAAGGATGATTGTGGTAAACTATAAAGCAAATACTAATATCATACAAGACGCTCCAAGCAAAACACATATCATGTGGTGAATAAAAATATAGCTCCAAGTAAAGTTACCGATGAACGAAGACGAAAGAGGGGATGCCTTCCCGGGGCATACTCAAGCTTAGGCCTTTGGCTATTCCTGAATATCTTGGGGTGCCATGGGCATCCCCATGCTTAGGCTTTTGCCACTCCTTATTCCATAGTCCATCAAATCTTTACCCAAAATTTGAAAACTTCACAACACAAAACTCAACAGGAAATCTTATAAGCTCCGTTAGTGAAAGAAAACAAAACCACCATATAAGGTACTGTAATGAACTCATTATTTATTTATTTTGGTGTTAAACCTACTGTATTACAACTTATCTATGGTTTATAGTCTATTTTACTAGCCATAGATGCATCAAAATAAGCAAACAACACACGAAAAACAGAATCTGTCAAAAACAGAACAGTCTGTATCAATCTGTAACTAACGCAAACTTCTGGAACTCTAAAAATCCTACCAAAATAGGAAGTCCTTGAAAATTTGTCTATAGATGGGCATAAAAATGAATCAACCCCAAATCACGTTTCTGTGATTTAACAAAACTAATTATGTGAGCACAAACTTTCTGTTTTTCAGCAGAATCAAATTAACTATCATTATAGGTTATCCTATAGGTTCTACTTGGCACAAACACTAATTAAAACATAAAAACACATCAATAATCCCACCAATCGTTCTAAGGAAAGGTCTACCATGAATAATATGGCAAGAAAGATTGCAATCAATATCAAGAACGATAAAATCTACGGGCACCAAATTTCTATTTGCAACAATGAGGACATCATTGATCCTTCCCATTGGCTTTTTAATGGTGGAATCCGCAAGGTGCAAATCTAAAGAGCAATCATCAAGATCATGGAAACCTAGAATATCACATAAAGTTTTCGGAATCGTGGAAACACTAGCACCCAAATCACACAAAGCAAAACACTCATGCTCTTTAATTTTAATCTTTATAGTAGGTTCCCACTCATCATTAAGTTTTCTAGGTATAGAAACTTCCAAATTAAGTTTTCATCATAAGATTGCATCAAGGCATCAACGATATGTTTGGTAAAAGCTTTATTTTGAATATGAGGAGAATTAACAACGGATTGCAACAAGGAAATACAACCTTCTAAAGAACAATTATCATAATGAAATTCCTTGAAATCCGAGATAGTGGGTTCAATGCTATTTAAAGTCACGACCTCTCCAATCCCACTTTTACCAAATTTAGCATCAAGATCTAAAAACTCCGAATTATTGGGACGCCTTCTAACTAAAGTTGACTCATCTCCAGTCCCATTATTATCAAGATTCATATTGCAAAACAAAGATCTAATAGGGGACACATCAATAACTTTAAGATCTTCATCATTATTTTCATTGAAACTAGAAGAACACGCCTTTACAAAGCAATCTTTCTTAGCACGCAATATAGCGGTTATTTCCTTGCACTCATCAATGGAAATTCTTATTGCTTTGAGAGACTCATTAATATCATGCTTAGGAGGAGTAGATCTATGTTTAAGAGAATCAACATCAAGCAAAAGTCTATCAACGTTCCTAGCCAAATCATCAACTTTGAGCTATTTTTCTTCAAGCAAGGCATTAAAATTCTTTTGAGAAATCATAAGAATTACCATAAGAATTATTATAGGAATTTCCATAATTATTAGAGGAATTACTAGGGAACAGTCTAGGATTAAAGTTTCCTCTATAAGCATTGTTTCCAAAACTATTCCTACCAACAAAATTGACATCCATAGATTCATTATTATTCTCAATCAAAGTAGACAAGGGCTAATCATTGGGATCAAGAGGAGTATTTTTAGTAGCAAACAACTTCATAAGTTCATCCATCTTTCCACTCAAAACATTGATTTCTTCTATAGCATGCACTTTTTTACTAGAAGATCTTTCGGTGTGCCATTGAGAATTATTAGCCATAATATTATCAAGAAGTTCTATAGCATATCCTAACGTGATTTCCATAAACGTGCCTCCCGCGGCCGAATCTAAAAGATTTCTAGAAGCAAAGTTCAAACCGACATAAAACTTTTGTATGATCATCCATAAATTCAAACCATGAGTAGGGCAATTGCGAATCATCAATTTCATTCTTTCCCAAGATTGGGAAACATGCTCATGATCAAGTTGTTTAAAATTCATAATATCATTCCTAAGAGTGATAATCTTAGCAGGAGGAAAATACTTAGAGATAAAAGCATCTTTGCACTTGTTCCAAGAATGAATGCTATTTTTAGGCAAAGACGAAAACCGAACTTTAGCACGATCTCTAAGTGAAAACGGAAATAACTTCAATTTAACAATATCATTATCCGTATCTTTCTTCTTTTGCATATCACACAAATCAACGAAGTTGTTTAGATGAGTAGCGGCATCTTCACTAGGAAGGTCGGCGAATTGATCTTTCATAACAAGATTCAGCAAAGCAGTATTGATTTCACAAGACTCAACATCATTAAGAGGAGAAATTGTAGTACTAAGGAAATCATTATTATTGGTATTGGAGAAATCACACAATTTGGTATTATCTTGTGCCATGGCAACAAGTAATCCAACACACAAGCAAACAGAAAAAGGCAAGTGAAAAAGAGAGGAGAAGGGGTTGTCAATCCCTTCACGGCCACTTGCAAAAGTGATATCTGATAGAGATAGTATAATAAGATAAATATATTTTTGGTATTTTATAATATAGATGCGAAAAGTAAAGATGCAAATAAAAGTTGATTGAAAGCTTATATGATAAAAGATAGACCCGGGGGCCATAGGTTTCACTAGTGGCTTCTCTCAAGATAGCATAAGTATTACGGTGGGTGAACAAATTACTATCGAGCAATTGATAGAAAAGCGAATAATTATGAGATTATGTAGGCATGATCATGTATATAGGCATCACGTCCGCGACAAGTAGACCGACTCCTGCCTGCATCTACTACTATTACTCCACACATCGACCGCTATCCAGCATGCATCTAGAGTATTAAGTTCATAAGAACAGAGTAACGCATTAAGAAAGATGACATGATGTAGAGGGATAAACTCAAGCAATATGATATAAACCCCATCTTTTTATCCTTGATGGCAACAATACAATACGTGCCTTGCAACCCCTGCTGTCACTGGGTAAGGAACCGCAAGATTGAACCCAAAGCTAAGCACTTCTCCCACGGCAAGAAATATCAATCTAGTAGGCCAAGCCAAACTGACAATTTGAAGAGACTTGCAAAGATAACTCAATCATACATAAAAGAATTCAGAGGAGATTCAAATATTTCTCATAGATAAACTTGATCATGAACCCAAAATTCATCGGATCTCGACAAACACACCGCAAAAAGAGTTTACATCGAATAGATCTCCACAAGAGATGGGGAGAACATGGTATTGAGATCCAAAAAGAGAGAAGAAGCCATCTAGCTAATAACTATGGACCCGAAGGTCTGTGGTAAACTACTCACAACTCATCGGAAGGGCTATGGTGTTGATGTAGAAGCCCTCCGTGGTCGATTCCCCCTCCGGCAGAGCGCCGGCGAAGGCTCCAAGATGGGATCTCGCGGATACAGAAGGTTACGGTGGTGGAAATTATTTTTCGTTGGGTCCCTGGATTATTTCGGGGTACGTGGGTATATATAGGAGGAAGAAGTAGGTCGGTGGCCACTCGAGGGGCCCACGAGACAGGGGGCGCGCCCAGAGGGGGTTGGCGTGCCCTCCTATCTCCTGACCGCCTCGTAAGCTTCTTGACTTGCACTCCAAGTCCTCTGGACCACGTTCGTTCCAAAAATCACGCTCCCGAAGGTTTCATTCCGTTTGGACTCCGTTTGATATTCCTTTTCTTCGAAATACTGAAATAGGCAAAAAACAGCAATACGGGCTGGGCCTCCAGTTAGTAGGCTAGTCCCAAAAATGATATAAATGTGTAAAATAAATCCCATAAACATCCAAAAGGGGTAATATAATATCATGGAACAGTCAAAAATTATAGATACGTTGGAGACGTATCACGCCTTAGGAGCTCCGCCTCGGCAAGGGCCACCTCACCAGGTAAGGAGGCCAGCAGGGCATGACGCTCCTCGACTTCGCGCAGCAGGGCCACATTTGAAGACAAAAGATCTCGCTCCCACTCCTCAGCCGCCGCGCGATGGCGGTTGGTTGCCTCGGCCTCTTCCATGGCGCGAGCGCAAGCTTCGCGAGGCCTCCACGCACGCTTAGGCTTCGTCTCGCAGAAGCTTCCCAAGGTTCATCGACACCTTCAGCCGCTGCCATTCACCCTCCAAGCGGCGGTTCTCTGCCTCAAGCCTGGTGTCGACGTTGGCGAGCTCCCCGCCAAGATGGACCATCGCACGCATCGCTTCACCGAAGAACCTGAAGCGCACCATGCTATGCCCGCGAGAAAATGCGAGCTCATCACGAAGATCTTCACCGGCTCCGGAAGTCGCTCGGGAGGCACTAGGCACTCCGCCGGTCGCCGGCCGGGGGCTGGCTGGCGTAGCCCCATAGCTTGAAGACGAAGGCTGCCCAGAGGACACCCCTGCCGGCAATGACAAGAGGGAGGATCACCGGCGCACCCCTCGCCTCACGGGTTGAGTCGCGGGGGAGAGAACATGGGGCCCGGCTCCGGGGCACCCTCGCGGCGTCGTGCTGGATAGAGATGGACTCACACCCTGCGTAGGCTCGGGGCACTGGGGGCTGTGCGCAGGCGCCGAGCTGGAGTCCTTGGGGGTGCCCTCCTCCCGAGGTTTCGTATTCATGGAGATCCTGCAAAACCCCAGCCATGAGAAAATGCGGCAGGCTTGGGGATCAAGAGCGAAGGTACTTACTCATCGGTGGCCATGTATCTCCTCGGCTTCAGTGGCCGACGGGTGCCATCGTCGCGACACGGGGACCTCTTCCTCTTCTGGAGTGACTCGAGGCATAGGCGGCGTCGACCCGGTGCCGACGTGAGATCCTCAGGAGGGGGAGCGCCCAACGTGATATCTGGAGCAGGGGTCCCAAGGGCAGGGGCACCGATAATACTTCCTGGCTCACGACTCCGGGGCTGTTGGTGGGCTCCTCATCGTCAGCGGCCGCTCTGGAGCCACCGTCCCAGGCGTCAGAGGCTCCTGCCTCCGGAGCCTGGTGTTGCGCAGGCTCTGCAACAGCTCCTTCCGGGACCCCAGAAGCTGAGGCTCTTGAGCCTCTAACGAGGCTGAGCCTCCGGAGGATCTCTCGATAGTTGACGGAGGCGCACGCCCCTGCCTCCACACTCGGGGCGCATGCAGCAAGGTCGATCAGGTGAGGAGCCACGAAGACGAAATTCTCGTGGGGCCCCTCAATGCCCTCAGGAAGCAACCCCCACTCATCGAACAGGGGCATCTGCCCCGCGAAGGCCTACTTGTTCGAGCACAGATAAAGAAGGTAGCCACCCCTCGGAAGGTCAGCAGGCTCGGGCTCACCAGTCAGGAGCTTGAACAGCACACTCAAAGGTATCGACAGCAAGCGACGGCTTCTGCAGCCTTATCGGGTCTCCGACGCGTGTGAAGTCCCACATCGGGCGAGAATGGCACTGGAGGGGAGCAATGCACTGCTTCACGAATTCCTTCACCACCATTGGCGCCGTCACCCCTAGTTCCTCGAGCCTCGACAACCTCTTCCAGATGAAAGCAAGACGCCGGTCGGTGAGCTTCTCATGGCACTAGCTAGAGCTTGGTGAAGCCGGCGACCCAGAAATCGTGAGCAGGGGGGCTGAATGTGCGGGCGTCCATCGGGAGCCACTGCTTCTAGAATCCCTTCACAACAGGCGAGAGCTCAAAGTCGATCCCCGAGCCAACAGTCGCGGCCACGGCTTCGAAGGTCGCGCACCTAGAGCATTGGCGAGCGTCCACCAGCCGGAGCAGGAAGAAATGTCGAAACAAGGCCACGGAGGGAGTGATGCCCACCATGGCCTCGCAGAGGAAGGCGAAGACGGCGAGGAGGATGAATGAGCGAGGGTCCAAATGCAGCAGATGGATCTAGTAATGCGACATCATGGCGTTGAAGAAAGGGGAGAAGGGAGGAATTAACCCATCAAGAATAGCATGGAGATGGATGGGAATCTCAGTGACACTCATCTCTCTGGTTCGCCAAGACACAGGGCGGACAGCCGTCGCCCTCCCCTCATTGGAATCGGCGACGAGTGCATGGCAAACTTTGTCCAGCCCCTCCTTATTGATCACCATCGAGTGCTCAAGGGCTGGCTCTAGGGCTGCCGAAGGACCGGCCGGCGCACGCGGCTTCACCTTCTTCTTCCTTGGCTTGGGAGCCATGGCGAATACCAAGAGAGAGCAAGGCGCTGATAGCAGATCTATGGACGCGGCGGCAAGATTGGGAAGGATGAAACAAGATCTGGGCACGGTACACCGCGAAGGGAGAGTTGCACTGACAACGGGCGGCTGTTGGGTCTACTGGATATCACGACGGCGTGGGGAAGTGGAGACGCCCACGTCCCATCAACCACCACATGTCTTCAGGGCCGCAGGCTGATAGGGCCCGCGGCGCTCCGCCCTTGCCCTTTGGTTTCGCCTGGAAGCCAAGTCTGAGTGCGCCTTGGGCCCGGGGGCTACTGTCGGCGTCCTGGACTTTGGGGTATCCAGTTCTGCCTGCCTGTGGCCCACTGCGTGGCTTCATCCATGGCCTGGTATGGCCCAGCTTCAACACCAACACTGCAAGCCCTCGTAAGAGGCCAAGCCTCACGAGGCGGACGAGCCAAGACCCCCGAAGTAGTCGGCCTCCCCAGGAGGGCTCCTGAGGGGCGGAGAGTTCTATGCAGTTACCTCATGAGGCTCAACTAACATGAGCCATGACGACCAAGGCCAGGCGGGCACCAGGTGGGCGCAGAGCGCAGATTTCTACTTCGGTGCAAGGGAGGCAAGCCACAGGCGCGGAGTCCTGAGGAATCAGCCAAAGGTTGCCATTCTGGTGCAACAAGACCAAGACCGCCAGGACAGCAGGACGGAGGTCATCACTGAGCCCACCGCAGCGTCACAACCAGAGGCTTTTTGCAAGCGAAGACTACTTTTGTCAAGATAGACTGTACTACTTGTCCCCTTCCCAATCCCGCCATTGTGGAATCCATTTCCGCTCATATTTGGGAATAGGACCAAGGCCACTATATATAGGACTTAGCCACCACCATAGGAAGGGGGGAGAGGACCGAAATCAGAACAAGTAGAGCACCACACCAGCTCAAGAACACCTCACCTCTTGAGGCTTGTTCATCCTTTGTACTAGTTCATCCATAGCCCTCGAGGACTTCCACCACACCACACTGGATTAGGGTATAGTCCACAACAGTGGCCCGAACAAGTATAAAATCTCCGTGTCTTTGTGTCGCTCTGAGCTCAACGCGCTAGGCTAGGGAGGATCACGAGTAGGCAGGCTGGGCAGGTTGAGATCTCCGCACGCACCCCAAAGTTCGAACCTCTCAAGGGTTGTCGAATCCCTAAATCCGACAGTAATGTAGGCATGTATTCCGAACATAGTCATACGTGCTTATGGAAAAGAACTTGCATGACATCTTTTGTCCTACCCTCCCGTGGCAGCGGGGTCCTATTGGAAACTAAGGGATATTAAGGCCTCCTTTTAATAGAGTACTAGACCAAAGCATTAGCACTTAGTGAATACACGAACTCCTCAAACTACGGTCATCACCGGGAGTGGTCCCGATTATTGTCACTTCGGGGTTGCAGGATCATAACACATAGTAGGTGACTATTGACATGCAAGATAGGATCAAGATACGTTCAGATCTGAAATCATGGCACTCGGGCCCTAGTGACAAGCATTAAGCATGGAAAAGTCATAGCAACATCAATCTTAGAACATAATGGATATTAGGGATCAAACCCTAAAAAACTAACTCGTTTACATGGTAAATCTCATCCAACCCATCACCGTCCAACAAGCCTACGATGGGATTACTCACGCACGGCAGTGAGCATCATGAAATTGGTGATGGAGGATGGTTGATGATGACAATGGCGACAGATTCCCCTCTGCAGAGCCCTGAACGGACTCCAGATGTGCCCTCCCGAGGAAGATTAGGGTTGGCGGTGGCTCCGTATCGTAAAACGTGATGAATCCTTCTCTCTGATTTTTTTCTCCCCGAAAGTGAAAATATGGAGTTGGGGTTGAGGTTCGTGGAGCTCCAGGGGGCCCACGAGGCAGGGGCGCGCCCCGGGGGGCGCCCTGCACCCTCGTGGACAGGGTGTGGGCCCCTTGACGTTGATTCTTTCACAAAACGTATGGGCTGAAAACGTGTCTCCGTGGATATTCAGGTCATTCCGAGAACTTTTATTTCTACACAAAAATAACACCATGGTAGTTCTGCTGAAAACAGCGTCAGTCTGGGTTAGTTCCATTCAAATCATGCAAGTTAGATTCCAAAACAAGGACACTTGTGTTTGGAAAAGTAGATACGTTGGTGATGTATCAATCATGACCACACAAACAAGATTGTAAGCAAAAAGAGATCTGATGAGAAAGAGCAAACGAAAAAGAAGGCGAATAAGAAAGCAAATTTTTGTTAAGTGGGGAAGATGAAAACAAGAGGCAAATGGCAAATAATGTAAATTGAAAGGAGGTGAGATTTGTGATTAGGAACCTGATAGATGATGATGTCTCCCCGGCAACGGCGCTAGAAATCCTTTTGACGTGGCCAGACTGTGTCGGTAATTCCCCAGAGAGGAAGAGATGATGCAGCACAGCTACGGTAAGTATTTACCTCAGTTATGAAACCAAGGTTATCAATCCAATAGGAGAACCAAGCAACACTATGTAAACGGTACCTGCACACAAAGAACAAATACTTGCAACCCAACGCGTAAGAGGGGTCGTCAACCCCTCTATGGTAAAAAAAGATAAATTTTGGTACATTGGATAAACAGATCTTGCAAAAATACAAAATAAAATAAGTAAAGAAAAATTGCAGCAAGGTATTATTGGGTTTTTTTTGGAAATATAGATCTGAAAACAATATGATAAAAGATAGACTCAGGGGCCGTAGATTTCACTAGTGGCTTCTCTCGAGAAAATAGCATACGGTGGGTAAACAAATTACTGTTGGGCAATTGACAGAAGAACAAATAACTATGACGATATCCAAGGCAATGATCATGTATATAGGCATCACGTCCAAGATTAGTAGACTGACTCCTGCCTACATCTACTACTATTACTCCACACATCAACCGCTATCCAGCATGCATCTAGTGTATTAAGTTCATGGAGAAACAAAGTAATGCAATAAGAACGATGACATGATGTAGATAAGATCTATTCATGTAGGAATAGACCCCATCTTTTTATCATTAATAGCAGCGATACATGCATGCCTTGCTACCCCTTCTATCACCGAGTGAGGACACCGCAAGATCAAACCCATCACAAAGCACCTCTTCCCATTGCAAGAAAAATCAATTTGTTGGCCTAACAAAACCAAATATTCGGCGAAGAAATATGAGGCTATAACAATCATGCATATAAGAGATCAAAGAAATCTCAAATAATATTCATAGATAGATCTAATCATAAACTCGAACTTCATCGGATCCCAAGGAACACATCGCAAAAGTCATTACATCAAATAGATCTCTAAGAATGTCGCGGAGAACATTGTATTGAGAATAAAAAAAAAGAAGAAGCCATCTAGCTACTGCCTATGGACACATAGGTCTATGGTGAACTACCCACGCATCATCGGAGGAGCACCAATGAGGATGATGAACACCTCCATGATCGTGTTCCCCTCCGGCAAGGTGCTGAAATAGGGCTCTAGATTGGATCTCGTGGTTCTGGAACTTGTGGCGGTTGGAATTGTGTTTCGTCGACTCCCCTAGGGTTTCTGGAATTTATGGGTATTTATAGAGACGAGAGGCGGTGGAAAAGAGTTCCATGGGCCCCACGATGTACCAGGGCACGCCTGGGCTCTCTGGCGTGCCCTAGTGTATCATGGGCCCCATAGGCCTCCTCCTGGGCACTCCGTTGGCTCCCAATTTGTCTTCTGGTTCAAAAAAATCTTCAAAAAGTTTCCCTGCGTTTGGACTCAGGTTATACAGATATTCTGCAAAGTAAAAGACAAGCAAAAAACAACAACTAGCACTGGGCCCTGTGTCAATAGGTTAGTCCGAAAAAATGATATAAAGTTGCTCTAAAATGAAGGTAAAAAATTCAAGGATGATAATATAACAGCATGGAACAATAAAAAATTATAGATACATTGGAGACGTATCAGGGGTATATATAGCCTCCACACAAAATCCAACGGTTACACACTTTTGACCCATCTCGGCGGCACCGATTAGAATACTCGGTAACACTGATTTGTACAAAAATATGAACGTTAGGAATCTTGGTGGGACCGAAGTGAAGCAACAAGGCAACAGAGAATCAATCAAGCCATATCGATGGGACCGATTAATATCTCGGTGAGACCGAAGTGATTGCAACAAGTCACAGAGAGCTAGCAAGGCCATCTCGGTGGGAGCGAGATCCATATCTGTAAGATCGAATTGTTAGGGTTTTGGCAGTGGCTATGTCAAGATGAACTTGGTGGCTCCAGATACGAAATATTGCTGGGGCCAATTTGAGAATTATGGTTTGGACATATTTGGATGGAGAAAGTGGCTGAGGTTTTTGGAGCAATATCGCTAAGCACTTAAGCAACAAGATCATTAAGCAACACCTCATCCCCTTAAAATAGTATTGGCTTTCCTATGGACCCAATGTGATCTTGGATCACTTAAACAAAAATGTGGAGTCCTGAACTTTTGCCAATCCTTGTCCTTAGCACTTTGAGGGGTCCACATCTCTAGTCCATGCCATGCCAGTCATTGAACATCCTGAAATACTCATCTTGAATGGACATTAGTTCAATGAGATATATGTTGTTATGAATTACCAAAACCACCCAGGGATTAGTTGCACTTTCATAGGTGTTGGATAAGAGATCCACATCACAGTTCCAAATTTGCACCAAAAGCACATGAGGGTTTTATGCTTGTCTATGGAAAGGATTCACATACCTGCAGGGTCTTCAACCTCTTTCAGTATAAAGTGGTTGAAACTGTGGATGTGCTGCTCGATGAGACTAACAGCTTGCAAAGAGAGCACCTGCGAAATGTGCTAGATGAAGTTCCTGCTAGTGAAGGCATCGAGCTAATGGGTGCTGGAGAAATCGTACCCACTGAAGAACAAGGTGATGATGAAGTTGTGATTCTAGATCCTGTTTGGCGTGAGCACAATGTTGAGCCCGAAGACAATGGTGAAAATGAAGACAATGATCAACAACACCAAAGTTTTCGACCTTTTCATCCTCATGTGGCAAATGAAGTTCAGATTGAGAAGATTATTGATAGTATCAATGCACCTCGTCCACTCACTCGGTCAAGAGCTATGCAACTAGCCAACTTTTGTGGGCACCTTGTATTCATCTCCATATCCGAACCCAAAAAGATTGATGAAGCTTTCATGGAACTAGAATGGATTTAAGCTATGCAAGAACAGCTTCCACAATTCAAGCTCAATAATGTGTGGGAGCTAGTCAAGCACCCTGATCCATGCAAGCACAACATCATTGGCACCAAATGGATCTACCGCAACAAGCAAGATGACAATGGTCAAGTTGTGAAAAACAAAGCTCGTCTCATTGCTCAAGGTTACACACAAGTAGAGGGAATTGACTTCGATGAAACCTTTGCTCCAGTGGCTAGGCTTGAAGCCATCCACATACTGCTAGCCTATGCAAATCACAATGATATCCCTCTATATCAAATGGAGGTGAAGAGCGCTTTCTAGAATAGCAAAATTGAAGAAGAAATCTATGTTGCTCAACCACCTGGTTTTGAAGATCCAAAGCATCCTCACATGGTCTACAAGCTTAACAAGGCACTGTATAGCCTCAAACAAGCACCTCGAGGTTGGTATGGCACACTCAAAGAATCCCTGAGGAGCAAAGGCTTTAAATCTAGTTCTCTAGATCCCACTTTTTTCTGTTTGTATGGCAAAAGATACAGTGACGAGTTCAGTCACATGATGCAAGAGCATTATCAGATGTCCATGATGGGGGATCTGAAATTCTTTCTTGGTCTTGAAATTCATAAACAAAGCAATGGTATCTTCATATCTCAAGAAAAGTATATCAATGATTGTCTGAAAAAGTTTGGAATGCAAGATTGCAAGGGCTAGACGTCAATGCCAACAAATGGTCAAATGGGTTCCGACGACAATGGTAAAGAGTTCGATCAAAAGGTATACCGCTCCATGATTGGTTCTTTATTGTACTTATGGGCATCTAGGCAAAATATAATGCTTAGAGTTTGCATATGTGCCCGATTCCAAGCGGCACCAAAGGAGTCGCATCACCTCGCGGTGAAACAAATACTTCGATATTTGGCTCACACCCCAATGCTAGGATTATGGTATCCAAAGTGCTCAGAGTTTGATCTAGTTGGATTCTCAGATACTGATTATGCTGTTGACAACGTGGATCGCAAGTCTACATCAGGCACATGCCATGCTTGGCCGATCACTTGTCTATTGGTCTTCAAAGAAGCAGAACCGCGTGTCACTCTCTACTATTGAAGCTGAATACATTGCTGCTGAATCGTGCTGCGCTCAACTTCTTTGGATGAAGCAAACCCTCAAGGACTATGGCATCAACAAGAAGATGGTGCCCCTCTACTGCGACAATGAAAGCGCCATCAAGATTGCACACAATCCAGTTCAACACTCCAAGACTAAGCACATTCAGATTTGTCATCATTTTCTCACAGATCATGTGCTGAATGAAGACATTGATATCATTCATGTCAACACTGAAGAGCAATTGGCAGATAACTTCACAAAGCCTTTGGATGAGAAAATATTTTGCAAGCCGCGGTGTGAGCTAAATACTTAGAATCCTCAAATGTCATGTGGGTGGACACACATCCCAATGCTTGTGCATGGTGATGAATTAGGTGCGCAACACACAAAGTAACATATGTCTTCAATTCATGAAGATATACACTCTAAGTGTGAAGATATTTATGTGGAATTTGACTTCAGAGTGCCACCATAATTGTGCGCCGTGTCTGGGTCTAATACTTCCTATATGGTGGGCAATGCCACCACCAAACCTTCTTGAAGATTTTCATTTGGCATCACATACATTGCATTATCTTCATAATTGGTTTGTCTTCACCATTGGATTTATCTTTTGATTCTATTCGATCTCACATCATATATATATATATATATGTAGAGAGAGAGAGAAAGAGAGAGAGAGAGTAACACTATTCTGATCATGGGATCATACCAACTATTCTGATCACACATCAGCCTATATAGGCGCGGAGGAGTTGTTCCCGAACTCGAACACATACTTCAGAAAAATAAAACTAAAACCCACCCCACCACGTCGCCCCACTACCGATCCTCGAACAACCCCCGCACCCCCACCTCCCGACCCCAGCCAACCCCCGCCGCCGCCTACCAGCCATGCGCACTACGCTGCCGCCCCAAACCCTTGCCGCCTATATGCCTTGCGCGCCGCCGCCAGTCATGGATCCTGCGTGCTGCCGCCAGGCTCTGGATCCCTCTCGCCGCCTCCTACGGTGTGAGGCCACCACCTCCACCTCCGGCGCGCAACTGCCTCCACCTGGCTCTGGATCCACCAGGGCTCCTCCTGCCTGCTTCACCCCGACCTTGCGCCTTCCTCCTCCCACCCCGACACATACGCAACCCACCGGGCGCCGCACTTGGATCTGGCCACACCGGTGCTCGACGATCTTCGCACTCCCCGGCCGCTGGCTCGCCATCCACCCCGCTCCACGGCTGCCGCGCTGCTCCCCGGCCGCGACCCACCACGTCTATCCTTCCCAGTCCAGAGTTAAGCCCGCCGACGCGGGACACCTCCCCAATGCGCTACTGGCGTCACATCACGGCGGCGGCCGCAACCCTATCCACTCCTCGCCGTCTTCCTACGAATCCGCTGGTTAAGCACGGCGAGTCCCTCTCCCCCATGTGTGCGGTGAGATGCCACCGACAATGGATGCTGAGCTCCCGGATCCCGCCGATGCAGCCGTCCCCAACCGCCCTGCACTGCTCAAACGTCATTCCCCAAGACGGTTCCGACACCCCACGGTGCAGTTGCCGTCCGCAAGGGCCTCCCCGACCCATTCATCTATCGAGGAAACTGAAGTTCAGGAAGAACATGGCGTGAAAAAAAATCAGAGTTCTTGCATAAAAAGTTCAGAAAAAATGCACGACCACACTTTTTGCTCATGCTAGTTCACATCTCTATTTTCTTCTTATTTGTGTTCAGATTTTGGTTTTGCTGTTCATTTGTTTTCCTTCTTTCAATTAATTCCAGCCAAAAGTGATGAAACTATAATACAAGTTCAAAACAGAAAAACATGAAGTTCACCTTTATTATTGTTGGGAAAATTTAACACTTGTTGAAACGTTTCACGCACATCTTTTCTTTTATTTGTTCTTCACAAGTTCCAGTCACCAAGCCACTGACTATTGTAACCCTGTTTGAAGGCCGTACTAGGAACAACAGAGGAATAAATCCCCCAAGTCTAAGTGTCGTTTTGGGGGGTGGATTGTAGTAGCCCCTTAAAAATTATTTTATTTCACTATAATGGTGTAGTTCACTTGTGCGAAGAACTAAAATGTTAGGAAAATTATTGTATTTCTTGTATAAAGAGAAAAAAAGAAGTTCAAACACACTGACAAAAAATGTGGTTAATCTGCAACATGTTTCATGTTGACTAAACAAGGTGCATGTTTAGTTTCAATAAAAAAGGTGAAATTACCTATACACTGTAATATTATTATGACAAGCTTGTATTGTTGTACATGTGAAATACCAAAGTCAACTTTACAAAGGTGACTTGTATCATTGTACATACCCATATGCTGCACTTATAACAATTTTTAAGAACAAATTAAAGAATATTCATAGGAAAAATAGGATGGCTATCTTGATTGCAACATCACACTTAATCTTGGAGAACTATGGTAGCATACTACATTTTAAAATACATATGTTCTTCGATCATGTTCTACATGGAAATTTTGATGATGTTCTACATGCAAATTCTAGAAAATTGTTTATTTATTTAAAATCCATATTTTTCTAAGAAGTTCTAATTAAAATAAGAGAGAAGTTCGAAGGTTAAGAAAATCAGATGATTTATCATTACTAAAGAATAAAACAAAGATGTTGATTGTATTTTCTGCATTTCTCAAAAATGTAAAATTCAAATTGAAATACCTTGAGAAATTCGATGTTTATATAAAACTCGGATATTTCAAGTTACTAAAGGAAAAAGTAATAAGTTCAATTTAAAATAATGGAGAAGTTCGATCTTTATAAACCAAGATGAAAAAGAACCCTCACCGATAAAATGTGAACTCTAGATGTTCAGATTGAAGTAAAATGGGTAGATCAAAGAAAATGTTGGGTGTTTTAAAATAATTCTCTCATTCCATTACAAATTTGAAACAAAATTGCTCTATCTGAAAAAAGTTCGTCCTACACGGAGTGTGTTTCATATGCGAAAAAAGGAATAAAAAGTCAAAATCTAAAAAGATATGGATGTTCAAATTTAAATAAGTGAGTGGTACGATGCTTATTACATAACAAGGACTTTTCCCCTATACAAATGAATAACAGCAAAAAGTCCTAATTAAAAAAATGAGGTTGTTTGATGTTTATAAAAATCTTAGATTTTCCCCGATAGTAAAGATTAAAACCACAAAGTTCAATTTTTTAAAAACAGAATAGTTCAATGCATATTAAAAACTCATTTTTTTTCTCTTTACTAAATAATAAAACCAAGAAGTTGAACTTTTAAAAGCAGAGTAGTTTGATATTTATTTGAAAAACTCAGTTTTTTCGGTTACTAAAGAATAAAACAAGTAAGTTCAATTTCAAATAACGAAGAAGTTTGATGTTTCTAAAAAACCTCCAATTTTCACATTTCTAAAAATACCCAATGAAGTTCAAATAAAAAAGGTAGAGCAGTTCAATATCTATAAAAAACTCATATTTTTTCGCGTAACCAAGGGAAGTTTAGATTGATAACTGCCAGAAGTTCACGTACTACACGGTGTGCATTTGTATGAAAAAAAGAATGAAAAAACAAAGGCTAAAAGTTTTGTTGCTAGAAGTTCAAGTGCACAGCCTGAGAAAGTTCGAAAATTCTTGTGAGAGAGGTTGAACAAAGATACATGACATAAGTTTAAGGTGAAAACAGCGGGAAGTTCAACTACTACACGGAATGCGTTTTAGATAAGAATATAAGAAAGAAACTAAAAGATTCAAATGATTGTTGCAAGAAGTTCACGTGCTCCTCCTAGCATAATTGAAAAATCTTGTGCGAGACGTCCGTCGTTCATTTACAAAGTTGAAAAAGCCAAAAAAAACAACGTCGTTTTGCCATTTTAAAAACTGCTCTCAAACGACTATGAATTTGTAACACATGTCTACATGAAAAACTTGCTGCTATTCATAAGCTTTCCAACGGTATATTATGTGCTACATTTCGACGAATGGTTTAAAATTTTCATGTATACCATTTAAAATAGGTTTTTATGCATTCCAAAAATTCTTCTAAACCATAGCGAGTATGAAAAGCTGATCAACATGGGGAAGTTGCATGTTTTCAACAACTTTCCATCTGTATATCATTGCTCAAGTCTGGTAAGTGGTTTGGGAGTTACGGGCAAAAAACAGCACGTCAAAAACAGAGTGAAGTTCAAACAGTACTCCTACAGAAGTTCAACTACTTCACACAATGCATTTCATTTTACGATGAAGGCAGAAATCATGATCTCATCATTTTCTAAATTATTTGAAAACGACTGGGAACTAGAGAAAACTTTACGTACGAAAAAGTTTCGCATTTTCACGGTATTCCCACGGGTGTCGCCTTACCTTTGCCCGGGACCGTTTGCGCCTTTTGGCACACGTATATGATAGTGTCGCTAGCATCCATATGATAGGGAGCCCGGGCTGACATGGCTAGTCGTAAACCCAAAGTGGCACAAACTTACAGGGACAGGCATCCATGACCCAGCATCGAACGTGTCGGTCATCAGCGAGTGAATCCAGGCTGTAGCACTAGGATAGTAGGACTCCGGTGAACCGGACTGTAGCGGGCTAACAGGACTCTGGTATTCATCGCGTGACATTTCCTCGAAGGGACAGACACAGGAACGAAGAAGGACACATGCCGGCCAGCCTAAGTGTTCCGGAGCAGTAGCAAGCTACCATGGCTCGGTGGAAACACTAGGAGACATTTCCCGGTAAGAGAGGCTACTAAAGATAAACAACTAGATAGTCAGATCCCACACATACCAAGCATTTCAATAACATACACACAATATGCTCGATATGTGCAAATACAACATGGCATCACAACATGACTCTACGACTCAAGTATTTATTGATTAGGCTCCGAGGAGCGAGATATTACAAACATGGGTCTCACGACCCAACATTCAGAGCATACAAGTCAAAGCATAAGCGGAAGCTAACATGTCTGAGTACAGACATCTACAAATGAAAAAGGCTTAGAAGCCTGACTTTCTACCAGATCCTGCCGAGGGCACAAGATCGTAGCTGAGGTAACAAGCTAAACGTTGAAGTCCACGTGGAACTACTAGCGAGACTGAAGTCTCTCTACAAAAACATAAAATAGGCAAACATGAGTACAAATGTACCCAGCAAGACTTACATCAGAACTAACTACATATGCATCATTATCAACAAAGGGGATGGTAGGGTTTAACTGCAGCAAGCCAGCTTTGACTCGGTGGCTATCCTAAACTACGACTGCAAGTAACTCTTTTGAGGTGGCGCACACGAGTCCAAGTATTCACCAACCAATACACCACTGTGGATCCGCTCCCGTCTCCCTACGAGAACGCCATCCATAGCACTCACGCTTATCTTGCGTATTTTAGAGTATCCACTTTCACTTGTCTATGAACTGTATAGGCAACCCAGAAGTCCTTTTCCGCGGACACGGCTATTCGAATAGATGATGTTAAACCTGCAGGGGTGTACTTCTTCACACACGCTCTCACCACTTACCGCCGTTTACACGACACGTACTCGGCAACCATCAAGCGGAAGCCAAACGTGTGTGTCGGCCACGGCCTACCTAAACACTCAAGTCCCTAGTGCAGGTTTATCGCCTATTCGGGTTCCATCCATGAGGAGATCCGGCCGGAGTTTCGCTCACAGCCCCAAACGATGTGAGCAGGGTTCACGAGACACCAAACGGGCGCCCGGTACACCCGGCCACGTGCCTACCGCATCACAGCCACCCCTCCGTTCAGCGCTGCCCACGGCCTCTATCATACTACAAACACCAGAAACTACTTGCAACTCCTGGACAGAGGACAAGGGTGATTAAGAAGCCGAGAGGGTCCATTGGTTTCGGGCCCAATGCGTGGTAGTAGCTGAATCATGGATCACAAACACAGAACTCAGTTCCTGAGGACGGCTGCAATGAGACAACCCACCATGTACTCCTACATGGCCTCTCACCGCTACCTTTACCAAATCGTGTTCACACACTTCGCTCACACACTGTAGGACATGTTCACACACCTCTGATTCACCCCCGATGAATCACACCTGACTCAACTCTAAGCAGTAGCAGCCATGACAAACAAGCATTAATGAGTAGGCACAACAGGGCTCAAACAACTCCTACTCATGCTAGTGGGTTTCATCTATTTACTGTGGAATGACAGGTCATGCAAAGGATAAAGGGGTTCAGCTACCGCAGCAAGTAACAGTTGAATCATTGTTTTCCTAATGCAGTAAAAGAGAGCAGGAGCGAGAGAGTGGGATTGTATCGGAATGAACAAGGGGGTTTTGTTTGCCTGGCACTTCTGAAGATAATATAGTTCTTCATTGGTGTCATAGATCTCGCCGTCGAAACGTCTTCTACTGAGAGGGGACAGTTACCGGCAAACATAGAAGGACACAAGCAATGCAATGCGACAATATGATGCATGCTATGACATGGCAATATGATGTGTGATAGGTCTAATGCAACTTGGAACATAAAGGTTTGAGTCCATTCGAACCAAGGATTCAAATGATCACCCAAAATAATAAGTGATATAAGTGCATTAGCTTGTTTCACCTAAACAGCAAGGTTAAAGTGTTCTGACATGCTTGAAACTAGTACAGATGGAAAGATTGGGCTTTTCTGATCATTTTTCATATATAAATCTTTGCATTTGGAGTTACCGATGATTTGATATGATTTTTAGAAGTTTTGGCTATTTTCTGGAATTTCCTCTAAAAGAATAAATCCAGAAAAGGGTTATTGCGTCAGCATGACATAGGTGTGACGTCAGCAGGTCAACAGACGCTGCTGCTGGTCAAACCTGACCAGTGGGGTCCACTGGTCAGTGACTGGGGCAGGTTAGTGCCGCTGACGTGTGGGCCCAGTCAACGGCCACGTCAGCTTGGTCAAAGCTGACGCGTGGGCCACTGTGTTTAGATTAATCTTAATCTATTCTTGTTAGCTGGTTAGTTAGGCAGCAGGGCCCGCATGTCAGTGAGAGTGTAGGTTAATTAGCGGAGTCATTAACTACTAATGACGGTGCCACGTCAGCCACCGGCGTTTCGCCGGCGACGACCATGGCCGATGGCGGAGATGCACCGTGTGCTCGCTACGGAGCACCATTCGACGCGTGGTTTGCTCCTACGGGTTCCTGGGAGTGAGGCGCATCCAAAGCAACAAGCGGCAGTAGCTGGGGTGGCCGGAGCTGACGCGGCGAGCTCTTTTGCGGCCGCCGGAGTTTGGCCAACGGCGGGTTAGGCGATGCGGGGCGCTATGGGAGGCGTTGGTGTGTGCTACGTGCTCCCGGTGAGGTTTGGAGCACGGTGGTGTGCCCGGCTTTGAGCCACGATGGCTCTGGCCACGACGGTGATGAGGCACGGCGGCAGCGAGCTCTCGGGTCCGGCGAAAACAATGGCTAGAGCGGCCAAACGGCATGGTAAGAAGTGGGGAACGGGTCAGCGGCTCACAGCGAGTCCAACGAGCGCGAGGGCGAGGCCGGGGATGCTCTGTGGGCGGCGAATCAAGCGACGGCGGCGGTCGGTGCAGAGGACAAAGATGGCGTCGGTGACGGCGCTCCAGGGCGTCCGGCATCTTGTGGCTCGGTGGTAAGGACGGGGACGTCACGGCGGAGCTCGGGGGCGCGTCGGAGAGGCGAGGGGGAGGTGGTGGCCGCGGTGGTGGCGAACGGCGGCGGCGGTCGCATTCGGGAAGATGGGGAAACGGCAAGGGAGAGAGCACGGGGAGGAATGGGAGGCCGGGTCGATCGGGACGGCACCGAGGAAGAAGGCCCGCGGCGTTGCGTTGTCCCAGGGACGCAGGCAGGCAGGCAGGAGGCGTGGCAGCACGGCCGTGCACGCGCGTCGGGCACGCGCTCGGCGTCCGACTGGCGCGGTGGAGATGACGACTGGCAGTTGGGCCAGTGGGCCGCACTGCTGGGCTGGGTAAGTGGCCAGGTATCCTCTCTCTCTCTCTCTTTTAATTGTTTTTGTTTTTTTCTATTATTCTGTAACTTCAGGGCTTTATTAAAAATAGTTAGGCACCTTCAAAAATCCTGAAAATAATCATAGGCTCTGTTTAGATTAATTCCAACAGCCCACACTTATTTCCAGAATTATTTGAGCATTTAAAATGTTTACTAGCATTTAAATGCCCAAATGCAAAGTACATATGATTTAATTCAGTGACCAAATATGTCATGGAAAAATGTGCAACACCTCTGGTTATGGTTCTAGCATTTTCCAGAAATGATGAACATTTTTGAAAGCCATTTGGACTCATTGAAAATATTTTAGTTGAACCCAGTTGAATTCATTTGGTGCTAGGGTTTAGTCAATCCCCATTTCAAGTTTAAGAAAAATTTAAACATGATGCAACAACCAAGACTAGCCCACAAGCAAAGCTAAAGCTAGGGCTGTGACAGCTCACCCCCACTAAACAAGAATCTCGTCCCGAGATTCAAGACGTGAGGTAAGAAGACAAAGGGGACACAAACTAATAACATGAGCTCCAAGATCCAACTGCCTTCTCGAGGTGTTGATCTGTTGACTCAAAACAATCTTGACGTCTTTGCTTGCAAGGTCTTCATCCAACACGATGACGACAGAAGGAGACTCTACAGAAGACGATCTCCTTGAAGATCGAGTATTCAAGATCAACTCATGGAGTGAGAGGTAAGAACATCTCTCAAGCTGAGATACGAGGAATTCATCCAAAAGGATGAAGTGGAACAGATGTCGAAGGTTCACTGGGTAGACAACAATTCGCACTTAAGAAGGTGGTAAACGATTGTCAACGTAGCGAGGAGTTGAGTTGCTGTGATACCATAACGGGGCACCTTAGGGAAGGTGACTTGTAGAAATATCCCCTTAAGTGGCAGAAAGAATTACTTTTGATTCAGAGATCATTGAAACTCTTTATACCAGCCTAAGGCAATTCTCGAGCGATCGTTTAGAGAGGTTCGGTAGAATGGCATACCCGGATTAGAATGGATGATGTGGATTACCTTGTTGGAAACAACACAAGGGATGATTTTGCTTATCATCGGAAATGGATGGGACTCAAGATAGGATGGCACAATGACGGTGCAAGCTGGAAACAAAACACAATGCTGGAAATGATTCTGATAACTTTGGAGGAGCTCAGCAGTAGAGAGTGATTCCACTGTTGGAGTGGTTATAGCATAACCGAAGAGACTAGGAGCAATCCTAGTTAGTGTCGGCGATAATACCTAGCGCTTGTGCGTGCTCTCAAGAACTTGAGCGTTTCCATATTCATCAAGGTTTTACCAACATCCGTGTCAAGGATCCTGGCAACACAACATACTACCATGATGAATAGCGATGGACGATGCAGATGCAAAGGAAGATAACACTTTATCAGATTTCACCTTAGTGAGGCCAATGGGAAGAAATCTGGTCGATCGACTGAGAGACAATTAACACTCCGCTTCTAATGTTCTCCTTGATGTACTAGCGTATCCCATTCATTGAAATGGTCTGGTATCTAGAACATCAAGTAAAGGTCGGACCTCGGAAACACAAAAATCATAAGGCACAGCTAGGGAGTAAATCCTACAAAGTCCTTATGGGAGGTGGCCAACTTCTTCAATCAAGATACTACAATAATAGGTCTTCCAGCGGGGTGTGTTGGCCACGACATCCACTTTACCGGCTATCGCGAGACAATTATTATAGTTTCTTGGGAAATGTTCCAACCATCATATCTGCCTGAGATTCAGATCTGGTTGGTGTCAGAATAATCTAGACTCATCGAGTCTAGAAAGTAAAATGAAAGTTTGCAACACAAATCGACGAGATAAGGTTGCAAGATTCTCGGGGAATGAACTATGGTAGTAAGCTCCAAAACACGAGCCGGTTCTGCTACAACATGTGAACATGTTGTCCAAGACAATCATGACCACAGAGTAGTCTTATAATAAAACACTACCAAGTTCAGGAGGGGAACCATCATCGAGGATATCGGAGTCCTTACATAAGTCTAGCTCTTAAGAAGGAACTTCTTCTCCTTGAACAAATCAATCAGTGGCTTGGTGTGCTAGGAAACTCATATAGAATGGAGGCGGCCAACCTATCAAACCATAGAGCACTTCGCACATGCGTGACTAACTTGGGATGATTCCAGAGGAAGCAAAACTAACTTTCTCGAACCCACGGCGGCAACTTGCATCAAATGCACATGAGTTAGAGAGAGTCACTTCTTTCATCCGAACATATGCTTCATGAGCTAGCATGAAGAAATGCTTTCAAAAGTTTCCAATACTAGCTTAATGTTCAACAAGATTATGGAGAAGATAAGGATGTTGTCGATGGGCTCAACAACAGTTCATCCTGGTTTCCATATAAATGGACTTCCATAATTATGTGAACAAGGGGATAGTATTGGTCAGACCCAAAAGACATAATGGTATATGCTCGAGGAAATTCCACGAGTAAGACAACATTACGAACATCGTTGGTTCTGATATGATTTGAGAATAGCCCACACTCAATTCAAAGTTTTGGCAGGACAATAGCTCCAACAACTGGTCTCGAGGATCAATTGATGAAGATATCATCTTTCTTCAACACACACAAGATATCCCTTAACATGAACTAAGTCAGGCAAGCTTTTATCTTCCAACTCTACAAGTTGTTGTTTCGCTTAACCAAATAGCTCAGGGGTATCCAACGCGGAATCTTGGGGAAGGAGTGGTTTTTTAGAAACCAACTTGATCACGAACTCAACATAGCGGCTAGGTGACGATCTGGTGATACTTCCGAGAAGATATTCGGAAAATCACGAACCACTGATATGTTACTAAGCTCGAGAACAAACTTGCTTTTCAGGGCAAGATGATATGATCAAAAGAGCGAGGGTTTGACACAATCCTAACTCATTGATCGAAGACTGCACCAGAATAAGGACTAGGTAGCACAGTCTATCTTAGAATGATGGTTCAAAAGCCAACACGGTAAGAGTGACAACATTGTCCATTTACTACCAAGCAACGAGGTTGCTAGGAGTATCGATTTCACACATCACAACTCACTTGTCGGCATTCCGGTTACATCAACACAGGACCGAGGAATGAATAATGATAGCGAGAAGTATCACTACGTCAAGAATTCATGAGAAATGGTGCAATTCTCATGACAATCTGGATGTAAAGACGGTAATACTTCAGGGTAGAACAGAATCAAAAGCTAGATTGGCATTTGATTTGCGGATTACAACTGCTTTGACCCAATCCTAGAAATGGATGAAGTACTTGAGTTTGTTTCTCCTAGTCATTCTGAAAGAGAATGGCTTAACGGACCACAAGAATAATAAGCATCGATAACACGGATGCACAATTACTCCTGACTATCAATTGATAGACGATGGTCGGAAAACATCTAAGGAGGAACAACTCAAGGAGCATATAACCTTCTGAGTTGTGGATGCATAGATTAGTATGTCGAACCAAGTTCAACATGTTTCTTCCGGATAACCCATGCAGAGAGGTAGGACTGGTAGGGTCACAATATAGCATGGGGAACTCTTCGAGAGCACTCTTGTTGTGATCTTTTGGTTCAACAAACTTCTGCCATAAGTGGTTCATAGTATTTGGAAGAAGGAAATACCATGGACCTCGAGGACTAATGCAAAGGTTACTAATATCCTAAAGGAACGAACAACACTATCAACATGAAGTAAGTAGGGTGAATCTCGGGTTCAAGAACCCAGGAATAGAATACCTACTAACTAAATGGCATCACGGGATGCTTTCGAGAATGAAGGCCAGAGTCATCACACTGGGATACAAATCATGGCTAGATTACTAGATGATCCCCTAAGACACCTAGGGTCATAATAATAATTCCAACATATATGTCGAGGCAATAGAATACCTCAACTCAGCATTTAGTGTGATTAACCTGGCCCAAAGGAACATCAAAACCAGAGGGAAAGGATTTGCAAGTGCATCAGATTGTTTAGAAACCTGGGATGACTCGGACAGCATAACGGCTGTAAATGCTCGAAAATATTGGAGACATGCTACAAAAATGGTGGCATAACCACTCAACATCACAATAACAAGGTTTTGAGACCAGCTATGAACACACGGAAGTAGTAAAAGCTGAACTGAGATTTGAAACTAACAATTCTATAGGTCTATGGATTAGTAACACGTCGTCCTGATAGATAGATGAGAAGTCCTAATTCTTAATCCCCGTAGAAGAGAAGAGGATGACTCAGATCAGAAGACCATGAGGTATAAGGAGTAAAAAGAGCCTTACGTTCCATCCCACAATCAATTCCCTTACATAACTAACGCATTTCTAGACACAACTTCGACCAGTTTGGCTTGGTAATCCTACAGGCAGTCAGGCTCTGATACCAAAGCTGTCAGGACCCCGACTCAATGCCACATCGATCTAGCATGTAACACCTCATATCACTTTGCGGCCTCACGCACGGTATTCCCATGGGTGTGGCCTTACCTTTGCCCGGGACCGTTTGCGCATTTTGGCACACGTATATGATAGTGTCGCTAGCATCCATATGATAGGGAGCCCGGGCTGACATGGCTAGTCGTAAACCCAAAGTGGCACAAACTTACAGGGACAGGCATCCATGACCCAGCGTCGAACGTGTCGGTCATCAGCGAGTGAATCCAGGCTGTAGCACTGGGCTAGCAGGACTCCGGTGAACCGGGCTATAGCGGGCTAACATGACTCTGGTATTCATCGTGTGACATTTCCCCGAAGGGACAGACACAGGAACGAAGAAGGACACATGCCGGCCAGCCTAAGTGTTCCGGAGCAGTAGCAAGCTACCATGGCTCGGTGGAAACACTAGGAGACATTTCCCGGTAAGAGAGGCTACTAAAGATAAACAACTAGATAGTCAGATCCCACACATACCAAGCATTTCAATAACATACACACAATATGCTCGATATGTGCAAATACAACATGGCATCACAACATGACTCTACGACTCAAGTATTTATTGATTAGGCTCCGAGGAGCGAGATATTACAAACATGGGTCTCACGACCCAACATTCAGAGCATACAAGTCAAAGCATAAGCGGAAGCTAACATGTCTGAGTACAGACATCTACAAATGAAAAAGGCTTAGAAGCCTGACTATCTACCAGATCCTGCCGAGGGCACAAGATCGTAGCTGAGGTAACAAGCTAAACGTCGAAGTCCACGTGGAACTACTAGTGAGACTGAAGTCTCTCTGCAAAAACATAAAATAGGCAAACATGAGTACAAATGTACCCAGCAAGACTTACATCAGAACTAACTACATATGCATCATTATCAACAAAGGGGATGGTGGGGTTTAACTGCAGCAAGCCAGCTTTGACTCGGTGGCTATCCTAAACTACGACTGCAAGTAACTCTTTTGAGGTGGCGCACACGAGTCCACATATTCACCAACCAATACACCACTATGGATCCGCTCCCGTCTCCCTACGAGAACGCCATCCATAGCACTCACGCTTATCTTGCGTATTTTAGAGTATCCACTTTCACTTGTCTATGAACTGTACAGGCAACCCAGAAGTCCTTTTCCGCGGACACGACTATTCGAATAGATGATGTTAACCCTGCAGGGGTGTACTTCTTCACACACGCTCTCACCACTTACCACCGTTTACACGACATGTACTCGACAACCTTCATGCGGAAGCCCAACGTGGGTGTCGGCCACGGCCTACCTAAACACTCAAGTCCCTAGTCCAGGTTTATCGCCTATTCGGGTTCCATCCATGAGGAGATCCAGCCGGAGTTTCGCTCACAGCCCCAAACGATGTGAGCAGGGTTCCCGAGACACCAAACGGGCGCCCGGTACACCCGGCCACGTGCCTACCGCATCACAGCCCACCCCTCCGGTCAGTGCTGCCCACAGCCTCCAGCATACTACAAACACCAGAAACTACTTGCAACTCCTGGACAGAGGACAAGGGTGATTAAGAAGCCGAGAGGGTCCATTGGTTTCGGGCCCAATGCGTGGTAGTAGCTGAATCATGGATCACAAATACAGAACTCAGTTCCTGAGGACGGCTGCAATGAGACAACCCACCATGTACTCCTACATGGCCTCTCACCGCTACCTTTACCAAATCGTGTTCACACACTTCGCTCACACACTGTAGGACATGTTCACACACCTCTGATTCACCCCCGATGAATTAGACCTGACTCAACTCTAAGCAGTAGCAGGCATGACAAACAAGCATTAATGAGTAGGCACAACATGGCTCAAACAACTCCTACTCATGCTAGTGGGTTTCATCTATTTACTGTGGAATGACAGGTCATGCAAAGGATAAAGGGGTTCAGCTACCGCAGCAAGTAACAGTTGAGTCGTTGTTGTCCTAATGCAGTAAAAGAGAGCAGGAGCGAGAGAGTGGGATTGTATCGGAATGAACAAGGGTGTTTTGCTTGCCTGGCACTTCTGAAGATAATATAGTTCTTCATTGGTGTCATAGATCTCGTCGTCGAAACGTCGTCTACTGAGAGGGGACAGTTACCGGCAAACACAAAAGGACACAATCAATGCAATGTGACAATATGATGCATGCTATGACATGGCAATATGATGTGTGATAGGTCTAATGCAACTAGGAACATAAAGGTTTGAGTCCATTTGAACCAAGGATTCAAATGATCACCCAAAATAATAAGTGATATAAGTGCATTAGCTTGTTTCACCTAAACAGCAAGGTTAAAGTGTTCTGACATGCTTGAAACTAGTACAGATGGAAAGATTGGATTTTTCTGATCATTTTTCATATATAAATCTTTGCATTTGGAGTTACCGATGATTTGATATGATTTTTAGAAGTTTTGGCTATTTTCTAGAATTTCCTATAAAAGAATAAATCCAGAAAAGGGTTATTGCGTCAGCATGACATAGGTGTGATGTCAGCAGGTCAACAGACGCTGCTGCTGGTGAAACCTGACCAGTGGGGTCCACTGGTCAGTGACTGGGGCTGGTTAGTGCCGCTGACGTGTGGGCCCAGTCAACGGCCATGTCAGCTTGGTCAAAGCTGACGCGTGGGGCCACTGTGTTTAGATTAATCTTAATCTATTCTTGTTAGCTGGTTAGTTAGGCAGCGGGGCCCGCATGTCAGTGAGAGTGTAGGTTAATTAGCGGAGTCATTAACTACTAATGACCGTGCCACGTCAGCAATCGGCGTTTCGCCGGCGACGACCATGGCCGATGGCGGAGATGCACCGTGTGCTCGCTACGGAGCACCATTCGACGCGTGGTTTGCTCCTACGGGTTCCTGGGAGTGAGGCGCATCCAAAGCAACAAGCGGCAGTAGCTGGGGTGGCCGGAGCTGACGGCGGCGAGCTCTTTTGCGGCCGCCGGAGTTCGGCCAATGGCGGGTTAGGCGATGCGGGGCGCTAGGGGAGGCGTTGGTGTGTGCTACGTGCTCCTGGTGAGGTTTGGAGCATGGTGGTGTGCCCGGTTTTGAGCCACGGTGGCTCTGGCCACGACGGCGACGAGGCACGGCGACGGCGAGCTCTCGGGTCCGGCGAAAACAATGGCTAGAGCGGCCAAACGGCATGGGAAGAAGAGGGGAACGGGTCAGCGGCTCACCGCGAGTCCAACGAGCGCGAGGGCGAGGCCGGGGACGCTCTGTGGGCGGCGAATCAAGCGACGGCGGCGGTCGGTGCAGAGGACGAAGATGGCGTCGGTGACGGCGCTCCAGGGCTTCCGGCGTCTTGTGGCTCGGTGGTAAGGACGGGGACGTCACGGCGTAGCTCGGGGGCGCGTCGGAGAGGCGAGGGGGAGGCGGTGGCCGCGGTGGTGGCGAACGGCGGCGGCGGTCGCATTCGGGGAGATGGGGAAACGGCGAGGGAGAGAGCAGGGGGAGGAATGAGAGGCCGGGTCGATCAGGACGGCACCGAGGAGGAAGGCCCGCGGCGTTGCGCTGTCCCGGGGACGCAGGCAGGCAGGCAGGAGGCGTGGCAGCACGGCCGTGCGCGCGCGTCGGGCACGCGCTCGGCGTCCGACTGGCGCGGTGGAGATGATGACTGGCAGTTGGGCCAGTGGGCCGCACTGCTGGGCTGGGTAAGTGGCCAGGTATCCTCTCTCTCTCTCTCTCTCTCTTTTAATTGTTTTTGTTTTTTTCTATTATTCTATAACTTCAGGGCTTTATTAAAAATAGTTAGGCACCTTCAAAAATCCTGAAAATAATCATAGGCTCTGTTTAGATTAATTCCAACAGCCCACACTTATTTCCAGAACTATTTGAGCATTTAAAATGTTTACTAGCATTTAAATGCCCAAATGCAAAGTACATATGATTTAATTCAGTGACCAAATATGTCATGGAAAAATGTGCAACACCTCTGGTTATGGTTCTAGCATTTTCTAGAAATGATGAACATTTTTGAAAGCCATTTGGACTCATTGAAAATATTTTAGTTGAACCTAGTTGAATTCATTTGGTGCTAGGGTTTAGTCAATCCCCATTTCAAGTTTAAGCAAAATTTAAAACATGATGCAACAACCAAGACTAGCCCACAAGCAAAGCTAAAGCTAGGGCTGTGACAGCCCGACCCGACACCGACAAGACATCGACGAGAAAACCGTACTGCCACATCATCTACAGTGTATCTGTCCCTGGGCACTGTTTTATAAAGTGCACCAGCGACATGGAGGCATGCACGTCACATCCACACCTCTCATGGGCATGGTTCCCCATGCCCCCTTGCCCCCACGTCACTACCTTAGCTTAGGTATTAAGCTACCCCCATGCCTATATAAGGCACACATCCATCCATCCACTCCGGGATGCCACATTCATTTAGCCACAAGGCCACTCACGGCCACAAGCCATGGCCATACTTGGTCACTTGAGTCGGCCATATGCATGCATATACGAGATCAGATGCCCTTGGCACCAATCTCAGATACAGCTCCAAGAGCACTCCGTACTGCCCGATGTACACCCCAGATATATACTCAGACATGCAGGAGTAGGGGTATAATCTCTCCGGAGAGCCCCGAACCTAGGTAAACCCCCGTGTGCTATTCACATATCCGCTCCCGGGCCTATCAGCAGCAGTCTTACCCTCACACTAAGCAATTGTGGCATCTGTCGCCTCGCAACCCCCCGTGAGAATACCACGACAAGCCTCGTCCTCCACAGTGCCACAGCTGCCGGCCTGTGCGACAAGTTCTGCCTCCTTTGCCCAGGCAGCAATGTACGCTACCTCTTCGTCGATGGTGGGGCGGATGAGCTCTGGCTCGTCGTGGACGGTGCCCTCCGACAAGTTGTCAAAGAACTACTGCACCAACTCCACCTTTGGCTCGTCCCAGGTTGGATCCAGGCCATGGGTATTGAAGGCTGGCATCATAGCAATGATCTCGGTCAGGTGGGAGTTGTTGCTCCATGGATGCACCCCTGCCGGCAACCTGAACGGGTGGCCGGTCTTGCTGGCCTTTGTGGTCTTGCCGGTCCTTTCAGGGTTGCCGTCCTTGTCAATTTTGAGCTCGAAGAGCCTCTAGCAGACGGACGCATGTTGCATCACCATGAAGTTACGCTTCAGACTGGGGCGGAGCCTCATGATATCCGCTGCGTTCTTGAAATCCCAGGCCGTCCTCCCCTTCTGGTGCAAAGGAGCAATGCGGCGACGAATGAATTAAACCCCAATCATCTCCAGCGTGAGGTCGGTAGAGACGAGGTGGAGGATTTTGGTGGTGGCAACCGTGAGCTTACCATCGTTGCGATCGAAATCGCTCCAGTCGTCGCCACGGACCGGCGGACTCCGCAGACCTCGCAAAATGGATGTGGCTCCTTCTCCACAATCCAGCACCATCGGCCTCACCATTCCACCCACCGCTCCTTCTTGAAACCTTTCGGGTATGTGCCCTTGCACAAAGGTCTTTGGATCCAAGCAACAGGGCCTGTAATGGTATCCGCTTGCTGGATACGGGGGAAAAAATGATTGCCAAAGAGCGTCGTACTAGGGTGTACTCCGGTGAAGCACTCGCAGAGGTGGGCGAAGAGAGCCATGCAAGCCACCGCGTTCAGCGTGAAATCCAGGAGATGGAAGCCGTATGTGTGTATGATGTCATTGAAGAAATCTAAGAAAGGGGGCAGAGCCTGCAGGAGAAGTAATCGACAAAGAAGGTATAAGTATCCGGGCTAGGATTGGCAAGGGGAGCAGGGATGACCTGCGTAGTGGGATGCCCCATCGTCTCTCTCCCCCACAAGCACCAGAACTAGTCCCTGAGCGTGAGCACGTCGATCGCTGGAGTGAAGTGGGCACGCTTCTTCCGCAGCTTCACCAGCTCACTATCCGGTACCTCTTTTCCTTCGGTGGACTTGGCCTTGCCCCTGCTCATCTTGGGCGCCATGGCGGGTAAGGGGAGAGGGGGAGCAGGGAAAGCAGCAGAAGCATGGCGGCCGTGAATGAGGGGCGCAAGCTCTGGTTTTTGCTCACAGAGGGAGAAGGGGGGATAGCGATTTCTAGATTTGGGAGGAGCAGAGAGGGTAAATGAGCAGTGCCCCTGATTTCCCCTTTTTATGGGGAAGGCGCGGGCCAGCTCCTTACCCTTTACTGCAGGGTGATGCATGCATGCCACGCCCATCCCACGCAAGACCCCCACGTCACGCGCTCGATGCGGGTTGTGGGGAAGCGCAAGTGACAGAAAGATCATGGCAATCCATATCTGCCACGCCCGCCCGTGCACTGCCTTGGGCCTGGCTCAACTATGCCTTGCGCTTATGTGTGGCCCAGGCCCAGGGGCTCCTGTCGGTGTACAAAAGTATGGGTACTTCTGTACCCCTTACTAGTGCACGGGCAGTCGCAGCCCCACCTGCGGCAATGCTTGGTGGGGCGGAGGAAAGCAAAGTATGAAGGCCACCAAGACAGATGCCCGAAGCACAAGGAGTAGAGGGCAAGCTGGACCACCCCCGGCAAGGGCCTTGCCGGGGCGACCTACACAACACTAGCAAGCCCATCACCCTTGAGGCTGAGAGCTCTGACACCATTGACAACGTTAAGACCAAGATCTGGGGAGCACATGCCTGATATCATGCAGCTCCTCATAAATATTGATAGCCCACAGATCCACGTGGGGCCAGAAGACGAACACCCCCGGCAAACCCTTGTCGGGGACGACTCCAAGGCCCCCGACAAGCCTTGCCGGGGACGATCGCTAGGCCGCAGCTAGACCCGCACCTGGCAAGGTTTTCGCCATCTCGCCACCACTCCAGCGCGACGATAGACGTGCCAACTAAGCAGATCTTTGTGGAAGCTTACCATTGTGCCAACACAGTAGCTAGTTGACCGGCGTGGAACTGCATGCCTCATCAACCTGGACACGTGTCAAAGCGAGGAGGAGCGGCGAAGGACGGGATGGCTTATGTTGCCATCCCCAATAAAGCAAGAGGACATGTAGGCAACACATTAAATGTGGTTGTCCTACGTTACCGAGCGATAAGCTCGTGCACTGTAGTCTGCCACCTCCTGTGTGCAACTGCGGCAACCCCTTTGCGTATAAAAGCAGGCCCAAGGCAGACAAAGAGAGGATTCGGACTTTTGGACAAAGCACGCACCGTAGCTAGTTCAAAAGCTCAAGAACACACATATAAACCAGACAAGCAGGACTAGCATATTGCGCATCTTTGCGGCCCGAACCAGGATATAAATCCCCTGTGTGCTAATGGCTCAACCTACTCTTCATGCAGCTAATCCCCTGCCGAACGTAGAAGGGATCCTTGTGACCCCATAGGTGATCGGTTTCCCCGACATACATCAACACCATTACCCTTCTGATGAAGCGTGAGTAGTTTACCACAAACCTATGGGTCCATAGCTAGTAGCTAGATGGCTTCTTATCTTCCTTTGATTCTCAATACCATGTTTTCCTCGATGTTCTTGGAGATCTATTCAATGTAATATTCTTTTGCGGTGTGTTTGCTGAGATCCGATGAATTGTGGATTTATGATCTGATTATCTATGAATATTATTTGAGTCTTCTTTGAATTCTTATATGCATGATTTGATATCTTTGCAAGTCTCTTTGAATTATCGGTTTAGTTTGGCCTACTAGATTGGTTTTTCCTGCAATGGGAGAAGTGCTTAGCTTTGGGTTCAATTTTGCGGTATCCTTAGGCACGTATTGTATTGTTGCCATCGAGGATAAAAAGATGGGGTTTTCATCATATTTTCTTGAGTTAATTCCTCTACATCATGTGATCTTACTTAATGCACTACTCCGTTCTTTATGAACTTAATACTCTAGATGCATGCTGGATAGCGGTCGATGTGTGGAGTAATAGTAGTAGATGCAGAATCGTTTCGGTCTACTTGACATGGACGTGATGCCTATATTCATCATCATTGCGTTAGATATTGTCATAACTTTGCGCTCTTCTATCAATTGCTCGGCAGTAATTTGTTCACCCACCGTATTATTTGCCATCTAGAGAGAAGCCACTAGTGAAACCTATGCCCCCCGGGTCTCTTTTCCATCATATAAGTTCTATTTTACATCATATTAGTTTCCCAATAACTTGCCAATTTCTGCCGCCGTTTCCTTAATTTGCAATCTTTACTTTCCAATCTATAAACCAAAACTACTAAAAATATTTACTTTGCCATTTATGTATCTCTATCAGAAGTCACTTTTGCAAATAACCATGAAGGGATTGACAACCCCTTTATCGCGTTGGGTGCAAGTTGTTGATTGTTTGTGCGGGTATTCGGTGACTTGTGCGTTGTCTCCTACAGGATTGATACCTTGGTTCTTAAACTGAGGGAAATACTTGCTCTACTTTGCTGCATCATCCTTTCCTCTTCAAGGGTAAAACCAATGCAAGCTCAAGAGGTAGCAGGAAGAATTTCTGGCACCGTTGCCGGGGAGATCTACGTACGTCAAGTCAAGCCATACCAAGTACCCATCATAAACTCTTCTCTCTTGCATTACATTATTCGCCATTCGCCTCTCGTTTTCCTCTCCCCCACCTACAAAACTATTTTCGAAAAGATTTGCCTTTTCTTCGCCCCTCTTTCATTCATCTGTTTGGCTTGCTTCTTGTGTGCTTGTGTGTTGGATTGCTTGCTTTGTCACGATAGCTCAAGATAATAACAAATTGTGTGACTTTTCCAATACCAACAACAATGATTTTATTAGCACTCCAATTGCTCCCTCTACTAATTCTGAATCTTGTGAAATTAATGACGCTTTACTGAATCTTGTTTTTTAGAGTACGCCTTGGCATACCATAGTTTTATAGAAGGCAGAATTAGAGTTACCAGAAACTACACCCGCTGCGAACAACGAGCATAGCACAGCACCACACCCAAGCACAAAACTGCAAAGCAAGCTACAACACAAAGGGTCTATCCTAGTCAAAACTCAACACCGCATCTCAACCGACGCCGGACATCTCCGAAGAACACAAACTTCCGCAGAGCTTCACTTGTCGACGCACCATCCACTGTTATCGCCTAAGAGGAAGTCGCAAGTGGATGGTAGGACTCGATCCGGTCCAAGAAAGATGTCGTCTTGGACACACCGGCAATGGGTGTACATAGTGTCGTAGAGGATCAAGGAGGACAATGGCAAACACCAAAGGAGAGCGACGAGGAGCCAGCCATGTCTCCAAACACAATGCTCCCAGCAGAGGAATGACGTCAAAGATGCCGCCATTGTGTCAATCCAACATAATCGAGGCTTTCACCCAGAGACAACCACAACTCCAAGCAAGTGAGGGTGGTGACGAGCACACCACAACGACGCCTCCAAGGAGGGGAATGGCATCTGCGGGTGCCATCACCGCTGGCCCCACGGAAGCCAAGCAAGATTTTCATCCGCACGTCGCACCTCACCACACCATCTAGAATTGGGCAACACCATCCCAGAAGCCTCACACTGCCACCATCGCAGCACTTCGCTGACGTAGCTGCCAAGCCGAGGGCCATCGACCGGACACACAACAAGGAGCACAATAGCCACACCATCAACGACCCGGCCTGGACAGGAACAGCAACAGCCATCGCCCACTCCAAGGGATAGCCTTGCGACGACTGGACCCGCATCTCGATGAAGCCAGGATGCACCATCCGAAAAGCATCCCTGCTCATCACGCCAAACAGAAGTGGCCGGCCGCTCGCTGCTCGCCAAGACTACATCTTGGCCGAGCCTCACAGCGCCGACACCAAACTGCCCGCCGACTCGCGCTTCTGCCATCGAATGGCGCCGCAACCAGCCAGCCGCACCCTCGCCTCGCTACCGACTCCTACCAGGCCCGCCGCACCACCATGCCTCCTGCTGAGCTCCGGCCGCCACCCCCATCTCCGGCCAGTGCAGATCTGACCGGGCCGAACCCCGCCACAAAGCGAACGCCATGCTGCCACCAGCACGCGCGCTCCACCGTGGCATGCCTGCACCGGCCAGAAGCAGCGCCGCCAATCATCGCCACCTGCCAGCGTGCCCTGCCCAACGCACCGGCCACCGAGGTCCGTCATTGACTAAAGAAAAGCCCCCCGCAACCTTGCTCCAGGGAGGCGAGGGAAGACCCCACCGCCGCAGGCACCACGCGGGCTTTGCCAGGTGGCGCCCGCCAGCGGCGGCAGCGGGAGGCAAGGAGGATGGGGTCTGGGGGTGGCCACTAGGGTTATTGCGCACGTGCTGCCCGCGGGGGGCGACACGGGGCCGAGTCGGTAAGTGGTCGATGGATCCTGAATCTTGTTATAAAAGATCAATTTTCTGGCCTTCCTAGTGAAGATGCCGCATCCCATCTAAACTATTTCGTTGATTTGTGTGATATGCAAAAGAAGAAAGATGTGGATAATGATATTTTTAAATTGAAGCTATTTCCGTTTTTGTTTAGAGATCGTGCTAAAACTTGGTTTTCATCTTTGCCTAAAAATAGTATTGATTCGTGGAATAAGTGTATAGATGCTTTCATCTCTAAGTATTTTCCTCCCGCTAAAATCATCTCCCTTGGGAACGATATTATGAATTTTAAGCAACTTGATCATGAGCATGTTGCACAATCTTGGGAGAGGATGAAATTGATGATACAAAATTGCCCTACACATGGTTTGAATTTGTGGATGATTATACAAAAAAATTATGTCAGATTAAATTTTGCTTCTAGAAACCTTCTAGATTCGGCCGTGGGTGGTACTTTTATGAAAATTACTTTAGGATAGGCTACTAAGCTCCTAGATAATATCATGGTTAATTATTCCCAATGGCACACCGAAAGATCCACTAGTAAAAAGGTTCATGCGATTGAAGAGATTAATGTTTTGAGTGGAAAGATGGATGAACTTATGAACTTATTTGCTAATAAGAGTGTTTCTTCTGATCCTAATGATATGCCTTTGTCCACTTTGATTGAGAATAATAATGAATCTATGGATATGAATTTTGTTGGTAGGAACAATTTTTCTAACAACGCGTATAGAGGTACTTTTAATCCTAGGCCGTTTCTTAGTAATTCCTCTAATAATTATGGAAATTCCTATAACAATTCCTATGGAAATTTTAATAAGATTCCCTCTGATTTTGAGAATAGTGTTAAAGAATTTATGAGTTGGCAAAAAAATTTTAATGCTTTGATTGAAGAAAAAGTTCTCAAGATTGATGATTTGGCTAGGAACATGGATAGAATTTCTCTTGCTGTTGATTCTTTGAAACTTAGATCTATCCCACTTAAGCATGATATCAATGAGTCTCTCAAATCCATGATAATTTCCATTGATGAGTGCAAAGAAAGAACCGCTAAGATGCGTGCTAAAAAGATTGGTTTGTAAAAGCGTGTCCTTCTAGTTTTCATGGTAATAATGATGAAGATTTAGAAGTTATTGATGTAACTCCTATTGATTCTCTGTTTTCCAATATTAATCTTGATAAAGATGGGACTGGAGATGAGTTAACTTTAGTTAAAAGGCGTCCCAATGATTCGGAGTATTAGATCTAGATGCAAAAATTGATAAAAGTGGGATTGGAGAGGTCAAGACTTTAAGTAGCATTGAACCCACTCTTTTGGATTTCAAGGAATTTAATTATGATAATTGTTCTTTAATAGATTGTATTTACTTGTTGCAATCCTTGTTGAATTCTCCTCATGCTTATAATCAAAACAAAGATTTTACTAAACATATCGTTGATGCTATGATGCAATCTATTGAAGAAAGCTTGAATTAGAAGTTTATATCCCTAGAAAACTTTGTGATGAGTGGTAGCCTACTATTAAGATTAAGATTAAAGATTATGAATGCCATGCTTTGTGTGATTTGGGTGCTAGTGTTTCCACGATTCCAAAAACTTTGTTTGGTGTGTTAGGTTTCCATGAATTTGATGATTCTTCTTTAATTTGCATCTTGCGGATTCCACTATTAAGAAACCTATGGGAAGGATTAATGATGTTCTTATTGTTGCAAATAGGAATTATGTGCCCGTATATTTCATTGTTCTTGATATAGATTGCAATCCTACATGTCCTATTATTCTTGGTAGACCTTTCCTTGGAACGATTGGTGAAATTATTGATATGAAAGAAGGCAAGATTAGACTCCAATTTCCCTTAAGGAAAGGCATGTAACACTTATGGATTTCATACCAAAGATGAAAAATACTTAGATCTATTCGCGTTTTTATGCCTAGCTAAGGGCGTTAAACAATAGCTCTTGTTGGGAGGCAACCCAATTTTATTTTTGTTCTTTGCTTTTTGTTCCTGTTTAGTAATAAATAATTCATCTAGCCTCTGGTTAGATATTTTTTATGTTTTAATTAGTGTTTGTGCCAAGTTAAACCTTTAGGATAGCTTATGATGATAGTTGGGTTGATCCTGCTGAAAATCAGAAACTTTTGCGCCTAGTAAATTAGTTTTCATAATTCACAGAAACATGATTTTGATCTGACTATTATTTTTATGGATTTTTACAAAACTTTCTCAGGATTTCCTAATTTACCAGGATTTTTCGAGTTAAATAAGTATTTGAGAGTTACATATTAGTACAGACTGTTCTGTTTTTGACATATTCTGTTTTTTGCGTGTGGTTTGCTTAGTTTGATGAATCTATGGATAGTATCGGGGGGGTATGAACCATGGAAAAGTTGGAATACAGTAGATATTACACAAATATAAATAAATAATGCATTTGCAACAGTACCTTAAAGTGGTGGTTTATTTTCTTATACTAACGGAGCTCATGAGATTTTCTGTTGAGTTTTGTGTTATGAAGTTTTCAAGTTTTGGGTAAGGATTTGATGGACTATGGAATAAGGAGTGGCAAGATTCTAAGCTTGGGGATGCCCAAGGCACCCCAAGTTAATATTCAAGGACAACCAAAAGCCTAAGCTTGGGGATGCCCCGGAAGGCATCCCCTGTTTTGTCTTCGTATATCGGTAACTTTACTTGAGGCTATATTTTTATTCACCACATGATATGTGTTTTGCTTGGAGCGTCTTGTATGATTTGAGTCTTTGTTTTTTTAGTTTACCACAATCATCCTTGTTGTACACACCTTTTGGGAGACACACACATGAATCATGATTTATTAGAATACTCTATGTGCTTCACTTATATCTTTTGAGCTTGGCAATATTCCTGTATAACTTCACTTATATCTTTTTAGAGCACGGCGGTGGCTTTACTTTATAGAAATTGTTGAACTCTCATGCTTCATTTATATTATTTTGAGATTCTTTTAGAAAAGCATGGTAATTTGCTTTCGTTATAAATTTAGTCCTAATATGATGGGCATCCAAGTGCATTGAATACTATGAGAAGTTTCATTCTTTATGATTGTTTTGAGATATGAAGATGGTGATATTAGAGTCATGCTAGTGGAGTAGTTGTGTATTTGAGAGATACTTGTGTTGAAGTTTGTGATTCACGTAGAATGCACGTATGGTGAACCGTTATGTGATGAAGTTGGAGCATGATTTATTTTTTGATTGTCTTCCTTATGTTGGCGGTCGGGGATGAGCGATGGTCTTTTCCTACCAATCTATCCCCCTAGGAGCATGCGGGTAGTACTTCATTTTGATAACTAAAAGATTTTTACAATAATTATGTGAGTTCTTTATGACTAATGTTGAGTCCATGGATTATACACACTCTCACCCTTCCACCATTGCTAGCATCTCTAGTACCGCGCAACTTTCGCCAGCATCATACACCCACCATATACCTTCCTCAAAACAGCCACCATAACTACCTATTATGGCATTTTCATAGCCATTCCGAGATATATTGCCAAGCAACTTTCCACCATTCCGTTTATTATGACACGCCCCATCATTGTCATATTGCTTTGCATGATCATGTAGTTGACATTGTATTTGTGGCAAAGCCACCTTTCATAATTCTTTCATACATGTCACTCTTGAGTCATTGCACATCCCGGTGCACCGCCGGAGGCATTCACATAGAGTCATATTTTGTTCTAAGTATTGAGTTGTAATTCTTGAGTTGTAAATACATAAAAGTGTGATGATCTTCATTATTAGAGCATTGTCCCATGTGAGGAAAGGATGATGGAGGCTATGACTCCCCCACAAGTCGGGATGAGACTCCGGGCGAAAGAAAAAAAAGAGGCCATATAAAAGAGAAAGGCCCAAACAAAAAATGAGAGAAAAAGAGAGAAGGGGCAATGTTACTATCCTTTTTCCACACTTGTGCTTCAAAGTAGCACCATGATCTTCATGATAGAGAGTCTCCTATTTTGTCGCTTTCATATACTAGTGGGATTTTTTTCATTATAGAACTTGGTTTGTATATTCCAGTGATGGGCTTCCTCAAATTGCCCTAGGTATTTGTGAGTAAGCAAGTTGGATGCACACCCACTTAGTTTATTTTTGAGCTTTCATACACTTATAGCTCTAGTGCATCCGTTGCATGGCAATCCCTACTCACTCACGTTGATATCTATTAATGGGCATCTCCATTGCCCATTGATACGCCTAGTTGATGTGAGACTATCTTCCTCCTTTTTGTCTTCTCCACAACCACCATACTCTATTCCACCATAGTGTTATATCCATGGCTCATGCTCATGTATTGCGTGAAGATTGAAAAAGTTTGAGAACATCAAAAGTATGAAACAATTGCTTGGCTGTCATCGGGGTTGTGCATGATTTAAATATTTTGTGTGATGAGTGCATGATTTAAATATTTTGTGTGATGAAGATAGAGCATAGCCAGACTATATGATTTTGTAGGGATAGCTTTCTTTAGCCATGTTATTTTGAGAAGACATGATTGCTTTGTTAGTATGCTTGAAGTATTACTATTTTTATGTCAATATTAAACTTTTGTTTTGAATCTTTCGGATCTGAGCATTCATGCCACAATAAAAATAATTACATGGATAAATATGTTAGGTAGCATTCCACATCAAAAATTCTGTTTTTATCATTTACCTACTCAAGGACGAGCAGGAATTAAGCTTGGGTATGTTTGATAGTCTCCAACGTATCTATAATTTTTTATTGTTCCATGCTATTATATTATCTGTTTTGGATGTTTAATAGGCATTAATATGCAATTTTATATTATTTTTGGGACTAACCTATTAACCGAGAGCCTAGTGCCAGTTTCTATTTTTTTTGCCTATTTTAGAGTTTCACGGAAAAGGAATACCAAACGGAGTCCAAACGGAATGAAACATTCGCGATGATCTTTCTTGGACCAGAAGAAAACCAGGGGACTTGGAGATGAAGTCGGAGACACAACGAGGCGGCCACGAGGGTAGAGGACGTGCCCAGGGGAGTAGGGCGCGCCCCCTGCCTCATGGGCCCCTCATGGGTCTCCTGACCTAGTTCCTTCGCCTATATATATACTCTTATACCCCAAAAACTTCCAGGGGAGCCACAAAACCACTTTTCCACCGTCGCAACCTTCTGTACCCATGAGATCCCATCTAGGGGCCTTTTCCGGCATCCTACCGGAGGGGGATTCGATCATGGAGGGCTTCTACATCAACACCATTACCCTTTCGATGAAGCGTGAGTTGTTTACCATCGACCTACGGGTCCATAGCTAGTAGCTAGATGGCTTCTTCTCTCTCTTTGATTCTCAATACCATGTTCTGCTTGATGTTCTTGGAGATCTATTCGATGTAATATTCTTTTGCAGTGTGTTTGTCGGCCATTAACAGGCCGATAGGCCAGTTGAGCTGAAATTTATCCATGAAGACTAGGGGCCGTTAAGAGTCCTAAAGTTACTTCGGACAAGAAATAGCCATGTTTCTGCATGGGCCGTTAAATGGCCTAAAGTTAAACCGAGCGTACAACATCCCAGATGCACCACGGGCCGCTAACAGACCGAAACTATTATCGGGACAAACTGGTAAACGGGCATTTAACAGGATGAAATACAAACCTGGCTTAGAATGGGCCCAAAAGAACAGTGGCCTGTTAACGGGCATGATCCGATATGGCTCGTAATTTGGCCCAAAACACGGAAGGCTGTGAACGGGCCTGATCTGATATGGACCTCAATTTGACCAAAAACATGGTAGGCTGTGCCAGCCAACTAGTGTCTGAAAAAATATGGTGGGCCTTTAGCTAGGCCGGCCTTTTTACCTTAAATGGGCCGCTGTTGCGCGGTGCCACGTGTCGACATATCATTGGCCTCTTTCGTCCATTGTAGGGATGACATCTGTCCCAATGATGAGCTGACACATGCATTATCCGGTGAATGAAAACTTTACACGTGAAAAATCCCCATTTGTCGGGGCTGTTAACGGGTTGTCGGATCCAAACGAGAAAACACTTCTATGATGAAAGCACTTCTATGACGCGCGATTTATCGTCATGGAAGTGGACACTTCTGTGATGATAATTTTGTTAATGTCATGCAACACTTCTATGACAACACATGTATGACTATCTTGATTCTGTCATAAAATCATCATGGATGTACATGCATGATAGAAAACGTGACCTACTATGACAAACACGTATTGTCACGGAAGCGTATATTTTTGTAGTGATGCATATAAAACATCCAAGATTAATAATATAATAACAATGAACAATAAAAATTATTGTTACATTGGAGACATAACAATGCAAAAGATAGAAGATCAGGATTTAGAAGCAACAAAACAACTTTCTGAAGATATTGAAAGTTTATCGGATCAAACGAACGGTAAAAAGTGAGATTTTATTTACCGCTCAAGAACTTGGGACGAACTGCAAGACGAGGCGGAGTGGAGGCCGAGCAGTTCAATCTCACGCACCCTAACTTGGCAGCGAAAGACAGCTACGGCGGCGGCGGGGAGAAGATATCCACTCCCGGCGTGAGTACGACAATGAGGAAGTCATGGAAGCTAAGCGCTTCTTCTCCGGCGATGATGAAGTTAGCGATGGCGCTAGGGTTGCGAGGGTGAGAGCGACACGAGTAGTAGAATTAGTAACCGCGGGGGCTTTGTATTTGTAAGGAGGAGGTCGGCTCGGTGAATTTACTGAGCTACTCCTGGCGGTTCATATTTTTATGACCTATGGAATGCATGCATAGTTTTAATAACTATGCTATGACCCCACCACATAGTTGGTTTGGCGGGAGGTCGTTCCGGCTTCTGCGGGGTCCGGCAAAATGGGTAAGGGTAATAAAATGTTTTGAATGTTTGTCTTAAAATCTTCGACTGACAAGGACACAGTGAAGACTATCGGCATGTGTCAATAGAATGCATATGAAGATTTAGAGAGAGTAGGAGAGATAAGCACATATGGGGTAAGGGTCTGATCATATTCACTTAGTGCAGAAAAAAGCAACTTGAAGACATAGTTGAATGATATTGAGGATCAAGCGAACTACACAAACAGGAACCCGAAACTGCACTATAGCATCAAATGAACCACACCTAACTGTACCTGCACACCTCGCAACATGGTAGAAATTTGCAATTGAGTCTCTGAACCCCGCACCTACATAGTGATCTGCTTTTGTTATGATTAAAACCAAAACCGTACTGCATCCATAATTTATGTGCACGAGCTCGTCAACGGCTGTACTTCCGAACTGCAGTGGACTTTCTCCTTACCCAGGTTGGTCGTGGGGGAAGGATACAAGGGGAGGAAGTGATACAGAAGGGTAGGAGGCTTCTCGGCGGCGTATATCTTGCTCCGCCATCACCGAGGGGGTGGCTAGCACGACCACGACGGGGCACAAGAGGTGGCAGGCACCAGAGATGGCTGTCGGACTTGCCGGTCACGTTGAGAGGGAGAAGGCCGTTCAAGGACGCCCTTTTCCTCCCCACCTACGCCGCACTTCCCTATCCACCTGCACCTGGACTGTGCAGATGGGGGTGGGGTACTCCACCGCGAGATGGGCTCATGCTAGTGCAGAAGGAAGGAGGCCCGACAGCAGATCTAGACATGGGGAGGATGGATCCGGCCGCCGTGCTGGAACAGAGTTTGTTGGGGCCGACGGAGTGGGGGGCTCAGCCCTGGTGTTTGGCGGCGACTGGGTGAGGCTGGGCCCCGGGGGGAGAGGCCAAGGGGGAGACGCCGCGGCCTGGCTCTGGCGGTGGGGTGTCACGGGAGGGCGCCGCGCCCTGGATCCGGCATCGAGGTGTCGTGGGGGTGGTGGAGGGGCGTGGCCTGGACCCCACGCTGGCTCATGCTTGGAGGTGGCCGAGGGAGGGGTGGGTGGCTAGCGAGGGGAGGGGGACGCGGGCTAGGAGAGGCCGCAGGAGATTGTCGCTGGGTGCGGTGGTGGGCGAAGGGAGGGAGGTCATGCAGTGGTGGGTGAGGGAGAGAGACGAAGATGGTGGGTGGGTTGGCCACGAGATGTGGGAGGAGTGGGGTGGCCGAGTGGGTTTCGCCTTGGGTTGACCTTCGGTTGCTATGGGTGCAAGCAGAATAAGACTCTTAAGGGTGTTATCATATATATATACACTATTCTTATCACGGGATGAGAATAATATTCCGATAACAACCTGACCTGTCCCAGCGATAGTAGTTGAACTTCCCTAGTGCTAGGTTGAACTTCTGCAAACATTGCCCAAACGGGACTTGCTATATACCGTTGGAAAGCTATGGACACGAGTTTTATGAGCCAAGTTAAACTTTTGGCAAAATCTAAGTGATTTGAGAGCAGTTTTGAAAACCATTCTTTCTTCATACAAAAAATGTGAATTGTATCTTCGATCGCATTTCTAAACCATTTATCAAAATGAGGCACATAATATGTCGTTGGAAAGCTGCTCCAAATCCGCTCCTTCCACATGTAGAAAGTTTTCTCTAATTCCCTCTGGTTTAAGAGTAATTTTAAAAATCATAGAATTTCGCAAATAGAACAGTCGGGTTCGTATTTTCTATGATGTTTCTAAACGGCTAATCCAATTGAGGCAAATTATATGGCGTTGGAAAGCTTATGAGAATGCACTTTTTTTTCTTATACAATGTTTTTCAAATTTTGAACAGTTTATGAGTAATTTAGAAAACCATCCAAGTTCCACCGAGTTCGTATTTTGAGTGGTGTTGGAAAGCTTGAAGAAATGCAAAACTTTTTGCTATATATTGTTTCTCCCAATTCCTTATGGTTTTAAGTCATTTTTTAAAACGGTTAAAAATATTTTTTGGCTGTAATTTTTGCAAACTTTGTCGGAATGGGACAAATAATATACCGTTGGATAGCTATAGCGTGAGGCCGCAAAGTGATATGAGGTGTTACATGCTAGATCGATGTGGCATTGAGTCGGGGTCCTGACACGGGCTGCAGTCGGCAGCCGATAGCCGGCTGGTTGGCACAGTTAGCAGCCGGCTGATCGGCGCAGTCAGTAGCCGGCAGCCGGCCTGGTAGAGCAATCGGACGGGGAGCCGGCAGGAGCGGCCGGGCAGTCGGACTGAGGGCCTTTGCTAGCCCCGATGTCTTGAATTATTGTCTTGTCGTCTTTGGGGTATCCATCGCCAATTACTCCAACAGTAGCCCCCTAGCCTCCGGGCAACTTGGCAAAGTTGGGCGGAGGTTTTTTGGCCGGTGTTAATGTAGCCTCCGAGCCACCGAGCGAGGAGGGGGGTTCCCCATGGAAATGATCATGCAAAAAGACAAAGTTAGTCCACGCAGATATAACAAATGTTTACTTTTAGCATTGCAAGTTTATGCGGAGGGTGCTGACTCGGTTTTGTCTGAGCCCCCTTCAATCTTTTTCGTGTTCCCTCCGCTCTTTGGCTTGTGCTCTCGCTTGCCGAACAGCCGCTTTGTGGTCTGTAGCTGAGAGTGGGCCGCGAAGTGGATTGTACAGTACTTAGACTCTGGGAGCAGATTCGACCGAGCAGATACTCGTAAAGGAAACGACTGGGTCGCCCGAAACATTTTTCTTCCCAGACGTTTTTTACGTGGGTGGCCTCCAGCGTTCACTCTTGCTAGCCGGACAGCCGCTCTGTGGTCTGTGACTAAAGGTGGGCCTTTGGTACCGCGCATGCTACTAAGCCGTCTGCGGGAACTAACGTCTTAGGCCAAGCGGCCAGCCCCCGGGCCAACTCTGGCTGGCACCGGGGCGCACAGTGATGCAACTATAATAAAATGCGGACATAGCCCCCGAGAATCGCTCTAGGTAATCCGTGCTCTCGTGGTGTAAAAAATATGCGGGTGAGGAGCTCACATTAACTTTTGTGTAGTCGCGGCAGAGGTCGTCGAAGACAGCCGGTGCGGCTCGGCGCTCAGGGAGCGCGTCGGCGCACTCGCTGGGTGTAGCCCTCGAGCCTTCGGGTGCTCGAGGAGGGTCCAGCTGGCAGGGCTTGTCCGGCCAGGCGGCGAGCGGAACGCGGTCGAGCCGTCTTGGCATAGCAGGCCAGTCGGCGAGGCGTCTGGCAGCGCCCTTTTTTCTCTTCTGCCGGCTGCTGGCAGCCGATCAAAACTCTTCTTTTGTCTCTTGTTTTTGTTTCTTGCAATCTTTCGTGGGGGCGCGCCAGCGCACCCACCGGGTGTAGCCCCCGAGATTTAGGCCAACTGCTGAGCAGTCGGGCCGGCTCTCCCAGCAACTACTTTGTCTTCTTCCTCGCGGGGGCGCGTCAACGCACCTGCTGGGTGTAGCCCCCGAGATTCAGGCCGACTGCCGAGCAGTCGGGCCGGATCTCCTGACGACTACTTTGTCTTCTTCTCTTTTTCTCGTCAACCAGTTGTGCGCAGCCGGACCGGGTCGTCGGTCGGCCAGGCAGCAAAGTGGGCAGACGAACCAGCCGGCCGAGCAGCGACGCGGGCGGTCAACCAGAGCAGTCGGCTGGGCAGTAGTCTGCACAGTCGGATCCTCCCTCGTTTTTTGTCCGACTGCATGTGAGCACTCGGGCGCCACCAATCAGCCACTTTCTGTTCTCTTTCTCATTCTAGCCGACTCTCGGGCAGCCGACCATCTCACCTGGTCGCTTTCTTTCTCTCTCTTTTTTTCACGAGGAGCAGTCGGCTTGACTTTTCCTCTTTCCCTCACGTGGGGGCAGCCAGATGTGGGAACCAGCAGCAGGCGAGCAAGGAGCCGGCGGCCGGCCAGGCCGGCTGGGTGGTGGGTGAAGCTGGCACGCAGCAAAGTCGATGAGCAGCGGAGCCAGCCGTCCGACTCGGGGTGGAGACGGAAAGCGGCCGGGTTGGGGGAGCCGGACGGGGCTTTGACGGAGAAGGCTGTGGGGCGGAGACCCTGCAGGCGGGCGTGCCAAGCCGGAGGCCGGGGACGACCAGAGGGCATGGGAACCGGCCAGGTGCGGAGAGCAGCCGACCAAAGCAGCACGACCCGGCTGTCGGCGTGGGAGGCAGGGACGGGGCCGCGGCAGGCGCGGCGTGGGCGACAGCCTGCGCGGCGCGGCAACCGGTGCGGCGCGAGGCGGCCCGCCCAGCCACTAGGTGCGGAGACCGGGCGCGGGGCGACGACGGAGTTGCAGGACGCCGGACGCGGGCAGTCGCGCGGAGGAGAGGCGTGTCTCCAGCTCAAGGTGGAAACAACGGCAAGTACCGTGCACGGGGAGGCTAGGCAGACGCGACCACGCGGGGGCGGAGCAGGGGGTCCACCACGGCTGGTGGGGGGCACAGAGAGGTGGTTGGCGAGTGCGTGGGCAGTGGGAACGCGCAGGCGAGCCACGTGTGGGGACGAGGGCGGCCGCACTGTGGCAGCCGGGCGCGGAGCGGGCGACCGAGAGGACGGAGGAGGTGAAGCCGTCCTCCGACGGGCGCGGGGAAGCCAATGACGGGCGGCAGAGCAGCCGGACGGCGCGAGGTCGGAGTCGGTGAGGCACACGAGGGAGCTGGGTGGAGCAGCGGCCCGCGCGGAGGTGCGTGCAGATGGAGCTTGCTGGGGCAGGGGAAGCCGCGCGCCACGTGTGCGAGGACGGAGCTCCTGCGAGGTCAGGTGGCCCGATGCTGACCGCAGCCGCACACATGCGGCCTGGCCATGGTCGCAGCTTGTTAGTGCCGTGGCGCCAGGCCAGGCAGCAACATATTCAGTTTAGGAGCAAACCGTGCTCGTGGGATAGTCTGGGTGATGTACAGGTCGTATCCGACCCGCATCTGAGAAGAGTATAGCCATTATCTGGGACATGTATGGGGAATGGTTTGGCTATGGTGTGGCTAATGGTTTGACCATTGTTGACTTGCATCTAGCTAGCTTGCAAGCAGATGCAGGTGAGCGGGACAAGCGTGAGCAGGCTCAGCGGTGTCAAGGCTGACGACACGGACGCTCCGTCCCGTGCGGCCGCCCCGGGGGCGTGTCGATGTCGAGCCCTCGAGCACGGCCGGAGAGGCAACAACGACACCGTGATGGAGGTGACGAAGATGGCGAGGCCGCCAATGAAAGTGCGCCATCTCGTGTGGCAACCCCGAGGGAGAGTTGATGTCGAGCCCTCGTGCGCGGCCGGAGAGAAGGCGACAACGTCGCAGCGGAGTTGATGAAGATGGCGAAAAAAGGGTCCCGCCCGGACAGCGAAACCAGCAGCTGCGCGGTAGCATAGTACCGCCCACGATGGGCGCCAACTATCTTGGTATTCTCACGGGGGGTTGCGAGGCAATAGATGCCACAAGGGCTTAGTGTGAGGGTAAGACTGCTGCTGATATGCCCGGAGAGGGTATGTGAATAGCACGCGGGGGTTTACCCAGGTTCGGGGCTCTCCGGAGAGATAATACCCCTACTCCTGCATGTCTGAGTATATATCTGGGGTGTACATCGGGCAGTACAAAGTGCTCCTGGAGCTGTATCTGAGATCAGTCCAAAGGGCATCTGATCTCGTATATGCATGCGTATGGCCGGCTCTAGTGGCCAACTATGGCCATGGCTTGTGGCCGTGAGTGGCCTTGTGGCTAAATGAATGTGGCGTCCCGGAGTGGATGGATGGATGTGTGCCTTATATAGGCATGGGGGTAGCTTACTACCTAAGCTAAGGTAGTGATGTGGGGGGCAAGGGGGCATGGGGCACCATACCCATGAGAGGTGTGGATGTGACGTGCATGCCTCTGTCACGCCCAATATGCGACCCTATCCAAAAGGAACTCAAAGGTCCCACCAAGGATAGACCCGCATATTGAAACGCTTTTGCAAGGTGGATATCATTACATCAACATTACATAATAGGTAGGGATACATACATAAGGCATACAATGCCACACGAATACAACAATACATCGTACATAAGATCAACATCCGAACTACGGATGAAACACAGACAGAAAATCAAACGACATCCACCATGCTAGCCCAGGCTGCCGACCTGGAACCTATCCCCTGATCGAAGAAGAAGCAGAAGAAGAACTCCAAAACAAGTAACATCGCTCTCGCGTCATGATCATCGCAATACATGTACCTGCAACTGTTGTTGTAGTAATCTGTGAGCCACGAGGACTCAGCAATCCCATTACCATGGTTATCAAGACTAGCAAAGCTTAATGGGAAAGGAAGGGGTAAAGTGGTGAGGTTGCAGCAGCGACTAAGCAAGTATGGTGGCTAGTAATGATCAAGAGGTGATCATGAGCTCCTACTTACGTCAAACATAACACAGAAACCGTGTTCACTTCCCGGACTCCGCCGAAAAGAGACCATCACGGCTACACACGCGATTGATGCATTTTAATTCGGATCTGGTGTCAAGTTGTCTACAACCGGACATTAACAAATTCCGATATGCCACATAACCGTAGGCACGGCTCTCGAAAATTTATAACCCTGCAGGGGTGTCCCAACTTAGCCCATGATAAGCTCTCGCGATCAATGAAAGATATTCCTTCTCCCAGGAAGACCCGATCAGTCTCGAAATCCCGGTTTACAAGACATTTCGACAATGGTAAAACAAGTCCAGCAAGACCGCCCGAGGCGCCGACAATCCAGATAGGAGCTCCACATATCTCGTTCTCAGGGCAACACCGGATGAACACTACGTACAACTAAAACCAGACATCAAGTTTCCCCGAGGTGGCGCTGCAAGTGGCTCTAGTTCAGACCAACACTTAGAGAAGCATTGGTCCGGGGGGGGGCTGAATAAAGATGACCCTCGAGAGAGCGACTCCCAAGGGAAAAGTAGGTGGTGGTGAGGCAAATGGTAAAACAAACGTTGGGCCTTGTTGGAGGAGTTTTATTCAAAGCGAACTGTCAAGGGGGTCCCATAAATCACCCAACCGCGTAAGGAACGCAAAATCCGGGAACATAATGCCGATATGACAGAAACTAGGGCGGCAGAGTGGAACAAAACACCAGGCATAAGGCCGAGCCTTCCACCCTTTACCAAGTATATAGATGCATTAATTAAATAAGAGATATTGTGATATCCCAACATAATCCTGTCCATCATGGAGCAATCTTCAACTTCACCTGCAACTAGCAACGCTATAAGAGGGGCTGAGCAAAGCGGTAACATAGCCAAGCGACAGTTTTCTAGGAAGGGTGAAAAGGTTAGAGGCTGACATGGTAATTTGGGAGGCTTGAAGAGCAAGCGAATAGGTAGCGCAGCAAAGCGATAGAACGAAGCAGCTAGCATAGCAATGATAGTAGTGAGATCCAGGGTAGCGGTCATCTTGCCTGAAATCCCGCAAGGAAGAAGAACGAGTCCATGAAGAATATGAAGCCACGAAGATGAACCAAGCGTTGACGAACGAATCCTCACGATCGCCACGAAACGGGAACTATCGAGAAGAAGCACACAACAAGGTAAACACACCAGCCATATACATGACATGATGCACAATCAAGCATGATGCATGACAAGGCTACATGAAGCTACTCATGGCAAGAGATGATGCAAACAAGAACAACACATCAAAGCAAGTTTAAATGAGGCCGGAAACAACATATAACAATTCCGGTAAGTCCTCATATGCAAGTTTCGAAGTTGGTCCTGAACTGAATAAACCTTATTTTCAAGTTGTTAAACAGCAAGTTAAGATGCACCAAGATGATCTACACGATATTCTAGTCAAGTTACATATAAAGTTCATTTAATTCGGAGCTACGGCCTAGAAGATATGAGCAAAACAAGTTAAACATGGAATTGATGCAAAATGCATACAAACATCAAGAAAACACCTCAAAACATGGATGCAACATGATAGTATGAAACTAAATGCAATTCTAAGCAAGTTTCATATAGAGCACACTCAAAACGGAGCAACGGATAAACACATACACACAATACAAGTTTAAAGGACAAGTTGTCCAAAACAACAACTAGGCATCTTGCAAGCATCAAAACAATAAGCTGCAGCACCCCAACATAAGAACAAAAGGCATGGGCATGAAGTAAAGGTAAAGCATGACAAAACATGAACACTGATCTATCTCCAGAAAACACTATAACATGCTCAAAAGGACATGGCAAGATTGCAAATTATAACAGTTTCAGACATAGCAGAAATAACATCAGGTTGCAATGTTTAGAGCTATCAAACAACATGTTACAGCAAGCTATCATGGAAAAATAGAGCATGGAATGATTCTACTCAAAGCATAGAACAAAAGTCCCTTACTGACCGTGAGCCAAAAGGGCACAGAAAACATGATGGGACCCATGTAAGCGTAGCAAGTGATATGACAGATTCATACATGGCAGGAATAACAATAAGTAGGCATGTTGGTGAGCCTGTACCACTCACCAAAGAGCAATACATGGCATGGAAAGGTGACCAACAGGAAGATGGCATATTTATGAAGCTAACAATGGCAAGAGAAAGTTGATAGCATGCTTGGATCACTAACAACAATCATGGCAACATTGAACTTAAAGTTAACAGGCAGACAACAACATTATTTAGCAAGTTTGGAGCAAGATTACAACAATCCACAGCAGGCTATAAATGCAACCACGGGCCTGAATGAATAGAGCATGACATGTATAACAAAACATCCTTAGTGAACATCTCCAGATTATGCAGAATGACTTGTAGCAGTAGGTTTACATAGCATCATAATATAATAGAATCAACCTAGCAAAACAGCAACAGCAAGTACCCTACTTCACGAGCTTGATGCACTCAGTACATGACCCACAAAAATACATGGATTGCACCACTGTGAAGATGGCATGACATAGTTCAAAACACATGTAGGGCTCAAGCTCATAAGATGCACACATCAAATGCAACAAAAATGACAAATCATCAAGTTATAAGAGTTTCAGCAGATTAACATCATATAGCACTCTTGCAACGATGATTAGGGCATCAATATCACCTCAAACAAACATGGCACAATGGAATAAAATGTATAGCATCTCACAACGAACATTTTGATATATTACACGCATGAAACGGAGCAGCACACATGAAGTTATGACACGACGAATATGGCATCAGAATGCAAAAATCTTCGGGACAAGAATTTTTGGGGTCAACCTTATTCAGATCTAGATCGGGCATGGTTTTCGAGGTTCGCCGGAGATGTCGGGGAAGAAGAAGGAGGCGTCCGGAGGAGAAGGGGCCGGCGGGGTCGAGGAGGAGGCCGGACGCCGGAGGAGCGAGGGCGAGGCGCTGTGGCGGGGCGGCACCGGCGCCGGCGCTCGGCGGCGGAGCAGAGGCGGCAGGGCACGGGTTCAGCGCTGGAGGCGGCGGTCGGGGCGACCGGCGGCGAGGGCGCAATGAGGTGGAGGTCCGAGGAGGCGGCGGATCTCCGACGGTTGGGCGCACGGCGGAAGGGCGGCGTGGGCGGCGGCGACCCATGCGAAGGCAGCGGAGATCGGGTGGCCGGCGGCGGCGGTCGCCGGCGACGTCGGCGCGGCGGCGGACAGGCCAAGCGGCGGGGGCACGCCTGTGGGTCGCGGCGGCGGCGTGACGTGCCGAGCGGGCCGGCCTCGGGCTCGGCGGGCCCGCGCGGGGCTGACGCGGTGGAGACGGTGGCGGCCGACAGGTGTCACGCATGGTGGTGGTGGCGGACATGTCCGTCGGTGGCGGGGGAAACGTCCGGCGGCGCGAGGGGAAGGGGGCTAGGGTTTGGACTGCGCGAAAAATCGGGGGGATGCACATATATATAGGTAGAGGAAGCTAGGAGACTCCAAATGGAGTGTGGTTTTCGCCCACACGATCGTGATCGAATGACCGAGAGCATGGAGTGGCTTTGGATGGGTTTTGGGCCAGTTTGGAGGGGTGTTGGGCTATAAGAAAAAAGAGGCCTTTGCGGTTCCCAGGTTAACCGTTGGAGTATCAAACGGACTCCAAATGGCACGAAACATGACAGGCAGTCTACCGGTGGTGTACCAAGGCCGCTTGGCAAATCACGGTCCATTCCGAGAATGTTTAACACCCGCACACGAAAAGAGGCAAAAGGGGGCGCCGTGGGACATAGGAGTGTCGGATTGCAAAACGGACAACGGGGAAAATGCTCGGATGCATGAGACAAACATGTATGCAAAATGAGATGCACATGATGACATGGCAAAATGACATGGCAACGATGGCGACGACAGCGAATAACTGGCAGACACCTGGCGCATCGAATCCGGGGCGTTACAGCCTCCTTATCCCTGGTGCACTTTACAAAACAGTGCCCAGGGGCAGATACACTATAGATCATGTTGCGGTACGGTTGTCTCGTCGATGTCTTGTCGGTGTTGGGTCGGGCTGCAGTCGGCAGCCGGCTGGTCAGCGCAGTCAGCAGCCGGCAGCCGGCCGCGTAGAGCAGTCGGACGGGGAGCCAACAGGAGCGGCCGGGCAGTCGGACTAAGGGGCTTTGCTAGCCCCGATGTCTTGAATTATTGTCTTGCCGTCTTTGGGGTACCCTTCGCCAATTACTCCGACAAGGCCGAAGAGGCTGAAGAGGAACAAAGATTCCTCAAGTGGGTGGGGCCCACCGGAGAGACCAGCGGTGCCGGTGTTGGGGTTCCCCCTGCCGCGGAGGTGGCCGAAAAGCCGACCGAGGAGGCGTCCGAGGCGGAGCCCTTGGCCCCGAAGAAGAGATGCGTCCTGCAGCGGACCTGCTCTGGCGAGCCAGTCCACCCCGTCAAGGCCACACAATGGCAAGGGGCTCAGGCGCATCCCATGCGCTAGATGAGGCGCGCGGCCGCGGAGGCGCTGAAGGAGGCCGCAGCAGCGAAGAGAGCTGCAGCCGCTCCTTCCTTCTCGACCAGATGTGCTGCTGCTTCTCCCTTGGTCGAGCGTGTAAGGACACTGTCTCCTTCGCCGGCGGGCTCCGTCCCAGCGGCCAAATATGACCTTGGGTCATTCAGCCCGAGGAAGAAGAGGAGGGCAGAGGAAGAGGCGGTACTCTGCTTCCCCCATCTATTCTCCGATCCCTTACTTGAATCGCTTCATCTTGACTTGATCTCACTGTCGTAGGGACACGGAGACGCTAACCCAGTGGGTGGCAAAGAGAGCCAGGGCCTCGATGAGTGCTGAGCCCCCGACAAGCACTCCTCGTGCGTCAGGGATGATCTTCATCACCCCGGAGTCCAGCCCCCAGCACAGCCCCCACTCCAGCCCCCAGCGTAAGTTTGTCACTTATTTCTCGCCGACAAGTGTTGGAGTGCGTCTCCTTATTAATGATCTTGCCAGGTCCGCAGGATAAATCAGCAGCATGAGGAGCCACTAAGGGCCACCCGCGACACGCCGCCCCCATCGACTACGCCGACTAGAGGGGCGTCCCCGGCAAGGGCACCCACCGACGAGCCCATGCGATCGGAGGTGGAGGCGGTAGGCACAGGCGCTGGTGACCCCATCCCGGCAACAGACATTGCCGGGGAGGGGGATGCGTCCTCCCCACTCACTGCGGGTAGGTCACTTGCTCCTGCTCCTTGCCATTGTCGCCGTGACTTCTTTCCTTTTTCCTGTCTTGAACTTTTCTAATTTTGGCTTTGCCTTTCTCCCTTCCTTGGCTTCAGATCCTCCCTTCGTGGACCAGGCGGACATCGACGCCACGATCATGGAGACCTCAAAGGAAGCTTAGGCCAAGGCCACCAACATTTCTGCCGAGGAGGCCGCCAAGGGATCCGGTGAGGAGGCTGCCACGGGGACTGCCGGGGAGGCCGGCGCCGGCACAGACCCTGCCAGGGGGGAGGTGGCCAAGGAGCCTGCCAGCGACGCCGGTAAGGCCACCGCCGAGGAGGCCGCCATGGGGCATGCCGGGGAGGCCTGCAAGGCCACCACTGGAGTGGCCACCAAGGATCCTACCGGGGAGGAGGTGGTCAATGACCAACCTTCCCCCTCCTCAACCTCTGGCCCGAGCAGGTACTTGAAGGTTGGTCATGACCTTTTCGTCAGTATCCCAGGAGCGGCAGACACCAGAGCGCCAATCGAGGGGGAGGTCTTTGATGAAGAGATCCTCACCACTGCCGAGCTCCAGGTTGTTGATGAACCGAGCATCAGCAGCGGTGGCTCCAAGGAGGACCAACTCCTTCAGGCCATGAGCTCTAACTTCCACAAGCTCCAAGCTCTTCATCGGGCCGCAAGGAGAAGGTGGACTCTAGGATGGAGGCTATGGACAAGGCCGAGGAGGACTTCCAGGAGCGTGTTGCCCAGATGAAAATCTGGTTTGACGAGGCTCAGGAATGTCTGAAGGCCTCCCAAATCCAACTAAGCGAGCACCAGCGGGAGCTCCTTCTAAAGCAGGCCAATTTCGACAAGGCACAGGAGGTGGCAAAGGAAAAGGCCGCCAAGGATGAGTCCGACCAGACGCAACGCCGCATCCTGCTCGATGCCTAGGAGGAGGACTTGGTCGCTCGTGAAGCGGCGCTTGCCGCCATGCTTCGCGCGAAGGACGAAGAGATTGAAAAAAACGTCGCATAGCAGACCCAAGACCTGATGCAGAGGCACCAAGAGGCACTGGATGGTCTGGTCGTCGACCATGCTGGCAAGCTGAAGGAGGCTGTCGACCGCACTGAGGTGGCAGAGGCGACCGGGATCGAGCTGGCCGGCAAGGTGGAAAAGCTGGAGGTGGACCTGGCAAAGCTCACCAAGGAGATCTCCACGCTCAAGGACGACAGAGAGAAGGCTCTCTATGACCTGGGGGAGATGCAAACCACCATATCCGACAAAACCAAGCTGCTCCCCAAGGCCAACGAGTCCATTGACAATCTGAAGTTGATGCTGGACAGCCAGGAGAAGATGCTCTCGGAGTCCCAGGCTCACGAGCGGATCCTGACCAATGATCTCACGGACGAGTAGTTGCTCCTGCAGGCTGCCGTTACTTCCCACAATGAACTCGTGGAGAGGACGAAGATTTGGACCAGCCACCTTGTGGAGGTCACGGAGAAGCTTACTGCACAGCTGACTGCCATGGGCATGCCAAACTTCAGGTTCTCCCACGAGGCAAACATGGCCGATAGCGCCAGGCTGTCGCTGTTCTTCGAGCGTGTCCGTGATGCCCTGATGCTGCTCCAATCCACCAGGGCGGCCTACCTGGTCGAGGAGTCCCAGCAACTTTGCCGGGGCGCTTTGATCAAGGTGCTCACCAAGGTGGCGCACTGGAACCCCAGCATCGACTTCGCTCAGGCGCTTGATAGCTTGCCGGAGGGTGTCGATCGTCAGGCGCTCGAGGAATGCATCGAGCCCAGCTGCGTCAGCAGAGTCGCGAGGCTGGATGGCCGGTGCCGGGAATAACTGCTTTGTTCCTTATTGTCGCTGCGAGTCCGCACCCAAGAAAAATTATCTTAAGTTAGAATCGCGGCAGCTTTTGATGTAATATAACTTTTGCTGTGCTTTGAAATGGTCGCATGTTATCCCCCTGTTTAGTTTATCCTTGTATTTTCTGCACCCTACGCCTGATTGGATAGGCCTGCCTGCAGGCGCACCCCTTGTCGTAGGCGCTAGAAGGACAGATCCTTAGCAACCTACAGAGGGTGTTGATGCCAGTAGGTTACCTTGCCGCTCTTGGTGCAGTCACCTGAACTGTCGAGCGGACTCGAAGCAGAACAGGGGCGCTGTTGATTACGGCAAGGTACCCCACCATCCTTAGCAGAGTGCAGCATCCGAACTATTGAGCGGACTCGAAACAGAACAGGGGTATTGCCAATCACGGCAGGCTTCCTTTTGTGTGCAGGTTCTCCATACCAGGACCAAAACCATCGAGGGAGATAACCTTATAAAAGGAAGGATTACTCAAGGTTTAGTTGACTTAGCTCTTTGTTGTTGTGCGGATCGTCGTCACAGCCGTACATGACGCTGCTATCCTGGCCCCTCGCACCAGGGTGGCGCGGACAACCTTTATCGGGCCGACCACCACGATCGCCTTCCTCTTCGGAGCCATGGCGACGAAGAAACTACTATACTAACTCATAGACCAGATTCTCACAACTAACTCCCCCTACCTGGCACGCCAAAGAGGTCAGGGAAACCGATCACCTATGGGGTCACAAGGATCCCTTCTACGTTCGACGGGGGACTAGCTGCACGAAGAGCAGGTCGGGCCATTAGCACACAGGGGATTTTTATCCAGGTTCGGGCCGCAATGATGCGTAATACCCTAGTCCTTCTTGTCTGGTTTATATGTGTGTTCTTGAGCTTTTGAACTAGCTATGGTGTGTCCTTTGTCCAAAAGTCTGAACCCTCTCTCTGTATGCCTTGGGCCTTTTTTATACTCAAAGGGGTTGCCACTGTGGCATACAGGAGGTGGCAGACTACAGTGCACGAGCTTATCGCTCGGCAATGTAGGACAAATGCATTTAATGCATTGCCTACATGTCCTCTTGCTTTATTGGGATGGCAACATAAGCCATCCCATCCTTCGTCGCTCCTCCTCGCTTTGACACGCACCCAGGTCGACGATGCATGCAGTGCCACGCCGGCCAACTAGCTGCTATGTTGGCACAATGGTAAGCTTCCACGAAGATCTGCATGCCGCCACGCAGGCGTCTTCCTAGTTAGCACGTCTATCGTCGCGCTGGAGTGCTGGTGAGGTGGCGAAAACCTTGTCGGGCGCGGGTCTGGCCGCGGTCCAACGATCGTCCCCGACAAGGCTTGCCGGGGGCCTTGGAGTCTTGTTGGGGGTCTTCGTCTTCGGGCCCCACGTGGATCCCTGGGCTACCAATATTTATGAGGAGCTGCATGCTATCAGGTATGTGCTCCTCAGATCTTGGTCTTAACATTGTCGTTGGTGTCAGATCTCACTACTAGGAAAAGGCCTACTAATGGCGCACCTGTTTTGCCTACTAATGGCGCACTACTGGTGCGCCATTAGTATCACGCCACTAGTATTTTTTACTAATGGCGCACCACTGGTGCGCTATTAGTATATGGTATACTAATGGCGCACCATGCTGTGTGCCATTAGTTTTGCCCACAGTGCGCCACTAGTGTCGGCTATACTAATGGCGCACCACATGGTAGTGCGCCATTAGTAACAAATTTTTTTATTTTTTTTGTTTTTTCTTAATCTCAGGTCACTATTTCACATATGAGATATCCAACACATATATATACAACAAGCATCCATATAACAATCATAGCCAACACACAAGTTCCATCATATATACATACATAGCCAACACATAGTTCCATCGTTACATATTACAAAAGTTTCACATTGTTCGTTATCCATCAACTCACAAAAGTTTCACATTGATACAAAATAAAAACACAAATGGAAAAGAAGCACTCCATCCATGCAAGTTTCCGTGAATTAAATCAAATCTGCAAAATGATAAACAAGAAGTTAGAAGAAGAAGAAGAAGAAGACTAGAAGAATACTAGAAGAAGAACACTAGAAGAAGAATAAGAAGAATAAGAAGAAGACTATAAGCTTATTATGTAAACTTGATCATTTTATGCTAACATAAGTAGTTTTGGAGCTAACCTATAGGAAACTAAGCATATAAGCTCTAAGTTAGCATATTAGAGCCAACTTAGGTAAAATGAAGCTAACCTATGTCATTTTGGAAAATAAGAAGAATAAGAAGAAGACAATAAGCTTATTATGTAAACTTGATCATTTTGTGCTAACATAAGTAATTGTGGAGCTAACCTATAGGAAACTAAGCATATAAGCTCTAAGTTAGCATATTAGAGCCAACTTAGGTAAAATGAAGCTAACCTATGTCATTTTGGAAGAGAAGAAAAATAAGAAGAAGACTATAAGCTTATTATGTAAACTTGATCATTTTGTGCTAACATAAGTAATTTTGGAGCTAACTGTCACGCCCAATATGCGACCCTATCCAAAAGTAACTCGAAGGTCCCACCAAGGATAGACCCGCATATTGGAACGCTTTTGCAAGGTGGATATCATTACATCAACATTACATAATAGATGGGGATACATACAAGAGGCATACAATGCCACACGAATACAACAATACAACATACAAGAACAACATCCGACTACGGATGAGTCATAAACAGAAACTCAAACAATATCCACCCTGCTAGCCCAGGCTGCCGACCTGGAACCTATCCCCTGATCGAAGAAGCAGAAGAAGAAGAACTCAAACAAGCAAGCATCGCTCTCGTGTCATGATCATCGTATAACCTGTACCTGCAACTGTTGTTGTAGTAATCTGTGAGCCACGAGGACTCAGCAATCCCATTACCATGGGTATCAAGACTAGCAAAGCTTAATGGGAAAGGAAGGGGTAAAGTGGTGAGGTTGCAGCAGCGACTAAGCATAATATGGTGGCTAACATACGCAAATGAGAGCGAGAAGAGAAGCAAAGGAACGGTCGTCAACTAGCAATGATCAAGAGGTGATCCTGAACTCCTACTTACGCCAAACATAACTCATAAACCGTGTTCACTTCCCGGACTCCGCCGAGAAGAGACCATCACGGCTACACACGCGGTTGATGCGTTTTAATTCGGATCTGGTGTCAAGTTATCTACAACCGGACATTAACAAATTCCCATCTGCCACATAACCGCGGGCACGGCTCTCGAAAGTTTAAACCCTGCAGGGGTGTCCCAACTTAGCCCATGACAAGCTCTCGCGATCAACGAAGGAATAAAACTTCTCCCAGGAAGACCCGATCAGTCTCGGAATCCCGGTTTACAAGACATTTCGACAATGGTAAAACAAGACCAGCAAAGCCGCCCGATGCGCCGACAATCCCGATAGGAGCTGCACATATCTCGTTCTCAGGGCAACACCGGATAAGCTAAGCGTACAGGTACCGACGTAACCCAAGTTGCCAAGGGATGGTCCCGCACGGTGCTCTAGTTTGGACCAACGCTTAGACAAGCACTGGCCCGGGGGGGCTATAATAAATATGACCCTTGGGTTAATTACTCCCAAGGGAAATATAGGTGGTGGTGAGGAAAATGGTAAAACCAAGGTTGGGCCTTGCTGGACAAGTTTTATTCAAAGCGAACTGTCAGGGGGGTCCCATAAATCACCCGACCGCGTTAGGAACGCAAAATCCGGGAACATAACACCGGTATGACGGAAACTAGGGCGGCAAGAGTGGAACAAAACACCAGGCATAAGGCCGAGCCTTCCACCCTTTACCAAATATATAGATGCATTAATAATATAAGAGATATTGTGATATCCCAACATAAATCCTGTCCACCATGGAGCAATCTTCAACTTCACCTGCAACTAGCAACGCTATAAGAGGGGCTGAGCAAAAGCGGTAACATAGCCAAACAGTGGTTTGCATAGGAAAGGTGTCAAAGGTTAGAGGTTCATGGCAATATGGGATGGCTTGATTAACAGGTAATAGGTAGCGCAGCATAGCGATAGAATGAAGCAACTAGCATAGCAATGATAGTAGTGAGATCCAGGGTAGCGGTCATCTTGCCTGAAATCCCGCAAGGAAGAAGAACGAGTCCATGAAGAAGATGAAGCCACGAAGACGAACCAAGCGTAGACGAACGCATCCTCATGATCGCAACGAAACGGGAACTATCGAGAAGAAGCACACAACATGGTAAACACACCACACATGACAAGACATGATGCACAACAAGCATGATGAATGACCAAGCTACATGAAGCTACTCATGGCAAGAGATGATGCAAACAAGAACAACACATCAAGGCAAGTTTAAATGAGGCCGGGAACAACATATAACAATTCCGGTAAGTCCTCATATACATATTTCGAATTGGTCCAGAACTGAATAAACCTTATGTTCAAGTTGTTAAAAAGCAATTTAAAGAGCACCAAGAGGATCTACATGAAATTCTAGTCAAGTTACATATAAAGTTCATTAGATTCGGAGCTACGGCCTAGAAGATATGAGCAAAACAAGTCAAACATGGCATTGATGCAAAATGCACCCAAACATCAAGCAAACACACCAAAACAAGGATACAACATCATAATATGAAGCTACATGCAAAAACAAGCAAGTTTCATATAGAGCACACTCAAAACGGAGCAACGGTGCAACACATACACTCTATACAAGTCATAGCAACGATCTGTCCAAAACAGCAACTAGGCATCTTACAAGCATCAAAACAACATGCTACAGCACCCCAACATAATAACAAAAGGCATTGTCATGAAGTACTGGTAAAGCATAACAAAACATGAACACTGAGCTATCTCCAGAAACAACTAGAACATGCTCAGAAACACATGGAGATATTGCAAATAATAACAGTTTCAGACTTTAGCAGAAATAACATCAGGTTGCAATGTTTAGAGCTATCAAACAACATGTTATAGGAACTTATCATGGCAAACAAAGGCATGGCATGATACTACTAAATGCATAGATCAAAAGACCCTTACTGACCATGAGCCAAAAAGGATCAGAAAATATGATGGCACCCATGTAAACATGACAAGTTATATGACAGATTCAAACATGGCAGGAACAATAATAAGTAGGCATGTTCATGAGCTTGAACCACTCACCACAGAGCAATAAATCGCATGGCAAGGCAACCAACAGTAAGAAGACATGTTTATGAAGCTAAGCATGGCAAGAACAAGTTCATAGGGTTCATGGATCACTAGGAAAACACATGGGAACAAGTGAACTTAATGTTAACAGGCTGACAGCAACATTTTCAAGCAACTTTAGAGCAAGATTACAACATGTTCCAGCAGGCTATAATTGCAACCAAGGGCATGAATGGATAGAGCCAGACATGTAGATCAAAACATGTTTATATAGCATCTCCAGATTATGCATAGAATGATTAGTAGAAGCATGTTAACATAGCAACAAAATATAACAGAATCTGTTAGAAAACAGCAACAGCAACTACCCTACTTAGCAAGCTTGATACACTCAGCACACAACTCACAAAAATAAATGGCATACACCCCTGGAAAGATGGCATGGCATAGATCAACATACATGTAGACATCAACCTCATAGGATGCACACATCAATCATGGCAAAAATGAGAAAAGAGCAAGTTATAACAGTTTCAGCAGATTAACATCAACATGCACTCTTCCAACAGCATTTCGGGCATCAAGATAAGCTCAAATAAAAATCATGCAATGGAATGAAATGAAGTACTCGTCGAGGCGAACAATTTGACTTATTATACGCACGAAATGGAGCTACGGATGCAGAGATGCAGCATGATGAATATGGCATAATGATGTCACAGATTTGGGAAATTAGTGGAAAAACAACCTCCGGGAAGTGGGATGGAGTGGTTCGGGAGGCGGCTCGAGGGTGTTTGGATCGCGGGACGGGTGGATCTCATCCACCCGCCCGGATCCGGCAAGGCGGCGGCCTCCGGCGAAGGGCGCGACGCCGGGGAGGCGCGGGGAGCGGCGGAGGGGCTGGCGAGGTCCGGACGCGCGGCGCTCGGGGCCGCGCCGGCCGGCGAGGGGCGGCAGCAGGGCGGTGCGGGAAGCTCCCGGGAGGCGAGGCCGCGGCCGGCGGCGAGATGCCGCGGCGGCGACGGGCGGAGCACGGGCGGCGGACGGGCGCGGACGCGGGGGCGCGGCAGGCAGCGGGCGTGGGGAAGAGCGGCGGCGGAGGCGCGAGCGCGCCGGCGGGCAGCGGGCGACGCCGACGAGCGGCGGCGGGCGCTGGTCGCCGGCGGGGAGGCGGGGAGAGCTGCGCCGGCGGGGTCGACGGCGTTGACCCGCGGGCGCGCGGGCCGGGAGGGCCCGATCCGGGCCCCAGCGGGCCGCGGCGCGGGGACGGCGGCGGGGTGACATGGCAGCACGCCACTGGCTGCGGGCAGCGGCGGGATTCGTCCGGCAGCGGGCGGACGTGTCCGGTGGCGGCGCGAGGGCGATTTTTAGGGTTAGGGGAAAATGATCCGGAAATGGAGAGGGGGAGACGTTTTTATTGGTGGAAGGAGCTAGGTGAGTCCAAATGAGGAGCGGTTTTCGGCCACGCGATCGTGATCGAACGACTGAGAGCATGGAGGGGAGTTAGATGGGTTTTGGGCCACTTTGGAAGGGGTGTCGGGCTGCAACCAAAGAGGCTTTCTACGGTTACCCGGTTAACCGTTGGAGTATCAAACGACCTCCAAATGGCACGAAACTTGACAGGCGGTCTACTGGTGCTATACCAAGGCCGCTTGGCAAGGCTCGGGCCATTCCGAGAAGGTTTAATACCCGCACAAGAGAAGAGGAAAAAAGGGTAACGCCGGAGGACATAGGAGTGCCGGATTGCAAAACGGACAACGGGGAAAATGCTCGAATGCATGAGACGAACACGTATGCAAAATGAAATGCACATGATGACATGATATGAAATGCATATGATGACATGGCAAAGTACAACACGCAAGAAAATGACATGGCAACGACGGTGAATAACTGGCAGACACCTGGCGCATCGAATCCGGGGCGTTACACTAACCTCTAGGAAACTAAGCATATAAGCTCTAAGTTAGCATATTAGAGCCAACTTAGGTAAAATGAAGCTAACCTATCTCATTTTGGAAGAGAAGAAGAATAAAGACTATAAGCTTATTATGTAAACTTGATCATTTTGTGCTAACATAAGTTATTTTGGAGCTAACCAATAGGAAACTAAGCATATAAGCTCTAAGTTAGCATATTAGAGCCAACTTAGGTAAAATGAAGCTAACCTATAGGAAACTAAGCATATTAGAGATAACATAGGTTACTAAGTATATATATATATACCATTTTGGAGATCTGACATACCTGACATAGTTCAGTTCTCATTGTTCTTCTCCTTCTCCTTCCTTAGTCTGATGCGCCAAGAGCGGCGAGGCGGTGGAGGCAGTGGGATGTAGTCTTCTACCACAATTGGCTTGGTCATGTCGCCTACTGTGGGATCGCCGGCGCCAACACCGGTGCATGGTCATTGTCAGGCACCACCACCATCGCGAGGCCACCTTCAGGCAGGACGGGCACGACCATCGCTAGGTCATCCTCAGCCACCTCCATCTCTTGCCCATGGTCAGCCACCACCATCTCTTGCCCATGGTCAGCCACCACCATCTCTTGCCCTTGGTCAGCCACCAACAGCACTAGGTCATCCTCAGCCTGATGCCCATCGTCATCCTGCAGCTCCTGATCCCCACTCTGCTCCTCTTCTCCCGCACTCCAGTCCGGATCGTCCTTCTTGTTGTCTATGCTGCTGCCAGAATCGCTGCTGCTTTTGCTAAAGCCAGAATCAGTGTTGCTTTTGCTACAGCCATAGTCGCTGCTGCTTTGGCTGTAGCCAGTGTCACTGCTGCTGCTCCCATTACCTGTCCAAATGCAACAATGACCGTTAACAATCGATGTGAGACAAAGCCAAATGTAAAGGAATAAGAAGAAGCAGAACGTACCAGCATCATCATCGTCAGCGTAGCGCATGCGACACATAGTCGCATTGAACACATTCACGATGAGCATGGTGGCGTCGTCGTCATACCTGAAGATAAGGAAGTATCCCAGCCGCAGGTCGTAGGCACGGTAGAACTTCTCCCACCCACGAGACAAGTACATGTGGCCCTCCTTGATCACCAACTCCACATCTCACTGCTATGCGAAACCCGCTGCCGGCCTGTCACAGCTTCACATTATTTGGCGGATCTTCACCCAACATGTTCATAAAACTATCAGGCAGCCTCTGTAGTTTGGGACAATGAGTGATGTAGCAAACAACAGATATCATAATGAGATGGGTGAAGGGGAGATCTCTCGTTTTATACGTCATGGATGATACTGAAGTCCCAAGTATGATACTGAAGAACTCGGAAGCATCCAACTCATACTGCGGTGTCGCAGAGCGGTGGTGGCTGCTTCCCCCCCATCTCTGATAAGAAGCAGAAGAGACCAATTAGTACCCTTACAACAGATCATGAAACATGCATTAGTCGCAAGTACCCCATATATCCAATTTTTAGCAAAGCCATGCTAAAATTCACGGAAAATTTCAGCATGACCTTTTGCTGAAAATAGGACATATGGAGTGCCCGAATTTACCGGAACGGAAGTTAATCGACATTCCGGCAAACTCAAGGGCCTCTCGGGGTACCTACAAATTCATCATGACACAATGGTCGGAGACAAAACCCAGCAAACTAGCAAGTCTTTCTCGATGTGATCACAAGTAACTCAGAGGCATCACAATAAAGCAACACCCTGCACTAGCCTAAAAACAAGTGAAGTTTCACTGATATAAGAACAACTTTATAAAATCAGAGAAGTTGCTAAATTTTTTGTATCCTTCATACACACTAGAGTACAATGCTTTATAATGTTCCATCATCATTACAGAAATCCAAGACCATGTGTTCCATCATCATCATCATTACAGAAATCCAAGAAACATCATGCTTTTTAACAGTTTTTAGTTTGGACACAATACTGAAAACTACAGTTTGGACAGAATTCCTAACACTTTGGTCTTCTAATTACAAAACAAAACTGACATAATTCTAGATGCCATAACTGAATTTTTTGACAGTAGCTCAAGTTTTTGACAGTAGCTCCTAACAGTAGCTCCTAACTGAATTTTCTGCTTAAAGGGAAGGCTGACTTAAGTGGCAAGATGATACAATTTGCGTAACATAACAATATATGCATCTTAATATAACACCATCTCCTAACAGAAATAGTATCCCAGGTTTCCATCTTAATACCACAATCAATTACATAAAAAAATCCAGGATCATCTTTTCTAGAGAAAAGCATCATTACAAGGGGCCTGGCCTTCAAACTAACCAATTTCCGAGGCCTGGCCTTCTTCATAGGAGAATCTGAATTAGTTCAAATTCAAAATTTATCACTTTGCAGATAATAAATCAAATCCACAGTACAATCTAAAATAACAAGAAAAAGAACTCAGTTGTTCCAATCTATATGCCACTGGATGAAGGTCAACATCTATGAATTAACTCAATCCCTAAAGCAACTAGTTGGAACTTGCAAGCACATGTACTCTACTACTACCTTAGATACAATAGACAAGGGCTTGGTAACCTACATCTTATTAGGAGACGTTGACCGAATGTTCCTCCATTTTCTAGTAGTACCTAAGAGTGGTTCCTGAATTTTCAGGGCGCTCGCTTTTGTGAGGAATCTGAGTCAATGGTGTGCTCTGCCTTAGGCTCTTAGCTTAGCCTATTTTCCTAAATTTTAGTAAGCAAAGTGTTGCTCATTCTGCTGCAGTCTCCAGTGCCATCACAACAAAGAAAGGAGAAACTGTTAAGATGGAGTTAAGACATGAACCCAGCTGCTTTTTTTCTATTAACTGCATTGTGACCATTTGATAGTTGTTTGAGCTTATTCCTAGTGGGAAGATGTCTGCTGCAAGGGAGCATTTGGTGCACCGATCTCGGTATTCTATTTTATATGTCCTGATTGCTTCTTCACTAGTGGGGTAATCTTTAGCAAAAGCAAAAGCCAAAGCAAAAAGCAAAACGATCACCAACACGCAAGGCACAACACCATCCTCAAAAGCCCACCATTCATTTGAGAACCTCCTCCTCCCCTTGATTACACAGTGACTTGCTACTCATATCTTTGTTCCTAGACTAGACAAACAGGGCAGTCCTGCAGTCCTGCAGTTCTTGTTGTTTGCCGCAAGATGAAACTTATTAAGCATTCTGCCTAGACATCATTAATGGAAAAACTGAACTGAATCTTCAATCACATCCATTGCACCTTCCCTGGAGAACAATGCCCTCATCTGTTTTACAATCTCAGAAAGTTCACGGTCTATTTTCCTATCCCAGGCTGAGCAACTAACACAACCTTCTCATGTTCACCGCTAGAAAGTAGAAACATCCCATCTCTAATGAAACGATAGCACAGTTTCAAAACGAAAAGAAACAAAAGTAGCAGGAACTCTAATTCTCCTATATAGTTACAAAAATGCAGTGCAATTTGAATCGTGAACCCTAACTTTTGGAGCATTGGTTGGAAGGAATGGGGAATGGTGGAGAGAGGGAGGAAGGAGGAAGGAGAAGAGGTACCTGGTCGCCGGAGGGGTCGGGGTTAGGGTCGGCGAAGGGGTCAGGGTCGGGGTCCGAGCTTGTCCGGGTCCTTGCTCGCCGCGGTCGAAGGAGAGCAGGGGCCGGTGGCGGAGGACGGCAGGGGCAGGCAGGGTGGGCGCGTCGGGGCCACGCTCGCCGGCTGCTGTAGGGGCCGGAGGAGGCCCTCGCTCGTCGGAGGGAGGAGGAGAGGAGAGGAGCGGGCGGTGTGCGCTCGGCCGATCCCGTTCGGGGGGCGCGGGGGCGGCGGCGGTGGAGTCCCGCGGGGGTCGGGGCGGCGGCGTCGGGGCAGCGCAAGACCACAGCGGCGGCAGCGTCGCCGACAGCGTGCAGGCGCGGCGGACGGAGGGGCGGAGCAAGGGGGCGGTGGCGTACGGTTGGGTCGAGTGGATCTGGTGAGGGAGGGAGGGAGGCAACAGTGAGAGGGGAACAGGTGAACTGGGGGGGAGGGATCTAATGGCGCACCGCACCCCTAGTGCGCCATAAGTACAACCAATCTAATGGCGCACCCCGCACCGGTGCGCCATTAGAGTTTACTGGCCCGACTGGTCAGGTTATATTCCACATAACCCCCACACCATCAAAACAAGCCCACTAGCCCGACTGGTCAGCACGCAGCACACACCAGGAGGTCCTGGGTTCGATTCCCAGGCTCCCCATTTTTTGTATTTGTGCATTTAAAATGTTGTATGATATTTATTTGTGTTTAAATATGTTCAAACTTGTTTAAATCATAACAGTAATATTTTTTTATAAAAATAGAAATAATTTTTTAAAAATATCATCAAATTTGTTATTTGAAAATATTTATGAATATGAAAAAATATCATCAAATTTATTATTTGAAAATATCATCAAATTTGTTATTTGAAAATATAATCAAATTTGTTTTTGTATGATATTTATTTGTGTTTAAATATGTTCAAACTTTTTTAAATCATAACAGTAATTTTTTTTATAAAAATAGTAATAATTTTTTTAAAAATATCATCAAATTTGTTATTTGAAAATATTTATGAATATGAAAAAATATCATCAAATTTATTATTTGAAAATATCATCAAATTTGTTATTTGAAAATATAATCAAATTTGTTTTTTTTTGCAATTTTTGTTGCATTCATTTGTGACGGTGGAGCGGGCCGGGGAGGGTGCGGGTGGTCGTCGGCGGCGGTGGAGTGGGGGACGGTGCGGGCCGAGGGTCGGCGGCGGCGGCCGGTGGAGCGGGGGAGGGTGCGGTGGGACGTCGGCGGCGGTGGAGTGGGGGAGGGTGCGGGGGGTCGGCGGTGGTGGTGGAGTGGGGGAGGGTGTGGGCCGGGGGTCGGCGGCGGCGGCCGGTGGAGCGGGGGAGGGTGCGGTGGGACGTCAGCGGCAGTGGAGTGGGGTAGGGTGCGGGTGGTCGTCGGCGGCGGTGGAGTGGGGGAGGGTGCGGGCCGGGGGTCGGCGGCGGCGGCCGGTGGAGCGGGGGAGGGTGCGGTGGCACGTCGGCGGCGGTGGAGTGGAGAAGGGTGCGGGGGTCGGCGGCGGCGACCGGTGGAGTGGGGGGTCGACCCTGGTTACTAATGGCGCACCAGCTTCTGGTGCGCCATTAGAAGTTTTGCAAAAAAATAAAAAAAGTATATATTCTAATGGCTCACGATGTGGCCAGTGCGCCATTACTAGTTAGCACTAGTAATGGCGCACTGTGCCACGGTGCGCCATTAGAATGTTTGGAATTTTTTTTAAAAAAAATTGTTTCTAGTGGCGCACCATGTTCCTGGTGCGCCATTAGTGTCTTCCACACTAATGGCATACCGAAACATGGTGCGCCATTAGTATATACTAATGGCGCACCACCTGACAGGTGCGCCATTAGTGTCCATCCCATCTATAGCCCTTTTCCTTGTAGTGTGTGAGCCTCAAGGGTGATGGGCTTGCTGGTGCTGTGTAGGTCGCCCCGGCAAGGCCCTTTCCATGGGTGGTCCAGCTTGCCCTCTAATCCTTGTGCTTCGAGTATCTGTCTTGGTGGCCTTCATACTTTGCTTTCCTCTGCCCCGCCAAGCATTGCCGCAGGTGTGGCTGCGATTGCCTGTGCACTAGTAAGGGGTACAGAAGTACCCATACTTTTGTACACCGATAATGTAGAGTCCCTCCGTGATCGAATCCCCCTCCGGCAGGACGCCAGAAAAGGCCCCTAGATGGAATCTCACAGGTATAGAAGGTTGCAGCGGTGGAAAAGTGGTTTCGTGGCTCGCCTGGAAGTTTTTGGGGTATAAGAGTATATATTGGCGAAGGAACTAGGTCAGGAGACCCACGAGGGGCCCATGAGGCAGGGGGCCCGCCCTACTCCCCTGGGCGTGCCCTCCACCCTCGTGGCCGCCTTGTTGCGTCTTCGACTTCATCTCAAAGTCTCCTGGTATGCTTCTGGTCCAAGAAAGATCATCGCGTAAGTTTCATTCCCTTTGGACTCCATTTGGTATTTCTTTTCTGCGAAACTCTAAAATAGGCAAAAAAAAACAGAAACTGGCACTCGGCTCTCGGTTAATAGGTTAGTCCGAAAAATAATATAAATTTGCATATTAATGCCTATTAAACATCCAAAGCAGATAATATAATAGCATGGAACAATCAATAATTTTAGATATGTTGGAGACGTATCAGGAAGGAGGCGGTACCACTATGCGTGCCCGCATACGAGGCCCTACGGTCACGCTCTTATGTCCTCCTGGCTAGTCCCCCCCCCCCCCCCGAAGAGACCAAGGCAGTTCGTCGCTGCTCCCATGGATTCACCAGGCGGTTCTCCTCCTCGTTGGGGCTGGCAGACCTTGGACGACGATCCTCTGGGAGAAATCGCATGCCTCTCCGACATCCTCACCGCCGCAAGACTCGGTGCTTCCTGCACCAACTTTTTTAAGACGTTGCTTAAACAATCTTGGGAAAAGGCCATGCTTGTTGGTCTTCCATGCGTCCTAGAGGAGAAGGTTATTCTATGGGACAATCCTTCGAACAGTCCACTGCTACCTGGCCATGGTTGCTCGTTGACTCCACTAGAGTTGCCGACGTTTAGAGGTAGTTGAATTTTGTTCGATGAGTAGGTCAGTCATGGAGTTTGATCACGTAGTACTTAGTTATTCCATCCCATAATTTCTCCGATGCCCACCGTCTTATATATAGGTCTGGGTTGGTGCCAATGAAGATTGGCTTGCATACCTCTGGCCCGATACCCCATCATTTTGCACAACATCCACAACAGTGCGGCCGTTCCCATTGACCCCTTCTCAACCATTGGGATCGGCCTTCCGGACTGGCTGGGCTTGAATATGTATGATGATGCCTACATGAGATTGAAGAAGATAGCAATTGCGGACCCACCAACAAAGCAACGCGACTACGAGGATTACTATCTCATCACGGTGTTCAACATAAGGATTGACATCAATACAAGAGGTAGTAACAGTAGAGGCTGGCACATGTTGGCCGCAGCAGATTTGTAGCCCTACACGTTCAAAGATGCCATGCGCCATGTAGGCCGCATCTTCGCGGTGACAAGCCAGTGGACTTGTTTCATCTGGTTGCCATCCTACGATATAGGAGATTACAAATGGAATGCACAAACCATCATTTGCATCCCTAATGGTACTCCATTATTTCGTAGGGACCAGTCATCCCCATCAAAATAAGATCGTCGATCCTGGATGTGCATTTGCATCCGTGATTCGGTCTAACCTAGAACCTTGTAGATGACTTTGGCATATTGGATCCACTATCTTAGCAGTCGTTACCCATGGTACCACTGATGTGTAACATGGTCACACAATCTAACACGATTGGACTCTCACCATCTACCCAGCTATTCCATTTTCTCATTGATAGCGTTGGCATCAGGGCCGGACTGCATGTAGGTTCTTCAAGCCAAACTGGTCGATGTCGAGTCTAGAAATGCTTTGTTATATGTAGGGGAATTGATTGTGGGATGGAACGTAAGGCTCTTTTTACTCCTTTACCTCATGGCATTCTGATCCGAGTGAGGTCATTCTTTCCACGGGGGTTAAGGACCAGGATCTCTTCTCTCTATCAGGTTCACGTGTTATTAATTCGTAGTAACTTATAGGATTGTTGGTTACATGCCCCAGTTCAGTTCTACTACTTCAGTATGTTGCTAGCTGGACCCAGAACCTTGATATGATGTTGTTGAGTGTCTATGCAATCGTTTGCAAAGTGTCTCAAAATCCTTTTTGAGCATTTACAGTCATTATGTTGTCCAATTTCTGCTAGAAATTCTAATGCCTTTGCGTTGTTTGGTGTTTCAGATGTCTTCTTGCACTACTCACCAGGTGGTATGACTGACCCGGTGCATTGACGTGCCCGGGCACACGGCCATGTTAGTCCGAGTGATGACTAAGACAGGCTACTAATGGTATCCTGAATATACCGTTGAAGAGCAGTTTCGTGACTTTAATCAGAGTCAGTTTATCTGCACCGTGAGGATCTTCCCTTCTTATACCGGAGCTACCGAGCCCCTGCACAATTTTTGGAATCCTTATTTTCACAAAATACATTAAAAAGATGAAGCATATGATGCACCCTCAATTCCATTTTTTGTAGTTTTCTTCTATAAACTAAAGTAGTGATAAAACAAGAAACTAAAAGATTCGATTGCAAGATCTAAGGATATACCTTCAAGCACTAACCTCCCTGGAAACGGCGCCAGAAAAGAGCTTGATGTCTACTTCGCATCCTTCTTCTTGTAGACATTGTTGGGCCTCCAAGTGCAGAGGTTTGTAGGATAGTAGCAAATTTCCCTCAAGTGGATGACCTAAGGATTATTAATCCGTGGGAGGCGTCGGATGAAGATGGTCTCTCTCAAACAACCCTGCAACCAAATAGCAAAGAGTCTCTTGTGTCCCCAACGCACCCAATACAATGGTAAATTGTATAGTTGCACTAGTTCGGAGAAGAGATGGTGATACAAGTGCAATATGGATCGTAGATATAGATTTTTGTAATATGAAATTATAAAAACAGCAAGGTAACTAATGATAAAAGTGAGCACAAATGGTATTGCAATGCTTCGAAACAAGGCTTAGGGTTCATACTTTCACTAGTGCAAGTTCTCTCAACAATAATAACATAATTAGATTGTCTGTGTACAAAAGTATGGGTACTTCTGTACCCCTTACTTGTGCACGGACGGTCGCAACCACCCCTACAGCAGGGCTTGGTAAGGCAGAGGAGGACGGCAGGAGGCAAGAACGAGGAACATCAAGAATGATGCCCAGAGTAGCAAGTAGCAAGAGGCGAGCGGGGCCACGCCCAGTAACAAGCCTTGCCGAGGCGACCTGCGAGGCCCCCGGCAAGCTCCTTGCCGGGGCAGCTTGCGAAGAGACCGACAGAGCCACCACCCTTGGGCTTGAGAGCTCTGAAACCATCGACAAAGTTAAAGACTAAGGTTTGGAGAGCGCATGCCAGGTAGCATATAGTTCGCCATGAAGATCGGCGAACCCATGAATCCACGTGGGATCAAAAGATGAAGACCTCCGACAAGACCCTTGCCGGGGATGACCCCAGAGCCCCCGGCAAGCCTTGCCGGGGACAACCGCTGGGCCGCAGCCAGACCTGAGCCCGGCAAGGTTTCGCCACCTCACCACCACTCCGACGCAACGATAAGCATGCCAGCTAAGCAGGCGCCTGCGTGGCGGCATGCAGATCTTCGTGGAAGCCTGCCATTTCGCCAACACATCAGTTGGTTGGCCATCGTAGTGCTGCATGCCTCGTCGGCCCAAACGCGTGGTGAGGCGAGGAGGGTGTCGAAGGATAAGATGGCCTCTGTTGCCGTCCCCAATAAAGCGAGAGGACACATAGGCAACACATTAAATGTGCTTGTCCTATGTTGATTGAGTTATAAGCTCGTACCACTATAGCTTGCCACCTCCTGTGTGCCACTCTGGCAAACCCTTTGTGTATAAAAGGAGTCCCAAGGCACATAGAGAGAGGATTCAGACTTTTGGATGAAGCACACATCGTAGCTAGTTCAAGAACTCAAGAACACACATTTAACCACATAAAGCAGGACTAGGGTATTACGCATCTTCGCGGCCCGAACCTGGATAAAAATCCTCTGTGTACTAACGGCTCGACCTGCTCTTCGTGCAACTAACCCCCCGCCAAACGTAGAAGGGATCCTTGTGACCCCATAGGTGATCGGTTTCCCTGCCATCTTTGGCGCGCCAGGTAGGGGGGATTAGTTTTGAGAATATGCTCTGTAGTTAGTACAGTAGTTCCTTAGTCACCATGGATCTGAAGAAGAAGGCGAGCGGCACCACCCACATCTGCAATGACGATTTGCACAACAACACAAAGCTAAGTTACCTCAACTTTGAGTAATTCTTCCTTTTTTATGAGGTTATCAGCAGTCAAGTTCTTCAAGGGGCTAGTCTGCAATTTTGGTGTGCCAAACAGGGTCATCACCAACAATGGCACGCACTTCACAAGACGCACCTTCATGCTGTACATCCGAGACCTCGGCAGCAAGGACTATCGGATTTAGGGATCCGACAACCCTTGAGAGGTTCAAACTCTAGGGTGTGTGCGCGGATCTCAACCTGCCCAGCCTGCCTACTCGCGATCCTCCTAAGCCTAACGCGTCGAGCTCAAAGAGACACAAAGACACATAGATTTATACTGGTTCGGGCCACTGTTGTGGTGTAATACCCTAATCCAGTGTGGTGTGGTGGATTGCCTCGAACATCTATGGATGAACTGGTACAGTGGACGAACAAGCCTCAGGAGGTGAGGTCTTCTTGAGCTGGTGTGGTGGTTGGGTCAGAATGGATCTCCTCCCCCACTATGGTTGTGGCTAAGCCCTATATATAGTGGCCTTAGTCCTCTTCCCAAATATGAGCAGGAAGGGATCCCACAACGGCCGGATTTGAAAGGGGACAAGTAGTACAGCCTATCATGACAAAAGTGGTCTTCGCCTGCGAAAAGCCTCTAGTCGTGTCGCTGCGGTGGGCTCGTCGATGACCTTCGTCCTGCCTTCCTGGCGGTCTTGGTCTCGTAGCACCAGAATGGAAAACTTTGGCTGATTCCTTGGGACTCTGTGCCTGTGTCCCTTGCACCGAAGAAGAAACCTGCGCTCTGCGCCTGCCTGGCACCCGCCTGGCCTTGGTCGTCATGGCTCATGTCAGCTGAGCCTCATGAGGTAGCTTGCATAGAACTCTCCACCCCTCAAGAGCCCTCCTGAGGAGGCCGATTCCTTCAGGGTTCTTGGCGTTGCCCACCTCGCGAGGCTTGGCCCCTCGTGAGGGTCTTGCGGTGTTGGTGTTGAAGCTGGGCCGTACCAGGCCGTCGATGAAGCCACGTGGTGGGCCGCAGTTAGGTGATAACCCGCAAGTATACGGGATAGTTGTAGCCTCTTTCGATAAGTAAGAGTGTCGAACCCAACGAGGAGCTAAAGGTAGAAAAAAGACTCTCTCAAGTCCTATTGGCCACTGATACGACTCTACACACGCTTGACCTTCACTTTAACTAGAACAAGTATGAAACTAGAAGTACTTTGTAGGTGTGACAGGAAAGGTTTGCAAGATAATAAAGAACACGTAAAAAAACTAGGGGCTGTTTAGATAAAGATTCAATAAAGTAAATAAAGCGAGTGTGGAAAAGTGGTGGCAGGAGTTGTGAAATTGTCCCTAAGCAATTGACTATGTAACTAGACCGGTAATCACTATCGCAATTCTATTTGAGGGAGAGGCATAAGCTAACATACTTTCTCTACTTGGATCATATGCACTTATGATTGGAACTCTAGCAAGCATCCACAAATACTAAAGATTCATTCAGGTAAAACCCAACCATAGCATTAAAGTATCAAGTCCCCTTTATCCCATACGCAAACAACCTACTTACTCGGGTCTGTGCTTCTGTCACTCATGCCACCCACCATAAGCAAATCATAAACATATTGCAAAACCTACAGCGGGAATCCCTCACGCTTGCGCGACACGGAGGGCACAATAGGACAGCACCAATAATAAAACATGCAACTCAAACCAATCATAGCAATTCATCAATCACCGATAGGACAACGAAAATCTACTCACACATCATAGGATGTCAACACATCATTGGAAAATAATATGAAGCATAAAGCATCATGTTAAAGTAGAGGGTACAGCGGGTTGCGGGAGAGTGGACTGCTGGATATAGATGGGGGTAGGTGATGGAGATGTTGGTGAAGATGACGGCGGTGTTGGTGAAGATCGCACTGATGATGATGGCCCCCGACGGCATTCCGGCGCCACCGACAGCAAGGGGGAGAGAGCCCCCCTTCTTCTTATTCTTCCTCTTCCTTGACCTCCTCCCTAGATGGGAGAAGGGTTTACCCTCTGTTCCTTGGCTCCCATGGCATGGGAGGGGCGAGTGCCCCTTCGAGATTGGATCTATCTCTCTGTTTCTGTGTTCTCAGATTCTACCCCTTCACCGTTTCTTTTATATCCGGAGATCCATTACTCCGATTGGGGTGAATCTTTCGCCCAGATCTTTCTCATAAAATTAGAATTCTTGCGGCAAAAGAAGAGCGTCAACCACCTTACGGGGGGGGGGGGGGGGGGGCGAGGAGAGTCCAGGGAGTGCCTGTCTCCCTGGGGCGCGCCCCCTATCTCCTGGCCCCCTCGGGCACCGTCTCACGTTGATTTTACTTCCCAAATATCACAAATATTCCAAAATAATTCTCCACCCGTTTTTATCCCATTTGGACTCCGTTTGATATGGGGTTTCTACGAAACATAAAACATGCAACAGACAGGAACTGGCACTGGGCACTGGATCAATATGTTAGTCCCAAAAAATAGTATAAAAAGTTGCGAAAAGTATATAAAAGTTGTATTATATTGCCATGGAACAATAAAAAATTATAGATATGATGGAGACTTATCAGCATCCCCAAGCTTAATTCCTGCTCGTCCTTGAGTAGGTAAATGATAAAAAAAGATAATTTTGATGTGGAATGCTACCCTCGTTCAGTCGTACTTTCCTCCGTGTGGGAAACAACTGCTGAGTCTTCCTTGCCTCTATGTCGTTCCCTTCATAGGCCTCGCCATCGTCCATCGCCCTGGTGCTCTCGGCGCGGCCTGGTCAACATGGTCAACGACCGACATGCATCTGAAGTGGACTGTACGTGGAGAGGAGGACAACTAGGTCCACGGCCGCACGCAAGGAAATGCCTCCTTATTACACGAAAAATAATGATTCGTCCACCTGACATCAGGGACCCACCAAAAGGGCCTCAGTATTTCGCGAAAAAATGTTACCGCCACTGACAGCTCGGACCCACCATCTTTATCTTCGCACACAAGGAAGTGCCTCCTTATTACGCACAAACAAATGAATAGTCCCCCTGTTAGCTGGGACCCAGTATAGTGGCAGACTGACTTGTGGGCCTACTAAGTTGACGGGGACGGAGGGCTTTGTCAACTTAGTCAATATGCACTATTCTAGCTCTAGTGACCGTACGATGTCCATCCAACGGCCGTAGTGCTTCTTCAACCTCTGGTCTTCGTGCTCCAGCCGCCCAAACCAGCGTCGGTCGTGCCTCGTGCTCCTGCCTCCCGTGGCCGGCTGCGATACGGCCGAGGCCTCACCGCCCCTACTACTCCACCGCTGGCCAGGCCATCCCTCTTCTCAACCACACCCCTATTATTCTGCGGCAACGGTAGCCTCACACCGCAGCGAACCAGTGAACCCTCGTACTCCTCTACACGTGGGCATCCAGTGCCGCGTCTTCCCCGGCTCCACGTCGTCCCCTTCCTAGGCCTCGCCGTCATCCACCGCTCTGGTGCTCTCAGCGCGGCGTGGTAAACGTGGTCAAGGAATGGCTTCCATCGGACGTGGACTGTACATGGAGAAGCTGACAGCTGGGTCCACGGCCGTAGCAAGGAAGTGCCTCCTTATTACGCGCAAAATAATTATTCCTCCACCTGACAGCGGGGCCCCACCAGACGGGCCACCGTATTTAGCGAAAAAGCGTTTCCCCCTGTCTGCTGGGACGCACCACTTACATCTTCGCACACAAGGAAGTGCGTCCAAAAAAACAATGATTCGCCCCCTGACTGCTGGGACCCACCAGCTACATCTTCTCACGCAAGGAAGTGCCTAACAGTCGGGACCCACCTGGTCGAAGCGTACGTAGTGTTGTCATTCTGGTCGTGAACGTGTACGTACATACTGGTCATAGTAGAGGCGCGCACGTACACGTACGTACAGCGGCGAGGGTGCTAGAAAGAAAATACGGCCACATACGTACATACGGGTAGGGTCTCGAATGCCTACTCGCGCATACGTACATGGCTGGGTCAGAACAGAGAAACAACGTCGTTGTCGTGTTCATGCGGAGGCAATGGAATGCATCCTGTTCATCGGGAGGCAACGGAACGCGTGGGAGCCAACCGGCTGGGTCGGAACAGAATGCGTGGTCGTGTTCATCAGGAGGGCTTGGACGGAACAGGCAATGGAAACGAGGCCTGGCGTACCGCACAACAGAGGAAACGGCCTTGTGTTGGACCGGCCACATTTGAAACGGGATCCTATTCATCGGGAGGGGTCTGGCGTACCGCAAAACGGAGGAAACGGACCTCCTACGGTTGAAACAGGGGTCCTGTTGATCGGGAGGGGTGTGGCGTACTACAAAACGGACGAAACGGACCTCCTACGGTCAAAACGGGGGTCCTGTTGATCGGGAGGGGTGTGGCGTACCGCAAAACGGACGAAACGGACTTGTGTTGGAGCGCTACGGTCCAAACGGGAGTCCTGTTCATCGGGAGGGGTGTGGCGTAATGCAAAACGGACGAAACAGACTTGTGTTGGAGCGCTACGGTCGAAATGGGGGGGGGGAGCGGTGTGGCGTACCACAAAACGGGACTCCACGGGATACTATTCATCTACACCGTCGACCTCCTCCAGCCTGCACGGGCTACCGTCGACCTCCTCCAGCCTCCACGGGCTCCTGTTCATCCAGCCTCCACCGCGCGCTACTCCACCTGCTACTGTTCAACCACCCCTCCACGGGCACCCCTCCACCGTCTACTGTTCATCAAGCCCTCCACATCACGGGGTCCTGTTCAACCACCCCTTCCACGGCCACCCATCCATCGTCTACTGTTCATCCAGCCCTCCATACCACGGGTTCCTGTTCATCCAGAGGCAACGCCACCGCTCACTGTTCATCCAAACCCCCCTCCCCCCCCCCCCCCCCCCGCAACGCTCACAGTTCATCCAATCGATCGGCTTCAGTTAGCAGCAGTAGCGAAGGAATCGCTCCATCGGGTTCAGTTAACAGCCATCGATCGATCGCTCGGGTTCAGTAACGCGTAGCTTGCAGTGCAATCGCTCGGGTTCAGTTAGAGCCCAACACCTCGCTCGGGTTCAGTTAGAGCCAACGCCTCGCACACACGCGCATACTTGTACGAGAGAAACGCGCATCGCTCTCCCACCGTAACCGGCAACTCCCCGAAATTTTCCTCCCCCTCGCCTCTACCACGGTTTTTTCCGTCATGGACGGCCCAAAGAATGTCATGCAGCTGCGTCTCCGGCCCGCCCAGGACGAAAAGCCCATTTTCTGTCATGATTTTTTGTCATAGAAGTAGGAGCCCACCACATCTATGATGATAACGGGTTTTGTCACAATTATCATCATAGAAGTGTCATATGTATGACAGAAAAAAAATTCGTTCGGCCCAAAATGTCGCGGATGTGTCTTTTTTTGTAGTGCAAGTTGGGCTCCCAGCCGGACACTGCACCGAAACCTCCAAAGGTTCCGAATTCGGGTAGGCAATCCCTCGCTAGGGAGGGTGAGCCGGCCATGCCAATGAACTCCGTCGCGACGGAGGCGTCGGATGGTCTGCTGGGAGTGCTTCACAGCACTTCCATTGATGAAGAGCACCGTACTCTTATGAGTATGGTGATTCAGAAGGTTCGGTCCGCCAAATTGACCGAAGCCTGCACCAGCCTCCTAACAGGCTTTGAGGTAAGTAGTCAAAAGTGTGAGAAATTATCACCCAATAGACAGTAGCCCCTGATACTCTGTTTGGTGTTCGAAAAGAAAAGCCAAACAGAGGGTCAACTATAAACCGCAGGAATCTAACAGTATGTGTCTATGTGAATAAGCAGGCGGTGCTGCTTGGCACCGCTGCCCGCGCAACAGAGGTCGCCGGACTCAAATGGGACCTGAAGCATGCCGAAGAGGACCTCAGCCTCACGAAGAGGCAGCTCAAAGAGAACAAAGGTGAGTGATACCCCGTCCATGTGTCATACATAGGAGAAAAAAATTGGTGACGCTGACAAAAAGCGTCATGATTTTTTAATAGAGGCCACGACCGAAGTGGCAGCCCTGAAGAAAGCGCTATCGGAGGCCTAAGACAAGGCGGCCATGGAGCGTATTCAGCATGAAAAGCAAGATGCTAGGGTGGGCGAGGTACAGCAAGAGCTCGAGGAGCTCGGCAAGAAGTTCGAGTCCTTGGAGTGTGACTTCAAGATGCGAGAGTCTGAGCTTGCAAAGGCCCTTCAGAGCACGAAAGACGCTAAGGCCGAAGCCCAAATGGCCCAACAGGAAATCCAGGTGTCCAAGAAGATAGCGGCGGTTAAGGCATTCGTTATGCAAAGCAAGCATGTGGAGGAGACATTTCTTTTACTTACCTGAATTTGGAGCTCTCCAGGGGCATTTGCAGATCTGCCATGCAGCATATCGGATGCCACAGAGTTCTATCGTGCCGAAGAGGGGAGCTCGACGGAGAAGTTGTTCTGGTCCCAGTATACTAGAGCCAAACACCCAATGCCTCTAAGTGACCAACTAAAGCAATTGGTTGAACTCCACAGGGCGGCCGAAGTGGCCATGAAGGATTTCATAGTCCGGATGTGGCCTGGTGAGCCCCTGCCCGACAGCTACTTCGGCCTTATAAAGCGGATGGTAAATGCCTGTCCGCGGCTTGAAGTTATCAAGCAATCCATTTGTATTGACGGTGCCTGTCAGGCCTTTGCCCGTTCGAAGATGCATTGGGCCAAGCTGGATGCAGAGAAGCTGGTGAAGGATGGACCGCCGGAGGGCAAGGTACATCGCTACCCCGAGAAATATTATGATGGCGTTATGAAAGGCGCTCGCCTCGTGGCCGATGAATGTGCCAAGGACATAATCTTTGAGTGAATGTACTCATGTCGTCTTTGTAATATGAAAACTAGTTCGTTTGCGCTATATGGCGCTTTGTTGATTTAAAATATTACCTTCTGTGCGGCTGTTTATAAAATTCTGAAAGCAGGCCAGTCGTCGGCTTCCGCCCCCACGTAACTAGTACTGGGGTGTTCGTGGAAAACCCAAACACTCTTTATCCAAAAAATTTGGTCCTTTAAGGAGGTGGTTGGCGTAGCAAATAAGGCAATCGGACTATGCTGCTTTATAACTCTCACTTAGCCATAGAAGTCTACAATTTTAAATTTCGGCGAAGCCCCTAGAATTCGGAAAGCCGAATTGGGGCGCTATACACACCCAAATCGGACAAGGCTGATTCCTCGCCTGAAGCGGAAAAAATCTTCAAGGATTTAAGACCTCTCAAACAGTGACCAGCTCTCGCCGCATCATGACAGTCAGTTTTTGGCTTTCTCTACTAAGGTGCTCGTCCGGAAGAACCGGGACACAATCGCAGTAGTTCTCCCTGCGCTACCTTAGCCGATATAATGGAACGTAAGGTACCAAAACAAGGGAGCCGGGCAAACCCAACTATTGACCCAAGACATGATTCGGAGCTGATGCATATAATGCTCTAAGTTCAGGGTGTCGCATTGTCAAAAGTGTTCGGACTTATCTTGCCGTATTATGGGGCACCATAAGAAGCCCCTGGCAAACTGAACGTACCAAAGTGTACGGATGCAATATTAAATAAACATTTTGAGGGAAAATGTGAAGATAGGAATAATAAGCTGACGCTATGTATTATTTCCCATTGTTATTTAAATAATACGTCCAAGCGTATGTGTACAATCAATGCATTAATCAGAAGCAAATAGGACTATTTGACATGTCCCATCCAAGGGCGGGCCGCATACGGGTATGTAAAATAGGTATAACGATCATTGATAGATACCACCTGGGTATTCCCTTTGTGCGAAAAGCCTTTTGCCTCCTTGGTTTTCCCTCCTGTGATAAGTCCGATGATCCAGTTCTCTGAGGGGGCTGCCCGAAAGTAGGGTTCTGAAAGAGAAAGAAGGTTATTAAAGTATGCGGGTCTTGTGGCGGTTGAACCGCACTGTGGACCGCATCACCGTTGCGCCTCCGCCTATGCCCATGGTATTTTGAGTGCGTAATTGTGTACGCGCGGCACAAATGCTGCCTGAATGGGGCTAGGGCGGAGGCCGGACTGCTAGTCGCGCTCTTGTCGTGCCTGGCGATCCTGTTGCAGAGTACTCCAGACTCGCTTGACGGTTTTCGGGGTTGTTGGCTGCTTTGTACTTCTGCCGCGAGGGCTGCAGTGTGCTCTTCTGTATGGAGAGAGCGGTCTGTGTTTCCATTGACTGTTATAACCCCGCGAGGTCCTGGCATCTTGAGCTTGAGGTATGCATAGTGTGGTACCACATTGAATCGGGCGAATGGCTCTCGAGTCTGTATTCCTCGGCTGCCAGGACCTCAGTCCATCTGTCTGTGAGCAGATCTTGATCAGCTTGGAGCTGCTGCTGCTTCTTTTTCATGCTTCTTGCAGTGGCCATAAGCTGGCACTTGAAGCGCTCCTGCTCTACGGGATCCTCAGGCACGCCGAATTCATCGTCGCCAAGGCTTACCTCGTCTTTGGAGGGGGGCATGTAGTTGTCCTCCTCCAAGTATCCGTCTGTCGCCTGTTCATCTGGGCTAACCTGCCCATCTTCCTGTCCGGCCTGCTCGAAGGCAGGTTGATTGGGATTGTATTCATCTTCGGCACCATCCGGATTGTTTTCATCTCTTGTGCCGGCATTGCTGTGGCGGGGCTTAGAGCGGCGCCGATGACGCCCATGCTTTGATTTCTTCCTTAAGGGGTTATCCTCTATTGCCTCATCGCCAGTGGTTTCTTTGGGAGTTTCCACCATATATATATATATCATACGAGGTATATATATGTATATATATACATAAACACTATTTTGATCACGGGATCAGAATAATATTCTGATCACAACCTGATCTGCCCCGCTAGTAGTACGTTGAACTTCCCCGTGAACTCGGTTGAACTTCCGCTAACATTGCCCAAACGGGGCTTGCGATATACCGTTGGAAAGCTATGTACACCAATATCATGACCCAACTTAATTTTTTTGGCAAAATATAAGCGGTTTAAGAGCAGTTTTGAAAACCGTTTTTTCTTCACACAAAAAACATGAATCTTATTTTCGATCGCATTTTTAAACCGTTTATCGGAATGAGGCATATAATATGGCGTTGGAAAGCTGCTGCAAAACCACTCCGTCCACATGTTGAAAGTTTTTTCTAATTCCCTATGGTTAAAGAGTAATTTCAAAAAACGTAAAATTTCGTAAACCGAACAGCTGAGTTCGCTTTTTCAATGTCATTTCTAAACGGCTAATCCAATGGAGGCATATGATATGGCGTTGAAAAGCTTATGAAAATGCGCTACTTTTTCATCTTGAAAGTTTTTTTCTAATTTTGAATGGTTTAAGAGTAATTTCAAAAATGGTCCAAGTCCTACCGAGTTCGTATTTTCGAGTAAATTTTTTAACCGTTCGTCCGAATGCAGCAAATGATATGGCATTGGAAAGCTTGAACAAATGCGAAACTTTTTGGTATGTATTGTTTCTCCCAATTCTTTACGGTTTTAAGTCAGTTTCGAAAATGGCGAAAAACGTATTTTCACCGTAGTTTCTACGAACTTTATCGGAATTGGGCAAATAATATACCGTTGAAAAGCTATGGAAAATGCGAAACTTTTTCATGTCGATGGTTTTCTCCGATTCCTAGACGTTTTCAAGTAATTTCGAAAACGGCGAGATCATTCGTTCTGCCTTTTTCGCGAAACAGATTGTCGAAAATGCACCGCGTGAAGAACCTGAACTTCTCGGTGCGTGTACCTGAACTTCACTCTGTTTTTCACATGATTTTTTTTCTTGTAGATCTCCATCCACTGCTCGTAGCTCTTCACCCACTCACCAAAATTGAGCAAGTGATATATCAATGGAAAGCTGCTGTAAACACGCAACTTTTCCATCTTGATCATTTTTTTCATACTCGCGACGGTTTAAAACATTTTCATCTGATATTCATTTAGCGTAGTGGTTGAACTTCCTTCTGTTTTCACGTTGAACTTCTGTCGCGTATTTTTGTTTGTAATTTTTCACCCATTCGTCGGTGTTACACAAATGATATTCCTTTTGTACAAACCTGTCTCACAATAATTTTTTGAACAAACTTCAATGGCGAGATCATGATTTCTGCGTTCATCGCGAATGGAAATGCACTGCGTGAAGTAGTTGAACTTCTGTGGCATGTCTGTTTGAACTTTACTCTGTTTTTTACATGTAATTGAAGGTCGGACGTCTCATTTTTTACATGTCTTTAATAAACTCTGAACTTTTTTGTTATTTGAATTTGAACTTCACCTTTTTATATTTTTTAGTATAGAATTGTATTCGACTTTTCTACAGAAAAAATTGAACATGGAAATACAAGGTGAACCTCTCTCGCAAGAATTATTGAACTTCCCCAGACAGAGCACTTGAACTTCTTGCAACAAACGTTTTAAGCTTTTAATTTTCTATACTTTTATTCTCATTTGAAATGCATTCCTTGTAGTAGTTGAACTTCTTGTTGTTTTCACCTTGAACTTCTGTCACATATTTTTTTCAACCTCTCACAAGAATTTTCTCATCCATCGTGAGTGTTACACAAATGATATTTCTTTTATACAAATCTCTGTCACAATAATTTTTTAAACTTCCTCCAACGAAGGACTTGAACTTATAACAACAAAACTTTTAGCCTTTGCTTTTTATTCTTTTTTTAATACAAAATGCACACCATGTAGTACATGAACTGCTGGCAGTTATCAACCTGAACCTCTCTCGGTTACGTGAAAATATTTGAGTTTTTTTTTATGAATTTATAATCTGATTTTTCTTAATGTTTTTTATGAATTTTGAATCGCTCTATTTTTAATAGTTGAACTTCTTGTTATTGTATTTTTGAACTTCTTGTTTCCATTCTTTAATAGCGAGTAAAATCTGAGTTTTCTATAATCATCGAACTTCTCCATCTTTTTAATGTGGACTTCCTGGTTTATTTCTTAATCCTTTTTGATGAAATTTTGAAGCGCTTTATTTTTAAAAGTTGAACTTCTTGTTTTTTATTTTTGAACTTCTTGTTTCTATTCTTTAATAACGAGGAAAATCTGAGTTTTCTATAATGATCAAACTTCCCGCTTTGTCGTAAAAAATGGCCTTGTGCTTTCTATTTTTTGAAAAGGTAAATCCTAGGTTTTAATAAACTCCGAACTTCTGTGTTATTTCAATTTGAACTTCACCTTTTTATATTTTGAGTAAAGAATTGTATTCGATTTTTATACGGAAAAAATCGAACATGGAAATACAAGATGAGCCTCTCTCGTAAGAATTTTTGAACTTCCCCGGACAAAGCACTTGAACTTCTTTCAACAAACCTTTTAAGCTTTAAATTTTCTATACTTTTATTCTCATTTGAAATGCATTCCTTTTAGTAGTTGAACTTCTCGTTGTTTTCACCTTGAACTTCTGTCATGTATTTCTGTTCAACCTCTCCCACACAAGAATTTTTGAATTTTCTCGGGGTGAGCACTTGAACTTCTAGCAACAAAACTTTCAGCGTTTGCTTTTTTCATTCTTTTTTAATACAAAACACAAACCATGTAGTACGTGAACTTCTGGCAGTTATCAATCTGAAGTTTTCTCGGTTACGTGTAAATATCTGAATTTTTTATGAATTTTAATATGAATTTCTCAATCCTTTTCTATGAATTTTTAAGCACTCTATTTTAAAAGTTGAACTTCTTGTTATTTAATATTTGAACTTTTTGTTTCCATTCTTTGATAACGAGGAAAATATGAGTTTTCTATAATAATTGATCTTCTCCATCTTTTTAATATGGACTTCCTGGTTTTATTTCATAATCTCTTTTGTGAAATTTTGAAGCGTGCTATTTTTAAAAGTTGAACTTCTTGTTATTTAATTTTTGAACTTCTTGTTTCCATTCTTTAATAACGAGGAAAATCTGAGTTTTCTATAATCATCGAACTTCTCTATCTTTTTAATATGGACTTTCTGGTTTTATTTCTTTTAGTAACGGAAAAAATCCTACTTCCTGGTTTCCGTTCTTTAATTTTTGAACTTTCTCGGGGCAAGCACTTGAACTTCTATTAATAAAACTTTTAGCCTTTGCCTTTTTATTCTTTTTTTAATATAAAATGCACACAGTGTAGTACGTGAACTTCTAATAGTTTTCAATCTGAACTTCTCTCGATTACGTGAAAATATCAGGGTTTTATAGTGAAGCGCTCTACTGTCTTTTATTTGAACTTCATTGTGTATTTTTAGAAATGGAAAATTGGAGTTTTGTTAGAAACATCGAACTTCTTCGTTATTTTCAATTGAACTTGTTGGTTTTATTCTTTAGTGATCAGAAAAATCCGAGTTTTTAAGTAAATATCAAACTTCTATGCTTTTCCCAATTGAACTTCTTCGTTATTTTGAATTGAACTTATCGGTTTTTTCTTTAGTAACCAGAAAAATCCGAGTTTTCAAATATAATATCAAACTGCTCCATTTTTTAAATTTGAACTTCTTCATTTTATTTCTTTTAGTAATGGAAAAATTCCTAGGTTTGTAATAAACATCGAACCGCTCATCTATTCCTATGATATGTCTGAACTTTAATTCCAAACTCACACCAAAAGGAAGAGAACAAGATAGCAGGATCCATGGGAAGGCTGAGGTGCTAAAGAACACAAAAATGTATCCATCGTGTACATGGCTCCAAAAGAAGAAGAAACAAGTGCACATGCGCATTGTAACAGAGTGCAAAAGGGCTACACCTACCTACTTACCTCGTGTTGATGCATAAGTTGTCTGTACGTATATGCCAATGAATGATTGAGTTAGCTCAGCTGCTCACTCCACTTTATATAGAAGAAACACACCTAATGGAGGGACATGCAATGCAAGGACTCATAAAGTCACACTTGAACTTTTACTGTTACAACTCATTTAGCTCCCCTGATTTCATTTCATTTGGTGGAAATGAATTGAAATCTCCATCAAGATTTCATTTGCCTGAATCCAAATTTCATGTTTGGCTGGCACTAGGATTTTGAGATGAAATCCTTACCAGCACCAAAATGAGCAAGAATATAACACTGAACCTTTGATGTTCACACATACAAAAATGGTTTGCATTAAATTGAACCATAGAAGTACACATAAATGAAAAACAGAAGGAGGAGCTTCAACATAGGACTTTGTGAATAGTTCAATCTTAACAATACAGCAGAGGTTCACAGCAACATAAAATTGTCACAATTTAGCCAAGATTACATAAAACTGAAGCTTTGCAGCTTTGCATTACTAGCTCCACCAAGGAAGATTTCCATTGCTTGATTTGCTTGAGGATCCTTTTTTTCCTCTTTTTTTCATTCAACGCCATACTTCTTCCAAAATTTGATGCCCTTTTGCATGTAGAAAGTGGTTTCTTTTTATTTTTCCTGCAAACTAACATGAGAAATGGTCTCATACTGTACATGTAAACAGTCATCAATGCAAACTATAGTTTGTAAGCTATAATGGCGACAGTAGCGAATTGTATATTTACTAATAATGGTAGAAAAAGAGTAGAATTTTACTTGAGATATTGCGTACAATATACTGGTTTGATAGTACAACAAACAAAAATGGAATTCTAAGTTCTGAACTTCCAACTTTGACAGCAAGATCAATGTAAATTGCAGATACAATACAAACAAAGCAGATCATAACAACATGGCGATATTGGCTACCTCTTCAGGTGCCCGAGGGGACGTTTACATGTTTATAGCTGATCATACACAAGTAGCAAGCTTCAGTTTAGCTTATAGGATATGTGTACTTATCATCTATGGTCACATGTACTACTCACTTTGTTTACACAAGCATGCAAGCAAATATACAAGACAAGCACAATTTAAATTTTGTGCCATGAAGAGAGGTGTGCAAATGCGCCATACAGAACATAAATGAACATGTTTTGAGGTATGGAGGAAATACACTCCCATGGATAGTAGCAGAAATGACCATATTTCTTCTGCCAAAATCTAAACGTATACTATGACAATATACTACTACTAATATTGTTTCGGCGCAGTCTAGTAAAAGGAAGCAGCAAGGAAAAATAACAACATTTTTAGAGAGCATTTCAAAGAACATTTTCAGAGAACTCCAAGCAAAAGTAATATATCTCTGCAGTTTCATTCCTCAAAGGGAGATAGAACAAAGTAAATCTGGGTCACTACTAGCGCATGATCAGTACATACATATCTACTATTGTTAAATGTAGGCCACGGCTACACTACTACAACAGAAAACGTCATCCATGGCAATGAATATACAACTGAACTTCAGACACTAGCCACCTGCAATGCCGTCTTAGTGGGAGAGAGGAGGGAGGTCTGGTGCTCGGTGGTTGCACCGACGGAGCAGAGTGCAGGCGCGCTGGAGGAGGGCGGGCCGTACCAGAGAGCAAGTCGCACCAAAGGGGAGGGCAGGCCGCGCCAGAGTGCAGGGAAGGTCGCACCCGGGCGGAGGGGAGGGGAAGCCATGAACGGGGCCTGTCCTCTGCTACAGCGGGCGGAGCAGGTTTCGGTCGCCGGAGGGTGGACTGGGAGGCACCCGTGTCCGGGGCAGAACATCGAGGAGGCATGCGTCGCAGGGGGTCGTCGCGTGAGGAGGAGCTGGGCGACGTCAGGGGCACCCTAGGTGGCAGCGGAGGCGCGACGGCATACCAGAGGTAGGTGACGGGGTCGGGCGCCGGCGCTTCATGGAGGGAGGCGGCGTCGGGGTCGCACGCCCGTGCTTGGTGGCGGCAGGCGGTGGTGGGATCAATCCCGACCGGATCCGGGGGAGGTGGTGTTGCGGCGGCCGGATCCCGGGGAGGAAGCGGCGCGGCGGCCGGATTTAGGACCGGTGGCAGCCCGGTGGCTGGTTCTTGGTGGAGGGGAGGGGCGGCGCGGGAGGTGCGGGACTGGGTGGGTTTCCTCTTTTTTTCTCCGTGGCTTCGGGAGTTTGGGAACGCCTCTTCGGGCCCTATATATAGAGAGCCGTGATCCAAATAGTTATTTTGATCCCGTGATTAGAATAGTGTCACCCTATATATATATATATATATATATGTATATGTATATGTATATGTATATGTATATATATATATCATACGAGGAGGTGGCGGTCCAGCGCCCCGTGGGTGGTGGTTCCTGTTCTTCTCCTGCATCATCGTCTACACCGTCAATGTCTTCGGAGTCGAAGTCAAGCACGTCGGTCAAATCATCGACAATGGCAATGAAGTGGGTGGTGGGTGGGTAACGAATTTCCTCGTCGCCTGCTTCCCACTCGAGCCGGACATAGTTCGGCCAAGAGTTTCCTAACAAAGAGAGAGACCTTAATGAATTCAGTATGTCGCCGAAGGGCGAGTGCTGAAAGATATCCGCAGCGGTGAATTCCATTACTTGGAGCCCAATTGGATTCGATGGGCCCGGGTGCGTACGATCCGGGGCCTACAGCCGGACGCAAGTCCGGGGGTCCAGCGACATAGATTTCCATTGAGGTGGAGTCTGTGTTCAGCTCTACCCCCGATGAGCATGCGGCCTCCGGGGCGGGGTCCATCCACCCGTCCTCGGACGACGCGGTCTGCCCTGAATTTAGGTCCAGAGCTACTTCACGTGCGATATCCCGAATACTCTCTGACAGTATATCTAAGCCGTGATTGTCATGACTGTTCGGCGCTCCTGTCGTAGGCCCGAATTCGTCGAAGATCAACTCTCCACGGATATGGGTTGTGTAGTTCAAGTTTCCGAACGTGACCAGTTGGCCAGGGGCGTAGCTGTTGATATGCTCCAGATGGCCAAGCGAATTGGCCCGCGGTGCGAAGCCGCCAAACATGAAGATCTGTCCGGGGAGAAAAGTCTCACCCTGGACCGTGTTGTTGTTGATGATTGAAGGAGCCATCGAGCCTTGCTACGATGACACAGAGGAACTCTCAATGAAAGCACCAATGTCGGTGTCAAAACCGGCGGATCTCGGGTAGGGGGTCCCGAACTGTGCGTCTAAGGCTAATGGTAACAGGAGGCAGGGGACACGATGTTGTACCCAGGTTCGGGCCCTCTCGATGGAGGTAATACCCTACTTCCTTCTTGATTGATCTTGATGATATGAGTATTACAAGAGTTGATCTACCACGAGATCGTAGAGGCTAAACCCTAGGAGCTAGCCTATGATTCTGATTGTTGTTGTCCTATGGACTAAACCCGCCGGTTTATATAGACATCGGAGGGGGCTAGGGTTACACAAAGTCGGTTACAAGGAAGGAGATCTAACATCCGAATTGCCAAGCTTGTCTTCCATGCAAAGGAGAGCCTCATCCGGACACTGGATGAAGTCTTGAGTCTTGTATCTTCATAGTCCAACAGTCCGGCCAAAGTATATAGTCTGGCTGTCCGGATACCCCCTAATCCAGGACTCCCTCAGCGGGCATGTCACAAAATGTGGTGTTGTGCAATCGAGCATAGCTCTCAGATATGAATGAATGAGATGCTCGAGTATCAAAAAGAACAGATGCCGGATGGCAGTTAACGAGGAGCGTACCAAGAACGACGTTGGGATCATCCTGAGCCTCCTCAGCTGAGACATAGTTCACATGGCCACGTGCAGTGGTGGCTGGCTTGGCATAATACACCTTCCCTGCTGGCTTGCCATGGCCAACAGCCTTTCCGGACTGGTTGGGGTTGTTGTTCTGGGGACACTCTCACATGTAGTGACCAGGCTCTCCACACTTGAAGCATGTCATAGTGTTGGTGCGTGGAGCAGGATTGGCGGCTGATCCACCATAAGCCTTAGGTAGTGCATACTGCTGGGTTGGACGAGGCGCCCCATAGGATGGCCTCGGGGTGAATCTGGGTGGCAGAGCTTTGTTTGGCACCCACACCCAGCGCTTCTGAGATCCAGAACCGGATGAGGAACCAGAGTCACGGGAGTGCTTGCGTGTAGCTTCATAGTCAGTCTGGCCTATCTCAGCACTGATAGCCTTGTTCACTAGCTTCTGGAAGGAGGTGCACTCGTGCAGACGGAGATCACGGCGAAGCTCGGGGCTGAGTCCCTTTTGGAACCTCGCCTACTTCTTGGCGTCGGTGGACACTTCTTCAGGAGCATAGCATGCTAGGTTTCCAAACTCTCGGCTATAGGCATCCACAGTTTGCCTACCTTGGGTGAATTTGCAAAACTCCTCCCTCTTACGATCCATAAGAAATTCCGGGATGCGGTGCTCACAAAAAGCCTTGCTGAAGTCTGCCCAAGTGGTATCCTGGCCAGCTGGGCGCATGGCCTCATAGTTTTCTCACCAAAGGCTGACGGGGCCCTCAAGGTGATAGGCAACGTAGGTGACCTTATCAGTTTCGGCTACGTTGGCATAACATAGCCTATGGGCGATGTTGCGAAGCCAATCATCCGCATCAAGGGGCTCGATGGAATAATGGAAGGTTGGTGGGTACAACTTGATGAACTCATTGATAGACACCAAGTCATTCCTTTGGTGATGTGCAGTGTTCTGCTTAATGCTTTCCAGCAGTCAGTTGGTCTCGTGTTTCTTCCTTTCTCCCTCCAACATGACCTCAGCCAAGGAAGGTGGATGAGGCAGATTCCCATCCCTAGCCCCACTAGCTTCACCCTACTCCTGGACAGCAGGGGTGCTTCGGGTGTTGACCATCCTAGGAAAACAAAGCAACGGTTTAGACAAGGATGGCAAAACTCTGACATAAGAGTGCATTATGTAATGGATGACATGAAATGTAGAGATGTACATCTGTACGACATGGTAATATAGAAGCTGCCATATATATACCATCGATCATACATACCATACATAGTTTAGTACAAGCCCATGCTGAAGTACAACTGCGGTGAAAGGGAGATACATCTCATTAGAGGCATTCCAAGCTCCTATACATTATTTATCAACGCCTCCGGAGCTCGGTACACACTAAGTCATATTCCACAAGACACGCAAGACTGTGGAGATACAACTGCTGCAATACTACTACTGCCACGATCTAGCTCAGTCGTCTTCGTCTCCGTAGTAATCTTCATAAAGATTACTCTCGTAGCCTGGAAGTGGAACATGAGGATCTGGAAACTCCCGGTTGCATGGGGCATGTGGACCATAAGGACATGGATGAGGCCTTGGTCCCACGGCTGGTGGAAAACGACGCCCACGTGGAGGTGTAATGCCTCTAACATCAGCGTAGTCCATACTGGCTGGCAGACGAGTCCGTACGGGGTACAAATCCCGCATATCAAGATACCTAGTCTGCACGGCGGGTGCAAGCCATGACAGAGTGGCCCAATGGTCAGCTCGAGTGTTGTAAAGCTCCATCCGGAGGGCACGGACCTCACGGTCCCTTTCCTCCAACATCTCTGTAGTAGTCCAAAGGCGTGGCTCCTCATGAGCGGTGTCAGTGTAAAGACCAGTGTAGTAACCCTCCTGACCAGGAAGTGCTCCTCAAGTGACATGTGCCCAGCTCGAATGATAGTCATCATGGAATAGGCAGCATCTTGAATAGACATCTCCATGGTAACTCCGAGCCTATATGACCAGTGAATGGGGTCGGTAGCTCCAGGGTAGGAAGGATATATCCTCACTGTGCAAATGTATTGGCTTTGGTTGAAATCTCGATACTGCTCCTCTATAGTATACTCTGGATACCAATGATAGCCAGTCTCGGTCATCACGCGAACCAGCATGGTTGTGTGACCAGGCACATCAATGCACCGAGCCAGATGAACCATCTGATGTGGGGTGCGGGAAGCCATCTGAAACACGAAGGAATGCAAATGCATTAGAATTTTCTAGGAGAAATCGGACAGCATAACGGTTGTAAATGCTCAAAAAGGATTTTGAGACGTTTTACAAAGGATTGCATAGCCACTCAACAACATCATATCAAGGTTTTGGTTCCAACTATCAACATACTAAAGTAGTAGAAACTGAACTGGGGCTTGAAACCAACAATCCTTTAAGAGTCTACGGATTAGTAACACGTGAACTTGAAAGAAAGATGAGATCCTAGTCCTTAACCCCTGTGCAAAGAATTGGCTGACTCAGATCAGAATGACATGAGATAAAGGAGTAAAAAGAGCCTTACGTTCCGTCCCACAATCAATTCCCCCACATATAACTAAAGCATTTCTAGACTCGACAACGACCAGTTTGGCTTGATGAACCTACAGGCAGTCCGGCTCTGATGCCACCGCTGTCAGGTCCCCGATTCTAAGTCACACCGATCTAGCATGTAACGCCTCATATCACTTTGCGGCCTCACGCACGGTGTTCCCACGGGTGCCACCTTACCTGGGCCGGGACCGTTTGCGCCTTTTGGCTCACATATATGATAGTGTCGCTAGCATCCATATGACAAAGAACTCGGGCCGACATGACTAGTTGTAAACCCAAGGTTGTGCTAACTTACAGGGACAGGCATACATGACCTAGCAATGAACGTGTCGATCAACAACATATGAACCCAAGTCGTAGCAAGCTACAAGGACTTAAAGGGACAACACGTGACATTTCCCCGAAGGGACATACACAGGAATGAATAAGGACACATGTCGGCCAACCTAAGTGTTCCAAAGCAGTAGCAAGCTACCATGGTTAAGTGGAAGCACTAGGAGACATTTCCCAGTAAGAGAGGCTACCAAGAATAAACAACTAGGTTGTCGGATCACACACATACCAAGCATTTCAAATCATACACACAATATGCTCGATATGTGCAAATACAACATGGCATCACAACAAAACTCTACAACTCAAAGTACTTTATTTAAAAGGCTTTGGAGAGCCATACATAACATATCCCTACAGGTAGGGTCACATGACCTGACACTCAAGTCATACAAACATACAAGCACATGCAGAAGCAAACTTGTCTTAGTACAGACAACTAGAAAGCAAGAAGGCTTGACGAAGCCTGTCTACCTACATAGGCCCTTCACAAGCTTGAGGTCACCACCTGGGGGTCAATTTACTCATCAACGTCGAGATCTACATAAAACCCATCGGAAGGGGTAGTGTTCTCCTCTGCAACAGTAATTAAGCAAACATGAGTACAAAGGTACTCAGCAAGACTTACATTAGATCCTACATACATGCACATTATTAACAAAGGGATGGTGGAGTTTATTGCATCAAGCCAGCTTTGACTCTTGGCTAAACTATCCTACGATACAACATCTTGTAAATGATTTGCGCACACGAGTCCACTACACACCACAACAATACTCTACCGCGGTTCCTCTCCGGTCATCCTACGGAAGGGTCATCCAAGGCACTCACACATGTCTTGAGGCTTTTAGTAGTTTCCGTTTAACTTGTCTATGAACTTTATAGGCAACCAAGTGGTCCTTTACCGCGAACGTGGCTATTCGAATAGACGATGTTAAGCCTGCAGGGGTGTACTTCTTCACTCATGTTTCCACCACTTAGCGTCTGCACATGACATGTGCTCGGCAAACTTCAAGCGAAAGCCGACATGGGTGTAGACCATGACCTGACTAACCACACAAGTCCGTAGTCCAGGTTTATCACCTATTTAGGTTCCATCCGCAGGGAGTCCGACCAAGGTTTCCACTACGGCCCCGAACGATGTGTACAGGGTTCCCGAGAAACCAAACGAGTGTTGCGCACGGCCTCCAGTATACTACAAACACCAGAAACTACTTGCAACTCCTGGACAGAGGACAAGGGGGGTTAATAAGTCGAGCGGGGTCATATTTCAAGGCCCAATGCGTGGTAGTAGCTGATCTTAAATCACACATATAGATCTCAGTTCTTAGGGACGGTTCCAATGAAACAACCCACCATGTACTCCAACATGGCCTCTCATCGATACATTTACCAAATCATGTTCAACACTTCACTCTCATCACCGACATAATCATTTCACTCTAGCCCATCACCCAGATGAACCAAGCATGACACGACTCTAAGCATAACAGGCATAGCATGGTAGGAAACACAAACATGGCTCAATCAACTCCTACACATGCTAGTGGGTTTCATCTAGTTATTGTGGCAATGACAGGTCATGCAGAGGAAATGGGTTCAACTACCACAGCACACAGTAGTTTGAAACGTTGTTGTCTTAAATGCAGTCAATGAGAGCAGGAGCGAGAACATGGGATTGTATCGATATGATCAAATGGTGGTTGCTTTCCTGACAGAGTGGTCGAGGGGTACTGTCCTTCAGTTGGATACTCGCGAAAATCCTCAGGAGCAGAACCTACCGTGGAGAACACACCGGTAACACAATCAATACATGGCAATATGCAACAATATGATGCGTGCATATGACATGGAAAAATGAGTGTGTTGGTCTAATGCAACTACAAACAGATGGGTTTGAGTCATTTTGAAGCAAAGGTTCAACTCCAGGCCCAAACTATGAATTCATAATGTGCATTATCATGTTTTGATCTAAACAACAAGGTTCAGTTTTTTAAACATGCATGAAACAAGTGCATATGGATAGATTGGATTTTTCTGATCATTTTTCATGTATACATCTTTTCATTTGGAGTTACAGATTAATTTCTATGATTTTTTGAAGTTTATAACAATTTCTAGAATTTTCCGAATAAGATCAAATCCAGAAAACTCTTTACTACATCAGCATTGCGTCAGCAGGTCAACAGGGTGGTCCAGGTCAAACCTGACTAGTGGGGCCCACTGGTCAGTGGCTTAGTTAGTTAATTAACTAATTAAGGTTAGTTTAGTGGCTAACCTAGGTTTGACCAAGGGGCGGGGACCACATATCAGTGACCCAGGGGGGGGTCAAATCCCTGGTCAAACTGGGTTAAATCGCCACCATTGGCCACTGGCGATGACCGAATGCGGCGGAGCGCATGGGATTCGCACTTCGGTGCCCAAACGGGCGACAGAGCCCATCTACGTGCAGCTGGGAACGAGCCGCGTCGTATGGTGGTGGTGGTTGGGCTCGGGGTCACCGGAAACGACGTCGGCGACAACCTAGGCGGTTGCAAGAGCTCGGGCAAGCTCGAACTCATCTCTACGGAGAGCGTGGCGGCGTCGGGTTAGCACCTACGGGACCTACATGATGCCGTGAGCAAGATGGACAAGGTATCCAGGCCGTTGCGTGGACGGAGCCACATCGGCGGCGAGCTCAGGCGGCGACGCGTGCGGTGAGCTCGGTGCAGTTGCTACGGTGCACGGCAGTGAGAACGGAGAGGGAGAGGAGGAGTAGAAGCTCACAGTGGTCATGGAAGAGAGGTTAGCATGGTCGAGGAGGAGCTGGAGCGATCGAGGCGGCGAGGTGGATCTCCAGTGACGGCGGATTGGGACCAGCTCGGTGCGGTGTCTCCAGGGCGAGCGAGCACTCGGGGCTCGGTCTGCTCCGGGAAGTGGACGACAGCGAAGCTCCTGGACACGACGAGGAGGCGACGGTGGCTGCGGCTACGTCGACGGCGCGGGCGCGGCTGCGTCGGCCATGGCGGGGGAGAGCGAGGGTGTAACGCCCGGATATTTATGCTATAGTGAACCTATGCTAGTGATGTCATGTCATCTGCGATTACTGTTGCTAATCTTTCGTTAGTTCAAACCGATTTAAAAATCAATTAAAAAATATGGCAACCAAACAAATGTCTTCCAACATGGAAACAAAATGTTCAGGCAGTGCCAAAATTGGCATAGGTAATTATAGTGCAGCAAACACCTTTTTAGAAAATGCCTAAATACATTAAAGTGAAATAAAACAGAAAAGAGAAATAATAAAAAAGGGAAAAGACAAATCTAACTAAAAATAAAAAAAAAGGCAGACCCCCCATTGGGCCATCTGTGGCCCAGCTGGCCGGGCCCAACCAGCCCAGCTGGCCCTAACCGGCCCCCCCACCGCCATATCCCCCCACTACCCAAACCCTAACCCCACCGACACCCACTCTCCCCCCACTCCCCCCTCGTTGGTTGGACCTGGATCGGGATCTCGATCCCCTCACCCCTCCACCACGACGCCGACGATCCCCGCCGCTCGACGCCGTTCGTCGCCGCCCGGAGCATGACATCGCCGAGCTACATCGCCGGCCTGCCTCCTCTCCCCCCACCGGCCTGCCTTCCCCCCTATGCACGTCGTCTCCGTCTCCTTCCCGACCCTCGCTGCCCGGACCCCTACAGCCCGCGGTGAGGCTCCGGCCTTATCTCCGGCCGCCACGGCCGGCCGTCCCGCCCGCTCGTGCCCCGGCCATCCTCGGTTGCGTGCACCCGCCCGACACTCCTCCCGAACCCCACTCGCGGGCAGCCGCTCCGCCGCGCCCTGCTAGTGGCTCTGGCCGCCGGCGCCGGTGTGCGTCGTGCATGCCCAGCGCCCTCTCGGGCTCGTGCCCGTTCGGGCGCTCACGCCACTGCCCGCTAGTGTCCGCCCCCGCTAGGCCCCGATGGGCCACTGCCAGGGCCCCCCTGAAACGTTATTAAAAAAAGAATATATAATTAAGATTATAATAATTAATTAATTACTTAATTAATTACTTAATTAATTAACTTAATTAATCACATTTAAATTAACCTAACAAATAATTAACCTAATTAAATAGTGTTAAGTAACCTTAGACAATGGCATGTGGGGCCCTTCTGTTAGTTTGACCAGTCAACAGTCAGAGTTGACTGCTTATGTCATGATGACATCATAAAATGATTTTTTAAATTAAATTAGTTATGTTAATTCTAAAAATGATTTAAAACTTTAGAAAATCATATAGAATAATCCGTAACTCGGATGAAAATACTTTGTACATGAAAGTTGCTCAGAACGACGAGACGAATCCGGATACGCAGCCCGTTCGTCCGCCACACCTCCCTATCATAGCAAACACGCGACTTTCCCCCTCCGGTTCACCTGTCCGAAAACGCGAAACACCGGGGATACTTTCCCGGATGTTTCCCCCTTTCACCGGTATCACCTACTACCGCGTTAGGGCACACCTAACCCCGCTCATTGTCATGTCATGCATCGTCATGCTTATGTTTGCATGGTATTTACTGTTTCTTCCCCCTCTTCTCTCCGGTAGACTACGAGACCGACGCTGCTGCTGCCCAGTTCGACTACGGAGTTGACGAACCCTTCTCTTGCCAGAGTAACCAGGTAAGCCCCCTCCCTTGATCACCAGATATCGCCTATTCTCCTCTATACTGCTTGCATTAGAGTAGTGTAGCATGTTACTGCTTTCCGTTAATCCTATTCTGATGCATAGCCTGACATTGTTGCTACATCTGTTGATACCTTACCTGCAATCCTAGATACTTAGTATAGGATGCTAGCTTATCATCTGTGGCCCTACATTCTTGTCAGTCTGCCTTTGTTATACTATCGGGCCGTGATCACTTGGGAGGTGATCACGGGTATATACTATACATATATACATACTACAGATGGTGACTAAAGTCTGGTCCGCTCGAAGAGTACCCGCGAGTGATTCACGGATTGGGGGCTGAAAGGACCTTTGTCCCGACGGCCCTTTGTGTGGATCTTTGTGGCGGAGCGACAGGGCAGGTTGAGACCACCTAGGTGAGAGGTGGGCCTGGCCCTGGTCGACGTTCGCGGTTGCTTCATAATAACACGTCTAACGAGATCTTGGTATTTGATCTGAGTCTGGCCATTTGGTCTATACGCACTAACCAACTACATGGGAAAGATATGGGCACTCGACATCGTGGTATCAGCCGAAGCCTTCGTGACGTCAGCGACTGAGCGGCGCGTGCCCGATTGGACCGCGTAACGTGACTTCCTTTGTAATGGAGGTTGCTAGGTCTGCTTCCGGCCGCCCACGCAACGTGCAGGTGTGCAATGGGCGATGGTCCCAGACCCCTGCGCGCATAGGATTTAGACCGGCGTGCTAACCTCTGTGTTGTGCCTAGGTGGGGTTGCGACGTGTTGATCTTCCGAGGCCGGGCATGACCCAGGAAAGTGTGTCCGGCCAAATGGGATCGAGCGTGTTGGGTTATGTGGTGCACCCCTGCAGGGAAGTTTATCTATTCGAATAGCCATGTCCCTCGGTAAAAGGACGACCCGGAGTTGTACCTTGACCTTATGATAACTAGAACCGGATACTTAATAAAACACACCCTTCCAAGTGCCAGATACAACCCGGTGATTGCTCTCTAACAGGGCGACGAGGAGAGGATCGCCGGGTAGGATTATGCTATGTGATGCTACTTGGAGGACTTCAATCTACTCTCTTCTATATGCTGCAGGACGGAGGCTGCCAGAAGCGTAGTCTTCGACAGGATTAGCTATCCCCCTCTTATTCTGGCATTCTGCAGTTCAGTCCACCGATATGGCCCTTTACACATATACCCATGCATATGTAGTGTAGCTCCTTGCTTGCGAGTACTTTGGATGAGTACTCACGGTTGCTTTCTCCCCCTTTTCCCCCTTTCCCTTCTACCTGGTTACCGCAACCAGACATTGGAGCCCAGGAGCCAGACGCCACCGTCGACGACGACTACTACACTGGAGGTGCCTACTACTACGTGCAGGCTGCTGACGACGACCAGGAGTAGTTAGGAGGATCCCAGGCAGGAGGCCGGCGCCTCTTTCGATATGTATCCCAGTTTGTGCTAGCCTTCTTAAGGCAAACTTGTTTACTTATGTCTGTACTCAGATATTGATGCTTCCGCTTACTCGTCTATGATCGAGCACTTGTATTCGAGCCTCGAGGCCCCTGGCTTGTATTATGATGCGTGTATGACTTATTTATGTTTTTTTTGAGTTGTGTTGTGATATCTTCCCGTTAGTCCCTGATCTTGATCGTACACGTTTGCGTGCATGATTAGTGTACAATTGAATCGGGTCGTCACAGAGGGAGAGGAGCAGGGGGAGAATGAGATGTCGGCGAGGTCGGGCAACGAGCAAGAGGTCATCCATGCGTCGAATTGGCTCGGCGCCAAGCAGGTGGAGGTGTGGCAAGCTCGGTGCACGCGGGGTCTCACCTCCCTGCCTGCCTGGCGAGAGGAAGCAGGTGGCTGGCACGGGCCAGCAGAGTGCTAGGCCGGCCAGTGGGCTGCCAGGTAAGTTGCCAGGTAAGTGCCTTTTTTTCCTTTTTTTCTGTTTTCTATTATTCTGTAACTATACTAAAACACTTTAAAAAATCATGAAACTACTTGAGGGCACTGGCTGGAATATTTCCAACAGCCAACATTTCATTTCATGATTATTTGGGCATGTAAAATAATTTATAGAATTTAAATGCCCAAATGCAAATAACATATGATTTAACTCAGTGACCCAAGTTGTCCTAGAAAAATGTGAACCATTTTTGGCAGAGGTTCTAGACCAAGTCAAAGATGATGAACATTTTTGAAGAGTATTTTAGGTTCATTGAAAAGGTATTTCAGTAAACCCTAGTTGGATTAAGTGGTGCTGGGGTTTCTGCCATCCCCATTTCAAGATTTTGAAAACATTAAACATGATGCATTCACTCTAATGCAAGCACAGACTAGGGTTGTGACAATTAATCTTGTCTTGAATTGGGAGAAGTGCCACTTTATGGTTAATCAAGGTATTGTCTTGGGGCATAAAATCTCCGAAAGAGGTATCGAAGTTGACAAAGCTAAATTTGAAGCTATTGAAGAAATGTCGTGTCCTAAAGATATCAAAGGTATAAGAAGCTTCCTTGGTCATGCTGGTTTGTATAGGAGATTTATTAAAGACTTCTCTAAAATTTCTAGGCCTCTCACTAATCATTTGCAAAAAAGATGTTCCATTCATTTTATGATGATTGTGTAGAAGCATTTGAAATACTTAAGAAAGCCTTAATTTCTGCACCTATTGTTCAACCTCCTGATTGGAACCTACCCTTTGAAATTATGTGTGATTCTAGTGATTATGATGTTGGTGCTGTTCTAGGACAAAGAGTTGATAAGAAATTAAATGTTATCCATTATGCTAGTAAAACTCTGGACAGTGCTCAAAGAAATTATGCTACTACTGATAAAGAATTTTTAGTTGTTGTGTTTGCTTGTGATAAATTCAGATCTTATATTGTTGATCCCAAAGTAATTGTTCACACTAATCATGCTGTTAGTAAATACCTTATGGAAAATAAAGATGCTTAGGTGGGTTCTTTTGCTACAAGAATTTGATTTACATATTAGTGATACGAAAGGAGCTGAGAACCCTGTAGCAGACAACTTGTCTAGGTTAGAAAATATTCTTGATGACACACTACCTATTGATGATAGCTTTCCTAATGAACAATTAGCTGTTATAAATGCTTCTTGTAGTACTCCATGGTATGTAGACTATGCTAATTTTATTGTTGCTAAGTTTATACCACCTAGTTTTACATACAAACAAAAGAAAAGGTTTTTCTGTGACTTAAGACATTACTTCTGGGATGACCCACACCTTTATAAAGAAGGAGTAGATGGTGTTATTAGACATTGTGTACCTGAGCCTGAAAAGGAACAAATCATATGCAAGTGTCACTCTGAGACATATGGAGGACACAATGCTAGAAATAGAACTGCACACAAGGTATTACAATCTAGTTTTTATTGGCCTACTCTCTTGAAATATGCTCGTAAGTTTGTCTTGTCTTGTCATGAATGTCAAAGAATTGGTAAAATAAGTAGACGCCATGAAATGCCTATGAATTATTGTAACATCCCAATTTTCAATTTGGATGTTTATAAATAGATCAATCATACGCATCCATGATTTATGCATTATGCCACCATTCCTTTTATTTGAATTTTGATCCAAGGAACTTTGAGGAACTCAAGGACCAAAACAAAGTTGGAAGTTTCCCTAAAACCATTTTGAAAACTTCAAAGTTGGGAATTTGGATCGAATTTGGTTTCACCAAAATTCACTTCCATTATTTCAAAAGAAAATAAAGAGAGAAGATAAAAGGAGTTCTTCAAACATAGAGGGGGAATAATGGAAATTGAATTTGAAATAAAAACATATTTATTGGGTTTTATTTACAAATTGTTTTGATGCAAGTTTTATTAGAATAGCAAAAATGTTTATTTTAGGCCATATAAAAGTTCACAAGGTCATATATAAGACCATATAATTATGTGAATTTTCTGGGAGTTTTAAAAGTTCTATTTATTTGTATTTTTGGTGCTTTAACGCTTCTGTAAAAAAAGACCACTCCCAGCCAGGCCAGGTGACGAGCTAGCCGGCCCAGCTCGCTAACGCGGCCCAGCGGCCACTCCCCACACCTGAACCACCTCCGCCTCACTCGCCCGCAACCATTGACAGGTGGGACCCAGCTGTCGGGTTCTTCCTCCCCAAGCTGACTAGAGTACGCCTTGACTACGCCCTCGCCGTCCGACTCCGAGTCTGCTCGGGACTCCGTCCCGCTTGTCCCCTCGACCACAAAAGCCTGCATATAAATAGCCCCAACCCCGACCTCTCTTTCTCCCTCAAACCGATCGCCCGAAACCCACCAGAGCTCCGCACGAGCATCATCGAAGTTTCGCTGTCGCCGGAGATCCGCCGCACTTGCCCCGCGCTCCGCCGCCGCCCTCGACCGCCGCCACCACAACCATCGGCTTCCGCTCATCGCGTAACATCTTCTCGTGTCTTCGCCTGAAGTAGGCGAGCCCCAAAGACGCCGCCCTGTTCGAGCCCGAAGTTGCCGCCACCGTCTTCCTCATCGCTGACGCCGTCCGCCGCCGCGGTAAGCCGCCACATGACCCTGTCCGTCCGATCTTAGATCTAGGGTTGCGATTAGAATGTATTGTTTTTTTTTCAAACCGGAATGCGCTATTTAGTGTTCGTTAGCTGTTTTAGATCTGTAGTGAACGGTTTTCAGCCAACAGCAGTTTGACACGTGGCCAGGGATTTATTTGTACTTATTTTTTCAGTTTAGCCCATGTTTTTTAAAACATCACAACTTTTCAACCATTTGTCAAAATTCAGCGAAACCAACGCCAAATTCTTCATCATGATCCCATCTATCCAAAGAGGCAAACTAATTTCATTTTGAAATTTCTAAAAATTAGATTTCGAGCAGATTTGTTTTCAAACTTCATTAGGCCATAACTTGAGTTTCATAACTCCATTTTGAGTGATTCTTTTTGCATATCGAAGCTTATGATTTGTACTTTCAGTTAAAACCAAAATCATATAATTTTTTTTACTACTGTTAAAACTACTTTTTGTACAGAAGCTTTACTTGGTTGTTTTTGAAGTTTTCCGAAGTATTTTCCTTATTTTCTTTTCGTTTATTTGGTTGTGTGCTTATGTATGTTATTCTTTGCTTCGTTAGATCATCCAGAGTGCGAAGATTGCTACCACGAATCCCTGTAGTTTAACGAACGTCAGCAAGGTAAGTTGTACTTTGATCATATTTTTCATACCCAGTTTTTACTATGCATTAGTTCACCCTTACAAATTTGCATAAGTAGGATTGGGAATTGGGACATTGCTATGTAGTTCATGAGGTAGGAACCTATGACTTTGAATCACCCCAGGAATATTATTTATGTCATATATTGCTTAGCCATGCTCATAGACGGGGATTGGTATGTGTGATTCACGCAAGTTATGATAGAAATAATATTTTGGGTTAACCTTAAGGTGGCAACATTAACACAACTCTGGGTGGAACGATAGGGGCACCTGGAGAAACTAGTGGTTGCCCTAGGGGATCCTGGAGGACCCATGTGATCACCCTATGGAATGCCACCCAGGCTCAAAGGGATCATACAATATTTCATGCCTAGAAACTTCCTTGTGGAGCCACAAGCCAATATGGGCTCTGGCATAGTTGAGTAAGTTGTGTCAGCCTTTTCGGGTAGGCTAGCAGATGTACGGGAAAGTAGGTGTACCGGCCTATCTAGGGATAGGGGAACACATTCAAAAAGATTGTGTCTCGATCTTCCGATCATGGAGGTGGTCGAGTCTTGTGGGGAAAAGTGTGCAAACCTCTGTGGAGTGTACAAACTAATCATGATTAGTCGTGTCCCCTGTTATGGACAAATTTGAGTATTTAGAAGTGAATTATTGGTTGATGTCTTCACTTTATTTAACTAATATATTTCGTTATTAATAATTTGGGAATTTTGGGATTGTTTTGGAGGAACCATCTCAACAATGGCATAAACTTGGTAGGAAAATAAAAATGTATTCCATTATTGTAGGAAAAAATTAGCTTTACACAAAAATAAACTTAGAGCCTCCAGCAGCCGAATTTGCATATAGAGATTGTCTTTTTTTCATCTTTATTGTAGAATGTGACATTGCCAGCATATTCCATGTGTTGACCTACACGGCCGCAACGTCTCATGTTGTAGAGTTTTTCGACGAGGATTAAGGTGCGATACGTCATTGTTCTGCACTCAGTTTTGCCGTGGAGTTGGATGAACTCATTTACATTCTAAGTTTTTGCACTATTTTATTTGGATGGCCCTCAAGCATATTTATGTAATAAATACTGTTTTGAGTATCTCGATGTAATAAAGAGTCTGATTGAACTCTGTTATAATTCCTCGAGTACTATGTGTGTCAGCATACCGATCCAAGGATGACACTTAAGCACAGAGACTTCGATCCATTGGGATCGGGTCGCTACAAGATTGTATTCAGAGCACACGCTGACTATAGGACACGACCACTAGGAATGGAAGAGCCTTAGGATGGAAAAAGTCTTATTTTACAATTTCCCTATATATATATCCGTTGGTCTTCTGCTCTTCTCTATTCATTTCTAATCCTTGTCTATTTCAACAATATAGATGTGGAACCCCAGAACAAAGTTTGCTCAGCCCGACAAGACCATGCCCTTTGGACGACACCTAAAGAAAGTCGTGAAGTATCTAAACATCGCCCTGCCCACTTTTGCCGGAACCTTCACCGCGACCTTGCCGGAGGAGAAACGCTAGAGGATCGAAGTTTGTATCCCTGGGAGGACCTTCGTACCGACTACCGAGCCTATCGAGTTTACCTTGGATGCGCCAACATGGAGCTTATGAAGGAGTATAGCCGCACACATCACCTTTGGACGCATTTGTGAGGTGTACATCAAGGATCTTGAGGACACCGTCTATAGGATATGCGGACACCGGGATCACCAATGGGAAATGGTATGCACCGGGAATGACGATTCAATCGCATCATACATACAGGATATGGACTAGCACATTCGCTGATTGGAGAATCAGATGTGTGCTAGCATGAAGGAAACCAAGAAGCTGATCATCCGAAATATTGAGCTACAGGATGAAATCAAGGCAACCCGTGATGGAAATGAAGAGGAATCAACATACTACTGGAGAAGTATGAAGATTTGAAGAAGAAGCTAGAAGTAGCTGAGGAGAAGCTGGACCAGGGAGACAACATTCAGGAGGACAACTCTTTCGGGAGTCGTTCAGGAGGAAGTACCAGTTGTGAAGGATTATTCTGATGTATTCCCGGAGGAATTACCATGCATGCCACCAGACTGAGACATAGAGTTTTTAATTGAGTTGTTGCAAGGCACCAGACCAATATCCAAGAGACTGCATCGGATGCCCGCAAATGATCTGGAGGAAATTAACAAGCATATTAAGGAATTATTGGAGAAAATTTATATTTGACCGAGTTCATCACCTTGCGGAGCCCTAGTGCTTCTAGTTGAGAAGAAGGATGGATCCTTGAGAATGGTTGTAGATTATCATGCGTTGAATGAGGTGACGATCAAGAGCAAATACCCTCTGCTGATGATCAATGATTTATTTGACCAGTTATAAGGAGCAAGAGTTTTCTCCAAGATCAATCTTCGATCAGGATATCACCAGCCGAAGATTCCAGAGCAGGATATACCTAAGACAACTTTTACTACAAGGTATGGGCTTTATGAACATACGGTTATGTCTTTTGGTTTAACCAATGCCCTGCCTATTTCATGAGTATGATGAACAAGGTATTCATGGAGTTTTTGGACAAGTTCATCATGGTGTTCATTGATGATATATTGGTTTACTCGAAGAATGAAGAAGAACACAAGGAACATTTGCGCTTGGTTTCGAGAAGCTTAGGGAACATCAGTTGTATGCCAAGTTCAGCAATTGCGAGTTTTGGTTGAAGGAAGTCGGATTTCTCTGACATGTTATATCAGGAGAAGGAATAGTGGTAGACCCTTCCAAGGTTGAATCCGTCACCAAATGGAAGGCACCCACCTCAGTTGGAGAGATACGCAGTTTCCTTGGACTCGCAGGATATTATCAGAGGTTTATTGACAATTTCTCCAAGATCGCGAAGCCCATGACGGAGCTATTGAATAAAGACACCAAGTTTAATTGGACGGAGGATTGTTGCCAGTTTTCTGGAGCTGAAGAAATGTTCGGTTACAGCCCCAGTGTTAATTCTTCCGAATATACGCAAGGATTTCCAAGTATATTGCGACCCTTCTCATCGGGGACTTGGAGGCGTTCTTGTGCAAGAGAGAAGAGTTGTTTCGTATACCTCATGTCAACTTCGACCTCATGAGTTGAACGATGGCACACATGATTTGGAGTTAGCAGCCATAGTGCATGCGCTCAAGACCTGGACACATTTTCTTACCAGAAATAGTTGTGATGTTCACACAAATCACAAGAGTTTGAAGTACATCTTCACGCAGAAGGAGTTGAACCTCGGGCAGAGGAGATGGTTGGAGCTCATAAAGGATTATGACATGAGACTACATTATCACTCAGGAAAGGCCAATGTCGTGGCAGATGCTTTGAGCGGCAAGAGTTATGTTAATACTCTCACAATCGGGGGATTACCCCAGGAGTTAGCTGATGATCTCAGAGATCTTCAATTGGAGATAGTCCCAAGAGGTTTTGCTGCAGCATTGGAAATTCAGTCCACTTTGTTGGGAAGGATCCAAGAAGCCCAGAAGTTGGACAATGGCATTGCACATATAAAGGAGATAATGAATCAAGGAAACGCAAAAGGATTCCGTGAGAATGAACACGGAACCTTATGATTTGAGCAGCGTATTTATGTGCCCAATGACCCAGAGATCAGGAAGTTAATTCTTCAGGAGGCTCATGATTCGCCTTACTCGATACACCCAGGCAACACCAAGATGTATTTGGACTTGAAGGAAAATTTCTGGTGGACAGGTATGACAAAGGATATTGCTGAGTATGTGATACGTCTCCAACATATCTATAATTTTTTATTGTTCCATGCTATTATATTATCTGTTTGGGATGTTTTATATGCATAATCCTATTTTATATTATTTTTGGGACTAACCTATTAATCTAGAGCCGATTGGCAGTTTCTGTTTTTTCCTTGTTTTTCAGCTTCACAGAAAAGGAATACTAACCGGAGTCCAAACGGAATAAAACTTCACGATGATTTCTCATGGACTAGAAGACACCCAGAGGACTTGGAGTCCAAGCCAGAAGAGCCACGAGGCGGCATCAAGGGTGGAGGCCGCGCCCTAGGGGCGTGCCCCCTACCTTGTGGGCCCCTCAGGACTCCCCTAACCTAGCTCTTCCTCCTATATAGTCACATATATTCCAGAACCACCAGAGGCATCCACAAAAATACTTTTTCGCTGCCACAACCTTTTGTTCCCGTGAGATCCCATCTTGGGGACTTTTCCGGCATCCTGCCGGAGGGGGATTCGATCACGGAGAGCATCTACATACACCCTATTGCCCTTCTGATGAAGTGTGAGTAGTTTACCACAGACCTACGGGTCCATAGCTAGTAGCTATATGGCTTCTTCTCTATCTTTGATTCTCGATACCATGTTCTCCTTGATTCTTGGAGATCTATCTGATGTAATCTTATTTTGCGGTGTGTTTGTCAAGATCCAATGAATTGTGGATTTATGCAGCTTATCTATGAATATTATTTGAATCTTCTCTGAATTCTTATAAGCATGATTTGATACCTTGTATTTCTCTTCGAACTATTGGTTTGGTTTGGACAACTAGATTGGTTTTTCTTGCAATGGCAGAGGTGCTTAGCTTTGGGTTCAATCTTGCATGATTTCACCCAGTGATAAAGTAGGGGTAACGAGACATGTATTGAATTGTTGACATCGAGGATAAAAAGATGAGGTTTCCATCATATTTCTTGAGTTTATTCCTCTACATCATGTCATCTTACTTAAGGCGTTACTCCATTCTTTATGAACCTAATACTCTAGATGCATGATGGATAGTGGTCGATGTGTGGAGTAATAGTAGTATATGCAGGCAGGAGTTGGTCTACTTGAAACGGACGTGATGCCTATATTGCATAATCATTGCCTTGGATATCGTCATAACTTTGCCCTTTTTATCAATTGCTTGACAGTAATTTGTTCACCCACCGTATTATTTGCCTTCATGAGAGAAGCCTCTAGTGAAACCTATGGCCCCGGGCCTATTTTCCATCATATAAGTTTCCGATCTACTATTTTGCAATCTTTTATTTTCAGATCTATAAACCAAAAAACCCAAAGATATTTTATCTTTTGTTTAGTTCTATTTATCTCTATCATATCTCACCTTTGCAAGTTTCTGTGAAGGGATTGTCAACCCCTTTATCGCGTTGGGAGCAAGTGTTTGATTGTTTGTGCAGGTGCATCTATTGGGGACTTGCGCGTTACTCCTACTGGATTGATACCTTGGTTCTTAACTAAGGAAATACTTATCTCTAGTGTGCTGCATCACCCTTTCCTCTTCAAGGGAAAAAACAACGCAAGCTCAAGAAGTAGCAGGAAGAATTTCTGGCGCCATTGCCAGAGAGATCTACGTCAAGCCTACACTACAAAAAAAGACACATTCGTGACATTTTGGGCCGAACGAATTTTTTTATGTCATGCTTATGACACTTCTATGACGATAATTGTGGCAAAACCCGGTATCATCATAGATGTGGTGGGCTCCTACTTCTATGATAGAAAATGGGCTTTTCGTCCTGGGCAGGATGGAGACACACCTGCATGACATTCTCTGGGCCATCCATGACACAAAAATCGTGGTAGAAGCGAGGGCGAGGAAAATTTCAGGCAGTTCTCGGTTACGGTGGGTTTTCAGGGGCCGAGCGATGCATGGAGGTTTGCGCATTCTCTCGTGCACGTATGCGCATGTGCGAGGTGTTGCACTCTAACTGAACCCGAGCGAGGCATTTGGCTCTAACTGAACCCGAGCGATTGCACTAGCTACGTTACCGAGCCCCGAATTATCCCTTGTTGTCAACTGAACCTGAGTGATTCATTCACTACTGCTGCTAACTGAAGCCGATCGACGCAGCCTCTTGATGAACAGTTCCCAGTAGGGGTTGGATGAATTGTTCCCGGTGGCGGTTGGATAAACAGGATCCCATGGTAGTAGAGGTCGTTGCCGCTAGATGAACAGGACCCCAATCGAGGAGGTGGGGTGGATGAACAGTAGTTGGTGGAGGGACCCCGTACATGGAGGGGTAGTTGAACAGGACCCCGTGGAGGGTTGGTTGAATACGACCCTTGGAGGCCTGGTTGAATAGTAGCCAGTGGAGGCTGGATGAACAGGACCCCGTGGAGGGCTGGATGAACTGTAGCCGGTGGAGGCTGGTTGAACAGGACCCTATGGATGACAGTAGCCGGTGGAGGCTGGAGGAAGTCGATGGTGGATGAACAGTAGCCCGTGGAGTCCCGTTTTGTGGTATGCCACACCCCTCCCAATGAACAGGACACCGTTTCGACCGTAGGAAGTCGAACAGAAGTCTATTTCCTCCATTTTGCGGTATGCCAGACCCTTCCCGATGAACAGGACCCCGTATCGACCATACGCGGTGGAACAGAAGGTTGTTTCCTTTGCTCTATGGTACGCCAGACCTCGCTTCGGTGGTTCCGTCCAATCCGGTTGGCTCCCATTGAACACGCATGCTGTTTACTCCGTTCGACCCAGCCTGTTGGCTGCTGACGAGCAGGATTAGTCACTATACGCGTTAGAGACCCCGCCCGTATGTACATACATAGCCGTATTTACTATCTTGCAGCATGGTCGTACGTACGTGTACACGATATAGACAGGACTGCGTGACATGCTACGTCGGCGCCTCTACTTCAACACGTGCCACTCCTTACTCAGCCACGGTACGTCACTGCAGAGAGACCGATCGACCGCTATGTACGTACACGTTCACGGCCGGACAGATAACTCCACCTTCGCTTCAACCTGATGGGTCCTAGTTGTCTGGGGTAAGAAGGTAGTTCCTTCCGTGCGAAGATAAAGTCGGTGGGTCCCAGCTGTCAGGGGGGAATGGTTTTTTCGCGAAATAAAGAGGCCCTTCCGGTAGGTCCGAGGTGTCAGGTGGAGGAATAATTATGCGGTGGACGATGGCGAGGCCAATTAAGGGAATGACCCGGAGCCGAGGAAGACTCGACAGGTGTTCCCCACGCAGAGTGGGTACGAGCGTTTACATGTTAGGCCACAGTGTGAGGTTGCTGTCGTAGGAGAATAACATGAGGTGTGGGTGAGTAGAGGGATAGTTAGGCCAGGGATGCGAGTACGGTGGGGCCGTGAGGCCTACCCGGCAGCACAGCCGACCATTGGAGGCGGGAGTAGGTGGTTCCGCCGGTGCTAGTTTGGGCGGCTGGAGCAGGAAGATCAGAGACTGAAGAAGCACGATTGTCGTTGGATTGACATCTAACGGTCTGACGCTGATAGAGTCGATTGTTGACTAAGTTTCTTTTTTTGTGAAACCTTGTGTACGCATGAACTTAGTAGGCCCACAAGTCAGCCTCCAAATCCGTGGCAAACCACACAGAGCCCATTTGCTATTTTTTTCATAATTTGCAACCCATTTGCTAATTCTTAAGGAATTTATTACAACCCATTTTCTGCCTAGGACCACGGTCAAAAAGTTCAATCTTACTTTGCATATTTTCATGGAGTCCGAACTATTTTAATCCAGAAATGATAAACATTTTTTAAGAACTTACTGATTTGCAAAAAAAATATCATTTTGTTTTTTGAAGCTAATAAGACTTGGGACAATTGACCGGGTTTAAGGGAAAACCAGTGGTAAAAAATCAGGGCTAGGAGGGAAAACAACAACAAAAAAATAAGGATGTAAAGATAAAAGGGAACTTTATGTATTTTCAAATACGTGTATATGAACTAGTAAAACTATAGGTAGAGATTAGAAAACGGAAGTAGGACATGTCGTTTCAAGAGGAAAATAGAACTGGGTTGTGTGTTTGATTCAGTAAAAAAACTGCCCACAGATGTTCTAAGACAAAATATAACTAAGGCTGGCGGGCCAGAGGACAGTAGATACCTGCTGGATCTTTGTGCCCCGTTATCGTCATGGCCTGGGCCTGTTAAAAACAAAACCAAGCCTGGGCAGTCTACAGCCCAGTTGAAACTTGCTCGACCTGAAACAACAATATACCTGCTGGATCCCAGTTATCAGTCTATACCTACAAAATTCTCTTGTTTATTTACTACGTTAAGACTTCATGGGTTTCACCGTCTCAGACGTCAGCATTATTTTTTCATCATGATAATAAGTGCATGCACTTGCTTGAGTACGGCCATGGACCCGCTGGTTCCATATGGTTAGGCTCTGTATGGACAACCATCTTGTGGTTCCACGGACGAATTTCATGCAAATCGAATGGTTTTCAGGGAAAGCGGACTAAATTCAATGCATTTTACATATTTATTTTCGTTATAGAATATTTTACATATTTCAACTAATAATAATAGACTAGGCCTTTTTTAGGTCATGGGAGGCGCCTCACGATTGAGGTCGCGGCACTTAACTATTCTGGAAGGCCCAAATCCATCACTCCTCTCTTTTAACAATTTGCAGCTGGGCTTGGCATGCCACAGCCCAGTTCCGACGTGCTGCGTCCAACTATCAGCCTGTTATGTCTCAAAAAAACTATCAGTGTCTGAAACCAGATGGATCCCCTGCGTACTTCGAAGATGTAAAAAATTTGGAGAACTGGGAATTCGAACGGCAGGTGCTTATGCTACCCATCAAATAAAAATTAGGTGCCTGAAAATTTGTTTCAAAACAAATGATTCAGCTTTATATCCACGTCGACCCTCTACATGATGGTTGGAAGCAAATGCCAAGTTCATACCGAAAGATCCTTAACAACAATACGAACTTGCAGACGACCAGGTTGTACAAGTACCAATACCAAACTAACTTATAATCGTTTTAGTCCTAGCCCTAGTGTTCGTCTCGTAGAAAATCTTGTAGAGGACCAGCTCTCGCTCCTTCTCTTGCTCCAGGTCTCCGAGGTGGTACTGGTGCATCACCCAGTTGGTCCTCTACTTGTCGAAGTTCTTATCGGTGTGCAGCACCAGAACCTTTTTGTTGCCCGTCTGCCAGCCGTTGACCATCACCGGCAAGGTATTGCCGGTCTTGTGCCACATTGCATGCACACCACACTCCGAATGTATCTTGCGATGCGTTCGCGTGCCCCTTTTGAACACCCTAGAGTTGTGCTGGAAGAAATGCTTGCTTAGGCCACTTAGTGTGATACATGCAGTATTGTCGAATACATGCTTTAGTGTATGTAGTTGGCATTTTCATAACATCTTTGGCATGTTGCAGTCACTTGTTTCACTTTTTATTAACTTTAAAATAGTAATTGCTTCACTAGGTCTGCATCTAAAAAGAAAAATAGAGCTATAAACCAAGGAATATGTTTGTGCAAGTAGACGGCCGATCGGTGTCTCACCTGGAAGTTTTTCAGGATGGGTGTAGCATATGGCGTGATCCTGTCGATGGTTGGTATGAACAAATCGACGAGAGGGTGAGATCTCGGGCTGTCAGCACTCAATTTGGCCTCAAGGTGCTCGATCAGCTTCTGATCCGTGGGATCGAACTTGACGCCAGCCGGCAGGACCGGCCAATCCTTCTTGGACTTGCATCGATTAATTCTAGTTAAATGGTACTCAATGTATGACCAATCAACTGTTTTTAAGTAAATGATGAAAGATTTCGATAGATAAGTGGTACTCCAATGCTGAAGTCCACAATACCCGAACAAACTGGAGTCTCGGCTTCATTACTACATGTAGACTCTAAAGACTTGAAAACCCCCATAAGGATCGAAATCATAGTACAGGGCAATGGGACGAATACTCATAGAAGCGGCCTCGCTGTTTCCTTCCTTCATCCGTCTAGCTTGAAGAGAATCCTTGATGAGATCGATTTTTAGCGTCTTCCTTTTGACTACATGAAATGAAATATAGCAACTCCAGTAGCTCATCGCTCGTCGTACCAAATGGATCGAAACAAGGTGGCGACTGGGAGGCAGGGAGACCGGGAGAGAACGGGAGAGTGATTTTGTAGAGAATGCAAGAGTGTTGTTGTAGTACAAGAGGGGTGAGCCGAACACGCTGCCGGGACTCTTGTGTCACCTCACGCGCAGCGTGTTGTCACGTCAATTCAATGTGAGGGCATGCTAAATAATTTGACCGACGTATACTAGTACTACTAGTGTACTACTTACTAGTCGATTTAGTGTTACATTTTAACCATAGGTTTAACTAACAACATGTCAATGCAAGTCACAGAAAATTATACCATTGGAAACTATGTTCAAATACGAGTCAAACGATATTATTTTTTGTGACATGCATTAACATTTAGTTAGTTAAATTTATGGTCAAAATTTGACACAAATTACGAAGGGGACAAATAAACCAGGAGGGGGTAGTAGTACGAGTAGCGCAATATATGGTATAGAGGACTAGTACAAATTTAGAAATGGAGTAAGAAGTTACAAGGCTGTGCGACAGACTTTGTAGGCTACATGAGTAATACAAAATATAATTCCCGTTGGACAACAATTTCACCAACAAGTACGCACTTGAAGCCTAATTGATATATATATATATATGGTCGCTCTATTCGTCACCCAGGGAGAGGAATAGTTATTCCTCACCCCAGCCAAACCACTCACACCCTAACCAGGCCGTAAGAAAAAGGGGGCTGGGAGATAAAATTACAACGTGGAAAAGGAATCGGTTTCCACACCAAATCCAGCTTATACGAAATATTGATGCGTGGTAATCTTACGACCTCCCTAGGTAAGTTACGTTGTGAGATCAGTTACGTTGCCGAAGTGGCCGACTGGCCGTAAGTGAAAAAATATATTCTTATATAGTAGTATTAATATACCTGATGTGCAGCTGGGATAGGAATGTACTGGAGTAAATTTGGACCATGCAAAACGCGTGATCCAACCTATTAAATCCCTTCTTTCTTGGAACACCTCTTTCAAAATATGTCCCTCCTTTTATACTAGAACACTTCTTTCAAAATGTGTCTACCTGCATGAGCTTTAGCTACTCTAGCACATATCCCTCTCATCTGTTTAATTTCTTTGAGGAAAAAAAGAGAGCGTCTGGTCAACTCCAGGAGAAAAACGATAGAGTGGAGATTGGAGAAAAAAAGAGCTTCCGATCAACTTCGGGAGAAAAACGATAGAGTGGAGAGCGGCCGAGCCCCGTCTCTCTTTAGAGCATCTCTAGCAAGATCGAAAAAAACTGGCCTGATCAGATATGGTAAGAACGGCTTGGCCTGTAAATTTCTTACGTGCAACACGTAAAAACTCAGCCGAACCCACTATATATACCAAAACTTTGCCGATTTAGGGTTCGCATCCGCAAATTTCGTTTCCCCTCACAGCAATCTAGTGCCCTCCGATGAGAATCGAGTTCCTTGGGCCATCGTTCGCTGGGCACACAGCCAAAAAAAAGGCCGGCCCCGATGACGAGCGATGGAAACAGGAGGGGTGGCTGAAGGGGCTTCGGTGGCTCGCCAACCCGACATGACTCCAAGACCGTGAGCTCCTCCCTCCGCCCGTCTGTGGAAGAATGGCACCATGTGCAGGCACGTGAGCGCGGCGCACGCTCCCGCAGCGTCGGGAGGCGGGCGTTTGTATTATTTTTGTTGCATTTCCCCCTCCATTTTAGCTGGACTTGTTCACAACCATTTTAGCTGGACATGTTCACAACCATTTTAGTTGGACATGTTCACACCGTGCACAATGCTTGGCTTCTCGGCGACTTCCTGCTTCTCGACCACAAGGGCATGGATCGGCGTGCTTCTCCTCGCCACCCCCCTCGACAATGAGGATGACAGTAACGCCGAGGTGAGATACTGAAATACATGGCGACATGAGTGCTCTCTTTAGGCAGAAAATGCATGTGTTGTGTCTATTGATTCTTTGTGTTTGCTGACATTTTTATCAACAAATGAGATGTACTTTGTGATTTGTTTAAAATTGCATCAATGGAATATTTTAAATGCGACGTGTTTAATTTGAGGTTCAGCTCTTGGAGTAGTCTCTTTCTTATTTATTTTGACAGTAGGCTTATTTTTGATAGGGCGGCAATGAGTTGGAACTTCAGATTGATTCAGAGGTTGTGTATTTTTTCAAAAAAATTGAAATGATTAGGCATGCTCATGCTTTTTATGAACTTGTATTTTGGAACTGAGATTGAACATGGATGCTCCAGCTGAGAGATGCATTCATAACAAACATTGTTAATTAAAAAATGCATCGACAATGAGACATTGGCACACACGTGTATAACATAGATGTAAATGCTGGCCTCTTAAAAAACAGAAAAAAAAACACTCGCAACTAAGTAGCAGAGTAATAACATGTATGACATTAACATGTTGATAAAGTCAGTGGCAATTAACCAGCAGCCAGAACAAGAAGTTTTCTTCTTCGACTGAATATTCTAGTAGGAGTAGTGGCAATGACTTCTTCTGTATCTTTTTTCTAGACTGTAGAACACCGGCTCTTCAACTAACGCTCCCAAGATTGATGTTTGTTACAGATGAAGAAGCTTGTGAGTGTTGGACTTGGACCTAGGCAAGTTGATAGTGTCATGGCCAAGCTATCTTGTCATTTATGGTACTAGCTAATGCCCTGTTTCTCCTTTGAGGCGGATTCAAATGCTAAAAATTCAACCAGCGAGCATAACAAGTTAGACAGTGCAAATGTATATAGTTCCAATAGAAGCAAAATTCAGAAGAAAAAAAATCAAGGTGAGACGCGTGACTGCATAAATGTGTTTCAAGTAATGCCGATACAAGGTAGTAAATGAGATGTGAGATGCAGGAGTAGAGTAGCATTTATCTAATTGACCTTTAACTTGCCTTTTGATCTGTCCAAACAATTGGTATGCCATGGTACTGGCAGTACACTACGGAGTACTAAGATACCACAACTATAGACACAGAGAAAATTTTTCTCCAGACCCAATACAAGGTGCAGGTTTCAATCAAAAAGAAAAAATAGCCTTCTCTCCTGGACAGAAAAAAGGGCGGAGCTCAGCTTCCTCCTCTCCTTTCTATGATTTGATAATTAGACCATATGACCTTGACCTTGCAGACTCATCATTACCATCGCGAGTTCAATCCTGACTGTGAGTGTATGTCAACACAAAAGAATGAGTTAAACCAGTTTTTTTACTGAATCAAGGAAAATATTCAAGATGTAAACATGACGGCACACTGAGAGGTGCTCGGGTGGTGTTTTTTATGTGAGCCAAAGCTAGTGTACACTCAAATGAGGGCAAGGAAGAACCCTCGGTACAAGCACCAGCCTCATTCCCCCACAAGTACCCCCCGCTCTTCGCCTTGGCAATATCCATCTCCACCTCGGCGATCTTCCTCTCAATCCCTCCATCCTCCAAAACCAAACAACCCATTTCGAATCAACAAACCAGAAGAACAAGTCACACCAGAAAGGAACCAATAAATTATGTGCATCCCAGGTCCTTCGGCTTGTCGTCCACCAAGATCTCCTTGGGGAGCTGCAATCAAGTGCCATCGTCAGGAAAAATCGAGAAAAACGAGAGGTGGGCAGAGAGGGGGATTGAGAGATCCGCACGTTGCTGCTGCTCTTCTCGAGGAGTCCGGAGAGGGTCGCCAGGGTCTGCGTGTCCTGCCATAGCCTGCGAACGAATCGAGGTGAGATCAGAGCTGCTGAGAGGAGGAGAGATCTGGGGAGGAGAGGGAGGGCGCGAGCGTACCGGCCGGCAACGTACAGCCAGGCGAGGCAGGCGAGGAAGGCCATTATGAGGGGGATCCTGCCAGTGGAGGCGGCGGAGGAGGAGGAAGACGGGGGCTCACCTAGGTGACAGATTGGAAACTTGCTATCAACGACTTGCCCCTGAGCAAACCACCGAGCACCTCTCCGTCGTCTACACGTCGGCCGCCCACATCGTGCTGGTCGCCATCGAGACTGACTCTAAGCTGCCCGATGTTGATTAGGAAAGGACGAGGGGAGTGGGATGGAGACTATCCGTGAGTCAATAATGTAAAGGTAAAATTACTTCGTCGGAAATATAATTTTACGGAGTTGGGATGGTGACTTGGCTTGGTTCCGCCTGGCTTAGTTGAGCACAACATCTGGCTCGATGAACCGACCACGGAGAAGAGTTACTTATTCTTCACCCTGGGTCTCAAATAGACTTTTCTTATATATATATATATATATATATATATATATATATATATATATATATATATATGTGTGTGTGTGTGTGTGTGTGTGTGTGTGTGTGTGTGTGTGTGTGTCTGTGTGTGTGTGTGTGTGTGTCTGTGTGTGTGTGGTTTCTGCATAGCATCTCCATCATCATTATCAGTACATCCTGCGCAGGTCGGTTAGGATGCACTTGATCACAAAAAGGTATCTATCCTTCAAACTAACAACCGTACATAATATCCAACAAAAGAGGGTCATGCTACAGCATCAGGATACATGGCTCAGTCTAGATATCAGTATGAATCAAGTTGTGCATATTTACTGTTGGCATGAACAACATCGCCGCATGTCGGGTTTGCAAAAGCCATTCATCACATGGAAGCTTGATGCCTTTCACACACTGAAGATTGTTTGGCAACATCCTGTGTCGACGAATCTCTGGATATGGTGATTCATGAAACCCATGGTATGATGTGTAAACACAGTTCTCCCTGGTGAATGGAAGTTGCATAGCATAGTAATCATCGCCGGTGATATGATCGATGATTGGTTGGATGATCGGATAATTGAGCCCAAGGAACATGGAGTGGTTGTCGAGGCTGCAAACCCGCCTCCAGTTGAATACGCCTGGCCCAATTGAGCTGGGATCTTTCTTGAACATGAAGCAGCCATAGCCATCATAGTCATGAATGCCCCGGGCATTGTACTGCATGTGGTTTGATGAAATAGTCTGGTCAATTTGGTATGTGCGAATGAGCATCAAATGACCGCCGTCAGTTGAACGATCGATAAACCACCACCCATTGACTGGTATGATTCCAGGTCCTGGAATCATGAATGCCATCGCATTTGCATCTGATGCAACAACTCAAATTGGAGACCAAAAGGACAAAAATATACAATCATGTTCAGCGTATGTCTGGAATTAAGATTATTATAACAGTGATACATAACATAGACAGGGAATTGGAATGTCGTGGTCATAATCATACCCAAAGTTAAAAAAATAAGCCAACGGCTTTCATATTCTAGCAATATGTCATGGTTCAAACATCATGTAACAATGAGAGGAAAACAGTTCTGGCAGGGCCTACTCATATTGTACCATAGCACTTACTATTGTTCTCATATCAACTCTAAACAATAACATGCGTGGTTATAAAAATCTTGGAAATGAGAGTAACATATAGCAATCATGAGGTTATACTCATAATATCTATTCTAACAATCATTAGATGCCAATTGTTCTCATATCAACTCTAACAATAACATGTGTGGTCATAAAAATCTAGGAAATGAGAGGAGCATATAGCAATGGTGTGGTTATAAACGTACCATCTATTCTAAATTTGTAACAATCAACAGGCAGTCATATTCATAAGGTAAAGATGAGATGAGATAGAACAATTACACAACGATAGGTTCCACCAGTATAGGCAGCCAATCTGTGCGTCGACCATGTAAACGATGCCATCATGCACTATAGCATCAGACAGAAATGGAGGCTCAACAGGATTGACGATGAGCCATAACCATGTATGGCGAACGGATTGCAGATAGACTAATCCCATGTCAAACAAGGCAGCTTGTACTCCATGTAGTCTTCTGATGGTGTGGGCACTTCGCAGATTACAACCATCAGCAAATGAAGGTCGCACCAAAAGCTCAACGCATCTCGTGCATAGTAGGCAGGAGTGTCCGGCGGGCTGCGAGGCTCGATGGCGGCGGTATCCAACGATGGAAGGGTGATCTCTCGCTGGGCGTAGATATCCATAAGACTCCACGGACTACCAGATTGGTGGATGAGGATGATCCAGTTGGCCTTCATGTCCGCCCAGTAGTGGCCGCGCATGAAGGATGGGTGGACGGGTAGTAGTAACATGTCGAGGGGCACCACGGCAACCTCCGTAGGATTGTCAAGTCAGTGTCTGGGCCACCTGCAAGGATCGAGCATCAGCAAGTAGGGTGTCTTGAAAAGGGCCGGTCGGTTGCAGACGAGTAGACGGTACACAGACACCGAGCATGCGACCAGAAGGATGGTGCTGAGCAGGTCCATACGACTACAGATATGCTCCAAGAGAAGATCGGGGAGGGAATTCCAAGCGCGGCTCTGCGTGTCGGTTGGTTCTGCCATAGGGGTTTTTAGAGCGCCGAGTGATTAGGGTTTCCCGTGCCTGCGAGCGAGCGGGGAAGTGGATTCGGGCGGGCGAGCGAAGAACATAGCATGTGTGGCCGAGCAGTGAGCGGTGGGTATGGTACGCGCGAGCTACCAAGGAAGATGGCGCAGGGGGACGAGCAGTGAGCGGGGGGAATGGTGTGCGGCCGACGATGGGGAAGAGAGGAGGAAGAAGAGTGAAACACGGGGAAGAAAGTGCATTAAATCTCAATTCTACTAGTACTACTACCAGGATATACCGTCCTTCGGAGTGTAAATAGTTAAGCCGATGACATGTGGGTCTACCTCAAGAGGGCCCATATGTCAGTTAATGGAATAGAGAGGTGCGTAGGAGTATTTGCGGAAGCGTGCTCCACTGGCAAACATGATAGCAGTACTGGGTAAGGCTGATTTAGTAACACCAACACGCTGGTTCAGCTTATTAATTAAGTGTCCCATCTGCTGCAGCGTGTATTGTCACTTCACTGTGAAGACTAGTTGAATAGTTCTCTCTGACTGAGATGGGGAATAATGGATTGCAAAGACTTCCTATCTACAGTATCCCTATGCCTCTACTCTCATCATGTCCAACAAGATGAAACATTGGCCAAGGTACCCGGCGCCAATAATGTAGGAGTAATAGTAGTATTTTGTGTCAAACTTTGACCATCTTTTAACTAATAAAATTTTAGTGCATTTCACCAAAAATCATATCACTGGATTCGTATTTGAACATAGTTTTTAATGGCATAGTTTTTTATGACATGCATTGACACTTTGTTAGTTAAATTTGTGGTCAAAATTTTACACTAAGTATGAAGGGGACCATTAAACCAGGACGGAGGTTTATATACAGGTCAATAAAAAATCATCAACCAAGGTAGTAGTAAATGATGAGTGCTCGAAGAATTTTTTTTCCCGAAAGTACTCAATAATGGGCTCGTTTACCTCAAGAAAATTATGTTTATGAACGTATTAATTGGAATGCATGCATGAGAAACAAATGACCAGAACTTTTACACGCATTGGCGAGTCTTCTCTTAATTCTTGCATGCAATGTTTTAATGAAGCTTGAGATATGAACATGTCAATGGGAGGGAGTAAAAGCCTCATGCATGCATGCATGCAACATGCAACACTCACACGTATACATGCAAGCATGCAACAATCACGCATCCATGCGGCACACAGCACACGACGCAACACACACGCTCACGCTCAAGTGCTCAACCTACTCCTATCCGTGAAAGACTGTACATATAGAGATTTACACATTAACCAAGAGGAACCGGAACTTCATGGCAGAATTAACACCCAAAAGTAGCAGACTTATGTGTGCATGCGACCACTGAGAGAAGAAAATTAAATGAAGGTTGTTGCATGCTGTAATTAAGGATGGACATGTAGCCTATAGCTAGACCACAAGTTGGTGCGTTAGTCAATCAATATCGATTAGATTAAAGGCTAAGTGCGTTGGAAGTGTAGATGTACACTCTTTGTTGGAAGACCGAGGGAGTACACGTGCATGCACTCACATACAGAGCCAGGGTGGTTCACGCGCAAGGGATCATTATTGGACCTTTCAAAGAGGCGAAGAGCCAAGTGCAAGGTTCACACGAGTACGAACTGTTGAACCTCCTGAAGAGTCAAAGAGCCAAGCGCAAGGTTTTATAGGAGTTTCGTCCTAGTAGGAGTACTACTACTATAGCGAACGATGCTACTGTATGATGCCGCCATGTCACCTATATTCAAAGATGTGCCACCTTTTTTCTCAAAGAGCGTGTTGGAGCCCGTGCAACAACCACACAAGTTGCACGTACACATAACACACTTACTAGTAATAAATTCTAAAGGACAAATGCCAGTATGCCACACAAGTTCATCTCCACTTCATGTGATAAATTTGTGCATGACTAGTCTACATATATTCATAGCGCTGCCATTCACAATTTACCATACTCCACTTACACGTTATAAATGGGCTCCATGTCCTCCTCTAGGTTCTAGTCCCATGTGTTCTTCATGGATGGCACGATCCATAGCGGTGGGCAACAGGAATCGTTGTCGCAGCTTTCTAGTCTAGTTCCACACGATGGAGACTCATCCAAGCTGAAGCGGCATAAATTAGGGATAGCGTGTCCCAGCATGTCGTTCATCTAGCGGTGCGCACTGAAGACATAACCATGCTTCATGAACGGCAGGCCTTCGGTGTCGTGCATGGAAAGTGGAATCCGCTTCACAATGGGGTAGCTGTCCCCAATGAAAAGCGAGTACTCTCTAAGAGTGTTCCTCGGCACCCACATAGCACCACAGGGGTCGAACTCGGTGCCGTTCATCTGGTACACGCGGCATCTCAGGTCTAGACACATGGTGACGTACATAGTCAAGGTCCATGCATAATAATGTTGTGCTCAAATATGGCGGTCAGTAATACTATGCAGCAAATAGTACTACTCCAGTATAGAGGAAGTAAAATAACTGGCTTATTATATATAGCCACTCTTGGCTACATGGATGAGATAGTAAGACATGGAAAAACAAAAATGGTGGGAGCTAGTGGGTTCAAGTCTTCAAGGGCCTAGCTAGCTATACGTGTCCTCCAAGGTAAAAAGTACTCCTACTAGTAGTACTAGTAAGTAGTACAACAATGAAAGAGAAGGCGAGAGGGTTAAAAAATTATAATACTAAATTGTACTACTAGTACAGTAAACATGTCGCAGTCAAGAAAAGAAAATAACTACTCCCTCTGTCCCATAATATAACAACGTTTTTTACACTAGTGTAGTGTAATAAACGTTCTTATATTATGGGACGGAGGGAGTAACAAGTACTACTCTACTACTCTAACACACAGCAATGAGAAAACGGAATACGTGGGTAGATGGTGATGGTCCGATCATGGTAGATTGTGTGACCATCTTGCACATTGGTGGTACCATGGGTAATGATTGCTAAGATAGTTGATCCCAATATGCCAAAGTCAGCTACAAGGTTCCAGGTTAAACCGAATCGCGGATGCAAATGCACATCTAGGATCGACGGTCTTATTCTGATCGGGGGACGAATGGTCCCTGCAAAATAATGGAGTATCGTTAGGGATGCAAATGATGGTTTGTGCATTCCGTTTGTAATCTCCCATACAATAGGATGGCAACCAGATGAAACAAGTCCCCTGGCTTGTCACCGCGAAGATGCGGCCTACATAGCGCATAGAATTTTCTAACGTGTAGGGGTACAAATCTGTCGCGGCCAACATGTGCCAGCCTCTGCCGTTACTGCCTCTTGTATTGATGGCAATCCTTATGTCGAACACCACGATGAGATAGTAATCATCATAGCCGCGTCGATTTGTTGGCGGGTCCGCAATTGCTATCTTCTTCAATCTCAGGTCGGCATCATCATACGTGTTCAAGCCCAGCTAGTCCGGAAGGCCAACCCCAATGGTGGAGAAGGGGTCTACAGGAACGGCCGCACTGCTATGGATGTTGTGCAAAATGATGGTGGTATCCGGCCAGAGGTATGCAAGCCAATCTTCGTTGGCACCAACCCAGACCTATATATAAGATGGTGGGCAGCGGAGAAATCACGGGATGGGATAACTAAGTACTACATGTTCAAACTCCATGACTGACCTGCTCATCAGACAAAATCCGACTACCTCTCAATGTCGGCAACTATAGCAGAGTCAACGTGCAACCATGGCCAGGGAGCGGTGGACTATTCGAAGGAGTGCCCATAGAATAACCTTCTCCTCCATGTCACGCCCAATATGCGACCATATCCTAAAGGAACTCGAAGGTCCCATCAATGATAGAAGCACATATTGGAGACGCTTTTGCAAGGTGGATATCATTACATCGTACCATTACATAATAGTTGGGGATACATACAAGAGGCATACAATGCCACATGGATACAACAACATCATACATAAGAGCCACATCCAACTACGTATGAAACACAAACAGAAACTCAAACGACATCCACCCTGCTAGCCCAGGCTGCCGACCAGGAACCTAACCCCTGAACAAAGAAGAAGCAGAAGAAGAACTCCAAGACAAGTATACATCGCTCTCACGTCATGATCATCGTATTACCTGAACCTGCAATTGGTGTTGTAGTAATCTGTGAGCCACGAGGACTCAGCAATCCCATTACCATGGGTTTCAAGACTAGCAAAGCTTAATGGGTATGGAAAGGATAAGTGGTGAGGTTGCAGCAAGCGACTAAAAAATGTATGATGGCTAACTTACGAGTACAATAATAAGATGAGAAGCTACGCAAATGGTCGCAAACTAGTAATGATCACTAAGTGATCCTAAACTACGTGTGTTCAAACATAACTCCACCGTGTTCTCTTCTCGACCCATCCGAAAAGAGACCGTCACTGTTACGCACGCGGTTGGTGTATTTTAATTCAGATCTGGTGTCAAGTTCTCTACAGGCAGATATTAACAAATTCCCATCTGCCACATAACCGCGGGCACGGCTTTTGAAAGTTTAAACCCTGAAGGGGTGTCCCAACTTAGCCCAATATAAGCTCACGATCCGCGGAGACAATCCTCCATCACGGGACATCCGATCAGACTCGGGATCCCGGTGCATAAGACATTTCAGCAATGGTAAAACTAATCTAGCAACGCCTCCCGGCGTGTCGACACCCTGATAGTAGCCGCACGTATCTAGTCTTAGGACACATTCGGATCGGAAAGCGTACGAGTAAAACCAGATTCTCGGGTTGCCCCGTGGTGGCCCCGTAGTCTGCCCGTTTGGGACCAACACCATCAGCGCTGGCCCCGCCCTGTATGTAGAAAAATCCTCGGGTTCGCGATGCCCTATGCCAATTAATTATTAGGTTCAATTATTATTATGGCAAATGTTAAAACCAATGTTGCGACTTGCTGGAAGAGTTTTATTCAAAGTGAAACGTCGAGAGGGTCCCATACACCTCACCATGTTAGGGACGCAAAATCAAGGAACATAACACCGGTATGATGGAAACTAGGGCGGCAAGAGTGGAACAAAAAACCAGGCATAAGGCCGACCCTTCCACCCTTTACCAAGTATATAGATGCATTAATTAAATAAGAGATATTGTGATATCCCGAAATAATCCTGTTCCAACATGGAGCAATCTTCAACTTCACCTGTAACTAACAATGCTATAAGAGGGGCTGAGCAAAAGCGGTAACATAGCCAAACAACAGTTTGCTAGGAAGGGTGAAAAGGTTAGAGGCTGACATGGCAATTTGGGAGGCTTGATAAGCAAGTGATAGGTAGTGCAGCATAGCGATAGAACGAAGCAACTAGCATAGCAATGATAGTAGTGAGATCCAGGGTAACAGTCATCTTGCCTGAAATCCTGCTAGGAAGAAGAACGAGTCCATGAAGAAGATGAATGGGCAAAGATGAACCAAGCGTAGACGAACGAATCCTCACAATCGCAACGAAACAGGAACAATCGATAAGAAGCACAACCGGAAAGAAGCAAACAACATGGTAAACACACAACACATAAGCATGACATGATGCTCAACCAAGTATGATGCATGACAAGGCTATATGATGCTACTCATGGCAAGAGATGATGCATACAAGAACATCACATGCAAGCAAGTTTAAATGAGGCCGAAAACAACATATAACAAGTTCGGAAAATCCTCATATGCAAATTTCAAGATTGGTCCAGATCTGAATAAACCTTATGTTCAAGTAGTTAAACAGCAAGTTAAGGTGACTCTAGACAAGTTACATATAAAGTTCATTTAATTCAGAGCTACGACCTAGAAGATATGAGCAAAACATGTTAAACATGACATTGATGCAAAATGCATGCAAACATCAAGCAAACACACTCAAAACAAAGGTTCAACATGACATGATGAAACTACATGCAATTCTAAGCAAGTTTCATATGGAGCATGCTCAAAACGGAGCAACGGTGCAACACACACTCCAAACAAGATATATAACAACAATCTGCCCAAAACAGTAAGTAGGCACTTTGCAAATATCAAAACAACATGCTATATGAATCATATGATCACAAACTTGACACACACGTCATGTACAGATAACATACTTCCAATATCAGTAAGGTTCGGGTTCATAGGCATCAAGATTAAACCAATATGATCAGTCCAAAAAGTAACTTCATAACATACGAGCATATGCATGAGCAGAGTTAGTATGCTGGCATGTTGGAGGCATGAAACAGAGATGCTACAGCACCTAAACAAGGCAAACAAGGGCATGGAAGCAAAGTACACATAACAAAGAGCAAATAACATCAGGGCAACATATACATATGACTCATGGATCAGTGGGAACCAACATGACAAGATAGAATGTTAAAACAGTTTCAGCAAGTGTAATACAGCAACATTATCATAGCATGTTTTCAAGCATGGAACAGAGGCATATGTTATCCAAAATTAACAACCATGGCAAGTAGACAAATTACTCACAGCATACTTCAAAACATGTAATTGGAGTATCTCCAGAAATGGCATGTATCAACCAATATGAAGCTCACAACAAGGCATCATGAAGTTAACAGAAATCTGGAACAACATATAGGCATTTTCATGTCAATGAAAACAAATGCTACAGGACATAATAAGGCATCAAAAGGCATTGCATGATATAGCATAACATGGGCATCAAAACATGTCAACTAAGCATCTCCAGATTGTGCATGCATTAATTGGTAGCATCAAGCAAAGATAGCATCATGATATGACATAAACAGACTTGACAGAAAGTTAACAGCAAGTAGCCCACTTCACAAGCTTGATGCACTCACTATAGGGCATACCAAAATACATGGATTGCACCTCTATAAATATGGCATGATTATGCTCCTAAAACATGTAGACATGATGCTCAAAAGAAAATCACACAAAAAGATATAAAAAGGATAAATTGGCATGTTATAATAGTTATCAGCAGTTAACAGCAACATGCACTTTTGCAACAGAGATTAACAAGTCAAGAAGCACCCTAACATGAATTCAAATCACACCAACTTTTAGAGCATGAAGAGCAGAACATGTTCATGTCAACATCATCACTATAGGGTCAATAGAGGCAAAGTTATGGCACTCACAAGATCCATACACGATGTTAACAATCAGCAGATTTCAGTAGTTTATATCACTTAGCTGTTTTGCAACGAAGATTAAGGCATCAAGATGAACAGTAAAATGAATGCAAACTACTCCATCATGAAGAGCAACAAGTTGTGAACATTTTGACATATCATGCATGCAAAACGAAGCAGTATGCATGAAGTTATGGCAGTACAAACATGAGCACATGCTGATAAAAATCCTCAGGACTTGGCCAAAATTACCCTTGCAGAAAACCAGGACGGAGCGGTGGGGGAAGCCATTTGATACGGGGGTCGGGGACGTCGAAGGTCGGAGCCATCCAGATCTGGGCGAGGACAGAGTGGGGCGGTGGTCATGGCGGTTGAAGGCGGCTCCGGCGACGCGGGGAAGCGCCGGGAATGGCGGGCGGCGGCGCAGGGAAGCTGGATCTGGTGGGTGGGAGGCCGGCTCTGGCCGGCGATGGCAAAGGAGGATCTTGACGGCGGTGGGGCTCCGGTGTGGAGGCGCGAGGCGATGGGGTCGCGAGACGAGGGAGCCGGGAGGGCTCGGGCGGCGGCAAAGGAGCAGATCTCCGGCGGCCCGGAGCGAGGCGCGAGGCGGCGGGGAGCTCGGGCAGCTGCGGGCCCATGATGGGCCCGACGGGCCACGGCGGTGGGCGGTGGCGGAGTGCCACATGACGGGCGGAGAGTGGCTTGGGGCGGCGACGCGGTTTCGTCCTACGACGAGGAGTCTAGGCTAGGGTTTCATCCGCAAAAATGGAAGGGGAAGGCCTTTTATAGGTAGAGGGAGCTAGGAGAGTCCAAATGAGGTGTGGTTTTCGCCCACACGATCGTGATCCAACGACGGAGAGCATGGAGAGGGTTTAGCTGGGTTAGTGGGATGATTCGGAGGGGTGTTGTGCTGCACAAAAGAGGGCTTTTGCAGTTACCCAATTAACCATTGATGCATCAAACGACCTCTAAATGGAACAAAATTTTACAGGCGGTCTACCGGTGATGTACCAGGACCACTCGGAAAATCTCGGACCATTCCGAGAATTTTTTTCGGCGGCTCACAAAACAAGTGCTGGGAGGTGCCGCGGGAGCGTGCGAGTGTGGCGGGGAGCTCAAAACGGACAACGGAGAGAACCGGGGGAACCCAAACGGATGCAATTTTTGAAAAACATGCAGATGAAATACACATGATGACATGGAAAAATGCAACACGCAAGAAATGACAGGGCAACAACGACGAATGACTGGAAGACACATGGCGCATCAGATTCGGGGCATTACACTCGAGGACGAATGGAAGACGAACAAGCGTGGCCTTTTCCCAAGCCAGTTTAAGCACCGTCTTAAAAACGTTGGTGCGGGAAGCACTGAGTCTTGCAGCGGTGAGGATGTTGGGGCGGCGTGCGATTTCTCCCAGAGGGTCATCGTCCATGGTCTCCCGGCCCCGACGAGGAGGAGAACCGCCTGGCGAATCCATGGGAGCAGCGATGAACAACCTTGGTCTCTTCGGGGGGAGGGGAACTAGCGAGGAGGAGATAAGAGCGTAACCGCATGGCCTCGTATGCGGGCACGCAAAGTGGTAGTGCCTCATGCCCCGCGATGGTGAGGCTATTATTTACTACGTACTCGTACTAGTACTACTTTCTCAACTAGTAGTGCGATGTACTATAGTTCTATAGTGCACCAGTTTTCTCTACTCTTATCTCTACTCTTATATATTATTATATTGTTACTATTTATCTTATAAAAAACAGAGTTGGTGATGATGGTGTGTCTGCCATCCTGCAATATAGGTCGTCCGATTTATTTCTGACGGATAGGAAGGAAACTATGGCAATTTTGCAGAAAAGATACCCACACCGCTCTCCACATTTGCAAATAAGGCCTTCCCTCATTCATCATTTACTCCCACAAGATAAACTACTCATATAAATGCATCTTGATGTTCCATGCAACGCATGGGCATTGCTAGTTAACTCTTGAATCTCAAGGCCAAGGAGCTACAGTTGCAAGTGGAGGGTACTACTGTTCTCTAGAACCATCATTGTACTATCAATGCAGGGAAAGTACACCTGCATAGTTTGTACTCTCCGTGCTCTATTCAACCGCGTAGCTGGCCTACTCAGGCGTTCCTCTCATGCACACACTAGCAGCTTGTTTATCAGCGATGGTTACTGCGGGGGCGGAACATTTAAGTTCTTTGATACAGCAAGACTATGATTTTCGCTTCCATTTGTGGAGGTGTAATGGATCTCGTCGAACTTTGTTAGTAGTTCCTTCTTTATGAATGAGATGAGGCAAAGCTTTTGCCTCCGTTTCAAAACAAAAAAATCACGTCGAGAGGAATTTCTTTTATAGAGCCGATAATGGAGCAAAGTCCATGCGTGCAACTCCACAAGCTATAGAGTAGTAGAGTACTAGCACTTTACGTACAGAGCCATATTGCACAGTTCCCAATGCCGCACCAGGCTATTCCGGCTCCTTGGGCTTAATTGGGAGGCGCTAGTTTAGATATGCTAGCTGATGAGGAAGCTGCAAGGCGAGTATATAGGAGTACTACTCTAGTATGCGAGCCACGAGATGATGGGAGGGAAAACCCATTCATGTTGCTGGGCTATCCAGTGCACCCAGATTGTGGTGCAACACGTCCGTTCGACTTCAAAAGTCAAACTAACAATGTACAATATTGGCTCACAGTAAGGTTACTGTTTAAAAAACGTCCGCCGTACGTTCGGCCGGGATCGAACCCACAAAACAAGTTATACACTCCCGCGACCACTATAGTACTCGTTGGAGTACAATGCAACCTAGAATCGCCTTTTGTCGCTAGTACATTGTTCCTTACAAAAACAACTAATAATGCCAAGAAACTACTACTACCACTTTCCAATCCAGCCCTACCAAGAAACGACTACTCTACAAGTGTCGTTATTCGCACGTTTCAACCCATGTCGCCTTTAACTCAACGCCTTCTATTCGACCAGCAAGTTAGGCGTTATGACTTGTGGGACCTACATGTCAGTCTGGAAAAAAAATCCCCGAGTGACCTCCTACCTCTGGCCCGTCTTCCTAGTCATCCTTGGCCATGGGACACAGCTACCGCTACCGGCAGAAGGCGAGGTCAAAACCGCCGGCGGTGCAGAGCCCATCTTGCGGTAGCCCAGAAGCCAGCTCCGTTCGGCGCTTGCGGCCGCTAGCTAGCCAAGATAGCACACACACCCTACTGGATGCATCCAACTGCTTGTCTGCAAGGTTTGCTAGCTAGGTTGGCATGGCGGTGCGGCGACTTACTCGTGCGCGCCACGCTAAGGCCATCCATCTGGCTTGAGCGAAGGCTAGCGTGGCAGCTTTCTTGCGCGTGAGTCACGCTCGGGCCAGCCAGCCAACCCGTGCGCAGGCCAGCACAGCGTCCGGCCTATCCGGCGGAGCGGCAGGCAACTCGCTCATCACCAGCGCCTCCGATGAACACGCATCAGTTCTATTTGAAGTAATGTTAAGGAAAAATAATGATTGGAGGACGAAGAACCGGATAGAAGGTCAGATGTGGGTCCCTCGTGTCGTGGGGAACGAGCACCTATGGGGCAGGGGGCCCCTTCTGGTCCGGCAAGGGAGCGGGGGGCGCGCGCAGAGTAGATCGAGGCGAGGGCGCGCTGGGGGCGGGATTTTTACCCAGCTTTGGAGCTCTCCGAAGAGATAAAACTCCTACTGCTGCTTTGCGTTTGTATTTGTTCTTTGCTCGAGAGTGTGGGTATGCTGTTGTTTCCAATCTGCGAACCCCTTCTATGTGCGCACGGGCCTCCTTTTTATAGTCTAAAGGGGTCACCGACAGGTGGCAACGCAGAGAGAGGGGTAGAAAGGTAAAAACGTGGGTTGGTACAACTGCTATCTACAGTGTCCCCTACCTAACTCTGACGGCAGGGGACAAGAGCATTTAATGCCCGTCCGGTCGCTCCAACAGTGCAAGGAAACGACCGTTAGGGGCGCCACCGATCGCCACGATGGCCTCCTTGTCAGCTTCGCTTGCCACCTCGCACCGCTAGGCTGCGCAGCCACCTGCCACGTGCATCGGGAGTGATCCCGCGGCGACACGTCGTCGGGTGAGCTGGAGCGCAGGCGCAGAGTGGTGGCTTCGCCGCGGCAAGCGCCTTGGCTGGCCTTCCCGGCAAGCTCCTTTGCCGGGGTCCTGTCCTTCCCGGCAAGCTCCTCTTGCCGGGGCCTTGTCCTTCCCGGCAAGCTCCTCTTGCCGGGGCTTTGTCTTCTCAGCTGACACTTTGTCCTTGAATGGCAGTAAATGGGAGTGACGGAGGATCTTGGCGGACGCCCGGCAAGCCTTGCCGCGGGGTGCTGTGACTGTCCGTGCCCAAGTTCGGGGTACTAAGGTACCCCTACTTTAGTACACCGACAGGAGCCCCCGGGCCTGGGCCATACACGGTGCCGAGCGCTGTTGGGCCAGGCCCAAAACAGGGCATGGGCACACGCGGCCTGGGTCAAAACCAGATCCACTCTGAATCCACCGCGTCCTCCCGTAATGGCACGCGTCAATCGCGGCGTCGTGGGAGACGTGGGTGGCGTGCATGATTTTTGAGGCGTCCACCCCCCGTGATCACGGGGCAGGGCGAGGTCACCCCATCCGTCGCCTCGGCTCTGCATCCCCGCCACGCGGCTCCCATGCGCTTGGGGTCGTGGGCGGTGGAAGTGGGAAACTGGGCCGTCACGAGCGGGGGCAGCGGGTCGGCCCCCACTCCGTACTCTTCCCGTGCCTTGATTGGCTGAGCGGTGCGGCCGAGCCCCCACCTCGCCCCTTTAAGAAGGGCGAGAGGGGAGCGCAGAAGCCCGCACTCTCCCATCTCCTCTCTTTCTCCGGCTTCTGCTCCCCTTCCTCACATTCGTCATGGAGAAAGGGAACCCTGGGTCTTCATCGGTGGCGGCGAGGGTCGCCACCAGACAACGCGCCTCTCCCTATCCCGCGCCTGTGGTGGCGGAGCCAGCCACAAGGGGAAGAGGGAGGGGGCAAGGTCGTGGACGAGGTCGAGGACGCGGTCAGAGCGCTCGGGGAAGAGGCGGACGGGGCGGCGCGCCATCTCCACCTCCGCTGGCGGTTCCTCTCCTCACGGCGGTCCACACCGGGGACGACCCTTGCGAGTTCTTCGTCAGGCTGCGCCGGGCGCCTCGTCGCCGCCTCCGGCTTCCAGCTCCGTTTGCGAGCATGATGGAGGCGGACCCGCCCGAGACGCTGAGATTGCACATGAGGGGCTGTGGAATCAACGGCATGCGAGTCCACATTGTATTCCCAGCCCCCGATGTGATGTATCTTGACTGTGGGTGGAAGACGTTCGCTCGCATCCACAGCTTGACGGCGGGGTTTACCCTCCATTTTAAGTTAATGGAGGGCGACCTTCTCTCCGTCAAGGTCTTCGGGGACTCCGGCATTCGAGCGAGGTGCTGCGTGGACAGCTCCTCCGACAGCGAAGATTCCTCCTCGAGTGAGAGTGACGAGGAGGAGAGCGACAACAACGACGAGGGTAGTGGGCGGCGGGATGACGGGTCCGACTAGGTGTCGGGCGTCGCTTCGCGCGCCGCCGGCGACCCCATCATCCGTGTCGCTGGCCCCCTGAACTCCCCGGGGTCATCTCCTTGGGCGGCTGGCGTAGGGAGGCTGCGGAAGAGGAAGAGGGTTGGCGGCAAGGCCGTCAAGTCGGAGTACGAGGGCGTGGTGCCCTCGACAGCGTGCTGACGTCCTGCCGCCCCGTCTTCGAGCTCTGCTTCCGGCGCCGCCGTCCCCGCCAATCCCCCGGGTGGCTCCCGGGATGTTCTCTTGGTGTCTTCTAGCACCCGTAGCTCGCCTAGGCGCCCCTTTTGCCCTTTTCGCCTCCTTAACCTACCTCCTGAAAAGAGGGACAGGGGAAGGGATTACGGGCATCTTATCTTTTCAATTTGTAAGACTTCGGGCCTTTGCTGCATTAAGAGCTTGTAATCCTCTCTTTCATGTTTTTCATCCTCTATGGACTGTACTGGAGTAGGGTGTTTTTTAGAAAAAGGGATGCTTGCCGGGTTATATCCTTTATTCTGTCATGCTCCTTGTATGTCTTTACCTTACGCTTTTAGGGAACTTGCCGGCGCAAGCACACTTGCTGAGTGCGGAACATCAACAGCCCGCTGGTGGTGCTGCCTCCGGCAAGAAACCTTGTCGGGGCTAGTTGCAGCTCACTTGAGTTGTTGAGCGGACTCGAAAACAAACCAAGGGCGCAACTTAGCCACGAGTCGGCTCCTCCGCGCACAGGTTGTCATACAAGGCACAACAGTTTTCAGGAAAAAACGCGGTTTCACATCCCCCAGTCCATAAGAGGATGCATGATACGGGACGAAAGACTTATCTGACATCGCAGCCCCCGGCAACTCTGGCTTGCCGTGGATGTATCTTGGTACTCGCAGCCCCCAGCAATGCTGGCTCGCCGGAGCCTAGGTGCCGAAGCGCCCTTCTTCTCCGTCCTCGCGGCTGTTATTTTGGTTATGAAAATAATTTAACCAGTGCCGCAATAAGTTACTTTTGTAATGTAACTTCACTTTGGGCAATGCTATGTTATATCCTTTACTTGATTCCATCCCTTGTATGTTTTTATCCTTACGCTTTTAGGGAACTTGCCGGTGCAAACACGCTTGCTGAGTGCGGAACATCAGCAGCCCGCTGGCGGTGTTGCTTCCGGCAAGAAACCTTGTCGGGGCTAGTTGCAGCGCGCTTTTATTGTTGAGCGGACTCGAAACAAAGTTAAGGGCGCAACGTAGCCGTGAGCCGGTTCCTCCGCGCACAGGTTTTTCATACAAGGCACAGACGTTCAAGGAATATAACATAAAAACTTAAAACTGACTATGCTCTGTGCTCAAATTTTGGGCAACTTAGCTTTTCTGTCATCTGTGTCCCGGCAAGGCTGCGCTTCTTTGAACGACGCCAACTGCTATGTTATCTCCTTTACTTGATTCCATCCCTTGTATGTTTTTACCCTTGTGCTTTGAGGGAACTTGCCGGTGCAAGCACACTTGCTGAGTGCGGAACATCAGCAGCCCACTGGCGGTGCTGCCTCCGGCAAGAAACCTTGTCGGGGCTAGCTGCAGCTCACTTGTGTCATTGAGCGGACTCGAAACGAATCAAGTGCGCAACTTAGCCACGAGTCGATTCCTCCGCGCACAGGTTTTCCATACAAGGCACGGTCGTTCAAGGAATATAACGTAGGAATTTAAGAAGGACTGTGCTCTACTTGCCGGTGGAGCTCGATGGTGCGTCCTCGACGGCAGCGCAGTGCTCCGAAGAGGTGCGCTTGCCGGAGTGGGCATCAGAGCTATGCTTGCCGGACTTGGTCTTTGGTGAAGCTGTCTTTGCCTTCTTGCACTTGCCGGTGGAGCTCGATGGTGCATCCTCGACGGTAGCGCAGCACTCCGGAGAGGTGCGCTTGCCAGAGTGGGCATCAGAGCTACTCTTGCCGGACTTGGTCTTCTTCTTCTTCCCCCCGGGAGCTTCAGCGGCAAGTGGTTTGTGCTCTGCTGCGGTTGCTGCTTCCCGGTAGATCTTGTCGGTACAGATAAGTGCATCTTTCTTGTCGCCGTGGACAGAAATGACACTTATCGGACCAGGCATCTTGAGCACGTTGTAAGCATAATGAGAGGCTGCCATGAACTTGGCAAGCACTAGACGGCCGAGTATCCCATTGTAGGGCAATGGGAAATCAGCAACGTCGAACGTGACTCTCTCTGTTCTGAAATTCAGCTCGCTGCCAAACGTCATTGGCAGTGTGATCTTCCCCTTTGGCTTGCTCCTTCCCGGATTGATTCCTTGAAAGGTACCAGTTTCTTCGAGCTCGCTGTCGGGGATCTGGAGCTTGTTGAGTACCGCGGAAGAGATTAGATTTAGGCCGGCCCCGCCGTCAACCAACATCTTTGTGACCTTGTGGTTGCGGATGGTTGGCGAAACCAACATCGGCAAGCACCCGACCGCGGTGGTGCGATCAGGGTGATCCTCAACGTCAAAGACGATGGGCGTGCTGGACCACTTCAGGGGCTTGCGCGATTCGACTGATGGCTCTACTGCATTCACCTCCCGCACCCATTGTTTGAGTTGACGATGCGAGGTGTGCAGAGAAGCACCACCGTCAACGCACAAAACCTCCGTCGCCTTCTGAAACTCTTGATCGTCGGCCTCATCCACATCCATCTCATCATCCTCATCTTCTTCTTCGTCTTTGTCGCGGCCACGGGGAGGTCTATCTCCTTGCCGCTGCTTGGGCTTGCCGCGGCGCCCTCCCCGGTCGGGTAGCTTCTTGCCGGATCCTCCGCCACCTTCCCGGGCCTTCTCCTTGTCACGGCGCTCATATTCAGCTTTCTGTAGCTCCGCCATCTGCTCAACCTTCTTGCATGCTTGGAGGTCATTGCCCTTGGTGCGATGGATCTTGCAATACTGCTTGCCGGAGCCGTCCTGCTTGTCGGCGGCCACCACAGCCTCTCCGGAGTCGCCAGCTTTGGCCTTGTCGGAGCTTCCTCTGTTGCCGGACTGCTCAACAACTAGCACATCTTTAGCCTTTCTTTTTCTGTTATTCCGCCTCCGGTTCCTCCTTGCCGGAGGGGCATCCTCACTGTCAGATCCTTCTGCTCCTACATTCTCTCCGGGGAGTTTCCTCCCCTCTTCAGCACGTGCACACTTGTCGGCCAGAGCATATAGCTCGCTGACATCTCTGATCTTGCACATCGCCATCTCCTCCCTCATCCTGCGGTTATGCACGTTCTGATGGAACGCGCTGATAACCGCGGCAGGGTGGACGTCTGGGATGTTGCGCTGCACCTGGCTGAATCTCTGTATGTACTTGCGCAGGGATTCTCCTTCCTTCTGGGCAAGCAAATGAAGATCGCTTTCCTGGCCATGGGGCTTGTGGCCACCTGTAAATGCGCCGACAAACTGATGGCACAGGTCCGCCCACGAAGAAATGGAGCTGTCCGGCAAGTGCATGAGCCAAGATCTGACGTTGGGCTTGAGCACCAGCGGGAAGTAATTGGCGAGGATCTTCTCATCACGCCCCCCGGCAGCCTGCACCGCAATGGTGTAGACGCTGAGGAACTCTGACGGATGTATCCTGCCATCGTACTTCTTGGGTACGTCTGGCTTGAAGTTCTTGGTGCTGGGCCACTGGACTTGCCGCAGCTCACGAGTGAACGCAGGGCAACCTACCGCGTACGGCAAGTCGCCTGGTTCCCCTAGCGCATGCATATCAACAGTGGGTCCAGCGCGCTGGTCAGATTGACGCCGCGCTTCTCTCCTGCGCTCGATGCGGGTACGAGCATCTTCGTGTCGTCGTTCTTGGGGAACGTGGCGTTGATCGCGGAGGGCTCGCGGGTCCGACGACGCGGTGGAGTCGGTGTCGAGGTTGGCCCGGCGAGTCGGCGATCTTGGCCTTCGGGGCGGCGAGTGCGCGGTAGTGGCACCCCCAGCGGTCGTGTCGACGTCGGCTTGCGCTTGAGCGCCTTGCCGGGGCTTCGATGTACTCGTTTGCGGGGGCTTGTCGGTGTTGGCGAAGCCGACGAGGCTTTGAATGGTCATCCTCCAGTCGTCGATCTTGTCTAGCGCTGGAGGATAATCCAGAAGCAGCTGAGCTCTGGCCAGTGCTTCCTCTGGAGTCTTGGGTGGCGGTGGCGACCGACGCCTCCGACCACCTCGGGCCTCCCCACCATGTCTCACGAGGCCGCCTCGGCGTCTGGGACACGGCAAGCTGCCGGCCCCCTCCTAAACCTCTCTCCTCTCCCCTCCACGACCTCACTCGAGCGCGTCCGTGGACGCTGCCCACGGTGCACCGCGGCCACGCCTATTTAATCTAGGCCCCGAGCTCTCTCTCGCCTCGTTTGGACCCCTCTCTCTCCCGTGCACCTCCTGGACAGCATCCCCCTCCCTCTCGTGCCCTCCAGCACCCACCATGGCCGGAGCCGAGCCGTCGGAATCCGCCTAAATTCGCGCCCATCTCTCCTCCTCCTTCCCTCTGGACCGCGCTAGAGCGCCACCACCGTCGCCACGAGCCCCTCCCGTGCTCCCTCCACTCCTCCCTGTTCCTTCCTCGCCTTGCCGAACCCGCCGTCAACCCCAGTCCGCCGCACCCGAAGCCCTCCTCTTCCCTGGCTCCCCCACGGTTGTGCAGCACATGGACGGGTGCGCCGCGGCGCGCTGAGTCCTCCGGTGTGCAGGGCGCCGCCGGAGGTGGCCCGTGCCGCCCGGGTGAGCGCCGGTGCCGCTCGGCCTCGCCTCCCCTGCCTCTGCTCTGTTCGAGCGGGAGGTAGGAGACGGCCTGAGCCCTGGGCCCCGCTCGTCAGTGACCCGGTGGGCCGACCCCACCTGTTTAAGTGGAGACGGCTTCCGGCGTTGCCGTCTCCCTCAAGCGAAGGTGTAATTACACGAATACGCCTCCGACGTGGCCCCTGCACGCGTGCAGCCGAGCCGCTGGGCCGGCCCAACTGTTAACTCTCGCCCAGCGCGCCAGATAAGGTTAAAGCCTTTTTTCTCTTTTTCTTTTTCCAGTGAACTTCTAAAATCTATAAATAATTCAACAGAGCTCCAAATCCAATGATTCAAATTTCTAGTAGTTTCTAAAATCATGCCCTATCACATGGTGCTATTTGCACCTTTTTCCAGAGGCATTTTCTTCACAAATATTTATCAAAACCCTATTTTTCCATTTCTGTGATGAACTTTAGAAAATCACAGAGGGCTCATATTTGATCCAAATTCCATGATTCAAATTCCTAGATGCATCTAAGTTCATAACTTAGTTTATGAACATTTTTATTAATACTTTCTGTACCCCACAAAATAATGAGCCATTCCTTCATATTTGACAACTTTGCAAATTCATAGGAAAATCATCTCAACTCCAAATCCAGTGAAACCAATTCCTAGATGCTTCTAAAATCATCCTTTGTTAAATGGGTGCCTTTGCTCATTTTTCAAAAATATATTTCTGTACACTTCTTGCAAATCCATAAACCCCTTGATTCCACCATATCAAAATGTTCAGAGATATCCATTCATCAAATCCCAATGAAACCACTTTGGTCATCCCTCATATGACCAGAGGTATCCTAGAAAAGTCCAACTCATATTTTTAGAGCACTTTTATTTTCTGCCTTGTTGTGTTGCTTATTATGGTTGCTTTCGACGAGTTGACGAAGTAGACGAAATGCTCGGAGATGGACCAGAGATATTTGAAGACCTCGAAGGCTTTGTTAAAACAGGCAAGCAGCCCTTTGACCATGTCTATGAAACCTTTTTATGCATGACATATAGTACCTTATCATTGTTGCAACGGAATCATGATGAGGTGGTAACCACTTGATGGCTTGCCCCCGAACTTTCTCGTTGATACTTGCATTGTGCATGACCCTACCTTCTTATGAGGGTTATGCCGGTGGGAGTAGATAGGATGCTAAGGTAGTGCTACGCAAAAAGGGACGGGTATATGCATGGTAAAGGAGGCAAAGTATTTTCAAAAGACTTTTTTTCGAAAACCCCGTCGGGTGCCACTTATGCCCGAGGGAGATGATGAAATAGGTAACCACTTGATGACGAAGTGGTGTACCGAGGCAAGTGCGTGTTGTTTTCGAAAACGGATTAGATTTAAGATTTGTCGACTGTCCCAACCTTACATGCGCAACCACTCTACCCTTATATGGGAAAGGGCATTATTGATTACCTAGACCGATACTAGCTTGGAGCCCGCATTACTAGTGACGGGGGAGAGTTGGTGCTCTCTCTCGGGACGGGGTCGTGCCAGGTAGGGCGGCCAAGAACATTTTTATGGGGCACCGGACACACCGTTGGTACCCCGTGCCAGTATGTGATGAATATCGGAGCGATGCTCCACAATTTTATGATGTGAAATGTTAGGCACGGGGGTTACTACCAATCGAGTGGACTCCATGTTAGTGTCATCTAGGGAAAGGTAGTGATCGGGTGCTTACCCCGGATACTTGAGGTACCGCGGGTCGTGGATGACACGGAAGTTCCCCGGATCTTGTGGGTACAGTGTGCAACCTCTGCAGAGTATAAAAATATTCGAATAGCCGTGTCCACGGTCAAGGACAGTTGGGCGGTGCTGCTTAAACTACGTCCAGAGTTTTCAACCATGTGTGTGTGTGTTGATAAAACTACTTGGGTCAAGTCAAGGGACTTGACATGATTGAGATGGGTTGGTGCCCACTCTATTTATGTTAGATGGGTTGGTGCCCACTCTATTTGTGTTAGATGGGTTGGTGCCCACTCTATTTATGTTGATATCTGTAACCTGTCCTCATGGTTACTTGAATTCTCTTGATGCATGCCTTACAAAGTTTTTGAACATTTCATTGCACCCAAAACTAGCTTTCTGCAAAAATTTACCTATATTATGCACTGTTGTATCTTGAACCAAACACATGGGTTGCTTGCGAGTACATTCAAAGTACTCATTGGCTTGCCACTGGTTATTTAATTGACCAGGCATGGAAGAACATGAAATGATGAAGAACACTTCGGTGACGAACATGCGAGCTAGGACGCTTCCCAGTCAGAATGCCTGTAGGGTTAAGGCAGATGGCATGGGTCCAAGTTATCGACGAAGATTTCCGCTGCGATGTTATACTCAAGACTCGTCCATAATGGTCCTACTTGTGTAAAACGGTATGTATGGATGTAAGACTCTTGTTATTCAGCTTCTGTGTGTTCAGTGAGCATTGATCTCTGGGATCACTGTACATGTGCATTCGGTGATCACGACTTATGAGTCGGGGTCCCCACAGAATGTTCACGTGCGTTGCAATGGATCATAATTAGAATAATACTTATTCACAAACATGATAGAAAACACTCTAGAGATATATTATTTTCAATCAGAATATATTCCTTTGGCTGTTTTAGTGAGGTGAGGTGAGGGAGGGATGTGGTTGGTTTTAAGATACTGATTAAGGGTTTTTCTACAAATTGGTAGAGAAGTGGGATGTTGTTGAGAAAAGGCAACAACTTACCTCATAGTCGTTAGATGTAGATCTAATGGTCAGAAATGACGGACGGAAGACATACCATCATCACCAACTAAGTCTTTTGTAGGAATACTAGCAAGATGTCCGTGCATTGCATGGAACATCAAGATGCATTTTTTTATAAAGCACATGTTGTGATTGACCCATGCGGGAGTAATCCCATGTGTAAAAACTAATGATATCTTGAGAAAGAGGAGAGATAAGGTGAGGAGGAGTGGGGCGTGGTGGTGATTGGTGGTCGGACTGAGCGGATGCATGGGGATGGACGCCGCTGGCAGTGACCACCATGTCAGTTTGTTCCAGAGACTTCCTTTTTTAATTGCTTAACAATGAGGTTGTGGGAGATAAGGATGAATGAGGGAAGGCCTTGTCTACAGATGTGGAGAGAGGTGCGGGTATCTTTTAGTTTAATATCTAACTGTCAGATATAGATTAGACGGTCTATATTGCAAGATGGCAGGCGTACCATCATCACCAACTCATTTTTTATAAGAGAAGAAATATATGTATGGAGATACAAACGTATTATCAATACTTGTTACCATAAACTTGGATCTACATTCTATTCAACGGATGAGCATGTGGGGCCTTAGCACGATGACTTCTCGATTGTGTAAAACAAAGGTTTTCCCGTCGCCGATAAGGAGGGGGTAACGGCGGCGCGCTTTCGGCTTGCTCTAGTCCTAGTAGTCATACTAGGTGGTCTACGCACGTGAAGATTTATTCTTTTTCACGTCTCGTGTTCGCCGTACTGCCACGACTGTTGATGAATAGATGGTAAGTTATTCATGGGAAAACCTTTGTTGAGTGTGTGTGCGAGAGAGAGACAGCGTGCGTGTGTGATATGTGTAGAGACTGAGGCAATGATAAGAGATTCTTTGTGTCTCTGTGTGTGGAGGATAGAGAGAGACATGTGCATGGGGCTTTGTGTTGTGTACCATGGAGACACATAGACATAATCAGAGAGTGAGTGTGTGATATACACATGTGGACATGGGGAGAGATGTGTGAGTTAGAGAGATGGAGAATTTTGGTGTGCATCTGAGCTCGAGAGGGGGGATATACATACCTATAGCTAGAGAGAATATGCAAGGGTGTGTGTATTAAAAGAAGGATCCAGATAGATGGGTGTTTGTGTGTGTTTGTGCGCGCGTGTGTGTGAGAGGGAGTGTGTGTATGTGGAAAAGAGAGACCAATAATGATGTAAACCTAGTATAGGGAAGGGGGAATGGTGTGACATTTGTGTCAAAGAGAGACAAAGGCATGTGTAGTACCGGGATAGCATGGATGCGGGTGGGGAGCAGACTATTTGGAAGAGACATCGAGTGTGTGTGGGAGATGGGTGTGTGTGTGTGTGAGAGAGAGAGAGAGAGAGCTAGCGAGGGAGAGAGAGAGTGAGAGAGAGAGAGGAAGAGAGGAGGACAGAGAGGGGTCATTTATGTGCAGAAGTGGCGTACAGATAGGGAGACAATGTTGATGTTGTTCGAAAGTGGCCTAGTATGGAGACGCAAGGAAGCGAGTCATCGTGTGTGTGATAGGGACTTCATGAGAGATCTATAATAGATGGTGTAGAGAACAACATGCGAGATTGAGAACGATGATACATTAGGGAGCTATGGAAAGAGTAACGACATATATGTATATAGGGAAGGAGTAGGGGCAGGTCCGCATGTGGGAGGATAGAAAGAGGAGAGTGGTGCACAAGGAGACAAAGTGTGCTTGTTTGCAGTGGGGGCCGTGTGTGAGGTGAGTGTGCGAGAACCACATAACTAGGGAGATAGGCGTTTGGGGGTGGCGTTTTGTGTGTATGGGAAAGATACACTCTATATAGTGTGTGTGCTTGGGAAAGAGATATGCCGGGAGACCTAGAGAGTGGGGGAAGAGATGTGTGCATGCCCGAGAGACAAAGTGATAGAGACCTATATTGGGGTCCAGACTTTAGAAGAGAGGGGGGTATTAATTTGCTCATGTGTTTGTGTCCGGTGGAGAGAATGACTTGTGTGTGGGGGTTCAGGGGTGGGTGGCTTCAGATAAAGAGTGAGGTGTCTATATTTGAGAGACTTTAGCGTAATTGAGATATATATGGTCAATAATGTGTGCACTCATGGTTGATCAATATGTTTCAAAGTTTGGACTATGAGATAACGATACTTTTGAACATGTGTGCTATACTTTGAAACACCAGAATTACAAACATCAGATTGGAATTTTGGAATTCGACTCCATCATTAGCTTTTGTAATTCACTTAAACGGAGGTACATTTTATAAGCCGGGATTTCATTATTTCAATTCATACATCAAACCTAGAGATATACACATACGGGCATGTTCAAACTTTATAATCATCCACTTTTTTCATACACATACACATTTTTGCTTTTGTCATCATAATTAGGATAAACACATTTGGAATTTCATTTGAATTGCACCATATGATGGTATTTGCTTGCACTAGCTCAATGATCCATATTTGAATTGAATGGACAATCTAAGTTTCGAGTTAGAGACACTGATTTTCGAAACTTGAACTTTTTTTGCGTGCAAAACAAATAAATTCTCGGCCATGATATCATAGTCGGTCGTACAAGAGCATAACACTTAATTTCAAGCGCCAAAATCTTTCAAACTTCCCGCTCACATCGAAATATCTTGCGCCTGAAAGTTTAGCCCTGTGATATTCCTGTTTTACATCTGCCACATGAACAGATAAGGGCTGCTTTGGTAACTCCATTGTTTTCCCCTCTTTGCCCCCAACATTCTTCCCCAGAGCCCCTCCCCTTCCCTTCCTCGCCCCCAACCATGCCAAGCCGCCGAATCTAGTCCTCCGCCGCAGCGGTTGACCTCACACCCCGGCGGATCTACCTTCCACACCTTGGAACCCCCAATTGCCAACTGACCACTTCATCGGAGCCGCTTCAGCGACTGGCGTGTCCACCGCTCCAGATCTCCTTGACCTCCATCATGGTCCACCGCATCGGATATGCTTCTGGCGCCCTTGTCCACCATAGTGTAGTCCCTTCACTGACTCCCTCGTCTGCCCCCATCGCTGGCCCTTCATACAAGCCGTCGTCCACCACAGCACATCCGCCTCATTGAAAGCACTGTACACCATGCCGGATGTGCTTCGCCGGCGCCTTCGTCCACTTCACCGGACCCGCTCCACGTACGCCATATTCAACTCCACCGGCCCTACTTTACTGATGCCGCAGCTTCATTAGGTTATTTTGATTTGTACTCCTTTGGTTTTTCTCTTTTGATCGTGGAACTATTCAATTACCACAGATGATCTTCTATGTCGACAGGCGCCACAACCGAAGCACTACAGCCACTTCGGCAACGGTGACAGCCGGCCCAAACTCAACCGCAACACGAGCACCATCGACAATCATTAGCTATCAAGTATGACAACGATACCCATACGCCGTCGAGAATCAGGTACTATTATCCAACGACTGGCGCCTACATTCACTTTCTTAGCATAAGCACCGCACCTTTGAATTTCTTAAGGGCATCATTCAATTTTTCATGAGATGCGTTATTCTGCTTGCACCTGTAGGGCCATACTTATGGCAGTGAACATGTTACATGTGCTAAATTACAAACCAGTGCGCATATAGTCACAATGCTTTAGTTTTGTCCTAAGTATTACTATACTTCCTAGATATCACTGCCTACTATTTTAGTTCTTGCATGTTATATTTATGATAATGGTGTTGTTCTGATGCCACCTATTGGTTCCATTAGACTGCTTCATGTTCTCTATGCTTCATTACACATCAGCAAACTAGCATGCGATTCCGTTGCTTTTTGTTCGTTTTACCCTACATTTTCTGATGCTAGCAATTACATCGCTGCTCTGAGCCTATGTTCATTACGGGGATGTTTGGTTCCCAACCACAGTGTGCCAAGCCAAAGTTTAGTTGGCATGTGTATGATGTTTGCCACACTTTATTGCCCCTATGGCCCACTTGTCATATAGACAGTTTTTTTGCCAACTTTTGCCAAATTTTGGCGTCCAATTTCTCAGCCACACTTGTGTGGCTTGCCATACTTGTGTGGCTGGCCACACTTTGGCTTGGCCATGCTAGTCTCCAACCAAACTGACCCTACTTTGTTGTGCGTTCTTGATCTTCCCAAGAAGCATGACTTATTTGATGCTTCTATTAATTATGGAGCTGCCAACCCCATCAAGCAAAATATTTGTTCTTTTGGGGCTGGTACCTCGAACAAGCATAAAAATAGAGTGAAGCACATATATGTTGGGGAACGTAGCATGCAATTTCAAAAATTATCCTATGCTCATGCAAGATCTATCTAGGAGATGCATAGAAACAAGAAGGGGAGAGTATGTCCACGTACCCTCATAGACCGAAAGCGGAAGCATTTTTTAACGTGGTTGATGTAGTCCAACTTCTTCTCGTTCCGACCGATCAAGCACCGAACGTATGACGCCTCTGATTTCTACACACGTTCAGCTTGATGACGTCCCTCGAACACTTGATCCAGCAAAGTGTCAACGGAGAGTTCCGTCAGCACGACGACGTGGTGATGGTGAAGGTGAAGTGATCCGCGCAGGGCTTCGCCTAAGCACTATGCGAATATGACTAGAGGCGTAAACTGTGGAGGGGGGCGCCGCACATGGCTTGGAACAATTGATGTGTGTTGTAGGCACCCCCCCCCACATATATAAAGGAGGGAGGGGGAGGAAGCCAGCCCTAGGCACGCCCCAAGTAGGAAGTAGGATTCGGCCCCCCCTTTCCTTTTACCGGAGGGGGAAAGGGGGAAAGAGAGAGAGAGGGGGGAGATGGAAAGGGGGTGCCGCCCAATATCCTAGTCCAATTCGGCCTCCTTCCCTGTGGGGGCGCGCCACCTCTTTGTGGGCTGGTGTGCCTCCCACCTATGGCCCATATGGCCCATACCTTCCCCCGGGGGGTTCCGGTAACCCGCCAGGTACTCCGATATGTGCCCGATACATTCTGGAACACTTCCGGTGTCCGAATACTATCATCCAATATATCAATCTTTACCACTCGGCCATTTGGAGACTCCTCGTCATGTCCATGATCTCATCTGGGACTCCGAACAACATTCGGTCACCAAATCACATAACTCATATAATACAAATCATCGTCGAAAATTAAGCGTGCGGACCCTACGGGTTCAAGAACTATGTAGACATGACCGAGACACCTCTCCGGTCAATAACCAATAGCGGAACCTAGATGCTCATATTGGCTCCCACATATTCTACAAAGATATTTATCGGTCGAATCGCAATGACAACATACATTATTCCCTTTGTCATCGTGTCCGTGCAACAGACCCGGGGCCTGTTGCCCTGACTGTGCACAGGTGAAAGATCAGGATTGAAGCATCAGAACAATGCAAACAATAGAAGAGAGATTCAAAGCATCAATAAGAAGATTGGAAAGGATCCAAGGCCAGGACAGAGGAACCAGATATTATCAAGAGAGAAGCCTTCCCTGCCGGGTAGGCGAGCCCGGCAAGGGGCAAGGACACCCCCAGTAGGAGATGACCAAGGCATCCTAGTAGGGCCTGCCGGGACTCACGGAGACTAGATTACCTCACCGACTACTCCATCACGACCCACGTCGTTGATAAGTGGCAACCATTCGCCACATGGCGGCCACTTCCTACCAAGGAAACCTACAGATGACACCCGTCAAATGTCGTGTCAACCAAGCAGGCGTGGAGCTAGCAAGATAGCTCAGCAAGCCTTGTCGGGCAACCAACGACATGACACTAAGAGGTGCATTAAATGCACACTGTCAGCTTGCAGAGTTAGGTACGAAAGCACTATTTGCTATCATATCAGTGTCTAATGACTAAATTGCCACAATGGTGACCCCTTAACCTATAAAAGGAGGCCCATGGCAACTAGAGAAGGGGTTCGTTGTCGGTGTCAAAACCGGCGGTTCTCGGGTAGGGGTTCCCGAACTGTATGTCTAAGGCTAATGGTAATAGGAGGCAGGGGACACGATGTTTACCCAGGTTCGGGCCCTCTCTATGGAGGTAATACCCTACTTCCTGCTTGATTGATCTTGATTATATGAGTATTACAAGAGTTGATCTACCACGAGATCGTAGAGGCAAAACCCTAGAAGCTAGCCTATGATTATGATTGTTGTTGTTGTCCTACGGACTAAACCCTCCAGTTTATATAGACACGGAGGGGGATAGGGTTACACAGAGTCGGTTACAGAGAAAGAAATTTACATATCCGAATTGCCAAGCTTGCCTTCCACACAAAGGAGAGTCCCACCCGGACACAGGACGAAGTCTTCAATCTTGTATCTTCATAGTCCAACAGTCCGGCATAAGCATATAGTCTGGCTGTCCAAAGACCCCCTAATCCTGGACTCCCTTAGTAGCCCCTAAACAGGGCTTCACTGACGATCAGTCCGGCACGCAGATCGTCTTCGGCATTGCAAGGCAGGTTCCTTCTCCGAATATTCCATAGAAGATTTTGAACACAAGGATCATGTTCAGCTCTGCAAAACAAATTCCACATACCACCGTAGAGAGCACAATATTCCACAAGTCTAATCTGCTAATAAAATTTTCATAGCATGACATCACGCCGCGTCTCGGTTATTATCAGAACCATTTTTCCCAATCTGGCGTTGCACGTCCTGCGAGGCGGTTTTATTGGCACGTCTTGTCGAAGCAGAGATCGTGTTCCCCTTATCACAGGATTCTCATCAATACTGGCGTGGGTAACCCAACCGTGCCATTAGTATGACTCCTCGGTTTAGGCAAGTTCCAAATGGCCGCGCGGAGGACGCTTGACATTCATCTTTATAAAGAGGCCAAGACATGCCCTTTTCTTTCCACACCTGATCCTTCACTTCTACCACCTCGAGTTCCAACACCCAAGGTTTATTCTAAGCGCTCCGGACCCTCAACCATGTCCGGATCCAACCTTCAAGGCTGGTGGATGGCCTCTTCAAGGCTGGTGGCTGACCGACAAAATCCTTCATATGCTTCCTGCTCAAGGGCAGGTTGTTCCTACTCCCAATCCCAATGAGAATGTTGTATTCATCTCCCACTTCATCCGAGGGCTAGGCTTCGGTTTTCATCCCTTCATTAGAGGGCTCATGTTCTATTATGGGCTAGATTTTCATGATCTAGCTCCAGATTCCTTCCTTCACATCTTATCGTCGTGTGTGAGGCCTTCCTCCGCATTACCCCACACTTCGGCTTATGGCTCAAGACCTTCAATGTGAAGCCGAAGATGATCGACGGGTGACACGTGGAGCGCAGAGGCGCTATAATAAGCAAAGGTGCTGATGCCTTATGGCCAAAGGGTTCCTTCCCGGAGGTGTCTGACATATGGCAATGGGAGTGGTTTTATATCACAGCACCCCGAGGTACAAATTGGGCGGCCGCCCCGGCCTTCTGCTCTACCCCTCCGCCACAGCTTCCATCATGGGTCAACAAGGGGCTGGACTGGGGTCCGGTTAATGATGTGCTGACATTGCAAAGCCGCATCCGAGATCTGCTCCAGAGGGATATCAGTCTCGTCACAGTAATTCAAGTAATGTTAGTTCGCCGGGTCCTGCCATGCCAACATCGATCTCTCTGTATGTGGGAGTTCAACCCGGAAGGACCGCGAACCATTCAACACTTCTTCGGCGTGACGCTCGAAGGGATGTATCGATTATTCTTTGGATCACGAATAAAGTGTCCAGGCACAAGAGAGGATGCGGGTCTCAACTGCAACCGTCCAGATACCCAAGTAAGTAACTCCGTGACCGAACATGCTATCATTATATTTGTCACAACATTATTATGAAAAAACCACCCTTGGCCAGGACTGGATAAGAAAGGTGGAGAGGATCAGGTGTTCGGCCCCTCTTCCCGAAGTCTCACCGGATCCTGTACTAACCAGGATGCTGGCTCGCGCACCTTATCAAGTACCATCAGGGGAGGACGAGGGGAGGAATAGGGAAGCCGAATGTCGGTGTCAAAACCGGCGGATCTCGGGTAGGGGGTCCCGAACTGTGCATCTAGGCGGATGGTAACAGGAGACGAGGGACACAATGTTTTTACCCAGGTTCAGGCCCTCTCGATGGAGGTAATACCCTACGTCCTGCTTGATTAATATTGATGATATGGGTAGTACAAGAGTAGATCTACCACGAGATCAAGGAGGCTAAACCCTAGAAGCTAGCCTATGGTACGATTGTTGAGATGTAATGTTCGTCCTATGGACTAAGGCCCTCCGGTTTATATAGACACCGGAGAGGCTAGGGTTACACAGAGTCGGTTACAATGGTAGGAGATCTACATATCTGTATCGCCAAGCTTGCCTTCCACGCCAAGGAAAGTACCTTCCGGACACGAGCCGGAGTCTTCAATCTTCTATCTTCGTAGTCTGGGAGTCCGGCGGATATTGATAGTCCGGCTGTCCAGACACCCCCTAGTCCAGGACTCCCTCAGTAGCCCCTGAACCAGTCTTCAATGACGATAAGCCCGGCGTGCATAATGTTCGGCATTGCAAGGCAGGTTCCCCTCTTTGAATAATTCGGAGAAGATAATGAACACCAGGATAGTGTCCGGCTCTGCAAAATAAACTCCACATTCCAACGTAGAGAGAATAAAATATACACCTAACTCAATCTGCTGACATATTATGCGGCGTGACATCACACCGCAGCCTAGCCCTTGTTTGGATCATTTTTATTATTCCGCCTCAGCACGTTTAGCGAAGCGGTTTCCTTGGCACGTCCTGTCGAGGCAGAGATCGTGTTCCCTTTTATTCTGGGATCCTCATCAATACGTGCGTGGGTAACCCAACCGTTCCCGTCGCCACGCCTCCTCTATCGAAGGGGAATCTCAAACGGTCACAGAGACGGCCCTTGGTATTATTTCCCCTTTATAAGAGGACCAAGGCCTGTCCTTGTCTTTCAACCTTGCATCGAATCTTTCCTCTGCTCCCCGTTCCAACACCTAGAGCTTCAGATTCGAGCACCTCGGATCCACAACAATGTCCGGCTCCGACCTCCAGGGCCGGTGGATGCACGGAGGAGGACATATTGAAGTTGCGCGAGGCCAAGTACCTGGCCTACGAAGTTTCGCACAGGTTGCCTACCCCAGGGCAGGCCGTGCCAGCCCCCGAGCCCGGCGAATACGTCATTTTCGCACCTCACCTCCGTCGGGGATTAGGCTTCCCGACGGATCCTTTCGTGAGGGGGCTCCTATTCTACTACGGGCTTGACTTCCACGACTTGGCTCCGGAGTCCATCCTCCATATCTCCGCATTTATCATTGTCTGCGAAGCCTTCCTCCGCGTCATCCCCCACTTCGGCGTGTGGCTGAAAACATTCAAGGTGGAGCCGAAGATGATCGGGGGGCGTCAAGCGGAGTGCGGCGGGGCGACCATAAGCAAGAAGGTCGATGCCCCATGGCTCGAAGGTTCCTTCCAAGAGGAACAGGGATTGTGGCAGCAGGAGTGGTTTTACATCACCGCTCCAAGGGGCAGCAAGCAAAAGCCGCCGCCCTCCTTCCGCCCGGGACCTCCACGGCAACTAATGTCGTGGGTCAACCAAGGGCTCAACTGGGTGCCGTTCGAGGACGTGCCCGCACTTCAGGGACGGATTCGAGACCTCCAAACAAGGGAGATCGACCTGGTCAAGGTGATGCAAGTCGTGCTAATCAGGCACCTCCTGCCCTGCAAACGTTGTCCTCTTCGTCTATGGTAGCGTGTCCGGATTCGGCCGAGGACGCGGGCTTAAGCCGCGATCGTCCGGATACTCAGGTAAGTAGCTCAAAGCTCGGACATTCTATTCGTATGCCTTTCAAAAGATCATCTCCGGACACTTTTTGTTCTTTACAGGAATGGGTGGCGCGATCGAGGCTGATAAGGTGTCCGGCCCCCCTCCCAGAGACCGCACTGGAGCCCGTGCTGGTCAGAATGTTGGAGGTTGCGCCCACAGAGGGGGGCGACGGGGGAGATAAAGGAGCTAATACTTCGTCCAAAGAGGCGACTGAAGAGGAGGGAGCCAAGGATCCTTCCCTTCGTAGAGAGAAGAGGACCGCCTCCGAAGATCCGGAGGTCAAAGCCCCTAAGCGTGGGAAGAAATCTCCACCGGGGGGTCTGGCGTTCGGAGAGAATCCGGACGCGCAATCATCGCCCAAGGACTAGCCCTCCAACGAGCCGTGAGTATGAAAGAGGAAGTTTTAATAAGGAAGTACCTTCGTTTATGCTTTTGTAGGTAACCGAAATATTTATATCGCAGTTCGGATCTGCAGCCGTCTCAGATGAGCTCATCCTCGGGGGATCTTCTTCCGGAGAAGATGGAGAGCGATACGCCTCCGTCTGCCGCGCCGCCAGATGAGGCAGGCGAGCCCGAAGTGTCGTCGCGGAGGGCGTTCCCGAGTCCGGAGGGGCCAAAGAGTTCAACACCCACCAGAGTCCGGCCGGGAGAACTGAAGAGTCTGCTTGAGAGGGCGTCCATTTCAGAAGATCACCGTGCGTTAATGCGTATGGTGATTGGAAGGATTTCATCCGCTGAAGGCGGATTGCGTGACGCCGCCATGAGCTTGCTGGCGGGATTTGAGGTATACGAAAATAGCGCACCCCTTTGTTGTTCTAACAGTTTGTGCATATAAAAAATGCGCCCTGTATAGATAGTAGCCCCTGAGACTCGGTAGGTTGTCGAAGACGACAACGTGCCGAGGATCGAAAATCTAAACAACTCAGGTAATGAATACCGTCGTTCTGATATAGGTGGCGGATAGTCCGGGGGCCAGCCGGACTGATCAGTTTGCCGAACTGAGTCGACAACTGGACATGGCAGATGCTGATATCGCACTTGTCAATCAGCGACTTGACGAGTCGCAAGGTAAATAAATTCTCCGCAGCCGCTTTATTGAGTGGGTTAAAGCCCTCCTCTAATAAGTTATATGCTGTTTATACAGATAGTGTTGCTGCTATGGAGAGCCTTCGGGCCGAGCTTGCACAAGCTAAGGAGCAAGCCCGAAGGAGTGATGCGGCTGCTGCGAGGGCGGCCGAAGAGTTGAAGGCCGAAAAGGCTGCGCACTGCCTAAGCAGGGCAGAGGTGGCCGAATTGGCCAAGAAATTAAAGGATGCTACCGACCGTAGCGAGGCTCTTGAAAAGGAGCGCCTATCGGGGCGGGAAGACCTGAAGAAGGCCACCGCCGAAGCCAAGGATGCCCGTTCTGCAATGCGGGCTATGAAGGAGGAGCTGCGCCAAGCCGGAGAAATCATGGCTGGCAAGCCTTTTCTTATGCGTCGCCGGTTTATGGATGCCAAGTACGCTCAATTTGAGCGGCAGTGGAGTTCGGAGGATCTGTACATGGATTTGGCTGCGAGTGCGGTTGATGCCGTTAAACACTTCCGGAGCCAAGGGGATCACGAGGCGGAAGAGTTGTATTGGTCTCAATTCCACAGCCCGGATCGCGCTCTTCCTCTGACAGACAGGTTGGCTGAATGGGCCGAACTGAATAGACTGTCCGGACTGGCCATGACTGACATCGTGGCCCATATCTGGCCAGAAGGATCCAAGGCGACGAGCTACTTTGGCTTATTGCAGCAATTCCTTGGTGCGGTGCCGCATATAAGGGAGATGAAGCGGTCGGCCTGCATCGAGGGCGCGCGGATGGCCCTTGCTCGTGTGAAGGTGCATTATCCGGAGATGGATGCCACCGCCGTTGTTGCCCAGGGTCCAGATGGAAGCCGGCTCCCTGCTGAGCACTACTTCGGAGAAGTCATGCGCGGTGCTCGTAAAGTAGAGGCGCAGTGCTCAAACAATGTAATGTTCAAATGAACGCAATACCTTGTAAATTAATGATTATAGTATGAATGCTTTTTATACTTGTGCTTCCAAGTAGTAAAACTTCTCCTGTGCAGCCGTTTGCGTATACTTGTGTATAACCTGAAAGATGCAGTCTTCGGCTTCAGCCCCCTTGCACAAGGTGCTGGGGTGTTCGCAAAATAGCACTTTTTCACACTTAATCCGACGTCTCGGTCCTGTTATAAGGAGGTGGTAGCGTAGCGAACGAGGCAATCCGGACTATGGTGCTTTATTTCTTTCACTTAGCCAATGGAGCTCGAGGGTGGGGCTACGATATAGCCCCTAATGACACCGCACATCTCCGAATTCGGGGTGCGTATGTGCCTGACCGGGAAGCGGTCCTTCGTCAAGGCAGGGAATTCTAAACATTCCGGTAGTCGATCAAGTGGCTGACCAGACTCTCGCTATATCATGACGGTCAGTTTTCGGCTTTCTCTACTGAGGTGCTCGCCCAGCCGAACTGGGGCACAATCGCAGTAGTTCTCCTGGTGCCGCGTTAGCCGGGTGATACGGAACGTAAGGCAGCAAAACACAGGAGCCGGGCAAACCCAACATTTGACCAAAGACATGATTCGGAGCTGATGCATATAATGCCTAACTTGAGACGTCGAACACTCCCGAAGGTGTTCGGACTTTATGATAACGGGCAGAATTATGCCCTAAGCCCCTTGTGTCTAGGTACGGGCATTGTCTTCTGACACGGCCGATGCCAAAGCGTCAGGCTCCGCCTTGGCTATAGGAAGAAGCCGAGGGAGATTTAACAACAAGAGACAGTAATAAAAAGGTCTACGTAGGGTCTTAATCTGAAAAGAATCCTTGCGACGGGTCCCTACTGCACGTCTGCGCCTGTGTCTCCGTTGCGCCGTTATCCTGGACGGGTACGCACGTTGTTCATCTGTAGAAAGAGAGGAACACTTTAGTTTTAGAAACAGTTCGTGCGAAAAATATGCAAAAGAATAAGTGTAAATAATTAAAGCTAGGTTTATATGAAACCGCGGTTAGTTGTGCGCGCAGCCCCTTGTGAGAGGGTATGCGGCTAGGGAGCCCCTAGCCTGCTGAGTCCGGATTCGTCTATTTGAGTCCGGGGTCTTTAAATGACCCACGCACTGAAATGGCGCCATGTGGACCGGGCATCTTAAGTGTAAGAGACGCGTAATGTGGTATGGCGTTGAAGCGGAAAAAAGCCTTTCGTCCCAATAGTGCTTGATATTCACTTTTGAATGGGACGATATGGAAAATTAACTTTTTGCGTCAAAAGTTGTTCGGCAACCCGAACACGACTTCTAGTAATATCGAGCCTGTGCACTTGGCGTAAGGGCCTGGCGTAACTCCTTTAAAGGAAGTGCGGCTGTGTCGAATTTTGGTAGGGTCTATCCCCATTCGACGGATTGTGTTTGAGTATAGCAGGTTTAAGTCACTGCCTCCGTCCATTAGGACGTTTGTGAATTGTAGTCCGTCTATTACCGGATTCAATATCAGGGGAGTCCGTCCCGCGTTTCGAACAATTCTGGAATAATCCCGGTGGTCGAAAGTGATTGGTTTGGATATCCAATCTCCATGGTTTGCTGGGCTGGACCGTGCGAAGCTCTTTTTAGAAAGTGCCGCACTGTTTTTCCGTGTCCTCACATGAAGTGAGTTTACTGCTTTGACCCCTTGTGGGAAAGTCTTTTGTTTTCCGGTGCCCTGGTGGCGGGGTTTATCTTCTTCGCTTGACGCGTCGAGCCCCTTGTGTTCGGCGTTTAGTCGGCCGGACTGTTTGAAAACCCAACAATCCCTGTGGGTGTGATTTGCGGGCCTTCCGGGGGTACTGTGGATTTGGCATATCCGACCCAGAATTTTATGTAGGTTGGACAGTTCGTCGCTGTCATCCTTGAGGGGCTGAGTTTTACTATTTGGCCGTGAGCTTTTAAATCCGGCGTTGACTGCCGTGCTCTTTGGGCTTTTCTCTTTATTCCGGCGCTGCTCTTTTCTGCGCCGTGATTTTCCATTTCCATCTCTTATCTCGGATGTACATGGGTCGCTGGTGCTGCATCTTGCCAGCCAGCTATCCTCTCCTGCACAGAAGCGGGTCATGAGGCTTGTTAATGCGGTCATTGTCCTCGGTTTCTCTTGACCGAGGTGTCTGGCGAGCCATTCGTCTCGGACATTGTGCTTAAAAGCTGCTAAGGCTTCGGCGTCCGGACAGTCGACTATTTGGTTCTTTTTGGTAAGGAACCTGTTCCAGAATTTCCGTGCTGACTCTCCGGGCTGTTGAGTTATGTGACTTAGGTCATCTGCATCCAAAGGCCGGACATAAGTCCCTTGAAAATTTGCTCTAAACGCTTCCTCGAGCTCTTCCCAACTTCCAACAGTATTTTCTGGGAGGCTTTTGAGCCAATGACGGGCTGGCCCTTTATGCTTGAGGGGTAGATATTTTATGGCGTGGAGATCATCTCCTCTGGCCATATGTATATGCAGTATATAGTCTTCTATCCAGACTCCAGGGTCTGTTGTTCCATCGTAAGCTTCTATGTTTATGGGTTTAAACCCTGCTGGGAATTCATGATCCAGCACCTCGTCGGTGAAGCATAGTGGGTGTGCGGCGCCCCTGTACTTGTACGTGCCGCTATCATCGGACACTTGAGGTGTTCCTTTGCTTATTGGGGCTGTCTTTTTGGGTCCGTAGATGGACCTGGCCGGGCCATTGGACGGTGGGGGCTTTATGGCCTCCTCGTCGAATTCTGGGAGCAGCTTACGCTTCGGGTAGCTCTTCGCTTGGTGGCCGTTGCCGTGTTTATCTGCGGTTTTGAGTACTTTGCTCCATCTCATTCGGAGCGCGTCTTCCGCTGTGTTGAGCTTCCGTTTTTCTTTCTTCAGGCTTCTTGCTGTAGCGATGAGCCTGCGTTTGAAAAGCTCTTGTTCGACGGGCTCCTCGAGTTCGTCGTCATTGGGGCTTGTTTCGTCTTCGGAGGGAGGTATATAGTTGTGATCCTCGACCTTTTCTTCTGCCGCCCTTTCGTGAGGGCTTGCTTCTGCATCCTCCTGCGCTGAGTCTTGCTGGAGGGGTTTGTCTTCGGCACTCTCTGGGGTATTGTTATTTCCTGTGCCGGAATCTCCATTCTTGTTGTGGCGGGATTTAGAGCGGTGCCGCTGACGCCGACGTTTGGGCTGCTTCTTTAGAGAATCTTCCTCTGCTGCTTTCTCGCCATCCCCTTCTTTTGGGGTATCCACCATGTAGACGTCATATGACGAGGTGGCCTTCCAGTGCCCTGTGGGCGCAGGGTCCTGTTCGTCTTCGGTATCGTCGTCCATAGCATCGATGTCATCAGAGTCGCATTCTAGCATGTCGGTTAAATCCTCGACAGTGGCTACAAAGTGGGTGGTGGGTGGGCTCTGAATTTCTTCATCGTCCGTACTCCGACCGTCCTAGCCATAGTCCGGCCAGGATTCTCCTGATAGCGAGAGATGCTTCAGAGAATTCAGGATATCGCCAAAAGGCGAGCGCTGAAAGATGTCCGCGGCGGTGAATTCCATAACCGGCGCCCAATCCGGTTTAATTGGCAGGGGCGCGGGAGGCTCGGAGTCCGGCGAGGAGTCCGGCGTCTTGGGATCACGAGTTTCGCAGGGGACGAGACTGGTATTCGGCTCCATCACCGTAGATGTTGAAGCCCCCAGGGCGGCGTCTATCCACCTGCCCCCGTCATGGGCAATCGGCTCCGGGCTAGTAGTCGGAGCGGGTTCGAGTGCGGCCTCCAAAGCACTGTCCGGCGGCAGAGCTAGATCATGCCCATCGTCACAGTGCGGCGCGCTTGGATGTGGCTCGAGTCCGTCGAAGATCAAGTCTCCGCGGTCATCGGCCGTGAAGTTCGAGCTTCCAAATCTGACCTGACGGCCAGGGGCGTAGCTTTCGATCTGCTCCAGATGGCCAAGAGAATTGGCCCGCAGCGCAAATCCGCCGAATACGAAGATCTGTCCGGGGAGAAAAGTCTCACCCGGGACAGCGTTGATGGTTGAAGATGCCATCGAGCCTATCGGTGACAACACAGAGGAACTCTCAATGAAAGCACCAATGTTGGTGTCAAAACCGGCGGATCTCGGGTAGGGGGTCCCAAACTGTGCGTCTAGGCGGATGGTAACAGGAGACGAGGGACACAATGTTTTTACCCAGGTTCAGGCCCTCTCGATGGAGGTAATACCCTACGTCCTGCTTGATTAATATTGATGATATGGGTAGTACAAGAGTAGATCTACCACGAGATCAAGGAGGCTAAACCCTAGAAGCTAGCCTATGGTATGATTGTTGAGATGTAATGTTCGTCCTATGGACTAAGGCCCTCCGGTTTATATAGACACCGGAGAGGCTAGGGTTACACAGAGTCGGTTACAATGGTAGGAGATCTACATATCCGTATCGCCAAGCTTGCCTTCCACGCCAAGGAAAGTACCTTCCGGACACGAGCCGGAGTCTTCAATCTTCTATCTTCGTAGTCTGGGAGTCCGGCGGATATTGATAGTCCGGCTGTCCGGACACCCCCTAGTCCAGGACTCCCTCACCGAAAGTGGGCTTCATGCTGGAGGTACATTACGCATCCTAACCGGGGGAATTAGTGCCCCCATGTTGGAGGATGATCGGGGAGGAGAATCTAGAATCCCCTCTCCCCACGGGGAGAAAAGGACCGCCCTTGAAGACTTGGAAACGGAGGTTTCCAAACGAAGGAAGAAGCCTTCACAAGGGGGCCCTGCCCTGGAGGGTATCCTTGCCACACAACGCCCACAAGGGGGCCAGCCGTCGACTGAGCCGTAAGTGAACAAAGGCACTTTCGTAAGCATACCCTGCTCTTTTCCTGAGAATAACAACTGACACATATGTTTTGCAGTCCGGCTCATAGCCCTTCTCCACAATGTTCGTCCTCAAGGGATCTTCTTCCGGAGATGACGGAGAGCGAAACGCCTCCTCCTGCTTCCCCACCTCATGAGGCGGACGACCCTGAGGTGTCGTCCCGGAAGATCTCTCCCGATCCGCAAAGGCCAGAAGGTAACTCTTCGGCCACTCGAAGTCCAGAATTCTCGGCTCCTAAGGAGACCAACAGAAAAAGCCCGGGATTGTCCGATGTGCAACCGGACACATTGATGGGTCTTCTGCAGCAAGCGGATATATCAGAGGCACATCGTACCTTAACGGGCATGGTGGTGGAGAGGATTTCATCCGTGAAAAGCGGGTTGAATGCAGGTTTTACGAGCCTGCTAAGATGCTTTGAGGTACCCACAGTGATGTATTTTTTTGATTGTACCGCACATGCAAGGTGTGCTTTGTATAGATAGTAGCCCCTGAGACTCTGGTTGGCGTCCGGATGAGGCGAGCAGAGGATAATAGTCTCAGGTAATGATAGCGCTGCTTTTGTGCGCAACTGGCTACAGATCTGGTGGCTGACCGGACTGCTGAATTTGCCGAACTGAGGCGGCAACTTGACGTGGCGGATGCGGACATCAGCTTGTGAACAAGCGGCTTGACGAGGAACATGGTATGTATATTTGGGTGGTCAGCAAATATTAATAAGAGCATGATGCTAGTATTTATAGTATGCTTTGACTGCAGATGGAGCTGCCGCCGTGGAGACCCTTCGGGCAGAACTTGCCCGAGCCTAGGAGCAAGCCAGGAGAAGTGATGCGGCCGCCCTAAAGGCAGTCAAAGAATTAAAAGCCGAACAGGCTGCTCATCGCCAAAGTGAGGATAAAATAGCCAACATGGCTATTGAGCTACAAAATGCCGCCAGCCGATATGAGCTTCTCGAAAGGGAAAACCAAACAAAAACGGCTGACCTAGAGAAGGCCTTGCAAGCAGCAAAGGAAACTCGCTCTGAAATCAGAGCGGCGCGGGAGGAACTTCGGCAAGCTGGTGATATCGCGGCTGGGAAGCCCTTTTTTTATTACGAACGAAGTTCGGCGATCCGAAATATGCCACTCTTGATCAATTGTGGAGTTCTTCAGACGCATACTTGGATTTAGCAAAGAGTGCTGCTGATTCGACAAAGTATTTTAAAGATCGAAAAGATCATGAGGTGGAAAAATTGTTCTGTTCGCAGTTTAGTAATCCAAGGCATCCGCTGCTATTGAATAAGCAAATGGCCGAGTGGGCCGAGCTGCACAGGTTGCCCGGGCTTGCCATGAAGGCTATCGTGGATCATCTGTGGCCGAAGGAACCAAGTCCGGATAGTAATTTTGGTTTGGTGCAATGATTTATTCATGATGTGCCGCATATCGATGTTGTCAAGAGGTCGGTGTCGCTGTCAAAACCGGTAGATCTCGGGTAGGGGGTCCCGAACTGTGCGTCTAGGCGGATGGTAACAGGAGACGAGGGACACAATGTTTTTACCCAGGTTCAGGCCCTCTCGATGGAGGTAATACCCTACGTCCTGCTTGATTAATATTGATGATATGGGTAGTACAAGAGTAGATCTACCACGAGATCAAGGAGGCTAAACCCTAGAAGCTAGCCTATGGTATGATTGTTGAGATGTAATGTTCGTCCTATGGACTAAGGCCCTCCGGTTTATATAGACACCGGAGAGGCTAGGGTTACACAGAGTCGGTTACAATGGTAGGAGATCTACATATCCGTATCGCCAAGCTTGCCTTCCACGCCAAGGAAAGTACCTTCCGGACACGAGCCGGAGTCTTCAATCTTCTATCTTCGTAGTCTGGGAGTCCGGCGGATATTGATAGTCCGGCTGTCCGGACACCCCCTAGTCCAGGACTCCCTCACCGAAAGTGGGCTTCATGCTGGAGGTACATTACGCATCCTAACCGGGGGAATTAGTGCCCCCATGTTGGAGGATGATCGGGGAGGAGAATCTAGAATCCCCTCTCCCCACGGGGAGAAAAGGACCGCCCTTGAAGACTTGGAAACGGAGGTTTCCAAACGAAGGAAGAAGCCTTCACAAGGGGGCCCTGCCCTGGAGGGTATCCTTGCCACACAACGCCCACAAGGGGGCCAGCCGTCGACTGAGCCGTAAGTGAACAAAGGCACTTTCGTAAGCATACCCTGCTCTTTTCCTGAGAATAACAACTGAGACATATGTTTTGCAGTCCGGCTCATAGCCCTTCTCCACAATGTTCGTCCTCAAGGGATCTTCTTCCGGAGATGACGGAGAGCGAAACGCCTCCTCCTGCTTCCCCACCTCATGAGGCGGACGACCCTGAGGTGTCGTCCCGGAAGATCTCTCCCGATCCGCAAAGGCCAGAAGGTAACTCTTCGGCCACTCGAAGTCCAGAATTCTCGGCTCCTAAGGAGACCAACAGAAAAAGCCCGGGATTGTCCGATGTGCAACCGGACACATTGATGGGTCTTCTGCAGCAAGCGGATATATCAGAGGCACATCGTACCTTAATGGGCATGGTGGTGGAGAGGATTTCATCCGTGAAAAGCGGGTTGAATGCAGGTTTTACGAGCCTGCTAAGATGCTTTGAGGTACCCACAGTGATGTATTTTTTTGATTGTACCGCACATGCAAGGTGTGCTTTGTATAGATAGTAGCCCCTGAGACTCTGGTTGGCGTCCGGATGAGGCGAGCAGAGGATAATAGTCTCAGGTAATGATAGCGCTGCTTTTGTGCGCAACTGGCTACAGATCTGGTGGCTGACCGGACTGCTGAATTTGCCGAACTGAGGCGGCAACTTGACGTGGCGGATGCGGACATCAGCTTGTGAACAAGCGGCTTGACGAGGAACATGGTATGTATATTTGGGTGGTCAGCAAATATTAATAAGAGCATGATGCTAGTATTTATAGTATGCTTTGACTGCAGATGGAGCTGCCGCCGTGGAGACCCTTCAGGCAGAACTTGCCCGAGCCTAGGAGCAAGCCAGGAGAAGTGATGCGGCCGCCCTAAAGGCAGTCAAAGAATTAAAAGCCGAACAGGCTGCTCATCGCCAAAGTGAGGATAAAATAGCCAACATGGCTATTGAGCTACAAAATGCCGCCAGCCGATATGAGCTTCTCGAAAGGGAAAACCAAACAAAAACGGCTGACCTAGAGAAGGCCTTGCAAGCAGCAAAGGAAACTCGCTCTGAAATCAGAGCGGCGCGGGAGGAACTTCGGCAAGCTGGTGATATCGCGGCTGGGAAGCCCTTTTTTTATTACGAACGAAGTTCGGCGATCCGAAATATGCCACTCTTGATCAATTGTGGAGTTCTTCAGACGCATACTTGGATTTAGCAAAGAGTGCTGCTGATTCGACAAAGTATTTTAAAGATCGAAAAGATCATGAGGTGGAAAAATTGTTCTGTTCGCAGTTTAGTAATCCAAGGCATCCGCTGCTATTGAATAAGCAAATGGCCGAGTGGGCCGAGCTGCACAGGTTGCCCGGGCTTGCCATGAAGGCTATCGTGGATCATCTGTGGCCGAAGGAACCAAGTCCGGATAGTAATTTTGGTTTGGTGCAATGATTTATTCATGATGTGCCGCATATGGATGTTGTCAAGAGGTCGGTGTCGCTGTCAAAACCGGTAGATCTCGGGTAGGGGGTCCCGAACTGTGTGTCTAAGGCTAATGGTAGCAGGAGGCAGGGGACACGATGTTTTACCCAGGTTCGGGCCCTCTCGATGGAGGTAATACCCTACTTCCTACTTGATTGATCTTGATGATATGAGTATTACAATAGTTGATCTACCATGAGATCGTAGAGGCTAAACCCTAGAAGCTAGCCTATGATTATGATTGTTGGCCCCCTACAGACTAAACCCTCCGGTTTATATAGACACCGGAGGGGGCTAGGGTTACACAGAGTCAGTTACAGAGAAGGAGATCTACATATCCGAATTGCCAAGCTTGCCTTCCACGCAAAGGAGAGTCCCATCTGGACATAGGACGAAGTCTTCAATCTTGTATCTTCATAGTCCAACAGTCCGACCAAAGTATATAGTCCAGCTGTCCGAGGACCCCTTAATCCAAGACTCCCTCAGTAGCCCCTGAACTAGGCTTCAATGACGATGAGTCCGGTGCGCAGATTGTCTTCGGCATTGCAAGGCGGGTTCCTTCTCCGAATACTCCATAGAAGATTTCGAACACAAGAATCGTGTCTGACTCTGCAAAACAAATTCCACATACCACCATAGAGAGCACAATATTCCACAAATCTAATCTGCTGACAACTTTTCACAGCGTGACATCACGCCACAGCCCAGTTTCTATTCGAACAGTTTTTCACAACCAGCTACTGCACATAATGCGAGGCCGTTTCCTTGACACGTCTTGTTGAAGCAGAGATCGTGTCCACTTATCGCATGATTCTCATCAATACGGGCATGGGTAACCCAACTGTTCCATCAATCGTGGCTCTTGGGGAATAAGCGATTTTAACGGGCAAGTGGGGAGGCGCACAGTTTCTACCGCGCTTCTAAAGAGATAGGGATTCCCCTTTTTCACCCACGCCTTCTTCTTCCTTCGCTCATCCATTCTCGCACGCTCGAGCTCCAGTGCCCCAGTTCTCACCTTCTCCGTACAGCCATTCCGAACATGTCCGGAGCGGGAGGCAAGTGGATGGCCTCCTCTGTCATGGAGGAGGACATTACGAAGCTCCAGGAGGCCGGATACTTGGCCGCCGACATCGCGCACCGTCTCTCGGACGCAGGGCAGATCGTTCCGACTCCGGAACCCCATGAGAGGGTTGTGTGTAACGCCCCGGATTCGATGCGCCAGGTGTCTGCCAGTCATTCGCCGTTGTTGCCATGTCATTTGCTTGCGTGTTGCACTTTGCCATGTCATCATCTGCATTTCATATCATGTCATCATGTGTATTTCATTTTGCATACGTGTTCGTCTCATCCATCCGAGCTTTCTCCCCGTTGTCCGTTTTGCAATCCGGCGCTCCTATGTCCTCCGGCGTCCCCCTTTTTGTCTTTCGTTGTGAGTGGGTATTCAACTTTCTCGGAATGGCCCGAGGTTTGCCAAGCGGCCTTGGTATAGCACCGGTAGACCGCCTGTCAAGTTTCGTGCCATTTGGAGTTCGTTTGGTACTCCAACGGTTAACCGGGTAACCGCAAAGCCCTCTTTGAGTTGCAGCCCAACACCCCTTCCAAAGTGGCCCAAAACCCATCTAACTCCCCTCCATGCTCTCGGTCGTTCGATCACGATCGCGTGGCCGAAAACCGCACCTCATTTGGACTCTCCTAGCTCCCTCTACCTATAAATATGCCCTCCCCTTCCATTTTCGCGGATGAATCCTACCCCTAACCCTAGTTTTTCTCCTCCCACCGCACCGGACATGTCCGCCGCCTCCGGACGTATCACCGCCGCCGCCCGCAGCCAACGGGGGCCTGCCACGTGGCGCATCCGCCGCCCCGCGCCCGCCGCCGCTGAAGCCCGCCGCGGCCCAGCGCCGGCCCCCGCGGCCCGCCTCCCCGTCCGCCGCCGCGCCCCGCCGCCGCCGCTCGGGTCCCGCGCCCTCCGCCGCCCGCAGGCGACCGCTGTCGCCCGGCCGCGCCCTTCCTCTTTACCGGAGCCCACCTCCGCCGTCCGTGCCTCGTCCCCGCCGCCTCGCCGCAGGGCGCGCCGCTGCCCGCGTCGCCTCCCTGCGCGGACACGCCGCCCCGCCGCCGGAGCTCCCTCGTGTCGCCGGATCCCGGCCGCCCTTGCCGCCGGCGTGGCCCCCGTGCCCTCCTCCGGCCAGATCCGGCCAGGGACCGGCCGGATCCGCCTCCTCCGCGCCTCCCCGGCCCTCTCCCCGCCATCTCCGGCCTCCTGCGGCGATCTCTCCGGCTAGATCCGCGCTGCATCAAAATCCGTGCAGACCCGAAGGTTGACCTCGATTTCTCCTAAGTCCCCGTTTCTGTGACATAAACATGCCATGTTCATCGCATCACATCTCTGCATCCGTAGCTCCGTTTCATGCGTATAATATGTCAAATTGTTTGTCTCGACGAGTACTTCATTTCATTCCATTGCATCATTTTCATTTGAGCTCATCTTGATGCCCGAAATGCTGTTGGAATAGTGCATGTTGATGTTAATCTGCTGAAACTATTATAACTTGCTGTTTTATCATTTTTGCCATGATTGATGTGTGCATCCTATGAGGTTGAGCCCTACATGTATGTTGATCCATGCCATGCTGTCTTTCCAGGGGTGTATGCCATGTATTTTTGTGAGTTGTGTGCTGAGTGCATCAAGCTTGCTAAGTAGGGTAGTTGCTGTTGCTGTTTTCCTGACAGATTCTGTTATATTTTGTTGCTATGTTAACATGCTTCTACTAATCATTCTATGCATAATCTGGAGATGCTCTATAAACATATTTTGATCTACATGTCATGCTCTATCCATTCATGCCCTTGGTTGCAATTATAGCCTGCTGGAACATGTTGTAATCTGGCTCTAAAGTTGCTTGAAAATGTTGCTGTCAGCCTGTTTACATTAAGTTCAGTTGTTTCCATGTGTTTTCCTAGTGATCCATGAACCCTATGACCTTGTTCTTGCCATGCTTAGCTTCATAAATATGCCTTCTTACTGTTGGTTGCCTTGCCATGCCATGTATTGCTCTGTAGTGAGTGGTTCAAGCTCACCAACATGCATACTTATTGTTGTTTCTGCCATGTTTGAATCTGTAATATAACTTGCCATGTTTACATGGGTGCCATCTTATCTTCTGATCCTTTTTGGCTCATGGTCAGTAAGGGACTTTTGATCTATGCTATTAGTAGATTCATGCCATGCCTTTTTTTGCCATGATATGTTCCTGTAACATGTTGTTTGCTTGCTCTAAACATTGCAACCTGATGTTATTTCTGCTAAAGTCTGAAACTGTTATCATTTGCAATATTCCCATGTCTTTTTGAGCATGTTCTAGTTGTTTCTGGAGATAGCTCAGTGTTCATGTTTTGTTATGCTTTACCTGTACTTCATGCCCATGCCTTTTGTTATTATGTTGGGGTGCTGTAGCATATTGTTTTGATGCTTGCAATATGCCTAGTTGATGTTATGGACAGATTGTTGCTATGACTTGTATAGTGTGTATGTGTTGCCCCGTTGCTCCGTTTTGAGTGTGCTCTATATGAAACTTGCGTGATTTTGCATGTAGTTCCATATTATCATGTTGCATCCTTGTTTTGAGGTGTTTGCTTGATGTTTGGGTGCATTTTGCATCAATGCCATGTTTAACTTGTTTTGCTCATATCTTCTAGCCCGTAGCTCCGAATCTAATGAACTTTATATGTAACTTGACTAGAATCTCGTGTAGATCATCGTGGTGCATCTTAACTTGCTGTTTAACAACTTGAACATAAGGTTTATTCAGTTCTGGGCCAATTTCGAAATTTGCATATGAGGACTTACCGGAATTGTTATATGTTGTTTCCGGCCTCATTTAAACTTGCCTTGATGTGTTGATCTTGTGCGCATCATCTCTTGCCATGAGTAGCTTCATGTAGCTTTGTCATGCATCATGCTTGTTGAGCATCATGTCTTGTTCATGTGTGGTGTGTTTACCATGTTGTGTGCTTCTTCTTGTTAGTTCCTGTTTCGTTGCGATCGTGAGGATTCGTTCGTCTACGGTTGGTTCGGCTTCATCCGTTCGTCTTCTTCATGGACTCGTTCTTCTTCCTTGCGGGATTTCAAGCAAGATGACCGCTACCCTGGATCTCACTACTATCATTGCTATGCTAGTTTCTTCGTTCTATCGCTATGCTGCGCTACCTATTACCTGTTTATCAAGCCATCCCATATTGTCATGAACCTCTAACCTTTGACACCTTTCCTATGCAAACCGTTGTTTGGCTATGTTACCGCTTTTGCTCAGTCCCTCTTATAGCGTTGCTAGTTGCAGGTGAAGTTGAAGATTTCTACATGGTGGACAGGATTTATGTTGGGATATCACAATATCTCTTATATTATTAATGCATCTATATATTTGGTAAAGGGTGGAAGGCTCGGCCTTATGCCTGGTGTTTTGTTCCACTCTTGCCGCCCTAGTTTCCTTCATACCGGTGTTATGTTCCCGGATTTTGCGTTCCTAACGTGGTCGGGTGATTTATGGGACCCCCCTGACAGTTCGCTTTGAATAAAACTTGTCCAGCAAGGCCCAACCTTGGTTTTACCATTTGCCTCACCACCACCTATCCCTTTCCCTTGGGTCGGCCAACCCGAGGGTCATCTTTATTTTAGCCCCCCCCACCCGGGCCAGTGCTTGTCTAAGTGCTGGTCCGAACCGAGCGATGTCCGGCGCCCCCTGGGCAACCAGGGTCTATGCCAACCCGACATCTTGCTCATCCGGTGTGCCCTGAGAACGAGATATGTGCAGCTCCTATCGGGATTTGTCGGCACAGCGGGAGGCTTTGCTGGTCTTGTTTTACCATTGTCGAAATGTCTTGTAAACCGGCATTCCGAGACTGATCGGGTCTTCCTGGGAGAAGGTCTATTCCTTCGTTGATCGCGAGAGCTTGTCATGGGCTAAGTTGGGACACCCCTGCAGGGTTTAAACTTTCGAGAGCCGTGCCCGCGGTTATGTGGCAGATGGGAATTTGTTAATGTCCGGTTGTAGATAACTTGACACCAGATCCGAATTAAAACGCATCAACCGCGTGTGTAGCCGTGATATTCTCTTCTCGGCGGAGTCCGGGAAGTGAACACGGTCTTTGGGTTATGTTTGACGTAAGTAGGTGTTCAGGATCACCTCTTGATCATTGTTAGCTTCACGACCGTTCTGCTTGTTTCTCTTCTCGCTCTCATTTGCGTATGTTAGCCACCATATCATGCTTAGTCGCTGCTGCAACCTCACCACTTTACCCCCTTCCTTACCCATTAAGCTTTGCTAGTCTTGATACCCATGGTAATGGGATTGCTGAGTCCTCGTGGCTCACAGATTACTACAACAACAGTTGCAGGTACAGGTTATGTGATGATCATGACGCGAGAGCGATGCTTGCTTGCGTTGAGTTCTTCTGCTGCTTCTTCGATCAGGGGATAGGTTCCAGGTCGGCAGCCTGGGCTAGCAGGGTGGATATTGTTTGAGTTTCTGTTTATGATTCATCCGTAGTCGGATGTTGTTCTTGTATGTTGTATTGTTGTATTCATGTGGCATTGTATGCCTCTTGTATGTATCCCCATCTATTATGTAATGTTGATGTAATGATATCCACCTTGCAAAAGCATTCCAATATGCGGGTCTATCCTTGGTGGGACCTTCGAGTTCCTTTTGGATAGGGTCGCATATTGGGCGTGACAAGTTGGTATCAGAGCCTCGACCGACCCTAGGAGCCCCCTTGATTGATCGTGTAGTTTGGGCGTTGTTGAGTCTAGAAGAAAACTGTTTTCGGAGTCTAGTTATATCGGAGAGTAGGAATTCTTTTTACTCCTCTGCCCTTCGTCGCTCTGGTGAGGAATCTTGACGTAGGTGTTTTGAACTACTCCTCTTCCCTTTCAAATTTATCTTTAGGATCACGCGGTTAGTTTTCGTGAGTTGCCCATCCTCTTTTATCCGGTGCATTTCTCGTCAAGTTGACTCAAGCTTCTTCATCTTTGCCAAGTTCAATCCTCAATTGTTTTACTTTCCCACCCGCCCTCCCTTCTTGTTCTCGGAACCGGAGTCTGTAATCGAGTATCCTTCATACTCGTGTGAAGTCTTTGCTTTCTTTCCTCAATGATTTCAACCGGTGTTTTCTCTTCAAGATACTCGTCGATTCCCTTTCTAGTTGCCTTTGTTTTCCCGCCCTCCCACCCTTTTCTTCCTGGAGTCTGAGTCTCTTTCGACCATCAATTTTCATTCGTACGGAGTCTCTTCAGTCTTCCCTCAATCATCTCAACCGGTGAATTCTCCTCTCGTTCGTCATTCTTCATCTCTTTTTCTTTTCCGGTGGATTCAACTCAAGTTTTTTTTGGGTTGATCATATTCTTTTCCTCGGCTCAATTGTTTTCCTTGCTCGTTCGCCTCTCACCAGTTTATCCTTCCGGAGTGCTCAGGAAATCTTAGGAGATTCGTCTGTGTTCGAATTAATTCGGGGTTGTCACCTCATTCAAAAATTTCAATCATTCTGGTGCATCATCTATCTGTTCAACATCCCTTTCCAACGGTGTTTTCTTTAGTGGGCCCTAACCCACAGGTCTTTTCCCAGGATATTACCTGACTCTTCTAATTCCCCCGGAGTTATTCTCAATTCTTTTCAAGCGTGACGTAAGAATCGATCCCATCAGTCACATGCCTTTTCCAAGATCGATTTCAAATCATTTCATTATTGGCTCAACCTCTTCGCTTTTCGTTCCCCCGGAGTGCCTTAGCAATTTTGGTGGTGGTTATCGTCCTCATTTGAAGACAGAAGAAGATTTCTCTTAAATCTTGTCCGTTCTCCCGGAGATTCATGGTGCTAGCTCGATGTTATCCTATCTAATTGTTTCCAGCCGTGTAATTCTTTTCATCCATCCGGAGCATTTCAGGAGTTGCTTTCTCTCTCGATCATCCGGAGGCCATCTTTTCGGAAGATTTCTTCGTTCTAAGTTTTCAGCTTCGGTCGTCTCTATACTCTTCCGGCGCTTCGTTCAAGTGTTCTTCAATCAGCTCATGATCTCTTTATTCTTTTGCATCTAAATCCCCTCTAGTATATTTGTTTTTCTAATTCTTCCCGGTGATTCATTCTCTTTCGTCAGTCATTTTCGAATTCTTATGGTGGTTCGTTCAAGATTCTTTTCCTTGATTGTCATATTAATCCATTCCTTCTTTCAATCCTACCGGTGATTCATGAAGACCTTCTCAAGTTTGTGATATGTCACTTCAAAACTCTTTTTCAAGAAGAATAAGTAATATGCAAAATCCATTGCTAGTAATCAATTTAATTTGACGAAGGATAAGCATATAATAAATCTTATTCTTATTTCTTCCAAGTAAGCTATTCCTTCCTTCGGAGTTTGTTCTTGATGAATAAATTCTAGTTCCAAGTGTTTTCATCTTTTCTTTTCCGGAATTCAATTTCCTCGGCCATCTCGTCGTAACATCCATCTAAATCACCGTAAGCTTTAATCTTATTCTTTCTTCCTTCATTCTATCTCATCATCCTTTTGTTACCGGAGTTCTTCATGTTGGATCGTCATGATTTAATTCATTCTTCAAGAGTTCATCAAGTACCATTCCATCCTCTCAAGTTCGTTCTAATCCTCCCATTTTCAGCCGGAGTGCTGCCTAAATCCCTTCAGTCTTATCCGTTTCTTTTCTCATTCTAACCACTCCGGTTAGAACGAGTGATTTCATAGCCTATCTGATTCCGTGGGTTTTCGATTCTCGTCATTCTCTTCGTTCCTCTCTTATTCTCGAGTGCTCTCGATTCTTTACTTCTTCTCTTGATTTCTTGTTTCACCTCATCCCTTTTTCCCTTCCGTCTCGGTCCTAAGATCTCGGGACGAGATCTCTTGTTAGTGGAGGAGTGTTGTAATGCCCCGGATTCGATGCGCCAGGTGTCTGCCAGTCATTCACCGTTGTTGCCATGTCATTTGCTTGCGTGTTGCACTTTGCCATGTCATCATCTGCATTTCATATCATGTCGTCATGTGCATTTCATTTTGCATACGTGTTCGTCTCATCCATCCGAGCTTTTTCCCCTTTGTCCGTTTTGCAATCCGGCGCTCCTATGTCCTCCGGCATCCCCCTTTTTGTCTTTCGTTGTGAGCGGGTGTTAAACTTTCTCGGAATGGCCCGAGGTTTGCCAAGCGGCCTTGGTATAGCACCGGTAGACCGCCTGTCAAGTTTCGTGCCATTTGGAGGTCGTTTGGTACTCCAACGGTTAACTGGGTAACCGCAAAGCCCTCTTTGAGTTGCAGCCCAACACCCCTTCCAAAGTGGCCCAAAACCCATCTAACTGCCCTCCATGCTCTCGGTCGTTCGATCACGATCGCGTGGCCGAAAACCGCACCTCATTTGGACTCTCCTAGCTCCCTCTACCTATAAATATGCCCTCCCCTTCCATTTTCGTGGATGAATCCTACCCCTAACCCTAGTTTTTCTCCTCCCACCGCACCGGACAAGTCCGCCGCCTCCGGACGTATCGCCGCCGCCGCCCGCAGCGAACGGGGGCCTGCCACGTGGCGCATCCGCCGCCCCGCGCCCGCCGCCGCCGACGCCCGCCGCGGCCCAGCGCCGGCCCCCGCGGTCCGCCTCCCCGTCCGCCGCCACGCCCCGCGGGCCCGAGCGCCCCGCCGCTGCCGCTCGGGTCCCGCGCCCTCCGCCGCCCGCCGGCGACCGCTGTCGCCCGGCCGCGCCCTTCCTCTTCGCCGGAGCCCGCCTCCGTCGCCCGTGCCTCGTCCCTGCCGCCTTGCCGCAGGGCGCGCCGCCCGCGCGCGCCGCTGCCCGCGTCGCCTTCCTGCGCGGACCCGCCGCCCTGCCGCCGGAGCTCCCTCGTGTCGCCGGGTCCCAGCCGCCCTCGCCGCCGGCGTGGCCCCCGTGCCCTCCTCCGGCCAGATCCGGCCAGGGACCGGCCGGATCCGCCTCCTCCGCGCCTCCCCGGCCCTCTCCCCGCCATCTCCGGGCTCCTCCGGCGATATCTCCGGCGGGATCCGTGCTGCATCAAAATCCGTGCAGCCCCGAAGGTTGACCTCGATTTCGCCTAAGTCCCCGTTTCTGTGACATAAACATGCCATGTTCATCGCATCACATCTCTGCATCCGTAGCTCCGTTTCATGCATATAATATGTCAAATTGTTCGTATCGACGAGTACTTCATTTCATTCCATTGCATCATTTTCATTTGAGCTCATCTTGATGCCCGAAATGCTGTTGGAAGAGTGCATGTTGATGTTAATCTGCTGAAACTGTTATAACTTGCTGTTTTATCATTTTTGCCATGATTGATGTGTGCATCCTATGAGGTTGAGCCCTACATGTATGTTGATCTATGCCATGCCATCTTTCCAGGGGTGTATGACATGTATTTTTGTGAGTTGTGTGCTGAGTGCATCAAGCTTGCTAAGTAGGGTAGTTGCTGTTGCTGTTTTCCTGACAGATTCTGTTATATTTTGTTGCTATGTTAACATGCTTCTACTAATCATTCTATGCATAATCTGGAGATACTCTATAAACATGTTTTGATCTACATGTCATGCTATATCCATTCATGCCCTTGGTTGCAATTATAGCCTGCTGGAACATGTTGTAATCTGGCTCTAAATTTGCTTGAAAATGTTGCTGTCAGCCTGTTTACATTAAGTTCAGTTGTTTCCATGTGTTTTCCTAGTGATCCATGAACCCTATGACCTTGTTCTTGCCATGCTTAGCTTCATAAACATGCCTTCTTACTGTTGGTTGCCTTGCCATGCCATGTATTGCTCTGTAGTGAGTGGTTCAAGCTCACCAACATGCATACTTATTGTTGTTTCTGCCATGTTTGAATCTGTAATATAACTTGCCATGTTTACATGGGTGCCATCTTATCTTCTGATCCTTTTTGGCTCATGGTCAGTAAGGGACTTTTGATCTATGCTATTAGTAGATTCATGCCATGCCTTTTTTTTCCATGATATATTCCTGTAACATGTTGTTTGCTTGCTCTAAACATTGCAACCTGATGTTATTTCTGCTAAAGTCTGAAACTGTTATCATTTGCAATATTCCCATGTCTTTTTGAGCATGTTCTAGTTGTTTCTGGAGATAGCTCAGTGTTCATGTTTTGTTATGCTTTACCTGTACTTCATGCCCATGCCTTTTGTTATTATGTTGGGGTGCTGTAACATATTGTTTTGATGCTTGCAATATGCCTAGTTGCTGTTATGGACAGATTGTTGCTATGACTTGTATAATGTGTATGTGTTGCCCCGTTGCTCCGTTTTGAGTGTGCTCTATATGAAACTTGCGTGATTTTGCATGTAGTTCCATATTATCATGTTGCATCCTTGTTTTGAGGTGTTTGCTTGATGTTTGGGTGCATTTTGCATCAATGCCATGTTTAACTTGTTTTGCTCATATCTTCTAGCCCGTAGCTCCGAATCTAATGAACTTTATATGTAAATTGACTAGAATCTCGTGTAGATCATCGTGGTGCATCTTAACTTGCTGTTTAACAACTTGAACATAAGGTTTATTCAGTTCTGGACCAATTTCGAAATTTGCATATGAGGACTTACCAGAATTGTTATATGTTGTTTCCGGCCTCATTTAAACTTGCCTTGATGTGTTGATCTTGTGCGCATCATCTCTTGCCATGAGTAGCTTCATGTAGCTTTTTCATGCATCATGCTTGTTGAGCATCATGTCTTGTTCATGTGTGGTGTGTTTACCATGTTGTGTGCTTCTTGTTAGTTCCTGTTTCGTTGCGATCGTGAGGATTCGTTCGTCTACGGTTGGTTCGGCTTCATCCGTTCGTCTTCTTCATAGACTCGTTCTTCTTCCTTGTGGGATTTCAGGCAAGATGACCGCTACCCTGGATCTCACTACTATCATTGCTATGCTAGTTTCTTCGTTCTATTGCTATGCTGCGCTACCTATTACCTGTTTATCAAGCCATCCCATATTGCCATGAACCTCTAAACTTTGACACCTTTCCTATGCAAACCGTTGTTTGGCTATGTTCCTCTTTTGCTCAGCCCCTCTTATAGCGTTGCTAGTTGCATGTGAAGTTGAAGATTTCTCCATGGTGGACAGGATTTATGTTGGTATATCACAATATCTCTTATATTATTAATGCATCTATATATTTGGTAAAGGGTGGAAGGCTCGGCCTTATGCCTGGTGTTTTGTTCCACTCTTGCCGCCCTAGTTTCCGTCATACTAGTGTTATGTTCCCGGATTTTGCATTCCTAACGCGGTCGGGTGATTTATGGGACCCCCCTGACAGTTCGCTTTGAAGAAAACTTGTCCAGCAAGGCCCAACCTTGGTTTTACCATTTGCCTCACCACCACCTATCCCTTTCCCTTGGGTCGGCCAACCCGAGGGTCATCTTTTTTTTAGCCCCCCCGGGCCAGTGCTTGTCTAAGTGCTGGTCCGAACCGAGCGATGTCCGGCGCCCCCTGGGCAACCAGGGTCTATGCCAACCCGACGTCTTGCTCATCCGGTGTGCCCTGAGAACGAGATATGTGCATCTCCTATCGGGATTTGTCGGCACAGCGGGAGGCTTTGCTGGTCTTGTTTTACCATTGTCGAAATGTCTTGTAAACCGGGATTCCGAGACTGATCAGGTCTTCCTGGGAGAAGGTCTATTCCTTCGTTGATCGCGAGAGCTTGTCATGGGCTAAGTTGGGACACCCCTGCAGGGTTTATACTTTCGAGAGCCGTGCCCGCGGTTATGTGGAAGATGGGAATTTGTTAATGTCCGGTTGTAGATAACTTGACACCAGATCCGAATTAAAACGCATCAACCGCGTGTGTAGCCGTGATGGTCTCTTCTCGGCGGAGTCCGGGAAGTGTACACGGTCTTTGGGTTATGTTTGACGTAAGTAGGTGTTCAGGATCACCTCTTGATTATTGTTAGCTTCACGACCGTTCTGCTTGTTTCTCTTCTCGCTCTCATTTGCGTATGTTAGCCACCATATCATGCTTAGTCGCTGCTGCAACCTCACCACTTTACCCCCTTCCTTACCCATTAAGCTTTGCTAGTCTTGATACCCATGGTAATGGGATTGCTGAGTCCTCGTGGCTCATAGATTACTACAACAACAGTTGCAGGTACAGGGTATGCGATGATCATGACGCGAGAGCGATGCTTGCTTGCGTTGAGTTCTTCTTCTGCTTCTTCGATCAGGGGATAGGTTCCAGGTCGGCAGCCTGGGCTAGCAGGGTGGATATTGCTTGAGTTTCTGTTTATGATTCATCTGTAGTCGGATGTTGTTCTTGTATGTTGTATTGTTGTATTCATGTGGCATTGTATGCCTCTTGTATGTATCCCCATCTATTATGTAATGTTGATGTAATGATATCCACCTTGCAAAAGCGTTCCAATATGCGGGTCTATCCTTGGTGGGACCTTCGAGTTCCTTTTGGATAGGGTCGCATATTGGGCGTGACATTGTGTTCCTCGCCCACTTCATCCACGGACTGGGATTCCCCCTCCACCCATTTGTCCGCGGGCTCATGTGTTACTATGGGCTAGATTATCATGATCTGGCCCCTAATTTCATCCTCAACATCTCGGTGTTTATCGTCGTGTGCGAGGCTTTCCTCCGCATCACGCCCCACTTCGGCCTGTGGCTGAAGATCTTCAACGTGAAGCCAAAGATAGTGGTCGGCCAGCAAGCGGAGTGCGGAAGCGCCATGGTGGGCAAGGTGCCCAACGTCACCTGGCTTGAAGGATCCTATGTGGAGACCATGAAGGGGTGGCAATCGGGGTGGTTCTACATCACCAAGCTGCGCAACTCCAACTGGGCGGCGGCCCCCGAATTCAGATCCGGCATCCCCATGCGGCTTACCTCTTGGAAAAGGAAGGGATTAGCCTGGGGTGCGCCTGCAGAACTGACCGGACTCCAGAACTGCATCAAAAATATGATAGGCAAGAAGATCAAGCTTGTCAATGTGGTCCAGGTCATGCTCTTCTGCCGGATCCTCCTGTGTCAAAGATGGGCATTCAACCTGTGGGGTTTGATTCGGCCAAACACCAGACGCTGCGAGAGCTCTTCGACACGTCACACAAAGACGTTTGGAAGGTCTTGTTCAAGGCCATCGAAGTACCTCCTCCCACCATCGAGGACCGCGGACTTAGTGCAAAGCGCCCCATGCAACGTCTTGAGCTTGCGTTGGTTTTCCTTGAAGAGGAAAGGGTGATGCAGCAAAGTAGCGTAAGTATTTCCCCCAGTTTTTGGGAACCAAGGTATCAATCCAGTAGGAGGCTGCTCAAAAGTCCCACACACCTACACAAACAAACAAAGAACACGCAACCAACGCAATAAAGGGGTTGTCAATCCCTTCATGACAACTTGCGAAAGTGAGATCTGATAGAGATAATATGATAAGATAAATATATTTTCTGTATTTTATAATAAAGATGCAAAAAGTAAAGATGCAAATAAAAGTAGATTAAAAGCAAATATGATAAAAGATAGACCCGGGGGCCATAGGTTTCACTAGAGGCTTCTCTCAAGATAGCATAAGTGTTACAGTGGGTGAACAAATTACTATCGAGCAATTGATATAAAAGCGAATAATTATGAGATTATCTAGGCATGATCATGTATATAGGCATGACGTCCGCAACAAGTAGACCGACTCCTGCCTGCATCTAATACTATTACTCCACACATCGACCGACTCCTGCCTGCATCTAGAGTATTAAGTTCATAAAGAACAGAGTAACGCATTAAGCAAGATGACATGATGTAGAGGGATAAACTCATGCAATATGATATAAACCCCATCTTTTTATCCTCAATGGCAACAATACAATACGTGCCTTGCTGCCCCTGCTGTCACTAGGAAAGGACACTGCAAGATTGAACCCAAAGCTAAGCACTTCTCCCATGGCAAGAAAGATCAATCTAGTAGGCCAAACCAAACTGATAATTCGAAGAGACTTGCAAAGATAACTCAAACATACATAAAAGAATTCAAAGGAGATTCAAATATTTCTCATAGATAAACTTGATCACAAACCCACAATTCATCGGATCTCGACACAACACACCACAAAAAGAGTTTACATCGAATAGTTCTCCACAAGAGAGGGGGAGAACATTGTATTGAGATCCAAAAAGAGAGAAGAAGCCATCTAGCTAATAACTATGGATCCGAAGGTCTGTGGTAAACTACTCACAACTCATCGGAGGGGCTATTGTGTTGATGTAGAAGCCCTCCGTGGTCGATTCCCCCTCCAGCGGAGCGCCGGCAAAGGCTCCAAGATGGGATCTCGCGGATACAGAAAGTTACGGGGGTGGAAATTGTGTTTCGTTGGCTCCCTGGATGTTTTCAGGGTACGTAAGCATATCTAGGAGGAAGAAGTAAGTCGGTGGCTGCCTGAGGGGCCCACAAGACAGGGGGCGCGCCCTGAAGGGGTGGGCGCGCCCTCCTATCTCATGGCCTCCTCGGCTGCTTCTTGACTTGCACTCCAAGTCCTCTGGATCACATTCATTCCAAAAATCACGCTCCCAAAGGTTTCATTCCATTTGGACTCCGTTTGATATTCCTTTTCTTCGATACTGAAATAGGCAAAAAAAATAGCAATACGGGTTGGGCCTTCGGTTAGTAAGTTAGTCCCAAAAATGATATAAATGTGTAAAATAAAGCCCATAAACATCCAAAAGGGGTAATATAATAGCATGGAACAATCAAAAATTATAGATACATTGGATACGTATCAAGCATCCCCAAGCTTAATTCCTGCTCGTCCTCGAGTAGGTAAAAGATAAAAACATAATTTTTGATGTCGAATGCTACCTAGCATAATTCTCAATGTAATTTTCTTTATTGTGGCATGAATGTTCAGATCCAAATGATTCAAAATAAAAGTTCATATTGATATAAGATATAGTAACACTTCAAGCATACTAATCGAAGTAATCATGTCTTCTCAAAATAACATGGCAAAAGAAAGTTCATCCCTACAAAATCATATAGTTAGGTCATGCTTCATTTTCGTCACACAAAGATGTTCCCAACTTCTATATCCCCGATGACAAGCCAAGCAATTGTTTCATACTTAGATAATCTCAAACATTTTCAACCTTCACGCAATACATGAGCGTGAGCCATGGATATAGCACTATGGGTGGAATAGAATATGATAATGGGGATTGTGTGGAGAAGAAGAAAAAAGGAGAAAGTCTCACATTGACGAGGATAATCAATGGGCTATGGAGATGCCCATCAATTGATGTCAACATGAGGAGTAGGGATTGCCATGCAGCGGATGCACTAGAGCTATAAATGAATGCTCAACAAAAGAAAACTAGTGGGTGTGCATCCAACTTGCTTTCTCACGAAGACCTAGGGCATTTGAGGAAGCCCATTGTAGGAATATACAAGCCAAGTTCTATAATGAAAAATTCCCACTAGTATGAAAAAGACAACCTATGAGACTCACAATATTAAAAATATGGTGCTACTTTGAAGCACAATATATGAGACTCACTACATGAAGAACAAGGTGTTACTTTGAAGCACAAGTGTGGAAAAAGAGATAGTAACATTGCCCCTTTTATTTATTTATTTATTTTATTTTTCTTCTTTTCTTTTTTTGGGCCTTTCTTGTTTTTTCTTTTGGCCTTTCTTCTTTTTTTCTTCTTTTTTTTCTGTTTGGGCAATTCTCTAATAATGATGATCATCACACTTTTATTGATTACAACATATGAACTACAACTCGAAACTAGAACAAGATATGACTCTATATGAATGCCTCCGGCGGTGTACCGGGATGGTGCAATGAATCAAGAGTGACATGTATGAAAATTATGCATGTTGACTTTGCCACAAATACGATGTCAACTACATGATCATGCAATGGCAATATGACAAAAGTAATGTATGTCTTGATGATGATGAACGGAACGGTGGAAAGTTGCATGGCAATATATCTCGGAATGGCTATGGAAATGCCATAATAGGTAGGTATGGTGGCTGTTTTGAGGAAGATATAAGGAGGTTTATGTGTGATAGAGCGTATCATATCACGGGGTTTGGATGCACCGGCGAAGTTTGCACCAACTCTCAAGGTGAGAAAGGGCAATGCACGGTACCGAAGAGGCTAGCAATGGTGGAAAGGTAAAAGTGCGTATAATACATGGACTCAACATTAGTCAAAAGAACTCATATACTTATTGCAAAAATTTAGAAGTCATCAAAATCAAGCACTACGCACATGCTCCTAGGGGGATAGATTGGTAGGAAAAGACCATCGCTCATACTCGACCGCCACTCATAAGGATGCACAAGCCAGGTACACTTCATGTTTCAAATTTGTTACACAACTTTAACCATACGTGCATGCTACGGGACTTGCTAACTTCAACACAAGCATTATTTAAATTCATAATCACCCAACTATCATGACTTTAATATCACTACGTCCATATCTCAAAACAATTATCAAGTATCAAATTGATCATAGCATCCAATTCACTTCCTATGATAGTTTTTATTATACCCAACTTGGATGTCTACCATTCTAGGACCAATTTTATAACCATAGAAAATACCATGCTGTTCTAAAATACTCCCAAATAATTTAAGTGAAGCATGAGAGACTAGAAATTTCTACAAAAATAAGCCACCGCCGTGCTCTAAAAGATATAAGTGAAGCACTAGAGCAAAAATGATCAAGCTCAAAAGGTATAAGTGAAGCACATAGAGTATTCTAGAAAATTCTAATCAAGTAGGACTCTCCCAAAAAGGTGTGTACAGCAAGGATGATTGTGGTAAACTAAAATGCAAAGACTAATATAATACACGACGCTCCAAGCAAAACACATATCACGTGGCGAATAAAAATATAGCTCCAAGTAAAGTTACCAATGAACGAAGACGAAAGAGGGGATGCCTTCCCGGGGAATCCCCAAGCTTAGGCTTTTGGATATTCTTGAATATCTTGGGGTGCCTTGGGCATCCCCAAGATTATGCTCTTGCCACTCCTTACTCCATAGTCCATCAAAGATTTACCCAAAACTTGAAAACTTCACAACACAAAACTCAACAGGAAATCTTATAAGCTCCGTTAGTGAAAGAAAACAAAAGAACCACATAAGGTACTGTAATGAACTAATTATTTATTTATTTTGGTGTTAAACCTACTTCATTCCAACTTCTCTATAGTTTATAAACTATTTTACTAGCCATAGATGCATCAAAATAAGCAAACAACACACGAAAAACAGAATCTGTCAAAAACAGAACAGTCTGGAGCAATCTGTAACTAACACAAACTTATGAAACTCTAAAAATCCTACCTAAATAGGAAGTCCTGAAAAGTTTGTGTATTGATCAGAATCAAAAAGAATCAATGCAAAATCACGTTTCCGTGATTTAACAAAACTAAATTTGTGCGTGCAAAGTTTCTGTTTTTCAGCAGAATCAAATCAACTATCATCATAGGTTATCCTATAGGTTCTACTTGGCACAAACACTAATTAAAAGATAAAAACACATCTAAACAGAAGGTAGAAGCAAAATTTATTAAATAACAGCAAGGAAAAATATTGGGTTGTCTCCCAACAAGCGCTTTTCTTTAAAGCCTTTTTAGCTAGGCATTGAGATTTCAATGATGCTCACATGAAAGACAAGTATTGAAGCACAAAGAGAGCATCATAAAACATGTGACAAACACACTTAAGTCTAACATACTTCCTATGCATAGGCATCTTGTAAGCAAGCAAATTATCAAGGCAAGCAAAAACTAGCATATGTAAGGAAGAACAAAGAGATGATAGCAATCTCAACATGAGGAGAGGTAATTTAGTAACATGAAATTTTCGACACGATCCACATGAAAATTTAGTAACATGAAGAACAAAGAGGTGACATGAAAATTTAGTAACAACCATATTTTCCTCTCTCATAATAATTACATGTAGGATCATAAGCAAATTCAACAAAATAACTATCACATAAAATATTTTCAACACGATCCACATGCATGCAAAGTTGACACTCTTCCAAAATAGTGGGACTACCATTAACTAAAGTCATGACCTCTCCAAGCCCACTTTTATCTAAAATTTCATAGGATTGATCAAAATCCAAATATGTGGGATCTAAAGTTGACACTCTACCAAACCCACTTTCAATAATATTGCAAACACTATTATCAATCTCATATTCATCATGGGGATTAAATAAATTCTCAAGATCATAAGAAGAATCACCCCGATCATGATTATTGCAACAAGTAGTAGACATAGAAAAACTAGCATCCCCAAGCTTAGGGTTTTGCATATTATAGCACGATTGACATCAAGAGAATTTATAGTAAAATCATTGCAATCATGCTTTTTGTTCAAAGAGTTATAATGAATCTCTTCATAAATTTCTTCATCATAATTTTCAGATTTACAAATTTCAAGGAAAGCTTTATAAAGATAATCTAGTGAACAAAACTCACTAGCAATTGGTTCATCATAATTGGATCTCCTAAAAAGATTAGCAAGCGGATGAGGATCCATAGATCTTAGGTTCTGTTTAGCAATAAATAAGCATCTATTCCAATCAAACGAGCAAACGAAAAAAGGCAAGCGAAAGAGAGAGAGAGAGAGAGAGAGAGAGAGAGAGAGAGAGGGAGGGAGGGAGAGAGAGATTGGGAAAAAGAGGGTGAATAAAACGGCAAGGGTGAAGTGGGGGAGAGGAAAACGAGAGGAAAATGGAAAATAATGTAAATGCAAGGGAGATGAGTTTGTGATGGGTACTTGGTGTGTCTTGACTTGAGCGAAGACCACCCCGGCAACGGCGCCAGAAATCCTTCTTGCTACATCTTGAGCTTGCGTTGGTTTTCCTTGAAGAGGAAAGGGTGATACAGCAAAGTAGCGTAAGTATTTCCCTCAGTTTTTGAGAACCAAGGTATCAATCCAGTAGGAGGCTCCTCAAAAGTCTCACGCACCTACACAAACAAACAAAGAACTCGCAACCAACGCAATAAAGGGGATGTCAATCCCTTCACGGCCACTTGTGAAAGTGAGATCTGATAGAGATAATATGATAAGATAAATATATTTTTGGTATTTTATAATATAGATGCAAAAATAAAGATGCAAATAAGAGTAGATTGAAAGCAAATATGATAAAAGAGAGACCCCGGGGCCATAGGATTCACTAGAGGCTTCTCTCAAGATAGCATAAGTATTACGGTGGGTGAACAAATTACTGTCGAGCAATTGATAGAAAAGCGAATAAATTATGAGATTATCTAGGCATGATCATGTATATAGGCATCACGTCCGCAACAAGTAGACCGACTCCTGCCTGCTTCTACTACTATTACTCCACACATCGACTGACTCCTGCCTGCATCTAGAGTATTAAGTTCATAAAGAATAGAGTAACGCATTAAGCAAGATGACATGATGTAGAGGGATAAACTCATGCAATATGATATATACCCCATCTTTTTATGCTCGATGGCAACAATACAATACGTGCCTTGCTGCCCCTGCTGTCACTGGGAAAGGACACCGCAAGATTGAACCCAAAGCTAAGCACTTCTCCCATGGCAAGAAAGATCAATCTAGTAGGCCAAACCAAACTGATAATTCGAAGAGACTTGCAAAGTTAACTCAATCATACATAAAAGAATTCAGAGGAGATTCAAATATTTCTCATAGATAAACTTGATCATAAACCCACAATTCATCAAATCTCGACAAACACACCGCAAAAAGAGTTTACATCGAATAGATCTCCACAAGAGAGGGGGAGAACATTGTATTGAGATCCAAAAAGAGAGAAGAAGCCATCTAGCTAATAACTATGGACCCGAAGGTCTGTGCTAAACTACTCACAACTCATCGGAGGGGCTATGGTGTCTATGTAGAAGCCCTCCATGGTCGATTCCCCCTCAGGCGGAGCGCCGACGGAGGCTCCAAGATGGGATCTCGCGGATACAGAAGGTTACGACGGTGGAAATTGTGTTTCGTTGGCTCCCTGGATGTTTTCGGGGTACGTAGGCATATATAGGAGGAAGAAGTACGTCGGTGGCCGCCCGAGGGGCCCACAAGACAGGGGGCACGCCCTGTAGGGGTGGGCGCGCCCTCCTATCTCGTGGCCACCTCGGCTGCTTCTTTACTTTCACTCCAAGTCCTCTAGATCACGTTCGTTCCAAAAATCATGCTCCCGAAGGTTTCATTCCGTTTGGACTCCGTTTGATATTCCTTTTCGTCGAAATATTGAAATAGGCAAAAAACAACAATACGGGCTGGGCCTCCGGTTAGTAGGTTAGTCCCAAAAATGATATAAATGTGTAAAATAAAGCCCATATACATCCAAAAGGGGTAATATAATAGCATGGAACAATAAAAAATTATAGATATGTTGGAGACGTATCACCCCGCCAATCCGGTAAGCTCTCTATATTTTACAAGATGTGCCTTTCCTCAGTATGTTCGTGGGAGGAATCTAAGCCATCGTACTGATTTAACAGGACTATTTTGCAACTTCAGAGCGGATCGACTGTCCACCTCCGTCGCTTGAAGATCCAGCAACCGCTCTCCTGACGGAGATGCTGTTTCCGGCGCCCTATGAGGTGCCGGAGAAGAAGGCCAAGAAGAAGGCCATGGGGATCAGGAAAGGTCTCCGGTGCAAGGTTGTGTCGGACTCATCATCCGAAGACACCGAGGCACACTCCTCCAACGACAACGAGGAGGAGGAAGAGGAAAACTCTCTCCCCCAAACCAAGGGGGAGAAGAAAAGGAAGGCCGCCCCTTCCGGGGAGGCCGAAGGGTCCAAGAAGGGAAGGACCCTCCCTCCGGATCACTCCACAACAGCCGCCTACAACGATGAGGAGTGGCTACCCAGGGCCAAGCCCCTGGCAAAGTCGTAAGTTTCCGGATACCATAATACTTCTTGCATGTTTTACCTTTATGGCTTCTTATCATGTCAAAATATGTTTGTGCAGTCCGTCCAAAGCCCGCATCGAATTATCCTCCTCGGATGGGTTCTTCAGCTCGTCGGATATGAATAGCGATTCGCTCCCGACGGCCTCCACTCCCCGGCCCGTGGATGACGCCGAGGTGTTATCTTAGAGGATACCGGGCCACGGAGAGATAGTTCTGGAGGCGCCTCAACGCGAAACCCCCAATGTCAGGCTCATGGGGGGGAAGATCCTCATGGATTCTGATGAGGGGGGTCGCAGCAAGCTTGGCCCCAGCCGGATACTGCGCCGGAACCTCCAGTGGTTCCGGATTCAGGCAGGCAGCCCCTCGCCAAGGGGGGCGAACCACCTGTGCCGATGACCTCTGTCCATCCAGAGGCATCGGATAACTTGGTGGAAGCGCTTCCCTTGATGAAGGACACCGTACTCTTATGAGTATGGTGATTGCGAAGGTTCAGTCTGCCAAAAGTGGATTGACTGAAGCCTGCGCCAGCGCCCTGACAGGCTTTGAGGTAAGTAATTTAAATTATGAGAAAGTATCACATTATAGACAGTAGCCCCTGATGCTCTGTTTGGTGTTTGGAAAGAAAGGCCAAACAGAGGATCAAAAATTATTCACAGGAGTCTAATCATATTATGTCTATGTGAATAAGCAGGCGTCCCTGCTGGCCGCTGCCGCTGCCACTGCGGAGGTCTCCGGACTGAGGCAGAACCTGGGGTGGGCCGAAGAAGAGCTCGGCCTCGTGAAGAGGCAGCTCGAGGAGAACAAAGGTAAGTGATACCCCGTCTTAATGTTATATAAGGAAAAAAATCATTGATGCTAATAGAAGCATGATGAATTTTAATAGGGGCCACAATCGAAGTGGCGGCCCTTAAGAAGGCACTATCAAAGGCCGAAGATAAAGCGGCCAGGGAGCGCACCGAGCGTGAAAAACAAGAGGCTCGGGTTGATGAGGTCCAGCAAGAGCTCCAGGATTTCGTCAAAAAATTCGATTCCTTGGAGCGTGACTCCAAGACGCAAGAGTCGGAGCATGCGAAGGCCCGTCAGAGCGCTCAAGACGCCAAGGTCGAAGCCCAGAAGGCCCTCCAGGAGATTGAGGCAGCCAAGAAGATAGCGGCGGGTAAGGATTTCATTATGCAAAGCAAGCATGTGAAGGAAACTTTCCTTTTACTTACCCGAATTCGAAGCTCTCCAGGAGCATTCGCAGATCTGCCGCACAGCATTTCTGATGCTGCAGAGTTCTACCGGGCTGAGGAATTGAGGTCGGTGGATAAGCTGTTTTGGTAACAGTATATTGGGGCCGAACATCCGATGCCCTTGAGCGACCAGCTGAAGCAACTGGTCGAACTTCACAAGGCGGCCGAACTGGCCATGAAGGACCTCATAGCCCGACTGTGGCCTAGCGAGCCCCTGCCCGGCAGCTACTTCAGCCTTATCAAGTAGATGGTAAATGCCTGTCCGCGGCTTGAAGTCATTAAGCAGTCCATCTGCATTGAAGGTGCACGCAGGGCCTTGGCCCATGCAAAAGTGCACTGGGCGAAGATGGCTACCGAGAAGCTGGTAACAGAGGGGCCGCCGAAGGGCAAGGAGCATCGCCACCCCGAACAGTACTATGACAATGTCATTAAGGTTGCCCGCCTTGTGGCGGATGAATGTGCTAAGGATGTAATATTTGAATGAATGTGCTCATATCATCCTGTAATATACAAACGAGTTTATGTGCACTATATGGCGCTGGTTAATTTAAAACATTACCTTCTGTGCGGCTGTTTATAAAATCTTGAGAGTTGGCCAGTCGTCGGCTTCTGCCCCCATGTAACTAGTACTGGGGTGCTCAGGATAAATATAAACACTCTTTATCCAAACTTTTGGTCCTTTTAATTAGGTGTTTAATGCGGCGAACAAGGCAATCAGACCATACAGCTTTATGACTCTCACTTGGCCATAGAAGTCTACAATTTTAAATTTTGGCGAAGCCCCTAGTATCCGGAAGGCCGGACTCGGGGCGCTATACATGCCTAGATCAGACGAGGCTAATTCCTCGCCTGAAGCGGAAAAAATCTTAAAGGATTTGAGACCTCTCGAACAGCGACCAGCTCTCACCTTATCATGACAGTCAGTTTTCGGCTTTCTCTACTGAGGTGCTCGTCAGGAAGAACCGGGACACAATCGCAGCAGTTTTTCCTATGCTACCTTAGCTGATATAGCGGAATGTAAGGTACCAAAACATAGGAGCCGGGCAAACCCAAATATTGACCCAAGACATGATTCGGAGCTGATGCATATAATGCTATAAGTTCGGGGTGCCGCACTGTCGAAAGTGTCCGGACTTTTCTTGCCATGTTATGCGGTACACTGAGGCCCCTGGCGAACTAAATGTACCAAAGTGTACGGATGCGGTTTGTCGTAAATAAGCCGCCAAGGAAAAACATAAAGAAAGTGTAATAATATGCTGACGCTGTGTATTTTTTCCATTGTTATTTAAATAATACGTCAAAGCATATGTGTGCCGGTAGTGCAATAAGCAAAATGGGACTATTTGACATGTCCTAGCTAATGGTAAGCTGCGCGTGGGTATGTAAACCAGGTATAACGATCGTTATCAAAGACCACCTGAGTATTCCCTTATACGCCCCAGCTTCTTGTCTTCTTGGGTTTTCCTTCCGGTGATGAGTCCGATAATCCGGATACCCGAAAGGGCTTCCAGAAAGTAGGGTCCTGAAAGAAAGAAAATGATGAAGGAATACGGGTCCTGGGGCGGTTGAGCTGCGTTGTGGACCGCGTCGTAGCCGTGCCTCCGCCCGTGCCCATGGTATTTTGAGTGTGTAATTATGTACGCGCGGCACAAATTTTGCTGCTTGGTTGGGACTAGGACGGAGGCTGAATTGCTAGTCGTGCTCTGGGTGTGCCGGACGATCCTATTGTAGGGTACTTCAGACTCGCTTAATGGTGTTTGGGGGCGGGCTTTATTGCCGGATTGGCGGTCTGCCTAAGAAGGCTGCTTTGTACTTCTGCTACGAGGGCCGTGGTGTGCTCCTCCGTACGGAGCGAGCGTTCTATGTTTCCATTAACTGTTATAACCCTGCGAGGCCCTGGCATCTTGAGCTTGAGGTATGCGTAGTGCGGTACCGCATTGAATCGAGCAAATGCGATTTGTCCTAGTAGGCATGATAACCACTACAGAAGGGGACAATATTGAAGATTAACTCTTTGCTTCGGAAATTGTCTGGAGATCCGAAGACCACTTCTAGTGTGATTGAGCCCGTGCAACAGGCCTCCACACCTGGTATGACACCCTTGAAGGTGGTTTTGGTGGGCTTGATCCTTGAGGGTTCGATGCCCATTTTGCGCACTGTATCCTGATAGAGCAGGTTCAGGTTGCTGCCACCATCCATGAGGAGTCGTGTGAGATGGAATCCGTTGATGATGGGGTCAAGGACCAATGCGGCCGAACCGCCATGATGGATACTGGTAGGATGGTCCCTGCGATCGAAAGTGATCGGACAAGAGGACCATGGGTTGAACTTTGGGGCGACTGGCTCCATCGAATAGACGTCCCTTAGTGCATGCTTCCGTTCCCGCTTGGGAATATGGGTTGCGTATATCATATTCACTATTTTCACCTGGGGAGGGAATTTCTTCTGTCCTCCTGTGTTCGGCGGCCGGGGTTCCTCGTCGTCATCGCTACGCAGCCCCTTTTCCTTGTTTTCGGCATTCAACTTGTCGGCCTGTTTAAGCACCAAGCCTTCTCTGTTGGTGTGGTTGGCTGGTTTATCGGGCGTTGTCGTGTCTTCGGCGTTGTCGCCATTATTGCGACTCTTGTGTCTATTGCGTCGTGGCTTGCCGTTGCTATCTCTGGCATCTGAATCGCCAAAGTTTTCGGGTGTGATGTTGCTACGAGCCAGCCAGCTGTCCTCGCCCGTGCAAAAGCGGGTCATGAGTGTCGTGAGGGCTGCCATGGATTTTGGCTTCCCTTGGCCGAGGTGTCGGGCAAGCCATTCATCACAGATGTTATGCTTGAAGGCTGCTAAGGCTTCGGTATCCGGACAGTCGACAATTTGGTTCTTTTTGGTTAGGAACCGAGTCCAGAATTTCCTGGCTGACTCTCCGGGCTGTTGTGTTATGTGACTTAAGTCATCAGCATCCGGTTATCGCACGTAAGTGCCCTGGAAGTTGTCAAGGAATGCGTCTTCCAGGTCCTCCCAACTGCCAATGGAGCTTGCTGGCAGGCTATTCAGCTAATGCCGAGCCAGTCCTTTGAGCTTAAGTGGTAGGTACTTTATGGCATGAAAGTCATCACCGCGGGCCATGTGAATGTGTAGGAGAAAATCTTCAATCCATATCGCAGGGTCTGTTGTGCCATCATATGATTCAATGTTTACGGGTTTAAACCCTTCTGGGAATTCATGATCCATAACTTCATCAATGAAGCATAGGGGGGGGGGTGCGGCGCCTTTATGCCGGGCTACATCCCGACGTAGTTCAAATGAATCTAGTCTGTTGTATTCGGCTCGGCCGGACTTTTGTATGTTGTATCCGGCGTGACGGTCATTGTCACGTGTTGTGGCGCGCCCCCGTGATCCGTAGATCGATCTTGACTGTCCTGCTTTGTTTTCCAATACATCTCGCAGGTCCTTCGTCTAGCCCCGGGCCTTAGTATTATTGTTTGATTGGCGACGGGGTGTGGTCTGGACTTTGGGCTGGTACGCCACCTTGTCCCGGCCACGGGGTGGCCAGTCAACCGCATCATGCGCTGGTAGTGTGGCTTTTAATGCCTCCTCCTCGAGTTGAGGTAGCAACCCGCGCTTCGGGTAACTTTTTGTGGGGCGCTCGAGTCCGTATTCCTCGGCAGCCAGGACCTCGGTCCATCTATCAGTTAGCAGATATTGATCAGCTTGAAGCTGTTGCTGCTTTTTCTTCGGGCTTTTTGCAGTGGCTATAAGCCGGCGCTTGAAGCGCTCCTGCTCGACGAGATCCTCTGGCACTATGAATTCTTCATTACCGAGGCTCACTTCATCTTCGGAGAGAGGCATGTAGTTATCGTCCTCTGATTCTCCGCCTGTTGCATGTTCTTTAGGGCTAGCTTGCCCATCCTCTTGCTCGGCCTGCTTGAAGCCTGGCTGGGTAGGATTGTTTTCGTCTTCGGCATCATCCGGATTGTTATCTCTTGTGTCGGTATCACTATTTTTGCTATGGTGGGGCTTGGAGCGGCGCCTATGACGCCGGTGCCTAGATTGTTTCTCCAAGGGGTTATCTTCCGTTGCCTCATCGACATTGCTTTCTTTGGGGGTGTCCACCATATATATATATATATATATATATATATATATATATATATATATATATATAATATGATGAGGTGGCTGTCCAGCGCCTTATAGGCGGTGGTTCCTGTTCTTCTCCTGAATCGTCGTCCATACCATCCATGTCTTCGGAGTTTATGTCAAGCACGTCGGTTAAGTCATCGACAGTGGCTATTAAGTGGGTGGTCGGTGGGGAACGAATTTCTTCATTGGCCGCTTCCCACTCGAGCCGAACATAGTTCGGCCTGGAATCTCCTAACAAGGAGAGAAACCTTAATGAATTTAGCACATCACCCAAGGGCGAGTGCTGAAAAATGTCCGCGGAGGTGAACTCCATGACCAGTGCCCAATCAGATTCAATAGGCACGGACGTACGCGGTTCGGATCCTGTAGTCGGAGACGAGTCCGGGGGTACGATGACACCGCCCCCACGGGAGGTGGGATCAGTGTTCGGCTCCAACGCTGATGAGTGTGCGGCCTCCATGGCGGGGTCCATCCACCTGTCCTTGGAGCGCACGATTCGCTCTGGATTGATTCCTGGGGCCGCCGTAGGTGCGATCTCCCGAACACTGTCTGATGGTAGATCTAAGTCATGCTCGTCGTGACTGTTCAGCGTAGCTGACATGGGCTCGAATCTGTCGATGATCAAGTCTCCGCGGATATCAACAGTATAGTTCAAGCTTCCAAACCTGACCTGATGGCCAAGGGCGTAGCTATCGATCTGCTCCAGGTGGCCAAGCGAGTTGGCCCGCAGTGCGAAGCCTCCGAATACGAAGATCTGTCCGGGAAGGAAAACCTCCCCCTAGACTGCGTCGTTGAATATGATTGAAGGAGCCATCAAGCCTTATCGCGACGACATAGTGGAACTCTCAATGAAAGCACCAATGTTGGTGTCAAAACCGGCGGATCTCGGGTAGGGGGTCCTGAACTGTGTGCCTAAGGCTAATGGTAACAGGAGGCAGGGGACATGATGTTTTACCCAGGTTCAGGCCCACTCGATGGAGGTAATACCCTACTTCTTACTTGATTGATCTTGATGATATGAGTATTACAAGAGTTGATCTACCACGAGGTCGTAGAGGCTAAACCCTAGAAGCTAGCCTATGATTATGATTGTTGGCCCCTACGGACTAACCCCTCCGGTTTATATAGACACCAGAGGGGGCAAGGGTTACACAGAGTCAGTTATAGAGAAGGAGATCTACATATCTGAATTGCCAAGATTGCCTTCCACGCAAAGGAGAGTCCCATCCGGACACGGGACGAAGTCTTCAATCTTGTATCTTCATAGTCCAACAGTCCGGCCAAAGTACATAGTCCGACTGTTCGAGGACCCCTTAATCCAGGACTCCCTCAGTCGGCGTGCATAGAGGGTGCATGGATGGCTCTTGCCCGTATTAAGACGTATTGGGCGAAGATGGAGGCCACCAATATCGCAACCAGGGGCCCACCCGGAGGCCAAGACTCGCCCGAGCACTATTTTGAAGAAGTCTTAGAAGGTGCCTATTTAATAGAGGCGCAATGCTCAAAGAATACCATGTTCCAGTGACATGTATCTTAATTATAAGAACAATGCTTGTGATAATAAAGGCTATACTTATACTTTTGCCCATAAAGTATTGTAGTGCATCCTGTGCGGCCGTTTATGTATATATGTATATAAGCTGAAAGTTTGCAGTCGTCGGCTTCAGCCCCCACGCATATAATGCCGGGGTGTTCGGCAAAGCGCGTAATTACACTTGATCCAACGTCTTGGTTCGTTAAGGAGGTGGTAGTGCGGCGTACTAGGCAATCGGACTATATAGCTTTAACACTTCCACTTAGCCCCTGGTATGTCCGCGCTCATCCTAATATGGTGCGTGTACATACGTGACCGGGAAACCGGTCCTTCGTTAATGTAGAGGAATCGCGAAGATTCCGCTGGGTCATCGAGTGGTTGACCAGTCTATCGCTTTATCATGACAGTCAGTTTTCAGCTTTCTCTACTGAGGTGCTCATCCAGATGAACCAGGGCACAATCGCAGTAGTTCTCCTGGTGGCACCTTAGCGGATAGAGCGGAACGTAAGGTAGCAAAACACGGGAGCCGGGCAAACCCAACTATTTACCAAAAACATGATTCGGAGCTGATGCATATAAGGCCAAACTCGCGATGCCGAACACTCCCGAAGGTATTCGGACTTTACAACATATACTGGGTTGAGTACCGCCCTCGATAATGATCCCTGAATTTCCAGGTACTTGCATTAATCCGGCGTGACGAAAGAGCGGCTGTGTAAGCGCATAAATCCCAAAAACACCTTGGATGTTGCCCTTGTAACATCCATTTTAGATCGGCGAATAATAAGCTTGCCAATAACGCCGATATCCCTCTTGGTCGTTTTAAGTACCAGGAGGGTGTGAGCCAACAAGAGACAATAAAAAAGGTTTACACAGGGTCTTAATCTAAAAAGAAACCTTGGAACGGGGCCCCGCTGCACATCTTTGGCTTTTTCTCCATTGTGCTGTATCCTGGAAGGGTGTAGCACGATGGTCGTCTGTAAAAAAGGAAAAGCCCAGGTGAAGGAATCTGGTGTGACCGTGCGAAAAGTTGGTTATTCTTAATGAACCATGAGAGTTTAATCTATTGAGTATCAATAGGGTCAAGCCAAAATATGGACCCTATTACATGCGGGCAGCCCCTAGCACCAAATATGGGGGCATAGCCATTAAGGGCTGCTATAACTAGTGGTGCGCCGAACACGTCTAGCCGTGTCCGTGGTCTCAATGACCGATTAGTTATTTGGGATGGAGAGGCCATTCCGTGGCTCGGCTGCTAGAGCCACCACATATTCTTCCGCACGCAGGGAACGCTCTGTATTTCCACTAATTGTGATTATGCCACGTGGATCGGGCATCTTAAGTGTAAGGTATGCGTAGTGCGGTACTGCGTTGAAACGAGCGAATGTCGTTCTTCCATGTAGTGCATGGTAGCCGCTTCGGAATGGGGCGATGTCGAAGATTAGTTCTTCGCTTCAGAAGTTGTCGAGAGAAACGAATACAACCTCTACTGTTAGAGAGCCCGTGCAGCGGGCCTCCATGCCTGGTATTACTCCTTTAAAGGTAGTACTGCTTTGGCTGGTTCTTGACGGGTCTATCCCCATCTTGCGGACAGTGTCCTGATATATCAGATTAAGACTACTACCGCCGTCCATGAGGACTCGGTGAGATGGTATCCATCAATTATTGGGTCGAGCACCAAGGCAGCCGAACCTCTCTACCGAATACCAGTCGGATGATCCCTGCGATCGAAAGTGATCGGGCAGGCCGACCATGGGTTGAATTTGGGGGCAACGGGTTCTACATTGTATACGTCTCGGAGTGCTCCTTTGCGCTTCCTCTTTGGTATGTGGGTTGTGTAAATCATGTTCACTGTTTTGACCTCTGGTGGAAATTTTTTCTGTCCCCCAGTGTTCGGCTGGCGAGGTTCATCCTCATCTTCACTTTGCGGCTCCCTCCCTTTATGCTCGACATTTAGCTTGCCGGCCTTCTTGAAGACCCAGCATTCTCTATTGGTGTGATTAGCCGGTTTGTCATGGGTCCCATGAATCTGACATGATCTGTCTAGAATTTTATTTAGGCTGGACGGTCCATCTCTGTTGCCTTTAAATGGCTTTTTCCGTTGACCGGGTCGAGAGCCTCTGAATCCGGCGTTTACCGCCGTGTTGTCTGGGCTGTCTTCTTTATTTTGACGCTTGTTTTTATTGCGTCGCGACTTCCCATTGCCATCCCTGATTTTGGATGAGCCTGGGTCGCTGGTGCCGCTGCGGGCCAACCACCTGTCCTCGCCTGTGCAAAAGTGGGTCATAAGGGTTGATAGGGCTGTCATTGTCCTCGGCTTTTCCTGGCCGAGGTGTCTGGTGAGCCATTCGTCCCGAACACTGTGTTTGAAAGCTGCTAAGGCTTCGGCATCCGGACAGTCGATGATTTGGTTCTTCTTGGTGAGAAATATGTTCCAAAGCTTACGGGCTGACTCTCCGGACTATTGGATTATGTGACTTAAATCGTCTGCATCCGGAGGTCGGACATAGGTTACTTGAAAATTAGCCCTGAAAGCGTCTTTGAGTTCCTCCCAACTTCCAATTGAGTTTTCGGGGAGGCTTTTCAACCAGTGCTGAGCTGGTCCTTTCAACTTGAGGGGCAGGTATTTGATGGCATGGAGATCGTCTCCGCGAGCCATATGGATGTGAAGAATAAAATCCTCGATCCAGACTGCAGGGTCCGCCGTTCCGTCGTATGCCTCGCTGTTTACGGGTTTAAATCCCTCTGGACATTCATGATCCAGCACCTCATCGGTGAAGCACAGGGGGTGTGCGGCGCCCCTGTACTTGGATGTGTCGTGGCGTGGGTCCGATGGTTGTAGAGTTCGGTGTTGATTCTGAGCTAGTAGTTGATCAGTATAGTCATGATCATGCGTAGGGACGCGTTTCCTAGATCCATAGATAGATTTGGCCATACCAACTCGTTTGTCCAGGTGCTCACGTAGATCGTGTCTTGACTTGTGTGCGGCGTCGTTAGCCACTCTGTCCCGGCCACGGGGTGGTCGGTCCGGCAGATCGGCCGTATTGTTTTTCGGCGGAATGGGCTCTATAGCCTTGTCGTCGAATTTGGACAGCAGCTTGCGCTTTGGGTAGCTCTTTGTGTGGTGATCACCACCGTATATTTCGTTAGTGTCGACCACTTTGCTCCATCTGCGGTTGAGCGTATCTTGTGCAGCCTTAAGTCGTTGCTTCTGCTTCTTTAAGCTCCTCGCGGTGGCGATAAGCCTTTTGTGGAGGTTCTCTTGTTCCATGTGCTTTTCCAGGATGATGCGTGCATCATTGTCCGGACTATTCTCCTCTCCGGAGACAGGTTTATAAGTTTTGTCTTCGGCATCGCTGTGATCGGGCAGCGGCCCCAGACTGTGTTCGCCGTCCCCTAGCTCATCCTGCTCCATCGCTGGGTGTACGGGGTTGTCGTTACCTTTATCATCGTCCGAGGTATTATTCTTTCTTGTGTTGGTATCGCTGTTCTTGCTGCGGGCTTTAGAGCGGCGCTGCTGACGTCGGCGCCTTGTTTTCTTCTCGAGGGGATTATCCTCCGTTGTATCATCGCCATTGCTTTCTTTGGGTGTGTCCACCATATATATATATATATATATATATATATATATATATATATATATATATATATATATATATATATATATATATATATATATATATATATATATATATATATATATATCATATGATGAGGTGGCTTTCCAGCGCCCTGGGGGTGATGGTTCCCGTTTTTCTCCGGCATCATCGTCCATGTCGTTAATGTCTTCGGAGTCGAAATCAAGCGTGTCTGTTAAGTCATCGACAGTGGCTATTAAGTGGGTGGTGGGTGGGTAACGAATTTCTTCGTCGTCCGCTTCCCACTCAAGCCGGACATAGTTCGGCCAAGAGTCTCCTGACAGGGAGAGAGATTTTAATGAGTTTAGTACATCGCCCAAGGGCGAGTGCTGAAAGATATCCGCGGAGATAAACTCCATGATCGGTGCCCAGTCAGGTTCGATGGGCACGAATGCACGCGGTTCGGAGCCCGTGGCCGGAGACGAGTCCGAGGGTCCAAAGAAACAGACCTTCTTGGAAGTGAGATCTGTGTTCAGCTTTATCACTTCAGAGTGTGCGGCCTCCGTGGCGGGGTCCATCCACCCATCCTCGGATGGCACGATCTGCCCAGGATTTAAAGCCGGGGCGGCAGCAGGTGTGATCTCCTGAACAACGTCCGATGATAGATCTAAGTCATGCTCATCGCGACTGTTTGGCGCACCTGTCATGGGCTCGAATCTGTCGAAGATCAAGTCTACGTGTATGTCGGCAGTGTAGTTTAAGCTTCCAAACCTGACCTGATGGCCATGGGTGTAGCTATCGATCTACTCCGATGGCCAAGCGAGTTGGCCCGTAGTGCGAAGTCGCCGAATACGAAGATCTGTCCGGGAAGGAACACCTCACCCTGGATCGCATCGTTGTAGATGGTTGAATAAGCCATCAAGCCTTACCGTGACGACACATTGGAACTCTCAACGAAAGCACCAATGTCGGTGGCAAAACCGGTGGATCTCGGGTAGGGCGTCCTGAACTGTGCGTCTAAGGCTAATGGTAACAGGAGGCGGGGGACACAATGTTTACCCAGGTTCGGGCCCTCTCTATGAAGGTAATACCCTACTTCCTGCTTGATTGATCTTGATGATATGAGTATTACAAGAGTTGTTCTACCACGAGATCGTAGAGGCTAAACCCTAGAAGCTAGCCTATGATTATGATTGTTGTTGTTGTCCTACGGACTAAACCCTCCGATTTATATAGACACCGGAGGGGGCTAGGGTTACACAGAGTCGGTTATAGAGAAGGAAATCTACAGATCCGAATTGCCAAGCTTGCCTTCCACGCAAAGGAGAGTCCCACCCGGACACGGGACTAAGTCTTCAATCTTGTATCTTCATAGTCCAACAGTCCAGCATAAGCATATAGTCCGGCTGTCCGAGGACCCCCTAATCCTGGACTCCCTCATTCGTGAGGTTGGAAAGTTAGACCACTCGCACCCCCGTACGCGGTCGCTGCCACCCTAAGGCAACCCTTGCCGAGCAAGTGTATTGTGCACCACCACCACCTTTCCACCATCAATCCACCAAAGCAGGAGTAGGGTTTTACACCTCACAGCGGCCCGAACCTGGGTAAAACTGCCCGTGTGATCTCTGCCGTGTTACCATACGTTGGTCTACTCTTTGTGCAACGCGACTCCCCCTTGCCGTACCAGCAAGGGGTCGTCCTGGTCCCATAGGTGGTCATGGTTTCCTGCAACATCTTTGGTTCACCAGGTAGGGGGATCGCTTGCACGAACCTGAAGGCATAAGCAGTGTGTCATCTTCATCGACATCTGCATCCTCAATGGCGCCATCGACCATGGCGCCCAAGAGGAAATCAGCTTCTTCGGGTAATCCATCCACCTCGAAGGCTCCGCTACCGGCGGCCTCCAACACTGCAAGGAGCATAGAGACGCCCAAAGGCGCGGACACTACTGGGGATGTGGTCGGAGTAGGCAGCACCACCACCTTTCCCCCCACGGCCGGCGCAAGAAAAGGAGATACCGTAGAAGAGCAACATCAGCAACACCTCACTCTGCGCACCGATCGGTGCAGCCACAGCGATGGTGCTCAGTCTGGGGCGAACCACCGCCCTCCAGCCGTCCTCGCTACAGGCGCGACCGCTATGCATGCGCTTTCACCAAGGCGGGTCGATCGAGCTGATGCGCCCAACATAACTGATGGCCCTCGAGCACCTATGCCTCACCACCCTGCTACCCAGGTGGTTGCACCGCAACAATAGGGGCGCAGTGCTACCGCCGCTGGCTCCATCAGGAGCCAAACGACGACATGATAGACATCATCATCATCTATACCAAGCATAGCCTTGGAGGCTATGGAGCGGGCTCAGTTACTGTTGAGGTTTCCACCACCGGCCGAGTAGATGGACGAATGGCGTGCCACCATCCAAAGTCTGCTCGGTTTCGCAGAAGCCAAGGGCTAACGACGAGCTGCCCTACCGCGACCTCCCCAAGCGACGGCAACAGCCCATGCTGCTGCCCATACGGAGGAAGCCGTCCCCATGGTGCAGTCCCCACCGCAGCAGCCAGCACGAGCGCGTCTGAACCAAGACCCCGATGACGTCTCGATGGCGTCTTCTGATCCTCGAGCATGTCCGGGCCGACGATGAACCCCAGGAGATACGTGAAGAGGATACATGTGCGTCGTCGAGCAACACCACGGCAACCTCCTCCGAGCCGACGGGTGCAACGACCGCGAAATTAACGACCCCACTCTTGGTGCTGACAGGCCCCTGCCCTTCAAGGTTGGATGCCCCGCCTTCACCTATGAGCTGCGACAAGTCTGTTGGCCATTCGTTCACACATTCAAGACAGAGATACCTGAGAAGTACGACGGGAGGCTGAACCCGACAGAGTTCCTGAGCATCTACACCATCACTGTTCAGGCTGCCGAGGAAAGAGATGAGAAGGTGTTCGCAAACTACTTCCCGTTGGCCCTCAAGTCCAATGTGAGGTCTTGGCTGATGCACCTACCAGAGAACTCTATTTCGTCGTGGGCAGACCTGTGCCACAAGTTAATCGACATTTTCACTGGTGGCCACCAACAACCGGATCGTCCCAGTGATCTGCAGCTTCTCCAATAGAAGGAAGGAGAGACCCTCCGTAAGTATTTATAGAGATTTAGCAAAGTTCATAGAAATATTTCAAATATACATCCAACAGCCATGATAGCTGCCTTCCAGTCCAATGCGCGCAACCGCCAGATCCGTTCTAAGATGAACGTGCAGTTGCCCAAGACTATGAAGGAACTGTACACCCTAGTTGATAAGTGTGCACGGATGGAGGAAGGAAGGAAGTTGCCCGGAGAGGAAGATTGCATCGATGTTGATTCAGAGGATGATGATGAGTCCACCAGTCAGAAGAAGGTTAAGAAGCGCAGCATGAAGTGGAGGGATAAGGTGGTGTTGAATGTTGAAGGGTCAGGCACCCCAAGTACTGGCAAGATCGCCAAGGCTGAGGCCCCTGGCAAGGTGGTTGCCATGTGCGCCGGTTGCCGGGAAGCTGCAGCTGCCGAGAAGGCTGGGAAGGGTGATGGGTCGTACTGCAAGATCCATCGGACCAAAGGCCACGACCTTCAGGAGTGCTATCAGGTTGAGCAGTTGGTCAAGAGACAGAGAGCAGAATATGAGAAGCGTGGTAAGTAAAAGGGACAAAACATCACTAGCGGTAAGGGCTGGGGTGCTGGAGCAAATCGCCCCGGCAAGCCCTTTCGGAATAAAGGAAAACTCGCCAGAGACCAGGAGAAGGAACTCTGTGGTGATGTGAGTCATAAAGGGGATGAAGATGAAACCAGTGAGCAAGAGTTTCAGAAGGCCACAGATGCCATGTGCATTGATGGGGGTGCATCTTTGCACACCTCCCATCACCAACTCAAGCGGTGGGCACGAGAAGTCAATGTCGTGGAGCCAGCGCCAGAGGCCCGGAAGCCGCTCAAATGGTCCCGTACACCCATCACCTTTGACGAGGAAGACTATCCTAGTCGTACCACTAAGGTAGGATGCCTTCCTTTGTTGGTTTCTCCAACAATTCGCAACCTCAAGGTCACGAAAGTGTTGGTGGACGGTGGGGCCGGACTGAATCTAATTTCCCCAGCAGTTATCAGCAAGCTCCAGATAGCAGAGGAAGAACTAGAGGTTACATGCACATTTCAAGGAGTCAACCCCGGCAGGAGTCATCCTGGGGAAGATTATGTTGCCAATAATGTTTGGGAGAGAGCTTAACTACCAAAGTGGGAAGATTATGTTTGACATAGTTGATCTCCCCCTGTCGTACAATGGGATCCTCAGACGCCTAGCCTTGGCTAAATTCATGGCGGCATCCCACTATGCCTACAACACCCTGAAGATGCCTGGGCCACTGGGAGTCCTCACCATCCCGTCAGATGAGAGAGATGCCATCATTTGTGTGGCCATTATGTACCGGGACACGGTCGCGGCAGAGGCAACGATGGCAGCAGTTCCCACCAATGAAAACAAAGGGAAGAAACAGGATCGTAGGACCTCCGGTGAAGAGTCCGGGAAGCATGCCCCCTCCGAGTGCACAGCACCCGTTGATGATGTGCCGGAGTGTTCCTATAGCAAGAGATCCAAGGTTGCTGCTCCACAAGTGAAAAAGGTCCCAGCAGGGCTGGCTGGCGTTGATGGTACTTTCACCATCAGCGCCACCCTCGATGACAAATAGGAAAGCACGCTTGTTGCCTTCTTGTGGGCGAAGATCGATGTGTTTGCTCGGCAACCATCTGATATCCCCTATGTTTCCAGGGAGGTAATCGAGCACCACCTTGTTGTCTGCCCACACGCTAGACATGTTAAGCAGAAAGTCCTGAAGCAGGCCTTGGAGAGGCAGCAATTTATTGTAGAAGAAATCAAGAAGCTTGAGGCATCTGGTTTGGTCAGAGGAGTGCTTCATCCCACTTGGCTAGAAAACCAAGTGGTGGTCCGGAAGGCAAACGGGAAGTGAAGGATGTGCATTTCCTTCATAGATCTCAACAAGGCTTGCCTGAAAGACCTGTTTCCCTTGCCGCATATTGATCAGATAGTGGATTCCACTTCAGGTTGTGATTTACTCTCATTTATGGACGCCTATTCGAGATACCACCGGATCTTCATGTCCAAAGAAGACGAAGAGAAGACGTCATTCATCACTCCATGTGGTATGTACTGCTTTGTCTGCATGCCATTCGGATTAAAGAGTGTTGGGTCAACCTTTGCAAGGGCAGTACAGATTGGTTTTGAACCTCAGCTGCACAGAAACATTGAGGCTTATATGGATGACATTGTGGTCAAGACCAGGGACAGAGCAACTCTTATTCAGGATTTGGATGAGACGTTCGCAAATCTGCGCAAGATCAACTTGAAGCTAAAACCAGATAAGTGTGTGTTTGGCGTCCCCTTCGGCAAGATGCTTGGATACTTTATATCCCACAGGGGGGGGGGTCGAAGCCAATCCCGATAAGATCAAGGCCATTGAGCAGATCTAGGCACCAAGGATAGTCAAAGATCTGAGGCGCCTAATGGGATGTTTTGGCACGCTAAGCAGATTCATCTCCAAGTCTGCCGAGCGTGCCCTACTATTCTTCAAGATGTTGAAGAAGGCAGGTCTCGTGAAGTGGACCCCTGAAGCAGACACAGCTTTGCAAGAGTTGAAGACCTATCTGTCCTTTGTGCCTACCCAGCTTGCACCCAAACCCCAGGAGTCGTTGTTGCTATATTTAGCGGCAACCAACCAAGTGGTTAGTGCAGCCTTGGTAGCACAGCGAGAAGTGGATGAGAAGGAATGAGCAGAGGCCAGCAGGGACAGATAAAGATCAAAACATCAGCAAGCATGGCAATGATGACAACCCCAAGGACGCGGCAAGGAAGAAAGTGGTGTAGCGCCCAATGTACTTCGTCAGCTCCTTGTTGTAAGGGGCTAGGTTGAGGTACTATGGCGTGCAAAAGTTGATCTTTAGCATCATCATGGCCTCAAGGAAATTGCACCACTACTTCCAAGCCCATGAGATCATGGTTGTTACTCGTTTCCCATTGCAACGGATAATCCGAAACCTAGAGGCTACCGGCAAAATAGTGGAGTGGGGTTTGGAGCTATCCAGCTTTGGTTTGAGGTTTGAGAGCACATCAATTGTCTAGAGCAGGGCATTGGCAGAGTTTATTGCAGAATGGACGCCAACCCTGATGAGGAAGTGACAGAGACAGTTATCCCCGACAAGGAATCCCCCCAAGAATGGATTATGTATTTTGATGGTGCCTTTCCCTACAAGGTGCGGGGGCTGGCATGCTTCTTGTCACCCCCTCCAGGGAGCACTTGAAGTACGCCATCCAGATGCATTTTGCCTGGGAAGAAGCAACCAACAATACAGCAGAATATGAAGGGCTCCTTGCTGGACTCAAAATTGCAGCAGAATTGGGAATTAAGAAGTTGATCATTCGAGGAGATTCACGGCTGGTGGTGAGGAAAGTTAACAAGGATTATCATGTTCCATTGATGGAGGCATACATCAAGGAAGTGAGGAGTTTGGAGGAGCACTTTGACGGATTACAAACAGAGCACGTACCCCATGCGGAAAACAGCATAGCTTATCATCTATCAAAGTTTGTTGTGCAGAAGCTTCCTGTGGAACCAGGGACTTTTGTTCTCCATCTTACTCAGCCCTCCATATCCCCAGTAACAATGGCCAGGAAGAGGAGAAAGTTGGACACCGAAAAGCCTCTCCCGGTAGAGCCGTCTGCTCCCGGCAGAGACCCTACCGGAAACAACTCCTCACAGCCTGTCGGACCACCCCCTCCAGCCAAGTCCATGGACCCCACTTACGAGGCTGGTGCTCCCGCGGTAGAGGAGGTGCCGCTAGTCCTCGTTGCCGAGACACATGCTCCAACTTGAGCAAGGCACATTGTCCGCTTCCTCTAGACCGGAGAGCTTCCCAGTGATCAAGACGAAGCTGAAAGAGTAGCCTGGAGGGGCCAGCATGTATCAGTTTGTCAATGGCACTGTATACAAAAGGAGGCCCAACAGTGTGAAATTGAAGTGTGTCTGCCAGGAAGAAGGAAAGGAACTGCTGGCTGAGATACACAAAGGAATGTGTGGCTCCCACGTTGGATCTAGGGTGTTAGTTGGGAAAGCATTCTGGCAAGGATTCTATTGGCCCACGGCCCTCCAAGATGTGGTCGAGTGATATGTCCATTTTGCATCATGCTTTTATATCGATATTTATTGCATTATGGGTTGTTACTACACATTATGTCACAATACTTATGCCTTTTCTCTCTTGTTTTATAAGGTTTACACAAAGAGGGAGAATGCCGGCAGCTGGAATTCCGGGGTGGAAAAGGAGCGAATATTAGAGACCTATTCTGCACAACTCCAAAAGTCCTGAAACTCCACGAAAGTCAGTTTTGAAATATATTAAAAATATTGGGCGAAGAAAGCACCAGAGGGGGTCCACCCACCAGCCACGAGGGTGTAGGGCACACCCCCTGCCTCGTGGGCCACCTGGCAGGCCCCCGATGCCCATCTTCTGCTATATGGTGTCTTTTTCCCTGCAAAAAATCATAAGGAAGCTTGTTGGATATCGGGTTCCGGCAAAACCCTTAAGGTTCGAACGCTGGGGTGCGCATGAAGATCTACTCCCTACCGATCCACGTCCCAACGCCTCGCCGTGAATCTAAGCTACACGATGAACAACACAAGAGACACAAGGCTTATACTAGTTCGGGCCACCGTTGTGGTGTAAGACCCTACTCTAGTGTGTGGTGTGGTGGATTGCCTTTGGGCTGATGATGAACAGTACAAAGGAAGAACAGCCTTGCGAGGGGTGTTCTTGTGGTGGTGTACTTGGAGAGGAATGGCTCCGTCTCTCTTGGCTCTAGGTGAGATCTCCCTCGGTGATATCTCCCCCCGTGAGATCCCCCCTTTCTACGGTGGTGGCTATCTCTATTTATAGAGGCCCTTGTCCTCTTCCCAAATATTGAGCGGGAAGGGAGCCAACAATGGCCATTTTGAAGGGGGACAACTAGTACTAGTTATCCTGACTAAAGTTGGTCTTCGACTACCAAAGGCACTAGCGATGACACCGTCCTGGGCTCCACGGTGAGCTCCGTCCTGCCGCTCTGCTGGTCTTGGTCTCGTTGCACTGATATGGTAACCTTTGCTTGATGCCTCGGTACTCCGCGCCTCCGCTTGCTCCCTTTGCACCAAAGAGGAAACGAGGACACTGCACCGGCTGGCTCCTGCCTGGTCCCGATCGTCATGGCTTGTGTCACGAGAACCTCGCGAGGTACTGCTTGCATCGATCTCTCCATATCCTCGCGAGCCTGCCTGGCGAGGCCACCCCTGAGGAAGCCTTCCGTCGTCTGCACCGCGAGGCTTGGCCCCTTGCGATGGTCTTGAACTTGGGTTGATCAAGATGGGCCGTACTGGGCCACTGCTTAAGCCACGCCGCAGGCTGCAGGCAGGTAAGTCTTGGGACCCCCGTTCCCAGAACACCGACAGTAGCCCCCGGGCCCAAGGCGCGCTCGAACTTGGCTTAGCAGCGAAGCCAAAGGGCAAGTGCGGAGCGCCGCGGGCCCCAACAGCCTGCAGCTTTTGTCGCCACATGGCGGTTGATTGGATGTGGGCGTCTCCGCTTCCCCATGCTGCCTCGGCAACTGCCCAACTTGACGAGTCCCTGCTGCATGCAAAAAGAGTCATGATTACCTACGATCATGGAGGCCGACAGTTTGCCTGCTCTGGACTATAAGTACGGAGAGGCGCGAGCCCCCGCAGTCCATCTCTTCTCACTCCGCCCGCTTCTTCTTCCTCGCTCCTCCTCCATCTTGCCACCAATGGCACCGATATGCCGGTTCTCAGCGGAGGAGAAAGGAAAGGCCCCCCGGGAGGGGCCAGACCCGCTCCCGCCGAAGAAACGGCCGGTCCCCGGCCCCCGCGACGAGGCCGCAAGGCTGGAGACATCGAGGCCTTGGTACGAGTGGCCACCTCCTGGATTTCTGCTACCTCTGTACGCTCGGGATGAGGGCCCTAGAGAAGAAGACGCCGAGCGGCGCCGCCCGCGCCGCCGGCAATGCTGACGAGCCATGGCGGTGCGCGCCGTTGCTCCTGGAGTCCACGCCGCGGACTCCTCTTGCGAGCTCGTGCTCCACGCTGCGATGCCTCCGGGCACCTGGATCCGCTTTCCTCCCTTCTTCGCCTTCGAGATGCCACCGCGGGGGCCCCTCGAGCTCTGGTTGCAGCATGCCGACTACGGTACCCCGGTGACCAGAGCGGAGGTTGTAGTCGTCGCTCCGGGAAAGGTCTACATGACCCGGGGCTGGGGCGAGATCGCTCGGGTCTGCTTAACAGGGGGTGCCCTCGTGATTCATTTCGAATACGATGGCGCCTCCTTGATGCTCTTCAAGGTCTTCGATGCAGAAGGCCGCCGGCTGGAGTGCTGCTCCAGAGGAGGCAGCCAGGACATCGATGTGGCAAGGGCTTGGCCTGCCACCGGCGTCCCCAGCGGCTCCTCCGGCAGCAGTGGCGATGCTTGGGAGTTTAGCGACTCTCCCGAGTTCTTCGTGACTCCGGAGACGGGCAATGACAGCTACGTGCCCCCGAGCTCGCATCGTGCTTGGAGCAAGGCGGCTGCATCAGGCCGCCGGCGCGGCTGATCTGGATGGGGTTGGCGCCGGCCTCCTGTGGCCCACTGTTGATGATGGCGTCGGCCATGGAGGCGCATGTAGTTAGGGCTCCTTAGGGTTAGCACCTTTTGTTCCCTGCGAGGAATCGAGAAAACACCCCGTGGGGGAATGTAAAGCGTCTGCAATGCCTTTTGTTGACATTATCCTTATATTGAAGTGGTGCAAATGCTCGTCCTGTCCTGGCTCGGTTCCCCCTTTCTAACCTCACGACGACCTAGTGCCCTATGCTGACAAGTCCCGGTCCCCAGGCAGGCTTCAGCCGTCGCGGGTATGCCAGGTCGCGATGCCGTGGTCAAGGCTAGGAGGTGAGCGGCCCGAGGTCCAGTAAGAGCCCCTAAGGTGCGATGCTCAGGAGGTCCCTTTTAGTGCTCAAGCAGTCGCCGAAAGGCGAGAAAGGAAGGCAACGTTGCCGCCACAGAGCCACATTAAGTGGGGGTTTGGCGTTGCATTGATTAGCTATTCCAGGAGCGAGACTTATCTTGAAAGCATGGAGCCGTTCCTTCGCGAGGTGCCGGACTTGCGCGTTGGCAGCTGGGATGTAGCTAGGTTAGGCCTTCGTGGGCTTCTCCTCCCTTCTCTGCACTCTCCTTTGTGCTCTACATCCTCAGGTCCCCGCCCTCGAGCGAGCTCAACTGCCGCTAGTATGCCAGGTCGTGATGCCGTTGACAAGGCCAGGGGTGAGGGCTGGAGAGCCAGTAAGAGCTCCTGAGTCGCGATGCTCAGGTGCACCCCTTTAACGCGCAAGCGGATCGCACGGGTAAGAGAGAGAGAGAGCTCGCGACGCCCCCCACATTATTCCTCAGGCAGTCCCTATAAACCAACACGAGAGAAGCAAGGGTTGCTGTTACGATTGCCGGCAGGCCAGTGGTTGCTCTGAGAGAGTTGTGAGGGCACTGAGGGCCTGGTGAGGTGGCGCTTGCGGGGCTGTCGCGGGCCAGGGCTCGACCACTCAGATTTGTCGATGTTGCAGGGATGGACCCGTGCACAAGCGCCGTGCTAGCGCGAGCGGCTCCAAAGGTAGGTGTCAATCGAGCAGGCGATTATCATAGGCAGGTTAAGCATAAGAGGCAAATCGGCTTAGATAGATGTAGGAAAGATACATGCCACTGGGTCAGGCCCGAGCGGCTTGGGGATGATGCAGCCCGAGGGGTGCCCCCGACAAGGTGAACTAAAGACATAAGCAAAAGAGATACATGCCGCAGGGGCAGACCCACGTGACCTGGGAATAATGCAGCCCTGAGGGCACTCCCAGCTGAAATGAAACTCGAAAGATGTCACCTAATACCTTTGTAGAGCGGTGTTGAAGTAGATGACGATGCGCGGTGAAGCGGCCGATCCTCACGGGGCACCAGACCCTTGAGCCTCGGGAGGCTCTGGGGGTCTAGGCGATTCCTCGAGGACCATCTCCGTCTCTGCCAGGACCGCGTGGTGTCTGGCCTCCTGAGCTGCCAGGATGCTCCGCAGAAGACACTGGTGAGCAGCTGCTGCGTTCGGCAGGCCGAAAGGCATGCGAACGTAGCTGTGTGGCGGACCCTTGCAGAGTCCCACGCGCGAAGGCCAGAAACGCTCCTGAGACGCGACTCGGCTGAGCCCTGGGTAGTCGATGCAGACGCGCAGCCCGCCATCCTCGCCTGGATGTGGAGCTACGCCAGGTAGGCGGCGATCGCCGCGTATGACTCTTTATTCCTGCAGCTCCTGAGTGGTCTTGGTGATGAACTCCTGAGGGTTGGGCCCTCCTTGCCCCATGCCATCCCGAGGGAAATGTGCTACATAGCACGCCTCCAAGTGGTGCCCGAGCACCTCCCTCGTGATCTTGGCAAAGTCTGAGGCCCTCCAGGAGATAGCCCCCGAGCCTTGCCCGAAGAGGGCGCCGGGCGTGCCTTCCTATGCGACGGGCGCAGATCCTGACGCGGCGCCTCCGGAGATGCCTACCTCCTGAGGCCTTGAGCTGGGTGATGTCTTCTTCTTCTTAGGAACTGCCTTGGGAGGGTTCTCACTCTTGCTTTCTGGGTCCTCGACTGATGCAGCTTGGAAGGCATGCTCGAGAGAGCACACCGAATCCTTCTCTTTGCAAGGGACTGTGACGATTCCGCCGCTTCCCGGCATCTTGAGGACATTGTAACCATGGTGAGTCACCGCCATGAACTTGGCCAGGGCTGGATACCCGAGGATGGCATTGTATGGTAGGCGAATGTGGGCAACATCGAAGTCGATGAGCTCGATACGATAGTTCTTGCGCTGCCCGAAGGTGACAGGGAGGCGAACCTTCCCTATCGGAGTGGTGGAGCCGTCAGTGACTCCTGAGAAAGGCTTGGTTGGCTGAAGTTAATCATATGGCACTTGGCGATTGTCGAACGTCTCGACGGACAGAATGTTGAGTCCCGCGCCACCATCGATGAGGGTCCTGGTAACTTGCACATTGCTGATGACTGGGGAACAAAGCATTGGGAGGACACCAGTACTAGCCGCACACTTGAGCTGATCCACTGAGATGAACGTGATGCCGCATGTGGACCACCTGAGAGGGCGCGTGGCCTTGAGCTTGGGGAGGACTGCACTCACCTCACGAGCAAACTGCTTGAAGATGAGTTGAGAGGCAGGGGCCTGAGCACCGCGCAAGATGCAAGCGATAGCATGTGGCTCCGGGAAGCCCCCAGCCCCCTCGTCCTAGTGGTGGTCGTCGTTCCTTCTTGGCGGTGGTGGAAGAGGAGGAAGGCCTGCGTTGCCCCACGGGCGATCCTCGCGAGGCTGATCCCTCCAAGCCCCCTTGCGAGGCTGGTCCTGCCAGCGATCCTCGCGAGGTCCGTCATGCCACTCCTGGCGAGGGCCTCGGTCGTCCCATCATCCTCCACTTCTTCCTCCTCCTCGGTTGTAGCCCCGGTCGTTGCGCTCGGGGCATCGACCGATGCCTCCTTCTCGAATGGCTTTGAGCTCCTGGCATTCATTGGTGTTGTGGGTGTACAGGTTGTGGTAGGCGCAGAATCGGCAACCCTTGGACGACTCCGGCTGGTCCCTGCCGCGCTTCGTGTCTGGTTCTGCTGTGAGCATAGCTGCTCCTTTGTGCTTCACGTCCTTGGCCTTGCCTTTCTTCTCTTCTGGGTCAGCAGCTGGGAGCTCGAGAAGGGAGAGGCACCCCTCCTCAGCCCTTGCGCACTTGGTCGCCACGTTGAACAGCTCCAGAGATGTGCACAGATCCTCGTGGATAGCCAGCTCCTCCTTCATCTTAACATCGCGGATGCCGTCAGAGAACGCTGAGATGATGGCCTCCTCGGTCACCTTGGGAATCTTGAGGCGAGCGCTGTTGAAGCACTGGATGTACTTCTGCAAGGTCTCTCTAGGTTGCTGCTTGATGTGGCGCAGGTCACCCACGACTAGAGGACGGTCGTGAGTGCCCTGGAAGTTGGCGATGAAGCGGGTGCGCATCTCGTCCCAAGAGGAGACCGAGCCGGGAGGCAGGTTCAGGAGCCAGGTGCGGGCACCGTCCTTGAGTGCCATGGGAAACCAGTTCGCCATGAACTTTTCGTCTTTGTTGGCCGTCTCGATGCCCAGCTCGTAGAGCTGCAGGAACTCCGCGGGGTCGGCGGTGCCGTTGTAGCGAGGAGGCAGATCCGGCTTGAACTTGCCCGGCAAGGCGATGCTGCGTAGCTCGGTGGTGAAGGCGCGGCAGCCTGCAGTGGCCACCGGAGCCCTTTGCAGACACGGGGCTTGCTCTTGGAGATTCTCGCGCACCGCCACCAGGGGCAGCACGGGGTCTTCACGTGCTGGCGCAGGCATGCGGTCTTGACATGCTAGAGCGGGGAGCACGCGAGCGCCTTCTTGAGGCCGAGGGATCTCTTGGCAGCTCCTTTCTTGCCGCGCGGGCGCTGGACATGACGAGTCTAGTCTAGGGGCCGCGCGCCTTGGAGCCAGGGCACCTTCTTGGGGAGGAGGTGGCGGAGGCACCTCCTGAGCTGCATCGCCCACGCAGGACGGAGGGCGAGGCAGTTAGAGGGACGGTGCAGGAGAGCCCCCTGCGACACTAACGAGCTCGGTGATGCGAGCGAGCCACTCCTTGTAGAGGACGTCGATAGGGCGGTAGTGCAGGAGCTCACGTGCCAGGAGCAACATGGCCTGCGCATCCGTGGGAGCGCGACGGGCATGATACGACGAACCAGCTGGAGTTAGCGACGGAGTGGCGGTGCGGCCTTCCCGCCGCACCGAGGGATGCAGCGACGATGCCTACTACTCGTTCCCCGCTGGGCCGATGGCGGCGTTGGCGGCAGGCGATGGGTAACAACGAGAAGGCCCACCGACGGGAGCCGTCTGGGCGACGCGGGCGGTGAGAGCACCCCGACGCTCGGCGTGAGCTCGGCGAGCGTCTGCCATGGATGCAACGAATGATGGAACACGGAATAGCGGAAGAAAGATTCCGGCGCACCCCTACCTGGCACGCCAAATGTAGGATATCGGGTTCGGGCAAAACCCTTAAGGTTCGAACACTAGGGTGCGCACGAAGATCTACTCCCTACTGATCCACGTCCCAACGCCTCGCCATGAATCTAAGCTACACGATGAACAACACAAGGGACACAAGGTTTATACTAGTTCGGGCCACCGTTGTGGTGTAATACCCTACTCTAGTGTGTGGTGTGGTGGATTGCCTCTGGGGTTGATGATGAATAGTACAGTGGAAGAACAACCTCGCGAGGGGTGTTCTTGTGGTGGTGTACTTGGAGAGGAATAGCTCCATCTCTCTTGACTCTAGGTGAGATCTCTCTCGATCAGATCTCCCCCCGTGAGATCTCCCCCCTTTCTACGGTGGTGGCTATCTCCATTTATAGAGGCCTTGGTTCAACTCCCAAATATTGAGCGGGAAGGGAGCCAACAACGACCATTTTGAAGGGGGACAACTAGTACAAGTTATCCCGACTAAAGTTGGTCTTCGACTGCCAAAGGCACTGGCGATGACGCCGTCTTTGTCTCCATGGTGACCTCCGTCCTGCCGCTCCGCTGGTCTTGGTCTTGTTGCACTGATATGGTAACCTTTGCTTGATGCCTCGGTACTCCGCGCCTGCGCTTGCTCCCTTTGCACCAAAGAGGAAACGAGGACACTGCATCGGTTGGCGCCCGCCTGGCACCCACCTGGTCCCGATCGTCATTGCATCGATCGGAACCTCGCAAGGTACTCATTGCATCGATCTATCCGCCTCCTCGCGAGCCTGCTTGGCGAGGCCACCCTTGAGGAAGCCTTGCATCGTCCGCCCCGCGAGGCTTGGCCCCTCGCGAGGGTCTTGAACTTGGGTTGATGAAGACGGATCGTACTGGGCCACTGCTTGAGGCACGCCGCAGGCCGCAGGAAGGAAAGTCTGGGGACCCCCATTCCCAGAATGCCAACAAAGCTTTCGGGATGAAGCGCCGCCGTCTCGAGGCGGAACCTGGGCTGGACCAATCAAGGGCACCGGCCGAGCTGTTCTGCCGGGTAAACATCCCTCCGGGAGGGGGAAATCGCCACCATCATCATCACCACCGATCCTCTCATCGAGAGGGGGTCAATCTCCATCAACATCTTCACGAGCACCATCTCCTCTCAAATCCTAGTTCATCTCTTGTATCCGATCTTTGTCTCAAAACCTCAGATTGGTACCTGTGGGTTGCTAATAGTGTTGATTACTCCTTGTAGTTGATGCTAGTTGGTTTATTCGATGAAAGATCATATGTTCAGATCCTTAATGCTATTCAATACCCCTCTGATTATGAACATGAATATGATTTGTGAGTAGTTACATTTGTTCCTGAGGACATGGGAGAAGTCTTGTTATAAGTAATCATGTGAATTTGGTATTCGTTCGAAATTTTGATGAGATGTGTGTTGTCTCTCCTCTAGTGGTGTTATGTGAACGTCGACTACATGACACTTCACCGTTTTTGGGCCTAGGGGAAGGCATTGGGAAGTAATAAGTAGATGGTGGGTTGCTAGACTGACAGAAGCTTAAACCCTAGTTTATGCATTGCTTTGTAAGGGGCTGATTTGGATCCATATGTTTCATGCTATGGTTAGGTTTACCGTAATTCTTCTTTCGTAGTTGCAGATGTTGCGAGAGGGGTTAATCATAAGAAGGATGCTTTTCCGAGGAAGGGCAGTACCAAGCACCGGTCCGCCCACATATCAAATTATCAAAGTAACGACCGCGAATCATATGAGCATGACGAAAACTAGCTTGACAATAATTCCCATGTGTCCTCGGGAGCACTTTGCTTTATATAAGAGCTTGTCCAGGCTTTTCCTTTGCTACAAAAAGGATTGAGCCACCTTGCTGCACCTTGCTTACTTTTGTTACTGGTTAACCATTATGAATTACCTTATCACAAAACTATCTGTTACCGATAATTTCAGTGCTTACAGAGGATACCTTACTAAAAACTGCTTATCGTTTCCTTCTGCTCCTCGTTGGGTTCGACACTCTTACTTATCAAAAGGACTACGATAGATCCCCTATACTTGTGGATCATCAAGACTCTTTTCCGGTGCCGTTGCCGGGGAGTGAAGCGCCTTTGGTAGGTGAAATTTGGTAAGGAAACACTTATATAGTGTGCTGAAATTTACTGTCACTTGTTACTGTGGAAAATAATCCTTCGAGGGGCTTGTTCGGGGTATCTTCACCCAACCAGAAGATAAAAGAGTTGCTCCTCAACCTACTGAACCTACTGAAAATATTTACTTTCAAATTCCTTCGGATATGATAGAGAAACTGCTAGCTAATCCTTATATAGGAGATGGAACATTACATCCCGATATGCACCTAATCTATGTGGATGAAGTTTGTGGATTACTTAAGCTTGCAGGTATGCCCGAGGATGTTGTCAAGAAGAATGTCTTCCCTTTATCTTTGAAGGGAAATGCATTGACATGGTTTAGGCTATATGATGATATTGGATCATGGAACTACAACCGATTGAAATTCGAATTTCATCAAAACTTTTATCCTATGCATTTGGTTCATCGTGATTGTAATTATATATATAATTTTTGACCTCATGAAGAAGAAAGTATCTCTAAAGCTTGGGGGAAGCTTAAGTCAATGTTATATTCATGCCCCAATCATGTGCTCTCAAGAGAAATTATTATTCAAATTTTTTATGCTCGGCTTTCTCTTAATGATCGCTCCATGCTTGATACTTCTTGTACTGGTTCTTTTATGATGAAGACTATTGAATTCAGATGGAATTTCTTGGAAGAATTAAACGCAACTCTAAAGATTGGGAACTCGACGAAGTTAAGGAGTGAGGTATAACACCTAAGTTTGATTGCGTTAAATCTTTTATGGATACCGATGCTTTTCGTGAATTTAGCACTAAATATGGACTTGAGTCTGAGATAGTAGCTTCTTTCTGTGAATCATTTCCTACTCATGTTGATCTTCCTAAGGATAAGTGGTTAAATATCATCCTCCCATTGAAGGAAAGGTAGTAGAACCTATTAAAGTTGAAGAAAAGACTATTACTTATAATGTTGATCCTATTGTTCCTACTTCTTATATTAAGAAACCACCTTTCCCTATTAGAATAAAGGATCATGCTAAAGCTTCAACTGTGGTTCATAAGAGTAATGCTAGAACACCTACACCCCTGAGCAAATTAAAGTTGAACCTAGTATTGCTATGGTTAAAGATCTCTTGGTTGATAATATTGATGGGCATGTTATTTACTTCTGTGATGAAGCTCCTAGAATTGCTAGACCCGATACTAAAAATAAACATAGACCTATTGTTGGCATGCCTGTTGTTTCTGTTAAAATAGGAGGTCATTATTATCCTGGCTTATGTGTTATAGGTGCTATTGTGAGTGCAATACTGTCAGGACCGAATTTCGGGATATTAATTTCCCAGAAAATGGCCCTTATGCTCACCAGCCCCAGGATTACAGTTAGCTGGCGAGACACAAACTTGATACAATAACTCCAAGCAAAATACATAATATGTAGTACAAGACCATTCTGGCCTATGAGTACAACACAAGGTTTCTAGTGGTTGATGGCGGAAGCGGTTTGTGGTCATCAGCGCCTGTGGAACTCCATTTCCAACAGGAACAGCTGACCTGGATAACTCCTATCTTCGCGAGGCTGCTATCACCATTGATTAGGTTCCGGGGCTGTCATCGCAACGCTCCTCTCCAAGAAAGAAATCTGGCCAAGACAATAGCCAGGGACAAGCCAGTGAGTACTTTGAATGTACTCGCAAACATCATGAACACGGGTATAATATAACAAATGATGATCATGCTCTGAAATATTTTATGATCGCAGCATCAATCATAAAATAAAATCCTTGATGTACGCAAGCAAGTTATTCACAAAAAATATGAATAATGTAATTAGAGAGTAGGGATAGAATGCCTCAGTCGGGCGTCTGAGCGACACCTCATGAAGGGCTTATAAAGTAAATCAACAACAAGCATGCCGCAGTCGGGCGTCTCAGCGACACCACATAAAGGGCTTATAAAGTAAACATATAACAAGCATGCCGCAGTCGGGCGTCTCAGCGACACCACATAAAGGGCTTATAAAGTATACATATAACAAGCATGCCGCAGTCGGGTGTCTCAGCGACACCACATAAAGGGCTTATAAAGTAAACATATAACAAGCATGCCGCAGTCGGGCGTCTCAACGACACCACATAAAGGGCTTATAACCGAATAATCACATTGAATATCGAGGATGTAGAACCGTCGCAGGGATACTCAATAAACCAAATAATGAAAACATTTAGTCCACAATAATAATAATCACAATCATCATATGTCACCGGTCATAATCAATGTCCTGTCTTAGTAGTTTTTCCTCCGAAGACCGACACTAAGACCGACACTTGACCCAACACAGACTGTAGTCCTTAACCATGGACTCGGCTATTCGAATAGATATAATCTCTGTAGAGGATGTACTCTTTACCCACGAGTAATGGATTTCATTAGTCCATCCGGACTAATTCCGTCTATGGTCTTTTAATTGAAAACCCACCTAACCGCACACACCAGCCTGACTTATCGGTGTCTGGAATCACCCATGACACCTGTTTAAGCAAAACTCTAAGTGGGGAGGCTACAACCTCGATTAGAATGGGATCACAAAATTTATACCACGCGCAAACTAGGGAAGCTACCCCCTTCGGCTACAACCAAAAACACCCATGCCCCGGACCTGGTGGCATGCCTACCGGATGCAGCCGGTATCTTCCACCATGGCCTCTCTGTATGGTGTGTGCTAGAAAGGGGTTGAAACCTTACTGAACCGTACCCTACCTACGGCAGGGACAAGTGGTAGCATGAAACAAGTATGGAGGTTACTGGAACAAGACTCGATCTACGGTCGACTCAGGAGGTTTAGGTGTTACCTGCACGATTAACATAACAAATATGTTTCAACCAACAGACACAATCACCACTCATCATGTCTCACTATGCCGTACCGGACACAATCGTCTTGACGATGACCAGAGACAAGCTCGTGTCTACCCAAGACCGAGGCTTTCCTGGGTTCCTTTCGGTATGCATGAAAGGCATATGATGGTGACTACTATCCCAAACATATCAAACTCCAACAGCATGAATCATCAATATGCACTCATGAGTTTGAACATATCATCACCAAAAAGATAACAAAAACTCCGAGACGAGAGGTATTGTAACCGTAACGAACAACACACGACAATAGTATGCCAGTGTTCAGAATGCTTGCCTTTAAGTTGTGGGGAGGCAGGGTGCATTCAAAAACTTTTGAAAGTTTTCTTCTCTCTCCAAAAATCCTATTTAAAAATTTGAATTAATACATAGTTCTAAAAACAGTACAAAAAAGTTGTCTGAATTTTTTTTTCAAATAAATCTGAAAATAAACTAGACAATATTTGAGAGAGGTAGGAAAAAGAATCAATTCATTTGGAGTTATATTTAAAAAGTTATAGCCAGTCAAAGTTTTGGTCAAATTCTGTTTTTAAAATAAAACAGAAAAAAGAAAAACGTTTCGAAAACTAGACACGTCAAAGGGGTACTCTGGATTTTACGTCTCCACTTATGCCTGCGTGGACCGGCGCTGGGTCACTGACAGTGGGTCCCTTGGGCCCACTGGTCAGGTTTGACCAGTCACCCGCGCTCTTCTTCCTCCTCTGTCCGAGCGGGGCGGGGCTCCGGCGATCGCCGCCGACGAACGGCGGCTCCCCATGGGGATCCAAGGACAGGGATAGATCCGCAAGACCAGGGCGGTCCTCCCGGTGGTCGACTGGCCGGCGGGGACGAAGGGAGTCGCCTGCGGCGAGCTTCGCGACGGAGATGGCTTCGGAAGGGATTGGGGGTCTGGGCTATGGTGGCTCCCGGTCGGGGCTGAGGTGACGGGCGGCTCCGCACGATCGAGGGGAGTCGGGTGGTGGTGTTGGATGGTCGGGGGAGGGCCTGGTTGCGATGAACGGCACCGGAGGGCGGCGGCGGCCGCGCTGGCCGGAGACGGCGAAGATGGCCTTCCCAGGCCGATTGCAGGCTAGGGAAGCACTAGGAGGATGGTGTGAGGTTGCCTGAGGGAGTGGACGCGCTCGGGGGGTTCCTTTTATAGACGGCCGAGGTCGGTTCCCGCGGCGGTCGAAGAAAAGATTGGCGAACCGCCTCGCTGTAGCTAGCAGGGCGACGTGGCGCTGGCCGGAGCATTCCGATGAACTCCACACTGCTCACGGGGCGAGCTGGCGCACGCGGGTGGCTCAGGCGGCGCTGCCACACCCATGGCCTGCTGTGGCTGGCCGCTAGTGGCCACGGCCGACCTGACGGCGGTGCTTTAGGGCTCCAGGGGCGGCTTTGCAGCGAGAGAGGGGTCGAGCGTGCAGGTTGTGCGAGGGGAGTGGCCAGAACGAGCGCGGGGAGGCGGCAGTGGGACACGGCGGCTCGGGCGCACGCACGTGCAAAACGCGCGCTCTGGCCGCGCCCAGAGCACGCACGATGATCGTTCCACGAAATGCCCTAGTGAGCTAGGAGGCTTGGATGCAAACACAAATTAATAGGACTAGGTTATCACTAGCTAGGGGATTAGTGGACATGATGGTTTGGTCAGGGGATCAAGTTTATCATGCTAACTAAAAACCATGCCAAAGCTGGCCATGCACACAAGGTGTTTGACAAAATGCTAGAGGCATCTAGGCAGTTCTTAGAGTGGCCAAAATCTCCATATCAGCGTCTCATTAGGTGCAGGTGATGGTGGCCAGGTTAGTTTGTCAAATATAGAAACTTGTTAGTGCAAATATTTGAGAAAATCAATTCTGGACAGAACCTAAAGGCTAACATTTTATGCATTAAATATACTCCAATAGGTCCACTCTCCTGGACTTAAGGGTTTTGTAGGGAGGACTATAAGTAGGAAAAAGAATCATGTGTAACAGAGCAATAAAAAATGTGGTTGCTGTAGAAAGTGCCAAACTAGACCAGAGAGTAAAAGAGGATGATTTGTTCAAATTTTGCAAAGAACATTCATAGGTTTTTGCATAAAAATGAATTATATGCCTCTACCACCATCCCCAAATACTTGGCAAATTTTTTAAAGAATTATTTAAAGGGGTTGTAGTGCAAAGGTACCAACTGGGCTAGTTTCGAAAACATGGGGTAGGGCTCAAAATTTTCAATAAATAAAAGATATTATTGCACCAGAGTGATATAAAAACACCACATGACATCCCCAAATTTTGGTGAAAATTTTAGATGCATTTATCAAATGTTTGCAGTGCAAAAGAGGCTCTAAAACTTATGAAAATCTCTTTAAAAGAATAAAGCTCGGGAAAAATAATTATGCAAATAAATCCACTGATAAAAGAATTGTTTTTCTTGAGAGGGTACACAAGTCCAATGATAATCTAGGAAGGCCTTTACTTGGGGTAAAAACTCCACAATATTAAAGAAAAAGGGATTCTGAAATCAAAAGAAAATCCACGAAGCAAAAATTTTAAACTCCTGGCAAAATTTTAATAATCAAAATATGGTTAAAATTTTGGTGTGTTACAACACTACCCCCCTTAAGAAAAAATCTCGTCCTCGAGATTTGATAAGGGTTGTTTTGAAAAAAAATTACTCCTACTATCACAAAAATAACCATCCTACTCTTGTATTTAAAACGTAGCTACAGTGAGTGGGCAATAAGTGGTGTAAAACTACCGTGCGGTATACTGGCGTTGTGTGGAAAAATTTACGGTCAGTTTCTACTATTGGTTACAGTAAATTTAGAATAAACTTCTAGCACAGTTTCTACTATTTATTGAAAATTTTGAGCCCAACCCCAAGTTTTCTAAACTAGCCCAGTTGGTACCTTTGCACTACAACCCCTTTAAATAATTCTTTAAAAAGTTTGACAAGTATTTGGGGATGGCAGTAGAGGCATATAATTCATTTTTATGCAAAAACCTATGAATGTTCTTTGCAAAATTTGAGCAAATCATCCTCTTTTACTCTCTGGTCCAGTTTGGCACTTTCTACAGCAACCACATTTTTTATTGCTCTGTTACACATGATTCTTTTTCCTACTTATAGTCCTCCCTACAAAACCCTTAAGTCCAGGAAAGTGGACCTATTGGAGTATATTTAGTTCATAAAATGTTAGCCTTTAGGTTCTGTCCAGAATTGATTTTCTCAAATATTTGCACTAACAAGTTTCTATATTTGACAAACTAACCTCGCCACCATCACCTGCACCTAATGAGACACTGATCTGGAGATTTTGGCCACTCCAAGAACTGCCTAGATGCCTCTAGCATTTTGTCAAACACCTTGTGTGCATGGCCAGTTTTGGCATGGTTTTTAGTTAGCATGATAAACTTGATCCCCTGACCAAACCATCATGTCCACTAATCCCCTAGCTAGTGATAACCTAGCCCTGTTAATTTGTGTTTGAATCCAAGCCTCCTAGCTCACCAGGGCATTTCGTCGAATGGTCACCGTGCATGCTCTGGGCGTGGCCAGAGCACGCGTTTTGCACGTTCGTGCGCCCGAGCCGCCGCGTCCCACTGCCGCCTCCCCGCGCTCGTTCTGGCCACTCCCCTTGTACAGCCTGCACGCTCGACCCCTCCCTCGCCGCAGAGCCGCCCATGAAGCCCTACAGCGCCGCCGTCAGGTCGGCCGTGGCCACTAGCGGCCGGTCACAGCAGGCCCCGGGCGTGGCAGCGCTGCCCGAGCCACCCGCGCGCGTCAGCTCGCCCCATGAGCAGTGTGAAGTTCGTCGGAATGCGTCGGCCAGCGCCACGTCGCCCTGCTAGCTACAGCGAGGCGGTTCGCCGATCTTATCTCCGGCCGCCGCGGGAACTGACCTCGGCCGTCTATAAAAGGGACACCCCGAGCGCGTCCACTCCCTTAGGCAACCTCACACCATCCTCCTAGTGCTTCCCTAGCCTGCAATCGGCCTGAGAAGGCCATCTTCCCCGTCTCCAGCCAGCGCGGCCACCGCCGCCCTCCAGTGCCGTTCATCGCAACCAGGCCCTCCATCGACCATCCAACACCACCACTCGACTCCCCTCGATCGTGCGGAGCCGCCCATCACCTTAGCCCCAACTGGGAGCCACCATAGCCCAGACCCCCAATCCCTCCCGAAGCCAACTCCGCCGTGAAGCTCGCCGCCGGTGACTCCCTTCGTCCCCGCCGGCCAGTCGACCACCGGGAGGACCGCCCTAGTCTGGCGGATCTATCCCTGTCCATGGATCCCCGTGGGGAGCCATTGTTCGTCGGTGGCGATCGCCAGAGCCCCGCCCCGCTCGGACAGAGGAGGAAGAAGACCGCGGGCGACTGGTCAAACCTGACCAGTGGGCCCAAGGGACCCACTGTCAGTGACCCAGCGCCGGTCCACGCAGGCATAAGTGGAGACGTAAAATCCAGAGTACACCTTCGACGTGTCTAGTTTTCGAAACATTTTTCTTTTTTCTGTTTTATTTTAAAAATAGAATTTGACCAAAACTTTGACTGGCTATAACTTTTTAAATATAACTCCAAATGAATTGATTCTTTTTCCTACCTCTCTCAAATATTGTCTAGTTTATTTTCAGATTTATTTGAAAAAATTTCAGACAACTTTTTTGTACTGTTTTTAGAACTATGTATTAATTCAAATTTTTAAATAGGATTTTTGGAGAGAGAAGAAAACTTTTAAAAGTTTTGGAATGCACCCTGCCTCCCCACAACTTAAAGGCAAGCATTCTGAACCCTGGCATAATATTGTCGTGTGTTGTTTGTTACGGTTACAACAACTCTCGTCTCGGAGTTTTCGTTATCCTTTTGGTGATGATATGTTCAAACTCATGAGTGCATATTGATGATTCATGCTGTTGAATTTTGATATGTTTGGGATAGTAGTCACCATCATATGCCTTTCATGCATACCGGAAGGAACCCGGGAAAGCCTCGGTCTTGGGTAGACACGAGCTTATCTCTGGTCATCGTCGAGACGATTGTGTCCAGTACGGCATAGTGAGACATGATGAGTGGTGATTGTGTCTGTTGGTTGAAACATATTTGTTATGCTAATCGTGCAGGTAACACCTAAACATCCTGAGTCGACCATAGATCGAGTCTTGTTCCAGTAACCCCCATACTTGTTTCGTGCTACCACTTGTCCCTGCCGTAGGTAGGGTACGGTTCAGTAAGTTGTTAACCCCTTTCTGGCACACACCGTACAGAGAGGCCATGGTGGAAGATACCGGCTGCATCCGGTAGGCATGCCACCAGGTCCGGGGCATGGGTGTTTTTGGTTGTAGCCGAAGGGGGTAGCTTCCCTAGTTTGCGCGTGGTATAAATTTTGTGATCCCATTCTAATCGAGGTTGTAGCCTCCCCACTTAGAGTTTTGCTTAAACAGGTGTCATGGGTGATTCCAGACACCGATAAGTCAGGCTGGTGTGTGCGGTTAGGTGGGTTTTCAATTAAAAGACCATAGACGGAATTAGTCCGGATGGACTAATGAAATCCATTACTCGTGGGTAAAGAGTACATCCTCTACAGAGATTATATCTATTCAAATAGCCGAGTCCATGGTTAAGGACTACAGTCTGTGTTGGGTCAAGTGTCGGTCTTAGTGTCGGTCTTCGGAGGAAAAACTACTAAGACAGGACATTGATTATGACCGGTGACATATGATGATTGTGATTATTATTATTGTGGACTAAATGTTTTCATTATTTGGTTTATTGAGTATCCCTGGGACAGTTCTACCTCCTGGATATTCACTGTGATTATTCGGTTATAAGCCCCTTTATGTGGTGTCGCTGAGACGCCCGACTGCGGCATGCTTGTTATATGTTTACTTTATAAGCCCTTTATGTGGTGTCGCTAAGACGCCCGACTGCGGCATGCTTGTTATTTATTTACTTTATAAGCCCTTTATGAGGTGGCGCTCAGACGCCCGACTGAGGCATTCTATCTCTACTCTCTAATTACATTATTCGTATTTTTTGTGAATAACTTGCTTGCATACATCAAGGATTTTATTTTATGACTGACGCTGCGATCATAAAATATTTCAGAGCATGATCATCATTTGTTATATTATACCCGTGTTCATGATGTTTCTGAGTACATTCAAAGTACTCACTGGCTTGTCCCTGGCTATTGTCTTGTCCAGATTTCTTGCTTGGAGAGCAGCCTCGCGAAGATAGGAGTTATCTAGGTCAGTTGTTCCTGTGGGAAATGGAGTTCCACAGACGCTGATGACCACAAACCGCTTCCGCCATCAACCACTAGAAACCTTGTGTTGTACTCATAGGCCAGAATGGTCTTGTACTACATATTATGTATTTTGCTTGGAGTTATTGTAATCCAGGGGCTGGTGAGCATAAGGGCCATTTTCTGGGAAATTAATATCCCGAAATCCGGTCCTGACAAATACCTCATTCCTCATACAAAGAAATTATGCATGATATTGCACATGCTAAAATAGAAGATATTGATGTTACTATTAAGCTTGCCAATAGAGACACTATTTCACCAATTGGGATTGTTAGAGATGTTGAAGTCTTGTGTAGAAAAATTAAATATCCTATAGACTTTCTTGTTCTTGGTTCTCCACAGATGACTTTTGTCCCATTATATTTGGTAGACCCTTCTGGAATACTGTTAATGCTAAGATAGACTGCGAAAAGGATATTGTTACTGTCAGTTTAGGGGATATGTCTCATGACTTTAATTTTGCTAAATTTCTTAGACAACCCCATGATAAAGAATTGCCTAGTAAAGATGAAATTATTGGTCTTGCTTCTATTGCCGTGCCTCCTAATGATCCTTTAGAACAATATTTGCTCGGCCATGAAAATGGTATGTTTATGAATGAAAGAAGGGAAATAGATGAAGTATACTTTAATCAGGGACCTACTTTGAAACACAACTTGCATGTTGAAATCCTTGGGGATCCTCCTCCACCCAAGGGTGATCCCGTGTTTGAGCTTAAACAATTACCTGATACTTTGAAATATTCTTATCTTGATGAAAAGAAGATATATCATGTTATTGTTATGCTAACCTTTCAGAGCATGAAGAAGAGAAATTATTGAAAACTCTGAAGAAGCACCGTGCTGCTATTGGATATACTGTTGATGATCTTAAGGGCATTAGTCCCACTCTATGCCAGCACAAAATAAAACTGCAAAAAGATGCTAAACCAGTTTATTGATCATCAACGAAGGTTAAATCCTAAGATGAAAGAAGTGGTAAGAAATGAAATACTAATGCTTCTGGAGGCAGGTATAATTTATCCTGTTGCTGATAGCCGGTGGGTAAGTCCTGTCCATTCTGTCCCTAAGAAGGGAGGTATTACTGTTGTTCCTAATGATAAGGATGAATTGATCTCACAAAGAATTGTTACAGGTTATAGAATGGTAATTGATTTCCGTAAATTAAATAAAGCTACTAGAAAAGATCATTACCCTCTACCTTTTATTGATCAAATGCTAGAAAGACTATCCAAACATACACCTCTTTGCTTCCTAGATGGTTATTCTGGTTTCTCTCAAATACCTGTGTCAAAAGAGGATCAGGAGGAGACCACTTTTACTTGCCCTTTCGGTACCTTTGTTTATAGGTGTATGCCTTTTGGTTTGTGTAAGGCACCTACTACCTTTCAAATATGTATGACTGCTATATTCTCTGACTTTTGTGAAAAGATTGTTGAGGTTTTCATGGATGATTTCTCTGTTTATGGAACTTCTTTTGATGATTGCTTAAGCAACCTTGATCGAGTTTTGCAGAGATGTGAAGAAACAAATCTTGTCTTGAATTGGGAGAAGTGCCACTTTATGGTTAATGAAGGTATTGTCTTGGGGCATAAAATTTCTGAAAGAGGTATTGAAGTTGATAAAGCTAAAGTAGATGCTATTGAAAAGATGCCATATCCTAAGGACATCAAAGGTATAAGAAGTTTTCTCGGTCATGCTGGTTTTTATAGGTGGTTTATTAAAGACTTCTCTAAAATTTCTAGGCCTCTGACCAATCTCTTACAAAAAGATGTTCTTTTTGTCTTCGGTGATGACTGTGTAGAAGCATTTGAAATACTTAATAAAGCCTTGATTTCTGCACCTATTGTTCAGCCACCTGATTGGAATTTACCTTTGGAATTATGTGCGATGCTAGTGATTATGTTTTAGGTGTTGTTCTAGGAAAAATAGTTGATAAGAAATTAAATGTTATCCAATATGCTAGTAAAACTCTAGACAATGCCTAGAGAAATTATGCTGCTACTGAAAAAGAATTTTTAGCAGTTGTGTTCGCTTGTGATAAGATCAGACCTTATATTGTTGATTCCAGAGTAACTGTTCCCACCGGTCATGCTGCTATTAAATATCTTATGGAAAAGAAAGATGCTAAACCTAGACTTATTAGATGGGTTCTCTTGCTACAAGAATTTGATTTGCATACTATTGATAGAAAGGGAGCTGAGAACCCCATTGCAGACAACTTGTCTAGGTTAGAAAATGTTCTTGATGACCCACTACCTATTGACGATAGCTTTCCTGATGAACAATTAGCTGTCATAAAGGCTTCTCGTACCGCTCCAAGGTATGCTGATTATGCTAAATACATTGTTGCTAAATTTGTACCACCTAGTTTCACATACCAGCAAATGAAAAAGTGTTTCTATGATTTAAGACATTACTTTTGGGATGACCCACACCTTTATAAAGAAGGAGTAGATGGTGTTATTAGACGTTGTGTACCTGAGCATGAACAAGAACAGATCCGACGCAAGTGTCACTCCGAGGCTTACGAAGGACACCACGCTGGAGATAGAACTGCACATAAGGTATTGTAATCCGGTTTTTATTGGCCTACTCTTTTCAAAGATGCCCGTAAGTTTGTCTTGTCTTGTGATGAATGTCAAAGAATTGGTAATATTAGTAGACGCCAAGAAATGCCTATGAACTATTCTCTTTTTATTAAACCATTTGATGTTTGGGGCTTTGACTATATGCGACCTTTTCCTTCCTCTAATGGATATAAACATATTTTAGTTGATGTTGATTACGTTACTAAGTGGGTAGAAGCTATTCCAACTAGTAGTGCTGATCATAACATCTCTATTAAGATGCTTGATGGAGTCCTGGATTATGGGGTCCTTGGAGAGCCGGCCAATGTGACATGGGCCGGACTGACGGGCCGTGAAGGTACAAAACCAAAGGTCTTCTCCCGTGTCCAGATGGGACTCTCCTTTGTGTGGACGACAAGCTTGGCATCCGGATGTGTAGTTTCCTTCCTCTGTAAACCGACTTTGTACAACCCTAGTCCCCTCCGGCGCCTATATAAACCAGAGTGTTTAGTCCTTAGGGGCAATCACAATCATACAGGCTAGACATCTAGGGTTTAGCCATTACGATATTGAGGTACATCAACTCTTGTAACCCCTATACACATCAAAGTCAATCAAGCAGGAAGTAGGGTATTAACTCCATTAAGAGGGCCCGAACCTGGGTAAACATTGTGTCCTCTGCCTCCTGTTACCTTCGATCCTCAGACACACAGTTGGGACCCCCTACCCAAGATCTACCGGTTTTTACACCGACATTGGTGCTTTCACTGAGAGTTCCTCCATGCCATCGACAGAAGGATTGATGGCTCGCCTTGTCATCAAGGAAAACATCACTTCTGGAGAAGCCCTAGCTTTAGGACAAACCCTCCGGCTCGGCAGCTTCATCATGGGCGCTTGCCTGGCCGTTAAGCCAGAAGCGGCCCAACTCATCGCCAAAAATTGCCTCCGCGTCGGCCCTGAATACTCCGACAAGATGGATCCGGCAGATGTATCAGCCTTAAACGAACTGCTAGATCGCATCGCTGCCCTGGGGTTCGCAACTAACTATGATCTGATTGGGCTTAAACCCAATCAGAGAGAAATCAGATCTCCGTCGATCACCCATCATGTGGCAATCATGGAGGAACAAGCCGACAATGACTCTTCTCCTACATTGAGAACAAAGTATGTTCGGGTTTCTGAGCTTGGAGAACTAGACTCCCGTCTTCTAGAAGACACTCCTTGTCCTCCGAACATGGATTCGGACGTTGAGCCTAAAAACGCACCGGATGCTCCGGAGCCCAGGCCCGTAACCTCGAAGATTCTTCAGAATCCAGACTTCTCAGTGGGTCAGGGTTCGGATTTGAACCCGCCCACCCACCACAAGCAATATTCCCCAAGCAACTCCGGCCGTCCGGACATATGCGACTTAATGTATGTGCGGCAGCAGCCTCAGGAAACAGTCCACCACTTTTGGGTTATATTCCTACTTGTTAAAAACAAGATCAAGGATCGTTGTGACGATGACGCGATCTCGGTATTTTGCAACAACTGCACGTATGAGGGAATCCTTAATGCCCTCAACCACCGTCATGTACTGCACTTTTCCGATTTGGCACACATAGTACAGAAGTACTGCGCAATGGAAAGCGCCTGGAAAACCAAGACAGCCCGCTGGGAACCACAGGCCATTAGGCCATCCCCCGGATGGGCAAAGAGGATGCACCCCCGCGGAGCACCCAACCATCATCGCATGGACAAGAAAATTAAACCCATTACGGGGCATAGAACTGTTCTCGAGGAATGGCTCGACAAGCCCTGTAAAATTCACATGATGCCAAACAACGAACCAATGCATAGCCTTCGAGCATGTTGAATACTCCGGCAGGTAGCCAAGAGCGGCGAGGGTATCCTCACTAACAACACTCCAGAGAACTACTCTTCGAAGGACAATGATCCCAAAGTATTCACAGTCTTCGAGTCTTTTTCTTCAAATAATCAGCGCAAAAGGGCGCTCCGCAACCTTGCCGAAGTCTGCCACATGGCAGCAGTAAATCCTTGGAACGACACGGTGATCACTTCCAATGCTGATGACGAACCAAGAGCCCGCTCAGTCTGGGCACCAGCCGCTTTGGTCCTAAACCAAATCGTAGATGGCTTTCAGCTCACTAATGTGTGCATGGATGGTGGTAGCGGACTGAACCTCATCTATGAGGACACGCTCAATAAAATGCAAATGGACCGGAGTCCCATTGAGCAAAGTAACACAACCTTTCGTGGTATTATCCCTAGTCGGGAAGCAAGACACTCGGGAAAAATCAAACTCAACGTGGTATTCGGCACGCCGGAGAACTGCAGGTCTGAAGAGTTACTCTTCCATGTGGCACCATTCAACAGAGGGTATCATGCTTTGCTGGGCGAAACGCATTCACGCGCTTCCAAGCCGTACCCCATTATGGGTATATGAAGCTCAAAATGCCCGGGCCCAATGGAATTATCACTATCACTAGTGATCCGGACATAGCACTCCGCGCCGAAAACAAAACTGCCTCTCTAGCCCTTGAGGCATTATCCGAGGCCCTCGCGGGCGAGAAATTGACCACTCTACGTTCTACAGTAGATAGGGACGATGCAATCGTTGATAAGAGACCCAAATCTACTTCCTTCAAGCCAGCAGACGAAATAGTCAAATTTCAAGTCCACCCGACGGACCCCAAGAAAACAACTTCCATTGGGGCACATCTGGATCCGATGGTGGATGCCGCATTACGCGCATTCCTACGTGAGAACTGGGACATTTTTGCCTGGCACCCTTCAGTTATGCCACCCACGAAGACTGGCCGAGCATAGTCTCAATATACTAAAAGGATACAAACCAGTCAAGCAAACTTTGCGCCGATTCTCCGAACCCAAACGCCAGGCTATGGGGGAGGAGCTAGCCAAGCTACTTGAAACTGAGTTTATAAGAGAGATCACAAATCTGGACTGGCTAGCAAACCTGGTCATGGTACCTAAGAAGGATAAATCTTGGCGCCTGTGTGACGGCGTTCTGGGAACGGGGGTCCCCGGACTTGCCTGCTTGTGGCCCATGGCGTGGCACCACCAACAGCCCAGTACGGCTGGTCTTCCTCAGCCAAACACTCAAGACCCTCGCGAGGGGCCAAGCCTCGCGAGGCGGACGACACAAGGCCTCCTCAAGAGCGGCCTCACCAGGCAGGCTCACAAAGGGGCGGGGAGATCAAGGCAAGGGGTACCTCGTGAGGTTCCCGCGACGGAAGCCATGACGTCCAAGGCCAGGCGGGCACCAGCGCGTGCAGTGTCCTCGTTTCCCCTTTGGTGCTAAGGGGGCAAGCGCAGGCGCGGAGTACAGAGGCATCAGGAAAAGGTTTCCATATCGATGCAACAAGACCAAGACCAGCAGGACGGCAGGACGGAGGTCATCGTGGAGCCCAAGACGGCGTCACCACCAGCGCCTTTGACAGGCGAAGACCACCTTTAGTCAGGATAGCTTGTACTAGCTGTCCCCTTTGAAATTGGTCGTTGTTGGATCCCTTCCCGCTCAATATTTGGGGAGAGGACCAGGCCCCTATAAATAGGACTAGCCACCATAGTAGAAAGGCAGGCTGGAACGAACTCGGTTCATCCTCGCACCCACCAAGCATAAGAACACCTCTCCTCAGGAGGATGTTCTTCCCTTGTACTGTTCCTCATCAGCCCACGAGGCAAACCACCACCACCACACTGGAGTAGGGTATTACACCACCACAGTGGCCCTAACCAGTATTAATATTCTGTCTCTTGTGTTGTGAGTTCACCAGGCTAAGCTTAGAGTTCGCGGCGAGGCTGAGGGTGAGATTCGGTAGGGGGAAATCTTCGTGCGCACCCTACTGTTCGAACCTCAAGGGTTTTGCCGGAACCCTAAATCCAACATTTGGTGCACCAGGTAGGGGTGCGCTGAAGTCTTCCTTGCGCTGATCCGCGTCCCATCGCTTAGTCTCATCCATGTCTAACGCCCGCCGAGCGCGCGCTGAGTGCCCGACCACTCTCGCCGCACGCGTCGCCCAGATGGCTCCTGTCAGCGGACCTCCCCATCGTCTCCGTCACCTGCCGCCAACACCGCCACCGGCCCAGCGGGGAACGAGCAGCAAGCATCCTCGCTGCACTCCTCGGTGCGGCGAGACAGCCGCACCGCCACTTCATCGCTGTCCCCAGCCGGCTCGTCGACCCACGCTCGTCAAACTCCCACGGATGCGCAGGCCGCGCTGCTTATGGCGCGAGCTCCTGCGTTACCGCCCCATCGACGACCTCTACGAGGAATGGCTTGCTCACCTCACCGAGCTCGTCAGCACCGCAGGGGGCTCTCCCGCGCCGTCCCTCTTGTTGCATCACCCTCCGCCAGGTACAGGCGACGTGGCTCATGGATCGCCTCCACCACCTCTGCCACAAGACGGCGCCCTGGCGCCAAGGCACGCGGCCCCTGGGCATGACCCACCGCGTCGGGCGCCCACGTGAGAAGGAGGAAGCTGTCAAGAAATACCTCGGCCTCAAGAAGGCGCCTCCGTGCTCCCTGCACCGGCGCAGCAAGACCACGTACTGCCTATGGCAGCGGTGCACGGCTACCTTCAAGAGCAAGCTCTGTGTCAGCAAAGGGCCCCGGTGACCACAGCAGGCTGTCGCGCCTTCACCCCGGAGCTACGTAGCGTCGCCTGGCCAGGCAAGTTCAAGCCAGACCTGCCTCCTCGCTATGACGGCACCCCCGACCCCGCGGTGTTCTTGCAGCTCTACGAGCTGAGCATCAAGGCGGCCAACGGCAACGAGAAAGTCATGGCGAATTGGTTTCCCATGCCACTCAAGGATGGTGCCCGCTTGTGGCTCCTGAACCTGCCTCCCGGCTCGATCCCCTCCTGGGACCAGATGCACAGCTGCTTCATCGCCAACTTCCAGGGCACTCGCGACCGCCCCCCGGCCATGGGTGACCTGCGCCGCATCAAGCAGCAGCCTCGGGAGACCCTGCAGAAATACATCCAGCGCTTCGACAGCGTCCGCCTCAAGATCCCCTAGGTGTCGGACGAGTCCATCATCTCAGCGTTCTCTGATGGCGTTCGTGACATCATGATGAAGGAGCAGCTCACCATCCACGAGGAATTCTGCAAATCCCTGGAGCTGTTCAACTTGGCGACCAAGTTCGCAAGAGCTGAAGAGGGATGCCTCTCCCTCCTTGAGCTCCCAGCTGCCGACCCGGAAGAAAATAAGACCAAGGCCAAGGATGTGAAGCACAAGGGAGTGGTCGTGCTCACAGCGGAACTAGACACGAAGCACGACAGGGACCAGCCGGAGTCGTCCAAGGGCAGCGCTTGCTAGGAGCTTAGGGCCGTTCGAGAAGGACACTTCGGTCGATGCCCCGAGCGCAACGACCGGGGCTACGGCCGAGGAGGAGGATGTGGCGGAGGACAATGGGAGGACCGTGGCCCTCGCCAGGAGTCGCGTGACCGACCTCATGAGGATCGCTGGCAGAACCAGCCTCGCGAGGACGCCTGGAGGGACCAGCCTGGCGAGCGCGCTTAGAGGGATCAGCCTCGCGAGGACCGCCCCCAGGGTAACGCAGGCCTTCCTCTGCTGCCGCCGCCGCCAAGAAGTTATGACGGAAATCATCAGGACGAGGGGGCTGGGGGCTTCCAGCAGCCACGTGCTATCGCTTGCATCTTGGGCGGGGCTCAGGCCCCGGCCTCTCAGCGTATCTTCAAGCAGTTTTGTCACGAGGTGAACGCAGCCCTCCCCAGGCTCGAGGCCACGTGCCTGCTCAAGTGGTCCAAGTGCGCCATCACCTTCAACTTGGCAGATCAACTCAAGTGCATGGCTATTGCTGGCGTTCTCCTGATGCTCTGCTCACCAGACATCAGTAATGTGCAAGTCACCACGGCCCTCATCAATGGCGGCACAGGACTTAACGTCTTGTCCGTTGAGATGTTCGACAACCTTCAAGTGCCATAGTACTGTAGCACACGGCAACCAAACACGCCCTTAGTTGCGCTCGATCACAAGAAGGAGGTCGCGAGTTCTCGCTCGCGCAACACTTAGTGGGATTTTTCTCCATGCCTCTTGATTGATAGCTCCAAATGGGACCATGGATCTAACCCTTGATCCATGCCATGGCAGGGCTCCTACACTGGGATTTCAACCCTGGCCTTGCAGTGGCCGATCAGGTATGTCGTCGGTCTGGAGAAACGGTGCACTTTTCTCCTTCGTGCAAGACCAAAGAATTTTTCTTGGTTGTTTCCTTCTCCTCTGCATCCTTCCCCCTGAATGAGGAATCTATGGGTGTGGCTCTACAATGTTGTATTGGCGGGCATCATCTTGGCTTTAAGGTTTCTAAGATCTTTGAGAGGTCCTTTCGGTTTTCTGTGGCCGGTAACAAGGTTGGACATTTTATTCATGGCCTCAAGGATCGTATTTGGCCGGATTTCATTTGTCACTTTCATCTGTTCAATGGCCGTTTCAATGGTTACAAGCATTTGGATTCTCGTTGGCATGCTGATGAAAGGATGGATTCTATTGCTAGCCGAAGCCCCGTAGCTGTGCGCATTGCCTCATCTATTTTCACACACCCCTCTCGATAGGATCATGCTCCCTCCAAAGAGTTAAGCAAATTTGGGCTGGTTTCTTTAAATTCCATGGTTTTCAGCGACATAAACAGCCATGAAGCTTCATGTTCAAACATGGCACCTCCTGGTGATCGTCATCCTGGATCCGCGGCGCTTACGGAGCCCTCAGACATGGTCATTCAATGCCCAGGCGATTCTACGGAGCATTTACTCTGGATTGGTAATTTCAATTTTCCTAACAATATTACCTACCCCCAATTACCACAAAGCTTCCTCGCATCCGCATTCAAATATGCACCTCCGCACACCACCTGGCTGCCTTTGCTTTCCTCCGCGCATATTGCGGATTTATCACGCGCGGGATATACTTCAAAGAAATTATTGGACCTGGTAAATGGCTGGGGGGGTACTTTGTGCAAAATGTTTACAATGGGGGCATGGCAAATCCTAGTGTCACGCCCGGATTATTTGTCTGCGCTGCTCGGCCCCAGGGCACAAAGGTTTTAATTGCCCGTCCAAACTGCGGGCTTCTTTGAAACTGTTTTTATGGGATCAGATTCTGATAATGCAGTCAAATCCTCTTAGTCTGGGCAGCAAATCAATTTTCCTTCTATGGAAAAAACTTACCCCTCGACGTCGCCCAGGGGCCAACCAACCTCCACCGTTCGATGCTCTGCATGCGGCCGCTATGGACATCTGGTGCAATCTTGCTGGCGACGGCGCTGGGCCCAGCGATGGCATTGGCGACCAAAAACCCCAGCTACCACCTTTGATGCCCCGCATTCTCCCCCATTGCCCGCCCCGCTTCCCAATGTTGCAGAGTGCTCTGCTCTAGCACCACCACCACCACCACAAACCACCACAGCCGTCGTCGCCACCACCGCCGCGCCGCCAACCATGGCCAACTACCCCGTCAACCCCCTCCCCTTCCTCCCGGCTGGCTGGTCCGTTGAGCCCGGGCCTGCGGATCGCAAGGTGAGGGCGGACATGGCGGTCAATCCCATCCTGCCATTGAACAACAATTTCCTTGCCATCACTGAGGCTAGCAGATTTGTGCCTCTGCATCTCCGGGAGGACCTCCACAACACCATTGAAGGCCTGCTTCACGAGTCTGGACTGCACACCACCGAGTCACCTGACCATCCTCTTAGAGTTGGTATGTTTGCCTTTGCTAATTCCTTCATCAGAGACACTGCAGTCAACACCACCTTCCAGCTTGAGGAGGAAGATCTTGTGATTTCTTTTGTGTGTCATAATGTTGCTCTCAATATGCGCAACACTACATACGGTCCTGAAGTTTGGTTGCTTTATATTGGTTTCCCTGATGACTATCAGACAGAATTTTATCTTCAGCGTTCGGTGGATGACTATGGCAGATTAGTTTCTTAGAACAGTCCCAATGTTGATCGTTCTATAGTACTGCTAAAAGTCAGAGTCATTCATATGCGCCTCATACCTAAGAGCATTGTCATCCGTCAGTTAGGAGGAGATAGAGCTTGTTGGACTGCCGCTGTTTATATTCTCAGTGGTGCAGACTGGAATGCACATGACCCTGAGGTCCCAACTGGTGATGAAGAATGCTACCTCTTGAGCACTGCGTTGGATTTCCCTAAAGAGGAGAGGATGATGCAGCAAAGTAGCATAAGTATTTCCCTCAGTTTTTGAGAACCAAGGTATCAATCCAGTAGGAGACCACGCACAAGTCCCTCGTACCTACACAAAACGATAGCTACTCGCAACCAACGCGATTAGGGGTTGTCAATCCCTTCACGGTCACTTACGAGAGTGAGATCTGATAGAGATGATAAATAATATTTTTGGTATTTTTGATAGATAGATGCATAGTGAAAAGTAAAAGGCAAAGTAAAAACAAAGCAAGTAATAAAGCGATAGAGATTGATATGATGAGAATAGACCCGGGGGCCATAGGTTTCACTAGTGGCTTCTCTCAAGAGCATAGATATTCTGCGGTGGGTGAACAAATTACTGTTGAGCAATTGACAGAATTGAGCATAGTTATGAGTATATCTAGGTAATGATCATGTATATAGGCATCACGTCCGAGACAAGTAGCTCGAAACGATTCTGCATCTACTACTATTACTCCATCGACCGCTATCTAGCATGCATCTAGAGTATTAAGTTAAAAACAGAGTAATGCCTTAAGCAAGATGACATGATGTAGAGGGATAAATTCAGGCAATATGATAAAAACCCCATCTTGTTATCCTCGATGGCAACAATACAATACGTGCCTTGCTGCCCCTGCTTTCACTAGGAAAGGACACCGCAAGATTGAACCCAAAGCTAAGCACTTCTCCCATTGCAAGAACTACCAATCTAGTTGGCCAAACCAAAAAGGATAATTCGAAGAGACTAGCAAAGGTAACTCAATCATACATAAAAGAATTCAGAGAAGATTCAAATATTTTCCATAGATAAGCTGGATCATAAACCCACAATTCTTCGGTCTCAACAAACACACCGCAAAAAGAATATTACATAGAATAGATCTCCACGAGAGAGGGGGAGAACATTGTATTGAGATCCAAAAAGAGAGAAGAAGCCATCTAGCTACTAGCTATGGATCCGAAGGTCTGAAGTAAACTACTCACACTTCATCGGAGGGGCTATGGTGTTGATGTAGAAGCCCTCCATGGTGGATGCCCCCTCCGGCAGAGCTCCAGAACAGGCCCCAAGACGGGACCTCGTGGATACAGAAGGTTGCGGCAGTGCAATTAGGTTTTTGGCTCCTGTTCTGATTGTTTGGGGATTCGTAGGTATATATAGGAGGAAGGAGTACGTCAGTGGAGCAACAGGGGGGCCACGAGGCAGGGCGGCGCCCAGGGGGGCGCGCCCTCCACCCTCATGACCGACTCTTCTGCTTCTTGGAGTAGGGTCCAAGTCTCCTGGATCACGTTCGGTGAGAAAATCACGTTCCCGAAGGTTTCATTCCGTTTGGACTCCGTTTGATATTTCGTTTCTTCGAAACACTAAAAAGGCAAAAAAAAACAACAATTCTGGGCTGGGCCTCTGGTTAATAGGTTGGTCCCAAAAATAATATAGAAGTGGAAAATAAAGCCCAATATAGTCCAAAACAGTAGATAAAGTAGCATGGAGCAATCAAAAATTATAGATACGTTGGAGACGTATCAGGCATCCCCAAGCTTAATTCCTGCTCGTCCTCGAGTAGGTAAATGATAAAAAAAGAATTTTTGATGCGGAGTGATACTTTGGCATAATTTCAATGTAAATCTTCTTAATTGTGGTATGAATATTCAGATCCGAAAGATTCGAGACAAAAGTTCATATTGACATAAAAATAATAATACTTCAAGCATACTAATCAAAGCAATCATGTCTTCTCAAAATAACATGGCAAAAGAAAGTTCATCCCTACAAAATCATATAGTTAGGCTATGCTTCATTTTCATCACACAAAGATGTTCCCAACTTCTATACCCCCGATGACAAGCCAAGCAATTGTTTCATACTCAAATAATCTCAAACTTTTTCAACCTTCACGCAATACATGAGCGCGAGCCATGGATATAGCACTATGGGTGGAATAGAATATGATGATGGGATTGTGTGGAGAAGACAAAAAAGGAGAAAGCCTCACATTGACGAGGATAATCAACGGTCTATGGAGATGCCCATTAATTGATGTCAACATGAGGAGTAGGGATTGCCATGCAACGGATGCACTAGAGCTATGAATGCTCAACAAAAGAAAACTAGTGGGTGTGCATCCAACTCGCTTGCTCATGAAGACCTAGGGCATTTGAGGAAGCCCATCGTAGGAATATACAAGCAAAGTTCTGTAATGAAAAATTCCCACTAGTATGAAAAGACAACTTATGAGACTCACTACATGAAGAACAAGGTGCTGCTTTGAAGCACAATATATGAGACTCACTACATGAAGAACAAGGTGCTGCTTTGAAGCACAATATATGAGACTCACTACATGAAGGACAAGGTGCTACTTTGAAGCACAAGTGTGGCAAAAGAGATAGTAGCATTGCCTTTTTTTATTTTCTCTTTTTTTCCTTTTATTGGGTCTTCCTTTTTTTTGTCCTTTCTTTTTCTTTCTTTTTTTTCTTTCTTTGGGCAATGCTCTAACAATGATGATCATCACACTTCTATTGATTACAACATAAGGATTACAACTCGAAACTTAGAACAAGATATGACTCTATGTGAATGCCTCCGGCGGTGTACCGGGATGGTGCAATGAATCAAGAGTGACACGTATGAAAAATAATGCATGGTGGCTTTGCCACAAATACGATGTCAACTACATGATCATGCAATGGCAATATGACAAAAGTAATGTATGTCATGATCAAGATGATGGAAGTTGCATGGCAATATATCTCGGAATGGCTATGGAAATGCCATAATAGGTAGGTATGGTGGCTGTTTTGAGGAAGATATAAGGAGGTTTACGTGTGATAGAGCGTATCGTATCACGGGGTTTGGATGCACAGGCGAAGTTTGCACCAACTCTCAAGGTGAGAAAGGGCAATGCACGGTACCGATGAGGCTAGCAAAGGCGGAAAGGTGAGAGTGCGTATAATCCATGGACTCAACATTAGTCAAAAGAACTCATATACTTATTGCAAAAATTTAGAAGCCATCAAAAATCAAGTACTACGCGCATGCTCCTAGGGGGATAGATTGGTAGGAAAAGACCATCGCTCGTCCCCGACCGCCACTCTTAAGGATGCACAAGCCAGGTACACTTCATGTTTCAAATTTGTTACACAACTTTAACCATACGTGCATGCTACGGGACTTGCCAACTTCAACACAAGCATTTCTCAAATTCACAATTACCCAACTAGCACAACTTTGATATTATCACCTCCATATCTCAAAACAATTATCAAGCATCAAACTTATCTTAGTATTCAATTCACTCTAAAGAAAGTTTCATATATCTTGAACACTAAGTATATTAACATTAAGCAAATTACCATGCTATTAATGACTCTCAAAATAATATAAGTGAAGCATGAGAGATAAATAGTTTCTTTAAAACAAATCCACCACCGTGCTCTAAAAGATATAATGAAGCATTAGAGCAAAAATTATCACGCTCAAAAGATATAAGTGAAGTACTATGAGCAAAACTATCAAGCTCAAAAGATATAAGTGAAGCACATAGAGTATTCTAACAAATTCCAATTCATGTATGGCTCTCTCAAAAGGTGTGTACAGCAAGGATGATTGTGGTAAACTAACAAGCAAAGACGCAAATAATACAAGACGCTCCAAGCAAAACACATATCATGTGGTGAATAAAAATGTAGCTCCAAGTAAATTACCGATGGAAGTGGACGAAAGAGGGGATGCCTTCAGGGGCATCCCCAAGCTTTGAATTTTTGGTGTCCTTGTATTATCTTGGGGGTGCCATGGGCATCCCCAAGCTTAGGCTCTTTCCACTCCTTGTTCCATAATCCATCAAAAAAATTCACCCAAAACTTGAAAACTTCACAACACAAAACTCAATAGAAATCTCGTGAGCTCCGTTAGAGAAAGAAAACAAAAGACTACTTAAAAGTACTGTAATGAAATCATTCTTTATTTATATTGGTGTTAAACCTACTGTATTCCAACTTCTCTATGGATTATAAACTATTTTACTAGCCATAGATTCATCAAAATAAGCAAACAACACACGTAAAACAGAATCTGTCAAAAACAGAACAGTCTGTAGCAATATGTAACTAACGAAACTTCTGGAATTCTAAAAATTCTACCAAAATAGGAAGTTCTGGAAAATTTGTTTTTTGAACATCAGAAAAAAGAATCAACGCAAAATCACAATTCTGTGATTTAACAAAATTATATTTGTGCGTGCAAAGTTTCTGTTTTTCAGCAGAATCAAATCAACTATCATCGTAGGTTATCCTATAGGTTCTTCTTGGCACAAACACTAATTAAAAGATAAAACCACATCCAAATAGAGGCTAGATGGATTATTTATTCCTAAACAGAAGCAAAAACAAAAAAACAAAAATAAAATTGGATTGCCTACCAAAGATGGCAATACCTAGATCTATCCTTGCTTTTTATGCCTAGCTAGCTTGAGCACTGCGTTGGATTTCCCCGAAGAGGAGAGGATGATGCAGCAAAGTAGCGTAAGTATTTCCCTCAGTTCTTGAGAACCAAGGTATCAATCCAGTAGGAGACCACGCCCAATTCCCTCGTACCTACACAAAACGATAGCTACTCGAAACCAACGCGATTAGGGGTTGTCAATCCCTTCACGGTCACTTACGAGAGTGAGATCTGATAGAGATGATAAATAATATTTTTGGTATTTTTGATAGATAGATGCAAAGTGAAAAGTAAAAGGCAAAGTAAAAACAAAGCAAGTAATAAAGCGATAGAGATTGATATGATGAGAATAGACCCGGGGGCCATAGGTTTCACTAGTGGCTTCTCTCAAGAGCATAGATATTCTACGGCTGTTGAGCAATTGACAAAATTGAGCATAGTTATGAGTATATCTAGGTAATGATCATGTATATAGGCATCACGTCCGAGACAAGTAGATCAAAACGATTCTGCATCTACTACTATTACTCCACTCATTGACCGCTATCCAGCATGCGTCTAGAGTATTAAGTTAAAAACAGAGTAACGCCTTAAGAAAGATGACATGATGTAGAGGGATAAATTCATGCAATATGATAAAAACCCCATCTTTTTATCCTCGATGGCAACAATACAATACGTGCCTTGCTGCCCCTGCTGTCACTGGGAAAGGACACCACAAGATTGAACCCAAAGCTAAGCACTTCTCCCATTGCATGAACTACCAATCTAGTTGGCCTAACCAAAAAGGATAATTCGATGAGACTTGCAAAGATAAATCAATCATACATAAAAGAATTCAGAGAATATTCAAATATTTTCCATAGATAAGCTAGATCATAAACCCACAATTCATCGGTCTCAACAAACGCACTGCAAAAAGAAGATTACATCGAATAGATCTCCACGAGAGAGGGGGAGAACATTGTATTGAGATCCAAAAAGAGAGAAGAAGCCATCTAGCTACTAGATATGGACCCGAAGGTCTGAAGTAAACTACTCACACTTCATCGGAGGGGCTATGGTGTTGATGTAGAAGCCCTCTGTGGTGGATGCCCCCTCCGGCGGAGCTCCGAAACAGGCCCCAAGATGGGATCTCATGGATATAGAAGGTTGCGGCGGTGGAATTAGATTTTTGGCTCCTATTCTGATCGTTTGGGGATACGTATGTATATATAGGAGGAAGGAGTACGTTGGCGGAGCAACAGGGGGGCCACGAGGTAGGGGGCGCACCCTCCACCCTCGTGACTGACGCTTCTGCTTCTTGGAGTAGGGTCCAAGTCTCCTGGATCACGTTCGGTGAGAAAATCACGTTCCCGAAGGTTTCATTCCGTTTGGACTCCGTTTGATATTCTGTTTCTTCGAAACACTAAAAAAGGCAAAAAAAAAGCAATTCTGGGCTGGGCCTCTGGTTAATAGGTTAGTCCCAAAAATAATATAAAAGTGGAAAATAAAGCCCAATATAGTCCAAAACAGTAGATAAAGTAGCATGGAGCAATCAAAAATTATAGATACGTTGGAGACGTATCAAAGAACCTCCTCCAGCCAACGGTGTGCCGCATCCCATGTTTGGGGACGGCCTCAAAGCAGAGCAGCTTTACCAGCAGCAACTGCAAAACTGGTTGCTTCAGAATGGGGTCGGTAATGACCAGGCTCCGCACCATGCTCCTCAGCAAGATGGACCCCAAGAGGCTCAGTGGGATCCATGGCCGCAGCCCCCGGCTCCACAAATGCCAGCTTCCCTGGTTAACTTCCAGGCATGGCTTGCTGCTCAAGGTCTCCGCGTGCAAGATGGCATCCTGCCTGAAGACAACGTCACTGATAGCCTGAACTCAGCCTGGTTTGAAACTAGTTCCTCTGCTAGCACTCAGGCATCCTCTCTGGGCTCCAACAATCAAGTTAGCACTCTGTTTGTCACTCCACCTGTGCTCCATAACGTCATCAATGTAGATGTTACTGTCTCTGCTGAGAATATGAATGTCAGTATCTCTGTTGAAGGCAATGAGCTTGCCACCATGTTAACTTCTGATTTGATCCTGAGGAATGTCTTCACTCCGTATCTCTCTAGATCCATAATGTCTATTGTGGCTGCCTTCGGGCCCTGGAGCGCTGGATATGGTTTGCCTCCATTGGAGTTTCAGACACCTTCGCCTCAAACCATTCTTCAGGTTGCTGACCAGGAGACCACCCACCTGCTTTGCTTCTCTGCTCGTATCCTGCCCACCGCCCCAGCTGCTAGCTCGGTGCAGCTGATTGAACTGGCACCTAAAGAGGGGATTCCTAGTTTGCTGCAGTCTCAGATCTGTGGCTCTCTACCATCTGCAACTGAAAAATGTTATTGCTTCAGATCTTGAGCCCCCAGAACAATGTTGATCCCGTTGATGATATGCTTATGCTGGTGCCAGTTTCTGGTTTGAATGATGGCCTCCACTCATTGCTCATGAAACTTTGGAGGAGGGCTCTGACTTGGGCCTAGCCCAAGTTCCGTCGGATGCGCCTGGCCCATTGGCTGCACGCACACGTCGCTCCAAGCTCAAGGCTCCTGTGGTCACCACTGAAGTCAGGCGCAACACCAGATCGACGCGCTTTGATGGATTCAGGGTGCCACAAATCTCTTATGTGCGCCCTACTGTTTCAAAGGTGAAGCCACGGGTGATACCTTCTGCTGTTACCAACTCTAGCTTGGTGGACGGACATGGATCAGGCTCCTCCTCCAACTTCCATCCGCACCATGCAGGAGATTGGCGTCGTCCGCTGCGCTGTCCCGCCCCAGGAGCTCACGGAGGCCGCTCTGCTTGCGCCTGAAGACACGGCTCCCATCCACAATAGCCAGGTGGATGGCTCCTCTTCTTCTGCTTAAGCTTGAAGCCCCTGATGCCGCTTTTGCGTAGCTATAATGTGCTATGTTGGAATGTGCGCGGGTTAAATTCTGATAAAAAGTTACTAGCACTGTCGAACACGATATCTATTAGTGGTTGTGCCATCGTTTGTTTGCAGGAAACTAAAAAACCTGTTATCGATCTAGCATTTATTCAAACCTGCTATCCTAAGCACTTCGATAAATTTGCTTATGTTCCTTCTCGTGGGGCTTCGGGTGGTTTACTCACAGTTTGGAACAGCTCCATCTTCTCGGGGACTATGGTTGTTCAAGAAGATTTTGCTTTAGTAATTCAATTCACCAGCACAATTTTGGCACAAGCTTGGACTCTTTACAACATCTATGGTCCCCGCACAGGGCCCTCTCGGGACAGGTTTACTCAGTGGCTTTACGACAGAAATATCCAGACATCTGAAGATTGCTTATTCCATGGAGATTTCAATTATATTAGAGGGCTAGAAAATCGTAACAAACCGGGAGGTGATGTCAATGATATGTCAACCTTTAATTACATTATCCGCAAGCTTAACCTAGTGGAGTTTCCCATTAAAGGCACACTATACACATGGAGTAACATGCAAATTGATCCCCTCCTCGAGCAACTAGATTGGTTTTTTACATCCACTCATTGGACAAGTGTTTACCCCAACACAATGGTAAAACCTCTTTGTAAACCCACCTCAGATCACACACCCTGTGTAGTAAACATTGAGACAAAAATTCCTCGGGCCAAGCTCTTCAGGTTGGAATCCTATTGGCTGTTGCACCCTGGATTAATGGACGTGGTCAAGAGGGTTTGGGATAAACCTATTGCTCTGTCCAATGCGGCTACGGTCCTATGTCGAAAGTTTAAGAATCTTCGACAAGAGCTCAAGGTTTCGAGTAAAAGCATTTCTCGGTTATCGGTGGCTATTGAAAACACGAATAAAACACTAGCTGACCTGGATGAGTTGGAAAATCAACGGGCTCTCACACTGCCTGAGAGCAACTTCCGCAAGATCATCAAAAATCATCTCCTTCGGTTATTGGACTATCATAGGCAGTACTGGAAGAAACCTTGCACCATCTGATGGGTTCAATTTGGCGACAAAAACACAAAGTTCTTTCAAGCAGTGGCCACCGAAAGATATCGCAAAAATAACATTGCAAATCTCCAAACTCCTGATGGGCTTGTAGTGGAAGATCATAACAGCAAAGAGGCCCTACTTTTCCATGCATATTCGGATAGACTAGGTACCTCTAGCCCCACCCATATGCACTTTGATCTACCTTCTCTGATACGGCCTCATGCAAACTTGGATCATCTCACGCTCCCTTTCACGCGTGAAGAAATTGATGGGGTCATTAAAGAAATGCCGAGTGATAGGGCTCCTGGTCCAGACGGTTTTAGTGGCCTTTTTCTCAAAGCTTGTTGGCCAATCATCAGGGAAGATTTCTACTCGTTGTTCGATCAATTCCATACAGGAACATTTAATATGCAGAGCATTAATGATGGTTTAGTCACTCTGATCCCAAAGAATGGGTCTCCCTCCATAGTTAATGATTACAGGCCAATCACACTACTCAACTGCTGCCTTAAACTCATTACTAAGCTCATGGCAAACCGCCTGCAAAAGGTTATTCTGCAAATTATTCACCGCAACCAATATGGTTTCATTCCTGGGAGATCTATACAGGACTGCCTCGCATGGACTTTCCAATACATCCACCAATGCCAAGCTTCCAAACGGCTAGTAGTTCTGCTTAAACTTGATTTTGGCAAAGCCTTTGACACCATCGAGCATGATCCCATGATCAACATTATGAGGCATATGGGCTTTAATGAGAAGTGGCTGTCTTGGATAAACTCAATTTTCTCTTCTGGCAGATCTTCGGTACTCCTTAATGGTGTCCCGGGCAGACAATTTCATTGCAAGCGTGGGGTCCGACAGGGTGATCCGCTGTCTCCACTTATTTTCGTGCTGGCGGCCGACCTACTTTAGTCTGCAATTAATGAAGCTTATAGGGAAGGTAAAATCCAGCTTCCCTTTCCATCTAATGGAAACATGGACTACCCTATTGTGCAGTACGCCGATGACACGATTCTCCTCATGCCTGCTTGCCCTCATCAAGCATTGATTATCAGAGGCATTCTAACCAAATATGCTCAGTCCGTCGGTCTTAAGATCAATTTCCACAAGTCAACACTCATTCCAATTAACTTGGACGCTGCTTTATCTGCACAACTGGCTGCTATCTTTGAGTGCTCAATTGGTACTGTCGGATTTCGGGTTCCGGCAGACCCTTGAGGTTCAAACACTTGGGTGAGCACGAAGATCACACCCTCAGCCTACCCATGTTTCACCGCCTCGCTAGGATCTAAACTACACGAAGAACAACACTAGGGACACAAGATTTATACTGGTTCAGGCCACCATTGTGGTGTAATACCCTACTCCAGTTTGTGGTGTGTGGATTGCCTCTGGGGCTGATGGGGAACAGTACAAGGGAAGAACAGCCTCGCGAGGGTCTGTTCTTGGTTGGTGCGATGAACTGCTAGGAGGGTTCAGTCGCGTCTCTCTCTTTTTGTGCCTTGGGTGCGGATCCGGTCAGATCTCCCTTCTACCTGTGGGTGGCTAGTCCTATTTATAGGCGAAGGCCCCGGGCCTCTTCCCAAATATTGAGCGGGAAGGGCGCCAACAATTGTCCATTTTGAAGGGGAACATCTAGTACACTTATCCTGACTAAACTTGTTCCTCGCCTACCAAAAGATCCTGACGAGAACGCTGGCTTGGGCTCCACGATGACCTCCGTTCTGCCATCCTGCTGGTCTTGGTCTTGTTGCACCGAAATGGTTGCCTTTGCTTGATACCATTGCCTGCGCTTGCCCCCTTTGCACCAAAGGGGAAACAAGGACTCTGCGCAGGCCGGCGCCCACCTGGCGCCCGCCTGCGCCTTGGTCGTCATGGCGTGCATCACGGGTACCTCGTGAGGTTCCCCGCCTTGATCTCTCCGCCTCCTCGCGACCCAGCCTGACGAGGCCGTGCCTGAGGAGCCTCCTGTCATTCGCCCCGCGAGGCTTGGCCCCTCGCGAGGGTCTTGAGCATGTGTTGATGAAGATGGGTCATACTGGGCCACTCCTTGAGCCACGCCGCAGGCCGCAGGCAGGCAAGTCTGGGTAACCCCGTTCCCGGAACACCGACAGTAGCCCCCAGGCCCATGGCGCGCTTGGACTTGGCTTAGCAGAGAAGCGAAGAGGCAAGTGCGAAGCACCACGTGCCCCAATAACCTGCGGCCTTGGGTGCCGCATGGCGGTTGATTGGACGTGGGCGTCCCTGTTCCCCCACGCCTCCTTATTTTGCGCCCCAGCTAGGCGGACCCGCCGTTGTACACAATCTCCCCTCTTCTCGCCGCTCGCGCGCCTTCTGCTCTTCCTTCTCTCGAGCTCCAGCCTCTGCTTCCAATCCAATCTCGCATCCTGCCCCTTCCTGTCGCCATGGCCCCGACGAAGAAGGGGAAAGGGCCAAAGCCCGTGCCCTCGCCCCGCCCGTCGCTGTCGGTGGCTCCCATTGTTGACCGGTCGATCACACTCAACCGGGAAGGCTCGGACAAGGTCAATTCCGCTATCGCCGCCATCTTCAACGAGTGCGGGAGGACGACGGTCTGTCCCGTGTCTCACTTCTCCATTGACAGTACAGTCACCGAGGTCCGGTACTTCGCCGATGCTCTGTGGGCGGGTCTGGTTCCCCCCTTTTCTGATTTCTTCAACGCTGTGCTTTCTCATTACCAGATCCAATGATGCATTTCGGTCCCGAATCCATTACTCTTATTGCCGTTTTTGCTTTTGTCTGCGAGGCGATGAGGGGCACCCCTCCTTCAGTTTCCTTGCTGCGCCACTTCTTCTCTCTGCGTCTCAGCGATCCTACCCAATGCTCGGGGTGTGTGAGCTTCCTTGCCACACCAGAAACAGCGGCTTCGGGAATTGATTTCAGCCTTCCTCCCCCGCAACCGGATTCCATGAGCGGTGGCTGTACGTGGACGCTGGGGTGCCCAGCCCCCTGCTTTTGGAGCCAACCATGCCTGCTATCCCCAACTCGGGCTAGGGCCAGGAGACGCTCACGAGCCCCCGGCTCGTCTTCGTTTGGCATCGCTTCACGTACTTGAGGTCGCTCGGTGTGACAACACCCAAGGTGGTGAAGGAGTTCCTCCTGTGCCGCATTGCCCCTCTCCAGCGTCATTCCCGGCGGATGTGGGCCTTCGAGGGACGCGAAGACCGCATGAGGCTCTAGGAGGAAGATCTGACGCCCGAAGTGCTGAGGAAGGTTCTCATGATCCTGACTGGGGACCCTTCTCCAGGCAGCATCCGGCACGGTGGCGCCTTGTTGTACCTTTGCTCAAACAGGGGCGATTTCGTGAAGCAGATGCCCAGCTTCAATGAATGGGGGCTGCGTCCTGCGGGCCTTAGGGGACCCCGCGAGAACCTAGTTGTGGTGGTTGCCCTTCCGGTTGCCCACGACGGTCCTTCCTCGAGTGGTGGAGCTGGGAGGCAAGGGGCGCCGAGGGCTGCCTTCGAGATGATGACGCCATGCGGTACTCCTGAGGCGGCAGCTCCTGAGGCCCGCCCTGTGGCGGCTGAAGGTACCGAGCCACGGCCTGCGGCTCCCGTGGCAGAGGCCCCCGAGGCCCCGGCCACCCTCCTTGGCGTGGCGTCTGGCGACGTGTCTCTGGGCGAGGCCCCCAACGCCGGGCACCTTGACGCTTCTTCCTCGTCGCAAGCTGACCCCTGCGCCAAGCTTCTGGGTCGCTTCCGTGTGGACTTCGAGGCTCTCAGGAAGAGAAGGGAGGCCTTGGGTGATGATTACCCTTGCCGCCTATTGAAGCGCAGGAAGTACTTCGCCTCCGATGAGTAAGCCTTTCCCTTCCCTGTTCCTTATTCTCCTGCCGCTTCATCTGATCATTACCCTGCAGGGCCCTTCCTACCGAGTTCACGGAGGTGGCTGAGGAGCCATCCCTCCAGGCCTCGTCCTCTCCACCTTCCCCAAGTGTCCCGGGCTCCAGCACTGCCCTTGCGGTGAGGCCGATTGGAGAGGCGGGGCATCCTGTGGTGCGTCTTGGTTCTGCACCCCTCTCGACCATCCTTCGCGAGCCCTCCTGGGGCATACCCAGCTGCCCTGGGCTCTTTGGCTGGTTGCGGACGGCGATTGGCTGAGGTCAGCCTTGCGATCTTCCTTGGAGGGCGAATTGGCTCTAGGCCAGGCTTCTGGCGAGGCGAGTCCGGCCATCGCGAGGGCGCCAGCCCCCAGCCCCCTGCCCAGCGGGGGAGTGCTGATCCGTCGCCCTCCTCGCGCGTTCGAGGCGGAAGGAGATGCGGAAGACGTGCTTGAGCATGCTCGGGAGCGTCGTGCCCTCCGCCAAGGGTTCCTCCGGAGGGCGGCGGACGCGGTGAGCCAGCTTGGTGCAGAGCTCGCTGACGAGGACGCGCGCCTTGAGGCCGAGGGCCTGCGCCTAGCGGAGGATAGGAGCAAGCTAAAGGTGGCCGTTGCCCTTGCGCGCCACCAGTGTGACCTCGACAACGAGAAGGCTGAGGCGTCGCTGGCAGCTTCTCGGGAGGCCTGCTCCCGGGCCGTCGAGGAGGCTCAAGAGGCCAACCAGCAGCGCAGGGCCGCAGAAGAGCGGGCGTGGGAGCTCCGGGCCTGGATCAGCTCCCTGGAGCAACAGGTGGAGTTGCATGAGGTGGCCCTTGCGTCGATGGAGGGGGGCTCGGTTGATCAGGTAGAGCTTCAGAAACGTGAGGAGGCACTGAGGCTGGAGGCCACCGAGCGTGCCCTGGAACTTGAGCGATTAGAGACGAGGGAGCGCATGGTGGCATGGGCGGAGGCTGATGTCGCCGCGAGGGAAGCCCGAGCCTCAGAAGAAGTTGATCGCCGGGTGGCGGCGGCTCGCTCGAACCTCGAGCGCGAGTCCGAGGAAAGGCTTGAGCTGATCCAGGTCGAAGTAGAGGGCAGGACCGCCGCCGTGAAGGCCAAGCTGGATGAAGCGACGCGGCGTGCGGATGCTACCGGGGCCGCCCTTGGCGCGGCACAGGCGGAACTGGCTTCCTCCCGAGCCGAGGTGCTTCTTCTCCATCAAAGGGTGGATGCGGCCGAGGCCGTTGCGCAGCGGAACAAGGACAAGATACGCCAGCGGTAGACCTTGGAGCACGTGCACAGCCCATGCTCCGCGAGCTTCGGGAAAGAGCCAACACGACCTTGGGTGTCATCTGCGAGGCAGCCATTGGGGAACCTCATGTGGTCAACTATGCTGGTAACCTTCAGTTCTTCACCGACGTGGTGATGCAGCTGGTGGCCCGTTCGGGTAGAGCTGACAGGTTGGTGGAGGAGAGGAGTCGTGCCCTACTTGGGCGTGCTTTCTCTCGCATCTTCAGTCACCTTCAGAACATGGATCCCCACTTCGACTTCGATGCCGCCATCGCACCGGTGCCCTTGGCTGTCTGGGACAATCTGGCGAGCTGGGTGGAAGAGAACATGGACGCCCTGGTTCAGGCCTTCACCACTGACGACGAAGGTGTGCTCGTAGCCGCCGACGAGGGCGGAGTGGTGAATGGCCCGGGCGCTGGTGAGGGCGGAGTGATGAACGACCCAGGTGCTGTTGGCGGCGACGTAGGAGGCGACGGCGAGGCCAGCGATGCCAGCGGCGGCTCAGGAGGTGTCCCCGGGGATGCATTGGGGGATTTATCCGATTGACCGTGTGCTGTTCCTGTTTTTACCCTGCGCAAAGAGAGTTCGGGCTTGGCCCAGGAGGTTGTAAGAGCATTTTGGGAGGGGGAGCCCCTCATATAAAAACTTGCAGTTAGCATATTTGTAGACATGATATCACCCGTGTGCCTGCGTCGGGCGACTGGTTTATGGCGAGCCGACTGGCTTGTTTACCTTTGACCCGCGTGGGCCCTGAGCTAGCCTGCGGAGGGTCACGGTGTCCTGAGCATCTCTTGAACGAGCATGTTGAACCTGCAAGTAGATCCTCCTGAGAGGGCATGCCGATGGCAGTCTGGGCTACGTTCAGGCTGGGCCTGGCCCGGCTCATGAGGGGCTCGCGAGGGGAGGCAGCTGAAGCTCGGACAGACGCAAAGCGGCAACCAGAACGCAAGAGATTGCTCGAACGAGACTAAACACCCCTTCCCCGGACACACGCAAGTTTTAAGCTCAAATCCAACTTGAATCCAAACAGGGAAAAGCAACAACCAAGGGGAAAAGCAGGAAAAGCAGAAAAAGCCGTGTACGGCACCTAGTCTAGTCTTCGACGTCTTCTCACCAGCGCGGAGCTAAGTGCTGCCACTGGGCGTGGGCGGGAGCCCCCGAGGCGCAAGGGCGGCTCTCCGGAGACTCCGGGGCATGTACAGCCCCACTCATTATTACGTGAGAGTGTCACGGGGCGGCGAGCTTCACAGGCACTGGGCCTTCTTCACAGGTACCGGCCTTGCTTCATATCGCCGGACGAGGGCCCCGCCTTGCGCCACACTCTATTGCCACCGAAGACGGCCGGAGACCGAGGACGCCGCCGATGGGATAGGGCGGTCGCCAGCGGTTCCCCCGACGGCCACGGGTCCTCTGCCGGGGGTAGGCCCTAGGGCACCTCCCCGGTAGAGGGCCTACCTGCTGAGGGCGCCTTGCTCGGAGTGCCATGTGGGCGAGGCCGGATCTCGGCCCCTCTCCTGCAGCCCCCGGTGCCCTCCTCCTGAGGGGTGGGGAGCTGCTGGATTGGGGCAGCCACCCGCTGTGACGACCTGTACCTCCTGCGATCCATGGTTAGCGTATGCTTGTTCCTGAGGGATTAGCGGTACCCGATAGTCACTGCCTCCGGCGCGGTTGACGGGGCCTTCCCTTGGCTCCCGAAAGAGCTCAGCCTCGGGTGCTTCTTCTCCCCAGCCTGGGCCGAGGAACTGGCCATGGTCTTCCTCCTGCGCGTGTCCTTGATCCATCATGTGTGGCACATACGCCTCCGGGGCCGCCGCCCCGAATGCCTTGCCGTAGTGCCCCATGTGCCACACGGTACTGCTCACGATGCCAACCTGGGAGTGGTAGCGTGGTGGCTCACCGGGACCGTGGGCTGTAGTGGATCCCCCTTCGAAGGTCGAAGGCGGAGGCGGCGCCGTTGGTGGCAAGGCGCTGAGGGCCAGGTTGGCGTTGGAGTGGCCCTGGAATCCACTGGGAGCTGTGCAGGTGCATGTGGGGCCTCCGTGCGGTCCACCTTGGGCCTGAGGCGGCAGTTGGGTGCAGAAGGGGGGAGCCCTCGAGGCGGCGGAGCCCAGGATCTCTGCCACCCGCTCCAGTAGTACGTCGCGATCGCCCTCTAGCAGCCTGCATTGCAGTAGTTCTCGAGCTACCATGAGCGCGGCCCTTGAGTTCGCCTGCTCTCGCCATGAGTACGGCGCCGTGGCCGTGGCGTGGCTCGAGGCCCTCGCTGCCGACCGCACCTGCTACGATGTGAGGGCTGGTGTCACCTGACCGCGTCGCCCGCGGCCCGCAGCGCCCTGCGGACCACGGGCTGCCTGGGGCACGGGGTTGCGGTCGCCTTGGGCAAGCGGCTCTGCATGGGCGGGCCAGGCCGCCCAGGGATCTGGGTTGCCCGTGGGGTCGCCGGACATGATGATGATGAGGCGACGGGCGGCGAAACACGAGGCGAAGGAGAGCAGACTCCCGCACACCCCTACTTGGCGCGCCAAATGTCGGATTTCGGGTTCCGGCAGACCCTTGACGTTCGAACACTGGGGTGCGCGTGGAGATCACACCCTCAGCCTACCCATGTTTCACCACCTCGCTAGGATCTAAACTACACGAAGAACAACACTAGGGACACAAGATTTATACTGGTTCAGGCCACCATTGTGGTGTAATACCCTACTCCAGTTTGTGGTGTGTGGATTGCCTCTGGGGCTGATGAGGAACAGTACAAGGGAAGAACAACCTCGCGAGGGTCTGTTCTTGGTTGGTGCGATGAACTGCTAGGAGGGTTCAGTCACCTCTCTCTCTCCTTGTGTCTTGGGTGCGGATCCGGTCAGATCTCCCTTCTACCCTGTGGGTGGCTAGTCCTATTTATAGGCGAAGGCCCCGGGCCTCTTCCCAAATATTGAGCGGGAAGGGCGCCAACAATTGGCCATTTTGAAGGGGAACATCTAGTACACTTATCCTGACTAAACTTGGTCCTCGCCTGCCAAAAGATCCTGACGATGACGCTGGCTTAGGCTCCACGATGACCTCTGTTCTGCCGTCCTGCTGGTCTTGGTCTTGTTGCACCGAAATGGTTGCCTTTGCTTGATACCCTTGCATGCGCTTGCCCCCTTTGCACCAAAGGGGAATCAAGGACTCTGCGCAGGCCGGCGCCCGCCTGGCGCCCGCCTGCACCTTGGTCGTCATGGCGTGCGTCATGGGTACCTCGTGAGGTACCCCGCCTTGATCTCTCCGCCTCCTCGCGAGCCAGCCTGACGAGGCCGTGCCTGAGAAAGCCTCCTGTCGTTCGCCCCGCGAGGCTTGGCCCCTCGCGAGGGTCTTGAGCATGTGTTGATGCAGATGGGCCGTACTGGGCCACTCCTTGAGCCACGCCGCAGGCCGCAGGCAGGCAAGTATGGGTACCCCCGTTCCCAGAACGCCGACAGGTACCATGCCCTTCACCTATCTTGGCCTGCCTATGGGCACGTCTCGACCTACCATTAATGACTTCATGCCCCTGGTCAGCACAGTTGAACAAAGTTTGTCCTCCACACTGTCACTCATGTCCCATGCTGACAAGTTAACGATCCTCAACTCCACGGTCACCTCGCTCCTCATATATGCAATGTGCACGTTGCACTTTCCACCCAAACTCATCGAGCTACTGGATAAAATTAGCGCAGGTGCCTTTGGATCAAGAAAACTGAACAGGGCGATAATGTAACTCTTTGGCGGCCTGGGATATGGTTTGTAAACCTAAAAATAAGGGAGGACTTGGTGTGCTCAACCTCCAAATACAAAATGATGCACTGCTCTTGAAATTCCTGCATAAATTCTGCAATAAGTTGGATATCCCTTGGGTGCAACTAACTTGGGATTCGTACTACACCCAGAAAATCCCACATGCTTGTGATCCGGTTGGCTCGTTCTGGTGGAAAGACATGCTCAAACTCACTCCTACGTTTTGGGGGGTTTCCAAAGGCAATATTGTTTGTGGCACTACAGCTTTGTTTTGGAAAGATTTATGGGCAGGACAGCTTATTCAAGACTCCCACCCTCGGGCCTTCTCACACTCTTTGGACGAAGATGTTTCTGTCAGGGATTTTGTTGCATGTGGGGTTCCGGCAGACCCTTAAGGTTCGAACTCTGGGGTGCGAATGAAGATCTTTCCCCTACCGACCTACGTCCGATCGCCTCGTGAGAATCTAAGCTAAAAACGATGAACAACACAAGGGACACGAGATTTATACTAGTTTGGGCCACCGTTGTGGTGTAATACCCTACTCCTGTGTGTGGTGTGGTGGATTGCCTCAGGGGCTGATGATGAATAATACAAGGGAAGAACAGCCTCGCGAGAGGTGTTCTTGAGCTGGTGCGATGAACTGCTTGGGTGAGTTCGATCGCCTCTTGGATGCCGAACCGGCTGCCCCCATTCTGTGGTGGCTATCCCTATATATAGAGGCCCTGGGCCTCTTCCCAACTATTGAGAGGGAAGCGCACCAATAACGTCCATTTCAAAGGGGAACATCGAGTACAAGTTATCCTGACTAAAGTTGGTCTTCGGCTGCCAAAGGCTCTGGCGATGACGCTGTCCTGGGCTCCACGATGACCTCCATCCTGCCGCTCTACTGGTCTTGGTCTCGTTGCACCGAAATGGCAACCTTTGCCTGATGCCTTGGTACTCCATGCTTGTGGTTGTCCCCTTTGCACCAAAGAGAAAACAATGACACTGCGCAGGCCGGCGCCCGCCTGGCGCCTGCCTAGTCTCGATCGTCATGGCTTGCGGCACGGGCACCTCGCGAGGTACCCTGCCTTGATCTCTCCGCCTCCTCGCGAGCCTGCCTGGCGAGGCCGTTCCTGAGGAAGCCTTGTGTCCTCCGCCCCGCGAGGCTTGGCCCCTTGCGAGGGTCCTGAGTCTTGTGCTGGTGAAGATGGGCCATACTAGGCCACCACGTGAGCCACGCCGCAGGCCGCAGGCAGGCAAGTCTGGGGACACCCATTCCCAGGACGCCGACAGTATCCCCCGGGCCCAAGGCGTGCTCGGACTTGTCTTAGTGGGGAAGCGAAGGGGCAAGTGCGGAGCGCCGCGGGCCCCATCAGCCTGCGGCCTTGGGCACCGCGTGGCGGTTGATTGGGCATGGGCGTCTCCGCTTCCCCATGCTGCCTCGGCAACTTCCCGACTTGACAAGTCCCTGCATGCAAAAATGGGTCATGATTACCTGTGATCATGGAGGCCAACGGTTGGCCTCCATCTGGTTATAAATGCGGGAGAGCGCAAGCCCCCGCTGTACATCTTCCTCCCCACTTTCTTCTTTCTCCCTACCTAGCCGCTCGCCGTCTTCTATGGCGCCACCGAAGAGGTTCTCGGCCGCGGAGAAGGGAAAGGCTCGCCGGGAAGGGCCTGACTCTCCCCCGCCCAAGCGCGGTCGGGGTCGTCCCCGCAAGCATCCTGCGTCGCCTGCAGCGGCTCCCCGCGGTCGCGGCTGCGATCTCCCGCGGGGCGATGGGCGCCTGGTGGGTGAAGGTAGGTGCGTCGTGGCTGCACGGCCCCCCAGGCCACGTTTCCACTCAGCGGAAGTGCTGCCGGAGTTCGTCGTGTGGTCAGCGGACCCGACCAGCACCTGGCTCCAGCCTCCCTGCTTCTTTGCAGGTGAACTTCCGGCCAGCGCTCCTGGGGCCTCTGGCTTCAAGCAGACGGGTGCTGCAGTAGGGCTTCCTGGGCCATGCTGGAGGTCCCCATCACCAGGAATGTGGCCCTAACCCGCGGTTGGCAAACGTTTGCCCGCGCGCATGGCCTGAGCCAGCGGTGCACCCTGCATTTCAGGTTCGACGGTGACTCCACCCTCTATGTGAGGGTGTTTGGAGAAGATGGCCACCGCGCTGGGTGCTGCCCCGAAGACGACGACGACGTCCGGGTACCCAGCCTCGGCGATGGTCGGGATGAAGATGAAGGCAGGCGCGTGGTCGGCGGCGTTCGTGCCTCGCCAAGGTTCGGCGGCTCCCCTTCGGACAGCAGCTCCTCCAGTGGTGGCCGCGACCAGCCTCCGCACCGTCGAGCTCGCCTTGAGGGAGGTAGCGGGTCAGTCCACCATCGCGCCTCGGTAAAGCGTGAGGAGGAGTCTGACTGAGCTCCGGAGGCAGTACGAGCCCTCGCCGCGAGTTGGTGCCGAGCAAGCCGTGCCTATTTTGTTTTTCTCCCTTCCCTGCGCAAAGAGAGTGTAGTGTAGGGCCCTGCGGGGGTGTGCTGGACTGTTGCCGTTAACTATTATGTTGTTTCCGCTATTTTTATGTTGTGTTTTGGTGCCGCATGCTCGTGGTAGGAATTACTTAGCTCGGGGGGACTTGCCGCAGTCTTTGCTTCCCGAGGCTGAGGCCTCGTCGCGCGCTTTATGTCCTGCAAGGATTAGTCAGGAGAGGTAACTTCCGGTCTCAGTCGCGAGGGCGACTGACTCAGGTCATGTGTTCGTGTCGCGATGCCCGTGGGGCACGAACTGGGAGGTGTGCTCCTGTAGTAGACTTGGATAGGGAAGCCTCACAAGACTAGGTCAGAAAACACTCGCGAGGGCAACCACGTAGCCCCCTCGTGAGATTCGCGAGAGAGAAAATGAATCAAGTAGGCAAAAAATACAAAGAGGCACATGCCAGGGATGGAAGCAACTCCAATAAAACTTCAAATAGGGACGAACAAGCCAACTGCAGAAAGCAAATGAAAAAGCTGCGTCCGGCACCTAATCTAGTCTTCGACGTCTTCTCACCAGCGTGGAGCTAAGTGCTGCCACTTGGTGTGGGCGGGAGCCCCCGAGGCCCGAGGACAGCTCTCCGGAGACTCCGGGGCGTGTACAGCCCCAACTCATTATTATGTGAGAGTGTCACGGGCGGCAAGCTTCACAGGCATTGGCCTTGTTCACAGGCTTCGGGCCTTTCTCGGGGAGATGAGCTTCACAGGCATTGGCCTTCTTCACAGGCACCGGGCTTTCTTGGTTCGTCTAGCTTCACAGGCGCCAGGCCTTCTTACAGGCTCTGGGCCTTTCTTCAAGGGTAGAACTTCCGGAGGTGCTGGATGTTCCACGCGTTCGGGATGGGCACCCCCTCCTGAGTCTCCAAGCGCGCGGCGCCAGGCCTGGAGACATGAACAACCTTGAACGGGCCCTCCCACATGGGCAAGAGCTTGTGCAGCCCCTCCCTGGAGAGCACCCGTCTGAGCACGAGGTCACCTACCTCGAGGGTCCTGGGGCGGATGCTGCGGCAGTGGTACCGCCGCAGCGCCTGTTGGTATCTCACAGCCCGAAGCGCAGCCTCCCGACGGTGTTCCTCCCCAAGTATGAGGTCCACCCCCCGCATGGCGTCCTGCTGTGCTTCGTCGAAAGCCAGGACCCGCGCGGAGCGATGCCTGACCTCGTGAGGAAGGACCACCTCAGCACCATAGACAAGGAAGAACGGGGTTTCGCCGGTCGAGTTGGTAGCAGTAGTGCGGATGGACCATAGCACGAACTGAAGCTCGTCGTGCCAGCCCCTGCCGCAGGCCTCCAGCTTCTTCTTGAAGGTTCGGGTTTTTAGGCCTTTCAGGACCTCCGCGTTGGCGCGTTCAGCTTGGCCATTGTTGTGAGGGTGTGCCACCGAAGCGTAGCATATCTGCGTTCCAAGGTTAGCACAATATGTTTTGAAGAGATTGTAGGTGAACTGCGAACCATTATCGGTGATGATGCGATTAGGTACCCCAAACCGGCTCATGAGGCCCTTGATGAACTTGACCACTGAGCCAGCCGGGATGGTGCGGACAGCTTCCACCTCTGCCCGCTTTATGAACTTGTCAATGGCGATGTAGAGGTAGCTGTAACCCTCGGCCCCCGAGGGAATGGGACAAGGATGTCCAGTCCCCAAACAGAGAATGGCCATGAGAGGGGAATGGTCTGTAGGCCCTGAGCTGGCTGATGAATCTGGTTGGCATGGAATTGACAGGCTTCACAAGCCTTCACCAGCTCGACTGCGTCATTGAGTGCCGTTGGCCAATAGAACCCGCTGCAAAATGCCTTGCTGACGAGCGTGCGTGAAGACGAGTGGTGCCCGCAGTCTCCACCGTGAATGTCTTCCAGTAACTCTTTCCCTTGCTCCCTGGAAATGCAATGTAGGGTAACGTCATTTGGCCGCTTCCGGTAGAGCTCTCCGTCTTGGATGCAGTAGGTCGTGGCCTGCCGCACCACGCGTTCCGCGTCCTCCTCCTTTTCCGGCAGAATCCCTTGCACCAAGTAATCCTTGAACTCTGCGGCCCAACATCCCTCCTGAGGTTCCAGCACCAAGAGCAGGCGTGCCCTTGAGGTCGGGCCACAAGCCGGGGCTCCCGAGGCAGGCGGTTGAGGGAGCTCCTCCCGAGGCTATGTTATGCTTGATAGTGATGGTGCCGCTGAAGGTTTGAAGAGTCGTTCCTCGAAGATGCCAGGCTCCTGAGGCAACCACCTGGACGCCCTCCTGGCGATGTCATAAGCCTCTTGATTGGTGTCGCGAGGCACATGCTGCAACTCCAGCCCCCAAAACTGTTTCTCCATCCTGCGGACCTCCGCGAGATATGCTTCCATGTGTTCATCCTTCGACTCGTACACCTTGTTGAAGAAATTGACGAGGAGTTGTGAATCGCCCTTGATGATGAGGCGCTTTACCCCCAAGGCGGCTGCAGCTTTCAAACCCACTATCAGGCCCTCGTATTCTGCTATGTTGTTGGAGACCTTCTCTCCATGCTGGAAGCAGAGTTGCACGACATAGTAGAGCTTGTCCTGAGTAGGAGATATGAGCACCGCGCCAGCCCCCGCGCCATGTCACGAGAACGCCCCGTCGAAGTACATGCACTACAAAAAAATACACTTCCATGATGATACGTGTTTGTCACAGTAGGTCGCATTTTTTGTCATGCATGTACATCTATGACAAATTTGTGACAGAATCAAGATAGTCATACATGTGCTGTCGTACAAGTGTTCCATGACATTACCAAAATTATCATCACAGAAGTGTCCACTTCTATGACGATAAATCGCGCGTCACAGAAGTGCTTTCATCAAGGGTGACCAACACGTGGCATCCACCATAACGGAACGCCGTTAAGCTATCGGGTCGGATTTTGGATCCGATAACCCGTTAACAGCCCCGACCAATGGGAAATTTCCACGTGTAAAATTCTGATTGGCCGAAGGGAACACCTATCAGCTCGTCAGTGGGCCAGATGTCGCCCGTCCATTGGAGAAGACATGCCTATGGTACGTCGACACGTGGCTGGGCCCAACAGAGGCGCATATAGGTTAAAAAGGCCGGCCCAGTCAAAGGCCCATAGAACTTAACCAGGTACTAGTGGGCCAGCCCAATAACGGCCTGCTTAATAAAGGCCCATTTACGGCCCGAAGCCAGATCTGGCGCGTTAATTGTTCGCCCAATATTTGGGCCCATTTATGGCCCAAAGCTAGATCTGGCCCGTTAATTGTTCGACCAATATTTGGGCCCATTTGCGGCCCGAAGCCAGATCTGGCCCGTTAATTGTTCGCCGAATATTCAGGCCCAACTATAGCCTAGTGACTTTCGGCATGTTAGTGTTGGAAATATGCCCTAGAGGCAATAATAAAAGTATTATTATATTTCATTGTTCATGATAATTGTCTTTTATTCATGCTATAACTGTATTATCCTGAAATCGTAATACACGTGTGAATACATAGACCACAATATGTCCCTAGTGAGCCTCTAGTTGACTAGCTCGTTGATCAACAGATAGTCATGGTTTCCTGGCTATGGACATTGGATGTCGTTGATAACGAGATCACATCATTAGGAGAATGATGTGATGGACAATACCCAATCCTAAGCATAGCACAAAGATCGTGTAGTTCGTTTGCTAGAGCTTTTCCAATGTCAAGTATCTCTTCCTTAGACCATGAGATTGTGTAACTCCCGGATACCGTAGGAGTGCTTTGGGTGTATCAAACGTCACAACGTAACTGGGTGACTATAAAGGTGCACTACAGGTATCTCCGAAAGTGTCTGTTGGGTTGACACGGATCGAGACTGGGATTTGTCACTCCGTATGACGGAGAGGTATCTCTGGGCCCACTCGGCAATGCATCATCATAATGAGCTCAAGGTGACCAAGTGGTTGGCCGCGGGATCATGCATTACGGTACGAGTAAAGTGACTTGCCGGTAACGAGACTGAACAAGGTATTGGGATACCGACGATCGAGTCTCGGGCAAGTAACGTACCAATTGACAAAGGGAATTGTATACGGGGTTTGATCAAATCCTCGACATCTTGGTTCAACCGATGAAATCATCGAGGAGCATGTGGGAGCCAACATGGGTATCCAGATCCCGTTGTTGGTTATTGCCCGAGAGTCGTCTCGGTCATGTCTACATGTCTCCCGAACCCGTAGGGTCTACACACTTAAGGTTCAGTGACGCTAGGGTTGTATGAATATGAGTATGCAGCATACCGAATGTTGTTCGGAGTCTCGGATGGGATCCCGGACATCACGAGGAGTTTCGGAATGGTCCGGAGGTAAAGAATTATATATAGGAAGTGGTATTTCAGCCATCGGGAAAGTTTTGGGGTCACCCGCTAATGTACCGGGACAACCGGAAGAGTCCCGGGGGTCCACCGGGTGGGGCCACCCATCCCGGAGGGCCCCATGGGCTGAAGTGGGAGGGGAGCCAGCCCATAGTGGGCTTTTGCGCCCCCCTAGGACCACCCCTACGCCTAGGGTTGAAACCCTAGGGTGGGGGGCGCACCACATGCCTTGGGGGGGCACTCCTCCCCCCTTGGCCGCCGCCCCCTTGGGAGATTCCATCTCCCAGGGCCGGCGCCCCCCCTGGGGGCCTATATAAAGGAGGGCAGGGGGGAGAGCAGCCGCACCCTTGTGCTTGGCACCTCCCTCCCCCTGCTACACCTCGTCCTCCTCCCGTAGTCGCTTGGCGAAGCCCTACTGGAGTTCTGCTGCATCCACCACCACGCCGTCGTGCTGCTGGATCATCATCAACCTCTCCTTTCCCCTTGCTGGATCAAGAAGGAGGAGACGTCTCCCGTCCCGTACGTGTGTTGAACGCGGAGGTGTTGTCCGTTCAGCACTTGGACATCGGTGATCTGAATCACGGCAAGTACGACTCCATCATCACCATCCCCTTGAACGCTTCCGCACTCGATCTACAAGTGGTATGTAGATGCAAACTCTCTCCCATGACTCGTTGCTTAGATGAACTCATAGATGGATCTTGGTGAAACCGTAGGAAAAATTTTAATTTTCTGCAACGTTCCCCAACTGTGGTATCAGAGCTAGGTCTATGCGTAGTTCTCTAATGCACGAGTAGAACACAATTTTGTTATGGGCGTGGATCTTGTCAACTTGCTTGCCACTACTAGTCTTTTCTTGCTTCAGCGGTATTGTGGGATGAAGTGGCCCGGACCAACCTTACACGTACGCTTACGTGAGACCGGTTCCACCGATTGACATGCACTAGTTGCATAAGGTGGCTAGCGGGTGTCTATCTCTCCCACTTTAGTTGGAGCGGAATCGATGAAAAGGGTCCTTATGAAGGGTAAATAGAAGTTGACAAAATCACATTGTGGTTATTCGTAGGTAAGAAAACGTTCTTGCTAGAACCCAATTGCAGCCACGTAAAAGATGCAACAACAATTAGAGGACGTCTAACTTGTTTTTGCAGCGATTGTTCATGTGATGTGATATGGCCAGAAGTTGTGATGAATGATGAATTGTGATGTATGAGATCATGTTCTTGTAATAGGATTCACGACTTGCATGTTGATGAGTATGACAACTGGCAGGAGCCATAGGAGTTGTCTTTATTTTTTGTATGACCTGCGTGTCATTGAAGAACGCCATGTAAACTACTTTACTTTATTGCTAAACGTGTTAGCCATAGAAGTAGAAGTAGTCGTTGGCATGAAAACTTCATGAAGACACGATGATGGAGATCATGATGATGGAGATCATGGTGTCATGCCGGTGACAAGATGATCATGGAGCCCCGAAGATGGAGATCAATGGAGCTATATGATATTGGCCATATCATGTCACAACTATATAATTGCATGTGATGTTTATTATGTTTATGCATCTTGTTTACTTAGAACGACGGTAGTAAATAAGATGATCCCTTACAACAATTTCAAGAAGTGTTCTCCCCTAACTGTGCACCGTTGCTACAGTTCGTCGTTTCGAAGCACCACGTGATGATCGGGTGTGATAGATCCTTACGTTCACATACAATGGGTGTAAGACAGTTTTACACATGCAAAACACTTAGGGTTAACTTGACAAGCCTAGCATGTACAGACATGGCCTCGGAACATGGAGACTAAAAGTGTCGGAGTAATGGGCCACGGGTAGGCCGACCCGGGACCCAGGATCTTTCAAGACATCGGGGCAGGCCACGCCCCTCCAGCCGAGTCCCAGCTGGCGACCTCCAGAGAGGCCGAGTCCCGGCTGGCGATCTCCCGAGAAGCCGAGTCACAGCTGGCGATCTCCGGAGGAGCCGAATCCCAGATGACGACTTCAAAGCAAGCCGACTCCAAGCTGGCGACCTCTAGGAGTGCCGACTATGGGAGTCGGCCCATGACACTTCACGCAGCCCGATGCGGGGTACGGTCACGACGTGGCCTTCCCTCCCTGCCTACGAGGGGCCGGCATGGCTACAGTGAGCCGTATCGCTGGGAGATCTCCAGCGAGGCGTGGCACTGTTGCCATGCCTGCCCTGACCTCAGCCACAGTGCGCGACGCACTGTGCCCACGACGCCGGCCTGTACGGCCCGAAGACCGTGGGGCCGCCTGTCAGTGGGAGAATCGAAGGCGGCCAGAGCGCCCGAAGACGGCCCTGTGGGAGTCGGCCTCCCCAGAGTCAGCCGTCTCCCCTCCAGGGCCCCACAAGCCATAAACCAGATTGGATGGGGAGTGGCGATAGTGATCTCCTGATAGACGGCGGTACTGTTGCCACGACCCAGTGACCAAGCCTGCGTCATCAGGAGTGCCGCACAGTGTCCGGCCTGTCCGCGAGACCCACCAGTCGGCGGGCCCCAGGAGCCGGCGGGAAGGACGGCGGCATGAGAGACAGACGGCTGGGACCCACGCCCAGTCGGATTACCATTGTACCCCCGGGGGGTAGGCCTATATAAACCCTCGGGGCACCCATGCAAAGGGTTCGGACCTTGATAGAGATAGACACATAGCCCAGGGAGGAGAGAACTGGCCCTGCTCTCTCCTGCCTCCCGATACAGCTCTAGGAGCACCATTGTAGTCACCTTGCTATAGTGACCATGCGGAGACCCCGCAGAGCAGCAGTAGGGGTGTTATCTCCCCGGAGAGCCCCGAAGCTGGGTAAGATTCGCCGGCGTGCATGTCTGCGCCTCATCCCGTTTCCAGGCACCGGCGACGTTCTACTCGCCCCCACCATGATAAGCCATCCTTTGGCATATGTCGCACCCAACCCCCGACATTTGGCGCCCACCGTGGGGCGAGGTGCACCGTCGTCCGGAGATCTATTCTGGACGGGAACCCTTTTCCTCCCAGGCGAGCGCAGCCAGCCAGGCTCGCCTGATGGAGTCTGCATCAACCCGCTGCGTGGCGCTGAGGCCGCCTACGCCGCAAGCAGCCTCGCCGAACTTATTGGCGAGGTGTGCCTCTCCGACGAACCCACATCCGACGCGGGCACGGGCGGCCCCGAGAGCCTTCTCGCGGGCCTCCTCGACCAACTCCACGTCGCTGGCGAGCCTGCCGTAGATTTGGAGTCCGTAGGCTCCACTGACCCGATGCTAGTCGACTCCGACGCTGTGTCGCTTGACATCTTCCCCACCAACATGGTGGTCTACGACGAGCCGCTTCCGTACGAGTAGAGCGGCGGAAGCGCCGTCACGGAGGTGCTCGTCATCAGCCACGGCGAGCACTCCGGCGAAGAAGCCCATGACCCGCTAGCTGCGGCCCTGCAAGACCTAACCGCGCCCATTCCAGAGGACGCAGACGCCGAGACGCTGGAGGCGCGCCGCCTTCAGATCATCGAAAGCGCCAAGAAGCTGGCAAGCATGAGGCGCTTGTCAGAGGCATACCAGCGCGCGATGGATCGCGCCGTAGGCGGCTCGCCGGCCCCAACTGGGCCGAGCCGTCTAGGTGCGGTCCGGCAGCGCGGCGCGGCCATCGCCGACTTGCTCGGGGCAAAACGCCCCGTGTACGCCACCCCAGCGGAGAACATCCGCGCCGCCCAAGCGGCGATTGACGAGCTGAAGAACTTCGAGGGCGAAGAGCACCATGTGATGACGGAGCGATTCCAGCAGCTCCTTGACGCGGTGGCTGCGCAAAACGCGGCCGGCAGCCGCGTAGATGCGCTACAGCAGCCGAACGACGACTTGCCTCCCCGCCGAGATCAAGGCGCGACCTCTCGGACGCCGACTGGCAGCGTCCGCGGAAGGAAAGAGAAGGAGCCAGCTGCCAGTCACAGTCGGACTCATATCACCATCGAGCGCGACCAAGAAGGCCGCCCAAGAGCAGTAGAGCGGCGGGACGATTATCTGCCTCCCCCGCCTAGAAGAGAACGGCGAGTTTCCCTGCCGCCTATTGAGCATCCGACTCTCGGAGGTCGCCATGGCCGCCGAGAGGGAGTTGGAGAGAATGACGCCTGCCATCGGATCGACCGACTCCACCGATCCCTGGCGCTGGAAGAAGAAGACGAGCTGGGTCCGCCTTGCTTCGGTCCCCGCATCAGAGACGAGCCCTTCCCCAAAGGGTTCACGCTCCCCCGAGACACGCCCAAGTACACCGGCTCCGTGAAGCCGGAAGACTGGCTGATAGACTACTCCACAGCCGTCAGCATAGAAAACGGCAACAAGCGAGTTGCCGTGAAGTACGTTCCTCTCATGCTCCAGGGCACGGCCCGGACATGGTTGAACAGCCTGAAGCCCCGCAGCATCAACAGCTGGGTCGACTTCACCGAAGCCTTCATCCGCAACTTCACAAGCACGTACAAGCAACCTCCCAAGCCGCGCCAGCTCTCCTTGTGCGTGCAAGGCCCTGAAGAATCAACACGCGACTACCTCACGTGCTGGGGCGAGCTTCGAAACTCCTGCGAGGGCGTGCATGAGGTGCAGGCTATCGAGTACTTCGCTGCCGGGTGCCGAGAGGGCACCCTCCTCAAGCACAAACTCCTCTGCGACGAGCCAGAAACCCTCGACGAACTGCTAGTCATAGCAGACAAGTACGCCACGGCCGACTCTTCCATGAAGACGGAGATTCAAGTCAACGCGACTGGCAAAGTGACTCCCCAGGCTCCCAGAACTCCGGCTGGAGACGCCAGTCGGCGACAGCAACAGAACGACAACAAACGCAAGGCCCAGCAGCCGACTTCCAACAGTCGGCAGGTCGCAGCAGTAGAAGATCAGCAGCCGGAGGGGCAGCCTCCGGCCAAACGGCAGAAGGGCAGCAAGTTCAATTGGTTGCCGGCTTTCTCCTATGAGCAGACTTTGGATGGTCCTTGCAAATTCCACAGCGGCGTGAAGCCGTAAAACCACACCACCAGAAAATGCCACTGGCTCACCAGGATCGCCAAGGGAGACGGCCTCACTCCTCCACCGCCTGCTGGGCCGCCGCCTCCGCCACCGCCCCAGCAGCCGGCGGCTCAGCCAGTCGGCGCAGTACAAGATGAGTTCCCAGAAGAGCATGGAGCCTACATAGTGTTCACCAGTGTGGCAGATGACCGGCGCAGCAGGCGCCAACAGCAACAAGAAGTAAATGCAGTAGCAACAGATGCCCCAGAGTTCATGCATTGGTCCGAAAGGCATATCAGCTGGAGTCGGGCAGATCACCCAGAGGTGATGCCGAGTCCGGGCTCTTATGCCCTGGTCTTAGGTTCGACCTTGGCCACTGATAGGCGGGCCGCCCGTTTTTCGCGGGTCCTGATAGATGGAGGCAGCAGCATAAACATCCTGTACAAGGACACCATGGAGAAGCTAGGAATCAAGCGAAGACAGCTGCAGAGCAGCCGCACCGTGTTCCATGGAATTGTACCCGGCCTCTCCTGTTCACCGATCGGCAAGATCCTGATAGACGTCCTCTTCGGAGACAAAGATCACTTCCGCCGAGAGCCGATCTGGTTTGAGGTGGTGGACTTGGAGAGCCCGTACCACGCTCTGCTTGGCCGACCTGCCTTGGCCAAGTTCATGGCGGTTCCCCACTACGCCTACCTCAAGATGAAGATGCCGAGTTCCAAGGGGATTTTGACCGTAGCCGGCAACTACAAGAAGTCGTCCGCCTGCGTGGCCGAGAGCAGTCGGCTGGCCGAGTCCCTGGTGATCACGACCGAGAAGCGGCTCCTTGACCGAGTCGTGGAGATGGCCGGAAAGCAGCCAGAGATGTCGCCCAACCCCAAGGAGTCGGAGGCAGAAGGATCATTCAAGCCGGCCAAAGAGACCAAGAAGATACCCTTGGACCCGGAGCACCCAGAAAGGTACACTGTCATGGGCACAGGCCTTGACAGCAAATAGGAAGGCAAGCTCGTCGATTTCCTCTGTGAGAATCGAGACATCTTTGCATGGTCCCCCAAAGACATGCGGGGTGTACCGACGGAATTCGCCGAGCACAAGCTACACGTCAGGCCTCATATGAAGCCCGTCAGGCAGCCCTTGCGCCGCCTGTCAGAAGAGAAAAGAAGAGTTGTTGGAGAAGAGATAGCCCGGCTCTTGGCAGCCGGTTTCATCATGGAAGTGTTTTTTCCAGAGTGGCTGGCAAACCCGGTTTTAGTGCTGAAGAAGAACAAGCAGTGGCAGATGTGCATCGACTACACAAGCCTTAACAAAGCCTGCCCAAAGGACCCGTTTGCTCTGCCAATGATTGATCAGGTGATAGACTCCACAGCCGGATGCGAGCTGCTGAGTTTCCTAGACGCATAGTCAGGATACCACCAGATCAAGCTGAACCCTGCGGACAGACTGAAGACCGCATTCATCACGCCATTTGGAGCCTTCTGCTACCTGACAATGACGTTCGGCTTGAGGAATGCCAGTGCCACCTTTCAGCGTTGCATGCAGAAGTGCCTCCTCAAGCAACTCGGCAGGAACGCCCACGTCTATGTGGATGATGTGGTGGTGAAGACGGAAAAGCGTGGGACGCTGCTGGAAGACCTCAAGGAGACCTTTGAAAATCTGCGCCGATTCCGGATCAAACTCAACCCCGAGAAGTGCGTTTTCGGAGTACCAGCCGGCCATCTCCTCGGCTTCCTGTTCTCCGAATGCGGCATAGAGTGCAACCCCGTGAAGATCAAGGCCATCGAGAGAATGGAGGTACCCAGCCAACTGTTGGATGTGCAGAAGTTCACCAGCTGCCTGGCGTCCATCAGCCGATTTATCAGTCGGCTGGGTGAGAAAGCTCTGCCCTTGTATCAATTGATGAAGAAGACCACCTTTTTTGAGTGGAACCACAAGGCGGATGAGGCATTTCTCCAGCTGAAGAAGATGTTGACTACTCCCCCCGTGTTGGCGGCTCCGACTCCCAAAGAGCCCATGCTCTTGTACATCGCCGCCACCAGCCGAGTAGTCAGCACAGTCATTGTAGTCGAGCGCAAGGAGGAAGGCAAGGCGCTCCCTATCCAGAGACCGGTATATTACCTGAGCGAGGTACTGTCGACCTCCAAGCAGAACTACCCTCACTACCAGAAGATGTGCTACGGCGTGCATTTCGCCGCCAAGAAGCTGAAGCCCTACTTTCAAGAGCATCCAATCACTGTGGTTTGCACCGCTCCACTCGCCGAGATCATTGGAAGCCGAGACGCCTCCGGCCGAGTGGCCAAATGGGCTATAGATCTAGCTCCTTACACCATCTACTACCAGCCCCGCACCGCCATCAAGTCGCAGGCATTGGCCGACTTCCTCGTCGACTGGGCCGAGACCCAGTACCTGCCGCCAGCGCCTGACTCCACCCATTGGCGGATGCATTTCGATGACTCCAAGATGCGCACTGGCCTGGGAGCCGGCGTCGTCCTCACTTCCCCTAAGGGCGACAAGCTCAAGTATGTGCTGCAGATCCACTTCGCCGCCTCCAACAACGTTGCCGAATATGAGGCGCTCATTCATGGGCTCCGGCTTGCCAAAGAACTCGGCATTCACCGGATCCTGTGTTATGGCGACTCCAACTTGGTGGTTCAGCAGTCGTTCGGCGACTGGGACGCCAAAGACGCAAACATGGCGAGCTACCACTTCCTGGTGCAGCAACTCAGCGGATACTTCGAGGGGTGCGAATTCCTTCACGTGCCAAGAAATGACAATGATCAAACAGATGCCTTGGCACGAGTCGGCTCCACTCGCCAAGCGATACCTTCCGGCGTCGCCCTACAGCGCCTCCTCAAGCCGTCTATCAAGCCTTCACTAGAGTCAAACTCCATCTTTGTGCCGGCTCCTCATGAAGTAGTCGGATCCGACTCCAAAGCCCCAGCAGACAACCTCAAGAAAACCACAGTTGAAACCGGCCCGGGGACTTCAGAGCTCGGCCCGGGGACTATGCCAGTCGGCCCAGGGACTTCAGAGCCCGGCCCGGGGACTGTGCCAGTCGGCCCGGGGACTTCAGAGCCCGGCCCGGGAGCTGCGCCAATCGGCCCAGAGACTCCATCAATCCAGCAAACGGCTGCAGACTCCAGCCCGCCGCCTCCCTGCCCAGCCACCCTTGTCCAAGTCACTGTGGTAGCAGTTGAAGAGATAGCAGCACCTTCATGGGCGCAGCCCATCCTCAAATTTCTAGTGAACAGAGAGTTGCCGACAGATAAGATCCTGGCTCCGCAAGTGTAGCGCCGAGCGGCAGCATACACCATAGTCAACAAAGAGCTAGTCAGGCGCAGTGTCACTGGTGTCTACCAGCGCTGCGTAGAATCAGAACAAGGCCAAGAAATTCTCAGAGACATCCATCAGGGCGAGTGCGGCCACCATGTGGCTTCAAGGGCACTTGTCGCCAAAGCCTTTCGGCATGGCTTCTTTTGGCCGACTGCCCTGGAAGAAGCTAAAGAGCTAGTCCAAAAATGTAAGGGGTGCCAGATGTTCCGCTCCAAGCCACTTCAGCCGGCCTCAGCGCTGAAGACAATCCCCATCGCCTGGCCTTTCGCAGTTTGGGGCCTGGACATGGTAGGACCATTCAAGACGGCCCGAGGCGGCCTAACTCATCTGCTTGTCGCGGTGGCCAAGTTCACCAAGTGGGTAGAAGCAAAGCCCATCAAGAAGTTAAACGGGCCGACTGCAGTAACCTTCATCGCCGAGATAACGGTGCGATATGGCATACCGCACAGCATCATCACCGACAACGGCACAAACTTTGCCAAGGGCGCCTTGGCTCGTTTCTGCGCGACGCAGGGCATCCGACTGGACTTAGCGTCCGTTGCCCATCCGCAGTCAAACGGCCAGGTGGAACGAGCCAATGGCCTCATCTTGTCCGGCATCAAGCCTCGGCTGGTCGAACCACTCGAGCGTTCGGCCGGCTGTTGGGTCGAGGAGCTGCCAGCCGTCCTCTGGAGTCTGCGCACGACTTCAAACAAGTCAACCGGCTTCACGCCTTTCTTCCTCGTCTACGGTGCCGAAGCTGTCATCCCGACAGATATAGAGTTCGACTCTCCATGAGTCACCATGTACACCGAAGAGGAAGCTGAAGAAGCACGCCAAGACGGCGTTGATCTGCTGGAAGAGGGCCGACTGTTGGCACTCAGCCGGTCCAGCATCTACCAGCAGAGTCTGCGCCGATACTACAACCGCAAGGTCAAGCCGAGATCGTTCCAAGAGGGCGACCTTGTGCTCCGGCTAATTCAGAGAACAGCCGGCCAGCACAAGTTGTCCGCACCTTGGGAGGGTCCCTTCATCATCAGCAAGGTGCTAGGGAATGACGCCTACTATCTGATTGACGCTCAGAAGCCTCGAGCGCGCAAGAGGGATGACTCCGGCAAAGAAACAGAGCGCCCGTGGAACGCGAATCTTCTTCGAAGATTTTACAGTTGATGCAGTATGTATCGCACTACCCCCTTTGTATTAAAGTAACTAAGACCTTAGGCCCTCCGAGACGAGCTCGGGGACTGCCTTTTTGTTATCTGTATGATAAAAATTACGCTTCCGAATATGCTACTCTTTTTTTATCGTACTGTCTGGCACCGGGTCCGACTAGTCGGCCCGGGGACTTGCCGTCTTGCGCTATGAAAAGCTTCCGGCAGTCAGACAAGTAATGTGCTGCGCTCAAGCCGTCTCCTGTCAAAAGCTGCAGCTCGCAGAGCGACTGCCGGTAGGCAGAGAACAAGCAAGAACGAGCGCGCACATGAAAAAATGGCTAAGGACCCAAAAGCTTACGCATAGCTCAAGCCGGCTACCAGCCTCCCCCCACAGAGCCGACTCATGAGTAGTCGGCTCGCCGTCTTAGCTTCTATCAAAGACAGCCGACTCTCGGATAGTCGGCCTGTCGCTTTCTAGCCGACTTGCTAAAGAAACTCTAAATGGCTAAGTACTTGCCTTCCTGAAGTAGCCAAGCACTTGACCTAGCGACAGTCCGCAGAGCGGCTGTCCAGTCGGTAAGGCGGCAACTAAAGGAAGACCGCAAAGGAAAAAGGCTAACGAGCAATGAGCAAGGAAAGGCAGAAATCGGATAAATATTTACATAGGCCCTCGGCCGAATCTTCGAATAAAAATTCAGGATACACCCCGCGGGTGGAAATGTTCGAACCTAACAAGTCTTTCAAAAGATTACTGAAGACAAATAAACAGAGCGGAAAAAGCAGCCTAGGAGGCGGCCTCCGGGGCCGGAGGATCGGAGGTGATGGCGGTGTCGGGTGCCGGGGCAGTCGGCTCGGCGGTCTCAGCTTGGTCGCCTCTGGCGGCAGTCGCCTTGTCTCCGCGCGGCTCGTTGCTGGAGGCGCGATCGGGCTAAGGCTGGCCGTCTGCTTCGTCTTCCGGCGCCTCCTCCTTGCCTCCATCCTCCGCCTCGTCCTCCTCCTCGGCGCTGGAGTCGATCACCTCGGCCGAGTCTTCATCATACTCCGGGTTCATCCCGAACCAGTCCGGCGGCACTTCCTTGCCGCCTTTAGTCCACTCGGGCACGAAGACGCTGGTGTCCGTGTACTCGGCGATGGCTGCCGCGCGCTCGACAAGGGCGCCTTCTACGGCCTCCAGCTCGGCCTGGGCTTCTGACCGGAACGCGGCCAGACGGTCCAGGTCCAGCCCCTGATACCACGCCTTGACGAACTCCAAGGCCCGGCGTGCTCCGGCCCGGGCCGAAGAGCCCTTCCAAGCCTCAAGACGGCCGGCGGCGACTTCCAGCCGGTCGGCGGTCCGACTGGCGGTGCGCAGAGCCGGCATGTCCGGCCACAGGGCAGCAACCGCCTGGGCGCCGGCACGCTGAAGCCGGCGCAGCAGCCGGTGAGCCGGACGAAGACGGGCCCCAATGCTCAGGAGCTGCTCGTCGATGGTTCGGGGGGCATTGGCGGCGATCACCTCACCCTTCGCCCTTCGCGCCTCCCGAGCCGCCTCGATGGCCAGAGGGACTGCCTGTGAATGACCAGGAAAGAAGTCTGCCAAGACAAAAAAGAAGATAGTCGGAAAATCAGAGGTCGGCCTGACACGTAGTCGGCAGCCCAAAGAAATGAAAGATACTCACCATCAACGATGTCCTCGAGCTCGTGGTAGCCAGAGGTCAGCACCGCCTCCCTGTCAGTCCAGGCAGAGCGCTCGATCTCGAACTCGGCCATGAGGGCGGCCTCCCGCATCTTGGCCTCGTCCTGCGCCTTCTGGAGCAGCTCCTTCTGCTTGGCCAGCTGCGTCGCCAGCAGATCGCGCTCTTTGGCGAGCCTACCGCACTCCTCTTCCTTGGCACGACGAGCAGTGTTGGCCTCGCCCAGCTTCTCCTGAAGGGCGGCGTTGGAGCCTGAAGAACGAAGAAAGAAGACAACAAAGTCATCAGTAAATTAGATCGCCAGGGAGATCCGGCCCGACTGCTCAGCAGTTGGCCCGAATCTCGGGGACTACAGCCCGCGGGTGTGCCAGCGCGCCCCCGCGAAGGAGGAAGAAAAGAGCTCACCCCGGCTTTCCACCAAGTCGGCGGACCGCTTGTTCAGCTCCTCGACATTGCAGTTGAAGGCAGTGGCGCGGAGGTTGTGATATTCCTACAAAAAGCCGACAAGGGCAAAGTTAGTATTCGGAACTCGCCAGAGGGAGTTCCGAACCGCCTGCTCAGCAGCCGGCCCAGAACTCGGGGACTACACCCAGTGGGTGTGCTGGCGCGCCCCCACAGAGAAAGACATGAATCAACAAAGAAGAAGGAAACATACTCGGACGGATGTCCGCACGACCAGATGCGCTCTGGTGCAGACTTGGAGCGCGTCGCTTTCCGCGCGCAGTTTCGCCTGGACGTCCAGGAGGGCTTGGTTCAGCGGGCAGGTGCCGCCTCCGCGCAACCACCCGGTGGGCGCGGCACTAGAGGCCTCGACGTCCAGACTCGCCGAGCTGGCTGCGCTGGTCTCCCGAGCTCGCGGCACCGAGGTCGTCCTCTCAAGCCGGCGGCGTGCCGGCGCGGCGACTTGAAGAAGCAGCCGCGCCTCGGTCTCGTCCGCGATTGGCGGATCCAACGGGCCCATCGGCTGTTTGCCATGCGGCCTCCCAGACAGTGGCGGAGGAGGCGGAGGCGGCGCGATGGTGTCCGAGCCTGAAGCCTCGCCGCCCTCCTCCACGAGGGGGTTCTCGATGCCGACCTCTCCGGTCTGCCCCGTGAACTCTGGAGCCGGCGGCGCCGACGACAACGGAGGGACGAGCATCACCGATCGGCGACGCGCGACCTCCTCAGCACGCCGCTTCGTCGCGGCGGCGGTTTCGGCCTCCTCCAGCTTCTTCTGGACGTTGGCGGCCGCCTTCTCGGCCTGCGCCTTCTCCAGGCGGTCGGTCTCCTCCTCGTCGCGCTTCTCCCGCGCGTTCTGTTCCGTCGCCTCCCGAAGGTCGGCGGCGGGATCGACCCGCCAGGTGTTGGCGGACGTCTCTACCGACCCCATGACAGAGGGGGCGGCGACTCTCTCAAGGGAGAGGGGGGCTCTGGAGAAGAATGGAGGGAAAATCAAAGAAGACTCGGACAAGATCCAACAAAGAAAATAAAAGAGCATAAAGACTTATGCGGAAACCAACGGCGGCCTTCTCACTTCCCTTCGGAAGCGGTTGGCCTTCGCGGCCGCTTCCTCCCATTTGGTCGTGGCGGCCGCCCCCTTGAACTTCTTCTGCTTGCCGCCGGGCGCGCTCGGCCCGGCATGACGCCTCTTCGCGCCACCTTGGCCGGAGTGGCCGGCCCTCGGCTGGTGGCGTGGGACGACTTCAACGTCGGCGTCGTCATCGGGCCAGTCGGCGAAGGTGGCCGATGGCCTGAGGCCGCCGTCTGCCCCTTCTTCGCCGCCTTCGGCGTTGGCCTCCAACGCTGCCGCCCCCAAGTTGGGGTCGTCGACATCGCTATCCTCGCGATCTGGGACGTAGTCGCGGGGCTCTCTCATGGCGCCGGCTGCGGGCTCCATGAGGGGGTTCTGCCCAGAAGGAACCAACAAGATTAGAAGCCGGAGTCGGCTGCAAAGAAGACCAAAGCTACAGAAAGATGCAAGTTACCACTGGAGGGGGGTTGTCGTGCGAGTACGGCTCCTTCCCGAACTGCCAGTCCTCCGTGAACTCGCAGTGTGCAATGTGGTTCACCAAGTTTGCCACCTCCCTGCGGGGCATCTCCTTGGTGCACAGCCGGCTCGGGTCGTGGCGGCCGCTCATCTGACAGATGAGGTGAGGCCGGCCTTGGAGTGGGAGGACTCGGCGCGCCACGAAGGCGGCCAGAAGGTCGGATCCGACGAGGCCCTCCGACTGCAGCAGAACTCGGAGTCGCGCCACGGCGGCGGCTCCGGAAGGAGTCAGCGACTTGGACCGGTGAGACCAACTGGGAAGCCACCCAGTTAAAGGAGCGGGGTTGAAGGGCGGCAGGTTGACCCAGTCGCCGTCGGTGGAGAGGTTCTTCACATAGAAGTAGGAGCGCCGTGGTGTTATTACAACTAAAAAAAGCTTGGAAAATAGAAGAATCGCCTAGAACAAGAGACGTTGTGGTTGGTCGAGACGGAGCTAACCATGCCACGTTTGCATGATGAAGCTGTGTGGCTAGTGGGGTATTTTCGACCGACAGGCTGGGTCCCAAGGTCGAACCACAGGTACTACGTCTGATATAGTATATTTTTACACGCACATTTTTCCTCCGTACCGAGACGTGGCACACCCTACCGCGCGGTTTCGGGGTCCTCCCGGGTGGTGCACACATATATTCTTCCTGACGTGGGACGCCCTACCGCGCGTTTTCTGGGTCCTCCTCGGTCGTAGCGCCGAAGGAAGTAAATGAGTCGTCAAATCATGAAAGACCACCTTTCCCACCGAGTACATCAGTGAAGCACGGTGGCTAGCTAGTTGGGCTAGTTCGACCGATTAGCTAGGCCGGCGCCACATTTGTTTTTTCACCCCTTTTTTATCTACTTGCCGGCAGGTAAATTTAAATATCCACCGCGGCGTTGCTCTGGTGTTTGGGTCCGACAGGATTTTTAATTTTTTGATTGACGGGAGCAGGCGCGGCAGGATTTTTAATTTTATGATTGACGGGAGCAGGCGTGGCTGCAATTAGTCACGATGACTCCGCCTGTAAAAACCCACTGCTTCCTGATGTGAGAAGTCGTCAACTGGTGTTTTACCGTGGTGAAAACCAAAAGATTCCCCGCTCCTCGGCTGGCTCCCTCCGCCTTCCCGTAGATTGTATTGCCTTTCAGCCGTTTCACCCCCTTTGGTTCCTCTCCCCATTGCCTCTACCTGGTGCCATGGCGGCGCAGCAGATCACGGAGTCCGAGGTGAGGCGCCTGACACAGGAGCTCCATGCCAAGGATGCGGACCTCAGGGCCAAGGACGTGGAGCTCCGTGAGCTCAAGGAGAGGAGTGCCATGCTCCTTCGTTATGTGCGGGAGTTCACGGAGCTTCAAAACTAGCAGGCGTCCACCACAAAGATGGTCAAGGCGTCAGTGGCGTTGCTGCAGAAAGCGGGAGATACGATAGTCCATTAGGGGAGCTGGCTGGAGCGCGAGCGGGCCGATCGTGACAAGGTCTAGGATCTCCTCGGCCACTTGGTGAACCAAGTTGCCACGCACGTGTTGGGGCTGCGCGATGCCTACCGTCGTGCCAGCGCGATGATGCCGGCCGTCGGGCTAAACCCGTTTGACCACCCGGTCGACTTCAACGAGCTACGGCTTCCTGACCTGGTCTCCTTCTTCACCTATATCTCCGAGGAGCTGAGCCGTCTCTGCGCGATGGTGGGGGCTGAGCTGGACAAGGAGGGGTTGCTGGCTGCCGTCGCTGTTGCCGGGTGAATCCTTTCAGGGCTCCGTCACCGGAATCCATTCATGCCATTGGACGCCGTTTTTGACGAGCTAGCCCCCGTCGACCGGGAGTGGGCTCTGTGGGTGGTTGCACCCTGCATCACCAACGTCGTGCGCCTCGAGAAGCAGAGGGACTTCGGTGGTGTTTAGGCGCCCTCTGCATGGGCATGTCCATGTCTCGGCGCAACATGGCCGTTGGATCAAACTCAAACGGTTCAGATCAGTCACTGTAACACATAGCGTGTGGGTGTGTTTGGTTGCATTCTCATCTCAATATAGGTGTTTCCTCTTCGTGTAATTTTGTCAACCTACTAGTGTGGACTCATGCACCATTCATGCACTCTGCCAAACACCCAAATTGGGTCGAGAAGAGAACTTTTGCTCCCATCTCGTGCACCCTTCATACACCCTGTCTAACACTATAGGATGTGCTTCATATGGTTCATGTTTCGTGGAGTACTGTAGTACCGTACTCTCCATGCGCTGTGGACCTAGTTCTGTTAACATTGATATCACTGTTCATTCTCGACCGGACATTCGAAAAAGCGGTACTATGTTACATATAGGAGTAGTTGACATGCGCACAACATCATTTGTTATCGTCATATCTTACTACACTAGCAACAAGATTGTGTAGTACTGACGTATGAACCACTGCAAATGCCTAGTAGTAGGAGCACTATGTATGTTCAAGTGGTTGCCGTGTTTCGCACTCCTCCGTCGTAAGAGTGGAAACGCTTGTCGTAATCATTTTTTCTTCAGAATGAAAAATAGTGGACACGCTCTACCGTGCGGATCCTCCTCTAACCATACACTAAATTACTCACTTTCGCCGACGTGTGGGACAGCCAGCACATGGGTCCACCAGCCATGCACTAAATTACTCCGTAGTAGAGTGACGGTAGACTACCCCGATTGAACCGCCGCAGTAATGCCCAATGAGCCGTCAAATCACAAAACCCCCTCCTTTCCAGCAGTAAGTTGGACGGACGAAGGAACGATCATTTCACTCTTCTCTCTCAGCTTCCTCTCTTGAAGGAAACCCCCACTCGCTTCGCTTCTCCCTCATCTCGTTCCTCCTTTAACTCTTCTCTCTCAGAGTCCTCTCTTGGATGGACGCCGGAGCACCGGCCAACGTGATGTCTATGGCTCTGGCCAAAACTGTCGAGGCTCATGGTATGAAGAAGCGCAAACACCCCGCCGAGACTACCGCAGACAAGCTCAAAGCCATCACTCTGTCCAAGCCCCCCTCTCCGAGATCCCTCATTAAGCAAGTCCAGGTAATGTCTCTTGTTGACGATCTTTTTCTCGATCTTGATCGTGTTTTTTCATCTAACACGCAGTACTAGTACTGGTAGTACAACTTTCTGGGTGATTTTGCATGTGATTTTAGTGTGCCAAATGACGGTTCTAAATTCCTCTTTTGACCAAAACATGCGAGAGGTTGACACTGATTTCTTATAGATTACTTTCAACTACTCCCTCTGTCCCAAATTTCTTGTCTTAGATTTGTCTAGATACGGATGTATCTAATACTAAAATGTGACTTGATACATCCGTATTTAGACAAATCTAAGACAAGAATTTTGGGACGGAGGGAGTACTTTATGAACATCAATGCTACCTTTTAAGAGGGTATATTTGCCTCAGTAACTTGTGTTATGGATATTGCATGTAATCCCTCTGCTCTCATGCCTTTGAAGACATGTTCTCGTGTCTTTGTTCACTCATTTCTATGCATATATGTAGTCATATATGGAGTATAATATCAAAAATCATCTTATATTTCTGAACGGAGGTAGTAATAAAATATGGTTTTTGTTTGAATTAGAACCAGGTCCGCGGTGGAGATGAAGTTCTCAAAGTCATGCCGTGTGAACTGGAAGACCTGATGATGAGTTCTACTACTGAACTATCCAGCCGCTGTGTCCTCGTCGCCACGTATCCTGAACTAGTGTTTTCCTGTAGCATTGCTGTCAGGCGTGTTCTCGAGGTTGTACTTGACCACAGCAATTTCCTGGTTGTGCCTTCGATTACGAAGGGTGTGGTTCTTGTAAAGCTTCCCAACAAATCTGATGCGGCCTGTCTTCATCATCATGTTTACGAGTGGAAATAAAGACCACTCTGTTAGGTTCTCCAAGGTTGACAAGATGGTGATGGTGCATGTAGACATCTCCCGCGAAGTCCATGGACTAGTCAGTTATGCGGGGTTCATCCCGTAGGTCAGTGGCAAGAAATAGTCTGCAGAGTTTAGTTAGTGCAACTTTGCTTGCCTGTAGTAAGTACTATTGTTCAGTACTTGATTTGTGTTTGTGAACCCTGTATTGTTTATTAGTACTGCCGCTTTTGGTGTGTGGTCAGTCCTAAGAACGGTCTATGTTAATGTCTGTCCACTCAATTCAGTCTATACATTTTGAAATATCCAAATCATATTTTTTGTGAGGACGGTTTATCAATTATGGTTACACTCCAATATATGTATGCATTGCAGGGTTTATCGCACCCACCAGGATTTCCAGTCCCATGGATGTTCGGTCCATATGATTTGTCATGACCTTTGGACTGTGTTGCTTGTTGGAGTAGGCGAGGCCCCTGCATGCCACGCGTAGTTGCACGATCAATCTTCTGTTTAGTACTTCAACATAGTGATTTCCTGGTAAGGATTCACTCGTGTCACATCAAGTAAATCTTATTGATTTACTGTCTAAATCTTATTGATTTAATGTCATGTTTTCTTTCTTTTCCTGCAATCTTATGATGCAGGTTTTGCCATGTGACATTCATCACAGAATAAACCGTTTAGTTTGCTCTACGATGGCTATTTTTGCAGGTCTCACTTCTTATGTCGTGTCAGTAATGAAGGCACTGTCCATCACTTATATTACTGGAAAAAAATTGGATCAGTCTGTTGTTTGAGTACAAGCTAAATCCCTATGATGAACTGCAGTTTGGTTTAACAAAAATGCCACAATTAGTCCTTCTCGCGTTTAAAAGAAATGAAGAAAAAAACTAGATCACGGTCACGGATCCTAGTCAACTTAGAAAGCTGATCATAGCAGACCAGACACGATCGCCGCTCTCTCGCACAGATCGAGCACCGGCAGTTGCTCTAGCACTGACAGTGGCAGCAGCTCAGTCTGATCCAGCTGAGGATTGGGCACCGACCGCGTCAGCGGATTAGTCTGATCTACCGGAGGATCGGGCATCGACACCGACACCTGCTCCGACACCGGCACCAGCTCTACTAGGAGCACCATCTCCGGCAGCAGCGGCGGCTTCGGCACCTGCACCAACACTTGCACTTGCATCTAGTCCGGCCCGTGCAGTTGCACCGGCAACAGACTAGGCTGCAGTTTGCACTTCATATACCAAAGTCCTTACAAAAACCGACATGTCCACCTTCTTGGTAATTCATTGGCCGCCCAAGTGCTTCATTCTTTTTTCTTTAAATGTTGTTTCACATGATTCACTGTGTTGATCTAACTGTTTGGGTATGTCTTCTTGTTTGCAAACAGAGAATTCCTAGAGCAACGAGGGAGTCATTCAACAATCCAAGCGACCGCGGCCAAGTTTCTCTTACCATGCGCAGCCTTGGTGTGAATGAACCTCCTCAATATACCATAAGTACAAAGGATGGTCGCATGATGATTGATGCTAAAGGATGGTCAAGGTTCAAATCTAAATCATATCTAGCGATAGGGGATGATGTCAAAATCGAACTTTCTCGGCAAGGAGAGCTGGTCCAAATCAACTTTGAAATTCTTCAGTAGCAGCACGCAACTGCCGAACTGATCTATCCTCCGAGAGATTTTGATGTAATAATCTGGCATGGTGAAACAAGTGTCCTGTGTGTATAAGTAGTGTGAAAGTATTATTTATCACATGGTATATCGTTGATAGAATTGCAACTCTGATTGCTGGTTAGGAACTGTCGTTCGATTTCATTCCAACAGCTGTCGTTCTTTATTCAATTTTGTGTATTCGCCTTGCAACAGCATCTAAAACCAGCGTCGTACCGATCGCTTGCAATATGAAAAGCGCTGAGGTAGAACACATGGGCCCCCAAACATGCAGGGTCAGCCTGCGGCCCAAAGTCCAGAACCGTGAGCCTATCTCAGTATTATATTCTCAGCTGAACCCCCATAAAAAAGTTGAACCCCCATAATGCTCGTGCGTTGCAGAGGGAGTATATTTCTCGTCAAGGTGAGCCTGTGATATAAAATATTTGTATACTTCTTTACAGAGGGAGTATCTCTCTGTCAAAAAATATATTTATGTGTAACTAGTTACTCATGTTGTTCTACTTCCTTTCGCTGATATGTGGGGTAACCCGCAACGGGGTCCACGTGCCATATGCACAAATTAGAGTGCACAACTTCACGGTAGACACACCCCGGTTGTAGCACCGAAGTAATGCCCAATGAGCCGTCAAATCACAATCCCCCCCTTTCCAGCTTTAGCAGTAAGCTGGACGGACGAAGCGGCAATATTTCACTGGGCCTGAATCCCCTTCTCCCTCGTCTGCTTGTTCAGAGAAAACCCCCGCTCGGCGATTGCATAGGGTTTTCTCATGGAGAACCAGGTACGAATTCTTCATCCATCCCCGATAAATCCAAGTCCCTTGGTCGCAAGTAATCCTAGGATGGCAGCCGCCGCCGTTGATGCATTTTTGTTCGTACTGAATCTAGCGTGTTTCAGTTGCAGTGCCCAAAGTGCGAGTACCCTACAGATTTCTCCACCTCGGCGAGACGCCACACTTGTTCCTTCTCATACTAACATAGCATTTTGAAACGCACACAGTATATTCCTAGAATCCTCTTTTCTATCCGGGAGGGTGGGGTTTTTTTGAACATGTTGTGTTCTCATATTATTTTTCCTGCAGTGTATTATTTGCTCTGCCAGAACACATGTACTCAAGATGCTTGGCCTTGCCATAACTGAATACACTAGTTTAATGGTCACAGTGAAGACAAGCCATGGATATTACTTCCGAGTTGGGTTCATGAACCGAGAAGATCGCTGCTTTTTTATGGCCGAACTTGGATAAACTTTCTCAAGTGTTACGGACTGAAAGTTGGCGCACGAATGTTGATGGAAATAGCAGAACCTGGTCTCATCTTCACTGCAATATTCCACCCCGACGTCGTTCCAATTGTTCATCCATGTTAGTTTTGTATCTGGTTCTTGCTTGTTGCCTCGATTACTTCTTAATCCACCTATTCTGTCTAACTAATCACAATTTAACTTTAGAAGTGGCAATTAATCTCTCACGAAGATGCTACTTCTAACTAATATTTTCTTATAATTGGTGGCACATGTAAGTTTTTTCAGAGTTAAGCAGTCTGCTTGTTGTTACTCTGTAATAACTCGGCTGTTACTAATGGCACTGAAGTTGACTGGATCGACATCCACAAGTTCCTACGCTTTATTGATCGTCTTGAGGTCCTTGTGGGGTGTTTCAATGGTGGAAGGCCACGTGGGGTATGTGTGCCACTGTTGCACTCGTTGAACAGGTCCAACTGTGTCGAGAAACTTATGGTACGAGCTGTTTTCTGTTATATATGTTGTTTATAAACTATTGCTTATACACAGTTTTACAGCTGTGATCTTCTTGAAACAGGAACTGCCGAGTTCTATTGTTCCTATACAGATGCCTGACCATGGTCCGGTCAGACTTGTGCTTGGTCACAACATGATGTTTATGTCGACCTACTCAATTCCCCTTGGAGGTGAAAAGATACTTATTCATGGGTGGTCTCAAATAATGAAGGCCCGACCATCTTGGAGAATAGGACAGAAGATTATGTTCATGCTTTTCCGTGGCTCTAAAGCGAATATCCTGTTTATTGACCACGTTGCGAGATAAAGCCGCTTTCAGAAGGTTGTGGATGCGCGGGGTGGCGCCTGGGCCTTGTCCTGGGACATGGCGGCCTCACCCTTGGTTAACTGTAGGCAAAGTAGCACTGTTCGAGGTGTGCTTTGTACGGTTGAACCTGTATAAGTACTCATACTGCTTTCAGCTTTGGTTGTTAAGTGCCCCTGCTGGTTTCAGTTAAGGTTGTTAAGTACTCCTGCTGATTTTACAGTCTGTCGTGTTTCTTCAGTCCTGTCTTCCTCCAGCCGCCAAAACCAAACCAGCGCCGACGGGGCCGCCTGCTTCCGCCTCCCACGGCTAGCTGCGCCTCAGCGCACACATCGCCGCCCCAACGTCTCCTAAATCATTAACACCGACGTCCTCCGCGCACTTTGGTGCGCTCGTCGCGGCACCGCCCTCTCGCGTTGTCAACATGGTCAACAAACAACAGGAATCGGCAGAAGTACATGGAGAGGATGACAGTAGGGGCCCTCCACGTCAGTGTATGGAAAAATAAAATGCTTCCTCCTAGTGTTTTCCTGACATTTGGGACCCACGACATTGTGAGCGTATATAGTCAATAGACAAGAGAACAGCACAAGATCGGCTAACACCTGGGACGTAGCTACTCGAGCAGTATTTTTTTTGTTTGGTATGGTTGAGACGGAGCAGGGTTTGAACTGGGCTGTGGCCCGTCTAGCCCAGACTTATATTTTATGTTCACCATGTGACCAGCACAGCTATTTTTTCTTTGTGAAAATGAGCCCAGATTATTTTTTCTGAAGAATACCCAACCCAGGCCTACTTATTTTTCTATGCCCCGATGGGCTACAAATCTTTCAACACGCCTGCAAATCTTGAAAGTAATATGAAATGGGTTGTAAATATAAAAACAGATGACAAATTGGCAATTACTTTATAATTTCTGATTTTTTTTCACATTTTAGATTCCTATTTCACTGGGCATTGACCTAATTTAAATATATCTTCAAAGTACTTTAAATCTGGCTCGACATTTCGGTATTAATAATAGTTTGGAACCCACAGAAATATGCGAAATTGGCCCTGGCCAACCAAAAAAACGACTGCAATAAATTGCATAAGAAGTTGCCATGAGCTATATATAAATTATTAAAAAAAAAGAGGGAGTGGTCTGACTTGTGGGCCTGTTTAGTTGACGTGTATGCAAGATTTTTTTAGTTATTATATACTACGTCAACAAACGATTCTAGCAGACGTAACCGTTGGATGTCAATCCAATGGCCGTCGTGTTTCTTCAATCTCTGATCTTCTTGCTCCAGCCGCCAAAGCAGCGCCGGCGGGACCGCATGCTCCCGCCTCCCGTGGTCGGCTGTGCTGCCGCGTAGGCCTCAGTGCCCCCTACTACTCCCACTGCTGGCTAGGGCATCCCTCTACTCACCCACACCCCCTGTTATTCTGCGGTGACGGCAGCCTCACACCGCAGCCGAACCGGTGAACCCTCGTACTCCTCTCCGCACGGGCTTCCACTGCCGCGTCTTCCCCGGCTCCGCGTTGTCCCCTTCCTAGGCCTCGCCGTCGTCCACCGCCGTGGTGCTCTCGGCGCGGCGTGGTCAATGTGGTCAACGACCGACTTCCATCGGAAGAGTACTGTACGTGGAGAGGCTGAAAGCTGGGTCCACGGCAGCCGCAATGAAGTGCCTCCTTATTATGCGGAAAATAATTATTCCTCCACCTGACAGCAGGGACCCACCGGACGGGCCACCAGTATTTCGCGAAAAAACGTTTCCCCCTGACTGCTGGGACCCACAGGATGGGCCACCGTATTTCGCGAAAAAAACGTTCCCCCCGCTGTCAGCTCGGACCCACCGGAAGTGCCTCCTTATTACGCACAAAAAATTGAATACCCCCTGCTAGCTGGGACCAACCTTGGTGGGAGGCTGACTTGTTGGCCTACTAAGTTAACTGGGACGGAGTCCTTTGTCAACTTTAGTCAATATATGAATGATTCTAGCTCCAGTGATCATACGATGTCCATCCAACGGCCGTAGTGCTTCTTCAACCTCTGGTCTTCTAATATTCTTGCTCCAGCCGCCCAAAGCAGCGCCGGTCGTGCCGCCTGCTCCTGCCGCCCGTGGCCGGCTGTGATGCCACGGAGGCCTCACCGCCCCCTACTACTCCCACCGCTGGCCAGGCCATCCCTCTATGCACCCACACCCGCTGTTATTCTGCGGCGACGGCAGCCTCATACCGCAGCCGAACGAGTGAACCCTCATACTCCTCTACGCGTGGGCATCCACTGCCGCGTCTTCCCCGGCTCCGCGTCGTCCCCTTCCTAGGCCTCGCTGTCGTCCACCGCCCTAGTGCTCTCGGCGCGGCGTCGTCAACGTGGTCAAGGAATGGCTTCCATCGGACGTGGACTGTACGTGGAGAGGCTGACAGCTGGGTTCACGGCCGCAGCAAGGAAGTGCCTCCTTATTATGCACAAAATAATTATTCCTCCACCTGACAGCAGGAACCCACCGGACGGGCCAACGTATGTCGCGAAAAAAACGTTTCCCCTGTCTGCTGGGACCCACCAGCTACATCTTCGCACGCAAGGAAGTGCGTCCAAAAAAACGATTCGCCCCCCTCACTTCTGGGACCCACCATCTACATCTTCGCACGCAAGGAAGTGTGTCCGGGCAAAAAAAAACGATTTGCCCCCCGACTGCAGGGACCCACCAGCTACATCTTCACACGCAAGGAAGTGTGTCCTGGCAAAAAAAATGATTCGCCCCCCTAACTGCTGGGACCCACCAGCTACATCTTCGCACACAAGGAAGTGCCTGACAGTCGGGACCCACCAGGTCGAAGCGTACGTAGCGTTGTCATTCTACTCACGGACGTGTACTTACATATATACTAGTGGATGTAGAGGCGCGCACGTGTCGTAGTAGAGGCGCGCACGTAGCATGTACACGTATGTACAGCGGCGAGGGTGCAAGAAAGAAAATACGGCCATGTACGTACATACGGGCAGGGTCTCGAACGCCTACTCGCGCATACGTACATGGCTGGGTCGGAACGGAGAAACAGCGTCGTCGTTGTGTTCATGGGGAGCCAACCGGCTGGGTTGGAACGGAATGCGTGGCCGTGTTCATTGGGAGGGCTTGGACGGAATAGGCGATGGAAATGAGGCCTGGCGTACCACACAACGAAGGAAACGGCCTTGTGTTCGGCCGGCCACGTTCGAAACGGGATCCTGTTGATCAGGAGGGGCCTAGCATACCGCACAACAAAGGAAACGGACCTCCTACGGTCGAAACGGGGGTCCTGTTGATCGAGAGGGGTGTGGCGTACCGCAAAACGGATGAAATGGACCTCCTACGGTCGAAACGGGGGTCCTGTTGATCGGGAGGGGTGTGGCGTACCGCAAAACGGACGAAACAGACTTGTGTTGGAGCGCTACGGTCAAAACGGGGTCCTGTTCATCCGGAGGGGTGTGGCGTACCGCAAAACGGGACTCCACGAGATACTGTTCATCTCCACCGTCGACCTCCTCCAGCCTCCACGGGCTCCTGTTCGTCCAGCCTCCACCGCGCGCTACTCCACCGGCTACTGTTCAACCACCCCTCCATGGGCACCCCTCCACCGTCTACTGTTCATCCAGCCCTCCACACCACGGGGTGCTGTTCAACCACCCCTCCACGGCCACCCCTCCACCGTCTACTGTTCATCCAGCCCTCCACACCACAGGGTCCTGTTCATCCAGAGACAACACCACCGCTCACTGTTCATCCAACCCCTCCCCCCCCCCCCCCCCCCGCGCAACGCTCACTATTCATCCAATCGATCGGCTTCAGTTAGCAGCAGTAGCAAAGGAATTGCTCCATCGGGTTCAGTTAACAGCCATCAATCGATCGCTCGGGTTCAGTAACGCGTAGCCTGCAGTGCAATCGCTCGGGTTCAGTTAGAGCCCAACGCCTCGCTCAGGTTCAGTTAGAGCAAAAGCCTCGCACACACGCGCGTACGTGTACGAGAGAAACGCGCATCGCTCGGCCCCTGACCCCCCACCGTAACCGGCAACTCCCCGAAATTTTCCTCCCCCTCGCTTCTACCACGGTTTTTTCCGTCATGGACGGCCCAAAGAATGTCATGCAGCTGCTACTCCTGCCCGCCCAGGACGAAAAGCCCATTTTCTGTCATGATTTTTTGTCATAGAAGTAGGAGCCCAACACATCTATGATGATACCGGGTGAGGGAGTCCTGGACTAGGGGGTGTCCGGATAGCCGGACTATCAATATCCGCCGGACTCCCAAACTACGAAGATAGAAGATTGAAGACTCCGGCTCGTGTCCGGAAGGTACTTTCCTTGGCGTGGAAGGCAAGCTTGGCGATACGGATATGTAGATCTCCTACCATTGTAACCGACTCTGTGTAACCCTAGCCTCTCCGGTGTCTATATAAACCGGAGGGCCTTAGTCCATAGGACGAACATTACATCTCAACAATCATACCATAGGCTAGCTTCTAGGGTTTAGCCTCCTTGATCTCGTGGTAGATCTACTCTTGTACTACCCATATCATCAATATTAATCAAGCAGGACGTAGGGTATTACCTCCATCGAGAGGGCCTGAACCTGGGTAAAAACATTGTGTCCCTCGTCTCCTGTTACCATCCGCCTAGACGCATAGTTCGGGACCCCCTACCTGAGATCCGCCGGTTTTGACACCGACATTGGTGCTCTCATTGAGAGTTCCTCTGTGTCGTCGCCGATAGAGCGGATGCCTTTACCCGTCTTCAAAGACGGTGTTTTCGCCGGAGGGGCTTTGGCCGCCGGTCAAACAATCTGGCTTGGTGGCTTTCTTATGACCGCCTGTCCGGCCGCCACTTCGGCAATGACTTCTCAAGTCATCAAAAGCAATCCTCGCGTCAGCCCTGAAGCTGCCGAACAGTTAGATCCAATCGAGCTCTCGTCTGTTAACGAGCTCTTGGATCGCATCGCCGCCCTGGGAGTCGCGACAGACTACAATCAGATCGGGCTTAAAACCGATCTGAGAGAGATTAACTCTCCCCAGGCTACCCACCACGTCGAAGTGGTAGAAGAACAACTCGGCAATTCGTTGCCGTTGTTGAAAACAATCTGTGTCCGGATTCCCGAACCCTCCATGCCAGATTCCCGCGGAGGAACGGACCCTGATCGAGCATTGAACCTAAAATCATGCGTCGCTCCGGACTTGCTGGGCTGTCTCTAGCAAATCAAGCTTCCGGATTTTACTCCACCCACCCGCCCAGACATATGCGACCTATCTCTAATTTGGCAAGAGCCCTCAGAAACAGTACATCATTACTGGGCCAGATTCCTCCTGGTTATGGACAGGATAAAGGACTGCCGAGAGGAAAACGCAATCTCAATCTTCTGCAATAACTGCACAGACAAGGGAATCCTGAACGCCATTGATCGTCGCAAGATTACGCGTTTTACCGATCTGGCGTCCATAGTACGAAAGTACTGTGCGATGGAAAGTTTCCGGAAAACTGAAAATCAATTTTGGGATAATCCGGCCCCAAGCCCAGTCCGCAGTAAAAGGGCGCCTCACAATCAGGCCCCAGATGCAAAATCCAAAAAGCAAAAACCCAGCAAGGGAAACGGAACCGTACTGGAGGGATGGCTCAATGGACCCTGTAAACTTCATAATACAGGGGGAGCTGTCCCAACACACAGCCTTCGAGCATGTTGGATATTACGGCAGGTGGCCAAAAGTGGCGAAGAGCTTCTAGCTCCGGGAAACCACTCCAACAATACCAGCACGGTCTCAACAGTCTTCGAGACTTTCGCATCAAATAATATGCGAAAACGAACAATCCGCGAACTCGCCGAAGTCTACCAAGTAGCAACAGCAAATCCATGGAGCGACACAGCTATCACCTTCAGCGCCAGCGATGAGCCCACATCTTGAACTACCAGAGCCCCAGCCGCACTGGTACTTAGTCCCATAGTGGACGGCTATCGACTGACAAAAGTCCTCATGGACGGCGGCAGCGGACTAAACCTCATTTACGAGGAAACCCTGCGAAAAATGGAAATCGATTGGAGCCGTATTGAGCGAAGCAGCACAACCTTCAGAGGAATAATCCCTAGCCGGGAAGCACGCTGCACCAGAAAAATCACACTCGATGTGGTGTTCGGCTCTCCGGACAATTACAGATCCGAAGAAGTCACGTTCCAGGTGGCCCCGTTCAGCAGCGGCTATCACGCCATATCAGGACGAGAGGCATTCACAATTTTTCAAGCAATACCTCATTACGGGTACATGAAGCTCAAAATGCCCGGGCCCAGCGGAATAATCACTCTCGTCAGTGATCCGGATACAGCACTCCACGCCGAAAACAGGACAGCCGCACTAGCCCTCGAAGCACTATCCGAAGCCTTAGCGGCAGAGGAACTCACCGCGCTGCGCTCTACGGTAAACAGGGACGATGTGATACTTGATAAAAGATCCAAGTCCACCTCCTTCAAACCAGCAGATGAGATAGTTAAATTTCAGGTCCACCCAACGGACCCAACAAAGACGGCCTCCATCGGGGCACATTTGAACCCCGAAGTTGACGCCGCACTGCGCGATTTCCTTCGGAAAATTGGGACATCTTCGCCTGGCACCCTTCAGACATGCCCGGAATCCCTCGCAGGTTGGCAGAGCACAGCCTAAACATGCTAAAAGGATTCAAGCCAGTCAAACAGGCTCTTCGACGATTTTCCGAGCCCAAGAGACAGGCAATGGGAGAAGAGCTAGCCAAGTTATTGGAAGCCGGATTCATTAGAGACATTAAACATCCGGACTGGCTAGCAAATTTGGTGATGGTACCAAAGAAAGATAAATCCTGGCGCCTCTGTGTCGACTTCAAAGACCTCAATAAGGCTTGCCCAAAGGATCCTTTCCCCCTCCCCCGCATCGATCAAATTATCGACGCCACGGCAGGACACGACTCGTTGTGCTTCCTGGACGCATACTCTGGCTATCATCAAATCAAGATGGCGGAAGCAGATCAAGCCACAACGGCATTTATTACTCCATACGGACCATTCTGCTTCAACACGATGCCCTTCGGACTTAAAAACGCCGGCGCAACATATCAGCGCATGATTCAAACATGTCTGGCTACCCAGATAGGCAAAAGAGTCGAGGCATACGTAGACGACGTAGTCGTCAAAACAAAACACGTCGAAACTTTAGTAGACGATTTGAGGCTCACATTCGACAACCTTAGAGCATATGACATCAAGCTGAATCCGGAAAAATGTGTTTTCGGTGTACCAGCCGGAAAGCTGCTGGGCTTCATCGTATCCGGTAGAGGAATTGAAGCAAATCCGGCCAAAATCCGGGCTCTGTCGCAGTTGGATATTCCAAAAGACCTCAAGCAAATACAAAAGTTAACAGGATGCGTGGCAGCTCTAAGCCGTTTTATCTCCCGTTTAGGAGAGAAGGCGTTGCCCCTTTATCGCCTCCTAAGGCGCACCGAACACTTCGAGTGGACGGATGCCGCCACTGCCGGACTCGAAGAAATAAAAGCCATATTGGCAACAAATCCGGTCCTGGCTGCGCCCACTCTGGGCGAACCAATGTTGTTATACATTGCTACAACACATCAAGTTGTAAGCGCTGTCCTCGTCGTCGAACGCGCAATAGAAGGGCATAAATTCCCTCTTCAAAAACCAGTGTATTACATATCCACTGTGTTAACCCCCTGCAAATCTCGTTACCCGCACTATCAAAAGATAGCATACGCGGTGTTCATGGCGTCTCGGAAGCTCAGGCACTACTTTCAAGAGTGTTCGATAACAGTGGCTTCTGAAGTGCCACTCAATGACATTATAAATAACCGCGACGCAACGGGCAGGATTGCAAAATGGGCCATTGAGCTCTTGCCATTCGACATAACCTACAAACCTCGACGAGCCATAAAGTCACAAGTTTTGGCTGACTTCGTCGCCGAATGGACTGAAGCCGAACTACCTAAAGAGTACGGCGCATACTCCAATTAGACTATGCACTTCAACGGCTCCAAAATGTTGGCCGGACTGGGGGCTGGCGTCGTACTGACGTCCCCCACCGGAGATACAGTCCAATATGTACTTCAAATAATGTACACGACTCCAACAATGCAGCCGAATACGAGGCCCTGTTACATGGTCTCCGGATGGCAGTCTCCATGGGCATCCAGCGCCTAGAGGGGCGCGGGGATTCAAACCTTGCAATATCCCAAATAAATGGAGACTTCGATGCCAAGGATCCGAAAATGGCAGCATATCGTAATGTTGTCCTGAAAATGTCAGCTCGGTTTGAAGGACTCGAATTCCATCACATAGCCCGAGATAATAACCAAGCGGCCGACGTCCTGGCACGCATCGGTGCGAAACGTGATACTGTCCCTCCAAAAATCTTCCTAGAACGGCTCTTCAAGCCATCCATACTATGGGAAGAGGAGTCCGGTAGCGACAAACCGGAGAAAGCCGCACCAACTGGTGATTCAGCAGACCACATAACACCATCCGCCCACGATATAATGGCAGTAATCGCCGCGTGGACTGAACCTTTCCTAGCCTACTTACTTAGGCAGGAACTCCCCGAAGACCAAAATGAGGCCCGCTGCATAGTCCGGCGATCGAAGGCCAACAAGGTCCATGAGGGAGAACTTTATAAGAAAAGTACTACCGGAGTCCTTCAAAGGTGTATCTCCGAAGAAGAAGGGCGAAACCTCCTGGCTGAAATCCACGCCGGACTAGGTGGACACCACGCAGCAGCCCGGGCCCTGGTAGGAAAGGCATTCCGTACAGGATTTTATTGGCCGACGGCTCGGGCAGACGCACATGACTTGGTCCAGCGATGCGTTGGTTGCCAGCTCTTTGCTAATCAGAGCCATATGCCACCCACCGCCCTCAAAACCATACCCATTACCTGGCCGTTCGCGGTCTGGGGGCTTGACATGGTAGGACCCCTTAAAGGGGGAACCCACAAGAAAAAATACATGTTGGTCATGGTGGATAAGTTCACCAAATGGATAGAGGCCAAACCGGTCAAAACGGCAGAGTCCGGACCAGTGATAGACTTTATATCAGAGGTGGTACACCGTTACGGAGTCCCCCATAGCATCATCACCGACAACGGCACAAACTTCACGGCCGATGAGGTCAAGTCATGGTGCAAAAATATGGGCATTAAGCTCGACTATGCGTCAGTCTATCACCCTCAAACCAACGGTCAAGTGGAAAGAGCAAACGGTCTAATAATGAGCGGCATCAAACCCAGATTGGTGAGGTCACTCGCCAAATCCGATACCCAATGGGTCGAGGAGCTCGACTCCGTACTCTGGGGGCTGCGGACAACGCCTAACCGTACTACCGGATTCACACCATTTTTTATGGTATACGGCGCAGAGGCAGTCTTGCCCTGCGACATTATTCATGACTCACCTCGGGTGCGCATGTATGAGGAAAGAGAAGCCGAGCTAGATCGGCAGGACAGCTTGGACACATTGGAGGAAGAACGTGACGTCGCGAAGGCTCGTTCCACATTTTATCAGCAGCAGGCCCGAAGATATCAAAGCAGAGAAGTACGGGCCAAGACCTATAACGTTGGCGAACTAGTTCTACGCCTGCCGGACAAGAAAAAGGACAAGCTCAAGCCCAGATGGGAAGGCCCCTTCATTATTGATCAAGTACTGACCGGCGGAGCATACCGTCTACGAAATGCGTCGGACAACCGACTCGAGCCGAACCCATGGAACGCAGCCCGACTCCGATGATTCTATGCCTAGCGCCGGACTAAGAGTTCATCCCCTTCCCCAGTCCAACCTTTTACATTTCGGCTGTCCTCTTTTTATCTTTTTTCCTTCTAAATTAACAAGCCCCTCGGGGTATATTTTCGCATTTTTTGCATACATACGATGTGCCATCAGCACTCGTTATTCCTGGGGGCTTCTTTTACAGAAGCTCAACTATACGGGTTTTATACCCAACACATGTGTCACGCTTCCACATGTACCTTTTACTCGCCATTATATGCATCGATATGACTTAAGTTTTGGCCAAGCTGGGTTGCCTGGCTCCTGTGCTTACCCCTATGTTCCCGATTGTTCGGCTAGGTGGTAAAGGGAGCACCTCTGCGATTGTTACTGCCGGGTCAGCCGGATGTGTACCTCAGCCTGGGTGAAGCCGAAAGCTAGCGTTCTTAAGGGAATATTCGGTCGGTGATTTAAAAGATGACTTTTTACCTATTTTTTCCATCTGCCCCCAGATGTTTTACTGCTCTCTTGGCAGTCTGGACATGCACTTTAGGGCATGCCACCCCAGCGAAAGGAACCCTTAATGGAACTATTCTCCCTGGAAGATGTTTCTTACTAACCATGTAATATAACATAGCTAGTTGGGCACTTGTCTGATAAAGCACTAATGACCCCTACGCCTAGTCTCCATGCATACCATGGTTATTTCTTAACCAAAAAGGTATTCGGACACATTCCGGACTCTAGGGTCTCGAGGTCGAAGCGAAAAGGTCGGCAACGACAAACGATCTACAATCCGGCTAGAAGGCATTTCATATATCATTTTTAAAGGATAACATACATTGTCAAGTTCATTGATTGTACTCCTCCTCAATCCCGTCTAACAGGCTGTCTAGTTTATAGTCCCGTTGGGAAAATTTAGCAGCCAGTTCTACCTGGCTGTACACTAAACTCACAGGGATCTCCTTCCCGTCGGGCCCCACCAGTCCAACTTCGGCCATATGGTTGGGATCCGCCTTCTTGTACCGCGTCTTCACCATGGCCCAAGCCTCACTGGCACCTTGACGGCAAGCCGAAACCTTCCACAAATGGAAGCGCTGCCGCACTCCCTGTAGCTTCTCCGCAAGCTCCCCGAGGCCCTCGGGCGGGGCGAGGGATGGCCATAAGGCCTGTACGGCGCCACTCATTGCCTGCCGAACTCGTTCGAACAGCTGCAACAGTTTGGGAAGTTGATCACCCATTGATATGGGCATCTCCTCCGCAGGATGGCCTATGAGTACACCTACAAGACATATTATGTCAAATCGCTTCCTCGCTGAGCTCTTCTTCCTTAGAGAGTTCGCTCAAGCACTTACTATAAATGCCGTGGCAAAGCCGTTGATTCTCCTTGACGGAGCCGGACAGCTCGGCCTATGCGCCTTTTAGCTCTTCTCCGAGCTTGGCGTTGGCATCTTGGAGCTTGTTCCTTTCCTGCTGAACTCTGTTCAGCACATTCTCGCCGGCCTTTAGCTGGCACAGTAGCGCTTGCCTGTCCGGATCTTGTCCGGCGGCGCCTACAGTGTCGTTGTTAGACTCGCGCGCATGCCGCACAGCGCTTATATTAATTTATACAAATGTGTTACTAGGAGGGGTCTTTCCGTCTCCTCCTGCGGCAGCAAGTGCAGCCTCAAGTTGGGCCTTGCAATCTTGCAGCTCCCGAGACAGCTGGGCATTCTTCTCGTTAAGAGCCTGAAATTTCAAATGATCCTTAAATCAGTTAACATAACTAATTTAAGTCTCGGGGGCTACTGGTGTATACAACCATTAAAATATCTTTACCCGTATGTCTTTAACATACTGCTCCGTGTCCCTGGTAAAACCATTTTGAGCAGCCCGGAGATGCGCGTCCCCTGCGTTGAAGGCATCCAATGCCTCAGGGGAAAAGCACGCCTCTTGAAAAACTGTCCGGCGGCGTCTATGATTCATAGCGCTCTCCACCTCTGACTTGGTGGCGGACAGTCTGTCGGTATCCTCCGTTGGAGTAAGATCCGGTTCGCGTCTTGCGCTTGCCTCCCCCTCCAGTCCAGGCGCTGGAGCCCGGCTGGTATTGGTGGGATCGGCAATTCTTGTGCTCGCAGTCCAGCGAGCGCTTTTTCTTTTGTAAAAATCATGAGCGCTTAGAAGTTTCCTTGGAACGTTGCTCAAAAGGATCAAACACGAGCCATACCTCTGCGGCGATGATTCCTCCCGCACGGCGCTCCTTTTTCTCCTGCTAGTTCGGACCGACCTCTGTAGGTCGGCCGCCGCAGGCTCGGCTCCCGGCCGTAAAGGCGCTTCCTGCAAAAAGCCATCGTTCGCGAAGGTCAGAAGTAGCCAAGGATAAGATAACGGTGTCCGGACTTCGGTCTTGGTCACCTGGGATGCCGGATTTAGCCCGGGGTAGTCCGCCGTAATGGCGACCAAAGCATCATCAATGCTTAGCTGGTTATACACCCCGTCGATTAGCTCCACCCCGATGTCCGGATCCTCTCCGGAGGCCGGACCCAGGGATCCTTCCGGATCCTCGGGTTGCGGAGCAGGACTCAGCATATCCTCCACAGTCCGGCGTAGACCCTGCGCCGAAGACGTAATGTAAGAAGCTTGAACTTCGAAGATACGGGTAAAGACCCTTTTGAGGTGTTCACTTACCCATCCTCTAGGGTTGATCATGGAAAACCCATCCACAGGGTTCGGACAAAGGAAGTCCTCCTTCTCCCCCTTGTACAGACCGGACAGGATCTTCACCAGATCCTCGGTCGAATTCGGCCCTTTGCGGCCGTGTCGGGTGGCATCGTCCTCCCCATTGAAATCCCACATAGGGTGGCCTCTGTATTGCAGCGGCTGCACCCCCCGCTTGATGCACGTCGCCATGACTCCAATCATGGTCAAGCCGGAATGAGCCATTAATCTTATCCGGCCCATCAAGTAATGGATGCTCTTGTCTTCCTCCAAACGGGGGCTCCGCGGGCGCCAGCTGAGGCGTTTCTTCAAGGGAGCAGCATCAAACTCCGGGAGGCCAATCCGGACTGGGTCAGGCAACGGAGCGTCTACGATATAAAACCACTCTGAGGGCCAGTCTTCGGACGCCCTCTTGGGGGTGCCAGATAGGTATCCGGTCCCAGGGATGCGCCATATTTCGGCGCCGCCCACTTGATATATGTTCCCCTGGTAAGTACGGGGCACGAGGCAGAACAGCCTCTTCCACAATGCGAAATGGGGCTCGATACCCAGGAATAGCTCACAAAGAGCTACATAGCCCGCGATGTGCAGCACAGATGCGGGCGTGAGGTGGTGGAGCTGGAGTCCGTAGAACTTCACGAGCCCGCGGAGGAACGGATGTATTGGAAATCCGAGCCCCCTTATTAGATAGGGGACGAAACACACCCGCTCCCCCTTGTTGGGGCTTGGGGTGTCCTCCGCCTGCCTCCCACCTCGATAAGTAACCAGTACGGCTCGGACCGGAACCATGAAGGCCGGAGGGAGCAATCCCTCCGTTTGGAGCTTTACTAGCTCGTTGTGCGAAATAGAGCACCTCCCCCAATCCCCCGGCGATGGGCTGGGAGCGCGTGAGGAAGAGCCGCGTTGACGATCCATGGTGGAATGGATTTCAGGGTCAGAGGCGCTTCGATGGAGTATACGCGGGAGGAAGATGGTGCGGTTTGGATCTGGATCCCTGCCCCTTTAATAGGCAGGTGACCCGCACGATTGGGGGGTAAAATGTAAAGAGCTCCCCGGCTTTTCGCATTCGTGCGACGCGTGGAAGAGGGCCATAATTTGGCGTAGAAGCCAAGAAGCACAGTATTCGAGGTGAAGTCGGACACTATTCGGCAGGAACATGGAATTTGAAGGGAGAACCCGCCTTGCAACGCCGAAGACTACAAGCACGCTGGACTTATCGTCATTGAAGCCTGGTTCGGGGGCTACTGAGGGAGTCCTGGACTAGGGGGTGTCTGGATAGCCGGACTATCAATATCCGCCGGACTCCCAGACTACGAGGATAGAAGATTGAAGACTCCGGCTCGTGTCCGGAAGGTACTTTCCTTGGCGTGGAAGGCAAGCTTGGCGATACGGATATGTAGATCTCCTACCATTGTAACCGACTCTGTGTAACCCTAGCCTCTCCGGTGTCTATATAAACCGGAGGGCCTTAGTCCATAGGACGAACATTACATCTCAACAATCATACCATAGGCTAGCTTCTAGGGTTTAGCCTCCTTGATCTCGTGGTAGATCTACTCTTGTACTACCCATATCATCAATATTAATCAAGCAGGACGTAGGGTATTACCTCCATCGAGAGGGCCTGAACCTGGGTAAAAACATTGTGTCACTCGTCTCCTGTTACCATCCGCCTAGACGCACAGTTCGGGACCCCCTACCCGAGATCCGCCGGTTTTGACACCGACACCGGGTTTTGTCACAATTATCGTCATAGAAGTGTCATATGTATGACAGAAAAAAATTCGTTCGGCCCAAAATGTCACGGATGTGTCTTTTTTTTTGTAGTGATGACCCAGCCGTCCGGCGCTTCACTTCCTGGGGAAAGCGACCGGTCCTCGCCCGCTTCAAATCTTGGTGCCTCCGTCCATTCTGCCACGAAATCTGCAAGTGTGGCTCCCTTGATGACTCTGGTTGTGCTGAATTCCAACTGAAACGCTTGCAACTCAATGTTCCATTCAGCGATCCTTCCAGCTGAGTTGGGGCTCCTGAGTACCCTCTCCAAGGGGTATGCCGAGACGACCTTGATGGAATGGCCTTGAAAGTAGTGCCGCAACTTGCGTGAAGCCACTAACAGCGCAAGGAGGAGTTTTTGGGGGCATGGGGTATCGCGCCCTTGCATCCCAAAGCACCGTGCTGACGAAGTATACAGGATGCTCGACAAGGTTGAGGGTGCTGGCACAGCCTGCATCCTCTGGTGGTTGAAGCGCCTCCCGAGATAACGGAGCCCCTGGCGCTTGGTCGCCTGGCGGGGCCACCTCCGCTCTGGGTGCGTCCCCCTGCTGAGGCTGATCCTCATCTGCTGCGGTTGTGGTCTTCGCGAGGCTTTCTTGGCTTTGCTCTTCTTCGGCCGGGGAGACGGCTGGCACGGCCTTGGCCCGGTGCTCCTCTCTAACTGCCACCAGGGCTGCGCTGGCGGAGTAGGGGGTGGCTGCAAGGTAGAGCACCAAGGGCTCCTGAGGGCACGGAGCTACCATCACCGGAGGGCTGGTAAGGTACTTCTTGAGATCTTGGAATGCCTTGTCGGCCTCTTTAGTCCATTCAAACGGGCCCTTCTTCATCATCAGCTTGAAGAAGGGCAGCGCTCGCTCCCCCAGCTTGGAGATGAAGCGTCCCAACATGGTTACACGCCCGGTGAGCTTCTGCCTTTCTCTGAGGGTCTTCAGAGGACTCATGTCTTCGACTGCCTTGACCTTCTCTGGGTTAGCCTCAATGCCTCTATGGGATACGAGGAAGCCCAAGAGCTTTCCCAAGGGGACTCTGAACACGCACTTCTCCGGATTGAGCCACAGATCCACTTCACGGAGGCTCGCGAAGGTTTCTTCCAGGTCCTGTATCAGGGTTTTCGCCTCCCGAGATTTCACCACAATGTCATCGACGTAGGCCTCAGCGTCTCTCTCGAGCTGCCGGCCCAAGGCGATGTGCATCAGCCGCTGAAAAGTCGCGCCTGCGTTGTGCAACCCAAATGGCATGCAGGTATAGCAGTATACCCCACACGGGGTCAGGAAGGCCGTTTTCTCCACGTCTTCTACCGCCATCTTGATCTGGTGATAGCTCGAGCAGGCATCCAGGAAGCACACCAGGTCACACTCGGCAGTAGAATAGACGATCTGGTCAATGCGAGGGAGCGGGAATGGATCCTGAGGGCAGGCCTTGTTGAGGTTGGTGAAGTCGACACACATGCGTTCCTTTCCTCCCTTTTTTGGCACAACAACAGGATTGGCCAACCATTCTGGATAGCGAACTTCATGAATGATGCATGCTGCCTCTAACTTGCGGGTTTCTTGGACGATGAAGGCCTGCTTCTCAGTGGACTGTCGCCTTGCCTTCTGCTTCACGGGGCGCACATTGGGGCACAGGTTGAGATGGTGTTGAATCACATCCCTTGGGACCCCTTCTAGCTGATAAGGTTCCCAAGCAAACACCTCCTTGTTTGCACCCAGAAATTTCACCAAGGCCTCCTCCTGCTCAGGATCGACGTTGGCACCTACGGTGAAGGTGGCGCCAGAGGATCCATCCTCGTCGACCGGTACTTGCTTGGTCTCCGCCTTGTCTTGGGTGAATAGCTGCTTCTTCTTGGCCGGTGTAGCCCCTTGGGCTCGAGGGTATCTGTGCTGGCGGGCTGCGCCACCGCGGCCATTTTGAAAGCAAGCTTGAGCGCCTCCAGTGCATCCCTTGTGTCCCCGGACACAGTAAGGACACTGCTGCTCTCGGGCTTCTTCATGAGGTTGTACACTGGGTGAGTCGCTGCCATGAACTGGGCCAAGGCTGGGTAACCGAGGATGGCGTTGTACGGGAGGCCGATGGGGGCGATGTCGAAGTCGACCAGCTCCGTGCGGAAGTTATCGTGGGTGCCGAAGGTTACCGGGAGGCGGATCTGCCCAGGGAGCCGGTGGAACTGCCTCCAATGCCCGAGAAGGGCCTGCTTTGTTGGAGCCGCTCCAGCGGCACCTGGAGAGACTAAAGGCCTCCACCGAGAGCACGTTGAGGCTAGCACCACCGTCAATGAGGGTCGTGGTGACAGCCACCTGGTAGATGGTGGGGGTGCATAGCATCGGGAGCGTGCCAGAACAGGCGGTATTGGAGGAGTGATCGTCCGAGCCGAAGGTCAAATCAGCCTCGGGTGCCGCCCAGCCCAGGGGGCTTCACGGCGCTTGAAGACGGTGCTGACCTGGCAGACGAACGGCTTGACGTGGCGGCTCAAAGATGGTTCCTGTGATCCGCCCAGGAGGGCTGCGACGACTGGGGGCCTAGCATGATGGGCGAGGAAGAGGTTGCACAACTCCTCCCAGGAGGCCACAGAACCCGCTGGCAGGTGGAGCAGCCACATGCGCGGGGCGCCGGTGAGGGCCATGGGCAGCCAGTTAGCCATGATCTTGTCGTCGCCTCCGGCCTTAAGGACAGCTTCTTCATATGCTAGCAGGAAGGCCAGCGGATCGGTCGCGCCGTTGTAGTGCGGCGGCATGTCCGGCTTGAACTTGTTCGGCCACCGCACCTGTCGCAAGGCGGGGGCCAGGGCTCGGAGCCCCCTGGTTCCCACGCCGGCGTCGACAGCCGGAGCAGGCGGTGCGTTGGCCGCCATGAGGGCGGAGCGCGATGCTGATGGAGAATGGGTCGACGGGAGGGAGAGCTCCGGCGCACCCCTACCTGGCACGCCAAATGTCGGATGTGGGGTTCCGGCAGACCCTTAAGGTTCGAACTCTGGGATGCACACGAAGATCTTTCCGCTACCGACCTACATCCGATCGCCTCGTGAGAATCTAAGCTAAACGATGAACAGCACAAGGGACACGAGATTTATACTGGTTCAGGCCACTGTTGTGGTGTAATACCCTACTCCAGTGTGTGGTGTGGTGGATTGCCTCAGGGCTGATGATGAATAATACAAGGGAAGAACAGCCTCGTGAGAGGTGTTCTTGACCTGGTGCGATGAACTGCTTGGGTGAGTTCAATCGCCTCTTGGATGCCGAACCAGCTGCCCCTATTCTGTGGTGGTTGTCCCTGTATATGGAGGCCCTGGGCCTCTTCCCAAATATTGAGCGGGAAGGGCACCAACAACGTCCATTTCGAAGGGGAACATCGAGTACAAGTTATCCTGACTAAAGTTGGTCTCCGGCTGCCAAAGGCTCTGGCGATGACGCTGTCCTGGGCTCCACGGTGACCTCCATCCTGCCACTCTGCTGGTCTTGGTCTCGTTGCACCGAAATGGAAACCTTTGCCTGATGCCTCGGTACTCCACACATGTGCATGTCCTCTTTGCACCAAAGAGGAAACAAGGACACTGCGCAGGCCGGCACCCGCCTAGTCTCGATCTTCATGGCTTGCGTCACGGGCACCTCGTGAGGTACCCTGCCTTGATCTCTCCGCCTCCTCACGAGCCTGCCTGGCGAGGCCGTTCCTGAGGAAGCCTTGTGTCGTCCGCCCCGCGAGGCTTGGCCCCTCGCGGGGGTCCTGAGTCTTGTGCTGATGAAGATGGGCCATACTGGGCCACCACGTGAGCAACGCCATAGGCCGCAGGCAGGCAAGTCTGTGGACCCCCGTTCCCAGGACGCCGACAGATTTCTTGGGGAGCATGTCGCTGGGGGAAGCGTTACACCTTCCCTTGACCCCCCAAGCGCTGGAGGAGGTCCAGGACATGCAAATTATTGCGTGTCATATGCAACCCTCCACGGCTACCTCGGATGTTTGGCACTACTCATGGGGCAAGGCCGGCTACAAATCAACTGACTACTATAAATTCGTCTTCAAGGACGTCCAAGCCCACCAAGTTTTTTGCTGGATCTGGAAGTCTAAATGCACTATGAAGTTGAAGGTTTTTGCCTGGCTTCTTTTCCAGGACAGGCTCAATACAAGGAACATGTTGAAAAGAAGGCACTACAACATAGGGGATGATCACAATTGCCTCTTGTGTGGAATGACCATTGAGGAAACAGTGGAGCACATGATCTTCACATGCTCATTCAGCAAGCTTTGCTGGGACAAACTTGGGATTAATTGGGAGCCTTTTCATGGCTGTTTGCAAGCTATTGAGGCCCAAAAAATCATTCATCCCACTCCTATGTTCTTGGAAAAATTCATTGTGGCAGCCTGGAGTATTTGGAAGGAGAGGAATAACAAACACTTTAGAGAAATACTGCCATCCTTCAACTCTTGGCTGGATGGATTCAAAGGGGATTTTGGGCTTCTTCAATAGAGTAAAAGAGGAGCATAGGCCCTTTGTACTTGACTTTGTACACTCCCTGTAGTAGCACCTCCAAGTTGCTCTTTCTTCTCTTGTCACAAAGTTGACAAGATTGTATTATCTCCCCCCTGTAAATACTCATTGTATAGTGTGTGTTCTTTTCCTTTAATATATTAAGACAGTAGGAGTCTTTCCTACTGTTCATGGTCAAAAAAAACCTTCAAGTGCCATACAATCAGCTTCAGCCCACCGAGCCCTTCTCAGGAGTTACTGACGGTTCCACCACCCCGATAGGGCAGGTCCGCCTCCCTGTCTCCTTCGGACAGCGTGACAACTACCGCATCGAGCTCATCGACTTTGACGTCACCCACATCCACCTGCCATACAATGCCATCCTTGGGTATCCAGCCCTCGCCAAGTTCATGGCAGTGACCCACCACGGCTACAACGTCCTCAAGATGCCAGGAAGCGGCGGAATCATCAAGGTCCCCTGCAAAGAGACAGATGCGGTGTGCTCCCTCGAGCATGCCTTCCAAGCCACAGCAATCGAGGACCCGGACAGCAAGGGAGAGAACCCTCCTGAGGCCTTCCCCAAGAAGAAGAAGCAACCGCTCCGAACAAGGCCTCAGGAGGTCGGCATCTCGGGTGGTGCCGCGTCAGGATTAGCGCCCATGCCTGGGGCGCCTCCTTCCATCGCATAGGAAGGCGCGCCCGGTGCCCTCCTCGGGCAGGGCTCGGGGGCTCTCTTCTGGAGGGCCTCAGACCTTGCCAACATCACGAGGGAGGCGCTCCGGCACCACTTGGAGGCATGCTTCGCGGCACGTTTCCCCCAGGAAGGCACAGGGCATGGAAAGCCCAACGTTCAGGAGTTCATTGCCAAGACCACTCAGGAGCTTCAGGAAGCGAGGGCCGTACGCGGCAACCGCCGCTCGCCTGGCGTGGCTCGCCGTCCAGGCGAGGATGGTGGGCTGCGCGTATGCATCGACGTCCCAGGGCTCAACCGAGCCGCATCTCAGGAGCGCTTCTGGCCTTCGCACGTGGCACGCTGCGAGGGTCCGCTGCACAGCTATGTTCGCATGCTTTTCAGCCTACCGAACGCGGCTGCCACCTACCAGCATCACATGTGGAGCATCCTGGCGGCTCAGGATGCCCGGCACCATGCGATCCTAGAAGAGATGGAGACGGTCCTCAAGTAACCACCTAGACCCCCAGAGCCTCCTGAGGCTCAGGGCCCCGGTGGCTCGTCAGGGTCGGCCCCTTCACTGCGCATTTTCAGCTGCCCCAACACCCCCTCTACAACAGAACCAGGTGACATGTTCCGAGTTCATTTTCAGCTAGGAGCGCCCTGAGGGCTGCATCATTCCCAGGTCGCGTGGGTCCGTCCCTGCGGCATGTATCTCTTTTTATGTCTTTGGCTTACCTTGCTGGGGGCGCCCCTCGGGCTGCATCATCCCCAGGCCGCTTGGGTCTGACCCAATGGCATGTATTTATTCTGCATTTACCTAAGCTGATTTTCCTTTCATGCCTAATCTTCCTGTGATTGTCACCTGCTCGATTGCCACCTACCACGGGAGCCACTCGCGCTGGCACGGCGTTTGCGCAGGGGTCCGTCCCTGCAACGCCGACAAATCTGAGTGGTCAAGCTCTGGCCCGCGGCATGCCCCGCATGCGTCACCTCACCAGGCCCTCAGTGCCCTCACCCTCTCTCGGAGCAACCAGTGGCCGGTCGGCAATCATAATGGCAACCCGTGCCTCTCTCGTGCTGATTTGCAGGAACCTCATGAGGTCTGCAGCGGGCGGCACCACGAGCTCCCTCTCTTTCCCATACGATCTTCTTGAGCGTTAAAAGGGGGGCTCCTAAGCATCGTGGCTCAAGAGCTCTTATTGGCTCTCCAGCCCTCACCCCCTGGCCTTGACCACGGCATCGCGACCTGGCATACCAGCGGCGGCTGAGCTTGCTCGAGGGCCGGGACCTGAGGACGAAGAGAACGAAGGAGAGTGCGGGGAAGAAGGGGGAGGCTCGCACGGGCCTAACCTAGTTGTGCCATGGCTGCGGACACACAAGTCTGGCGCAACACAAGGGAACGACTCCAGATTACCGAGATAAGTCTCCGCTTGGAATAACTAATCGTTACAACGCAAAATTCTCACTTGTTGCGGCCCTGTGGAGGCAACGTTGCCTTCCTTTCTTACCTCTCAGTGGCTGCTTGCGCACTAAAGGGGACCTCCTGAGCATCACTCCTCAGGGGCCCTTACTGGACCTCGGGCCGCTCACCTCCTGGCCTTGACCACGGCATCGTGACCTAGCATACCAGCGACGGCTGTAGTCTGCCTGGGGGCCAGGACCTGTCAGTGTAGAGCATCGAGTCGTCATGAGGATTGAAAGGGGGAACCAAGCCGAGACAGGACAAGCACTCGCACGATTTCATAATAAGGATAACATCAACAAAATAAATCGTAGACACTTTACACGCCCCCGTGGGGTTTTTCTCGATTCCTCGCAGGGAACAAAAGAAAAGAACTTTGAGGAGCCCTAACTACACACGCCTTCATGGCCGACGCCATCATCAATAGTGGGCCATGGGAGACCGGCGCCAACCACATCCAGAGCAGCGGCGACGGCCCGATGCCGCCGCCTTGCTACGGGCGCGATGAGAGCACGGGGTGTGTAGCTGTCGTCGCTCGTCTCCGGAGTCTCGTAGAGTTCGGGAGAGTCGCCTGACTCCCAAGCGTTGCTGCTGCTGCCGGAGGGGCTGCTGGAGGAGCGAACGGCAGGCCCAGCCCCTGCCGCGTCGATATCTTGACTGCCCCCTCCGGGGCAGCACTCCAGGCGGCAGCCTTCCGCGTTGAAGACCTTGAAGGACAAAGTGGAGGCGCCATCGTATTCAAAAATTATCACGAGGGCGCCCCCCGTTCGGCAGACCCAGGCGACCTCGCCCCAGCCACGGGTCATGAAGATCTTGCCCGAGGGAATGACTTCAACCTCTGCTCCGGTCACAGGACGCCACAATCGGTGTGCTGTAGCCAAAGCTCGAGAGGCCACCTCGGCGGCATCTCGGTGGAGATGAACGAAGGGAAGCAGATCCAGGTGCTTGGAGGCATCACCGCCAGCAGCACGAGCTCATGAGAGGAGTCCGTGGCATGGACTCCAGGGTCGACGGTGCGCGCCACCACAGTGTGCCGACCATGGCTGCGGCGCGGGCGGCGCGGCTCGCCGCCCATTTTTTCGGAGCCCTCGGCTAGGGCGCACTGGGTAGCGGGTACCCAAGAGGTGGCCGCTCGCACCAAGGCCTCGTCATCTCCAGCCTCACGACCTCGCCACGGTGGTGGACCGGCCTCTTCTTCGGCGGGAGCAGATCGGGTCCGTCCCGGGGAGCCTTCTCCTTCTCTTCGCCCGAGAATCTACGTATCGGCGCCATTGGTGTCAATACTGGAGCTGGAGCAGGGGAGAAGAAGCAGGAAGAGCAGGAAGAGATGGGCGATGAGGGCTCTCATCCCTTCTCATTTATAGCCAAAGGGAGGCCAACCGTCGACCTCCACGATCGCAGGTAATGATAACAAATTTTGCATGCAGCAGGGACTCGTCAAGTCGGGCAGTTGCCGAGGCAGCATGGGGAAGCGGAGATGCCCACGTCCAATCAGTCGCCACGCATCAACCAAGGCCGCAGGCTGTTGGGGACTGCGACGCTCCGCACTTGCCCTTTTACTTCGCCGCTAAGCCAAGTCCGAGCGCGCCTTGGGCCCGGGGGCTACTGTTGGCGTTCTGGGAACAGGGTTCCCAGATTTTCCTGCCTGCGGCCCATGGCGTGGCTCCAGCAGCGGCCCAGTACGGCCGGTCTTCCTCAGCCAAACACTGAAGACCCTCGTGAGAGGCCAAGCCTCGCGAGGCGGATGACACAAGGCCTCATCAGGAGCGGCATCACTAGGCAGGCTCGCGAAGGGGCGGAGAGATCAAGGCAAGGGGTACCTCGTGAGGTTCCCGTGACGCAAGCCATGACGACCAAGGCCAGGCGGGCGCCAACGCGCGCAGTGACCTCGTTTCCCCTTTGGTGCTAAGGGGGCAAGCGCAGGCGCAGAGTACCGAGGCATCAGGCAAAGGTTTACATATCGGTGCAACAAGACCAAGACCAGCAGGACGGAGGTCATCGTGGAGCCCAAGATAGCGTCACCACTAGTGCCTTTGACAGGCGAAGACCGCCTTTAGTCAGGAGAGCTTGTACTAGTTGTCCCCTTTCAAATTGGCCTTTGTTGGATCCCTTCCCGCTCAATATTTGGGGAGAGCACCAGGGCTCCTATAAATAGGACTAGCCACCACAGTAGAAAGATAGGCTGGAACAAACTCAGTTCATCCTCGCACTGACCAAGCACAAGAACACCTCTCCTCAGGAGGCTGTTCTTCCCTTGTACTGTTCATCATCAGCCCAAGAGGCAATCCACCACCACCACACTGGAGTAGGATATTACACCACCACGGTGGCCCAAACTAGTATAAATCTTGTGTCTCTTGTGTTGTGAGTTCATCGAGCTAAGCTTAGAGATCGCGGCGATGTTGAGGGCGAGATTCGGTAGGGGGAAATCTTTGTGCGCACCCAAGTGTTCAACCCTCAAGGGTTTTGCCGGAACCCTGAATCCGACACTGTGTGTCGGTTTCAAAGACCTTAGTAAGGCTTGCCCTAAGGACCCCTTCCCACTACCTTGAATTGACTAGATTATTGACTCAACCGCGGGACATGATTCCTTGTGCTTCCTTGTCGCATACTCCGGATACCACCAAATTAAGATGAAAGAATCCGACCAGGCCACCACGGCGTTCATCACTCTGTATGGGCCCTTCTACTTCAACACTATGCCTTTTGGACTCAAGAACACCGACTCATTACAAGTTCATCACCGACAACGGCACACAGTTCACAAGCCATGCCTTCATGCAATACATTGAGGATCTCGGCAACAGGGTCTCTTTTGCTTCCGTGGCACTTCCACGGAGCAACGGCCAAGTGGAGAGAGCAAATGCTGAAGTTCTGCGAGGCTTCAGAATGAAGACTTTTGACAGGCTGCGCAAGAGCGGAAGACGCTGGATTGATGAGTTGCCGGTGGTTCTTTGGTCGATCAGAACGACGCCAAATCGAGCCACCGGCCAGACACCCTTTGCCCTGGTCTACGGGGCAGAAGCAGTTCTCCCCACGGAACTCATATACGGGTCACCTCGAGTGATCGCTTATGATGAGCTTGAGCAAGCGTGATTGCGGCAAGATGACGCAACACTCCTTGAGGAAGATCATCTCCGAGCGGCTGTGAGAGCGGCACGCTACCAGCAAGCCTTGCGCCGCTACCATAGCCACAAGGTTCATGCCCGGAGCTTTGAGGAAGGCGACCTTGTTCTTCGGCACGTTCAGTCGGCCAAGAATTCCAACAAGTTGACACCGAAGTGGGAAGGCCCTTATCTGGTCACACAAGTCACCAGGCCCGGTGCAGTCCGACTGGAGACCGAAGATGCCATTCCGGTGAGCAACTCCTGGAACATCGAGCATCTCCGCAAGTTTTACCCATAAGGCGCGGCTGCCGGGCTTCCCGGCAAGCCACCCTTTTGTACAAGCCTTGCCGGCAAGGCATGTAACCCTTTGTACGAAGCTAGGCGCAGACCCTGAGCATGAATAAACGAAGCGCTGGCTCCCTAAGTCATAGCATGCATGCTAGGTCGAGTCTCTTCCTCGGTTAGGGTTGATAGTTCTTGGTGGCGGCTAACCCCTAGCTTAGAGGCCGAGTGCGCGTCTCTCTATTCTTCTTTGTCTTCTTTGGTTCGCAGGGCACATAAGTATTCTTGCCGAGCTATTTTGGAAGAAAGGGGACAGACCAGCGTCCGGGCCCCGGCAAGCCAAAGTTGTCGGGGGCTGCAGGAACAAGGATCCATCCGCAGCAAGCCAAGGTTGCCGGGGGCTATAGATCCAGATAAGTATTCTATCCTCTATCATGCATTTCGTTATGGACTGGGATATGTGAAACCTCATTTTATCCCTAGGCTACCATGCTCCCCTCTTTCTGTACCCTAGGACTATCTCCTGGGGCCAAATCTGGTAGTAGTCGCGGCAGCAAGGAAATGAAACGAGGAGCCTAAGCCAACCTCATCCCTGCCTCCGCCAAGGGCGTGAGAAAGGTCGAGCGAAGTGGGGGGACGGCAAGGCCTGTTGCCGAGTGAGAAAATGTTTATCTTAAAAAAATAACGAGGATTCGCTCCTTGTCGTGGGTTCCACCCGCGAACGAAAAACCCGGCAAACATCCCTTTTTCATAAAAAAAATATCCCGTACACGTACAGTTCATATAAAATGAGAAACATGAGCAAGGGGATTACAAGTTCTAAAGTTAACAAAGGCCCGAAGGCTTACAAGACTAAAAAGAGATAAGATGCCCATAACCCCTTTCTTGTCCCTCTCCTCAGGAGGTAGGTCAAGAAAGCAAAAGGTCAAAAGGGGCGCCTAGGCGAGCTACGAGCGGCAGCAAGCACCAAGAGAACATCTCGGTGGCCGTCCAAAGGCTGGATGGTGATGGCAGCGCCGGAGGAAGAGCTCAAAGACGAGGCGGCAGGACGTCAATACGCGACGAAGGCATCGGTGCCTGCGTACTCCGACTTGACGGCCTTGTCGCCCGCCCTCTTCCTCTTCTGCAGCCTCCCAACGCCAGCCGCCCAAGGAGACGACCCCGAGAAGTTCAAGGAGCCAGCGACATGGATGATGGGGTCGCCGGTGCCGCCGGGAGGGGCGCCCGACGCCTAGTCGGACCCGTCATCCTGCCGCCCGCTACCCTCGTCGTCGCTGCCGTTGTCTTCCTCACCACTCTCTCTCGAGGAGGAACCTTCATCATCAGAAGTGCTCTTCACGCAGCACCTTACGTGAGTCCCGAAGTGCCCGAAGATCTTGACAGAGAGGAGGCCACTCTCCATTATTTTGAAATGGGGAGTGAGCCCCTTTCTCAAGCTGTGGATGCGAGCGAAAGTTTTCCACCCTCGGCGAAGATACATGACGTGACGGGCGGGGACTTCGACGTCAGCCCATGTGCCGCTGTTCCCACAACCCCTCATATGCAGCTGCAACACCTGCGGCGGATCCAGCTCCATCTCCCGCGCAAATGGAGTCGGGAGATCCAGCTCTACCTCCTGCGGCAGATCCAGCTCCATCTCCCGCGCAGCCTGATGAAGAATTCGCAACGGATGTCCCCGACGTGGCCCTCCACCGGAGGAGGGGCCACTGGCGGCAGCGAGGCCGATCTGCCGCCCCGTCCTCCTCTCCCTCGAGCGCCACGACGGCCTCGACCTCGACCCCTCCCCCTCCCTCTAACAGCCGGCTCCACCTCTACGAGCTCTTGGGGAGGAGCGATGCTTGTCTAGCCGAGACCCTCACCGCAACCGATGAAGCATCGCCACGCCCCCTCGCCATGACAGAAGAAAGGAGGAAGCGGTAATGGGGAAAGGCAGATGACGAAGGATTGAGAGGCGTCGTTCCTCCCACTCCCCTCTTTATAAAGTGGCGGGGGCGAGGCTCGGCCGCCCCCTCTCGGCCATTCTAGCCCGTTGAAGTGACAGCAAGCGGGGCCGTCGACCGCCCTCCCCGCTCCATTGAAAGCGCGTGGGAATCGACCCACGCGCACGCGACTTCCCGCATCCCGCGCGCCTGTCATTCGCTCTGCATCGTGCATGCAGCGAACATGGCGCGAGGGATGGGCACAGTGGGATGCGTGGAGCGACGGTTCCCAAGTGAGGGCAGTAAATGAGCAGCGGCCAGGTGGTCTCGAAGAGACACGCAAGCCGCCTCTTTAATGTCCACCACAAGATGACGCCAGCGTGCTTCCGTCACGCACGCGCACGCTCCACCACGACGCGCGTTCAACGCGCATCGTGGGGAAGCGCAGCAGACGGGACAGTTACTGCAGTAACACCCGCCCCACCTGCCCGCGCACCGTTCTGGGCCTGACCCAAGAACATGTTGTACTTATGTATGGCCCAGGCCTGGGGGCTCCTGTCGGTGTACAAAAGTAGGGGCTCTCCTTTTGACCCCTTTACTTGTGCACGGGCAGTCGAGCCACACGCCATGGCCGCACATAACAGGGCAAAGGAGGGAAGCCGGAGAGAAGCCGAAGGCTTGAGACAAACAAGGCAACATCAAGGACCAAAGCCACAAAGTGCAGATGGGCGAAGCAGGTCTCCCCGGCAAGGCCCGTGCGGGGCAGCCTCTGCAGCCCCGGCAAGCCCCTTGCCGGGGCAACTCGCCCACACCAGCGGAGCGAGCCACCCTTGGATCCACGGCCTCCAATGTCAACAACCACGTTGGACCAGGGCTCGGGAGGCACCTCCATGGTGGCATGCAGATCTTTGTGAAGACAAAGAATACCCAAGATCAGATGAGGATTGGAGGGCAACACTCCCCGTCAAGATCCTTACCGAAGAAACCCACAAGACCCCCGGCAAGATCCTTGCGGGGGACGCCAGCGCGCCATGGCAGGACCCTTGTTGGGCGACCCGGCAAGACCCTTGCCGGGCCACCCGACAAGACCCTTGCCAGAGGCGACAGCAGGGCCACTGCCAGGCCCTCACCAACCATATCCTCGTCGCCGTTCACATGCAGCTGCTAGCCCAACCAGCTGGGCAGGCACCTGCGTGGCAACATGCAGCTTCCAGGCCAACTCAACACACACCTGCGTGGCGGCATGCAGATCTTCGTGGAGGCTCCACCACCGAGCCACCTCAGCTGCTTACCTGCCTACATGTCATCGCATGCATCGCTGGCCAGGGCATGTGTCGAAGAGAGGAGGAGCGGCGACGGACAGGACGGGGCTCGCTCCCGTCCCCGATAAAGTGAAGGGACACCTAAGCCACACATTAAATGCGTCTTGTCCTGTAATACGAGTGATAAGCTCGCGGCACTGTAGGCCTTTCCACCTCCTGTGTGCCACTGTGGCAGCCCCTTTCGCCTATAAAAGGAGGCCCAAGGAAGACAGGAAAAGGATTCTGCTCTTTTGAACCACGCAGCATCCATAGCTAGTTCGAGAGCTCAAGAACACCCAATACATCCACCAAGCAGGACTAGGGTTTTACGCATCCTCGCGGCCCAAACCTGGGTAAACGATCCTCGTGTCAATTGCTCATCCTGCTCTTCTCACAACCCCGAGCCACCGCAACGGTAGTAGGGATTCTTGTGATCCCATAGGTATCGTTTCCCACCGACATAAGTACTAGCTAGGAGTACCCAAATGAGTTGAACTTTTGCACACTCCTTAATGTGCTCATATTAACCCCCTCCACCCATTTGCAGCTCCATCCAATCATCTATGTGAGCACAGGAGTAAACCTTTGATTCTGGCAATATTTCCAGGTTGTGAAGCAAGTGTATTTTATATTGCTTCAAAAATCCTGATAAATTACCAGATCATTCTTATACCCATAAAACATCTCTCCACCCAATTTGGCATCATTTAAATAAGCCATTTGACCACCAAAATTGTCGGGGGTTGGATGCGACATATGCCAACGGGTGGCTTATCATGGTGGGGGCGAGTAGAACGTCGCCGGTGCCTGGAAATGGGATGAGGCGCAGACATGCACGCCGGCGAATCTTACCCAGCTTCGGGGCTCTCCGGGGAGATAACACCCCTACTGCTGCTCTGCGGGGTCTCCGCATGATCACTATGGTGAGATGGTTACAAAGGTGCTCCTAGAGCTGTATCGGGAGGCAGGAGGGAGCAAGGCTGGCTCTCTCCCCTGCTTGCTATGTGTCTAAATCTATTCAAGTCCCAACCCTTTGCATGGGTGTCCCGGGGGGTTTATATAGGCCTACCCCCCGGGGGTACAACGGTAATCTGACTGGGCGTGGCCCCCAGCCGTCTGTCTCTCATGCCGCCGCCCGTCCTGCCGGCTTCTGGGGCTCGCCGACTGGTAGGTCCCGCGGACAGGCCGAACACTGTGCAACACTCCTGGTGACGTAGGATCGGTCATGGGGTCGTGGGAACAGTGCCGCCGTCTGTCAGGCGATCACTGTCGCCACTCCCCATCCAATCTGGTTTATGGCTTGTGGGGCCCTGGCGGGGAGGCGGCCGACTCTGAGGAGGCCGACTCCCACAGGGCCGTCTCTAGGCTCTCTGCCGTCTCTGATTCACCCACTGACAGGTGGCCCGTCGGTCTCTAGGCCGTACAGGCCGGTGTCGTGGGCATAGTGCACCATGCACTGTGGCTGAGGTCAGGGGAGGCATGGCAACAGTGCCGCGCCTCGCCGGAGATCTCCCGGCGATACGGCTCACTGTAGCCATGCCGATCCCTCGTAGGCGGGAAGGGATGGCCACGTCGGGGCCGTACCCCGCATCGGTCTTCGGGAAAGGTCGCGGGCCGACTCCCATAGTCGGCCCCCCTGAAGGTCGCAAGCCCGGAGTCGACTTGCTTCAGAGTCGCCGTCCTGGACTCGGCTTCCCCGAAGGTCGCCAGCTGGGACTCGGCCTCCCCGTAGGTCGCCAGCTGGGACGCGGCAGGAGGGGCGCGGCCTGACCCGATGTCTTGAAAGATCCTGGGTCCCGGGTCGGCCTACCCGTGGCCCATTACTCCGACAGTAGTCGCCGAAGCTGGTGAAGCCCTGCGGGCGCTGCCTCGTGGGGCTTCAACAGTTTCAATTTTTCCGGTGCCGAATCTGAGGCTCGGCTGCTGTTTTCTTTGGGCCGCCTCGCCGAAGTCGGACTTGTTCAGCGAGGGGCCGCTATTCGCAAGTCGCGGCGGGAAACGGGCGGCGTATCGGATATGCTTCCCTGCCTTTATTGAGACGGTCCTATCGGCGGCGCCACGTGGGGGCGATAGTCTGCCTACCCACGCGTGTGACGGGACGGGCCGCCAGGTGGGGCCCGCCACTATCGCGCCTCGGCCCCCGAGCGGATCCGCTGTGGCCGCGGACGGTTGGCATCCCCACGTTGTTATTGCGCGCAGTAACTTCATGGGGGTTAATCGTGGGCGGCGTGGGGCCGCGGGCGCAGTTAATCCCACGTCCGCCCCCTCGGCTCCTCAGCCCGCAGGGCTATAAATAGGCGGGGAGAAGTGGGGCGGCACTGCACGCACACCCTCTCCCCCGCTCTCTCGCCTTCTCTTCTTCTTCCGCCGCGAGCCAAGGAATTCTTCCTCGCCGACGATGAGCTCTTCTTCCGCCGTGCCCCCCACCTCGCGCTCCGGCGTGTGGGATGGCTCCGACGTGGAGGCGGAGCACATCGACTTTCTCCGCCGGACCCGCCGTCTCCCGAGCGTGGACCTGGTGCACGCCCGTCCCGCGCCGGCGGGAGAGATCCGGCCCGCGCCGGAGGAGGGCGAGCGGGTCATCTTCCGCTCGCACCTAATGCGCGGGCTGGGGCTTCTGGCGAGCGGATTCTTCCACTTGTTCCTGGAGTTTCACAAGCTGCAGCCGCACCACCTCACCCCCAACGCGGTTGTGCTTCTTTCCGCCTTCGCCACTCTGTGTGAAGGCTACATCGGCGTTCTCCCCACCCTCGAACTGTGGGGGGAGTTCTTTTCTTCAAAACTGGGTACTCAGGCCGCTGGCACGCCGGCTCAGTGCGGCACCTACATCGCGGTGCGGCGCTCGACGGCCGACAAGCCTTTTCCGCCCATTCCGTTGGTGAAGTCGGTGAAGATGTGGCAGAAGTCCTACTTCTACGTGAAGAACATCTCCACTGACGGCGACTGGGTCAACCTACCGCCCTTCGACCCCGAGCCTCTGACTGGCCGGCTCGCCAGCTGGTCCCACCGGTCCAAATCTCTTTCGCCCTCCGGAGCCGGCGCCGTGGCGCGACTCCTAGTTCTGCTGCAGTCGGAGGGGCTCGTCGCCTCCGATCTTCTGGCCGCCTTCGTGGCGCGCCAAGTTCTCCCGCTCTAGGGCCGGCCTCACCTCATCTATCAGATGAGCGGCCGCCATGATCCGAGCCGGCTGTGCACCAAGGACATGCCGCACGGGGAGGTGGCGAACTTGGTGAACCACATCGCCCACTGTGAGTTCACGGAGGACTGGCAGTTCGGCAAGGAGCCGTACTCGCGCGACAACCCCCCTCCAATGGTAAGTCGCATCAGTCTGTAGTTCGATCTTCTTTGCGTCTGACTTCGAACTCTAATCATCATTGGCTTCTTCTGAGCAGAATCCCCTCACGGCGCCCGCAGCCGGCACCATAAGAGAGCCTCGCGATTACGTCCCAGATCGCGAGGCCAGCGACGTCGACGACCCCGACTTGAGGGCAGCGGTGCTGGAGGCCGACGCCGAAGGCGGTGGAGAGGGGGCAGACGGCGGCCTCAGGCTGTCGGCTACCTTCGCCGACTGGCCCGAGGACGACGTCGACGCGGAAGTCGTCCCACGCCGCCAGCCGAGGGCCGGCCCCTCCAGCCAAGCCGGCGCGAAGAGGCGTCACGCCGGGCCGAGCGCGCCCGGCAGCAAACAAAAGAAGCTCAAGGGGGCTGCCGCCGCGACCAAGCGGGAGGAGGCGGCCGCGAAGGCCAACCGCTTCCGAAAGGAAGTGAGAAGGCCGCCACTAGTTTCCTCGTAAGCCTTCCTATTCTTTCATTTTCATTGCTGGATCTTATCCGAATCTTGCTTAATTTTCCCTCCGATCTTCTCCCCTCTCTCTTGAGAGGGCCGCCGTCCCCTGCGTCATGGGGTCGGTGGAGACATCCGTCAATACTCGGCGGATTGATCCCGCCGCCAACCTTCGGGAGGCGACGGAACGAAATGCGTGGGAGAAGCGCGAGGAGGAGGAGGCCGACCGCCTGGAGAAGGCGGAGTCCGAGAAGGCGGCCGCCAATGCACAGCGGCGACTGGAGGAGGCCGAGACTGCTGCCGCAGCGAAACGGCACGCCGAGGAGGTCGCGCGTCGCCGATCGGCGATGCTCGTCCCTCCATTGTCATCGGCGCCGCCGGCTCAGGAGTTCACGGGGCAGACCGGTGAGGTCGGCGCCGCGAACCCTCTCGCGGAGGAGGGCGGCGACGTCTCAGGCTCAGACACTCACGCGCCGCCTCCGCCGCCTCCGTCTGGGAGGCCGCATGGCAAGCAGCCAGTGGACCCGCAAGATCCTCCGACCGCGGACGACGCCGAGGCGCGACTGCTACTTCAGGTCGCCGCGCCGGCGCGCCGCCGGCTCGAGAGGACGAGCTCAGCGCCGCGAGCTCGGGAGACTGGCGCCGCAAGTTCGGCGAATCTGGACGTCGAGGCCTCCAGTGCCGCGCCCACCGGCTGGCTGCGCGGAGGCGGCACCGGCCCGCTAAACCAGGCCCTCCTGGACGTCCAGTCGAAGCTGCGCGAAGAGGGCGACGCCCTCCAACTCTGCACCAGAGCGCATCTGGCCTTGCGGACCTCCGTCCGGGTATGTTTCGTCTCCCTTTTTTTTAATTTCTGTCTTTTTCTGTGGGGGCGCGCCAGCGCACCCACTGGGTGTAGTCCCCGAGTTCGGGGCCGGCTGCTGAGCAGGCGGCTCGGAACTCCTTCTGGTGAGCTCCGAGGACTAACTTTTGCTTTGCCGGCTTTGCAGGAATACCACAATCTCCGCGCCACTGCCTTCAACCACAACGTTGAGGAGCTGAAGAAGCGGACCGCCGATCTGACGGAAAGCCGAGGTGAGCTAGTTCTTCCTTCTTCGCGGGGGCGCGCTGGCGCACCCGCGGGCTGTAGTCCCTGAGATTCAGGCCGACTGCTGAGCAGTCGGGCCGGATCTCCCCGGCAATCTATCTTCCTTCTTCTCCGCGGGGGCGCGCTGGCGCGCCGCGGGCTGTAGTCCCCGAGATTCGGGCCGACTGCTAAGCAGTCGGGCCGGATCTCCCCGGCGAATCTACCTTACTGATGACTTTCTTGTCTTCTTCTTCGATCTTCAGGCGCCAATGCCGCCCTCCAGGAGCAGTTGGGCGAGGCCAACACCGCTCGCCGCGCCAAGGAGGAGGAGTGCGACAAGCTCGTCCAAGAGCGCGACCTGCTGGCGACGCAGCTGGCCGAGCAGAAAGAGTTGCTCCGGAAGGCGCAGGACGACGCCAAGTCGCGGGAAGATTCCCTCATGGCCGAGTTCGAGGTCGAGCACTCCGCCTGGACCGACCGGGAGGCGATGCTGACCTCCGGCTACCACGAGCTCGTGGACATCGTCGATGGTAAGTCTTTTTCTCTTCTTTGGTCTTCCGCCCCTGTGTTTGGGCTGATTTCTAATTTTTCTGACTGTCTTTCTTCTGCCTTGGCAGACTTCTTCCCCGGCCATTCGCAGGCCGTCCCTCTGGCCATCGAGGCGGCTCGGGAGGAGCGAAGGGCGAAGGGCGAAGTGATTGCTGCCAACGCCCCCCGAACCATCGACGAACAACTTCTGAGCATCGGGGCTCGTCTTCGTCCTGCTCATCGTCTGTTGCGCCGTCTTCAGCGTGCCGGTGCCCAAGTGGTTGCCGCCCTGTGGCCGGAGGTGCTGGCTCTTCGCACCGCCAGCCGGACCGCCGACTGGCTGGAGGTCGCCACCGGTCGCTTTGAGGCTTGGAGGGGCTCCTCGGCTCGGGCCGGAGCTCGCCGAGCCTTGGAGTTCGTCAAAGGGTGGTATCCGGGGCTGGACCTGGACCATCTGGCCGCATTCCGATCAGAGGCCCAGGCCGAGCTGGAGGCCGTAGAAGGCGCCCTTCTCGAGCGCGTGGCGGCCATCGCCGAGTACATGGACACCAATGTCTTTGTGCCCGAGTGGACCGAAGGCGGCGAGGAGGCACCGCCGGACTGGTTCGGGATGAACCCGGAGTACGAGGAGGACTCGGCGGAGGTGATCGACTCCAGCGCCGAGGAGGAGGACGAGTCGGAGGACGGAGGCGAGGAGGAGGAGGCGCCAGAAGACGAAGCAGGCGGCCAGCCTCAGCCCGATCGCGCCTCCAGAGACGAGCCGCACAAGGACAAGGCGATCGTCGCCGGAGGCGACCAAGCTAAGACCACCCAGCCGACTGCCCCGGCATCCGACACCGCCATCACCTCCGATCCTCCGGCCCCAGAGGCCGCCTCCTAGAGTGCTTCTGTTTCCCTGTCTTTATTATCTTTTTGCAAGACTCGTTAGATTTGAACAATTCCACCCGCGGGGTGTATCCTGAATTCTTATTCAGAGATTCGGCTGATGGCCTTATGTAAATATTTATCTAATTTCCGGCTTTACTTGCTTATTACTCTTTAGACTTTTTCCTTTGCCGCCTTCCCTTAGTTGCCGCCTTGCCGGCCGGGCAGCCGCTCTGCTGACTGTCGTCAGGTCAAGTGCTCGGCTACTTTAGGAAGGCAAGTACTTAGTCGTTTAGAGTTCCTCAGCAAAATCGGCTGGAAGACGACAGGCCGACTATTCAAGAGTCGGTTGTCCTTGATAAAAATTGAGACGGCGAGCCGACTGCTCATGAGTCGGCTCGGTGGGGGGAGGCTGGTAGCCGGCTTGGGCTATGCGTAGCTCTTAGGTCCTTAGCCGTTTTTCATGTGTGCGCTCGTTCTTGCTTGTCCCCTTCTTACCGACAGTCACTCTGCGAGCTGCGGCTTTCGACAGGAGACGGCTTTGAGCGCAACACATTACTTGTCTGACTACAGGGAGCATTTCATAGCGCAAGACGGCGAGTCCCCGGGCCGACTTAGTCGGACCCGGTGCCAGGCAATATGATAAAAAGGGAACAGCATATTCGGAAGCGTAGTTCTTATCATACAGATAATCAAAAAGGCAGTCCCCGAGATCGTCCCGGGGGGCCTAAGGTCTTAGTACTTTAATACAAAGAGGGTAGCGTGACACATACTGTATCAACTGTAAAATCTTCGAAGAAGATTTGCGTTCCACGGGCGCTCTGTTTCTTTGCCGGAGTCGTCCCTCTTGCGGGCTCGAGGCTTCTGAGCATCGATCAGATAGTAGGCGTCATTTCCTAGCACCTTGCTGATGATGAAGGGGCCTTCCCAAGGCGCCGACAACTTGTGCTGGCCGGCTGTTCTCTGAATCAGCCGGAGCACAAGGTCGCCCTCTTGAAATCATCTTGGCTTGACCTTGCGGTTGTAGTATCGGCGCAGACTCTGCTGGTAGATGCCGGACCGACTGAGTGCCAACAGTCGGCCCTCTTCCAGCAGATCGACGCCGTCTTGGCGTGCTTCTTCGGCTTCCTCCTCGGTGTACATGGAGACTCGTGGAGAGTCGAACTCTATATCCGTCGGGATGACGGCTTCAGCACCATAGACGAGGAAGAAAGGCGTGAAGCCGGTTGATTTGTTTGGGGTTGTACGCAAACTCCAAAGGACGGCAGGTAGCTCCTCGACCCAACAGCCGGCCGAGCGCTCGAGTGGTTCGACCAATCGAGGCTTGATGCCGGACAGGATGAGGCCGTTGGTTCGTTCCACCTGGCCGTTTGACTGCGGATGGGCAACGGACGCTAAGTCCAGTCAGATGCCCTGTGTCGCGCAGAAACGAGCCAAGGCGCCTTTGGCAAAGTTGGTGCCGTTGTCGGTGATGATGCTGTGCGGGATGCCGTACCGCACTGTGATGTCGGCAATGAAGGTTACTGCGGTAGGTCCGTTTAACTTCTTGATAGGCCTTGCTTCCACCCACTTGGTGAACTTGTCCACCGTGACAAGCAAATGGGTTAGGCCGCCTCGGGCCGTCTTGAATGGTCCCACCATGTCCAGGCCCCAAACTGTGAAGGGCCAGGCAATGGGGATTGTCTTCAGCGCGGAAGCCGGCTGAAGGGGCTTGGAGCGGAACATTTGGCACCCCTTGCCCTTGAAGCCGCATGGTGGCCGCACTCGCCCTGATGGATGTCTCTGAGGATCGCTTGGCCTTGTTCTGACTCTACGCAGCGCTGGTAGACACCAGTGACGCTGCACCTGACTAGCTCTCTGTTGACTATGGTGTATGCTGCCGCTCGGCGCTGCACTTGCCGAGCCAAGATCTCGTCTGCTAGTAATTCTTTGTTCACTAGGAACTTGAGGATGGGTTGTGCCCATGAAGGTGCTGCTATCACTTCAACTGCTACCACATCGACTTGGACAAGGGTGGCTGGGCTGGGGGGCGGCGGGTTGGAGTCTGCCACCGTTTGCTGGATTGGGGGAATCTCTGGGCCGACTGGGGCAGCTCCCGGGCCGACTGGCGCAGTCCCCGGGCCGGGCTCGGAAGTCCCCGGGCCGACTGGCGCAGTCCCCGGGCTTGTTTCAACTGTGGCTTTCTTGAGGTCGCTTGTTGGGGCCTTGGAGTCGGATCCAACTATTTCTGGCGGAGCCGGCACGAAGATGGAGTCTGACTCTGGTGAAGGCTTGATAGACGGCTTGAGGAGGCGCTGAAGGGCGACGCCAGAAGGTATCGCTTGGCGAGTGGAGCCGACTCGTGCCAAGGCGTCTGCTTGATCATTGTCGTTTCTTGGCACGTGAAGGAATTCGCACCCCTCAAAATATCCGCTGAGTTGCTGCACCAGGAAGTGGTAGCTTGCCATGTTTGCGTCTTTGGCGTCCCAGTCGCCGGATGATTGCTGAACCACCAAGTCGGAGTCGCCATAGCACAGGATCCAGCGAATGCCGAGTTCTTTGGCAAGCCGGAGCCCGTGGATGAGCGCTTCATATTCGGCGACGTTGTTGGAGGCGGCGAAGTGGATTTGCAGCACGTACTTGAGCTTGTCGCCCTTGGGGGAGGTGAGGACGACGCCGGCTCCAAGGCCGGTGCGCATCTTGGAGCCGTCGAAGTGCATCCGCCAATGAGTGGAGTCGGGCGCTGGCGGCAGGTACTGGGTCTCGGCCCAGTCGACGAGGAAGTCGGCCAGCGCCTGCGACTTGATGGCGGTGCGAGGTTGATAGTAGATTGTATAAGGGGCTAGATCTATAGCCCATTTGGCCACTCGGCCGGAGGCGTCTCGGCTTCCAATGATCTCGGCGAGTGGGGCCGTGCAAACCACAGTGATTGGATGCTCTTGAAAATAGGGCTTCAGCTTCTTGGCGGCGAAATGCACGCCGTAGCACATCTTCTGGTAGTGAGGGTAGTTCTGCTTGGAGGTCGACAGTACTTCGCTCAGGTAATACACCGGTCTCTGGACCGGAAGCGCCTTGCCTTCCTCCTTGCGCTCGACTACAATGACTGTGCTGACTACCCGGCTGGTGGCGGCGATGTACAAGAGCATGGGCTCTTTGGGAGTCGGAGCCGCCAACACAGGGGGAGTCGCCAACATCTTCTTCAGTTGGAGAAATGCCTCATCTGCCTTGTGGGTCCACTCAAAAAAGGTGGTCTTCTTCATCAGTTGATACAAAGGCAGAGCTTTCTCGCCCAGCCGACTGATAAATCGGCTGATGGATGCCAGGCAGCCGGTGAACTTCTGTACATCCAACAGTCGGCTGGGTACCTCCATTCTCTCAATGGCCTTGATCTTCACGGGGTTGCACTCTATGCCGCGCTCGGAGACCAGGAAGCCAAGTAGCTGGCCGGCTGGGACTCCGAACAGGCACTTCTCGGGGTTGAGCTTGATCTGGAATCGGCGCAAATTTTCGAAGGTCTCTTTGAGGTCTTCCAGCAGCGTCCCACGCTTTTCTGTCTTCACCACCACATCATCCACATAGACGTGGGCGTTTCTGCCGAGTTGCTTGAGGAGGCACTTCTGCATGCAACGCTGAAAGGTGGCGCCAGCATTCCTTAAGCCAAACGTCATGGTCAGGTAGCAGAAGGCTCCAAATGGCTTGATGAATGCGGTCTTCAGTCTGTCTGCTGGATTCAGCTTGATCTGGTGATATCCTGAGTACGCTTCTAGGAAACTCAATAGCTCGCATCCGGCTGTGGAGTCTATCACCTGATCAATCCTTGGTAGAGCAAATGGGTCCTTCGGGCAGGCTTTTTTGAGGCTTGTGTAGTCGATACACATCCGCCACTGCTTGTTTTTCTTCAGTACCAGCACTGGGTTTGCTAGCCACTCTGGAAAAAACACTTCCATAATGAATCCGGCTGCCAGGAGCCGGGCTATCTCTTCTCCAACGACTCGTCTCTTCTCTTCTGACAGGCGGCGCAAGGGCTGCCTGACGGGCTTTACATCCGGCCTGACGTGTAGCTTGTGCTCGGCGAATTCCGTCGGTACACCCGGCATGTCCTTGGGGGACCATGCGAAGATGTCCCGATTCTCACGGAGGAAATCGACGAGCTCGCCTTCCTATTTGCTGTCAAGGCCTGTGCCTATGATAGCGTATCTCTCTGGGTGCTCTGGGTCCAAGGGTATCTTCTTGGTTTCTTTAGCCGGCTTGAATGATCCTTCTGCCTCCGACTCCTTGGGGTCGGGCGACATCTCTGGCTGCTTTCCGACCATCGCCACGACCCGGTCAAGGAGCCGCTTCTTCGGCTGCGATCACCAAAGACTCGGCCAGCCAACTGCTCTCGGTCGCGCAAGCGGACGACTTCTTGTAGTCGCCGGCAATGGTCAGAATCCCCTTGGAACTCGGCATCTTCATCTTGAGGTAGGCATAGTGGGGAACCGCCATGAACTTGGCCAAGGCAGGCCGGCCAAGCAGTGCGTGGTACGGGCTCTCCAAGTCCACCACCTCGAACCAGACCGGCTCTCGGCGGAAGTGATCTTTGTCTCCGAAGAGGATGTCTATCAGGATTTTGCCGATCGGTGCACAGGAGAGGTCGGGTACAATTCCATGGAACACTGTGCGGCTGCTCTGCAGCTGCCTTCGCCTGATTCCGAGCTTCTCCATGGTGTCTTTGTACAGGATGTTTATGCTGCTGCCTCCGTCTATCAGGACCCGCGAGAAACGGGCGGCCCGCCTATCAGTGGCCAAGGTCGCACCTAAGACCAGGGCGTAGGAGCCTGGATTCGGCATCACCTCTGGGTGATCCGCCCGACTCCAACTGATAGGCTTCTCGGACCAATGCATGAACTCTGGAGCATCCGTTGCTATTGCATTTACTTCTTGTTATTGTTGGCGCCTGCTGCGCCGGTCATCTGCCACACTGGTGAACACTACGTAGGCTCCGTGCTCTTCTGGGAACTCATCTTGGACGGCGCCGACTGGCCGGGCCGCCGGCTGCCTGGGCGGCGGTGGAGGCGGCAGCCCTGCAGGCGGCGGAGGAGTAAGGCCGTCTCCCTTGGCGATTCTGGCGAGCCAGTGGCACTTTCTTGTGGTGTGGTTCGAAGGCTCCGCACCGTTGTGGAACTTGCAAGGACCATCCAAAGTATGCTCATAGGAGAAAGCCGGCAACCAATCGGACTTGCCGCCTTTCTGCCGCTTGGCCGGAGGCTGCCCCTCCGGCTGCTGATCTTCTACTGCTGCGACCTGCCGACTGTTGGAAGTCGGCTGTGGGGCCTTGCGCTTGTTGTCGTTTTGCTGCTGTCGCCGGCTGGCGTCTCCAGCCGGGGTTCTGGGAGCCTGGGGAGTCACTTTGCCAGCCGCATTGACTTGAATCTCCGTCTTCATGGAAGAGTCGGTCGTGGCGTACTTATCCGCTATGACTAGCAGTTCGTCAAGGGTTTCAGGCTCGTCGCAGAGGAGCTTATGCTTGAGGAGGGTGCCCTCTCGGCACCCGGCAGTGAAGTACTCGATGGCCTGCACCTCGTGCACGCCCTCGCAGGAGTTTCGAAGTTCGCCCCTGCGCGTGAGGTAGTCGCGCGTTGATTCTTCAGGACCTTGCACGAACAAGGAGAGCTGGCGCGGCTTGGGAGGTAGCTTGTACGTGCTGGTGAAGTTACGAATGAAGGCTTCGGTGAAGTCGACCCAGCTGTTGATGTTGCGGGGCTTCGGACTGTTCAGCCATGTCCGGGCCGTGCCCTGGAGCATGAGAGGAACGTACTTCACGGCAACTTGGTTGTTGCCATTTGCTATGTTGACGGCGGTGGAGTAGTCTATCAGCCAGTCCTCCGGCTTCACGGAGCCGGTGTACTTGGGCGTGTCTCGGGGGAGTGTGAACCCTTTGGGGAAGGGCTCGTCTCTGATGCGGGGCCCGAAGCAAGGCAGACCCAAATCATCTTCTTCTTCCAGCGCCAGGGATCGGTGAAGTCGGTCGATCCGATGGCGGGCGTCATTCTCTCCGACTCCCTCTCGGCGGCCAAGGCGACCTCCGAGAGTTGGATGCTCAACAGGTGGCGGAGAAACTCGCCGCTCTCTTCGGGGCGGGGGAGGCAGATAATCGTCCCGTCGTTCCACCGCCCTTGGGAGGCCGTCTTGGTCGCGCTCGATGGTGATGCGAGTCCGGCTGTGACTGACAGCCGGCTCCTTCTCTTTCCTTCCGCGGACTCCGCCAGTCGGCGTCCGGGAGGTCGCGCCTTGATCTCGGCGAGGGGGCAAGTCGTCATTTTGCTGCTGTAGCGCGTCCGCGCGTCCGCCGGCCGCGTTTTGCACAGCAACTGCGTCGAGGAGCTGCTGGACTCGCTCCGTCATCACACGGCACTCTTCGCCCTCAAAGTTGTTCAGCTCTTCGATCGCCACTTGGGCGGCGCGGATGTTCTCCGCAGGGGTGGCGTACACGGGGCGCTTCGCCCCGAGCAAGTCGGCGATGGCCGCGCCGCGCTGCTGGACCGCACCTAGACAGCTCGGCCCAGTTGGAGCCGGCGAGCCACCTACAGCGCGATCCATCTCGCGCTGGTATGCTTCTGACAAGCGTCTCATGCTTGCCAACTTCTTGGCGCCTTCGATGATCTGAAGGCAGCATTCTTCCAGCGTCTCAGCGTCCGCGTCCTCTGGAATGGGCGCGGTCAGGTCTTGCAGGACCGCTGGCAGCGGGTCCTGGGCGTCTTCGCCGGAGTGCTCGCCGTGGCCGATGACGAGCACTTCCGTGACGGCGCTTCCGCCACTCTCCTCGTACGGAAGTGGCTCGTCGTAGACCACCACGTTGGTGGGGTAGATATCGAGTAATACGGCGTCGGAGTCGACCAGCATCGGGTCGGAGGAGCCTACGGACTCCAAATCTACGGCAGGCTCGTCGGCAACGTGGAGTTGGTCAAGGAGGCCCATGAGAAGGTTCTCAGGGCCACCCGTGCCTGCACTTGGTGCAGGCTCGTCGGAGAGGCGCACCTCGCCAATGAGTTCGGCGAGGCCGCTCGCAGCGCAGGCAGCTTCGGCGCCGCGCAGCGTGTCGATGCAGACTCCATCTGGCGAGCCGGGCTGGCTGCGCTCGCCAGGGAGGAAGAGGGTTCCTGTCCAGAACAGATCTCCGGACGACAGTGCACCTCGCCCCACGGTGGGCGCCAAATGTCGGGGGTTGGATGCGACATATGCCAACGGGTGGCTTATCATGGTGGGGGCGAGTAGAACGTCGCCGGTGCCTGGAAATGGGATGAGGCGCAGACATGCACGCCGACGAATCTTACCCAGCTTCGGGGCTCTCCGGGGAGATAACACCCCTACTGCTGCTCTGCGGGGTCTCCGCATGATCACTATGTTGAGATGGTTACAAAGGTGCTCCTAGAGCTGTATCGGGAGGCAGGAGGGAGCAAGGCTGGCTCTCTCCCCTGCTTGCTATGTGTCTAAATCTATTCAAGTCCCAACCCTTTGCATGGGTGTCCCGGGGGGTTTATATAGGCCTACCCCCCGGGGGTACAACGGTAATCTGACTGGGCATGGCCCCCAGCCGTCTGTCTCTCATGCCGCCGCCCATCCTGCCGGCTTCTGGGGCCCGCCGACTGGTGGGTCCCGCGGACAGGCCGAACACTGTGCAACACTCCTGGTGACGTAGGCTCGGTCACGGGGTCGTGGGAACAGTGCCGCCGTCTGTCAGGCGATCACTGTCGCCACTCCCCATCCAATCTGGTTTATGGCTTGTGGGGCCCTGGCGGGGAGGCGGCCGACTCTGAGGAGGCTGACTCCCACAGGGCTGTCTCCAGGCGCTCTGCCGTCTCTGATTCACCCACTGACAGGTGGCCCGTCGATCTCTGGGCCGTACAGGCCGGCGTCATGGGCACAGTGCACCATGCACTGTGGCTGAGGTCAGGGGAGGCATGGCAACAGTGCCGCGCCTCGCCGGAGATCTCCCGGCGATACAGCTCACCGTAGCCATGCCGACCCCTCGTAGGCGGGAAGGGACGGCCACGTCGGGGCCGTACCCCGCATCGGTCTTCGGGAAAGGTCGCGGGCCGACTCCCATAGTCGGCCCCCCTGAAGGTCGCAAGCCCGGAGTCGGCTTGCTTCAGAGTCGCCGTCCTGGACTCGGCTTCCCCGAAGGTCGCCAGCTGGGACTCGGCCTCCCCGAAGGTCGCCAGCTGGGACGCGGCAGGAGGGGCGCGGCCTGCCCCGATGGCTTGAAAGATCCTGGGTCCCGGGTCGGCCTACTCGTGGCCCATTACTCCGACAAAAATTGTTCCAAGCTTCTGTCCAGAGGAGATGTTTGTGAAGCATGTACCAGTTTGGCTTTGCCAAATGGTATGAGACTTTTTGAGCATCTTCATAAGACCAAATGACTCTGTCTTGCCCAATTTGAGCTCAAGTTGACACTCCATGTGAGTGTTGTCGGCGTTCTAGGAACGGGGGTCCCCAGACTTGCCTGCCTGCGGCCGGCGGCGTGGCTCAAGTGGGGGCCCAGTGCGGCCCAGCTTCATCAGCTCAAGCTCAAGACCCTCGCGAGGGGCCAAGCCTCGCGGGGTGGACGACAGGAAGCTTCCTCAGGAGCAGCTTCATCAAGCAGGCTCGTGAGGAGGTGGAGAGATCAAGGCAGGGCACCTCGCGAGGAGCCCGTGATGCAAGCCATGACGATGGAGACCAGGCGGGAGCCGGCCTGCGCAGTGTCCTTGTTTCCCCTTTGGTGCAAAGGGGGCAAGCACAGGCCAAGGCATCAGGCAAAGGTTACCGTTTCGGTGCAATGAGACCAAGAGTAGCAGAGCGGCAGGACAGAGGTCATCGTGGAGCCCAGGACAGTGTCATCGTCAGAGCCTTTGGCAGCCGAAGACCAACTTTAGTATGGATTAGTGTACTAGATGTTCCCCTTCAAAATGGCCAATTGTTGGCACCCTTCCCTCTCATTATTTGGGAAGAGGCCCAGGGCCTCCCTCTATAAATAGATCTAGCCACCACTGGGAAAAAAGGGAGAGATCACGCATAGACTAGAGAGAGGCGACTGAACTCACCCAAGCAGTTCATCGCACCAGCTCAAGAACAGCCCTCGCGAGGTTGTTTCCCTTTGTATTGTTCATCATCAGCCCCTGAGGCAATCCACCACACCACACACTGGAGTAGGGTATTACACCATAATGGTGGCCTGAACCAGTATAAATCTGGTGTCCCTTGTGTGTTCTTCTTTCTAGCCTAGATCCTTTGCGAGACTTCGAGACGTGAGCTGGTAGGGGAAAGATCTTCATGCGCACCCCAGAGTTCGAACCTCAAGGGTCTGTTGGAACCCGAAATCCGACATTGGGCGCACCAGGTAGGGGTGCGCTGGAATCTTTCTTCCGCTGGTCACGTGTGATCCTCCGTCGTATCCATGTCTGACGCTCGCCGAGCCCGCGTCGAGCGTCCGGCCGCTCTCGCCGCTTGATTCCCCAGACGGCTCCTGTCGGCGGACGGCCCCGTTGTTCCCCGTCGCCTGCCGCCAACGCCACCACCGGCCGGGCGGGGAACGAGCAGCAGGCCTCGCCCCTGCATCCTTCGGTGCAGCGGGAAGGCCGCACCACCACCCCATAACTGACTCTAGCCGGTTCGTCGTCCCACGCCCATTGCGCCCCCACGGACGTGCATGCTACGCTGCTCCTGGCGCGTGAGCTCCTGCACTACCGTCCCGTCGACGACCTCTACGAGGACTGGCTCGCCCGCATCACCGAGCTTGTCAGCGCCGCAGAGGGCTCCCCTGCGCCGTCCCTCTCACTGCCTCGCCCTCCGTCCTGCGCAGGAGGCGACGATCAGGAGGTGCCGCCGCCACCTCCTCCCCAAGAAGGCGCCCTGGCTCCAAGGCGCGCAGCCCCAGGACGAGACCCACCGCGTCCGGCGCCTGCACGACAAGAAAGGAGCTGCCAGGAGATCCCTCGCCCCCAAGAAGGTGCCCGTGTGCTCCCGGCACCGGTGTGCCATGACCTCATCCCTGCGCTGCCGCGTCAAGACCCCGCGCTGCTCCAGGCAGCAGTGCGCAGGAATCTCCAGGAGCAAGCCCTGCACCAGCCAAGGGCTTCGGTGGCCACCGCAGGCTATCGCGCCTTCACCGCCGAGCTGCGTAGCATCGCATGGCCCGACAAGTTCAAGCCAGACCTGCCTCCTTGCTACGGCGATACTGCAGACCCCGGGGAGTTCCCCCAACTCTACGAGCTGGGCATCGAAGCCACCAACAATGATGAAAAGATCATGGCGAATTGGTTTCCCATGGCGCTCAAGGATGGTGCTCGCACCTGGCTCCTGAACCTGGCTCCTAGCACGATCTCTTCCTGGGACAAGATGCGCACTCGCTTCATCGCCAACTTCCAAGGCACTTGCGAGCGTCCCCCGGTCATGAGTGACCTACGCCACATCAAGCAATAGCCAGGAGAGACCCTGTAGAAGTACATCCAGCGCTTCAACAACGCTCACCTCAAGATCCCCAGGGTGACTGAGGAAGCCATCATCTCAGCCTTCTCCGATGGCGTACGTGACATGAAGATGAAAGAGGAGCTAGCAATCCATGAAGACCTGTGCACATCCCTGGAGCTATTCAACTTGGCGACCAAGTGCACCAGGGCTGAGGAAGGGCGCCTCTCCTTCCTCGAGCTTCCGGCTGCCGATCCAGAAGAGAAGAAGCCCAAGGTCAAGGACGTGAAGCGTAAGGGAGCTGTTGTGCTCGCAGCAGAGCCAGACACCAAGCGAGGCAGGGATCATCCTGACTCATCCAAGGGCAGCCGGTACTGCGTGTACCACGACCTCCACACCCACAACACCAACTAATGCCAAGAGCTCAGGGTCGTGCGAGATGGGTGTATCGGCCGATGCCCCGACCACAACAATCGGGGCTATGGTCGAGGAGGAGGAAGAGGTGGAGGACGTTGGGAAGACCGTGGCCCTCGCCAAGGGTGGCGTGACCGACCTCGCAAGGACCGTTGGCAGGACCAGCCTCGCAAGGGAGGTTGGAGGGATCAGCCTCGTGAGGATCGCCCGCACGGCAACGCAGGCCTCCCTCCTCTGCCACCACCGCCGAGGAGGAATGAAGACCATCATTAGGACGAGAGGGCTGGGGGCTTCCAGGAGCCTCGCGCAATCGCTTGCATCCTGGGCGGCGCCCAGGCCCCAGCCTCTCAGCGCATCTTCAAGCAGTTTGCTCGCTAGGTGAATGCAGTCCTCCCCAAGCTTGAGGCTACGCGCCCTCTCCGGTGGTCTGCGTGCGCTATCAGGTTCAGCTCAGCGGATCAGCTCAAGTGCGCAACAACGGCTGGAGTCCTCCCGATGCTTTGCTCCCCAGTCATCAGCAATGTGCAAGTCACTAGGACCCTCATTGATGGCGGAGCAGGACTCAACGTCCTGTCCGTCGAGACATTCAACAATCTCCAAGTGCCATATGATCATCTTCAGCTGACCAAGCCTTTCTCAGGAGTCACTGATGGTTCCACTGTTCCAGTAGGGCAGGTTCGCCTTCCAATCACCTTTGGGCAGCGCAACAACTACCGCACCGAGCTCATTGACTCCGACGTCGCCCACATTCGTCTGCCATACAATGCCATCCTCGGGTACCCAGCCCTGGCCAAGTTCATGGCAATGACTCACCACAGTTACAATGTCCTCAAGATGCCAGGAAGCGGTGGAATCATCACAGTCCCCTGTGAGGAAAGGGATGCAGTGTGTTCTCTTGAGCATGCTTTCCAAACCGCGACAATGAAAGACCCAGATCACAGGAGTGGAAGACTTCCCGAGGCGGTCCCAAAGAAGAAGAAGGATTCACCTGGCCCAAACCCTCACGAGGCAGGCACCTCCAGAGGCGTTGCGTCAGGATCCACGCCCGTTCAAGGGCGCCACCCTCTGTCGCATAGGAAGGCGCGCCTGGCGCCCTCCTCGGGCAGGGCTCGGGGGCTCTTTCTTGGAGAGCCACCGACTTTGCCAAGGTCACAAGGGAGGTGCTCAGGCACTACTTGGAGGCGTGCTTCAAGGCGCGTTTCCCTAAGGAAGGTATGCAGCAAGGAGGGCCAAACCCTCAGGAGTTCATCGCAAGGAACATTCAGGAGTTACAGGAGTCAAGAGTCATGCGCGGCAGCCGCCGCCTACCCGCCGTAGCCCCACATCCCGGCGAGGATGGTGGGTTGCGTGTTTGCATCGACGTACCAGGGCTCAACCGAGTCGCGTCTTAGGAGCGCCTCTGGCCTTCACGCGTGGGGCGTTGCGAGGGTCCACCTCATAGCAACGTTCGCATGCCCTTTGGCCTGCCGAACGCGGTCGCCGCTCATCAGCGCCTACTGAGGAGCATTCTGGAGGCTCGGGAGGTCAAGCATCGCGCGGCCCTAGCGGAGATGGAGATGGCCCTCGAGGATCCACCTGTGCCCCCGGAGGCTCCCGAGGCTCCAGGCCCCGAGAGCTCGTGAGGGTCGGCTCCCTCACCGCGCGTCGTCCGCTACTTCGGCATTCCTTCGTCTTCAACGGTATCAGGTGACATCTTTCAAAGTTCCATTTTCAGCTGGGAGCGCCCTCAGGGCTGCATCATTCCCAGGTCGCTGGGTCCGTGTCGTGGGAAACGAACACCTATGGGGCAGGGCCCCTTTTCGGTCCGGTAGGGAGCGGAGGGAGCACAAAGAGCAGATCGAGGCGGAGCACGCGAGGGATTTTACCCAGCTTCGGAGCTCTCCGGAGAGATAAAACTCCTACTGCTGCTTTATGTTTCTATTCTGTTCTTGCTCGAGAGCGTGGGTGTGTCGTAGTTTCGAATGAGTCGAACCACCTTCTACGTGCGCATGGGCCTCCTTTTATAGGTTAAAGGGGTCACCGATAGGTGGCAACGCAGACAGGGGTAAAAAAGTAAAAAGAGGGGTTGGTACAACCGCTATCTACAGTCCTCCCTACCTAACTCTGACGGCAGGGGACAAGGGCATTTAATGCCCGTCTGGTCGCCCAAACAGTGCAGGAAACGACCGTTAGGGGCGCCACCGATCGCCACGATGGCCTTCTCGTCATCTCCACTTGCCACCTTGCACCGCTTGGCTGCACAGCTACCCGCCACGTGCGCTAGGAGCGATCCTGTGGCGACACGTCGTTGGATGCGCTGGAGCGTGGGCGCAGAGTAGTGGCTTCGCCGCGGCAAGCGCCTTGCCGCGGTCGTTGTCTTCTTGCACCCGAAAGCTTGTCGCTCGCCGGGCCTTGCCGGGACGCGCGGCGCGTTGCGTCAAGTTTCTTGGCTGGCCCTCCCGACAAGCTCCTCTTGCCGGGGCCTTGTCCTTCCCGGCAAGCTCCTCTTGCCAGGGTCTTGTCTTCTCAGCTTAAACACTTTGTTCTTGAATGGCATCAATAGGAATAGCGGAGGATCTTGGCGGACGCCCGGCAAGCCTTGCCGCAGGACGCTGCGACTGCCCGTGCACAAGTTCGGGATACTAAGGTACCCCTACTTTAGTACACCGACAGGAGCCCCCGGGCCTGGGCCATACACGGTGCCGAGCGCTGTTGGGTCAGGCCCAAAACAGGGCACGGGCACGCGCGGCCTGGGTCCATACCAAATCTAACTCCGTATCCACCGCGCACTCCCATAACAGCACGCGTCAAATGCGGCGTCGTGGGAGAGATCGTGGGCAATTCTTTAATCAGGAAAGGCGTAACGTTCTCCTCTCCCCTTTATAAGCAGAGGAAACAGGGGCCGTTCCCCCACCGTCGCCATTTGCGGTTCCTTCTTCAAAAAGCTCCGCCGCTCCCCTCCGCTCCCCAAGCTGAGAGAGAGCAACGCTCCGCCGCCCGTCGCCGCCGTCGCCCTCAACGCCTCCGTGCTCCCCCGCCGCCCCCGCCATGGCTCCGAAGACCGGAAAGAGCACGAAGTCGCCCGAGGCGCTACGGCTTGAGGCGCTGCGCAAGGAGCGAGCGCTTCCCCCCCCCCCCCCCCCCCCGAGCTCACCCCGAAGGCGCTGCGGGAGGAGTTCTACCTTTTCTGGTCGATGGAAACGCGGGCGCATCCGCGCACGCCGGTGCTCTCCGCCGAGGCTTCTACTTCGAAGCGGTGCCCAAAAGGGTACTACTTCTTTCCTTTGTTCTTCTACTGCGGGCTCTGCCCACCTTTTTCTGATTTCTTCTGCGATATCATGAATACCTACGGGTTTCATCTCCTTGACTTCACTCCCAACGCCGTTCTGACAATGGTGGTTTTCGCACATCTCTGCGACAACTTCGTTGGCATCCACCCAAATGTTGCTCTTTTCCACCACTATTTCATCCCCCGAGCCGTGAAAGGAGAGCCCTTAGCTGGTGGTATCGCCTGGATATCACGAGTCGGCATGAAGGAGGTGTATCTGGAGGGGGAGCTCCGCAGCAAGTGGGACGAGTGGAGGGCGGAGTGGTGTTGGATTGTTGACGCCAATCCGCAGCCATTCACCAACTTGCGCCAAACCCGGGTAGTGCGCGGCGGCGACTGGAGTGCTCTGGCGCCGGACGATGCCAAGCTGAAGATCGCCACCACCCGAATCTGCGGCTCAGGCTTGCCGGGCTCACTGTAGGGGCCGTTGGCGCGGACTTCCTCCGCCGCCGCATCGCCCCTCTGCAGGAGAGGGGGAGGCCCGCCTGGTTGTTCGGAGGCCCAGCAGATATCATGAGGCTGCATCCAGGCCTTAATTTTAACGTTACTGTTTTGGAGTTGGATGGAATGCTCAAAGAGCTGTTCAAGCACGACGCCAAGCACCCGGAGTGGTTCAGGTTCCCGCAGGGCGTCATCCCACTGTGCAACAACTCCCAGCTTGATCGCATCCATGCAATGATGCCGGAGTGCGACTCACACGGGATTGTCCCAACTTGGCGGGAGCCCTCCGACGACGTCGTGCGGCAATTCTTCGACGGCTTGGTGGAGGTAGCAGTCCGTGCCGACGAGCAAAGGCTCCTCACCCGCGACACCACTGACGACGAGATGCGGTACATCGCCACCAGGGCGGAGGAGGCGGCGGCGGCCGCCGCCGCGGGCGAGTTTGGCTTCACGCTGGAGGAGGCAGAGGCGGCCGAGGCGGCAAGCCTTGCCGACCGAGAGGACCTTGGCGGGGAGGTCGTTGGCGAGGGAGAGCTCGAAGCTGAAGGGAGCGAGCCCGCCGAGGGTGCCAGCGGCCAGCCGTCTTCGAGCAGCTTGCCGCGGGCGGAGCCCCCAGCGCAGCCCCCAGTTCAACCAAGGCGCCTCTGTAGGGTTGGAGATACAGCAGGGCGGCAAGCAGGCCAACAGCCACAGCGTCGCGGGACACGCTCCACCACGACAAGCACCGTTGCCGCGGGAGCGTCTCAGGCCGCGCCGGCAACTGGGGCGGGGTCTTCTCAAGCCACCGCTTCCGATCCTGCTGCAGCTCCCGCCAAGCGTCCAAGGGAGCCTACTCCTTCGCCTCGTCGCGAAGAAAGGGTACCAGACTTCGATCTTTCCGCACTCAGCTCCGACGAGGAGGAAGAAGAGGAGGAGGAGTAAGACTTTCTCCTTATTGTACTTGTATTTCTTCGATTCTTCCTGTTTCCTGTCTTGTATCTGATCTGCTTCCCTCTGAATCTCGTTCCCTTTCAGGACTCTGGCCGAGAGAGCGGTGAAGAGGGCCAAGGTCCCCATGGTTGTCATCGAGGACGATCCTGCTGTGATGGCAGAGGACACGTCCGAGACCACCTTGACGGACCCGGCACCCTCTCCTCGAAGCAGCCCCCAGCACAGCCCCCAGCGTAAGTATTCGTTAACTTCCTGTTGTGGGGCGTGCGTGGGTGCTCTTTCTTTGCTGATATTTTGATTTTTAACTTGCTTGTGTAGGAGCAGAACAGGCCCATCAGGAGCAACCAGAAGCCGCTCCAGAGGTGCTGTCTGCTTCGACTACGCCGCCAAGGGGCGATTCCCCGACAAGGGAGCGCTCCCCGGCAAGGGAGAGGTCCCCGGCAAGGGGCGGGACCAGTGAGCCTTCGGTGGTGGAGCCTATGGTCACAGAGCCCAGCACAGGTAACCCTTCTTGTCGGAAATTTTCCCTTGGGTTCTTCTTCTTCTGGTCTTCTTTTTGGATATTTGCTTGACTTTTCCATCCTCTTCCTGTCTTCAGATCCCCCTGCTACAGATCCGATGGAGACTGAGGCCACCGGCGAGGAGGATGCACGCGGCAACACTGATGATGCCGCCGCCACCGAGGAAGAGGTCGGCGCTGACGACCCTGCCGGCGATGAGGCCGCCAAGGCTGCCGGCGCAGGAGCTGGCGAGGGGTCCGGAGATCGCACTGACGACCCCAAGGGCGCAGGAGCGCAAGGCGCTACACTGACCGCCGACCCCTCCGCCGCTGATGCAGCACCGGGCTCCGAAGAGCCCCAGCCCGGCGCCTACTTGAAGGCCGGCGAAGGTGTCTTCATCAAGCTTCCTTGGGCATCGAGCTCCAGGGCACCGGTTGAGGGAGAGGCTTTCGACGGAGAGGTGCTCGCCTCCGCTGGGCTGACAGTGGTTGATGCACCAAGCAGCAGCAGCGGCGAGTCCGAGGAGGAGCAACTGCTCCGGAAGTTGGTGTTGCTCTACCGCGCCCGGCAAGTGAAATTGGAGTCCCGGGAAGCACTTGTCGCACGGGCGGGAGTTGACATAGAGAGGCATGCTGAGGAGCTCCAGAGCCGCAACCAAGAGGCCCTCTGATCCATTGCGGAGGAGAGGGGCAGCTTGTCGAGGCGCGAAAGGCCTTCATCCTTGAGAAGGCAGAAGCTGAGGAGCAACAGAGGCTTGCCGCTGAGGAGGTATCTACCCGGGAAGGTGAACTGACGCAGCGGAAAGTCAATCTGGACAGCTATGAGGAGGAGCTCCCCGCACGCGAGCAATCACTTGGCGGGGCGCTCAAGGAGGCGAAGGATGCTGCCGCAGCTGCCGAGGCCGCCAAGAAGGAATTGGAGGTGAGGGTGACGCAGCTGGAAGCTGATCTGAAAGGGAAGAATGAAGAGCTTGCCACACTCCAGCGCGAATGCGAGAAGGATGCACTTGCTCATGGCGATCTACAAGTCCAACTTGCCGACAAGGGCAAGGAACTGAACGCCGTCAAGGACTCAAATGCTGATTTGGAGCTGAAGCTGGCCACGCTGACGGAGACATTGGACGGTGCCAAGAAGAGGGAGGAGGACTTGAAGCAGGAGCTCAAGTCCAACGAGGAGCTGCTGACGAGGGCCACCAAAACTCAAAACGCCTTCAGGGCTACGGTGGGGCTCTGGACGGAGGGCCTCGTCAACATTGCCGCAACCATCGACGAGGAGCTGGCTCAACTGGACTTGGCGGGCTTCGGGTACTCCTCTGACGAGAACCTCCAGCCCAGCGCCAAGCTTACTCTGTTCTTCAAGGGCGTGGCGACGGCTCTCCAGCACCTCCGGGAAAGAATCCCAAAGCAGCTGGTTGATGAGTCGCGCGCAATCTGTGCCAGAGTCTTGGAGAAGGTGTTGGTGAAGGTGCTCTTCCGCAATCCGACCATCAACCTCACCAACGTCCTCAAGAAGCTGCCGGCAGGTGATGATCTTGCAGAGCTCAAAGCCCTTGTCGCACCCATCGTGGACAAGGTGAATGAAGTCAGAAGGGTCGACGGCGACCGTGTAGATTAGGCCGCCCTTTTCCTCCTTTTTCTTGCCGCTGCTAGACATGTCATAAGAACACTCCATTAGAGCGCGGCAAGTTATTTATTGTAATATAACTTTATTCTGGGTAGTATTTGCTATGTTATTTCCTTTATTTGACTCCCTCCCTTGTATATTTTTACCCTACGCTTTTAGGGAACTTGCTGGCGCAAGTGCCCTTGCCGCGAGCGCTGAGTGCGGAACATCAGCAGCCTGCTGGCGGTGTTGCCTCCGGCAAGAAACCTTGTCGGGACTAGTCGCAGCACACTTACATTGTTGAGCGGACTCGAAACAAAGTAAGGGCGCAACTAGCCACGAGCCGGTTCCTCCGCGCACAGGTTTTCCGTACAAAGCATGGTCGTTCAAGGAATACAACTTAAGAAATTTAAAACTGATTGTGCTCAAACTTTGGCAACTTAGCTTTTCTGTCGTCTGCGCCCCAGCAAGACTATACTTCTTTGAACGACGCCTAGTCCACACCACCATCTTCTCCTCCCCCCCCCCCCCCCGGGTGAACTTGTGGGCAGAGGAACCTTCTCTTTGAGAGAAAGAAAGAAGAGAAAATAAAGATATGGAGTTTTAAGGCTCGTTATAGCTTACCGGGGGCATTTGCTGCACAAGGTGTCAGATTACACATGCGAAAAAGAAAAAGGCATGAAACTTGACAACTATTGCATAGCATATGATCTTTATTTATGCACGGGATCTGCGCCCGGCTTTGTACAAACGGTTACATGCAACAGCGGCAAGGCTTGTACAAAAGGTGGTTGCCGGGACAACAGGTTCCGGCAACCGCGCCTTATGGGTAAAACTTACGAAGATGCTCTATGTTCCAGGAGTTGCTCACCGGAAAGCCATCTTCGGTCTCAAGGCGGACAGTGCCAGGCCTAGTGACTCGCTTTACCCGATAAGGGCCTTCCCACTTTGGCGTCAACTTGTTGGAATTCTTGGCGGATTGAACGCGCCGAAGAACAAGGTCTCCTTCCTCGAAGCTTCTGGCATTAACTTTGTGGCTATGGTAGCGACGCAAAGCTTGCTGGTAGTGAGCAGCTCGTACAGCAGCCTGAAGACGATCTTCCTCGAGGAGCAGCGCGTCATCTTGCCGCAGCTGCTCTTGCTCAAGCTCATCATAAGCGAGCACTCGAGGCGATCCGTACACGAGTTCCGTGGGGAGAACTGCTTCTGCTCCGTAGACAAGAGCAAAAGGTGTCTGGCCAGTGGCTCAATTTGGTGTCGTCCTGATCGACCAAAGAACAACTGGCAGCTCCTCGATCCAATTCCTTCCGCACTTGTGTAGCCTGTCGAAAGTTCTGGTCTTGAGCCCGCGCAGCACTTCAGCATTTGCCCTCTCCGCTTGACCGTTGCTTCTCGGGTGAGCAACCGAAGCGAAGCAGATCTTGGCGCCAAGATCTTGGACGTACTGCATGAAGGTGCGGCTCGTGAATTGTGTGCCATTGTCGGTGATGATCCTGTTAGGGACTCCGAAACGGCAAACAATCGACCTGAAGAACTTGACTGCTGACTGTGCTGTCACCTTCCTCACTGCTTCCACTTCCGACCACTTTGTGAACTTGTCGATCGCCACGTACAAGTACTCAAAGCCCCCGATAGCTCGGGGAAAGGGGCCAAGGATGTCGAGCCCCCAGACCGAAAATGGCAAAGATAAAGGGATCGTCTGGAGAGCTTGAGCTGGTTGATGTATCTGCTTGGAGTGGAACTGGCACGCTTCACACTTGGTTACTTGTGCAGTTGCATCCTGGAGTGCTGTTGGCCAAAAGAAACCTTGCCGGAAAGCTTTGCCGGCAAGTGCTCTTGCGCCAATGTGGTGACCACATATGCCTCCATGTATATCCGCCAACAGCTGATGTCCATCTTCCCGGGGAATGCACTTCAATTTCACTCCGTTGAATCTTCTTCTGTATAGTATGTCATCGACAAACTGATACATACTTGATTGCCGGGCTACTTTCTCCGCTTCTTCTTGCTCTTCGGGAAGTTCTCCTATTTGAAGGAAATGGACGATCTGATGTGCCCATGCCGGAGCCTGCGGCTCGACAACAAGGACTAAAGGCTCAAATGCTGCTGCGGGAACATCTGCTTCCACGGCAAGAATCTGTGACTCAGTCGGAGCTTGATGTTCCCCGTCAAGTTTGTCAGGGCAAAACTTGTCGGGAGCGTCTGCTTCAACGAAACAAACCCTAGGGCTTGTCGGAGCAGACTGCTCCTCAGCACTCTTGGCGTTGATCTTGTGGACCTTCTTGGCGGCGGCTTCGGGGAGCTCAGCCGGAAAGTAGTCACCGGAAACCAACTTCCTCTTCTTGCTCTGTCCAGTTGATGGTGTTACAGATGGTTGAGTCAGTTTGATCACAAAGATCCCTGGTTCCACAGGCAACTTGAGTGCGGCGCATTTTGACAGGCCATCTGCAATGTCATTCTGAGCTCTTGGAACATGTTCCATTTGCAGGCTGTCAAAATGTTCTTCCAATTTCCTCACCTCATCAATGTAGGCTTCCATCAACGGACTCTGATAATCTTTGTTCACTTGGCGGACGACAAGCTGTGAGTCATGCCTGACAATAAGCTTCTTGATCGCAAGGTCTGCCGCGATCCTGAGTCCGGCAAGCAAGCCTTCATACTCTGCAGTATTGTTTGTTGCTTGCTCCTTGGGAAAGTGCATCTGGATCACGTACTTGAGGTGCTCTCCAGTGGGTGCGACAAGTAACACACCTGCACCGGCGCCTTGCAGCGAGAAGGCACCATCAAAGTACATGATCCATTCTTTGTTTGCTTCCTTGACGGGGATCCTCGTCTCCGGAGTTTCTTCATCAGGTGTTGGCGTCCACTCTGCTATGAATTCTGCCAATGCTCGGCTCTGGATAGTTGAAGTACTTTCAAACTTGAGGCCAAAGCTCGACAGTTCCAGTGCCCACTCGACAATCCTGCCTGTTGCTTCTGGATTCTGTAATATCCTCTTCAACGGAAAGCGAGTGACAACTGTGATCTCATGTGCTTGAAAATAATGGCGCAGCTTCCTCGAGGTCATGAGAAGGCCGAAAAGCAACTTCTGCACACCAGAGTACCTTGACCTAGCCCCCTGCAGAAGGGAACTGACAAAATAAACTGGGCGTTGTACCATCTTCTTCTGTTTCTCTTCTTGTGGCTGCACAGATCCATCCTCGCCGGGACCAGAGCTTGTCGGGGAAGCCCCCTGCTTGCCGTTGGACTCGCTTGCCGCGGTCGCTGGCTCATCATCCGCCTCCCTCTCCGCTACTAACACAGCACTAACCACTTGATTGGTCGCCGCTAGATATAGCAGCAACTTCTCTTGTGGCTTAGGTGCGACAAGTATTGGAGTGGAGGATAGGTATCTCTTCAAGTCCTGTAGCGCAGCCTCCGCTTCCGGAGTCCATTTCATTGGACCTGCCTTTTTCAAAATTTTGAAAAATGGCAGGGCGCGCTCAGCAGACTTAGAGATGAACCTACTCAGAGCAGCCACGCAGCCGGCAAGCCTTCGCACATCCTTGACGCGCTTCGGTGCTTCGATCTGCTCAATAGCCTTGATCTTGTCGGGATTGGCTTCGATCCCCCGCTGAGATACAAAGAACCCGAGTGTCGTGGCTGGAGGGACGAGCACCTATGGGGCAGGGCCCCTTTTCTGGTCCGGCAGGGAGCGGAGGGCGCACGAAGAGCAGATCGAGGCCGGGCGCGGGGGAGGGATTTTTACCCAGCTTCTGAGCTCTCTGGAGAGATAAAACTCCTACTGCTGCTTTGTGTTTGTATTTGTTCTTGCTCGAAAGCGTGGGTATGCTGTGGTTTTCGAATGAGTCGGACTGGACCGAACCCCCTCTACGTGCGCACGGGCCTCCTTTTTATAGTCTAAAGGGGTCACCGACAGGTGGCAACGGAGAGAGAGGGGTAGAAAGGTAAAAATGCGGGTTGGTACAACCACTATCAACAGTGTCCCCTACCTAACTCTGACGGCAGGGGACAAGAGCATTTAATGCCCGTCCGGTAGCTCCAACCGTGCAGGAAACGACCGTTAGGGGCGCCACCGATCGCCATGATGGCCTCCTAGTCACCTTCACTAGCCACCTCGCACTGCTAGGCTGCACAGCTACACGCCACGTGCACCAGGAGTGATCCTGTGGCGACACGTCGTCAGGTGAGCTGGAGCGCGGGCGCAGAGTGGTGGCCTCGCCGCGGCAAGTCCCTTGCCGCGGTCGCTGTCTTGTCGCACCCGCCAGCTTGCCGCTCGTCGGGTCTTGCCGGGACGCGCGGCGCGTCATGGCAAGTTTTCTGAAGCGCCTTGGTTGGCCTTCCCGGCAAGCTCCTCTTGCCGGGGTCTTGTTCTGCTCGGCAAGCTTCTCTTGCCGGGGCCTTGTCCTTCCCGGCAAGCTCCTCTTGCCGGGGCCTTGTCTTCAAAGTTAACACTTGGTTCTTGAATGGTAGTAATAGGAATAACGAAGGGTCTTGGCGGACGCCCGGCAAGCCTTGCCGCGGGGCGCTGCAACTGCCCGTGCCCAAGTTCGGGGTACTAAGGTACCCCTACTTTATTACACCGACAGGAGCCCCCGGGACTGGGCCATACACAGTGCCGAGCGCTGTTGGGCCAGGCCCAAAACAGGGCACGGGCACGCGCGGCCTGGGTCCAAACCAGATCCACTCCGAATCCACCGTGTCCTCTCGTAACGGCACGCGTCAATCGCGGCGTCGTGGGAGACGTGCGTGGCGTGCGCAATTTTCGAGGCGCCCACCCCCCGTGATCACGGGGCGGGGCGAGGTCACCTCATCCGTCGCCTCGGCTCTGCATCCTCGCCACGCGGCTCCCATGCGCTTGGGTTCACGGACACTGGAAGTGGGAAACTGGGTCGTCGCGAGCGGAGGCAGCGGGTAGGCCCCGATTCCCTGCTCTTCTCGTGCCTTGATTGGCTGAGCGGGGCGGCCGAGCCCCCCACCTCGCTCCTTAAAAAGAGCGGAAGGGGAGCACAGAAGCCTGCACTCTCTCATCTCCTCCTTTCTTCAGCTTCTGCTCCCCTTCCTCTCATTTGCCATGGAGGGAGGGAACCCCGGCCCTTCATCGGTGGCGGCGAGGGTCGTCGCCAGGCAGCGCGCCCCTTCCTATCCCGCGCTCGTGGTGGCAGAGCCAGCCACAAGGGGAAGAGGGAGGGGGCGAGGTCGTGGACGAGGTCGAGGAAGAGGTCGAGGCGCTCGAGGAAGAGGCGGGCGTGGCGGCGCACCATCTCCGCCTCCGCCGGCGGTTCCTCTCCCCGCGGCGGTCCACACAGGGGACAACCCTTGCGAGTTCTTCGTCAAGCTGCGCCGGGCGCCTCGTCATCGCCTCCGGCTTCCAGCTCCGTTTGCGAGCGCGATGGAGTCGGATCCGCCCGAGACGCTGAGATTGCACATGAGGGGCTGTGGAATCAGCGGCACGCGAGTCCGCGTTGTATTCCCAGCCCCTAATGTGATGTATCTTGATCGTGGGTGGAAGACGTTCGCCCGCATCCACAGCTTGACGGCGGGGTTTACCCTCCATTTTAAGTTAATGGAGGGCGACCTCCTCTCCGTCAAGGTCTTCGGGGACTCCGGCACTCGGGCGAAGTGCTGCGTGGACAGCTCCTCTGATAGCGAAGAATCCCCCTCGAGCGAGAGTGACGAGGAGGAGAGCGACAGCGACGACGAGGGTAACGGGCGGCGGGATGGCGGGCCCGACTAGGTGTCGGGCGCCGCCTCGTGCGTCACCGGCAACCCCATCATCCGCGTCGCCGGCTCCTTGAACTCCCCGGGGTCGTCTCCTTGGCGGTTGGCGTAGGGAGGCTGCAGAAGGGGAAGAGGGCTGGCGACAAGGCCGTCAAGTCGGAGTACGAGGGCGTAGTGCCCTCGACAGCGTGCTGACGTCCTGCCGCCCCGTCTTCGAGCCCCGCTTCCGGCGCCGCCATCACCGTCCAGCCTCCGGACAGCCCCCGGGATGTTCTCTTGGTGTCTTCTGGCACCCGTAGCTCGCCTAGGCACCCCTTTTGTCCTTTTCGCCTCCTTGACCTACCTCCTGAAGAGAGGGACAAGAAAGGGATTACGGGCATCTTATCTTTTTAGTTTGTAAGCCTTCGGGCCTTAGCTGCATCTAAAACTTGTAATCCTCTCTTTCATGTTTTTCATCCTCTATGGACTGTATCTGTGTGGGATGTCTTTTAATGAAAAAGGGAAGCTTGCTATGTTATATCCTTCACTTGATTCCATCCCTCGTATATTTTTGCCCTTACGCTTCTAGGGAACTTGCCGGTGCAAACACCCTTGCCGCGAGCGCTGAGTGCGGAACTTCAGCAGCTTGCTGGCGGTGTTACCTCCGGCAAGAAACCTTGTCGGGCTAGTCGCAGCGCGCTTTCATTGTTGAGCGGACTCGAAACAAAGTAAGGGCGCAACTTAGCCACGAGCCGGTTCCTCCGCGCACAGGTTTCCCATACAAGGGACGGTCGTTCAAGGAATATAACTTCGCGTTCCCCAGTCCATAAGAGGATGCATGATGAGGGACGAAAAACTTATCTGATATCGCAGCCCCCGGCAACTCTGGCTTGCCGGGATGAATCTTGGTACTCGCGGCCCCCAGCAATACTGGCTTGCCGGGGCCCAGGCGCCGGCGCGCCCTTCTTCTCCTTTCCTTGTTCTCGCCGCTACTAGACGTGTCATAGGAACAATCTCTTAGAGCGCGGCAAGTTATTTACTGTAATATAACTTTGTCCTGGGCAATGCTAGCTATGTTATCTCCTTTACTCAGTTCCATTCCTTGTATGTCTTTACCCTATGCTTTTAGGGAACTTGCCGGCGCTAACACGCTTGCTGAGTGCGGAACATCAGCAGCCTACTGGCGGTGTTGCCTCCGGCAAGAAACCTCGTCGGGGCTAGTTGCAGCACACTTTTATTGTTGAGCGGACTCGAAACAAAGTAAGGGCGCAACTTAGCCACGAGTTGATTCCTCCGCGCACAGGTTTTCCATACAAGGCACGGTTGTTCAAGGAGTATAACTTAAAAATTTAAAAACTGACTGTGCTCAATCTCTGGCAACTTAGCTTTTCCGTCTTCTGCGTTCCGACAAGGCTATGCTTCTTTGAATGACACCTAGTCCACATCGTTATCAAGCTCCGACAACGAGGACTAAAGGCGCAAATACTGCTGCGGGACCATCCGCTTCTACGGCAAGAATCTGGGATCCTGCCGGAGCGTGATGCTCCCCGGCAAGCATGTCTGGACACAGCTTGTCGGGAGCGTCTGCTTCAACAAAACAAACCCTAGGGCTTGTCGGAGCAGACTGCTCCTCAGCATTTTCTGTGTTGATCCTGGGGACCTTCTTGGCACCAGCTTCGGGGAGCTCTGCCGGAAAATAGTCGCCAGTAACCAACTTTCTCTTCTTGCGGCTGCACAGATCTATCCTTGTCGGTGCCAGAACTTGTTGGGGAAGCCCCCTGCTTGTCGCTGGACTCGCTTGCCGCGGTTGCTGACTCATCATCTGCCTCCCTCTCCACTACTAACGCAGCACTAACCACTTGATTGGTTGCCGCCAGATATAGCAGCAACTTCTCTTGTGGTTTAGGTGCGACAAGTGTTGGAGTGGAGGATAGGTATCTCTTCAAGTCCTGTAGCGCGGCCTCCGCTTCCGGAGTCCATTTCATCGGACCTGCCTTTTTTCAAAATTTTGAAAAATGGCAGGGCGCGCTCAGCAGACTTAGAGATGAACCTACTGAGAGCAGCAACGCAGCCGGCAAGCCTTCGCACATCCTTGACGCGCTTCGGGGCTTCAATCTGCTTGATGGCTTTGATCTTGTCGGGGTTGGCTTCAATCCCCCGCTGAGATATAAAGAATCCGAGAAGCTTGCTGGAAGGAACTCCAAACACACACTTCTCGGGATTCAACTTGAGATTGATCTTGCGCAGATTTGCAGAAGTCTCGTCCAAATCTTGGATCAGAGTCTCTTTCTCCTTGCTCTTGACCACTATGTCATCCATGTAAGCTTCTACATTTCTGTGCAACTGTGGCTCAAAAGCATGGCTGACTACTCTTGCAAATGTTGAACCAGCATTCTTTAGTCCGAAGGGCATCCGTACAAAACAGTACGTGCCACATGGAGTAATGAATGTGGTTTTCTCTTCATCCTCTTCTGCCATGAAGATCTGATGATAGCCTGAGTATGCATCAAGGAATGAAAGCAGATCACATCCTGCTGTGGAGTCGACAATTTGGTCAATGCGCGGCAAGGGAAATGGATCCTTGGGACAAGCTTTATTAACATCAGTGAAGTCAATACAAAGCCTCCACTTCTCGTTTGCTTTGCGCTCGACTACTGGATTGGCTAACCACGTTGGATGGATTACTCCTCGGACCAAGCCTACTGCTTCCAACTTCTTGATCTCCTCTGCAATGAACTCTTGACGCTCCATTGCTTGTTTCCTGACTCTCTGCTTGATGGGCCGCGCGTGAGGGCAGACGGCAAGGTGGTGCTCAATTACTTTCCTGGGAACACCGGGGATATCAGATGGTTTCCATGCAAACACATCGACATTCGCTCGCAGGAAAGCAATGAGCGCGCTTACCTATTTAGGATCAAGCGTGGCACTGATGGTGAAGGTACCACCAGTGCCGTCCTCCTTGGCGGCCACTTTCTTGGTCTCTGGTGAAGCTGTCTTTGCCCTCTTTCACTTGCCGGTGGAGCTCGATGCTGCGTCCTCGACGGTAGCGCAGCACTCCGAAGAGGTGCGCTTGCCGGAGTGGGCATCAGAGCTACTCTTGCCGGACTTGGTCTTCTTCTTCTTCCCTCCGGGAGCTTCAGCGGCAAGTGGTTTGCGCTCTGCTGCGGCTGCTGCTTCCTGGTAGATCTTGTTGGTGCAGATAAGTGCATCTTTCTTGTCGCCGTGGACAGAAATAACACTTATCGGACCGGGCATTTTGAGCACGTTGTAAGCATAATGAGAGGCTGCCATGAACTTGGCAAGCGCTGGACGGCCGAGTATCCCATTGTAGGGTAATGGGAAATCAGCAACGTCAAATGTGACTCTCTCTGTCCTGAAATTCAGCTCGCTGCCAAACGTCACTGGCAGTGTGATCTTCCCCTTGGGCTTGCTCCTTCCCGGGTTGATTCCTTGAAAGGTACCAGTTTCTTCAAGCTCGCTGTCGGGGATCTGGAGCTTGTTGAGCACCGCGGAAGAGATCAGATTTAGGCCGGCCCCGCCGTCAACCAACATCTTTGTGACCTTGAGGTTGCGGATGGTTGGTGAAACCAACATCGGCAAGCACCCGACCGCAGTGATGCGATCAGGGTGATCCTCAACATCAAAGACGATGGGCGTGCTGGACCACTTCAGGGGCTTGCGCGATTCGACTGATGGTTCTGCTGCATTCACCTCCCGCACCCACTGTTTGAGTTGATGGTGCGAGGTGTGCAGGGAAGCACCACCGTCAACACACAAAACCTCCGTCGCCTTCTGAAATTCTTGCTCGTCGGTCTCATCTTCCTCCATCTCATCATCTTCATCTTCGTCTTCGTCCTTGTCGCGGCCACGGGGAGGTCTGTCTCCTTGCTGCTGCTTGGCCTTGCCGCGGCGCCCTCCCCGGGCGGGAAGCTTCTTGTCGGATCCTCCGTCACCTTCCCGGGCCTTTTCCTTGTCGCGACGCTCATATTCAGCTTTCTGTAGCTCTGCCATCTGCTCAACCTTCTTGCATGCTTCGAGGTCATGGCCCTTGGTGCGATGGATCTTGCAGTATTGCTTGCCGGAGCCGTCCTTCTTGTCGGCGGCCACCACAGCCTCACCGGAGTCGCCAGCTTTGGCCTTGTCGAAGCCGCCTCCGTTGCCGGACTGCTCAACAACCAGCACATCCTTAGCCTTTCTCTTTCTGTTATTCCTCCTCCGGTTCTTCTTTGCCGGAAGGGCATCCTCACTGTCAGATCCTTCTACTCCTGTATTCTCTCCGGGGATTTTCCTCCCCTCTTCAGCCCGTGCGCACTTGTCGGCCAGAGCGTATAGCTCGCTGACATCTCTGATCTTGCACATCGCCATCTCCTCCCTCATCCTGCGGTTACGCACGTTCTGATGGAACGCGCTGATAACCGCGGCAGGGTGGACGTCTGGGATGTTGCACTGCACCTGGCTGAATCTCTGTATGTACTTGCGCAGGGATTCTCCTTCCTTCTGGGCAAGCAAATGAAGATCGCTTTCCTGGCCATGGGGCTTGTGGCCGCCTGTGAATGCACCGACAAACTGATGGCACAGGTCCGCCCACGAAGAAATGGAGCTGTCTGGCAAGTGTATGAGCCAAGATCTAACATTGGGCTTGAGCACCAGCGGGAAGTAGTTGGCGAGGATCTTCTCATCGTGCCCCCCGGCAGCCTGCACCGCGATGGTGTAGACGCTGAGGAACTCCGACGGATGTATCCTGCCATCGTACTTCTCGGGTACGTCTGGTTTGAAGTTCTTGGTACTGGGCCACTGGACTTGCCGCAGCTCACGGGTGAACGCAGGGCATCCTACCGCGTACGGCAAGTCGCCTGGTTCCCCCGGCGCATGCATATCGACAGTGGGCCCAACGCGCTGGACGGATTGACGCCTCGCTTCTCTTCTGCGCTCGATGCGAGTACGAGCGTCTTCGTGCCGTCGTTCTTGGAGAACGTGGCGCTGATCGCGGCGAGCTCGCGGGTCCGACGACGCGGTGGAGTCGGTGTCGAGGTTGGCCCGGCGAGCTGGCGATCTTGGCCTTCAGGGCGGGGAGTGCATGGTGGTGGCACCCCCAGCGGTCTTGTCAGCGTCGGCTTGCGCCTGGGCGTCTTGCCGGGGCTTCGATGTGCTCGGTTGCCGGGGCTTGTCGCCGTTGGCGAAGCCAATGAGGCTATAAATGGCGGCCCTCTAGTCGTCGATCTTGTCCGGTGCTGGAGGGTAATCTAGAAGCAGCTGGGCTCGGGCCAGCGCTTCCTCTGGAGTCTTCGGCGGTGGTGGCGAGCGACGCGAGGTGCGGGACATGCTCAAACTCCTAACAGTGTTAGAAGGAGCAGCATCTCGCTCAGGCGACCGCACTGCGCTCGTGCCAGCGTGCTGGCGTGCGTGCTGGCCTTGAGCGTCCCGTGACCCACCAGCTTGGCCTTGTTCCAACGCGAGTATGGTGCTAGGAGCACCGTGGTGTTGTCGATCCTGCACCTCCTGGGAGGGGAGCGGTGGACGTGCAGACGCTGAACCTTGCGGGGCCTTATCCTTGGACCTGGTGACGACGTGAGTCCCACCGTCGGCGCCCGCTCCTCCGCTGGCATCCACCCCACCGCCCGTCTGCTCCGGTGGCGGTAGGATAGTCGCGGACGGAGTGGCCACCTCCGAAGCCTTCTTCTTCGGTGGCATGTCAATGAAGATGTTGATGTAGCGCGCGCGGAGACCGGATCAGGTTCGCACAACCTCGACGCCCCCTACCTGGCGCGCCAAAGATGTCGTGGCTGGAGGGACGAGCACCTATGGGGCAGGGCCCCTTTTCTGGTCCGGCAGGGAGCGGAGGGCGCACGAAGAGCAGATCGAGGCCGGGCGCGCGGGGGAGGGATTTTTACCCAGCTTTGGAGCTCTCCGGAGAGATAAAACTCCTACTGCTGCTTTGTGTTTGTATTTGTTCTTGCTCGAAAGCGTGGGTATGCTGTGGTTTTCGAATGAGTCGGACTGGACCGAACCCCCTCTACGTGCGCACGGGCCTCCTTTTATAGTCTAAAGGGGTCACCGACAGGTGGCAACGCAGAGAGAGGGGTAGAAAGGTAAAAACGCAGGTTGGTACAACCACTATCAACAGTGTCCCCTACCTAACTCTGACGGCAGGGGACAAGAGCATTTAATGCCCGTCCGGTCGCTCCAACAGTGCAGGAAACGACCGTTAGGGGTGCCACCGATCGCCACGATGGCCTCCTAGTCACCTTCACTTGCCACCTCGCACCGCTAGGCTGCACAGCTACACGCCACATGCACCAGGAGTGATCCTGTGGCGACACGTCGTCGGGTGAGCTGGAGCGCGGGCGCAGAGTGGTGGCCTCGCCGCGGCAAGTGCCTTGCCGCGGTCGCTGTCTTGTCGCACCCGCCAGCTTGCCGCTCGTCGGGTCTTGCCGGGACGCGCGGCGCGTCGTGGCAAGTTTTCTGAAGCGCCTTGGTTGGCCTTCCCGGCAAGCTCCTCTTGCCGGGATCTTGTTCTTCCCGGCAAGCTTCTCTTGCCGGGGCCTTGTCCTTCCCGGCAAGCTCCTCTTGCCGGGGCCTTCTCTTCAAAGTTAACACTTTGTTCTTGAATGGTAGTAATAGGAATAACGAAGGGTCTTGGCGGACGCCCGGCAAGCCTTGCCGCGGGGCGCTGCAACTGCCCGTGCCCAAGTTCGGGGTACTAAGGTACCCCTACTTTAGTACACTGACACCGAGAAGCTTGCCGGAAGGAACTCCAAACATGCACTTCTCGGGGTTCAACTTGAGATTGATCTTGCAGATTTGCAAAAGTCTCGTCTAAATCTTGGATCAAAGTTTCTTTGTCCTTGCTCTTGACCACTATGTCATCCATGTAAGCTTCTACATTTCTATGCAACTGTGGCCCAAAAGCATGACTGACTACTCTTGCAAACGTTGAACCAGCATTCTTTAGTCCGAAAGGCATCCGTACAAAGCAGTACATGCCACATGGAGTAATGAATGCGGTCATTTCTTCATCCTCTTCTGCCATGAAGATCTGATGACATCCTGAGTATGCATCAAGAAATGAAAGCAAATCACATCCTGTCGTGGAGTCGACAATCTGGTCAATGCACGGCAAGGGCAATGGATCTTTGGGACAAGCTTTATTAACATCAGTGAAGTCAATACAAAACCTCCACTTCCCGTTCGCCTTGCACACGACTACTGGATTGGCTAACCACGTTGGATGGAGTACTCCTCGGACAAGGCCTGCTGCTTCCAACTTCTTAATATCCTCTGCAATGAACTCTTGGCGTTCCACTGCTTGTTTCCTTACTCTCTACTTGACGGGCCGTGCATGAGGGCAGACGGCAAGGTGGTGCTCAATTACTTTCCTGGCAACACTGGGGATGTCAGATGGTTGCCATGCAAACACATCGACATTCGCCCGCAGGAAAGCAACGAGCGCGCTTTCCTATTTAGGGTCAAGCGTGGCACTGATGGTGAAGGTACCACCAGTGCCATCCTCCTTGGCGGCCACTTTCTTGGTCTCTGGTGAAGCTGTCTTTGCCTTCTTGCACTTGCCGGTGGAGCTCGACGGTGCATCCTCGACGGTAGCGCAGCACTCCGAAGAGGTGCGCTTGCCGGAGTGGGCATCAGAGCTACTCTTGCCGGACTTGGTCTTCTTCTTCCCCCCGGGAGCTTCAGCGGCAAGTGTCTTGCGATTTGCTGCGGCTGCTGCTTCCTGGTAAATCTTGTCGGTACAGATAAGTGCATCTTTCTTGTCGCCAGGGACAGAATTGACACTTATCGGACCGGGCATCTTGAGCACGTTGTAGGCGTAGTGAGAGGCTGCCATGAACTTGGCGAGCGCTGGACGGCCAAGTATCCCATTGTAGGGCAACGGGAAATCAGCAACGTCAAATGTGACCTTCTCTGTCCTGAAGTTTAGCTCGCTGCCAAATGTCACTGGCAGTGTGATCTTCCCCTTCGGCTTGCTTCTTCCCAGGTTAATTCCTTGAAAGGTACCAGTCTCTTCAAGCTCGGTGTCGGGGATCTGGAGCTTCTTGAGCACCACGGAGGAGATCAGATTTAAGCCGGCCCCGCCATCAACCAGCATCTTCGTGACCTTAAGGTTGCGGATGGTTGGCGAAACTAACATCGGCAAGCACCCGACCGTAGTTATGCGATCAGGGTGATCCTCAACATCAAAGATGATGGGCGTGCTGGACCACTTCAGAGGCTTGCGCGATTCAACTGACGGTTCTGCTGCATTTACTTCCCGCACCCACTGTTTGAGCTGGCGGTGCGAGGTGTGCAGAGAAGCACCGCCGGCGATGCACAAAACCTCTGTTGCCTTCTGGAACTCCTGCTCGTCGGTCTCATCCTCATCCATCTCTTCATCTTCATCTTCGTCTTCATCCTTGTCGCGGCCGCGGGGAGGTCTGTCTCCTTGCCGCTGCTTAGCCTTGCCGCGGCGCCCTCCCCGGGTGGGACGCTTCTTGCCGGATCCTCCACCACCTTCTTGGGCCTTCTCCTTGTCGCGCCGCTCGTATTCAGCTTTCTGCAGCTCAACAAGCTGCTCAACTTTCTTGCAGGCCTGGAGATCATGGCCCTTGGTGCGGTGGATCTTGCAGTACTGCTTGCCGGAGCCGTCCTGCTTGTCGGCGGCCACCACGGCCTCGCCGGAGTCACCAGCTTTGGCCTTCTCGGCGCCACCTCCATTGCCGGACTGCTCGACAACAAACACATCCTTAGCTTTCCTCTTTCTGTTACTCCGCCTCCGGTTCTTCTTTGCCGGGGCTGCATCCTCACTGTCAGATCCTTCTGCTCCTGCGTTCTCTCTGGGGAGTTTCCTCCCCTCCTCAGCACGTGCACACTTGTCGGCCAGAGCATATAGCTCGCTGACATCTCTGATTTTGCACATCGCCATCTCCTCCCTCATCCTGCGATTACGCACGTTCTGATGGAATGCACTGATAACCGCGGCAGGGTGGACATCTGGGATGTTGCGCTGCACCTGGCTAAATCTCTGTATGAACTTGCGCAGGGGTTCTCCTTCTTTTTGGGCAAGCAGATGAAGATCGCTCTCCTGGCCATGTGGCTTGTGGCCGCCTGTGAAGGCGCCGACAAACTGATGGCACAGGTCGGCCCATGAAGAGATGGAGTTGTCCGGCAAGTGCATGAGCCAAGATCTGACGTTGGGCTTGAGCACCAACGGGAAGTAGTTGGCAAGGATCTTCTCGTCGCGCCCCCCGGCAGCCTGCACCGTGATGGTGTAGATGCTGAGGAACTCCGACGGATGTATCCTGCCATCATACTTCTCGGGTATGTCTAGCTTGAAGTTCTTGGTACTGGGCCACTGGACCTGCCGCAGCTCACGAGTGAACGCAAGGCAACCTACCGCGTATGGCAAGTCGCCTGGTTCCCTTGGCGCATGCATATCAACAGCGGGCCCAGCGCGCTGGTCTGACCGACGCCGCGCTTCTCTTCGACGCTCGATGCGGGTACGAGCGTCTTCTTGTCGTCGTTCTTGGAGAACTTGGCGCTGATCGCGACAAGCTCGCGGGTCCAACGACGCGGTGGAGTCGGTGTTGAGGTTAGCCCGGCGAGTCAGCGATCTTGGCCTTCGGGGCGGGGAGTGCACGGTGGTGGCACCCCCACCGGTCTTGTCGCCATCGGCTTGCGCCTGGACATCTTGTCGCGGCTTGGAAGTGCTTGGTTGCCAGGGCTTGTCGCCGTTGGCACAGCCGATGAGGCTCTGGATGGTGATCCTCCAGTCGTCGATCTTGTCCGGCGCTGGAGGGTAGTCTAGTAGCAGTTGGGCTCGGGCCAACGCTTCTTCTGGGGTTTTCGGCGGCGGGGGCGAACGACGCGAGGAGCGTGATATGCTCAAACTTCTAACAATGTTAGAAGGAGCAACATCTCGTCCAGGCGACCATGCCGCGCTTGCGCCAACATGCTGGCGTGTATGTTGTCCTTGAGCGTCCCGCAATCTGCCAGCTTGGCCTTGTTCTAACGCGAGCACGGTGCTAGGAGCATCGTGGCGCTGTCGATCCCGCGCCTCCTGAGAGGGGCGCGGCGCATGTATGGACGCCGAAGTTTGCGGGGCCTTGTCCTTGGACCTGGTGACGATGTGAGTCCCCCCCGTCGGCGCCCGTTCCTCCGCCGGCGTCTACCACACCGCCCGTTTGCTCCTGTGGCAGTGGGATCGACGCAGACGGACCAACCACCTCCGAAGCCTTCTTCTTCAGTGGCATGTCGATGAAGATGATGACGTAGCGCACGCGAACACCGGATCAGGTCCGCACAACCTCAACGCCCCCTACCTGGCGCGCCAAAGATGTCGTGGGAAACGAACACCTATGGGGCAGGGCCCCTTTTCGGTCCGGCAGGGAGCGGAGGGAGCATGAAGAGCAGATCGAGGCGGAGCACGCGAGGGATTTTACCCAGCTTCGGAGCTCTCCGGAGAGATAAAACTCCTATTGCTGCTTTATGTTTCTATTCTGTTCTTGCTTGAGAGTGTGGGTGTGTTGTAGTTTCGAATGAGTCGAACCCCCTTCTACGTGCGCATGGGCCTCCTTTTATAGGTTAAAGGGGTCACCGACAGGTGGCAACGCAGACAGGGGTAAAAAGTAAAAAGAGGGGTTGGTACAACCGCTATCTACAGTCCTCCCTACCTAACTCTGACGGCAGGGGACAAGGGCATTTAATGCCCGTCTGGTCGCCCAAACAGTGCAGGAAACGACCGTTAGGAGCGCCACCGATCGCCATGATGGCCTTCTCATCATCTCCACTTGCCACCTCGCACCGCTTGGCTGCACAGCTACCCGCCACGTGCGCCAGGAGCAATCCTGTGGCGACACGTCGTTGGCGCTGGAGCATGGGCGCAGAGTAGTGGCTTCACCGCGGCAAGCGCCTTGCCGCGGTCGTTGTCTTGTCGCACCCGAAAGCTTGTCGCTCGCCGGGCCTTTCCGGGACGCGCGGCGCGTTGCGGCAAGTTTCTTGGCTGGCCTCCCGACAAGCTCCTCTTGCCGGGGCCTTGTCCTTCCCGGCAAGCTCCTCTTGCCGGGGTCTTGTCTTCTCAGCTTAAACACTTTGTTCTTGAATGGCATCAATAGGAATAGCGGAGGATCTTGGCGGACGCCCGGCAAGCCTTGCCGCGGGACGCTGCGACTGCCCGTGCACAAGTTCGGGTTACTAAGGTACCCCTACTTTAGTACACCGACAGTCCGTCCCTGCGGCATGTATCTGTTTTGCTTATGCTCCTTACCTACCTTGTTGGGGGCGCCCCTTGGGCTGCATTATTTCCAGCTGCTCGGGCCTGACCCAGTAGCGTTTGCCTTTTCTGCATCTATCTAAATGGATTTGCTCCTCCGCGCTTAACCTGATTCCCATGGTTATCATCTGCTGCTTATCGCGGACCTCTCCGCTCTCATGCAAAGTGCTTGCACGTTAAAAGGGGGGCGCCTGAGCATCGCGACTCATGGGCTCTTACTGGCTCTCCAGCCCTCACCCCCTGGCCTTGACCCACGGCATCGCGACCTGTCATACCAGCGGTGGCTGAGCTCGCTCGATGGCCGGGACCTGAAAACATAGAGCATTTGCATTCTAACCACCCTGCAGGAACACACCATTGATAAAGGCCTAGAGCCAGGCGCAACCCGCCTCGAGGTAGGGCCTCGTGAGTCCCATGCTGGCTCAAGGGTGCCCAGATACACCTCTCCTAGCCCTACCATGTTGGCCACGTGTCAGGGCGGGGCTCTACACGCCCCGGGGGCTCCTCCCGGAGGGGAGCCCCCTCCCACGCACCAGTGGAAGCACCATGCTCCGTGCTGGCTGACGACACTGCCGAGGAGCGGCTATGCCCGTACACATACGGAAGCACTATACTCCGCGCTGGTGATAAACAACTGAGGGCGGCCCACGGCCGTATCAACCTCAGGGAGCCCAGAGCTCAGTGTCCGGCACCATCACAATGCCTCCCCTCGGGAGTGCCGCGCGAGGGGGCTAGACATGGGGGCTACGCCCGGGCCACGCCCGAGCGCACGCCACCCAGCCAGGTCCCTCGGACCTGGTCATCGCGCGCCCCTCCCCGAGCGGAGCCAAGGTATGAAAACTCGTTTGAACGTCAAGGGGGACTCCTGAGCATCGCGACTCAGGAGCCTAACTGGTCACGTAGCCCCTCACTCCTTGGTCCCATCCTGCTTTCTGGTCGGGGCTAAAGGCGGCTGAGGTATGCGTGGGGCCGGGCCCTGCCGACGTAGAGCGACAAATCCACTCCTATGCCTCCCTTCCCTACTTGTTGTTTGCGCGTCAAGGGGGACTCCTGAGCATCACAACTCAAGAGCCTAACTTGCCACGTAGCCCCTCACTCCTTAGTCCTGTCCTGGTTTCCGGTCGGGGCCAACGGCGGATGAGGTATGCGTGGGGTCGGGCCTGCCGACGTAGAACACAGGAAAATAGGAGGGGAAAATGCAAATTCCAGGGAATTCAAAAGCAAATATTACAAGCCATAGAGTGTTTCGCAACACCAAACGCAAGTTTAAACACCTCCATGAGGCATGGTGCATGTTGCAGGAATTAAAACAGGACAGAAGCCGCAAAGGGATCACTTTCCAGTGGCGCCACCACCTGTGGTGGAGTCACGCTGGGCGGCTCCGCCTCCTGAGGCCGCAGACCTGGCGGCACCACGCCCGGGCAAGGTGCTGAAGGCGCGGAACCTCCCCAGCAAGGCCTCGGATCGGCCTTTCACGGCCTCAGCAGCAGCAGGGCAAGGTCGCTGCTCACAGGTTCCAGCAGGCTATCGAGGTCGACATTGGGGTCGCGAAGGTAGACGTGGCTGAGGATGCGCGTCAGCGCTGCCGAGGACAGGGCACGTGCCTCGGCCTCGGCCGTAGGGCCAAGGCCGTCCGCGACATCTTCAAGTGCACGGACCAGGAAGGGAAGCAGCTCGGCAGGGCCGTCCTCTGCGCCACCCAATGGCTTCTCTAAGCCACCCTCATAAAGCGTCTTCAACACGGCGCGAGCTTTCTCCTCCAGCTTGGCAAAGGCCACTCGATGCTCGGCCAGGACCTTCACCTTGCCGTCTAGCTCGGTCCTCTCCACCTTCAGCGACTGCTCCAGCGTCTCCAACCGGCCATGGCGGTCATCAAGCTTGGTGTTCCGGTCCCTGACGGCAGCTTCGCGAGCCTTCATCTCCTCCTCCTTCTCCTGGCGGATGCGGACCTCCTTCGCGAGCTCATCGCGCAGGCCTTGCAGCTCGACCTCCAGCACCTTGCAGCGGCCCCGGGAATCCGCAGCGTCGCCCTGGGCAGCATCGCAAGCGGCCTTGGCCTGGGAGGCGGCTTGCTTCTCCTCATCGGAGGCGGTCATGGCCTAGCTCAGCGCCACCTGGACGGAGGCGGCAGAGCGGGCCCAGCCAGAAGCTAGCTCCAGGCGCCCGACCACCAGGCGGGGGTCCGCGCTCCGAAGGTCCTCCTGCAGCCGGCTCAGTTCGTTGGCAGCCTGGTCTAGGATGGCAGAGGGATCAAAAGAGACGGGAGCCGGTGGAGCAGGCAGAGAGGACGGCAGCGTGATCATGGCTTGGGAGGAAGGAGCCCCCTGGGCCTTGGACACCTCAGCGGTAGCATCAAGCGCAGGCACCTCCAGAGTTAGCGGGGCCACGGGGGCTGACACCTCGCCAGAGTGTCCCTGCTGGGCTCGCGAAGACGATCGGGCAGGAGATGCGCGAGCCTCGCTGCCTCCTTTCCCTGCAGATAAAGGCGCTGCCCCGGCAGATGAACTCACTCCAGGCAGGGTCACCGAGGGCCCTTTCAACCTTTTTGTTGCGGGTGCCGGCCTAGCCAAAAGGATGAAGACGTCAAGCCCCGAACAGAAACAAAGCAAAACACGAATCGAGCACTTACTGGCCATCGTTCGAGGACTCAAGCAGCCTCTGGCCAAACTTGAAGCCTGAGAGCCTACAAATGGGATCGACTTTTGGAGGCCCAGAGGCAGAAGGCGCGTCGGGAGGGCCGGAGCTGGCCTTAGACCGCCCCAGGACCAGAGCAGACCCTGGGAGAACCAGCCCCGACCTGCCCTTCCTCGGGACCAAGGTTGAATCCTCCCCTCCTCGCCTGGAGCCCGCCTTGTCGTCGTCCGGCATGGAGCAGAGGGCGCGGGACCTGCACCGAGGGAAGGACTCCTTCGACTCCTCGCCAGTTGCCTCAGAGTCAGACTCTTCTTCCTCCTCCTCTTCTTCCTCCTCACTCCGACTGGAGTCGTTGGAGGACACGTTCACCGTCGCCAAAGCCGCTAGATCCCCGGGAGCTTCTGCGGGCACCAGCCCCTCACCGTTGAAGGTGGGCATGGCGTTCACCACCTGCTCCCAGTCGCCGCGAAGGAAGAGTGGGACAGGAGCGCCCTCCGGCCTCGCCACATCTCCCCCAACCAAGGAGTGCAGAGCCGCAACTAGATCTTCGTCGGCCAGGGCCTCAGAGCTCAGGCGAAGGGCAGCATCCACTTCCCCAAGCCTCCACAATGGGAGCGAGTGCTCCCGAAGTGGAGCCACCCGGTGCTGCAGGAACTCCCTCAGGAGCGTAGCCCCGGTCAGCTTTGCCGCCCCCAAGTTGCCTGGCCTCAGGTCCGCATTCATCCTCTTCAGCACCGCCTTTGCACGAGGGTCGACATGCTCCGCGCGAGAGCACGCATCAACGACCTTGGCCTGCCCCGTAGGCAGCACCAGTCGGGGGTGGATGCGCCCGACGTCCACCATGACCCACTTGCTCCGGAAGCCTTCGATCCTCTTCCCAGGCTTCGAGATGGCATTGGAGTTGGAGTATTCGATAAAGCTCGCGTATGCGGAGATGTGGGTACGAGATACCCGGAGGTAAAAGTAATGACACAGCAAGGCCACTGAGGGCCTCACTCCAACGTGAGCCTCACAATAGTAGGCGAAAATCGCCAGGAGAAGAATGGAGTTGGGGTGGACATGCGGAGCTTCCAAGTTGTACTGGCGAAGAACAGCAAAGAAGAACTCGGAAAAGGGGGGCACCAGACCGGCGATGATGGCGCTCACAAAGAGCGGGTAGGAGGTGCTCCCCTTGCCTTCAGGCTGGTCGGAGCCGGACTTGAGCACAGTCGCTCCCTCGTTGCCCTGCGCCACCATCCTCAGGCACGTGAGGGCGAGATTCTTCTCCGACGCATTAGGGGGATCCAAAGCCGGCGAGTACCAGGCCTCGGTCGGGGTCTTGTGAGGCGCCATGGCTTGCCGGATGGGAAGGATTGAGACAGATCAGGAGGATTTCGGGAGCTGGAAGGAGAAGAGAGAGAAAGGGGATCTGGAGCAAGGCGAGCGAGAACAAAGAAAGCAAGTCTGGCCCGGGCACCTCTTTTTGTCAGATGGACGGTTGCCGAGGCGTCATGGGGAAGCGGAGATGCCCATGTCCAATCAGTCGGCACGCGGCGTGTCGGGGCGTGTGGCATCTCTCTGTGGCCTCGAACACCTATGGGGCACTGGGGGCCCCTTCTGGTTCGGCAAGGGAGCGGGGGTCGTGCGCAGAGCAGATCGAGGTCGAGCGCGCGGGGGAGACGGGCGATTTTTACCCAGCTTCGGGGCTCTCCGAAGAGATAAAACCCATACTGCTGCCTTTTGCTTGTTATATGATCTTGCACGAGCATGCGAGTGTATGGTGGTGCTGTGGGTGTCGAATGGATCGAACCCCTTCTACGTGCGCATGGGCCTCCCTTTTATACTCTGAAGGGGGGATCCACAGGTGGCAGCGTATGAAGAGGGGGTAGAAAGGTAAAATCGCTGGTTGGTACTACAGTGACCAACAGTGACCCCTACCTAACTCTGACGGCAGGGGACAAGGGCATTTAATGCCCGTCCGGTCGCCCCAACAGTGCAGGAGGAGTGACCGTTAAGTGAGCCACTGGTTGCCACGATGGCATCTCTGTCAGCTCCGTTTGCCACCTCGCTCCGCATGGCTGCGTAGTGCCTCGCCACGTGCCCTTGGGATGGCCTTGTGATGACACGTCGCTGGGTGCACTGGAGTTTGGGGTGGCAGCCTTGCCGCGGCAAGTGCCTTGCCGCGGCCCTTCTCTTGTTGTGCCGGCAAGCTTGCCGGCCGTCGGGCCTTGCCGGGACGCGCGGGGCGCCATGGCAAGTCTTCTGGTGATGCCTCGGTTGGCCTTCCCGGCAAGCTCTTTTTGCCGGGGCCTTCGCTTTCTTGGTTAGTACTTTGTTCTTGAATGGCAGTAATAAGGAACGGTGGAGGGCCTTGGCGGACGTCCGGCAAGCCTTGCCGGGGGGTGCTGCGACTGCCCGTGCACAAGTTCGGGGTACTAAGGTACCCCTACTTTAGTACACCGACAGGAGCCCCCGGGCCTGGGCCATACACGGTGCCGAGCATTGTTGGGCCAGGCCCAAAACAGTGCACGGGCACGCGTGGCCTGGGACCGCACAGTATTGGGCTCCGTGTCCACCGCGCTCCCTTGCAACGGCACACGTCGATTGCGGCGTCGTGGGAGACGTGGGTGGCGCGTGCGATCTTTAAGGCATCCACCCCCGTGATCACGGTGCAGGGCGAGGTCATTTCACCCGTCGCTCCGGCTCCGCTTTTTCGCCACGCGGCTCCCATGCATGGGGGGTCGTGGGCGGCGAAGGTGGGAGACCGAGCCGTCACGGGCGAAGATGGCGAGTCGGCCCCGCTCCTCTGCCCTCCTTGCTCCCTTATTGGCTGAGCGGGGCGGCTGAGCCCCCCACCTCGCCCTTTAAAAGGGACGGAAGGGGAGCAAAATAGTCTCGCACTTCCTCTTCTTCCTTCATCTTCAACTTCCGTTACTCTTCCTCCCATCTGCCATGGAGGAAGGGAATCCTGGTCCTTCAACGGTGGCAGCGAGGGTCGCCTCCAGGCAGCGCGCCTCTCCCTATCCCGCACTTGTGGTGGCGGAGCCGGCCATGAGGGGGAGAGGGAGGGGACGAGGCTGCGGACGAGGTCGAGGACGTGGTCGAGGCGCTCGGGGGAGAGGCGGCCGGGGCGATGCGCCTCCCCCATCTCCTCCGGCGGCTCCTTTCCTCGAGGCGGTCCACACCGGGGACGACCCCTGGGAGTTCTTCATCAAACTGCGTCGAGCACCTCGTCGCCGCCTCCAGCTGCCGGCCCCGTTCGCGAGCGCAATGGAACCGGATCCGCCCGAGATGTTGGAGTTGCGCATGAGGGGCTGCGGGATCAGCGGCACTCGAGTCAGTGTCGTATCCCCAGCCCCCGGCGTGATGTACTTCGATCGAGGGTGGAAGACGTTCGCCCGCATCCACAGCTTGACGGCGGGGTTTACCCTCCATTTTAAGTTAATGGAGGGCGACCTTCTCGCCGTCAAGGTCTTCGGGGACTCCGGCACCCGGGCGAGATGTTGTGTGGACAGCTCCTCCGATAGCGAAGGTCCCTCCTCGAGCGAGAGTGACGAGGAGGGGAGCGACAGCGACGACGACGAGGATGGCGGGTCTGACTAGGCGTCGGACGCTGCCTCGTGCGCCACCGGCGACCCCATCATCCGGGTCGCCGGCCTTCTGAACTCCCCGGGGCCGTCTCCTTGGGCGGCTGGCGTAGGGAGGCTGCGGAAGAGGAAGAGGGGTGGCGGCAAGGCCGCCAAGTCGGAGTACGAGGGCGAGGCGCCCTCGACAGCGTGCTGACGTCCCGCCGCCCCGTCTTCAAGCTCTGCCTCCGGCGCCTCCGTCTCCGCCAAGCTCCTGGCCGGCCCCCGGGAAGTTCTCTTGGTGTCTTCTGGTGCCCGTAGCTCTCCTAGGCGCCCCTTTTGCCCTTCCCGGCAAGCTTCTCTTGCCGGGGCCTCCTTGACCTACCTCCTGAACAGAGAAACAGGAGAGGGATTACGGGCATCTTATCTTTCAATTTGTAAGCCTTCGGGCCTTAGCTGTATTTAAAATCTGTAATCCTCTCTATCATGTTTTTCATCCTCTATGGACTTGTACTAAACTGGGATGTTTTTAATGAAAAGAGGGGAACGCTTGCCGGACTAAGTCCTTTACTTGATTTCGTGCCTTGTACGCTCCCACCCTACGCTTCTAGGGGACTTGCCGGAGCGAACACACTTGCTGAGTGCGGGACATCAGCAGCCCGCTGGCGGTGTTGCTTCCGGCAAGCAACCTTGCGGGGCCAGTTGCGGCGCGCTTGTATTTGTTGAGCGGACTCGGAAACAAACCAAGGGCGCAACTTGGCCGCGACTCGGCTCCTCCGCGCACGGGTTTTACAAGACACGCTCGTTCAAGGACGCGGCCCCGCCTTCCCCAGTCCATGAGAGGATGCATGACGAGGGATGAAAAACTTATCTGACTCCGCAGCCCCCCCCCCCCCGGCGACATTAGCTTGTCGGGGAGGAATCTTGGCCTTCGCAGCCTCCAGCAACTCTGGCTCCGCCAAGATCCAGGTGCTGGTGTGCCTTCTTTTGCCCTTGTCGCCGACGCCGCGGCCTCCGGGGGCCCTGGCCCGTCGCGAAGGAGCTTTGGCACTTGCAGCCCCCAGCAAAGCTGGCTTGCCGGGGCCCGTGTGCCAGCGCGCCCCTCTGGCTTCTCCTTGTCACTGTGATTATAGCCACGAAAACAACTGAGACAGCGCTGTAATAAGCTATTCTTTCATGGTGCGACTCTGCAACGCGATGCCATGCTTTGCCCTTCGTATGTTTACACTCTACACTTCTAGGGAACTTGCCGGCGCTAACACACTTGCTGAGTACGGAACATCAGCAGCCCGCTGGCGGTGTTGTTTTTGGCAAGAAACCTTCTCGGGCTAGTTGCAGCGCACTTGAATTGTTGAGCGGACTCGGAAACAAATCAAGGACGCAACTCAGCCGCGTGTTAGTTCCTCCGCGCACAAGTTTCTCATACGAAGGGCGCCCTACGGCAAGGCTTGCTACGTTACGCCCTCCACTTCGTTATATCCTTTGTACGTTTTTACCCTACGCTTCTAGGGAACTTGTCGGCGCTAACACACTTGCTGAGTACGGGACATCAGCAGCCCGCTGGCGGTGTTGTCTCCGGCAAGAAACCTCCTCGGGCCAGTTGCAGTGCACTTGTATTGTTGAGCGGACTCGGAAACAAAGCAAGGACGCAACTTAACCACGAGTCGGTTCCTTCGCGCACAGGTCTTGCGTACAAAGGACGAACGCACGAGGAACATAACATAAAAAAGCATGGGACTAAGAAGTGCTCTGTACAAAAACTCGGGTGACTTAGCTTTTCCGTCTTCAGCAATCCGTCGAGGCCGTGCTTCTTCCCCGATCCCCCCCCTTGTATGTTTTCATCCTCACGCTTTCGAGGAACCCCCCCCCCCCCGGCGCAAACACACTTGCTGAGTGCAGGACATCAGCAGCCCGCTGGCGGTGTTGCCTCCGGTGGGAAGAACTCGTCGGGCTGGTTGCGGTGTACCTCTTTTTTTTACCGTCGAGCGGACTCGAAACGGATCAACGGCGCAACCTAACCATGATTCGACCCCTCTGCGCGGGTTCTTCATACAAGGTACGGACTTTCAGAGAGCACAACTCAAAAGTTCGAAGCTTGGCAACTTTCTTTGCCTTACTGGCTGGCAGAGCTCGATGGCGCGTCCTCGATAGCAGCGCGGCACTCCGGAGAGGCGGGCTTGCCGGAGCGAACACCAGAGCCGTTCTTTCCGGGCTTAGTCTTTGGTTGGTCTGCCTTTTCCTTCTCGCACTTGCCGGTGGAGCTCGATGGCGCGTCCTCGACGGCAGCGCAGCGCTCCGGGGAGGTGCGCTTGCCGGAGTGGGCACCAGAGCTGTCCTTGCCGGACTTGGCCTTCTTCTTCCCCCGGGGAGCTTCAGCGGCAAGTGGCTCGCGCTCTGCTGCGGCTGCTGCTTCTCGGTAGATCTTGTCGGCGCAGATGAGTGCATCCCTCTTGTCGCCTTGGACAGAAATGACGCTCATCGGGCCAGGCATCTTGAGCACATTGTATGCGTGGTGAGAGGCCGCCATGAACTTGGCGAGTGCGGGTCGGCCGAGTATCCCGTTGTAGGGTAAGGGGATATCAGCCACGTCAAACGTGACCCTCTCAGTCCTGAAGTTCAATTCGCTGCCGAACATCACCGGCAATGTGATCTTCCCCTTGGGTTGGCTCCTTCCCGGATTTATCCCTTGAAAGGTGCCAGTCTCTTCAAGCTCGCTGTCGGGGATCTGGAGCTTCTTGAGTACTGCGGAGGAAATCAGGTTCAGGCCGGCCCCGCCGTCAACCAGCATCTTCGTGACCTTGAGGTTGCGGATTGTTGGTGAAACCAACATCGGCAAGCACCCGACCGCAGTGACGCGATCAGGGTGGTCCTCAACATCGAAGACGATGGGCGTGCTGGACCACTTCAGAGGCTTGCGCGCCTCGACGGACGGCTCCGCGGTGTTCACTTCTCGCACCCATTGCTTGAGTTGGTGGTGCGAGGTGTGCAGGGAGGCGCCACCGTCAATGCATAGCACCTCTGTTGCCTTCTGAAACTCTTGGTCATCAGTCTCATCTTCCTCCATCTCATCATCCTCATCTTCATCTTCATCCTTGTCGCGGCCGCGGGGAGGCCTGTCTCCTTGCCGCGTCTTGGCCTTGCCTCGGTGCCCTCCCCGGGCGGGAAGCTTCTTGCCGGATCCTCCGCCGCCTCCCTGGGCCCTCTCCTTGTCGCGGCGCTCGTATTCAGCTTTCTGCAGATCCGCCATCTGCTCCACTTTCTTGCAGGTTTGGAGATCATGGCCCTTGGTATGGTGGATCTTGCAATACCGCTTGCCAGAGCTATCCTGCTTGTCGGCGGCTACCATGGCCTCGCCGGAGTCGTCGGTCTTGGCCTTATCGGAGCCACCTCCGTTGCCGGAATGCTCAACAGCCAGTACATCCTTAGCCTTTCTCTTCCTATTGTTCCGCCTCCGGTTCTTCCTTGCCGGGGCGGCGTCCTCACTGTCAGATCCTTCTGCTCCGGCAACTTCTCCGGGGATTTTCCTCCCCTCCTCAGCCCGTGCACACTTGTCGGCCAGAGCGTAGAGCTCGCTGACATCTCTGATTTTGCACATCGCCATCTCCTCCCTCATCCTGCGGTTACGCACGTTCTGATGAAACGCACTAATAACCGCGGCAGGGTGGACGTCTGGGATGTTGCGCTGCACCTGGCTGAATCTTTGTATATACTTGTGCAGGGGCTCCCCCTCCTTCTGGACGAGCAAGTGGAGGTCACTCTCCTGGCCATGAGGCTTGTGGCCACCCGTGAAGGCGCCGACAAACTGATGACACAGGTCCGCCCATGAAGAGATGGAGCCTTCCGGCAAGTGCATGAGCCAAGATCTGACGTTAGGCTTGAGTACCAGCGGGAAGTAGTTGGCGAGGATCTTCTCGTCGTGTCCTCCGGCAGCCTGCACCACGATGGTGTAGATGCTGAGGAACTCCGACGGGTGTATCCTGCCGTCGTACTTCTCGGGCACGTCTGGCTTGAAGTTCTTGGTTTTGGGCCACTGGACTTGCCGCAGCTCGCGGGTGAACGCAGGGCAACCTGCCGCGTACGGCAAGTCGCCTAGTTCTCCGGGTGCGTGCACATCGACGGCGGGCCCAGCGCGCTGGTCAGATTGACGTCGCGCTTCTCTCCGGCGCTCGATGCGAGTGCGAGCGTCTTTGTGTTGCCGTTCTTGGAGAACGTGGCGCTGATCACGGCGAGTTCGCGGGTCCGACGACGCAGTGGAGTCGGCGTCGGGGTTGGTTCGGCGAGCTGGCGATCCTGGCCCTCGGGGCTGGGAGCGCACGGAAGCGGCACCCCCAGCGGTCCTGTCGGCGCCGGCCTGTGCCTGGGCGTCTTGCCGGGGCCTCGACGCGCTCGGTCGCCGGGGCTTGTCGCCGTTGGCGAAACCGATGAGGCTATATATGGTCATCCTCCAATCGTCGATTTTGTGCGGCGCCGGAGGGTAGTCTAGAAGCAGCTGGGCTCGGGCCAGCGCTTCCTCTGCTGTCTTGGGTGGCGGTGGCGAGGAGCGGCGCGAGGAGCGGGATGTGCTCGGACTCCCAATCGAATTGGGAGGAGCAACACCTCGTCCTGGCGACCGCACCTCACTCGCGCCAGCATGCGGGCGTGCATGCTGACCTCGAGCGTCCCGCGACCCACCAACTTGGCCTTGCTCCAACGCGAGCAAGGTGCTAGGAGCACCGGGGCGTTGTTGACCTTGCACCTCCTGGGAAGGGTGCGGTGTCTGCACGGTCGCCGACGCTTGCGGGGCCTTGTTTTTGGATCTGGCGACGACGCGAGACCCACCGGCGGCACCCGCTCCTCAGCCGGCGTCCACTCCACCGCCTGCTTGCTCCGGCGGTGGTGGTGGAATTGATGTAGACGGAGCGGCCACCTCCGAAGGCTTCTTCTTCGGTGGCATGTTGACGATGACGTTGATGTAGCGCGCGTGGAGACCGGATCAGATGCTCACGACCTCGACGCGCCCCTACCTGGCGCGCCAAAGATGTCGGGGCGTGTGGCGTCTCTCTGTGGCCTCGAACACCTATGGGGCACTGGGGGCCCCTTCTGGTTCGGCAAGGGAGCGGGGGTCGTGCGCAGAGCAGATCGAGGTCGAGCGCGCGGGGGAGACGGGCGATTTTTACCCAGCTTCGGGGCTCTCCGGAGAGATAAAACCCCTACTGCTGCCTTTTGCTTGTTATTTGATCTTGCTCGAGCATGCGAGCGTATGGTGGTGTTGTGGGTGTCGAATGGATCGAACCCCTTCTACGTGCGCATGGGCCTCCCTTTTATACTCTGAAGGGGGGATCCACAGGTGGCAGCGTATGAAGAGGGGGTAGAAAGGTAAAATCGTGGGTTGGTACTACAGTGACCAACAGTGACCCCTACCTAACTCTGACGGCAGGGGACAAGGGCATTTAATGCCCATCCGGTCGCCCCAACAGTGTAGGAGGAGTGACCGTTAAGTGAGCCACCGGTTGCCACGATGGCATCTCTGTCAGCTCCGCTTGCCACCTCGCTCCGCATGGCTGCGTAGTGCCTCGCCACGTGCCCTTGGGATGGCCTTGTGCTGACACGTCGCTGGGTGCGCTGGAGTTTGGGGTGGCAGCCTTGCCGCGGCAAGTGCCTTGTCGTGGCCCTTCTCTTGTTGTGCCGGCAAGCTTGCCGGCCGTCGGGCCTTGCCGGGACGCGCGGGGCGCCGCGGCAAGTCTTCTGGTGATGCCTCGGTTGGCCTTCCCGGCAAGCTCTTTTTGCCGGGGCCTTCGCTTTCTTGGTTAGTACTTTGTTCTTGAATGGCAGTAATAAGGAACGGTGGAGGGCCTTGGCGGACATCCGGCAAGCCTTGCCGGGGGGTGCTGCGACTGCCCGTGCACAAGTTCGGGGTACTAAGGTACCCCTACTTTAGTACACCGACACGGCGTCCAATGCTGCAGGCTATTGGGGCCCGCGGCGCTTCCCAACTTGCGCCTTCGCTTCTCTGCTAAGCCATGTCTGGGCACGCCTTGGGCCCGGGGGCTACTGTCGGCGTTCTGGGAATGGGGGTCCCCAGACTTGCCTACCTGCGGCCTGCGGCATGGCTCAAGTGGGGGCCTAGTGCGGCCCAGCTTCATCAGCTCAAGCTCAAGACCCTCGCGAGGGGCCAAGCCTCGTGGGGTGGACGACAGGAAGCTTCCTCAGGAGCAGCCTCATCAAGCAGGCTCGCGAGGAGGCAGAGAGATCAAGGCAGGGCACCTCGCGAGGAGCCCGTGACGCAAGCCATGACGATCGAGACCAGGAGGGCGCAAGCCTGCGCAGTGTCCTTGTTTCCCCTTCGGTGCAAAGGGGGCAAGAACAGGCCAAGGCATCAGGCAAAGGTTACCGTTCGGTGCAACGAGACCAAGACCAACAGAGCGGCAGGATGGAGGTCATCGTGGAGCCCAGGACGGCGTCATCGTCAGAGCCTTTGGCAACCGAAGACAAATTTTAGTCAGGATAAGTGTACTAGATGTTCCCCTTCAAAATGGCCAATTGTTGGCGCCCTTCCCACTCATTATTTGGGAAGAGGCCCAGAGCCTCCCTCTATAAATAGAACTAGCCACCACAAGGCAAAAGGGAGAGATCACGCATAGACTAGAGAGAGGCGACTGAACTCACCCTAGCAGTTCATCGCACCAGCTCAAGAACAGCCCTCGCGAGGCTGCTCTCCCTTTGTATTGTTCATCATCAGCCCCTGAGGCAATCCACCACACCACACACTGGAGTAGGGTATTACACCACAATGGTGGCCTGAACCAGTATAAATCTGGTGTCCCTTGTGTGTTCTTCTTTCTAGCCTAGATCCTTTGCAAGACTTCAAGACGTGAGCTGGTAGGGTAAAGATCTTCGTGCGCACCCCAGAGTTCGAACCTCAAGGGTCTGCCGGAACCCGAAATCCGACAAGTGCATCTTGTTGATCTTCATTTGTGGACCAAAAATGTAGTTTGTGAAGCAACTGCAGTAAATCTTGGTCCATTTCTTCCCAAACTCCCCAGGACTGTAGTCCTTCCTAGCCTAAACACCCCAGACATACCACTTGACACATAGCAGCTCCATGTTGATAACACTGAGCTTATAAAGTTTACTGCAGAAAACTTCAGAGCTCACTAACCTTTTAACCATAGCCGTTTTCACCAAACTACCACCGCAGTTGGAACCACCCTTGGAAAGACTCCACAGCTGACAAGGTTTGGCACTTAGTAGGAAGCCAGAGCGCGTGCTGTCGGTGGTGACCACGGGAGATGCCGGCCAAAACGGTGGTATCACCACTGTTGCCATTAGCAGCGCCGCTCCGGCTGGTTCTGGCTTGTCCCCAAGTGTCAAACAGCTCAGCCTCGTCGTTCTCTTCCCTCTGGACCCCTCTCCCCCTCCGGCAGCTTCCTCATCGATGATCGCCGCCGAACGCCCACGGGAGAACAGTGCCCCAACATGTTTTAATGGTGCTTAGCTTCTTCCTCTGCTCCACGGCATCGTCTACCTCTCCGTGATCCCTGCATCAGTGCTCGTCGCCTTCCCCGTGCCCTCCCGTGCTCGCTGGCCGTCGCCTGAGCTTCAGCCGGACGTGCCCGGCGGCACACGAGGCCGTGCCCCTCGCCTCGCCTATAAATGGCCCTCCCCGCGGCCTCCCGAGTGTCGCATCGACCTCACCTTGTTCCCTTAGTCCTCCCGAGCCTCTTCCCCTACTTCCTGGAGCCCTCCTCGACCTTCATTGCCGCCATGGCCGTCGACCATGCTCGGCTAGATTCGCTCAACGATGTCCCCCTTCTTGCCTTCCACCACCACCAATGATCTCCCTCCACACCCACAAGGTCGCCCCGAGATCCATCTTCTCCTCTGGTGGCTTGTGACCGCGTGCTCGACGGCGCCCGTAGCTCTCGCCCGACGCGGCCGAGACCCTGCTCGCCTCCGGCCTTCCCGGGCTCTCTAGATTATCCGGGGCGGCGCGGCTCGTCCTGCTGACCATGCTGGTAGGCGGCACAGTGCGAGAGGTGGACGGAGCCACCGGCGTTCGTCGTCGGGGCGGCCGGCCTCGCCTCTGCCCAGCACCCCGTCGGGAGTAAGAAGGAAAGTAGCGGAGAGGAGAGAGAGGAGGGAGTTGACCAACAGCGTGGGCCCCGCGCCCACCATTCATTGACCCGAGGGATTGACCCTGCTGACGCTGACGTGGATAAGTGGAGGCATATTTCCCAGAATACGCTTTCCGTTTTTTCTGTTTTGGCCTAGTCTGTAAATATTTTCTTTACAGATAGGTCCCTAGCAGAAAAACATTCATATCTTTTTATCCGTAACTCCAAAAGAGGTGATTCCAACGCTCACTTCTTCGTTTCGTCGAGCCCGTTCTAATGGAACTACCTTCACCATGTTTCGAAGTTCGGAAAATGACCATTATGCCCTTGCCCTTATTCAGCCCCCTCTGAGAGAGAACGTTTTCCGGCGATTCGTTCTGCGAGCTTCTCGCACTTTCTCCTGGTGATTTCTTCCACCCCACGCAAGCCACACCCTCCATTTGCATCACTGTAATGCAGTGACATGGTTTAACTTATTTGAACTTGTTTAAAATATTGTTTTAGCTACTTGTGATCTGTGGATGGCTTTTTCTCGGAGTATTATTTTGATCTTGTTGTTGCCATGCTATTGTGTGGATTACTAGGAGCTATGTTTGTAGTTGATGAGTATCATGTTGCCATTGGAGTATTAGTGGCTGATATTATGGTTGTTTCCTATCTGTTATTATATTTTGGAGAATTACTTTGGATGTCATGCTGCCTTTGGATTATTAGTGGTTAGTATGATTATTTTCATGATGCTAGTTGATGTTCTGTTGCTTGGAGTATTATTATCGGAGATGATGATTACATGTGGATCTTAGATGGATAGCTTTATTCTTGATTGGAGTAGTAGTATTACTGTGTCAGATTCATCATGATAGTAGTGTTGTGCTACCCTTGGAGTATGTTGAGATGATGATATTATGATTGGATTATTTGTTGGAGATTGCTATGGCTTGGATTATAGTTTGATAGATGATATCGGTGTATCAGTTATCAGTTATATTTTTGGGGATAAATTTTGTCATTAAGTTGGTTAGGTGCCGCCGAACCGGACTTTTCCAGTGCAACCACATTTGCCGGTATGGGACGGTCCTAATGCATTCTATTGTCATGCCTCTGGTCGGTGCCTACAACTAGGGAAGGTTATGGGCGCGCGCTACCCTGATTAGGTAGGCGGACATAAGCCTTGTGTGCCCGTAGTTTGATTTTGCGCGCGGGTCCCAGAGTGGATCGGGCCACGACGGTGGTTGTTGTGTCTTGTGGTAGACACGGGGCCACCCATGACTTAGCCCAAAGGGGAGTGAGTTGGAGTGGCTGGGAGAGTGTCATGGCAGTAGATCAGTTTTGTCGAAATGCCATTGGTCCACCCGAATGGGAGTTCGAGGCCATGGGTTCTGAGGTGTGGGTTCAATGCGCTACCTATGCAGAGTGTGTGTGTTTAAACTATCGATAGCCGCGTCCTCGGTCATGGGCATGGGTTCGTACTAGGTCACACCGTTCGATCAACACTCACATGATGGAATGACTTATAGGTGATTTATGCGGATATTTGACCAAGTGTTGGTCGTGGTTGTGATCGCCGTAAGGATCACGGACCAAGTATTGGTCGTGGTTGTGATTGCTGTAAGGATCACGGACCAAATATTGGTTGTGGTTGTGATCGATGTAAGGATCATGGGCCATATATTGGTCGTGGTTGTGATCATCGTAAGGATCACGGGCCAAATATTGGTTGTGGTTATGATCGCCGTAAGGATCACGATTTGACACCAAATATTAGTCGTGGTTGTGATCGCCATAAGGATCATGGTTACAGTTTGCTTTTGATCACGAGGTGATCGAGATGGTATATTGCTTGGCTGGTTAGTCAAGAGGGATATGGTTATGGAGATCGGAGATGGTGATTTATCAGTATTGTAGTAGTTTCATATTATGCTTAGTAGTTGTTGCTGTATCAGGGTAGCTGTTAATTTAATTAACCTGCTTAATGCTATGTTGTTGTCTTGCCTTGATGCTTTTGGTTGTTGTGAGCTTGCAAGTACATTCAATGTAGTGACCTGGCGTGTCATGCCAGATTGCAGGTGATGCCGTGATTGCTTGATTGCTTGTCGTCGTTTCCGTTCCGTGCGAGCTAGATCGTGTCCCAGCCATAGTCCTTGCGGAGTGGAGTTCACCACCTTCGTCGTTGTTCCGCTGCTATGAGTTGTTCCGCTGCTAGCATAGAGCAAGTGTAGTATAGCAGGCGTAGTGTCACCATGCTGATGTGAACATTTATAACATCAGACCTTTGTATTATTCTTGTAATAAGAGCTGTTTTGTTCTATGTCAAGCAGTGTCGTATTCCAGAGACTTCTCCTTGATCTCTGGGCTGGAATACAGGGCGTTCCGGTTTCTCTGAGCCGGGGTGCCATAGGCTTGGTATCATAGCAGGTCTGGCTATACGACACCCTAGTCAGCGAGAGCGGTAGAAATCGGTAGTATATAGTCTGGCTTGTTTATTGCATTTGGTTGCTGCATTTGTTTGTTGCATAGCATCCATATAGCCTTAGTATTTGTGATAACGGTTTATCTGGTGAATGTAGCTGGCATCGGTTCGGATCCACTATAGCTCCACCTTTGCATTTCTCCAGTTCCTTTTTCTTTCGGTGTTTGGTGTCATTTCTGTCCCAGCAGAGTGATGCCAAGTGATCCCGACACTGTTTGCAAAAATGGTGCTCAGGTATCGCGCCGATGATTTTCTTTCAGCGCCGTCTATCGTTTCGGTGATGGACATGCTTATATCCCGGATCGTTCTTTTATTTTGTCGTGTTGGCAACCCTTAATGATCTTAGTTATCAAGAAAGGGCAATGTCAGCAGCCTTAGCTTTTCCCCGCTATCCCATTTCTTGGACGAGTACGGATCTTTTTCTGTCCGCTTGATAATAATGTGGTTGCGACCTTCGTGTACCACTACATGATTACCGAGTGCGTCCTTACCTCCGAGCTAGTTCAGGTTGCCACCTGGCTAAGCTAGCACTTGGTGTGATGCTGTTCGCACCAACTCTTCCACACATTTATTCGTCCTCATGCACATCATCACAACATGCTAGATCATAGAACCGGAGATCCCGCGAGATTTGTGTGCTTAAGTAGGCATGCATATTGTGTGACTAGCAGTAATATGTGACATTGATTGTGTGAATTGATTGTTGTTGTGTGCTTTTGTTTAGTTGAGTTTTCTTTTGCTTCTTTCTTTTTTGGGGCCCCACTATTACATTATTTTTCCCCTATAAAGATTGCTCATCCACCGACACCGGACTCGAAGAAGTACTAAGGATTTCATATATTTGAAAGAAGCTCAGCTAGACATTATGGTCTACCCAGTTAACTGCATTATGGCATTAATATCTACTCAGAATACCAATGGTGTATTGGATTGACTATCAGCATCAAGTCTACATCAGTACAAAATCCTCACAACAGTAGTGATCAAGTCAGCAGAAAGACAAGTCAGGCACAAGACCAACGATATATTTTCAGACAGAGGTATGGATCATATACAAAATTTTGGCTCAGCAATACATGATGCTTGAAATATGTTATCATCCGAAATAAAGTCAGAATGGGATATGCTCAAGGAAGACAGTCAACCAATTTTTCTCATGCAAATAATCAGCCTCAGAATATTATGGGCATGTGTATGGATTTAGTCTGCATATCAGTATGAAGTTTTGGATATAAGAAACTCAGTCTTATTCCACACGCTATCGGAAGAAATTTATGATGCAAGGCTCCTCAATTTTCCTCAGCATGATATGTGAACCATTTCCGGCCCACGAAACCCAGTCTTGCTCAGTAAGATACCTCAGCAAAAGCTTCTGATAGACGGAAATGAATTTTCCTCAACAAGCAAACCCGAGGAGAATCTTCTCAAATATGGAACTCGGGCTTCTCCAGCACAATAATCAAAGCAAGCTTCGTGTGTAAGCTATAGAGCCTTCTTCTGCAAGATACCCAAACAAAAGATTTGAGCAGAAGTTAACAAGTCTTCCTCAGCAAGCTACTCGGATGGCTTCTCTCGTAAGCCATTTAGTCTGCGTCGGTACCTCAATATTGGACCGTCCTCAGAGATTATATGATGAGTTGCAAATGTATGTCAGTACAGTTCAAGGACCAGACTTGCAATAATTTTTTTAGAGGTAAAATTCTTTCAAAACATATGCCTACCGCAAGGATCGAGTGATCGGTGGCATATCCTTCTTATATATGGTGAGCATGCATCCACAATCATATCAGTAACTCATACGAGATGCAGCAAAGATCTAGCAGATATACCTAAGAAAAGTAAGGATCACCCAGCCTCGCGAGTCAAGCAAAGGAAAATAAGCAGAGATACATCTCATGTGATGCAAGGAGCGATAATATTTGGAGATGACATCACAGAATCCACAGTCTTGCCAATGGTCATCAAGGTCATTATTCCCGCATCTGACAAGGAGATATTATAAAACCTTGTCACCTTCTTGTATGATTGGTCTCAGCAATGAGCTCCGTACAGCTACAAACCCTGAATATATGTCATACGTGTGCGGACACAGGTCAGAAAAAAGCACAAGGACAAATGTCAAAAATATTGCACTAATCGCGTCCATGGTCATACGAAGAATCAAGGACAGGTGTGGCCAAGTTATTTCAGTAAGGTATCCTAACAAAGAAAATCATGACCATAAAAAGGATGAGACTGATAGCAAAGCATGATGATTTTTGCATGACCATCAGGGTCCGGATACCCAAATCAGTTGGAGGCCATAATCCCCTATGGATCCACAATGTCATACTCTCAGCGGCCTACTCTATTTACAAGGATTTTTCATATCCCGCTGACCTGCTTGACATAATTAGTGTGGAATATCCAAGTCTGTTTTGTCAGATCCAAGATTTCTTTGCGAGCTCAGCAGCCTGACCTCAGCGGCAGTGTTAAACCAGATCGCAGCCTATTACTACAGATGTTTATATCGACCACATGAGAAAAATCAAAAGCCGAACAATCAGCTCAGACCCGGTATACTCACCGACGGAATCAAGTACACAGTCAGTCTGTCAGGAAAGCATTTGTCCGTCAGCCCCTGTCGAGCCAGTCTCAATATGTTAATAATTGAGGTATGACACAGCTATAACTCCGTGCACCGTTATATTGCTCACAACAGCAGGCAGTCAAATCGTTGGTATATATCTCATGCTCAAGCCAAAGAGAGAAATCAAGATAAATCAGTGCCACCTATGAGCAGTCAGATCCCATCAGAAGATGGCCATGATAATTCTCAGTATTTATTGAAACCAGGAGACCTGCATTTATTAAACAACCCCATGACAGAAGTAAAAAGGTTTTCATAACCAAAGGAATATTTATACTCAGATCGATTGGATATCACCGCAGATATGACAAAATTCATGACAGCAAAAGGAAGTGGTATATGAGCAAAAACCCGTCAGAATTTGGGGAAAGGTGAAGCAAACCACCCCGAGCAAAGATAATCAGATCGTCTGAAATTCTTGTGGGAACAGTAAATAAAGGAAAAAAGGATGCCCGAGTTGGAGACGGTGTCCTCAAGTCATACTTGTTCCCTAAGCAATCGAATATCGAGGATGAGATTTCTTTAAGGGGGAAAGAGTTGTAACAGCCTGGATTTTGGCCCTTTTCTTTTTCTTTTGATTTATTTGGTTTTTGCTATGTTTTTCGTTTTGGAGTGGTTCCGTGGCCTTGTAACCTGGGAAATCATCCTCATTCCTCCTCCCAAGTGGCTCATCATTCTCAAAACCTTGCCAAGATCATGTCACTTCACTCCTTGACCAAACCCTAAAAATCTTTTCTAGGGAAAGTTCATTTTTCATTAAAGGAATAACCCTATCTGCCCTAGGTTGTGAAGCAGCCTATATTTATGTCCCCCTAAAAATCCCCAAATAATTCTCATAATTCCTTTGGGTCATATATAGCTCAAATATGCCCAAACATTTCCTTGGCCAGTTCAAAAATAATTCCCCAATAATTATTCTTCTATTCTGCCCTAAATGGCACTTTGTGAAGGAAGTGTCATTTATATTTTTCCTAGTGGATCCAAACCTTTTTAGGCATGTTTATATGTCCAAATAACTGCCTCATGCACAAGTGCAACTTTATTTGCCTAGCAAATCTCCATCAGTGAATTTTCAAAGTTTATGTCAGACAGAAAGCTTTGTGAAGGAAGTACTAGCTAGGAGTACCCAAATGAGTTGAACTTTTGCACACTCCTTAATGTGCTCATATTAACCCCCTTAACCCATTTCCAGGCCCATCCAATCATCTATGTGAGCACTGGAGTAAATCTTTGATTCTGGCAATATTTTCAGGTTGTGAAGCAAGTGTATTTTATATTGCTTAAAAAATCCTGATAAATTACCAGATCATTCTTATACCCATAAAACATCTCTCCACCCAATTTGGCATCATTTAAATAAGCCATTTGACCACAAAAATTGTTCCAAGCTTCTATCCAGAGGAGATGTTTGTGAAGCAAGTACCAGTTTAGCTTTGCCAAATGGTATGAGACTTTTTGAGCATCTTCATAAGACCAAATGACTCTGCCTTGCCCAATTTGAGCTCAAGTTGACACTCCATGTGAGTGCATCTTCTTGACCTTCATTTATGGACCAAAAATGCAGTTGTGAAGCAACTGTAGTAAATCTTGGTCCATTTCTTCCCAAACTCCCCAAGACTGTAGTCCTTCCTAGCCTAAACACCCCAGACATAAGACTTGACACATAGCAGCTCCCTGTTGATCACATTGAGCTTATAAAGTTTACTGCAGTAAACTTCAGACCTCACTAACCTTTTAACCATAGCCATTTTCACCAAACTACCACCGCAGTTGAAACCACCCTTGGAAGGACTCCACAGCTGACAAGGTTTGGCACTTAGTAGGAAGCCAGAGCGCATGCTATCGGTGGTGACCTCGGGAGAAGCCGGCCAAAACGGTGGTCTCGCCACTGTTGCCATCAGCAGCGCCGCTCCGACCGGTCCTGTCTTGTCCCCAAGTGTCAAACACCTCAGCCTCGTCGTTCTCTTCCCTCTAGACCCCTCTCCCCCTCCGGCAGCTTCCTCCTCTGCTCCCCACGGGAGCACAATGCCCCGACATGTTTTAATGGTGCTCGGCTTCTTCCTCTGCTCCCCGGCGTCATCTACCTCTCCGTGATCCCTGCATCAGTGCTCGTCGCCTTCCCCGTGGCCTCTCGTGCTCGCTGGCCAGAGCTTCGGCTAGACGTGCTCGGTGGCACCCGAGGTCGTGCCCCTCGCCCCGCCTATAAATGGCCCTTCCTGCGGCCTCCCGAGCGCCACATCGACCTCACCTCGTTCCCCTAGTCCTCCCGAGCCTCTTCCCCTACCTCCTGGAGCCCTCCTCGACCTCCATTGCCGCCATGGCCGTCAGCCATGCTCTGCTAGATTCGCTCAACGTCGTCCCCCTCCTTGCCTTCCACCACCACCAGTGATCTTCCTCCACACCCACAAGGTCACCCCAACCTCCATCTTCTCCTCTAGTGGCTTGTGGCCGCGTGCTCGACGGCGCCTGTACCTCTCGCCCGCCGCGGTCGAGACCCTGCTCGCCTCCGGTCTTCCCAGGCTCTCTGGATGGTCCAGGGAGGCGCGGCTCGTCCTGCTGAGCACGCCGATAGGCGGCACAGTGCGAGAGGTGGACGGAGCCACCAGCGGTCGTAGTCGGGGCGGTCGGCCTCGCCTCTGCCCAGCACCCCGTCGGGAGGAAGAAGGAAAGGAGTGGGGAGGAGAGAGAGGAGGGAGTTGACTAGCGGTGTGGGACCCGCGGCCCCACCAGTCAGTGACCCAGGGGGTCGACCCTGCTGACGCTGGCGTGGATAAGTGGAGGCGTATTTCCTAGAATACTCTTTCCATTTTTTTGTTTTAGCCCAGTCTGTAAATATTTTCTTTACAGATAGTTCCCTGGCAGAAAAACATTCATATCTTTTTATCCGTAACTCCAAAAGAGGTGATTCCAACGCTCACTTCTTCGTTTCATCGAGCCCATTCTGATGGAACCATTTTCACCATGTTTTGACATTCTGAAAATAACCATTATGCCCTTGCCCTTATTCAGCCCCCTCTGAGAGAGAATGTTTTCCGGTGATTCATTCCGCGAGCTTCTCGCACTTTCTCCCGGTGATTTGTTCCACCCCAGGCAAGCCACACCCTCCATTTGCATGACTGTAATGTTGTGACATGGTTTAACTTATTTGAACTTGTTTAAAATACTGTTTTAGCTACTTGTGATCTGTGCTTGGCTTTTTCTCGGAGTATTATTTTGATCTTGCTGTTGCCATGCTATCGTTGGGATTACTAGGAGTTATGTTTGTAGTTGATGAGTATCATGTTGCCATTGGAGTATTAGTGGCTGATATTATGGTTCTTTCATGATGATATCTGTTATTATATTTTGGAGAATTACTTTGGATGTCATGCTGCCTTTGGATTATTAGTGGTTAGTATGATTATTTTCATGATGCTAGTTGATGTTCTGTTTCTTGGAGTATTATTATCAGAGATGATGGTTACATGTGGATCTTAGCTGGATAGCTTTATTCTTGATTGGAGTAGTAGTATTACTATGTCAGATTCATCATGATAGTAGTGTTGTGCTACCCTTGGAGTATGTTGAGATGATGATATTATGCTTGGATTTTTGATGGAGATTGTCTTACGCCCTTGATGCGGCTATATCTCCCACGTGTCGAAGCATGACTTAGAGGCATAACCGCATTGAAAGCAATGTCGCAAGTGAGGTAATCTTCACACAACCCAAGTAATACATAAGGGAAAGAGATACATAGTTGGCTTACAATCGCCACTTCACACAAATACATGAATAAAGCATTACATCATCCAGATACAATCAAGGTCCGACTACGGAACCAAAATAAAAGAAGAACCCCAAATGCGACAAAAGGTCCCCGATCCACCCCAACTGGGCTCCACTACTGATCAACTAGAACAAAACAACACAAAGGGCAATATCTTCATCGAGCTCCTCCTTGAGCTTGGTTGCGTCACCTGCTCGGTAACATAGGCACCTGCAAACTGGTTTTGGAAGTATCTGGTGAGCCACGAGGACTCAGCAATCCCATTACCATGGGTATCAAGACTAGCAAAGCTTAATGGGAAAGGAAGGGGTAAAGTGGTGAGGTTGCAGCAGCGACTAAGCATATATGGTGGCTAACATACGCAAAAGAGAGCGAGAAGAGAAACAAGCAGAACGGTCGTGAAGCTAGCAATGATCAAGAGGTGATCCTGAACACCTACTTACGTCAGTCATAACACAGAAACCGTGTTCGCCCGGACTCCGCCGAGAAGAGATCATCACGGCTACACACGCGGTTGATGCGTTTTAATTCGGATCAGGTGTCAAGTTATCTACAACCGGACATTAGCAAATTCCCATCTGCCACATAACCGCGGGCACGGCTCTCGAAAGTTTATACCCTGCAGGGGTGTCCCAACTTAGCCCATGACAAGCTCTCGCGATCATCAAAGGAATAGACCTTCACCCGAGACACTCCGATCAGACTCGGTATCCCGGTACATCAAGACATTTCGACAATGGTAAAACAAGACTAGCAAGACCTCCCGGCGTGCCGACATCCTGATAGTAGCCGCGCGTATCTCGTCTCAGGCCATGACCGGATGAGCAATCCGTACAACTAAAACCAGACCTCAAGTTTCCCTGAGGGGGCGCTGCAAAGGGCTCTAGTTTGGACCAACACTTAGACAAGCATTGGCCCGGGGGGGCTAAAATAAAGATGACCCTTGGGATGCGCGACTCCCAAGGGAAAAAAGGTAATAGGTGAGGCAAATGGTAAAACCAATGTTGGGCCTTGCTGGAGGAGTTTTATTCAAAGCGAACTGTCAGGGGGGTCCCATAAATCACCCGACTGCGTAAGGAACGCAAAATCCGGGAACATAACACCGGTATGACGGAAACTAGGGCGGCAAGAGTGGAACAAAACACCAGGCATAAGGCCGACCCTTCCACCCTTTACCAAGTATATAGATGCATTAATAATATAAGAGATATTGTGATATCCCAACATAAACCCTGTCCGCCATGGAGAAATCTTCAACTTCACCTGCAGCTAGCAACGCTATAAGAGGGGCTGAGCAAAGCGGTAACATAGCCAAACAACGGTTTGCTAGGAATGGTGTCAAAGGTTAGAGGTTCATGGCAATTTGGGAAGGCTTGAAGAGCAAATGATAGGTAACGCAGCATAGCGATAGAACGAAGCAACTAGCATAGCAATGATAGTAGTGAGATCCAGGGTAGCGGTCATCTTGCCTGAAATCCAGCTAGGAAGAAGAACGAGTCCATGAAGAAGATGAACGGGCGTAGTCGAACGAATCCTCACAATCGCAACATTACCGGAACTAAGAAGCAACACCGGAAAGAAACAAACAACATGGTAAACAACCATCACATAAGCATGGCATGATGCACAATCAAGTATGATGCATGTCCGGTTTAATGAAGCATGGCATGGCAAACTGCAACACACAAAACTACAAGTTAAGTGGAGCTCAATATGCAACGAGTTGCATATTGACAGAACACCACATCAATTATTTAGTTCTCTCTTGTTTAAGCTACCCAACAATATTAAATGTTGATTAACATGGCAAGGGGTGAAGCATAACAAAACTACCTACCTAGGCAAGTTTAAATGAGGCCGGAAACAACGAACAACATTTCCGGAAAAACCTCATATGCAATATATGAATTTGCTACTGTTCTGACCTAAACCATATTTTAAAGTTGTTAAACAGGAAAATAAAGTGGACCATGTTAAACTAGGCATTTTCCACCCCAAATACATATAAAGTTTATTAAATTCCGAGTTACGGTTATTTAGTTATGAAATAAATCATTTTAGCATGGCATTTGAGCAAATTTAAAAAAAACATCATTTTAAACATTTTAACATGGGATGAAAATGGCATATTATTAATCTACACAAAATTCTAAGCATTTTACATATATAGTTTGTTTAATTTGGATGCATGCATGATTAGTTATTAGCAATACAAAACAGGGGCATTACTGAAATTATGCAAAAGAAAATAAAACAACAAGTGGACACAGGCTTGGTCAGCTACTGTCAATGGCAAGTGGGGCTGGAGGGTGGTCAACCGAGTCAAAGAGGACCAGTCAACAGGGCTGTGGGGCCAAGGCGCCATACACACAGAGGAAAAAAATAGATGGAAAGGGCTAAGGAAAAATGAGGACGCTGGGATTCGATCCCTGGCCTCCTGGGTGAACGGGCAGCGCGATGACCAGCTGAGCTGAGATGTGCTTGTGCATTGGAGGGGGTTCGGCACATTTTGAACTAGTGGCAATCCAGGTTTTCTTCCCCATGGCGCACAGGGAGCTCGGAGACGCTGCCGGCGAGCAAACGTGTCCGCGGCAAGGACGGCTGAGCAGTGGCGGGTGTGCGGAAAAGGGATGGTGGTGCACTGTACTGCGCACGCGTACAGAGGCTCGAGCACGAGCATGCTCGTCTCGGGCATGGCACGACAAGACAGATTGTAGCGACAGCTTGGCGGACAAAGAGCAAGAAGCGAGGCGACCTGCGAGCGTGGGCGTGCGCGGTACGTGTGTGCGTGTGTGGATCAACGAGCAGAGCCATGGCATGAACACCAGCACGAACTCGAGGCCGTCCATGGCGAACGAACTTGGGCAGCATGGATCGGGTATTACAGCGATGGAAACAACAGGGAAAGAAGATGGGGAGGCGCGGCTGCTCACAGAGGGCTCGAGGGAGTCGACGAGGGGGCCGGAGACACGCTGCCAAGGGCGAGGCTAGGCGCTGATCGCGGCGGCGTCCTGCTCCGTGAAGAAGAGGAAGCGGGAGGCCGATCCAGGGCTCCAGGGGCTGGCCACGGGGTCGAGGACGAAGGCGGGGACGCGTGCGTCGCTCCCCGAGGAAGAAGAAGGCTGGCGGCGACGGTTGGCCCGAGGAAGAAGACGACGGAGAGGATGTCGAGGAAGGAGCTCCGGTGACTGCGTGGAGGCATGAGCTGCGGATGAAGACGGCGGGGACGGCCATGGTGCAGAGAAGACGCCTGAACGGACGTAGTGGACATAGAGGAAGAAGATGGACATGCCGGAGACGATCTTGGCGCCCTCCGGCTGCCAGAACGCCGGCGGGGTTGATTCTCTCGGGTGCTCTTTTCTTGCGGAAGAAGAACAACCAGAGAAGGAGATGGGTTGTGGCGGCGTTGAAGGGAGGAGGAGAAGTTAGGGTAGGGCACAGACGTCGAGGGGTGGTATATAGGGCGCTAGGGAGCTGTACGGCAGCCGATCGAGCGGTGCCATGGCGATCTGATGGCTACTGTCGATCGTACATAGGTGACGTAGGTAGAAGAAGGAGCAGAGGTGGGCTTGGGATGGATGGCTGTGGAGATGGGCTACTGCTCCTGGAGCTGGGCTGCATTGCTGCTGCTGGAGCTGGGCTCCCTCTCTCCCTCTTTTCTTTTCTTTAATTCTTCAGACAGAATAACAAGAGCAGAAATGCACAGGGAGATCTGGAAGGAAGTAGAGTGAGACAGAAATAGATCTGAGATACTGGATTTATGAACAATTTGAATAAAATGATTTGGACATTTTTTGAGATATAAAAATAATTCAAGTTTGAATTAAATTCAAACTTGAGCCATTTTTAAACCCAACCAAAACAAGTCCAAACGATCTGAAATTTGCAGAGAGAGATAGTAGGCATCATATAGGATTTATAGGGAAATGTTGAACATTTTCCTGAATAGGAAAAATGTCACAAGAAAACAATAAATGGAATAAAGAAGAAAGGAGAAGTTAGGATGGGATAGAAACTTGGGTGAACCTGATGAATGGCTGCTGCTATGTGCATGGTGAAGAAATGAGGTGGAGATAAGAAGAAGAGGATTCACACAAGAACGCATAGCAAAACTTAAATATGCAACCCAAGGCATGATGATCCTGATGCAATGCAAAATGACAAGGGCATAATGCAACATAACAAGTGAGATGAGCATGGTGCAAAAAAACAAATATATGACAAGGCACTCAACATGATCATGACATAAACATATAGGAATGAAATATGCAAAACAAAAGACAAAAACCCAACCACGAAGGAAATATCATATCGCATCTCCGGAAAAGGCAAGAGTTGGAGTTACGAATATGGAAAGTTGTATCCGGGGCGTTACAACACTCCACCACTACGAGAGGATCTCGTCCCGAGATCTAGGATGGCACCGGAGGGAAAAGGAAGAGGAAGAGGAGAGGTAAAACTAAGTTGCTTCTTTGACGAACGAGTGAAACCACGAACCTTGAGAGGTTGAGCAATTTAAAAGAAAGAGTACAACAGAGATGAACGAGATTGCAAACAATCCGGTAGAAAAGAGGAACAAGCAGTATTACGAGAACTTGAAGGTTGAAAGACATGGAAATAAGAGCTTCACGAACAAAAAGAATATGACCACATCGGTATAATGAGATAGCCAAGGAACAAGAATGGTAGAATTTGGACAGCACTCCGGTAGAAAAGAGAAGAAAACTTGATGAGATGAAAAGATATTGAAGAGATGATACAACACTCCGGTTAAATGGATAAGCAAGAAAAGAACACGATCCTCAAAAAAACGAGGTGATGGGTGAAGAGCACAACATCACAATGCCTCCGTAACGAAAGAATAGAAGTTAGATCATTGGGATAAAGGGACGGAGAAGAAAATGACAACTTTTGCCACAAGTGAACTTGGAAAGCATCCTTGCAAAGAAGAATCGAACGGAGTTGTTGGAAAATCAACAACGAGAAACACAAGCTTGTTGTGGGCTTATGGAAACCATCTCGAGACTATGAGGTGACAACCGGCCACTAACGAAAACAATTGCTTGCTTGACATCAACGAAGAGATGAAAACTTCTTCCACCAAGAGGATAAAGAGCAAGCTTGGGTCATGCGTAATCACCACAAATAGCAACATTCCTTAGGGAAGGCTTTAGGTGAAATATAACCCAATATAATTCCAACAAAATATTGATGGATTTAAACTACCTCATTCTTGACAACATATGAGTCATGAAACATGAAGGAAATTGTCAAGAGTGACATAACACCACATCAAAAGATAAGGTAGAAAGAATTGCACTCCGGATTACCATATGAAGAAAGCTTGAGCTCCTTAGGAAAGAATCTCGATGAAAACTTTGAGAAGGGGATTAAATCCTTGATGAACCACCATGTAGAGCCTCCATGGAGAACTCCGGTAATAAAAGGATGATAAAAAGAAAGAGAAGTTGAAAACACAAGGTGAAGCCTTGCAATGATTAAGATGGAGCTTCATGACAAGATACTGCGGAAAACTTGGAACTCCGGAAAAGAAAAGATGAGACATCTCGAACCGAGAAATGTGACATGATGAACCACGATGGAAAGAAGAAACTATATCACTTGGATGAAACAATAATAAGAATTACATTATGCAAATCCTTCACCAATTTAAATTGATGACAAGCAATGGATTTGGCATACTACTTATTCTCGTAGAAAGAATTAAGAGAGATATAGCGCAAACTTGAGAAGGTATTGATGGAATCACCGGTGGGATTTGGAAACAACGAATGAATTGATATGATAATGAAGGAAGTGAAATCTTGAACGAACCACCGTAAGAATTGAAAAAGAGAGTAGCAAGGGCACAATTCACCGGAAAGAATTTGAAAACGATTGGAGATACTTGAGGGGGTTTAAATACATGAGAACAAAGAGATCATGAACTGATTAGAGGATATTCGATTGATGCACCGGCAAGATAGGAGAATGATAACTGACAGCTGAGAATGAATAAACCTGAATTGATGGACTCCGGATGACAAACTGAGAAGACTCTTGAATATCTCCTGATGGGTGAAAAGGATTCTCACAATCGAAAACAATTATGAGAGGATGGCAACAAGCTAGCACCATGAATCTTGAAGAGAATAGAGCAAGATTTAAGATAAATCCTACTTCGGTCTTCAAATGTTGAGAATGATGATGGGAACCACCATGAATTGTTGAGATACTCCGTGAAAATGAAAAAAAAACAGAGGTTGAACCAACAATGAAAAATAAATTGAAAGATCTTGGAGGAAGGCATTTGACTGATGATAACTCATTCTTACGTCAAACTTGGAGAAGAATTTAGGATAGCTCTAGGAAAATAGAAGAGTCAGGTAAGATCCTGGGAAAAGACATGTGGGTTAGGGCCCACTCAAAAGAAAACACCGTTGAAAATGATTGCTTGAAATAAAGATTGCACCGGTAGAATTTAATGGTTTGAATGAGATAACAATCTCGAGATATCTTGAACGGATTGAGAATGGAAACACAAGTCTTTTGAGATATCTTCAACACTCTGGAATAAATGAATAGCAAGAGGTGAGTGATTGAGAGGTGCACCGGCATGAGAAAGCATTTGACACGAGGAGAGGAATATGATCAACACTGGAAGCTTGAATTGGATCCACCGGAGAAGAAAAAAACGAAGGATGATGAACTTGAAGCTCGTGAGCATCTTCACGAGGGATCACCGGATCAAAACATCGAAAGAAAAGAATGAAGAGACTTCACATAAATAAATGGATACTTGATTAAAATAAATGAGTCCTTGAAGAAAAAGGGTGGGAGGGTGGGGAAAAACAAAGGCAACTTGGGACGGTTGAAACAAACACCATTGAGAAAACTTATAATTGATCTTGCGGATGTTGAAATGATCGGATCCATTTGAAGAGAAGAACGCCGGTTGGAAAAGAATTAACATGACGACCTCAATTATCAAGAAGGATTAGTATTCACATAGCAATATGAGAACACCGTTTACGAAAGGTATGGATTCAACATTTGACTTCGAAGCAACTCGAATACCACAAATAAAACAAAACCAAGGATTTGGCTTGCAGAATAAGCCGGAAACAAACATATGATAGAGATTTACCCAATCCCATATCATGCATTTGTCGAAAAGATATTCTAGGAGCTACTTGAATTCCCACCTATAAAACTCCCGAAACTTTCTGGTTATGCAATCTGGTGTTGGGGATACAGGGGAAGCAATATATCTCACCCAAACTAACAATACCTACATCCAAGCTGTATCCATCCGTCAACACATAACCAAGAAACCTTCGGAAATCGTGTACCTCAACCTTCGAAAAGCATCCATTATACGAGTCATGGCAATACTCCCGTACTCACCTCAGTACTGGGTTATCGGGGTTATCTCACCAACAACTGCATAAAAGAGATTTTCGATGTCGGCGTACTAAACTCAGGTATTCCAGAACTGCAACGATAAAATTATGACGACAACACCTCAGAGCTCAACTCCCCGGGACACTTCCACTAAACCCCTGACAGGAGGCACCAAGACAATGTTCTCATCATAAAACCATCGGAACGATTCCAAGATACCCGCATGATCCTAAAAAAAATTTAGTGAAATTTGAGAAGAGAAGCGTCAAAACTCTACGTCAGGATACCTCACCAGAGCGATGAAGAGACTGGGGAGTAAAAAGAATTCCTAACTCTCCGATATATATAATCCTAAATGACTCAAAACATTTTTCTAGACACAACTCTGCTGCTAAAAACGATCAAGCAGAGGGGCTCCTAAGGTCGGGGAAGGCTCTGATACCAACTTGTTATGCCCTCGATGCGGCTATATCTCCCACGTGTCGAAGCACGACTTAGAGGCATAACCGCATTGAAAGCAATGTCGCAAGTGAGGTAATATTCACACAACCCAAGTAATACATAAGGGAAAGAGATACATAGTTGGCTTACAATCGCCACTTCACACAAATACATGAATAAAGCATTACATCATCCAGATACAATCAAGGTCCGACTACGGAACCAAAATAAAAGAAGAACCCCAAATGCGACAAAAGGTCCCCGATCGACCCCAACTGGGCTCCACTACTGATCAACTAGAACGAAACAACACAAAGGGCAATATCTTCATCGAGCTCCTCCTTGAGCTTGGTTGCGTCACCTGCTCGGTAACATAAGCACCTGCAAACTGGTTTTGGAAGTATCTGGTGAGCCACGAGGACTCAGCAATCCCATTACCATGGGTATCAAGACTAGCAAAGCTTAATGGGAAAGGAAGGGGTAAAGTGGTGAGGTTGCAGCAGCGACTAAGCATATATGGTGGCTAACATACGCAAAAGAGAGCGAGAAGAGAAACAAGCGGAACGGTCGTGAAGCTAGCAATGATCAAGAGGTGATCCTGAACACCTACTTACGTCAGTCATAACACAGAAACCGTGTTCGCTTCCCGGACTCCGCCGAGAAGAGATCATCACGGCTACACACGCGGTTGATGCGTTTTAATTCGGATCAGGTGTCAAGTTATCTACAACCGGACATTAGCAAATTTCCATCTGCCACATAACCGCGGGCACGGCTCTCGAAAGTTTATACCCTGCAGGGGTGTCCCAACTTAGCCCATCACAAGCTCTCGCGATCATCAAAGGAATAGACCTTCACCCGAGACACTCCGATCAGACTCGGTATCCCGGTACATCAAGACATTTCGACAATGGTAAAACAAGACTAGCAAGACCTCCCGGCGTGCCGACATCCTGATAGTAGCCGCGCGTATCTCGTCTCAGGCCATGACCGGATGAGCAATCCATACAACTAAAACCAGACCTCAAGTTTCCCTGAGGGGGCGCTGCAAAGGGCTCTAGTTTGGACCAACACTTAGACAAGCATTGGCCCGGGGGGGCTAAAATAAAGATGACCCTTGGGATGCGCGACTCCCAAGGGAAAAAAGGTAATAGGTGAGGCAAATGGTAAAACCAATGTTGGGCCTTGCTGGAGGAGTTTTATTCAAAGCGAACTGTCAGGGGGGTCCCATAAATCACCCGACCGCGTAAGGAACGCAAAATCCGGGAACATAACACCGGTATGACGGAAACTAGGGCGGCAAGAGTGGAACGAAACACCAGGCATAAGGCCGAGCCTTCCACCCTTTACCAAGTATATAGATGCATTAATAATATAAGAGATATTGTGATATCCCAACATAAACCCTGTCCACCATGGAGAAATCTTCAACTTCACCTGCAGCTAGCAACGCTATAAGAGGGGCTGAGCAAAGCGGTAACATAGCCAAACAACGGTTTGCTAGGAATGGTGTCAAAGGTTAGAGGTTCATGGCAATTTGGGAAGGCTTGAAGAGCAAATGATAGGTAACGCAGCATAGCGATAGAACGAAGCAACTAGCATAGCAATGATAGTAGTGAGATCCAGGGTAGCGGTCATCTTTCCTGAAATCCAGCTAGGAAGAAGAACGAGTCCATGAAGAAGATGAACGGGCGTAGTCGAACGAATCCTCACAATCGCAACATTACCGGAACTAAGAAGCAACACCGGAAAGAAACAAACAACATGGTAAACAACCATCACATAAGCATGGCATGATGCACAATCAAGTATGATGCATGTCCGGTTTAATGAAACATGGCATGGCAAACTGCAACACACAAAACTACAAGTTAAGTGGAGCTCAATATGCAACGAGTTGCATATTGACGGAACACCACATCAATTATTTAGTTCTCTCTTGTTTAAGCTACCCAACAATATTAAATGTTGATTAACATGGCAAGGGGTGAAGCATAACAAAACTACCTACCTAGGCAAGTTTAAATGAGGCCGGAAACAACGAACAACATTTCCGGAAAAACCTCATATGCAATATATGAATTTGCTACTGTTCTGACCTAAACCATATTTTAAAGTTGTTAAACAGGAAAATAAAGTGGACCATGTTAAACTAGGCATTTTCCACCCCAAATACATATAAAGTTTATTAAATTCCGAGTTACGGTTATTTAGTTATGAAATAAATCAATTTAGTATGGCATTTGAGCAAATTTAAAAAAACATCATTTTAAACATTTTAACATGGGATGAAAATGGCATATTATTAATCTACACAAAATTCTAAGCATTTTACATATATAGTTTGTTTAATTTGGATGCATGCATGATTAGTTATTAGCAATACAAAACAGGGGCATTACTGAAATTATGCAAAAGAAAATAAAACAACAAGTGGACACAGGCTTGGTCAGCTACTGTCAATGGCAAGTGGGGCTGGAGGGTGGTCAACCGAGTCAAAGAGGACCAGTCAACAGGGCTGTGGGGCCAAGGCGCCATACACACAGAGGAAAAAAATAGATGGAAAGGGCTAAGGAAAAATGAGGACGCTGGGATTCGATCCCTGGCCTCCTGGGTGAACGGGAAGCGCAATGACCAGCTGAGCTGAGATGTGCTTGTGCATTGGAGGGGGTTCGGCACATTTTGAACTAGTGGCAATCCAGGTTTTCTTCCCCATGGCGCACAGGGAGCTCGGAGACGCTGCCGGCGAGCAAACGTGTCCGCGGCAAGGACGGCTGAGCAGTGGCGGGTGTGCGGAAAAGGGATGGTGGTGCACTGTACTGCGCACGCGTACAGAGGCTCGAGCACGAGCATGCTCGTCTCGGGCATGGCACGACAAGACAGATTGTAGCGACAGCTTGGCGGACAAAGAGCAAGAAGCGAGGCGACCTGCGAGCGTGGGCGTGCGCGGTACGTGTGTGCGTGTGTGGATCAACGAGCAGAGCCACGGCATGAACACCAGCACGAACTCGAGGCTGTCCATGGCGAACGAACTTGGGCAGCATGGATCGGGTATTACAGCGATGGAAACAACAGGGAAAGAAGATGGGGAGGCGCGGCTGCTCACAGAGGGCTCGAGGGAGTCGACGAGGGGGCCGGAGACACGCTGCCGAGGGCGAGGCGAGGCGCTGATCGTGGCGGCGTCCTGCTCCGTGAAGAAGAGGAAGCGGGAGGCCGATCCAGGGCTCCAGGGGCTGCCCACGGGGTCGAGGACGAAGGCGGGGACGCGTGCGTCGCTCTCCGAGGAAGAAGAAGGCTGGCGGCGACGGTTGGCCCGAGGAAGAAGATGACGGAGAGGACGTCGAGGAAGGAGCTCCGGTGACCGCGTGGAGGCATGAGCTGCGGATGAAGACGGAGGGGACGGCCGTGGTGCAGAGAAGACGCCTGAACGGACGTAGTGGACGTAGAGGAAGAAGATGGACATGCCGGAGACGATCTTGGCGCCCTCCGGCTGCCAGAACGCCGGCGGGGTTGATTCTCTCGGGTGCTCTTTTCTTGCGGAAGAAGAACAACCAGAGAAGGAGATGGGTTGTGGCGGCGTTGAAGGGAGGAGGAGAAGTTAGGGTAGGGCACAGACGTCGAGGGGTGGTATATAGGGCGCTAGGGAGCTGTACGGCAGCCGATCGAGCGGTGCCATGGCGATCTGATGGCTACTGTTCGGTCGTACATAGGTGACGTAGGTAGAAGAAGGAGCAGAGGTGGGCTTGGGCTGGATGGTTGTGGAGATGAGCTACTACTGCTGGAGCTGGGCTGCATTGCTGCTGCTGGAGCTGGGCTCCCTCTCTCCCTCTTTTCTTTTCTTTAATTCTTCAGACAGAATAACAAGAGCAGAAATGCACAGGGAGATCTGGAAGGAAGTAGACTGAGACAGAAATAGATCTGAGATACTGGATTTATGAACAATTTGAATAAAATGATTTGGAAATTTTTTGAGATATAAAAATAATTAAAGTTTGAATTAAATTCAAACTTGAGCCATTTTTTAAACCCAACCAAAACAAGTCCAAACGATCTGAAATTTGCAGAGAGAGATAGTAGGCATCATATAGGATTTATAGGGAAATGTTGAACATTTTCCTGAATAGGAAAAATGTCACAAGAAAACAATAAATGGAATAAAGAAGAAAGGAGAAGTTAGGATGGGATAGAAACTTGGGTGAACCTGATGAATGGCTGCTGCTATGTGCATGGTGAAGAAATGAGGTGGAGATAAGAAGAAGAGGATTCACACAAGAACACATAGCAAAACTTAAATATGCAACCCAAGGCATGATGATCCTGATGCAATGCAAAATGACAAGGGCATAATGCAACATAACAAGTGAGATGAGCATGGTGAAAAAAAAACAAATATATGACAAGGCACTCAACATGATCATGACATAAACATATAGGAATGAAATATGCAAAACAAAAGACAAAAACCCAACCACGAAGGAAATATCATATCGCATCTCCGAAAAAGGCAAGAGTTGGAGTTACGAATATGGAAAGTTGTATCCGGGGCGTTACAGATTGCTATGGCTTGGATTATAGTTTGAAGATGATATCGGTGTATCAGTTATCAGTTATATTTTTGGGGATAAATTCCGTCATTAAGTTGGTCAGGTGCCGCCGAACCGGACTTTTCCAGTGCAACCACATTTGTTGGTATGGGACGAACCTAATGTGGTCTATTGTCGTGCCTCTGGTCGGTGCCTCCAACTAGGGAAGGTCATGGGCGCGTGCTACCCAGATCAGGTTGGCGGACATAAGCCTTGTGTGCCCATAGTTTGATTTTGCGCGCGGGTCCCAGAGTGGATCCGGCCACGACGGTGGTCGTTGTGTCTTGTGGTAGACACGGGGCCACCCATGACTTAGCCCAGAGGGGAGTGAGTCGGAGTGGCCGGGAGAGTGTCATGGCAGTAGATCGGTTTTGTCGGAACGTCGTTGGTCCACTCGAATGGGAGCGTGAGGCCATGGGTTCCGTGGTGTGGGTACAGTGCGCTACCTCTGCAGAGTGTGTGTGTTTAAACTATCGATAGACGCGTCCTCGATCATGGGCATGGGTTCGTACTAGGTCACACCGTTCGATCAACACTCACATGACGGAATGACTTATAGGTGATTTATATGTGGATATTTGACCAAGTGTTGGTCGTGGTTGTGATCGCCGTAAGGATCACGGACCAAGTATTGGTCGTGGTTGTGATCGCCATAAGGATCACGGGCCAAATATTGGTCGTGGTTGTGATCGCCGTAAGGATCACGGGCCAAATATTGGTCGTGGTTGTGATTGTCGTAAGGATCACGGTTTGAGACCAAATATTGGTCGTGGTTGTGATCGTGGTAAGGATCACAATTATAGTTTGGTTTTGATCACGAGGTGATCGAGATGGTATATTGCTTGGCCGGTTAGTCAAGAGGGATATGGTTATGGAGATCGGAGATGGTGATTTATCAGTATTGTAGTAGTTTCATATTATGCTTAGTAGTTGCTGCTGTATCAGGGTAGCTGTTAATTTAATTAACCTGCTTAATGCTATGTTGTTGTCTTGCCTTGATGCTTTTGGTTGTTGTGAGCTTGCAAGTACATTCAATGTAGTGACCTGGCATGTCATGCCAGATTGCAGGTGATGCCGTGATTGCTTGATTGCTTGTCGTGGTTTCCGTTCGTGCGAGCTGGATCGTGTCCCAGCCAGAGTCCCTGGGGAGTGGAGTTCACCACCTTCGTCGTTGTTCTGCTGCTAGAAGATTTCCGCTGCTACGAGTTATTCCGCTGCTAGCCTAGAGCAAGTGTAGTATCGCAGGCATAGTGTCGCCATGCTGATGTGAACCTTTATAACATCAGACCTTTGTATTATTCTTGTAATAAGAGCTGATTTGTTCTATGTCAAGCAGTGTTGTATTCCAGAGACTTCTCCTTGGTCTCTGGGCTGGAATACGGGGCGTTCCGGTTTCTCTGAGCCGGGGTGCCACACCGTTCAAGGTCGTCCACATCTCCAGGCCTGGCGCCGCGCGCCTAGAGACTCAGGATGGGGTGCCCATCCGGAACGCCTGAACATCCAGCACCTCCGGAAGTTTTAGCCCTGAAGAAAGGCCCAGTGCCTGTGAAGAAGGCCTGGTGCCTATGAAGCTCGCCGCCCAAAGAATGGACCAGTGCTTGTGAAGAAGGCCCGGTGCCTGTGTAGCTCGCCGCCCAAAGAAAGGCCCGGTGCCTGTGAAGAAGGCCCAGTGCCTGTGAAGCTCGCCGCCCGTGACACTCTCACGTAATAATGAGTGGGGCTGTACATGCCCCGGAGCCTCTGGAGTGCCGCCCTTGGGCCTCGGGGGCTCTCGCCCACGCCTAGTGGCAGCACTTAGCTCCACGCTGGTGAGAAGACGTCGAAGACTAGACTAGGTGCCAAACGTGGCTTTTCATTTGCTTTCCACAGTTGGCGCGCTCTTCCTTGTTTGAACCTTGATTAAAGTTTCTTCTGGTGTTCTTTGCCGGTTCTGTCCGTCGTCTTCTGCCCTCATTTTCTGTTTTCAGCTCTTTGTCTGACTCGCTCTCTCTCTCGCAAGCCTCGCGAGGGGGCTGCGCGGGTGCCATCGTGAGCTCTTCCTCTCCTAATTTTCGCGAGGTTCTCTCGTCCGAGTTCGTAGTGGGAGCACCCCTCCTAGTCTGTGCCCCTCGGGCATCGCGACACGAAGCGCCAGGCCATGGCCGACAACCCTCGCGACCAAGGTTCGGAAATGCTTCTCCCAACAAATTTTTTGCAGCTCTTAAGGCGCCAGGTGAGGCCTGAAGCAGGCACCTCACGAGGCGAAAACTACTTCAAACATGCCAAGATAAGTTGTTCCTACGCGCAGATGCATAACAACGACACCATAACATATCACATGAACAATAAATGCAGCACGATAACTAGGGAATCAAAGTCTATTGCACGCCCCCCACGGGGCCCCATACTTCTCTCTCTCGATGCAGGAGAAGAAGGAAACCAAAACAAAAGCGGCACGCGCCTTGCAACAGCTCGCGAGGAGGGATCTGCGGCGTCCACCTAAGCTCAGTTAGCCTCCGCCTCACACTTCACTAGAGCGCGGCGACGGGACGACCCGCCGCCGCCCTCGAGGCGGGCACGGCGGCGTGGTGGTTGGTCATAGCCACCGCTGGAGGAGATGTCGCCGGAGGAGGAGCCGCTGAAGCTTCACAAGCTGCGGTTGTCACCGGGAGCCGGTTCACCTTCGCCCTCGTCACGGCCTTCGCCAAGACCGAGCACCTCGTCGCCATTGTTGTCTTCAGGGCAGCACCCCACACGGTGGCCATCTTCTCCGAACACCCTCACGTAGAGGGTCGCGTTGCCATCGTACTTGAAGTGGTGGGTGCACCGCCTGCCCAGACCACGCGCATGGGCAAACGTCTGCCAGCCCCGGGCCAGGGCTGCGTTCACGGCGACGGAGATCTTCGCCGCGACCCAGGAGGCCCTGCTGCAGCAGCCGTCCGCCTGCAGCCAGAGCCGGCCCGGGCCAGCGGCCGGCAGCTCGCCGACGAAGGAATGAGGAAGCTGAAGCCAGTTGCCGGCCGGGTTATCCAACCACACGACGAACTCCGGCAGCACCTTCGCTGAGTGGAAGTGTGGCCGGGGAGGCCGCGCAGCCACGGCACGCCTTCCCCCACCAACCGGGCTGCCTCGACATGGGCGGCCACCACCGCGTGAAGGGCCACCGCCACAACCGCGGGAAGCCACAGCAGGGGTCGCGGGATGCTTGCAAGGACGACCGCGGCCGCACTTCGGTGGAGGAGAGCCAGGCCCTTCCTGGCGAGCCTTCCCCTTCTCCACGGCCGAAAACCTCTTCACGGGTGCCATGAGGGACACTGCAAGCAACGGAGCAAGGGAGGAGAAGCGAGCGGAATGGGAAGAGATGGGCGACGGGGGCTTTCGCTCCTCCTCACTTATAGCCCAAGGGAGGCCAACCGTCGACCTCCATGATCGCAGGTAATGATGACCCTTTTTTGCACGCAGCAGGGACTCGTGAAATCAGGCAGTTGCCGAGGCAGCATGGGGAAGCGAAGATGCCCACGTCCAATCAGTCGGCAGGCGTCAACCAAGGCCGTAGGCTTTTGGATCCCGCGGCGCTCCGCACTTGCCCTTTGGCTTCGCCGCTAAGCCAAGCCCGAGCGCACCTTGGGCCCGGGGGCTACTGTCTGCGTTCTGGGAACGGGGGTCCCCAGACTTGCCTGCCTGCAGCCTGCTGCGTGGCTCAACTAGTGGCACAGTACGGCACGTCTTCATCAACCCAACACTCAAGACCCTCGCGAGGGGCCAAGCCTCGCAGGGCGGACGACACAAGGCCTCCTCAGGGGCGGCCTCACCAGGCAGACTTGCGAGGAGGCGGAGAGATCAAGGCAAAGGGTACCTCGCGTGGTGCCCATGATGCAAGCCATGACGACCAAGACCAGGCAAGTGACAGCCGCGCAGTGTCCTCATTTCCCTTTGGTGCTAAGGGGGCAAACGCGGGCGCGGAGTACCGAGGCATCAGACAAAGGTTTCCATATCGGTGCAACAAGACCAAGGCGAGTAGGATGGCAGGATGGAGGTCACCATGGACCCCAACACGGCGTCACCACCAGCACCTTTGGCAGGCGAAGACCACCTTTAGTCAGGATAGCTTGTACTAGTTGTCCCCTTTCGAAATGGTCGTTGTTGGATCCCTTCCTACTCAATATTTGGGAACAGGACCAGGTTCTCTATAAATAGAGCTAGCCACCACAGTAGAAGGGCATCGAACCCGGCCCAAGGAGAACACCTCACCGGCTCAAGAACACCCCTCCTCATGAGGCTGTTCTTCCCTTGTACTGTTCATCACTAGCCCAAGAGGCAATCCACCACCACACACAGGAGCAGGGTATTACACCACAATGGTGGCCCAAACCTGTATAAATCTTGTGTCTCTTGTGCTTTGAGTTCATCGTGCTAGCTTAGAGATTGCGGCGAGGTTGAGGGCGTGTTTTGGTAGGAGGAAATCTTCGTGCGCACCCCAGTGTTCGAACCTTAAGGGTTTTGCCGGAACCCGATATCCGACAGCCTCAAGGAGGACGCCCGGACCACTATCGAGCAGCGATGCAAAGCACGTCACCAGTCTGATAGGCGGGCTGGGCCCACTGAGTACAGGTTTGCACTAGGGGGTGCTAGCGACTTTCCATATGCAATCACTTGTCCGGCATTTGCCCGCGAGCTGCGTTAGTTCCAGTGGCCCAACACCCGCACGTTCAAACTAGAGGTCCCAGAGAAGTACGACGGCAAGACTCACCCGTCTGAGTTCCTGAGCATTTACACTATCACGATGCAAGCTGCCGGGGTATGAGACGATAAGATACTTTCCAACTATTTCCCGTTGGCACTTAAGCCCAACGTCAGGTCAAGGTTGATGCATCTGTCGATAGATTCAATCGCTTCTTGGTCCGACCTGTGCCACGAGTTTGTTGGTGCCTTCACGGGCGTCCACGTAACTCCTGGGCAGGCAAGTGACTTGCATGTGATCCCTTAGAGAGAAAGTAAATCCTTGCGCAAGTACATATAGAGGTTTAGTCGTGTGCAGTACAACATCCCCGATGTTCATCCCGCCGCCGTCATCAGCGCGTTCCACCAGAACATGTGCAATTGAAAGATGCGTGAAGAGTTGGCAATGAACAAGGTCGCAGATGTTGCTGAGCTGTACAATCTGGTTGACAGATGTGCCCGAGCAGAGGAAGGAAGGAAGTACCCCGGCGAGGACACAGATATGGGAAGTGATTTAGAAGACGAAGATGTCATCGCCCCAGCAAAGAAAGGTCGGCGGCGTAATAGGAAGCGCAAGGGCAAGACCGTGCTTGCCGTCAAGAAATCCGGTGACCCCGACACCGCCAAGAAGGCCAAGGTTGACGACCCCGGCAAGGAGGTTGTTGGGTGCGATGCCTGCCGGGCCTTGGCGGCTGCCGGCAAGTCAGAGGGCTCCGGCAAGCAATACTGCAAGATTCACCGTACCAAGGGTCACAACCTCTAGAATTGCCGCCAGGTGGAGCTACTGATGGAGAAGCAAAGGGTTGAGTACGAGAGACGAGACAAGGAGAAGGGCCAAGGAGGCGCCGAAGGGTCCGGCAAGAAGCGCGGCGGCCAAGGAGGACGGGGCAACAAGGAAAAGCAACAAGAGTGGCCTGTCCGAGGCCGTGACAAGAAAGAGGAGGATGACGATCATGATGATGATGATGAATCCACCAAGCATGAGTTCTAGAAGGCGACAGAAGTCATTTGTGTCGACGGAGGTGCTTCGCTGCTTTCTTCCCACCGCCAACAGTGGCGCGTGAGATTAATGCAATAGAACCAGTGTCGATGCCCAGAAGCCATTGAGGTGGTCCCACACGACTATCGTTTTTGATGCCAAGGATCACCCTGATCGCATCACTACGGTCGGGTGTTTGCCGTTGTTGGTATCCCCAACAATACGCAACCTCAAGGTGACGAAGATGTTAGTTGATGGTGGGGCCGGCCTTAACTTGATCTCGCCCAACGTGGTCAAGAGGCTGCGTATCCTGGACGGAGACCTCGAGGAGACAGGCATGTTCCAAGGGATCAATCCGGGGAGGATTCAGCCCAAGGGAAAGGTCACGCTACCAGTTACATTTGGTGGCGACCTCAACTACAGGACGGAGAGGATCGTTTTAAGTGTCGTTGAGATCCCGTTGCCATACAACGGGATCCTTGGCCGCCCTGCACTAGCCAAGTTCATGGCGGTGTGGCACTATGCATACAACAAATTGAAGATGCCTGGCCCGATGAGCATCATCACCGTCAGCTGTGATAGGAAGGATGCGCTAATCTGCGCCGATCAGCTCTATCGAGAGGCGGTTGCAGCATCTGCCGCCAAGGCACCTGCTCCTGCTACCGAGAAGAGGACCAGTAAGGCCTCGGCCGCCGGCAAGACTCCTGGCTCCGGCAAGGGCTCTTGTACCCTCTCTGGCAAACGTGCCTCCTCGGAGTGTTGTGTTTCCGCTGGAGACGTACCAGAGAGCTCTATCGGCAAGAGCAAAAGGTCCAAGGCGGCCCCGTCAGAAACTAAGAAGGTGTCCGTCAAGGAGGATGGCACGGGTGGAGCTTTCGTCATAAGCTCCACCCTTGACAGCAAATAGGAAAGCGTGCTCGTCGCCTTCCTGCGGGTGAATGTCGACGTGTTTGCATGGCAAGCATCCGACATCCCCGGCGTTCCAGGGAGGTAATTGAGCACCATCTTGCTGTCTGCTCCCATGCACAGCCCGTCAAGCAGAAGGTCAGAAAGCAAGCTTTGGAGCGACAACAGTTTATCGTCGAGGAGATCAGGAAGTTGGAGGCGGCAGGTTTGGTCAAGGGAGGTCTCCACCCGACGTGGTTAGCCAATCCGGTCATAGTACGTAAGGCATATGGGAAGTGGAGGTTATGTATCGACTATACTGATATCAATAAAGCCTGTCCAAAGGATCCTTTCCCATTGCCACGTATCAATCAGATCGTGGACTCCACTGCTGGGTGCGACCTGCTGTCGTTCCTTGATGCTTACTCAGGGTACTATTAGATCTTCATGACGAAGTAAGATGAAGAGAAAACCGTGTTCATCACCCCATGTGGTACGTACTATTTTGTACGGATGCCTTTCGGGTTGAAGAGCGCTGGTTCAACATTCGCTCGAGCGGTCCAAATTGGTTTTGAGCCCCAGCTCCATAGAAATATGGAAGCTTACATGGATGACATAGTGGTCAAAACCAAAGACAAGGCTACGCTCGTGCAGGACCTGGAAGAAACTTTTGCAAACTTGCGCAGGATCAACCTCAAGCTCAACCCAGAGAAGTGCGTGTTCGGCGTTCCATCCGGCAAGCTTCTTGGTTTCTTTGTGTCTCAGCACGGGATCGAAGCAAATCCCGACAAGATCAAAGCAATCGAGAAAATTGAGGCGCCAAGACGGGTCAGAGATGTCCGAAGGCTTGCCGGCTACATCGCCGCCTGAGCAGGTTCATCTCTAAGTCTGCTGAGCGTGCCCTCCCCTTTTTCAAGATTTTTGAAAAGGCGGGTCCAATGAAATGGACCCCGGAGGTAGAGGCAGCACGGCAAGATTTGAAGAGATACCTCTCCTCTATGCCAATACTGGTCGCACCCAAGCCACAAGAGCCATTGTTGCTATACTTGGTGGCAACAAATCAAGTGGTCAGTGCTGCTCTAGTGGCACAGAGAGAAGTTGAGGTAGAGGCAACAGCCGCTGCAAGGCCCCTAGAAGAAAATCTGGCCCTGGCAGGATCCGATCCCAGCAAGACAGCATCTGCGCAAGCAAGCGAGGTAAAGAAGAAGAAGAAGGTGGTGCAACACCCAGTCTACTTTGTTAGTTCTCTCTTGCAGGGGGCTAGGTCAAGGTACTCTGGGATGCAGAAGTTGCTTTTCAGCCTCCTTATGGCCTCGAGAAAGTTGCATTACTATTTCCAAGTGCACGAGATCACCGTCATCATTCGCCTCCCGTTGCAACGGATCTTGCACAATCCAGATGCAACGGGGAGGATTGTGGAGTGGGCAGTGGAGTTGTCGAGCTTCGGGCTCAGATTTAAAAGTACCTCGACGATCAAGAGCAAAGCCTTGGCAGAATTCATAGCAGAATGGACATCCACGCCCAACGAAGAAGTCTAAGAGACCGCCCTTCCCGGCAAAGAGGCAACTAGTTATTGGATTATGTACTTTGATGGGGCTTTCTCGTTACAAGGTGTTGGTGCCAGCGTGTTGCTCGTGGCGCCCACCGGAGAATGCCTCAAGTACGTGATCCAGATGCACTTCCCCCGGAAGAGATCGATCAACAACACCGCAGAATATGAGGGGCTGCTTGCTGGTCTCAGGATCGCGGTGGAATTTGGGATCAGGAAGCTTATTATCAGAGGGGATTCACAACTTGTCATCAAGCAAGTTAACAAGGACTATCAGAGCCCGCTAATGGAGGCTTACGTGGATGAAGTGAGGAAGTTGGAAGAGCTCTTTGACGGTCTGCAAGAGGAGCATGTTCCTCGGGCAGAGAACAGCATCGCCGACGACTTGTCAAAGCGCACCGCCCTCAAGCTACCTATGGAACTAGGTACCTTTGTGCTTCAATTGACTCAGCCATCCGTAGAACCCTTAGCGGGACATAACAAGCGAAAGAAGGCAGGGCCCGACAAGTACTTTCCCGCAGAGCTCCTAGGAGCTGCTGACAAAGAAGTTGCTGGGTACCCCAAGCTTGCCAAGGGGCAGCAGCCTCCGGTAGGGCCCCAGACCCCCACCGTTGAAGCAGCTGCCCTCGCGGCAGAAGACATGCCTCTAGTCCTTGCCATCGAGCCTCAGGCTCCAGCATAGGCACAGCATACAGTCGGTTTCCTCCAAACAGGGGAGCTCCCCGAGGAGCGGGAAGAAGCAAAGAAAGTAGCCTGTCGGCCTAGCATGTACCAGTTTGTGGACGATGTCCTTTACAGAAGAAGGCCGAACGGCGTGAAATTGAAGTGTATTCCTCAGGAGGACGGGCTAGAGCTGTTGGCAGAGATACACGGAGGCATATGTGGCTCCCACATAGGGTCAAGAGCCCTTGCCAGCAAGGCATTCCGGCAAGGTTTCTTCTGGCCCACTGTCGTCCAGGATGCAACGACACTAGTAACTAAATGTGAAGCGTGCCAGTTTCATTCGAAGAAGCTTCATCAACCAGCTCAAGCCCTTCAAACAATCCCTCTCTCCTGGCCATTTTCGGTCTGGGGGCTTGACATACTGGGCCCCTTTGCCCGCACTATCGGGGGCTTTGAGTACTTGTACATCACGATCGACAAGTTCACAAAGTGGCCAGAAGTGGAGCCAGTGAGAAAGGTGACAGCACAATCAGCCGTCAAGTTCTTCAAGGGACTCGTCTGCCATTTTGGTGTGCCGAACAGAATCATCACCGACAACAGCACACAGTTCACGAGACACACCTTCATGCAGTATATCCAGGACCTTGGCAGCAAGGTATGCTTTGCTTCTGTTGCTCATCCAAGGAGCAATGGCCAAGCGGAAAGGGCAAATGCTGAAGTGTTGCGAGGCCTCAAAACAAGAACCTTCGACAAGCTATGCACAAAGCCAGGCGCAGACCCTGCACACAACTAGATTGTTTTTAGCATGTACATTTTCCTGCTAGTTTCCATGTTTATATATGTATATTTATGCATGTGTACTTGTCCAGGATATTGTGCTACCTTAGATTTTAACGGGTGTTGGGAAACCGCCAAGACTCCATGCCCCTATCCTCTCTTCCCTCCGGCCGCAGTAACAACACCCTAGCAAGAGATTGAGAAGACTACTTGGCGCGGCGTCTCCATCAACAACTTAATCATATGAAGTTCCTTCCCTTCCCATTCATATTCGTAATTTGTGACTTGCGCATTAGAAAACCTCGCCACTCTATCTAGACTTGGGTGCTCCCATCCCCGAGTCGAATGCTACTTTGGTCGGGGTAGTTGCAGTAACCATGGGCAAAAGAAGAGTTTGGCAGGGGGCTGGACCCTGTGCCTGTAACCCGGCAGATGTGATTCTCCGGCAGGCACAGGAGCGCCGACAAGGTAGCTTGCCGGGGAGACTCATTTATTTTCATTAAAGGGGCATTTTGCCTCTGCACGAACATACACCTGCATGAGTTCCCGGTGAAAGCTCATCTTTTTCATTGATATGCTGATGCACGTACAGATATTGCAGAACATAAGCATGGGCTCGGTGTAGTACATTTCCTAGAAAGTTAAGATTTGGCAAGTGCCTACTAATTGAGGAAAAAACATAAGTGTCCCGTAATCCCCATTCTTGCCCCATTCCTCCCCAGGCAAGGCAGGTCGCACAAGGTGACGGGCATGGGGAACTAGGCGATGGAGAGCTTGACGAGGAAGGTCGCCAACTACCGTCACCAGGGACAGCAGGACAAGGCCCCTGGCAAGGCGTGTTGCTGAGGGAGGGAGCGGGCCAAATGATGGTGCGGCCAATGGCAGTCAGCCGGAGTCGGAGTCATCGTCCTCCCACCCGCTGTCGTCGTCATTGCTGGCGCTGTCCTCCTCGCCGCTGTCACTCGAGGAGGAGCTTTCATCGTCAGTGGAGCTCTCCATGCAGCACCCTAGGCGAATTCCGGAGTTCCCGAAGACCTTGACGGAGAGTAGGCTGCTCTCCATTAACTTAAAATGGAGAACGTGCCCCTCCGTCAAGCTGTGGGCACATGCAAAAGTCTTACACCCCTGACGAAGATACATGACGTGAGGGCGAGGAAAGTCAACGTCAGCCCATATGTTGCCGTTCCCGTAGCCCCTCATGTGAAGCCGCAAGGATCGCGGGACCTGCTCCTCCATCACCTGGGCGAACAGGGTCAGAAGCCAGAGGCGATTGCGTAAAGGCCTATACAGCCTGATGAAGAACTCGTGGGGCTTGTCCCTGATGTGGCCGCCCATTGGAGGGGGGCTGCCAGTGGAGGCGCGGCTGGGATACCGCCCCGTCCACCTCCTCGCCGAGCATTGCGATGACCTCAGCCTCGTCCCCTTCTTCTTGCCCTCGCGGCAGGTTCTGCCACCGGAGGCTCCAGAGGGGGAGGGACGCGGTGTTGAGCAGAAGTCCTCGTCGCCGCCACCGAAGCGTCAGCACGCCCTTTCACCATGGTGAGTCAGAAGGATATGGCGAGCAAGAGGGGGAGAGGATAACGAGTGTGGAGAAGCACCGCCCTTCTCCCCTTTTATAGAAGAGCAAGGCCGGAGCCTGGCGACCCTGCCCAAGGGGCGGCCGCCCCGCACGGCCAATGCGGCCTCTTGAAGCACGGGGAATCGGAACCGGCCCACTCCCCCAATCCACAAACGCCTGATTTTCTGCCTCGGCTTTAATGCCCAAGTCCTCTGCACCCGTTGCCTACCCTTCCCAACGCATGGAGGGTACGTGGCGAAGCAGAAGGGGGCGTGAGGACAGGTGGGACAACCAATTTCCACCCCGCGATCGTGGGGTGCGGCGTCATGCAAACTGCGACCCGAGTCCACTTAGTAAATGAGTAGCGCCCCTACAGATTCCTTCCTTTTTAATAAGACAAGCACGAGCCGCCTCTTTGCTATCGACTGTGAGATGACGCGAGCATGCTGAGGCCATCCCACGCATGACCCCCACGTCACGCACTTGACGCGGGTTGTGGGGAAGCGCAACTGACAGAAAGATCGTGGTGGTTCGCCTCTGCCACGTCCGCCCGTGCACTGCTTTGGGCCTGGCCCAACTACGCCTTGCGCTTATGTGTGGCCCAGGCCCGGGGGCTCCTGACAGTGTACAAAAGTGTGGGTACTTCGGTACCCCTTACTTGTGCACGGACGGTCGCAGCCACGCCTACAGCAGGGCTTGGCAAAGCAGAGGAGGGTGGCAGAAGGCAAGAGGGGAACAAGAATATCAGAGCAGACGCTCAAGGAGGCAAGCAGGGCCACGCCCGGTAACAAGCCTTGCTGAGGCGACCTGTGAAGCCCTCGGAAAGCTCCTTGCCAGGGCAGCTTGCGAAGAGACCAGCAGGGCCACCACCCTTGGAGTCGAGAGGTCCGACAACATCGACAACGTTAAGACCAAGATTTGGAGAGCACATGCCTGGTGGCATGCAGCCCCTCACGAAGATTAACAACCCACGAATCCACGTGGGATTAGAAGGCGAGGACCCCCCGCAAGACCCTTGTCGGGGACGACTCCAAGGCCCCCGCCAAGCCATGCCGGGGACGATCGCTGAGCCGCGGCCAGACCCGCGCCCGGCAAGGTTTCGCCACTTCACCACCACTCTAGTGCGATGATAGGCACGCCAGCTAAGTAGGCGCCTGTATGGCGGCATGCAGATCTTCGTGGAAGCCTAACATTTCGCTAACACAGTAGCTGGTTGGCCAGCGTGGCGCTGCATGCCTCGTTGGCCCGGACGCGTGGCGAGGCAAAGAGGAGCGGCGAAGGACGAGATGGCCTCTGTTGTCGTCCCCAATAAAGTGAAAGGACACATAGGAAACGCATTAAATACGCTTGTCCTACGTTGATCGAGTGATAATCTCGTACCACTGTAGCTTGCCACCTCTCCTGTGTGACACTATGGCAACCCCTTTGTGTATAAAAGGAGGTTCGAGGTGCACAGAGAGAGGATTCAGACTCTTGGACAAAGCACGCATCATAGCTAGTTCAAGAGCTCAAGAACACACATATAACCAGATAAAGCAGGACTAGGGTGTTACGCATCTTTGCGGCCCGGACCTGGAAAAAAATCCTCGGTGTGCTAATGGCTTGACCTGCTCTTCGTGCAACTAACCCCCCGCCGAACGTAGAAGGGATCCTTGTGACCCCATAGGTGATCAGTTTCCCCGACAGGTGGATTGGAAATCCCACGCCCCTCGGCAAGAATGAAGCGAAGCACACCCACTCCCATTTATTGGGATTGGGGAAGTTCTCCGCCAGGGCATCACCGTTGATGGTAGTTAATCCCACCTGAACGGGGACTAGATCCGATGGAGGGAGGTATCCCTGTGCCCGAAGCTTGGTCAACTAGGCATGGGGCACCGAGCAGCTCTCCCAGTCGCCTTCTTGAGGGTCGTGTGGGCGCGAGGAAGAACAAGGAGCGTTGGCCATCTTTGGTTGGTTTCCTATGGCAAGCTCTAAGGATTTACAACTGGTGAGGAATGGCATCTGAGATTCAAACTCTTATTATAAGTGCCTTCCCTGCATGGTCAAGGGGTTACTCGTAAAAATACTTAGACCCTTCGTATTTGTCTGACACGTGGAAGCCGAGGTGACGGTGGCGCAGAAGCTGAAGAGTACAATATGTAAATGTAAAGGCCGAACTATATGGAGTACAATGGGGAACTCGCCTTGAAAAGCCAAACACATGAAGCTGGATATAACGTCGTCGTTGAAGGAAAGTTCGGGGGCTACTGAGGGAGTCCTGGATTATGGGGTCCTCAGAGAGCCAGCCAATGTGACATGGGCCGGACTGACGGGCCGTGAAGATACAGAACCAAAGTCCTTCTCCCTTATCCGGATGGGACTCTCCTTTGCGTGGACGGCAAGCTTGGCGTCTGGATGTGTAGTTTCCTTCCTCTATAAACAGACTTTTTACAACCCTAGTCCCCTCCTATGCATATGTAAACTGGAGGGTTTAGTCCTTAGGGGCGAGTACAATCATACAGGCTAGACATCTAGGGTTTAGCCATTACGATCTCGAGGTAGATCAACTCTTGTAACCCCTATACACATCAAAGTCAATCAAGCAGGAAGTAGGGTATTACCTCCATTAAGAGGGCCCGAACCTGGGTAAACATCATGTCCCCTACCTCCTGTTACCTTTGATCCTCAGGCGCATAGTTCGGGACCCCCTACCCAAGATCTACCAATTTTGACACCGACAATGCTTAAAGAAGTTATTTTTCTGAGGTTTGGAGTCCCTAGAAATTTAATGACTGATGGTGGTCCACATTTTATTCATGCTACTTTTCGTAAAATGCTTGCTAAGTATGATGTTAATCATAGAATTGCATCTCCATACCACCCTCAGTCTAGTGGTCAAGTAGAATTGAGTAATAGAGAGATTAAATTGATTTCGCAAAAGACTGTTAATAGATCTAGAAAGAATTGGTCCAAGAAACTTGATGATGCATTATGGGCCTATAGAACTGCATATAAAAATCCTATGGGTATGTCTCCGTACAAAATGGTTTATGGAAAAGCATGTCACTTACCTCTCGAACTAGAACATAAGGCATATTGGGCCATTAAAGAGCTCAATTATGATTTCAAACTTGCTGGTGAGAAGAGGATATTTGACATTAGCTCACTTGATGAATGGAGAACCCGGGCCTACGAGAATGCTAAATTGTTTAAAGAAAAAGTTAAAAGATGGCATGACAAAAGGATACAAAAGAGTGAGTTTATTGTAGGTGATTATGTTTTGCTATACAACTCTCGTTTAAGATTTTTTGCAGGAAAACTTCTCTCTAAATGGGAAGGTCCTTACATTATTGAGGAGGTCTATTGTTCCGGTGCCATAAAAATCAACAACACCGAAGGCACAAATCTGAAGGTGGTGAATGGTCAAAGAATCAAACACTATATCTCAGGTAATCCCATAAATGTTGAAACCAATGTTATTGACACTGTAACCCCGGAGGAGTACATAAGGCACACTTTCCAGAACATTTCAGACTCCGAAAAGCAATAGGTATGTGGTAGGGTAAGTAAACCGACTCCAAAACTGCTCAAATAGCAAATTTTCTTCGTTTTGGAATATTTAAAAAATTAGGAAAATTAAAAGTAGTCAAAAAGAGATGCGAGGTGTCCACGAGGGTGGAGGGTGCGCCCTACCCCTTGGGCGCGCCCCCTGCCCTGTGGACACCTCATGTGTCCTCCGGACTCCATTTTCTTGCATGATACTTCTTTTTGTTAGTAAAAATTCATTATATAATCTCCAAAAGGTTTGGACCACCGTACCACGACGAAATTCTCTATTTTCGTTTTTGAGTTGTTTTTGTCACAGATTTAGAGCAAGATGTCTTCTGAAGAGTTAGTCGGGGAGAGTCGGGTATCTCATCTGACACTGAGGCCAAGAGCAAACAGCGATGCTGACCACTTTGGGCCATCAACGGAGGAAGAGATGGAGGCCGACTTGAAAAGGGTAGATGCCATGGAGGAGGATCAAGAAGTTACCTCTTGTCTCCAAGCCAGATTCATGATGGAGGTACTTCATAGCTCAGCAATTCCAAATTCGGTCATTCCTCCCAATGCTAGATTTCTTTCTTATGAAAATATGAAAAAGAGTGTTACTTGTTCACCCGCAGCTATGCAACATCCATGGGTGAAAGGAGCTTCAACCGTCACGGGTAAACTTCGTAAGGAAATAATGTATCTTAAGCAGCAAGTCAATAAGCTCGAGGAAGAGAATCATATCCTAAAGGGCATGATCGCCAAGAATATCACATCACCACTTCCGAAGAAAGAGACTTCAATACATGGGTATGGGCACTCCCCTTGGCAACCTCCAAGCTTGGGGGAGGTGCCCCGGTATCGTATCACTATCACACTTCTATTTTTTCCGCTTTTCTTACTTCGATCATTTTGGTTATATCCTGATCTAGTAGAATAAAGTTTTAGTTTGATCTAGCTTTAAGTTTTGTTTTGATCTCTATCTATGTAATCGAGTATGTGAGTTATATATAATAAAGATTAGTTTTGAGTTGAGGGTTTTTGTTATCTTGCTATGATCTTGAGGGAATAAAAGAAAGAATAAAAAGAAATAAAAATAAATATTGGAGAAAGAATTTTAAAATCAACTTGAGATTTTATTGGTATTTTATTTGCTATTTTATTTGAATTAGAAAAATATTGCATTTTTAAAACTTGCATCTTAGTCCAGAAAAATGTTCATCTTGTCCTAAATATTAGGTTTGGACGGTGAAAATTGTTTCTAGAATTTTTAGAATTTTTTTTACATTTTATCAGGATTTTTCATTCGGGTAAAAATGATTTTTAAAAAAGTTCTTCCCGCCCGACTGGGCCGAAGGCCCAGCCGAGCAGGCCGAGGCCCAAGCCACCGCCGCCACCTTCCCTGAGTCCGGCCGGGACACGAGAGCGCCGCCGTCACCGACCGAGACTCCGTCCCCAAGGCCGAGCTCCCCCCCTTTAAATAGTGCTACCCCTTCCCGCCGTAGTCCGCGCCGCCGCCACCGCCTCCCGACGCCGCCGCAAGCCCCGCCACCGCCCGCGCAAGCCACCGCCGCTGCCCCGCACCACCACCCGACGCCCGCGCCGCGCCGCACCATCGCCTGCCACCGCCGTTGTCTCGCCAAAAACCTGCCGCCGACCCTGCCGGTTTTTAGGTAAAAACCTAGATCTTTTTTTTAGGTTTTCGTCAGTTTTTTTTAGTTAGCCGGTTCGGTTATTAGATCTGTTAGTTTCGTTTTATTAATTAACGAACATTTGTTCGTTCGTTCGTTTTAACGAACGGTTTTCGCGGTATAAGTTCTGTTAGCGAACGTTCGCGCTGTAGGATTTTTCTTTTTTGTTTATTTTCGGCCAGGGACCTATCCACGAGTAGTTTTATCTCGATTTAGCTCCTGATCTTTAAACTAGCATTACTTTTTACTCGTTTATCCAAATTAGATGAAACCAGCGCCTGAATCTTCGTATCGTTCTATTCTTTCCATTTAACCAACTTGAACATGATTTTGGTGCCGTAAAATTTGAGTTTAGTCCATATTAGTAAATGATCTTGTTTCGTTCATATTTTGAGTTTCATTGCTCCGTTTGAGTTGAATCTTTATGCAAATCGTAGCTAAGCACATTTACCTACTGCTAAGATCTAATCCACATGATAATAATGATGTTAGGTTTGACTCTTCTTAGTTTAAGCCGTTTGCTTGTTTCGTGTTCGATTTGGATCTTTTCTCAGTTTTTCTCGTGTTTCATTTGAGTGATTGCTTATGTATGCTATTGTTTGTCTACGCTAGATTACCCGGAGTGCGAAGCTTGTTACTACGAATCTCTAGAGTTTGCAGATCATCAGCAAGGCAAGTTACACTTTGACCATACTCTTTTATACCCAGTTTTAACTATGCATTAGTTCTACCCGTCAAATATTTGCATGAGTAGGGTTGGGAACATGTGGTTTTGGTTGTAGTGCTTGAGCTAGGAACCTAATACCATTTGATCACCCCGGGAATATACGTTATGCTTATTATTGCTTAGCCATGCTCGTAGACGGGGATTGGATCATGATTCACACATGGAAGTTTGAGAGTTATTTAATCATGGATAACATTAAGGTGGCAACTTTAATATACATCTGGGTGGACTGGTTGAGGCACCTACGGAACCCAGTGTTGCCAGTTTTTGGGAAATCCCGGAGTACCCGTGTGATTTTTCCTATGGAATGCCACCCAGGCTCAAAGGGATCATAAGATTATTCATGCTAGAAACTTCCGTGTGCAGCCACAAGCCATTATGTGCTCTGGCATAGTTGAGTAAGTTGCGTGAGCTCTTGAAGAGGTGGACTAGCAGATGTAGGGGAAAGTAGGTGTACCGGTCCGCCCGGAGTAGAGAGTTAATGCTTCAGAAAGACTATGTCTCAATCATCCGATCATGGATGCGGTCGAGTCTTGTGGGGAAAAGTGTGCAAACCTCTGCAGAGTGTATAAACTAATCATGGTTAGCCGTGTCCCCAGTTATGGACATACTGAGTATCTAGTACTTGAATCTATTGATGTAATCTCATCATGTTACTTTAATTAATTTGATTTGGGTTAATGATGATACTTTTAATTGGGATTTGAGTTGGGGTTACCTTCTCAAATAATGGGCAACTTGGGAGTAGTTAAATAAATTTATTCCTTTGTTGTAGGGAAAAACTAGCTTTATGCAAAATCATAAACTTACAGCCTCCACCAGCAAAATATTGCATGTAGATATAGTTCTTGCATTTCATTACTTTATAGTGTAACTCTGCCAGCATATTCAATGTGCTGACCTACATGGCTGCAATGTCTCATGTTGCAGACTACTCAGATGACGAATAAGGTGCAATAGGTCGTTGTTTTCCACTCAGCTATGCCGTTGGAGTTGATGGACTCATTTACCCTCGAAACTTCCACAGTTATTTAGTTTAGATGGCCTTCAGCCATGATACTTTGTGTAATCATACTCTTTATGAGGACTCCATGTAATAAGTGTGTGATTGAAACTCTGTTATCATTCCTCAAGTATTGTGTGTGTCAGCATTATCGATCCAGGGATGACACTGATGCACAGAGACTTGACCGTTTGAGGTCTGGTCGCTACAAGATGGTATCAGAGCACACGCTGACTATAGGACGCGACCACTAGAATGAGCCACAGGATTTCTCTTCTCTACTCATTTCTAATTCTCCTCTCTTTCCACTCCATAGATGGCGGATCCCAGGAACAAGTTCACTCAGCTGGATGACGACACCCCTTTCGGACGCCACTTGAAGGAAGTCACTAAGTATCTGAACATCAGACTACCAAGCTTCACGGGGACTTTCTCTACATCTGTACCAGAAGAGGAGCGGTAGCAGATCAAAGTTTGGGTACCTAGGAGGACATTTGCGCCAACAACAGAGCCTATTGATTTCTACCTGGATGCACCAAGCTGGAGTATAGGAAAGAGCATGGCCGCACATATCACCTTTGGACGCATATGTGAGGTGTATCACAAGGAGCTGGAGAATACCATTTACCAGATATGTGGCCGCCGAGATGACAAATGGGAGATGATTCGTACCAGGAGGGATGGATCAATTGCATCCTACATTCAAGGGATGGGAGATCATATTCGTCGACAAGAGAATCAACAAATTATCCACATGAAGAAGATCAAGAAACTGGTGAAGAGAAACACCAAGCTAGAAGAGGAACTCAAGTCTACATGCGATGGATACGAGGAAGAGATTGCCGTACTACTAGAGAAGCATGAAGACCTGAAGAGGAAGATGGGAATATCAGTGGAGAATATCAAGCGAGCAATGGAGATCCGTTCGAAGGACTACATCATCCTGGACGACACCGACACGGATAGTGATGCAAATGATGACAGCGATGACAACTACGTTGATGAAGCTGAAGCTGTAATGAAAATTTCTAGATGACCACCATTATAACTAGTAGTATTTTCCTCCAAGTAGTTAGCAACGATCGAGTTTGTAATCATAGGTTAGACCGATTGTGTGATCTTGTGTGCTATTGAATGAAGTGAAATTGATTGTGTTTGTTTCATGAGCATTTTGGGTAGTGAATCTCTCTTAGACCTCATTCTATTCTGTTTTCTCACCCCTTCTAACCCATCAGATGCCTCCGAGACGTGACAATGGATTTGCCTTCCCACCGGAGCTCACTCAGTTGATCCAGCAGCAAAATACCTTAATGCAGATACTAGTTCAGAACCAGAACCAAGGCAACAATAACAACAACCCACCACCACCACCCCCTGTTGATCACCTAGCCCACTTTCTAAGGTTGAATCCGCCGGTGTTCTCTAGTAGCACCGAGCCTATTGTTGTAGATGATTGGCTCGCAAGATTGGAAGAGAGCTGACCACTGCAGGATGCACAGATGCGGAGAGGGTGCATTTTGCTGCACATCAGCTTGATGGACCTGCAGCATCATGGTGGGAGAATTTCACAGCCACTTACCCCATTGGCACTGTTACATGGGATCAATTTCAGTAGGCTTTCCGCACTGCCCATGTTTCAACAGGAGCTATGAGCATGAAGAAGAGCGAGTTTTGCAACTTGTGCCAAAGGAGGGCGTACAGTGGTCCAGTATGTGGATGAGTTTAGCAAGTTAGCACGCTATGCCCCTGATGACGTAGCCACAGATGCCGCTAAGCAGGAGAAGTTTCTGGAAGGACTAAATGATGAGCTGAGCATGTAGTTGATGGTGGCAACATTCAACAACTACCAGGAGTTGGTAGACAGGGCTCTCATGGTTGAAGACAAGCAGCAATAGATTGATAATCGCAAGAGGAAGTATGGACAGGGGAGGTATACTTCAGGAGCTCAGCAGAAGCCATGTTATTCTCCGTACTCGGGAGGACAGAGCCACAACCATGGAGGACATACGCACAATGGATCAAGTTCGCACAACCACAGTGGCCCCAAGAATGGCAATGGGAATGGAGGAATCAGCAGCCAGAACCGTTCTAACCCTTCGACACCAGGCAAGAGGGATCTGAGCCACATCACCTGTTTCAACTGCCAGGACATTATGCCACTAAATATCCTGAAGCGAAGAATGGAAATAGCAGGAGGTTCTGCCAAGAAGCCCAACCCTTTCACCAATGGTCAGGTGAACCACGTCACCGTGGAGGAGATTGAGGATCAACCCGGCGCAGTTGTCGGTAAGTTTTTGATTAATGCATTTATCGCACTTGTTCTTTTCGGTACTGGTGCATCGGATTCATACATATCAAGGGGATTTGTGAATAGGTATAACCAGCCAACCATAGCCCTTAAGTCACCTATGTTAGTAAGTTCCCCAGGAGCGGAGTATATGGCTAGTAGGGGATGCTATCAGTTGCCACTAACCATAGGTAGACATGTTTTCCCCACCGACTTAATTGTTCTGGAGTCACAAGTATTGGATGTGATACTGGGAATGGGTTGGCTATCCAAGTTTGAAGGGAACATTGACTGCGCTAGTAACCAATTCTTCTCACCACCCCAGAAGGAAAGAGGATCAAGTATGTATCTCGGAATGCACCGAGGAGGACTCAAGTGAATTCCTTATCAGGAGTTGTACAGGAGGAAGTGCCAGTGGTGAAGGATTACCCCGATATATTCTCGGAGGAGTTACCAGGCATGCCACTAGATAGAGACATTGAGTTTTTGATTGAGCTATTGCCAGGCACCGGACCAATATCAAAGAGACCGTATCGGATGCCCGCAAAGGATCTGGAGGAAATGAAGACACAGATAAAGGAGTTACTGGAGAAAGGTTACATTAGACCAAGTTCATCACCTTGGGGAGCCCCAGTGCTTCTAGTGGAGAAGGATGGATCTTCGAGGATGGTAGTTGATTATCATGCGCTGAATGAGGTGACGATCAAGAACAAATGCCCACTGCCGATGATCAACGATTTGTTTGACCAGTTGCAAGGAGCTAAAGTTTTCTCTAAAGTCGATCTTCGATCAGGTTATCACCAATTGAAGATCCGAGAGCAGGATATACCTAAGACAGCTTTTACCACAAGGTGTGGGCTATATGAGTATACCGTTATGTCATTTGGTCTGACTAACGCGCCTGCCTATTTCATGAACATGATGAACAAAGTGTTTATGGAGTTTCTGGATAAGTTCATCGTGGTGTTCATTGATGATATATTGGTCTACTCGAAGAATGAAGAAGAGCATAAGGAGCATTTGCGCTTGGTTCTTGAGAAGCTCCGAGAACATGAGTTGTATGCCAACTTCAGCAAATGTGAGTTTTGGTTAAAGGAAGTTGGATTTCTCGGACATGTTATATCCCGAGAAGGAATAGCAGTAGACCCTACCAAGGTTACTTCTGTCACTAAATGGGTGGCACCCACATCAGTTGGAGAGATCAGATTTTTCTTGGACACGTAGGTTATTATCGAAGGTTCATTGAGAATTTCTCCAGGATTGCAAAGCCCATGATGGAGTTATTGAAGAAGGACACCAATTTTAAATGGACTGAGGAGTGTGAAGCTAGTTTTCAGGAGTTGAAGAAACGTTTGGTTACAGCCCCAGTGTTGATTCTCCTAGACCAACGTAAGGATTACCAAGTATATTGCGACGCTTCACGACGAGGACTTGTAGTTGTACTTATGCAGGAAGGAAGAGTTGTTTCTTATGCCTCACGACAGCTTAAACCTCATGAGCTGAATTATGCTACGCATGACTTGGAGTTAGCAGCCGTAGTGCATGCGTTGAAGACATGGAGGCATTTTCTCATCGGAAACCATTGTGATGTATACATGGATCATAAGAGTTTGAAGTACATCTTCACGCAGAAGGAGTTGAACCTCAGGCAAAGGAGATGGTTGGAGCTCATCAAGGATTATGATATAAAATTGCACTATCATCCCGGGAAGGCCAATGTCGTAGCAGATGCGTTGAGCCGCAAGAGTTATGTTAACATGCTCATAACCGGAGGATTACCTAAGGAGCTAGCAGATGATCTTCGAGAGTTATGCTTGGAGATAGTTCGAGAGGTTATGTTGCAGCATTGGAAATACAGTCTGCTCTTTTGGGTAAGATCAAAGAAGCCCAGAAGACTGACAAGGAGATTGCTGAGATAAAGGAAAGGATGAGTAAAGGAAAGGCTAAAGGATTTCGTGAGAATGAGCACGACACTTTATGGTTTGAGGATCGCATATATGTGCCTAACGACCCCGAGATCAGGAAGTTGATTCCATAGGAGGCCCATGATTCACCGTATTCGATTCACCCAGGTAACACTAAGATGTATCTGGATCTGAAGGAAAATTTCTGGTGGACAGGAATGAAGAAGGATATTGCCGAGTATGTAGCAGTATGTGATGTATGTCAGAGAGTCAAGGTAGAGCATCAGAAGCTAGCGGGATTGCTACAACCACTGCCGATACCCGAAAGGAAGTGGGATAAACTTGGCATGGATTTTATCACTGGATTACCCAGGACTCGTTCAGGCTATGACTCTATTTGGGTTGTAGTCAATCGTTTGACAAAAGTAGCTCATTTCATCCCGATGAAGACCACCTATACGAGTGCTAAGTTGGCAAAGATATACATGACCAGGATCGTATGTCTGCACGAAGTTCCGAGGACCATTGTATCAGATAGAGGAACCCAGTTTACTTCAAAGTTTTGGAATCAGTTGCATGAAACTTTGGGTACCAGACTAGAGTTCAGTACAGCCTTTCATCCACATATAGATGGACAGACCGAGAGAGTCAATCAGATTCTGGAGGACATGTTAAGAGCTTGTGCGCTAGATTATGGATCTAGTTGGGATGACAATTTGACATATGCAGAGTTTTCCTATAACAACAGTTATCAAGCCAGTTTGAAGATTGCCCCTTTTGAAAATTTGTACGGAAGGTGCTGCAGGACACCTTTATCATGGGATGAAGTTGGAGATCGACAGTTGTTCGGACCGGACTTAAACAAAGACTCAGAAGAGAAGGTTAAGTTTATTCACGATAGACTCAAGGTAGCCTAGTCCACGCAGAAGAGTTAGGCGGATACTAAATGCAAGGAGATAGTTTACGAAGTCGGAGACAGAGCATATCTTCAAGTGTCCCCACTTCGAGGAGTTAAGCGTTTTGGAGTCAAGGGAAAGCTAGCACCACATTTTGTGGGACCATACAGAGTTTTGGAACGCATGGGAGAAGTTGCATACAAACTGGAATTGCCAGAAGGATTGTCGGGAGTTCATGATGTGTTTCACGTTTCCCAGTTGAAGAAGTGCCACGCAAAGATGGCTGATATTCCTCTGATAGATACAGTGCCACTAGAAGCAATTCAGTTAGACAGTGATTTGACCTATGTAGAGAAGCCAGACAAGATTCTCGAGTTTTCCAGCCGAGTTACTCGGAGCAAGGTTATCAAGTTTTGCAAAGTTCAGTGGAGCCACCATACCGAGGAGGAAGCCACCTGGGAGCGAGAACAAGATCTCCGTAGAGACCACCCAAACCTTTTTGCTGACCAACCTGAATCTCGGGGACGAGATTCATCTTAAGGGGGGTAAGTTTGTAACATCCCAATTTTCAATTTGGATGTTATACATAGATCATCATATGCATATCATATTTATTCTTGCATTTGGTAGTGATCCTAGAAATCTTAAGCAACTCAAGGACCCAAGGAGAGAGTTGGAGGTTTCACAAAATTCATGTGTGAATTTATTTCAAATTTGAAGAAAGAATCAATTTGATTTTATTATTTTTCTCTCCAATTATTTCTAATATTAAAAATATATGAGAGAAGATAATAAGGCTTCTTCAAACTCAGAGAAATATTGGAGAAAGAATTTTAAAATCAACTTGTGATTTAATTGGTATTTTATTTGCTATTTTATTTGAATTAGAAAAATAATGCATTTTTGAAACTTGCATCTTAGTCCAGAAAATTTTTCGTGTTGTCCTAAATATTTGGTTTGGACGGTGAAAATTGTTTCTGGAATTTTTAGAACTTTTTTATATTTTATTAGGATTTTTCTTTCGAGCAAAAATGATTTTCAAAAAAAGTTCTTCCCGCCCGACTGGGTCGAAGGCCCAGCCAAGAAGGCCGAGGCCCAAGCTGCCGCCGCCTTCCCTGAGTCCGGCTGGGACACGGGAGCGCCGCCGTCGCCTCTCGGGACTCTGTCCCTGAGGCCGAGCTCCCCCCTTTAAATAGCGCCACCCCTTCCCGTTGCCGCTGCAACCGCTGCAGTCCGCGCCGCCGCCACCGCCTCCCGCCGCCGCCGCAAGCCCCGCCGTCACAACCCCCGCCGTGCCGCCGCCGCCCCGCACCACCACCCAACGCCCACGCCGTTGCCGCATCGTCGGCTGCCGCCGCCGCCACCTCACTAGAAACCCACCACCGACCCCGCCGATTTTTAGGTAAAAACCTAGATCGGTTTTTTTAGGTTTTCGTCAGGTTTTTTTTAGTAATCCGGTTCGGTTATTAGATCGGTTAGTTTCGTTCTGTTAATTAACGAACATTCGTCCGTTCGTTCATTTTAACGAACGGTTTTCGCCGTATAAGTTCTGTTAGCGAACGTTCGCGCCGTAGGATTTTTCTTTTTAGTTTATTTTCGGCCAGGGACCTATCCGCGAATAGTTTTATCGCGATTTAGCCCCTGATCTTTAAACTAGCATAACTTTTTATTCGTTTATCCAAATTAGATGAAACCAGCGCCTAAATCTTCGTATAGTTCTGTTCTTTCCAGTTAACCAACTTGAACACGATTTTGGTACTATAAAATCTAAGTTTTGTCCAGATTAGTAAACAATCTTGTTTCGTTCGTATTTTGAGTTTCGTTGCTCCGTTTGAGTTGAATCTTTTTGCAAATCGTAGCTAATCACATTTACCTACTGCTAAGATCTAATCCACATGATAATAAAGCTGTTAGGTTTGACTCTTGTTAGTTCAAGTCGTTTGCTTGCTTCGTGTTTGATTTGGATCTTTTCTAAGTTTTTCTCGTGTTTCGTTTAAGTGAGTGCTTATGTATGCTATTGTATGTCTACGCTAGATTACCCGGAGTGCGAAGCTTGTTACTACGAATCTCTAGAGTTTGCAGATCATCAGTAAGGCAAGTTACACTTTGACCATACTCTTTTATACCCAGTCCTTACAATGCATTAGTTCTGCCCCTCAAATATTTGCATGAGTAGGTTTGGGAACATGTGGCTTTGGTTGTAGTGCTTGAGGCAGGAACCTAATACCTTTTGATCACCCCGGGAATATACGTTATGCTTATTATTGCTTAGCCATGCTCGTAGACGGGGATTGGATCGTGATTCACACATGGAAGTTTGAGAGTTATTTAATCATGGATAACATTAAGGTGGCAACTTTAATATACATCTGGGTGGACTGGTTGAGGCACCTGGGGAACCCAGTGTTGCCTGTTTTTGGGAAATCCTGGAGTACCCGTGTGATTTTTCCTATGGAATGCCACCCAGGCTCAAAGGGATCATAAGATTATTCATGCTAGAAATTTCTGTGTGTAGCCTCAAGCCATTATGGGCTCTAGCATAGTTGAGTAAGTTGCGCGAGCTCTTGAAGAGGTGGACTAGCAGATGTAGGGGAAAGTAGGTGTACCGGTCTTCTTGGAGTAGAGAGTTAATGCTTCAAAAAGACTATGTCTCGATCATCTGATCATGGATGCGGTCGAGTCTTGTGGGGAAAAGTATGCAAACCTCTACAGAGTGTATAAACTAATCATGGTTAGCCGTGTCCCCGGTTATGGACATCTTGAGTATCTAGTACTTGAATCTATTGATGTGATCTCATCACGTTACTTAAATTAATTTGATTTGGGTTAATGATGATACTTTTAGGTGGGACTTGAGTTGGGGTTACCTTCTCAAATAATGCGTAACTTGGGAGTAGTTAAATAAATTTATTCCTTTCTTGTAGGAAAAAAAACTAGCTTTATGCAAAATCATAAACTTACAGCCTCCACCAGCCAAATATTGCATGTAGATATAGTTCTTGCATTTCATTGCTTTACTGTGTAACTCTGCCAGCATATTCAATGTGCTGACCTACATGGTTGCAACATCTCATGTTGCAGACTACTCAGACGACAAATAAGGTGTGATAGGTCATTCTTTTGCACTCAGCTATGCTGTTGGACTTGATGGACTCATTTACCTTCGAAGCTTCCCCAGTTATTTAGTTTAGATGGCCTTTAACCATGATATTTTGTGTAATCATACTGTTTATGAGGACTCGATGTAATAAGTGTGTGATTGAAACTCTATTTTAATTCCTCGAGTAATGTGCGTGTCAGCATTACCGATCCAGGGATGACACTGATGCACAGCCGTTTGACGTCTGGTCGCTACAGGATGCTTGCGAAAGGGGTTAATCATAAGTGGGATGCTTGTCCAAGGAAGGGCAGTACCCAAGCACCGGTCCACCCACATATCAAATTATCAAAGTAACAAACGTGAATCATATGAACATGACGAAAACTAGCTTGACAGTAATTCCCATGTGTCCTCGGGAGCGCTTTGCTTTATATAATAGTTTGTCCAGACTTTTCCTTTGCTACAAAAAGGATTGGGCCACCTTGTTGCACGTTGTTTACTTTTGTTACTGGTTACCCGTTATGAATTACCTTATCACAAAACTATCTATTACCATTAATTTCAGTGCTTGCAGAGAATACCTTACTGAAAACCGCTTGTAATTTCCTGTTGCTCCTCGTTGGGTTCGACACTCTTACTTATCGAAAGGACTATTGTATGTCCCCTATACTTGTGGGTCATCATCGAGCTAGTCACTAAGTCTGAAGCCTGCCAGTTCCATTCCAAGAAAACTCACCTGCCTACCCAAGCGCTTCAGACAATCCCTCTATCATGGCCATTTTCGGTCTGGGGGCTCGATATCCTTGGCCCCTTCCCCCTAGCAATTGGGGGCTTTGAATTCTTGTTCGTTGCCATCGACAAGTTTACAAAGTGGTCGGAAGTGACTGCTGTGAGAAAGGTGACTGCTTAGTCAGCTATCAAGTTCTTGAAAGATTTGGTGTGTCGATTTGGAGTCCTGACAAGGATCATGACCGACAACGGCACCTAGTTCATGAGCCGCGCCTTCATGCAATATGTTCATGCCCTCAGATGCAAGATCTCATTCGCCTCTGTGGAACACCCACAGAGCAATGGACAAGCTGAGAGGGCGAACGCTGAAGTGCTATGCGGACTCAAGACAAGAACCTTTGCTACGCTACAGAAGCACGGCAGGCGGTGGATCGAGGAGTTGCCAATAGTTCTTTGGTCCCTTAGAACGACACCAAACCGAGCTACCGGTCAGACTCCCTTCTCCCTGGTCTATGGGGCAGAAGCAGTTATTCCCACGAAACTCATTTACGGGTCGCCTCGAGTACTTGCTTACGATGAAATCGTACAAGATCTGCACCGGACAACGTTGTGCTACTCGAGGAGAACCTTCTCCGGGCTGCTACGTGTGTTGCACGCTATCAGCAAGCCCTGCATCGCTATCATAGCCGCAGGGCTCATGCCCGGTGTTTTGAGGAAGGTGACCTTGTCCTTAGGCGCGTTCAGTCCGCCAAGGGTACACACAAGTTATCACCAAAGTGGGAAGGCCCTTACCGGGTAGTACGAGTCACCAGACCCGGCGCAGTCCGTCTGGAGACCGGAGATGGCACTCTGTTGCAAAACTCATGGAATATTGAGCATCTCCGCAAGTTCTACTGGGCCAGGTAGCCACCCATTTCTACAAGCCTTGCCTCAGTTGCATGTAACCCCTTGTACAAAGCTGGGGCGATGACCCTGTGCAAGAGAAAAAAAGAAGTATTGTAGGGGGGGCCAACCTAGATTGCACGCATGCATGAGCATTCCAGATCACTGCACAAGCATTTTCATGAGCATCTGCATATGCATATAGATAGGATCGCACCTTGCATTCATTCTCATCTGCATGAAGCTGTAGGTTCTTACCATGGACTTGGCTTCGACAAGGGGGTGAGAAGATTGCCCAGCACTGCGATCCCGACAAGCCAAACAGATAAGTTCTACCTCTTGTCCATTCGTGTTCTGTAAGTTATAACTTGTGCATTAGAAAACCTCACCGCTCCTTCTAGACTTAGGTGCTCCCATTCCTGACCCAAACGTTGCTTCGGTCAAGGTGGTTGTAGTTGCCTTTGATAAAAGGAAGTTGGCGGGGGGCTGGCCCCTCTGTTTGTAACTCGGCAGATAAGGTTCTCCGGCAGACAAAAAGGGGGGTCGGCAGGATAAGCCAGCCGGGACAAACTCGTTTATTTACACTAAAGAGGCGTCTCACCTCTGCATGGACATATACATGCATGGGTTCCCGGCAAGATTCATCTTTTTCATTAGCATGCTGATACAAGTACAGGCATTATAGAACACAAGCATGGACATGGGAGATTACATTATTTGAATTGAAATTTGGCAAGTGCCTACAAATTTAAGATTGAAAAAAAGATAAGTGTCCCATGATGCCTTTGCCCTTGTCCATCTCCTACAGGACAAGGTCAAAGAGGCAGAAGGCAGGCACGGCTGGAGTGCGGCGCCTCCCTAGGATCAGGACGGCGCTGTTCCCCGGCACAGAGGGAGGATCCGGAGGACGAGCGCGGATGGTGACGCTACCGGAGGAACAGGTGGAAGGGCACGGAGTCACCGGCAAACACGACTCATCGCTACGGTCAGCCCCCTTCTTGATGCGTCATGGATTGCCGCCGTCATCCACATCACTACCACCCGAAGACCCCTGATCATCAGCCACACTGAACACCATGCTCTCTAGCTCTTCGCCCAGAGAGCATGGTCGTCCCCAACGACCCTATGTTGGAAATCACCGCATGTCTCAAAGACGTTTACGAACACGAGAAGCCCTCGTCCGCGAATAGAGGGTGATGCCTGGAGGAGCCAGGCCTGCCTTCACCAATGGTAGGCCTCTCCCGAGACTCTTCCTCAGCGTCGCGCAGGAACGAAGAACAAGGAGCGACTGGCTACCATGCCCCCCACCCGCTGCGGGCCTCGGCATGGTGCCATTCCCATCCCCTCCCACTGAAATCAAGGCTACGGGCGGCATGACGACGAGCGCACTGGAGTCGCCACCTCCAGCGTTACCCCCGCGCCGCCCGAGCATCCTTGCGACCATAAAAGATTCTAAGCTAAAGCCTGGGGACCAGCCCCAAGCTCCCCATTCTGGCATATTCAAGATGGAGCAAGACAGAAGAGGGGGAGAATGCAGTTGGACGCCTCCACTCCTCCCCGCTCTTCCTTTTATATGCGAACAGGGGACTGGGCTGGATCTGCAGCAGGTGACCACCGCCCTCCTCCACCAGTTCAAGGAAGCAGGGCCCTCGCCATCATGCTCTCCCATGCCACACGCCTCCGTTACCTACCCAGCGTGATACATGCGGCATACGTGGCTAAGGATAAGGACGTGGTGGGATGAGTGAATTGGCGGTTTCTACCCTGTGTGTTAAAGTCATTCATGGGCCATTACAGGAGCGGCCCCACCACTATTGGCTTTACACAACGCGCGGGGGAACCGGAAACTGGCCCAAAATCAAGACTAATGAAGAAGAAGAAAATATCTCAAGAGACCAGCCTCTCTAGTAGCACTGCATGTGCACTTGTTAGGCCCTACCCTGACGACGCTCAGCAACGCGTTAGGGGCAGGCCTGGGGGTTTCTGTCGATGCAACAAACCCGAGGCATGTTACCCTGACTGTGCACAAGCGCGAGATCAGGATTGAAGTATCAGAACAAGGCAAACAAGAGACCAAGAGATTCAAAGCATCAACAAGCAGATCGGAAAGGTTCCTAGGCCAGGACAGATGAACCAGCTATTATTAAGAGAGAAGCCTCCCTTGCCGGGCAAGCGAGCCCGGCAAGGGGTGAGGCCACCCCTAGTAGGAGATGACCAAGGTGTCCCGGCAAGGCCTGCCGAGACTCACAAAGACCAGATTACCTCGCCGACTACTCCACCATGACCCACGTCGTCGATCAGTGTGGTGTCAAGCCGCGGAGTGATTAAGTGGCAACCATTCGCCACATGGCAGCCTCTTCCTACCAAGGAAACCTACATATGACACCCGTCCAATGACGTGTCAAAAAAGTAGGCGTGGAGCTGGCAAGATAGCCCGGCAAGCATTGCCAGGCAACCAACGACATGACACTAAGCAGTGCATTAAATGCACACTGCCAGCCTGCAGAGTTAGGTATGATAGCACTATTTTCTATCATATCAGTGTCCAATCACTAAATTGCCACTGTGGTGACCCCTTAACCTATAAAAGGAGGCCCATGGCAACCGGAGAAGGGGTTCGCGAGGTTGGAAAGCTAGACAACTTGCACTCCCGTACGCGTGTAGTCGCTGCCGCCCCGAGGCAACCCTTGCCGGGCAAGTGTACTATGCACCACCACCACCTTTCCACCATCAATCCACCAAAGCATGAGTAGGGTTTTACGCCTGACAATGGCCCGAACCTGGGTAAAACTGCCCGTATGATCTCTGCCGCGCTGCCCTATGTTGGTCTGCTCTTTGTGCAACGTGACTCCCCCCTGCCGAACCAGCAAGGGGCCGTCCTGGTCCCATAGGTGGCCGTGGTTTCCCGCGACACATCAGTATGTTACTTGCCCGAGATTCGATCGACGGTATCTTCATACCTAGTTCAATCTCGTTACCGGCAAGTCTCTTTACTCATTCCGTAATGCATCATCCCACAACTAACTCATTAGTCACATTGCTTGCAAGGCTTATCATGATGTGCATTACCGAGAGGGCCCAGAGATACCTCTCCGATACTCAGAGAGACAAATCCTAATCTATATCTATGCCAACCCAGCAAAACACCTTCAGATATACCTATAGAGCATCTTTATAATCACCTAGTTACGTTGTGACATTTGATAGCACACAAGGCATTCCTTCGATATTCGGGAGTTGCATAATCTCATAGTCAAAGGAATATGTATAAGTCATGAAGAAAACAATAGCAATAGAACTTAACGATCATTATGATGAGTCTTGTCCATCACATCATTCTCCTAATGATGTGATCCCATTCTTCAAATGACAACACATGTCTATGGTTAGGAAACTTAACCATCTTTGATTAACGAGCTAGTCTAGTAGAGGCTTACTGGACACTATGTTTTATCCATGTATCCACACATGTATCAAGTTTCCGGTTAATACAATTATAGCATGAATAATAGACATTTATCATGATATAAGGAAATTTAAATAACAACTTTATTATTGCCTCTGCGGCATATTTCCTTCAGTCTCCCACTTGCACTAGAGTCAATAATTTAGACTACAATGCAGTGATTCTAACACCCATGGAGTCTTGGTGCTGATCATGTTTTTCTCGTGGAAGAGGCTTAGTCAACGGGTCTGCCACATTCAGATCCGTATGTATTTTGCAAATCTCTATGTCTCCCTCCTTGACTTGATCACGAATGGAGTTGAAGCGTCTCTTGATGGGTTTGGTTCTTTTGTGAAATCTGAATTCCTTCACCAAGGCAATAGCTCTAGTATTGTCACAAAATATTTTCATTGGACCCGATGCACTAGGTATTGCACCTAAATCGGATATGAACTCCTTCATCCGGACTCCTTCATTCGTTGCTTCCGAAGCAGCTATGTACTCTGCTTCACACGTAGATCCCGCCACGACGCTTTGCTTGGAACTGCACCAACTGACAGCTCCACCATACAATATAAATACGTATCCAGTTTGTGACTTAAGAGTCATCCGGATTAGTGTCAAAGCTAGCATTGACGTAACCATTTATAACAAGCTCTTTGTCACCTCCATAAACGAGAAACATGTCCTCAGTCGTTTTCAGGTACTTCAGGATGTTCTTGACCGCTATCCAGTGATCCACTCCTGGATTACTTTGGTACCTCCCTGCTAGACTTCTAGCAAGGCACACATCAGGTCTTGTACACAGCATTGCATACATGATAGAACCTATGGCTGAGGCATAGGGAATGACTTTCATTTTCTCTCTATCTTCTGCAGTGGTCGGGCATTGAGTCTGACTCAACTTCACACCTTGTAACACAAGCAAGAACCCTTTCTTTGACTGGTCCATTTTGAACCTCTTTAAAACTTTATCAAGGAATGTGCTTTGTGAAATTCCAATTAAGCATCTTGATCTATCTCTATAGATCTTAATGCCCAATATATAAGCAGCTTTACCGAGGACTTTTCATTGAAAAACTCTTATTCAAGTATCCTTTTATGCTATCCAGAAATTCTATATCATTTCCAATCAACAATGTGTCATCCGCATATAATATTAGAAATGCTACAGAGCTCCCACTCACTTTCTTGTAAATACAAGCTTCTCCAAAAGTCTGTATAAAACCATATGCTTTGATCGCCTCATCAAAGCGTATATTCCAACTCCGAGATGCTTGCACCAGTCCATAAATGGATCGCTGGAGCTTGTACACTTTGTTAGCACCTTTAGGATCGACAAAACCTTTTGGTTGCATCATATACAACTCTTCTTTAAGAAATCCATTAAGGAATGCAGTTTTGACGTCCATTTGCCAGATTTCATAATCATAAAATGCGGCAATTGCTAACATGATTTGGACAGACTTAAGCATCGCTACGGGTGAGAAGGTCTCATCATAGTCAACTCCTTGAGCTTGTCGAAAACCTGTCGCAACAAGTCGAGCTTTGTAGACAGTAATATTACCATCAGCGTCAGACTTCTTCTTGAAGATCCATTTATTCTCTATGGCTTGCCGATCATCAGGTAAGTCAACCAAAGTCCATACTTTGCTCTCATACATGGATCCCATCTCAGATTTCATGGCCTCAAGCCATTTCGCGGAATCTGGGCTCATCATCGCTTCCTCATAGTTCGTAGGTTCGTCATGGTCTAGTAACATGACTTCCAAAACAGGATTACCATACCACTCTGTTGCGGAACATGCTCTGGTTGACCTACGAGGTTCGGTAGTAACTTGATTCGAAGTTTCATGATCATTATCATTAGCTTCCTCACTAGTTGGTGTAGGCATCACAGGAACAATTTTCTATGATAAGCTACTTTCCAATTCGAGAGAAGGTACAACTACCTCATCAAGTTCTACTTTCCTCCCACTCACTTCTTTCAGGAGAAACTCCTTCTCTAGAAAGGATCCATTCTTAGCAACAAAGATCTTGCCTTCAGATCTGTGATAGAAGGTGTACCCAACAGTTTCTTTTGGGTATCCTATGAAGATGCACTTCTCCAATTTGGGGTCGAGCTTATCAGGTTGAAGCTTTTTCACATAAGCATCGCAATCCCAAACTTTAAGAAACGATAGCTTAGGTTTCTTGCCACACCACAGTTCATACGGTGTCGTCTCAATGGATTTAAATGGTGCCCTATTTAAAGTGAATGCAGCTGTCTCTAATGCATAACCCCAAAACGATAGTGGTAAATCTGTAAGAGACATCATAGATCGCACCATATCCAATAAAGTATGGTTACGATGTTCGAACACACCATTACGCTATGGTGTTCCTGGTGGCGTGAGTTGTGAAACTATTCCACATTGTTTTAAATGAAGGCCAAACTTGTAACTCAAATATTCGCCTCCGCAATCAGATTGTAGAAACTTTATTTTCTTGTTACGATGATTCTCCACTTCACTCTGAAATTCTTTGAACTTTTAAAATATTTCAGACTTGTGTTTCATTAAGTAGATATACCCATATCTGTTCAAATCATCTATGAAGGTCAGAAAATAACGATACCCGCCGCGAGCCTCAACACTCATTGGACCGCATACATCGGTATGTATTATTTCCAATAAGTCAGTAGCTCGCTCCATTGTTCCGGAGAATGGAGTTTTAGTCATCTTGCCCATGAGGCATGGTTCGCAAGCATCAAATGATTCATAATCAAGTGATCCAAAAGTCCATCTGCATGGAGTTTCTTCATGTGCTTTACACCAATATGACCTAAATGGCAGTGCCACAAATATGTTGCACTATCATTATGAACTTTGCATCTTTTGGCATCAATATTATAAATATGTGTATCACCACGATCAAGATTCAACAAAAATAGACCAGTCTTCAAGGGTGCATGACCATAAAAGATATTACTCATATAAATGGAACAACTATTATTCTCTGATTTAAATGAATAACCGTCTCGCATTAAACAAGATCCAAGTATAATGTTCATGCTCAACGCTGGCACCAAATAACAATAATTCAAGTCTAAAACTAATCCCGAAGGTAGATGTAGAGGTAGCGTGCCGACGGCGATCACATCGACCTTGGAACCATTCCTGACGCGCATCGCCAATCTTCATTTAATCCATAGTCCATATTTTGAGTTACAAATATGAGCAACCGAACCGGTATCAAATACCCAGGCACTACTACGAGCATTAGTACGGTACACATCAATAACATGTATATCAAATATACCTTTGTTCACTTTGCCATCCTTCTTATCTGCCAAATACTTGGGGCAATATCGCTTCCAGTAACCAATCCCTTTGTAGTGGAAGCAGTCAGTTTCAGGCTTAGGTATAGACTTGGGCTTCTTCCCGGGAGTGGCAACTTGCTTGCCATTCTTCTTGAAGTTCCCCTTCTTTCCATTGCCCTTTTTCTTGAAACTAGTGGTCTTGTTAACCATCAACACTTGATGCTCCTTCTTGATTTCTACCTCCACAGCTTTGAGCATTGCAAAGAGCTCTGGAATAGTCTTCTCCATCTCTTGCATATTATAGTTCATCACGAAGCCTTTATAGCTTGGTGGCAGTGATTGAAGAACTCTATCAGTAACACTATCATCTGGAAGATTAACTCTGAGTCAAGTGGTTATGATACCCAGACATTCTGAGTATGTGTTCACTGACAGAACTGTTCTACTCCATCTTGCAGTTATAGAACTTGTTGGAGATTTCATATCTCTCAACTCTAGAATTTCTTGAAATATTAACTTCAACTCCTAGAGCATCTCATATGCTCCATGACGTTCAAAACGTCTTTGAAGTCCCGATTCTAAGCCGTAAAGCATGGCACACTAAACTATTGAGTAGTCATCAACACGTGACTGCCAGGCTGTCGTGGTATTCTCACGGGGGGTGTTGCAAGACGACATATGCCACAAGGTGGCTTCGTGTGAGGGCAAGACTACTGCTGATAGGCCCGGGAGCGGGTATGCGAGTAGCACGCGGTAGTTTACCCAGGTTCAGGGCTCTCCGGAGAGATAACACCCCTACTCCTGCATGTCTGAGTATATCTGGTATATCTGGTACAGAGTGCTCCTGGAGCTGTATCTCAGCTCAGTGCCATAGGCATCTGGCTTTGTATATGTACGTGGCATGGTGGCCGTTGCCTCTTGGCCGAATGGATGTGCTTGGGCATGCTTGCCCGTGGGAGTTGATGGATGGATGGCTAGCTAGCTCTCTTGCTAGCTAGCTTGCTTGTGGCTCCATGTGTGTGTGCGTGAGTCCCTCCCCTGATGGATGGATGGAGCTAGCTTATATAGGCATGGCTAGCTTGATATGTAAGCTATGTGGGTAGCTTAGGAAGTAAGCTAGGTAGGCATGGTGGGGTGTCATCCTTGTCCCCTGGGTCACTTCATAAATAGTGCCAGGGGACAAGTGACACTGTACATGATGGCTAGGGTGTCACGTGAACAGTGCCAGGTATGGTCGTTATGTCGGGGTCGCGTCGGGATGCAGTCGGCAGTCGGCCTGGTGGCGGAGTCGGCAGTCGGCAGTCAGCCTGGTGGTGCAGTCGGCAGCCAGTAGTCGGCAGCCAGCAGTCGGCCTGGTGGTGGAGTCGGTAGTCGGCAGTCGGCCTGGTGGCGGAGTCGGCAGTCGGCCTGGTGGCGGAGTCGGCAGTCGGCAGTCGGCCTCGTGGCGGAGTCGGCAGTCCGCCTGGTGGCGGAGTCGGCAGTCGGCAGTCTGCAGTCGGCCTGGTGGCAGAGTCGGCAGTCGACAGTCGGCCTGGTGGCGGAGTCGGCAGTCGGCAGTCTGCAGTCGGCAGTCTGCAGTCGGCAGTCTGCAGCCAGCAACCGGCCGGGAAGTCGGACGGAGGGGCTTTGCTAGCCCCGATGTCTTGAATTATTGTCTCGCCGTCTTCGGGGTATCCGTGCCCAATTACTCCGACAGTAGCCCCCAAGCCTCCGGGCAACTTGGCAAAGTTGGGCGGAGGTTTTTTTTGGCGAGTGTTCATGGAAATGGTCATGAAAAAAGACAGAGTTAGTCTATGCAGATATATCAAATGTTTGCTTTTAGCATTGCAAATTTTATGCGGAGGGTGCCGACTCGGTTTCGTCCGAGCCCCCTTCAATCTTTTTCATGTTTCCTCCACTTTTTGGCTTGTGCTCTTGCTCGCCGGACAGCCGCTCTGCGGTCTGTGGCTGAGAGATGGGCCGTGAAACGGAGTGTACAGTACTCAGAGTCTGGGAGCAGATTTAACCGAGCAGATACTTGTAAAGGAAACGGTCGGGTCGCCCAAAGCGTTTTTCTTCCCGGACGTTTTTCGCGTGGGTGGCCTCCAGCGTTCACTCTTGCCAGTCGGACAGCCGCTCTGCGGTCTGTGACTGAGAGTGGGCCTTTGGTACTGCGCACGCTACTAAGCCGTCTGCGGGAGCTAACGTCTCAGGCCAAGCGACCAGCCCCCGGGCCAACTCTGGCAGGCGCTGGGGTGAACAGTGATGTAACTGTAATAAAATGCGGAGATAGCCCCCGAGCATCGCTCGGGGTTATCCGTGCTCTTGCGGTGCAAAAATATGCGGGTGAGGAGCTCACATTGATTTTCGTGTAGTCGTGGTCGTCGAAGACAGCCGGCGCGACTCGGCGCTTGCGGAGCGCGCCGGCACACCCGCTGGGTGTAGCCTTCGAGCCCCCGGGTGCTCGAAGTGGGGTCCCGACTGGTCAGGCTTGACCGGCCAGGCGGCGAGGTAACTTGCAACGCCCTTTTCTTCTTTTTTTTTTCTTCCGGCTGCTGGGAGCCGGAAAAAAACTCTTCTCTTGTTTGCAATCTTCGCGGGGGCGCGCCAGCGCACCCGCTGGGTGTAGCCCCCGAGATTCGGGCCGACTGCTGAGCAGTCAGGCCGGATCTTCCAGCGACTACTTTGTCTTCTTCTTCGCGGGGGCGCGTCAGCGCACCCGCTGGGTGTAGCCCCCGAGATTCGGGCCGACTGTTGAGCAGTCGGGTCGGATCTCCCGGCGACTACTTTGTCTTCTTCTCCTTTTCTTCTTCAGCCGGCAGGGCGGGCGGACCCCGACACAGCAGTCGGGCTCTTTGCAGCCGGCCAGGCAGCCAGCGGTCGGACGCACATCTAGCAGTTGGACGCACATTTCTTTTTTTTCTTTTTTTTTACAGCCGGCTGTGGGCACTCGGCCACCTCTTTCTCAGCCGGCTTGGGCACTCGGCCGCGCACATTGTCCTTCTTTTTTTTTCTCCAGTCCCTTTTTCTTTTTCTCTTAGCCGGCCTCTCTCTCTCTTTTTTCTCTCTCTTTTTTCTTCACCAGCTATGGGCAGACTTTTCTTTCTTAGCCGGCTTGGGTAGTCGGACTCTTTTTTTCTCAGACAGTCGGCTCGTGCAGCCGGCAGCAGTACTCTTTTCAGCCGGCCCTGTTGACATTTCTCGTAGCCGGCCCAGCTCTTTTTCTTTCTCTTTCTCGGGCACCCAGCCACTGACTTTTCTCTCACGAGCGTGGCGGGCGGAGCCGGCAGGCTGGGACGCAGGCGCGAGCCGGCGCGGCCGGGTCGCAGGACACTGGACGAGCGGAGCCGGCGAGCGGGCGCAGCCGGAGGGCGAGGCGGGGCGGACCCGGCGCCGCTCGCGGGCGGAGGGGTGCCGGCGCAGGGGGTCATGGCTGGAGCGGAGGTTCAGCTGGAGCTGGTCTGGGGAGCGACGGAGACGGCGGGCGGCGAAGCCGGCCGTCCGGGTCGCGGCGGAGACGGTGGGCGGCGAAGCCGGCCGTCCGGGTCGCGGCGGAGACGGCGGGCGGCGAAGCCGGCCGTCCGTGTTGCGGGGGAGCCGGCAGGCCGGGTCGTTGGGCGGAGACGGTGGGCGGCGAAGCCGGCCGTCCGTGTTGCGGGGGAGCCGGCAGGCCGGGTCGCTGGGCGGACCCGGCCAGCGCAGGAGGCCGGGTCACGGCAGCAGCCGGCGGCCGGGACGCGGCGCGGGAGCGGAGGCGGCGGGCCGGGTTGAAGACGAGGCCGGAGCAACTGGTCGGGGTTGAGACGACGAGCAGAGGAGGCCGGCGTGCCTCTGGAGGCAGCCGAGTTGGTGGTGCTGCGGGGCGCGGAGTCGGAGAGAGCCGGGCGTGGCGACCCGGCGGCCGGCGAAGCCGGACGCGGCGCAGTTGGTGCAGTGGTGACGGGCAGGGGCGCCCCTGGCGGAGCTGCGGTGGGTGACGACCACGGCTGAGCAGTGCAGGGACGGGAAAAGCAGCAGTTAGGTGCAGTGGAGCTGGAGCAGCGCGCGGCGCCAGCGCAGAGGCTTCAGCAACGCACGTCCGCGGGAAGGAAACAGCGCGCGGGGCAGCAGAGCAGCGTGCGGAGGCGGGCATACGCCGGGCAGCCGTGGTGAAGTGGGCGCATGGCCGCGGACGGAGAGCAGCGCATGGCCACGGACGAAACGGCCGGCGTATGTATTTGGCCGAGCACTATCTGGACATTGTTTGACTAATGCATGGGTTGTATCTGGCTAGTGCACAGGCAGCATATGTGGATCGTATGAATGGTTTGACCATTGTTGACCAGTATCTAGCTAGCTTGTCTAGATGATATTTGGAGTAGCGAGCGCGCGTTTCGGCCGGAGCAAGGTGCAACACGGAGGGAAACAGACGCGAGCGGCACGTGGATGGCCACGGCCGACCGAAACGAGGCCCCGCACGCGCGGACGGACGGCCGGCGTCGCAACGGTGGTAACGAAGAAGTCAAGGCCAACGGCGAGGATGCGGCGCCCCTCACGGCCATTCCGGGGGCATGTCGATGTCGAGCCCCCGACCGCTATCGGAGGGACGGCGTGACGCCGCGGTGGTGAAGACGAAGAGGATGACGGCGAGGGCGCCGTCTCACATGGCCGCTCTGGGGGCGGGTTGAAGTCGAGCCCCCGAGCGCTACCGGAGAGACGGCGCGACGCCGTGGCGGAGATGACGAAGATGGTCCCGCCCGGACTACAAAACCAGCAGCAGCGCGGTAGCATAGTACCGCCCCACGGTGGGCGCCATATGTCGTGGTATTCTCACGGGGGGTGTTGCAAGACGACATATGCCACAAGGTGGCTTCGTGTGAGGGCAAGACTACTGCTGATAGGCCCGGGAGCGGGTATGCGAGTAGCACGCGGTAGTTTACCCAGGTTCGGGGCTCTCCGGAGAGATAACACCCCTACTCCTGCATGTCTGAGTATATCTGGTATATCTGGTACAGAGTGCTCCTGGAGCTGTATCTCAGCTCAGTGCCATAGGCATCTGGCTTTGTATATGTACGTGGCATGGTGGCCGTTGCCTCTTGGCCGAATGGATGTGCTTGGGCATGCTTGCCCGTGGGAGTTGATGGATGGATGGCTAGCTAGCTCTCTTGCTAGCTAGCTTGCTTGTGGCTCCATGTGTGTGTGCGTGAGTCCCTCCCCTGATGGATGGATGGAGCTAGCTTATATAGGCATGGCTAGCTTGATATGTAAGCTATGTGGGTAGCTTAGGAAGTAAGCTAGGTAGGCATGGTGGGGTGTCATCCTTGTCCCCTGGGTCACTTCATAAATAGTGCCAGGGGACAGGTGACACTGTACATGATGGCTGGGGTGTCACGTGAACAGTGCCAGGTATGGTCGTCACGTCGTGGTCGCGTCGGGATGCAGTCGGCAGTCGGCCTGGTGGCGGAGTCGGCAGTCGGCAGTCGGCCTGGTGGTGTAGTCGGCAGCCAGTAGTCGGCAGCCAGCAGTCGACCTGGTGGCGGAGTCGGTAGTCGGCAGTCGGCCTGGTGGCGGAGTCGGCAGTCGGCCTGGTGGCGGAGTCGGCAGTCGGCAGTCGGCCTGGTGGCGGAGTCGGCAGTCGGCCTGGTGGCGGAGTCGGCAGTCGGCAGTCTGTAGTCGGCCTGGTGGCGGAGTCGGCAGTCGACAGTCGGCCTGGTGGCGGAGTCGGCAGTCGGCAGTCTGCAGTCGGCAGTCTGCAGTCGATAGCCTGCAGTCTGCAGTCGGCAGTCTGCAGCCAGCAACCGGCCGGGAAGTCGGACGGAGGGGCTTTGCTAGCCCCGATGTCTTGAATTATTGTCTCGCCGTCTTCGGGGTATCCGTGCCCAATTACTCCGACACAGGTGTTCACAATGTCTGCATTTGCTGGGGGTGGCACACCTAGCGGTGCATCAAGGACATAATTCTTCTAGGCAGCAATGAGGATAATCCTCAAGTTACGAACCCAGTCCGTGTAGTTGCTACCATCATCTTTCGACTTAGCTTTCTCTAGGAACACATTAAAATTCAAGGGAACGGTAGCATGCGCCATTGATCTACAACATAGATATGCAAAAACTATCAGGACTAAGTTCGTGATAAATTAAGTTCAATTAATCATATTACTTAAGAACTCCGACTTAGATAGACATTCCTCGAGTCATCTAGGGAGATTTGTCTGGGGAGAAAAGTCTCCCTCACGACAGTATTGTAGTGGATGATTGACTGAGCCATCGAGCCTTCTAGCGACAACACGGTGGAACTCTCAATGAAAGCACCAATGTCGGTGTCAAAACTGGCAGATCTCGGGTAGGGGGTCCCGAACTGTGTGTCTAAGGATCAAAGGTAACAGGAGGCAGGGAACACGATGTTTACCCAGGTTCGGGCCCTCTTGATGGAGGTAATACCCTACTTCCTCCTTGATTGACTTTGATGAGTACAGGGGTTTCAGAAGTTGATTTACCTCGAGATCGTAATAGCTAAACCATAGATGTCTATCTTGTATGATTATGATCGCCTCTATGGTCTATGCCCTCCGTTTATATAGGCACCAGAGGGGACAGGGTTATACAAAGTCGGTTTACAAAGGAAGGAAATTATACATCCGAACACCAAGCTTGCCATCCACGCAAAGGAGACTCCCATCCGGACACGGGAGAAGGCCTTCTATCTCGTATATTCACAACCCATCAGTCCGGCCCATGTCACATAAGCCGGCTCCCCAAGGACCCTATAGTCCAGGACTCCCTCAGCCGCTAATAGGCCGAAACTATTATCGGGCCGAACTGGTAAACGGGCATTTAACAGGCTGAAATACAAACCTGGCTTAGAATGGGCCCAAAAGAATAGTGGCCTGTTAACGGGCCTAATCCTATATGGGTCGTAATTTGTCCCCAAACACGCTAGGCTGTGAACGGGCCTGACCTGATATGGGCCTCAATTTGACCCAAAACAATGGCAGGCTGTTAACAGGTCGGCCTTTAGCTGGGTCGGCCTTTTTACCTTAAATGGGCCACTGTTGAGCCCTGCCACGTGGCAACATATCATAGGCGTCTTCCGTCCATTTTAGGGATGACATCTATCCCAATGATGAGCTGACACGTGCATTATTCGGTGAATGGGAATTTTACACGTGGGAAATCCCCATTGGTCGGGGCTGTTAACGGGTAATCGGATCCAAATCGGAACCCGATAGCTTAACGGTGACCCGTTATGGTGGATGCCACGTGTCGGTCACCCTTGACGAAAGCACTTCTATGATGCGTGATTGGACACTTCCATGATGATAATTTTTTTAATGTCATGGAACACCTATACGACAGCACAGGTATGACTATCTTGATTCTGTCATAAAATCATCATGGATGTACATGCATGACAGAACACGTGACCTACTGTGACAAACACGTATCATCACGAAAGTGTTTTTATGTAGTGCTACCAAGTACCCATCATAAACTCTCATCTCTTGCATTACATTATTCGCCATTCGCCACTCGCTTCCTCTCCGCCACTTCTAAAACGATTTTCAAAAAGATTTGCCCTTTTCTTCACCCTTCTTCCGTTCGTCTTTTCGCTTGCTCTTTGGTTGCCTGTGTGTTGGTGTGTTTGCCTGCCTTTATGGCTCAACCCAAGAATTTTGATCCTTACTATAGGAAGTTGGAAGAAATTGAAAATAATGTTCGAAGCTTCATGTCTTTACAATTTGAGCATAATAGTTTCTTTAGGAACGAGCTTAAGGAGCATAAAACTTTGATGGAATATATAAATAAAGAGCTTGATGATATGTCTAAGGAATTTTAAGGTTTGAAATCTCAGTTTGCTCATCTTGAAAATTTAGTAGGCCAAATTTCTGATAAACAAGCTACTTTAATAAACAAGATGGCCGCTAAACCGGAGTCTTTAAATAATGATGAAGATCTTAAAGTGATTGATGTGACTCCTATTAAATCTTTGTTTTCTAAAATGAATCTTGATAAAGATGGGACTAGAGACGAGTCAACTTTAGCTAGAAGGTGTCCCAGTGATTCGGAGTTTATAGATCTTGATGCAAAAATTGATAAAAGTGGGGTTGGGGAGGTCAAAACTTTAAGTAGTGATGAACCCACTCTTTCGGATTTCAAGGAATTGAATTATGATAATTGTTCTTTAATAGATTGTATTTCCTTGTTGCAATCTATGTTGAATTCTCCTCATGCTTACAATCAAAATAAAGCTTTTACTAAACATATCATTGATGCTATGATGAAATCTTTTGAAGAAAAGCTTGGATTGGAAGTTTCTATCCCTAGAAAACTTTATGATGAGTGGGAACCTACTATTAAGATTAAGATTAAAGATTATGAGTGCCATGCTTTGTGTGATTTGGGTGCTAGCATTTCCACGATTCCAAAAACTTTATGTGATGTGTTTGGTTTCCATGAATTTGATGATTGTTCTTTAAATTTACATCTTGCGGATTCCACCATTAAGAAACCTATGGGAAGGATTAATGATGTTCATATTGTTGCAAATAGGAATTATGTGCCCATAGATTTCATTGTTCTTGACATAGATTGCAATCCCACATGTCCTATTATTCTTGGTAGACCTTTCCTTAGAATGATTGGTGCACTTATTGATATGAAAGAAGGAAACATTAGATTTCAATTTCCCTTAAGGAAGGGCATGGAACACTTTCCTAGAAAAAAAATTAAGTTTCCATATGAATCTATTATGAGAGCTACTTATGGATTGCATACCAAATATGACAATACCTAGATCTATTGCAATATGCCTAGCTAGGGGCGTTAAACAATAGCGCTTGTTGGGAGGCAACCCAATTTTATTTTTGCTCTTGCTTTTTTGGTTCTGTTTTTCAATAAATAGTTCATCTAGCCTTTGTAGATGTGTTTTTGTGTTTTAACTAGTGTTTGTGCCAAGTAAGACCTTTGGGATGGCTTACGGTGATAGTTGATTTGATCTTGCTGAAAAACAGAAACTTTTGCGCCCAGGAAAATAATTCTCATTTTTAACAGAAGGCTGATAAAATACTGATACTTTTTGCAGAAGGTTAATATACAAATTGCCCAGGTTTTCTTAATGTTTCAGAATTTTTGGAGTTATAGAAGTATTTGAGAGTTACAGATTACTACAAATTGTTCTGTTTTTGACAAATTCTGTTTTCTATGTGTTGTTTGCTTATTTTGATAAATCTATGGGTAGTATCGGGGGGTATGAACCATGGAGAAATTGGAATACAGTATATATTACACAAATATAAATAAAGAATGAGTTCACAACAGTACCAAAAGTGGTGATTTATTTTCTTATACTAACAAATCTCATGAGGTTTTCTATTGAGTTTTGTGTTGTGAAGTTTTCAAGTTTTGGGTAAAGATTTGATGGACTATGGAATAAGGAGTGGCAAGAACCTAAGCTTGGGGATGCCCAAGGCACCCCAAGGTAATATTCAAGGACAACCAAGAGCCTAAGCTTGGGGATGCCCCGGAAGGCATCCCCTCTTTCATCTTCGTCTATCGGTAAATTTACTTGAGCCTATATTTTTATTCACCACATGATATGTGTTTTGCGTGGAGCATCTTGTATGATATGAGTCTTTGCTTTTTAGTTTGCCACAATCATCCTTGCTGTATACACCTTTTATAGGGACACGCATGAATCGTGATTTATTAAAATACTCTATGAGCTTCACTTATATCTTTTGAGCTAGGCAATTTTGCTCTAGTTCTTCACTTATATCTTTTTAGAGCATGGCGGTGGCTTTATTTTGAAGAAATTATTGAACTATCCTGCTTCACTTATATTATTTTGAGAGTCTCTCTAAACAGCATGGTAATTTGCTTTGGTTATGAATTCAGTCCTAATATGATGGGCATCCAAGAGGGATATAATAAAAACTTTCATATGAAGTGCATTGAATACTATGAGAAGTTTGATTCCTTATGATTGTTTTGAGATATAAAGATGGTGCTACAAAAGTCATGCTAGTGATTAATTGTGAATTGTAGAAATAGTTGTGTTAAAGTTTGTGATTCCAAGTAGCATGCATGTATGGTGAACCATTATGTAACGAAGTTGGAGCATGATTTATTTATTGATTGTCTTCCTTATGACTGGCGGTCGGGGACGAGCGACAGTCTTTTCCTACCAATATATCCCCCTAGGAGCATGCGCGTAGTACTTTGTTTCGATGACTAATAGATTTTTGCAATAAGTATGTGAGTTATTTATGACTAATGTTGAGTCCATGGATTATACACACTCTCATCCTTCCACCATTGCTAGCCTCTCTAGTACCACGCAACTTTCACCGGTACCATACACCCACCATTTACCTTCCTCAAAACAGCCACCATACCTACCTATTATGGCATTTCCATGGCCATTCCGAGATATATTGCCATGCAACTTCCACCATTTCGTTTTATTATGAAGCGCTCCATCATTGTCATATTGCCTTGCATGATCATGTAGTTGTCATCGTATTTGTGGCAAAGCCGCCATTCATATTTTTTTATACATGTCACTCTTGAGTCATTGCACATCCCGGTACACTGCCGGAGGCATTCATATATAGTCATATTTTGTTCTAAGTATCAAGTTGAAATTCTTCAGTTGTAAGTAAATAAAAGTGTGATGATCTTCATTATTAGAGCATTGCCCCATGTGAGGAAAAATAAAATAGGCCAAAGAATCCAACAAAAAATGAGAGAAAAGAGAGAAGGGGCAATATTACTAGTGGGAATTTTTCATTATAGAACTTGGCTTGTATATTCCAATGATGGGCTTCCTCAAATTGCCTTAGGTCTTCGTGAGCAAGCAAGTTGGATGCACACCCGTTTGAGATTTCATGAACTTATAGCTCTAGTGCATCCGTTGCATGGCAATCCCTACTCAATCACATTGATATCTATTGATGGGCATCTCCATAGACCGTTGATACGCCTAGTTAATGTGAGACTATCTCCTTCTTTTTGTGTTCTCCACAACCACCATATTCTATTCCACCTATAGTGCTATATCCATGGCTCATGCTCATGTATTGCGTGAAAGTTGAAAAGATTTGAGAACGTCAAAAGTATGAAACAATTGCTTGGCTTGTGATCGGGGTTGTGCATGATTTGAATTTTTTGTGTGATCAATATGGAGCATAGCCAGACTATATGATTTTGTAGGGATAGCTTTCTTTGGCCATGTTATTTTGAGAAGACATGATTGCCTTATGAGTATGTTTGAAGTATTATCGTTTTTATGTAAATATTAAACTTTTGTTTTAAATCTTATGGATCTGAACATTCATGCCACAATAAAGAAAATTACATGGATAAATATGTTAGGTAGCATTCCACATCAAAAAATCGGTTTTTATCGTTTACCTACTCACGGACGAGCAGGAATTAAGCTTGGGGATGCTTGATACGTCTCCAACGTATCTATAATTTTTTTATTGTTCCATGCTATTATATTATCTGTTTTGGATGTTTTATATGCATTAATATGCTATTTTATATTATTATTGGGACTAGCCTATTAATCTAGAGCCCAGTGCCAGTTTCTGTTTTTTCCTTGTTTTCGAGCTTCGCAGAAAAGGAATACTAAATGGAGTCCAAACAAAATAAAACTTCACAATGATTTCTCTTGGACCAGAAGACACGCCGGAACCTTCTGTTCCCGTGAGATCCCATCTTGGGGCCTTTTTCGGCATCCTGCCGGAGGGGGATTCAATCACGGAGGGCATCTACATCAACCCTGTTGCCCTTCCAATGAAGCGTGAGTAGTTTACCATAGACCTACGGGTCCATAGCTAGTAGCTAGATGGCTTCTTCTCTCACTTTGATTCTCAATACCATGTTCCCCTCGATGTTCTTGGAGATCTATCTGATGTAATCTTGTTTTGCAGTGTGTTTGTCGAGATCCGATGAATTGTGGATTTATGATCAGTTTATCTATGAATATTATTTGAATCTTCTCTAAGTTCTTATATGTATGATTTGATATCTATGTATTTCTTTTCAAACTATCGCTTTGGTTTGGCCAACTAGATTGGTTTTTCTTACAATGGGAGAGATGCTTAGCTCTGGGTTCAATCTTGCGTGATTTCACCCAGTGACAAAGTAGGGGTAGCGAGACACATATTGAATTGTTGCCATCGAGGGTAAAAATATGGGGTTTTCATCATATTGCTTGAGTTTATTCCTCTACGTCATGTCATCATATTGCTTGAGTTTATTTCTCCTTGGAAGAGCTTGCCAACCGAGTTACTTGCAACAAGGTTATCAAGTTTTGCAAGGTTTAATGGAGTCTCCATACCGAGGAGGAAACCACCTAGGAACGAGAAGAAGACCTCTGAAAGGACCACCCACACCTTTTTTCTAGCCAACCCGAATCTCGAGGGCGAGATTCATCTTAAGGCGGGTAGGTTTGTAACATCCCAATTTTCAATTTGGATGTTTATAAATAGATCATTCATATGCATCCATGATTTATGCATTTTTGCTTCCATTTTTTTATTTGAATTTTGATCCAAGGAACTTTGAACAACTCAAGGACCAAAAGAGAGAGTTCAAAGTTTCCCTAAAACTATTTTGAAAACTTCAAAGTTGGGAATTTGGATCAAATTTGGTTTCACCAATTCACTTCCATTATTTCAAAAGAAAATAAAGAGAAAAGATAAAAGGACTTCTTCAAAAATAGAGGGGAAATAATGGAAATTGAATTTGAAATCAAAATATATTTATTGGGTTTTATTTACAAATTATTTTGATGCAAGTTTTATTAGCATAGCAGAAATGTTTAATTTAAAAAATTGCATTTTAGGCTAGATAAAAGTTCGCAAGGTCATATATAAGACCATATAATTATGTGAATTTTCCAACAATTTTTAGACTTATATTTATTTGTATTTTTGGTGTTTCAATGCTTCCGTAAAAAAAACAAAGACCGCGCCCGGCCAGGCCAGGAGACAAGCCAGCCGGACCAGCCGCCACACCCCGCGCCCGAATCCCCTCCGCCTCGCTCGCCCGCAGCCACTGATAGGTGGGACCCAATTATCGTGTTCTTCCTGCCCAAGCCGACCAGAGTCTGCCTCGACTACGCCCTCGCCCGTCGACACCGAGTCTGCTCGGGACTCCATCCCACTTGTCCCCTCTACCACGATAGCCTGCATATAAATATCCCCGACCTCGGCCTCTCTTTTTCCCTCAAACCCATCGCCCAAAACCCACCATAGCTCCCACACAAGCATCGCCGAAGTTCCGCCGTCGCCGGAGATCCATCGCACTTGCCCTGCATTTTACCGCTGATGATCCACAAGTATAGGGGATCTATCGTAGTCCTTTCGATAAGTAAGTGTGTCGAACCCAACAAGGAGCAGAAGGAAATGACAAGCGGTTTTCAGTAAGGTATTCTCTACAAGCATTGAAATTATTGGTAACAGATAGTTTTGTGATAAGGTAATTTGTAACGAGTAACGAGTAACAAAAGTAAACAAGGTGCATCAAGGTGGCCCAATCCTTTTTGTAGCAAAGGACAGGCCTAGACAAACTCTTATATAAAGCAAAGCGCTCCCGAGGACACATGGGAATATCGTCAAGCTAGTTTTCATCATGCTCATATGATTCACGTTCGGTACTTTGATAATTTGATATGTGGGTGGACCGGTGCTTGGATATTGCCCTTCCTTGGACAAGTATCCCACTTATGATTAACCCCTCTCGCAAGCATCCGCAAGTACGAAATAAGAATTAAGGTAAACCTAACCATAGCATGAAACATATGGATCCAAATCAGCCCCTTACGAAGCAACGCATAAACTAGGGTTTAAGCTTCTGTCACTCTAGCAACCCACCATCTACTTATTACTTCCCAATGCCTTCCCCTAGGCCCAAACAATGGTGAAGTGTCATGTAGTCGACGTTCACATAACACCACTAGAGGAGAGACAACATACATCTCAAGAAAAATATCGAACGAATACCAAATTCACATGACTACTTATAACAAGACTTCTCCCATGTCCTCAGGAGCAAACGTAACTACTCACAAATCATATTCATGTTCATAATTAGAGGGGTATTAATATGCATAAAGGATCTGAACATATGATCTTCCACCGAATAAACCAACTAGCATCAACTACAATGAGTAGTCAACACTACTAGCAACCCACAGGTACCAATCTGAGGTTTTGAGGCAAACATTGGATACAAGAGATGAGCTAGGGTTTGAGAGGAGATGGTGCTAGTGAATATGTTGACGGAGATTGACCCCCTCTCTATGATAGGATCGATGGTGATGACGATGGCGACGATTTCCCCCTCCTGGAGGGATGTTTCCCCGGCAGAACAGCTCCGCCGGAGCCCTAGATTGGTTCCGCCAAGAGATGGTAGCGCTTCATCCCGAAAGCTTCCTTATGATTTTTCCCGGGGCAAAATACACCATATACCAGAAGATGGGCATCGGGGGGTTGCCAGGTGGCCCACGAGGCAGGGGGCGCGCCCAGGGGGTAGGGCGCGCCCTCCACCCTCGTGGACAGTAGGTGGCCCCCCTTTGGTGCTTTCTTTGCCCAATATTTTTAATATATTCCAAAACTGACTTTCGTGGAGTTTCAGGACTTTTGGAGTTGTGCAGAATAGGTCTCTAATATTTGCTCCTTTTCCAGCCCAGAATTCCAGCTGCCGACATTCTCCCTCTTCATGTAAACCTTGTAAAATAAGAGAGAAAAGGCATAAGTATTGTGACATAATGTGTAATAGCATCCCATAATGCAATAAATATTTATATAAAAGTATGATGCAAAATGGACGTATCAACTCCCACAAGCTTAGACCTCGCTTGTCTTGAAGCGGAACCCATATCGAAAAATATGTCCACATGTTTAGAGATACATGTGTCAATAAAATAAAATACAGACATGAGGGCATCATGATCATTCTTATAATAGCAACATATATATTGTCATATGATTTCTTATCCTTAAGTAACAATCTACTCACAATGTAAAGTATGAATTAGAAACTTCATTGAAAACTAGCAAACTATAATCTCAGTCATTGAAGCAATTGCAATTTATCATAACATCAGAAAGAGTCAATATAAGAGCTTTTCAGCAAGTCCACATACTCGGCTATCATTTAGTCTTTCACAATTGCTAACACTCATGCAATACTTATGGGTATGAAGTTTCAATCGGACACAAAGAAAGATAGGGCTTATAGTTTCGCCTCCCAACCTTTTACCTCAAGGGTAATGTCAACAATAATATTTTATGAAAATCTACATCCAATTGGGTATATATATCAGGATCTTTCCAACACATAGTGCTTGCCAAAGGATAAAGTGTAAAAAGGAAAGGTGAAGATCACCATGACTCTTTTATAAGGTAGAGGACAAAAATAAAAGACAGGCCCTTCACAGAGGGAAGCAGAGGTTGACATGCGCTTTTATGGTTGGATGAACAAAATCTTAATGCAAAAGAACGTCACTTTATATTGCCACTTGTGATAGGGACCTTTATTATGCAGTCTATCGCTTTTATTTCTTCCATATCAAAAGCTCGTATAAAGCATATTTTCTCCACACTAATAGATCATACATATTTAGAGAGCAATTTTTATTGCTTGCAACAATGACAACTTACTTGAAGAATCTTACTCAATCCATAGGTAGATATGGTGGACTCTCATGGCAAAACTGGTTTTAGGGATGTTTGGAAGCACAAGTAGTATCTCTACTTGGTGCAAAGGATTTGGCTAGCATGAGGGGGAAAGGCAAGCTCAACATGTGGGATGATCCATGACTATATAATTTATTTCGGATATAAGAAAACATAACCCATTACGTTGTCTTCCTTGTCCAACATCAACTTTTTAGCATGTGTCAGGACCCCGACTCAATGCCACATCGATCTAGAATGTAACACCTCATATCACTTTGCGGCCTCACGCACGGTATTCCCACGGGTGTCGCCTTACCTTTGCCCGGGACCGTTTGCGCCTTTATAGCGTCCATATGATAAGGAGCCCGGGCTGACATGGCTAGTCGTAAACCCAAAGTGGCACAGACTTATAGGGACAGGCATCCATGACCCAGCATCGAACGTGTCGGTCATCAGCGAATGAATCCGGGCTGTAGCACTGGGCTAGCAGGACTCCGGTGAACCGGGCTGTAGCAGGCTAACAGGACTCCGGTATTCATCGCGTGACATTTCCTCGAAGGGACAGACACAGGAAAGAAGACGGACACATGCCGGCCAGCCTAAGTGTTCCGGAGCAGTAGCAAGCTACCATGGCTTAGTGGAAGCACTAGGAGACATTTCCCAGTAAGAGAGGCTACTAAGGATAAACAACTAGATAGCCAGATCCCACACATACCAAGCATTTCAATAACATACACACAATATGCTCGATATGTGCAAATACAACATGGCATCACAACATGACTCTACGACTTAGGTATTTATTCATTAGGCTCCGAGGAGCGAGATATTACAAACATGGGTCTCACGACCCAACATTCAGAGCATACAAGTCAAGCACAAGCGGAAGCTTATCATGTCTGAGTACAGACATCTACAAATGAAAAAGGCTTAGAAGCCTGACTATCCACCAGATCCTGCCGAGGGCACAAGATCGTAGCTGAGTTAACAAGCTAAACATCGAAGTCCACGCGGAACTACTAGCGAGACCGAAGTCTCTCTGCAAAAACATAAAATAGGCAAATGTGAGTACAAATGTACCCAGCAAGACTTACATTAGAACTAACTACATATGCATCGGTATCAACAAAGGGGGTGGTGGGGTTTAACAGCAGCAAGCCAGCTTTGACTCAGTGGCTATCGTAAACTACGACTGCAAGTAACTCTTTTGAGGTGGCGCACACGAGTCCACATATTCACCATATCAATACACCACTAGGGATCCGCCCCCGTCTCCCTACGAGAACGCCATCCATAGCACTCACGCTTATCTTGCGCATTTTAAAGTATCCACTTTCACTTGTCTATGAACTGTACAGGCAACCCAGAAGTCCTTTTCTGCGGACACGGCTATTCGAATAGATGATGTTAACCCTGCAGGGGTGTACTTCTTCACACACGCTCTCACCACTTACTGCCGTTTACAAGACATGTACTCGGCAACCTTCAAGCGGAAGCCCAACGAGTGTGTCGGCCACGGCCTACCTAAACACTCAAGTCTCTATCTAGGTTTATCGCCTATTCAGGTTCCATCTGCAGGGAGTCCGGCCGAGGTTTCCACATACGGCCCCGAACGATGTGTACAGGGTTCCGTGACACCAAACGGGCGCCCGGTATACCCGGCCACGTGCCTACCGCATCACAGCCCACCCCTCCGGTCAGCGCTGCCCATGGCCTCCAGCATACTACAAACACCAGAAACTACTTGCAACTCCTGGACAGAGGACAAGGGTGATTAAGAAGCCGAGAGGGTCCATTGCTTTCGGGCCCAATGCGTGGTAGTATCTGTTTCATGGATCACAAACACAGAACTCAGTTCCTGAGGACGGCTTCAATGAGACAACCCACCATGTACTCCTACATGGCCTCTCACCGCTACCTTTACCAAATCGTGTTCACACACTTAGCTCACACACAGTAGGACATGTTCACACACCTCTGACTCATCCCTGATGAATCAGACCTGACTCAACTCTAAGCAGTAGCATGCATGACAAACAAGCATGAATGAGTAGGCACAACAGTGCTCAAACAACTCCTACTCATGCTAGTGGGTTTCATCTATTTACTGTGGCAATGACAGGTCATGCAGAGGATAAAGAGGTTCAGCTACCGCAACAAGTAACGGATGATTCGTTGTTATCCTAATGCAATAAAAGAGAGCAGGAGCGAGAGAGTAGGATTGTATCGGAATGAACAAGGGGGTTTTGCTTGCCTGGCACTTCTGAAGATAGCATTGAGTCTTCATCAGTGTCAACGATCACAACGTCGGTACAACGTCTACCGAGCGGGAACAACACCGACAAACAGAGAAGAAACACGATCAATGCAATGCACAATATGATGCATGCTATGACATGGCAATAAGAATGTGTTTTGGCTAATGCAAGCTAGAACATATTGAGATGAGTCCATTTGAACCAAAGATTCAAATGCAAACCCATTTTAAGAGGTCATAATAGTGCATTAACTTGTTTCACCTAAACAGCAAGGTCAATGTGTTCTAACATGCATGAAACCAGTGCAGATGGATAGATTAGATTTTTTTGATCATTTTTCATATATAAATTATTTCATTCTGAGCTATGGTTGATATTCTATGATTTTTAGAAGTCTTGGTTATTTTCTGGAATTTCCTGTATAAGAAAAATTCCAGTAATTAGTTATTGCATCAGCATTGCGTCAGGGTGACGTCAGTGGTCAAAGGGGGCGTCCAGGTCAACCTGACCAGTGGGTCCTGCGTGTCAGCAGTTGTTTAAACTAACTAAATTTAGTTAGTTCTAATCTAAGTTAATTAGCAGAGGGGAGTCCCACTTGTCATAGACTCAGGGGAGTCAACCTAGGCCCACCCAGTCAAGGTCAACGGGTCAAACCTGCCGGCGTTTAGCCGCTGGCGAGGCTAGACGCGGCGGTGAGAGTGCATTAGTGCGTTCCGGCGACCAAATGAGTGGCGGAGGGCATCTACGCGTAGCTGGGAGCAAGCCGCAGCGCTTGGTGGCAGTGGTTGGGCTCGGGGTGGCCGAGAACGTCGCCGGAGTCGGGTGAGGTCGAGCTCGTCGTTAGGGGGCACGGTGAGGCGCGTGGGGTGGTGCTACGGACTCCTCGCGATGCGGTGAGTGTGCTGGACACGGTGGTGTGCCCGTGGAGTGGCCGGAGTCACGTCGGCGACGAGCTCGGCAATGGCGCGTGTGGTGATGCTTCGTGCAGTCGGTACGGTGCACGAGAGAGAGAACGGAGAGGATGGTAGGTGTCTAAGCTCACGGCGGTCACGTTGGAGTAGTCGGCGAGGTCGGGGACGAACTGGTGCGGTGGTGACGGCGAAGGGGATCTGCCGCGGTGCTCGGTGAAGTCGAGCTCGAAGAGGACGAAGCAAGGCACGCGAGCACTCGGGGCTCGGACTGCTCGACGGAGACGACGACGGCGAAGCTGTTGGACTTGGTGGCGCGGCGCAGGGATGACGGAAGACGCGAGAACTACGATGGCGCGGGCGCAGCAGCGTCGGCCATGGTGCGGGAGAGCGAGGGAGAGAGGCAGGGGGGTGAGTGAGGTGTCCACGGGGTCGGGGCGGCGACGTGGAGCTCACCCAGGTGTCCAGGGGCGCGGGCAGCAAGCAGGTGGCGTCGTGGCGAGCTCGTGCTCGCCGGCGTCACCTCTGTGCCTGCCTGGCGAGGACGAAGCAGCTGGCTGGCATGGGCCAGCACAGTGCTGGGCCTACCAGGTGGGCCGGCCAGGTAAGTGGCCCAGGTAGGCGTTCTCTCTCTCTCTCTCTTCTAAATTGTTTTCTGTTTTCTATTTTTTTTGTAACTTCAGGGCTTTATTAAAAATGTCAGGGCATTACCAAAAATCATGAAACTAATCATGTCTACTGTTTGGAATATATCCAACAGTAAACATTGTAGTTTATGATTATTTGAGCATTTAAAATATTTAATAGCATTTAAATGCCCAAATGCAAATACTATAAGATTTAATTCATAGCCCAAATATGTCATGGAAAAATGTGCAACACCCCTGGTTATGTTTCCAGCATTTCCAGAAATGATGAACATTTTTGAAAGCCATTTGGACTCATTGAAAATATTTTAGTTGAACCTAGTTGAATTCATTTGGTGCTAGGGTTTAGTCAATCCCCATTTTAAGTTTAAGCAAAATTTAAACATGATGCAACACCAGATGCTAGGACTAGGCCTTAATTGAACTAGGGATGTGACAACTCACCCCCACTAAACAAGAATCTCGTCTCGAGATTCAAGACGTGAGGTAAGAAGGCAGAGGGATACAAGCTAACACGATCTTCACGATCCAGATGTCTTTCTTGAGGATGTTGATTCATTGCATCACCTTGATCTCGACGTCTTGCTTTGAGAACTACATCCAACATGACAACGGGTAGAAAGGGAAAACTCTAGAAGGATCGATCTTCTCGAAGATCAAACAACTCAGGATCAGCTCATGGGGTGAGTCATAGCAACATCTCTCGAGCTGAGACACGAAGCACACATCTAGAGGGATGAAATGGAACAGATGATGGAGGTTCACCAGGTGACGACAATTTCACACTTAAGAGTGGTGAACGGTTGTCAACGTAGCGAGGAGTTAGGTTTCCAAGACACCATATCGAGACATCTCAGGGAAGGTGACTCGTAGGATCAATACCTTAAGTAGCAAAAAGAATTACCTTTGATATAGAGATCACTGAAAAACTCTATACGATCCTAAGGCAAATCTCTAGCGATCGTTCGAGGAAGTTCGGTAGAATGGCATACTCGGACTAGTATGGATGATATGGATTACCTTGTTGAAGACAACGCAAGAATGATTTTGCTTATCATCGGAAATGGATGAGGTCCATGGTGGAATGGCACAATTGCGGTGAAAGATGGAACAAAATGCTAATGCTTGGAATGATTCTAGTAACTGGGGAGAAACCCAACAGTAGAGAGTGAATCCATTGTCTGAAAGGGTTATAGCATAACCGAGGGAACTGAGAGCAATCCCAGTTAGTGCCGGTGATGAAGCCTAGAGCTTGTGCGTGCTCTCAAGAACTTGAGCATTTCCATGTTCATCAAGGTTTTACCCATATCCGTGTCAAGGATCTTGGTAACAGAACATACTACCATGATGAATAATGGTGGAGGATGCAGATGCAAAGGAATATGACACGTTCTCAGATTTCACCTTGGCGGGGCCAAGGGGACAAAATCTGGATGATCGACCGAGAGACATTTAGCACTCCGCTTCTAATGTTCTCCTTGATGTGCTAGTGTAACCCATTCATAGATATGGTTTGATATCTAGAACATCAAGTAAAAGGTTGGACTTCGGGAGCTCAAGAATCCATAAGGAACCATTGTTGGAGTAAATCCTACGAAATCCTTATGGGGAGGTGGCCAACTTTCTCAATCAAGATACTACAATAATGGGTCTTCCGGCTAGGTGTGTTGGCCACGACATCCACTTTACCGGGTTACAGAGAGACCAATATTGTAGTTCTTGGGAAATGTTCCAACCATCAAGTCTGCCTGAGATTCAGATCTGGTTGGTGTCAGGATATTCCAGACTCATCAAGTCTAGAAAGAAAAATTAAAGTTTGCAACACAAATCGACGAGAAGATGTTGCGAGATTCTCGGGAAATGGACTACAATAGCAAGCCCCAAAACATGAGCTGGTTCTGCTACACACATGTGAACACGCTGTCCAAGACAAGCATGACCACATAGTAGTCTTACAACGAAACACTACCGAGTTTGGGTGGGGAACCATCATCGAGGATAACGAAGTCCTAACATAAGTCATGATTCTTAGGAAGGAGCTTCTTCTCCACGAACAAATCAATCAGTGGCTTGGTGTACTAGGGGATATATATGGAATGGAGGTAGCGAGCCTGTCAAACCATAACATACTTCGCACATGCATGACTGACTTGGGATGATTCCAGAGGAGGTAAAAACATGCTTTCTCGAATTCACGACGGCAACTTGCATCAAATGCACATGAATTAGAGGAAGTCACTTCTTTCATCCAAGCATATGCTTCATGAACGAATCACGAAAGCATTGCTCACAAAGTTTCCAACACTAACTGTATGTTCAACACGAATCATGGGGAAGATAGAAATGTTGTCGATGGGCTCAACAGCAATTCATCCAGGTTTCCATATAAGTGGACTTCCATAATTATGTGAACAAGGTGATAGCATTGGTCAGACCCGAAAGATGTAATGTTGTATGCTCGAGGAACAACCACGAGTAAGACAACATTACGAATATCGTTGGTTCTGATTTGACTTGACAATAGCCCATGTTCAAATCAAAGTTTTGATAAGATAATAGGTCCAACAACTAATCACAGGGACCAATCGATGAAGATATCATCTTTCTTCAACATGCATACAAGATATCCCTTAACATGAGCTAAGTCAGACAAGCTTTTATCTTCCAGATCTCCAAGTTGATGTATAGCTTAACCAACTAGCTCAGGGGTAGCCAACACGGATTCTTGGAGAAAGGGTGGTTTACAGGAATAAACCAACTTGATCACGAACTCAACATAGCGGTCAGGTGACAACCTGGTGATACTTCCGAGAAGATATTAGGAAAATCACGAACCACCGATATGTTACTAAGCTCGAGAACAATCTTGCTTTTCAGGGCAAGACGATATGATCAAATAAGCAAGGGACTGAATAATCCTAACTCATTGATCGAAGAGTGCACCAGAAATAATGACTAGGTAGCACGATCAATCTTAGGATGATGATTTAATAACCAACATGATAAGAATGAGGATATTGTCCATTAACTACCAAGCAACGAGGTTGCTAGGAGTATCGATTTCACACATCACGGTTCACTTGTCGGCATTCCAGTTACAGCAACACGGGACCGAGGAATGAATAATGGTAGCGAGAAGTATCACTACGTCAAGAATTCATGAGAAATGGTGCAATTCTCATGACAATCCTGACATAAAGGGGGTAATACTCCGAGGTAGAATAGAATCAAAAGCTGGATTGGCATTTGATTTGCGGATTACAACTGCGTTGACCCAATCCTGGATATGGATGAGGTATTGGAGTTTGTTTCTCCTAGTCATTCCAGAATAGAATGGCTTGACAGACCACAAGAATAATAGGCATCGATGAACGAATGCACACATACTCTTGATTATCAGGTGATAGATGGAGGTCAGAAAACAACTAAAGAGGGATAACTCAAAGGAACATATGATTTCCTGAGTTGTGGATGCATGGATTAGGATGTCGAACGAGTTCAACATATTTCTTCCAGACAATTCATGCAGAGAGGTAGGACTGGCAGGGTCACAACATAGAATTGAGAACTCATCGAGAGCACTTTTGTTGTGATCTTTTGGTTCGAAGAACTTCTTCCATAAACGGTTCATAGTATTTGGAAGAAGGAAATACCACGGACCTCGAGGACTATTACAAAGGTTACTAACATCCTAAAGAAACTAGAAAACACTATCAACATGAAGTAGGTGGGGTGAATCTCGGGTTCAAAAACCCAGAAGTAGAATACCTACTACTTAGTTGCATCACGGGATGCTTTCGAGAATGAAGGCCAGAATCATCACAATGGGACACAAAACGTGACTAGATTACTAGGTGATACTCTAGACACCTAGGGTCATAATAATAGCTCCAACATATATGTCGAGGCAATAGAATACCTCAACTCAGCAATTAGTATGATTAACCTGGCCCAAAGGGACATCAGAACGGGAGGAAGGGATTTTGCAAATGCTTCAGACTATTTAGAAACCTGGGATGACTCAGATAGTATAACGGCTGTAAATGCTCGAAAAGATTGGAGACATGCTACAAAAATGGTGGCATAGCCACTCAGAAGCACAATATCAAGGTTTTCGAGATCAACAGTTAACATACGGAAGTAGTAGGAACTGAACCGAGGCTTAAGTCCAACAATTCTATAAGTCTATGGATTAGTAACACGTGATCCTGATAGAAAGAAGAGAAAGCCTAATTTATTAACCCCGTAGGAAAGATAGGATGACTCGGATCAGAAGGCATAAGGTAAAGGAGTAAAAGAGCCTTACGTTCCCATCCCACAATCAATTCCCCTACATATAACTAAAGCATTTCTAGGCTCAACTTCGACCAGTTTGGCTTGGTAATCCTACAGGCAGTCAGGCTCTGATACCAAATCTGTCAGGACCCCGACCCAATGCCACATCGATCTAGCATGTAACACCTCATATCACTTTGCGGCCTCATGCACGGTATTCCCATGAGTGTCGCCTTACCTTTGCCCGGGACTGTTTGCGCCTTTTGGCACACGTATATGATAGCATCGCTAGCACCCATATGATAAGGAGCCTGGGCTGACATGGCTAGTCGTAAACCCAAAGTGGCACAGACTTACAGGGACAGGCATCCATGACCCAGCATCGAACGTGTTGGTCATCAGCGAATGAATCCGGGCTGTAGCACTAGGCTAGTAGGACTCCGGTGAACCGGGCTGTAGCGGGCTAACAGGACTCCGGTATTCATCGCGTGACATTTCCCCGAAGGGACAGACACAGGAACGAAGAAGGACACATGCCGGCCAGCCTAAGTGTTCCGGAGCAGTAGCAAGCTACCATGGCTCAGTGGAAGCACTAGGAGACATTTCCCAGTAAGAGAGGCTACTAAGGATAAACAACTAGATAGACAGATCCCACACATACCAAGCATTTCAATAACATACACACAATATGCTCGATATGTGCAAATACAACATGGCATCACAACATGACTCTACGACTCAGGTATTTATTCATTAGGCTCCGAGGAGCGAGATATTACAAACATGGGTCTCACGACCCAACATTCAGAGCATACAAGTCAAGCACAAGCGGAAGCTTATCATGTCTGAGTACAGACATCTACAAATGAAAAAGGCTTAGAAGCCTGACTATCCACCAGATCCTGCCGAGGGCACAAGATCGTAGCTGAGGTAACAAGCTAAACGTCAAAGTCCACGCGGAACTACTAGCGAGACCGAAGTCTCTCTGCAAAAACATAAAATAGGCAAACGTGAGTACACATGTACCCAGCAAGACTTACACCAGAACTAACTACATATGCATCGGTATCAACAAAGGGGGTGGTGGGGTTTAACAGCAGCAAGCCAGCTTTGACTCAGTGGCTATCCTAAACTATGACTGCAAGTAACTCTTTTGAGGTGGCGCACACGAGTCCACATATTATCAATACACCACTAGGGATCCGCCCCCGTCTCCCTACGAGAATGCCATCCATATCACTCATGCTTATCTTGCGCATTTTAAAGTATCCACTTTCACTTGTCTATGAACTGTACAGGCAACCCAGTAGTCCTTTTCCGCGGACACGGCTATTCAAATAGATGATGTTAACCCTGCAGGGGTGTACTTCTTCACACACGCTCCCACCACTTACCGCCGTTTACACGACATGTACTCGGCAACCTTCAAGCGGAAGCCCAACGAGGGTGTCGGCCACGGCCTACCTAAACACTCAGGTCTCTATCCAGGTTTATCGCCTATTCAGGTTCCATCCGCAGGGGGCCCGGTCGAAGTTTCCACATACGGCCCCGAACGATGTGTACAGGGTTCCGGTATACCCGGCCACGTGCCTACCGCATCACAGCCCACCCCTCTGGTCAGCGCTGCCCACGGCCTCCAGCATACTACAAACACTAGAAACTACTTGCAACTCCTGGACAGAGGACAAGGGTGATTAAGAAGCCGAGAGGGTCCATTGGTTTCGGGCCCAATGCGTGGTAGTATCTGTTTCATGGATCACAAACACAGAACTCAGTTCCTGAGGACGGCTTCAATGAGACAACCCACCATGTACTCCTACATGGCCTCTCACCGCTACCTTTACCAAATCGTGTTCACACACTTAGCTCACACACAGTAGGACATGTTCACACACCTCTGACTCATCCCTGATGAATCAGACCGGACTCAACTCTAAGCAGTAGCATGCATGACAAACGAGCATGAATGAGTAGGCACAACAGGGCTCAAACAACTCCTACTCATGCTAGTGGGTTTCATCTATTTACTGTGGCAATGACAGGTCATGCAGAGGATAAAGGGGTTCAGCTACCACAACAAGTAACAGATGATTCGTTGTTGTCCTAATGCAATAAAAGAGAGCAGGAGCAAGAGAGTAGGATTGTATGAGAATGAACAAGGGGGTTTTGCTTGCCTGGCACTTCTAAAGATAGCATTGAGTCTTCATCAGTGTCAACGATCACAACGTCGGTACAACGTCTACCGAGGGGGAACAACACCGACAAACAGAGAAGAAACACGATCAATGCAATGCACAATATGATGCATACTACGACATGGCAATAAGAATGTGTTTTGGCTAATGCAAGCTCGAACATATTGAGATGAGTCCATTTGAACCAAAGATTCAAATGCAAACCCATTTTAAGAGGTCATAATAGTGCATTAACTTGTTTCACCTAAACAGCAAGGTTAATGTGTTCTAACATGCATGAAATCAGTGCAGATGGATAAATTAGATTTTTCTGCTCATTTTTTATATATAAATTATTTCATTCTGAGCTACGGTTGATTTTCTATGATTTTTAGAAGTCTTGGTTATTTTCTGGAATTTCCTGTATAAGAAAAATTCCAGTAATTAGTTATTGCGTCAGCATTGCATCAGGGTGACGTCAGTGGTCAAAGGGGGCGTCCAGGTCAACCTGACCAGTGGGTCCTGCGTGTCAGCAGTTGTTTAAACTAACTAAATTTAGTTAGTTCTAATCTAAATTAATTAGCAGAGGGGGTCCCACTTGTCATAGACTCAGGGGAGTCAACCTGGGCCCACCTAGTCAAGGTCAACGGGTCAAACCTGCCGGCGTTTAGCCGCCGGCGAGGCCAGAGGCGGTAGTGAGAGTGCATTAGTGCGTTCCGGCGACCAAATGAGCGACGGAGGGCATCTACGCGTAGCTGGGAGCAAGCCGCAGCGCTTGGTGGCAGTGGTTGGGCTCGGGGTGGCCGGGAACGTCGCCGGCGACGACCTTGGCGGTCGCCCGAGTCGGGTGAGGTCAAGCTCGTCGTTAGGGGGGACGGCAAGGCGCGTGGGGTGGTGCTACGGACTCCTCGCGATGCGGTGAGTGTGCTGTTCACGGTGGTGTGCCCGTGGAGTGGCCGGAGTCACGTCGGCGACGAGCTCGGCGATGGCGCGTGCGGTGATGCTTCGTGCAGTCGCTACGGTGCACGAGAGAGAGAACGGAGAGGATGGGGAGGTGTCTAAGCTCACGGCGGTCACGTTGGAGTAGTCGGCGAGGTCGGGGATGAACTGGAGCGGCGGTGACGGCGAAGGGGATCTGCCGCGATGCTCGGTGAAGTCGAGCTCGAAGAGGACGAAGCAGGGCGCGCGAGCGCTCGGGGCTCGGGCTGCTCGACGGAGACGACGACGGCGAAGCTGTTGGACTTGGTGGCGCGGCGCAGGGACGACGGAAGACGCGAGAACTACGGTGGCGCGGGCGCAACAACGTCGGCCATGGTGCGGGAGAGCGAGGGAGAGAGGGAGGGGGGCGAGTGAGGTGTCCACGGGGTCGGGGCAGCGACGTGGAGCTCATCCAGGTGTCCAGGGGCGCGGGCGGCAAGCAGGTGGCGTCGTGGCGACCTCATGCTCGCCGGCGTCACCTATGTGCCTGCCTGGCAAGGACGAAGCAGCTGGCTGGCATGGGCCAGCACAATGCTAGGCCTGCCAGGTGGGCCGGCCAGGTAAGTGGCCCAGGTAGGCGTTCTCTCTCTCTTCTAAATTGTTTTCTGTTTTCTATTTTTTTTGTAACTTCAGGGCTTTATTAAAAATGTCAGGGCATTACCAAAAATCATGAAACTAATCATGTCTACTATTTGGAATATATCCAACAGTAAACATTTTAGTTTATGATTATTTGAGCACTTAAAATATTTAATAGCATTTAAATGCCCAAATGCAAATACTATAAGATTTAATTCAGAGCCCAAATATGTCATGGAAAAATATGCAACACCCCTGGTTATGTTTCCAGCATTTCCAGAAATGATGAACATTTTTGAAAGCCATTTGGACTCATTGAAAATATTTTAGTTGAACCTAGTTGAATTCATTTGGTGCTAGGGTTTAGTCAATCCCCATTTCAAATTTAAGCAAAATTTAAACATGATGCAACACCAGATGCTAGCACTAGGCCTTAAGAGAACTAGGGATGTGACAGCATGTCATATTTTAATGAGTGCTCACAATCATAAAATATGTCCAAGACAGTATATTTATATGTGAAAACCTTTGTTTCTTTATTATTTCCTATTAATTGCAACGATGACCAAAACTATGTTTGTCAACTCTCAACAACTTTTATTCATCATACTCTTTATATGTGAAGTCATTACTCTCCATAAGATCAATATGATCTTTTTATTCCTTCTTTTTCTTTTATTCCCTCAAGATCATAGCAAGATAGCAAAGCCCTCGACTAAAAACTAATTTTTATTATATATAGCTCACGGACTCGATTACATAGATAGGGATAAACACAAAAACTCAAAGCTAGATCATACTAAACTTTATTCTACTAGATCAAGATATAACCAAAAGGATCGAACTAAGAAAAATGGTAAAGATAGAAGTGTGATGGTGATACGATATCGGGGCACCTCCCCCAAGCTTGGCAGTTGCCAAGGGGAGTGACCATACCCATGTGTTTATGTCTCTTTCTTCGAGGGTGGTGATGATGGAGTTGTTGATGATGTAGGCTTGTCGTCCATCTTCCAAGGCATAGGCTCGCCATCATAGAAGGATGATCGAGTCTCCGGGATCCTCAAATCTGCAGCCAAACTCATCCTCTTGAATCTATATTCATACTCACAGTTTGGTTTTGCAGGTCATAGATCTAGGCTTGGAGGTGCTCGATTTTCTCGTGAAGCTTGAAGATGGTCTCCCCAATGTTCTTGGCATCCAGCTTGTGGTTGTTGGTGAACTCCACGATCATCATGTGGTTGCTGTTGAGTCCGTGTTCCACCATCCCTTGACACTTGAAAACTTGTTGCTCCATTGCTTCGAGTCTCGTCTCTACGCTTTTGGTCCTCCTTAGTCCCTCAACATCGCGGATGTGCAGCACCCCCTCATGCATCTCAATGGTTTGAGGGTGTTGCAGCACCTCCGTGAGGTAGGGGTTAATGACCTTCTCGAAAAACTTATCCTTGGGGGCGCTTGAAGACGTCATGGTGATCTAGATCTGTCAGGAAAAACAGCTCGAAACAAAAGTAGAGGATTTTGTCGTGGTACGGTGGTCAAAACCTTTGGGAGATTATATAACGAATTTTTACCGACTAAATAAGTATCGTGCAAGAAAACAGAGTCCAAAGGGCACACGAGGTGTCCACGAGGCAGGGGGCACGCCCAGGGGGGTAGGGCGCGCCCTCCACCCTCGTGGATGGCTCGTGTCCTTTCCGGACTACTTCTTATTTTTCCTATTTTCTTAGATATTCCAAAACAGAGAAAAATTGCTACTATACCTATTCCTTTTCGAAGTCTGAAACGTTCTGGAAAGTGCTCTTATGTACTCCTCCGGGGTTACGGTGTTAATAACATTGGCTTCAACATTTATGGTATTACTTGAGATATAATATTTGATTCTTTGACCGTTCACCACCTTTGGATTTGTGCCTTCAAAGTTGTTGATTTTGATGGCACCGGAACGATAGACCTCCTTGATAATGTAAGGACCTTCCCATTTAGAGAGAAGTTTTCCTGCAAAAAATCTTAAACGAGAGTTGTATAGCAAAACATAATCACCTACATTAAACTCACGCTTTTGTATCCTTTTGTCATGCCATATTTTAACTTTTTCTTTAAACAGGTTGGCGTTCTCATAGGCCTGGGTTCTCCATTCATCAAGTGAGCTAATGTCAAATAGCCTCTTCTCACCGGCAAGTTTGAAATCATAATTGAGCTCTTTAATAGCCCAATATGCCTTGTGTTCTAGTTCGAGAGGTAAGTGACATGTTTTTCCATAAACCATTTTATACGGAGACATACCCATAGGATTCTTATATGCAGTTCTATAGGCCCATAATGCATCATCAAGTTTATTGGACCAATTCTTTCTAGATCTATTAATAGTCTTTTAGAAAAATTAATTTAATCTCTCTATTACTCAATTCTACTTGACCACTAGACTGTGGGTGGTGTGGAGATGCAACTCTATGATTACCATATACTTAGCAAGCATTTTACGAAAAGCACCATGAATAAAATGTGAACCACCATCAGTCATTAAGTATCTAGGGACTCCAAACCTCGGAAAATAACTTCTTTAAGCATCTTAATAGAAGTGTTATGATCAACACTACTAGTTGGAATAACTTCTACCCACTTAGTAATGTAATCAACAGCAACTAAAATATGTGTATACCCATTAGAGGAAGGGAAAGGTCCCATATAATCAAAGCCCCAAACATCAAATGGCTCAATAAGAAGTGAATAGTTCATTGGCATTTCTTGACGTCTACTAATATTATCAATTCTTTGACATTCATCACAAGACAAGACAAACTTACGGGCATCTTTGAAAAGAGTAGGCCAATAAAAACCAGATTGCAATACCTTATGTGCAGTTCTATCTCCCGCGTGATGTCCTCCATATGCCTCGGAGTGACACTTGTGTACGATTTGTTCCTGTCCATGCTCAGGTACACAACGTCTAATAACACCATCTACTCCTTCTTTATAAAGGTGTGGGTCATCCCAGAAGTAATGTCTTAAGTCATAGAAAAACCTTTTCTTTTGCTGGTATGTGAAACTAGGTGGTATAAATTTAGCAACAATGTAATTAGCATAATCAGCATACCATGGAGCGGTACAAGAAGCATTTATGATAGCTAATTGTTCATCGGAAAAGCTATCATCAATAGGTAGTGAGTCATCAAGAACATTTTCTAACCTAGACACGTTATCTACAACGGGTTTCTCAGCTCCCTTTCTATCAATAATATGCAAATCAAATTCTTGTAGCAAGAGAACCCATCTAATAAGTCTAGGTTTAGCATCTTTCTTTTCCATAAGGTATTTAATAGTAGCATGATCAGTGTGAACAGTTACTTTGGAATCAACAATATAAGGTCTGAACTTATCACAAGCAAATACAACTGCTAAAAATTCTTTCTCAGTAGTAGCATAATTTCTTTGGGCACTGTCTAGAGTTTTACTAGCATATTGGATAACATTTAATTTCTTATCAACTCTTTGCCCTAGAACAGCACCTACATCATAATCACTAGCATCACACATAATTTCAAAGGGTAAATTCAAATCAGGTGGTTGAACAATAGGTGCGGAAATCAAGGCTTTCTTAAGTATTTCAAATGCTTCTACACAATCATCATCAAAGACGAAAGGAACATCTTTTTGTAAAAGATTAGTCAGAGGCCTAGAAACTTTTGAGAAGTCCTTAATGAACCTCCTATATAAACTAGCATGACCAAGGAAGCTTCTTATACCTTTGATGTCCTTAGGACACGACATCTTTTCAAAAGCATCAACTTTAGCTTTATCAACTACAATACCTCTTTCAGAAATTTTATGCCCCAAGACAATACCTTCATTAACCATAAAGTGGCACTTCTCCCAATTCAAGACAAGATTAGTTTATTCACATCTCTGCCAGACTCGATCAAGGTTGCTTAAGCAATCATCAAAAGAAGTTCCATACACAGAGAAATCATCCATGAAAACCTCAACAATCTTTTCACAAAAGTCAGAGAATATAGCAGTCATAAATCTTTGAAAGGTAGAAGGTGCATTACATAAACCAAAAGGCATACATCTATAAGCAAAGGTACCGAAAGGGCAAGTAAAAGTGGTCTTATCCTGATCCTCTTTTGACACAGATATTTGAGAGAAACCAGAATAACCATCTAGAAAGCAAAAATGTGTGTGTTTGGATAATCTTTCTAGCATTTGATCAATAGAAGGTAGAGGACAATGATCTTTTCTAGTAGCTTTATTTAATTTACGGAAATCAATTACCATTCTATAACTTGTAACAATTCTTTGTGGGATCAATTCATCTTTATCATTAGGAACAACAGTAATACCTCCCTTCTTAGGGACACAATGGATAGGACTTACCCACTGACTATCAGCAACAGGATAAATTATACCTGCCTCCAGAAGCTTTAGTATTTCATTTCTTACCACTTCTTCCGTCTTAGGATTTAACCGTCGTTGGTGATCAACAACTGGTTTAGCATCTTTCTCCAGTTTTATTTTGTGCTAGCATAGAGTGGGACTAATGCCCTTAAGATCATCAAGAGTATATCCAATAGCAGCCTGGTGCTTCTTCAGAGTTTTCAATACTTTTCTTCCTCATGCTCTGAAAGGTTAGCACTACATAATAGGATATATCTTCTTTTCATCAAGATAAGCACATTTAAGAGTATTAGGCAAAGGGTTAAGCCCAAACACGGGATCACCTTGGGTGAAGGAGGATCCCCTAGGATTTCAACAGGCAAGCTTGTTTCAAAATAGGTCCCTGTTTAAAGAATACTTCATCTATTTCCCTTCTTTCATTCATAAACATATCATTTTCATGGTCGAGCAAATATTGTTCTAAAGGATCATTAGGAGGCACGGCAATAGAAGCAAGACCGATTATTTCATCTTTACTAAGCAATTCCTTATCATGGGGTTGTCTGCGAAATTTAGCAAAATTGAAATCATGAGACATATCCCATAAACAAACAGTAAAAATATCCTTTTCGCAGTCTATCTTAGCATTAACAATATTCAAGAAGGGTTTACCAAATATAATGGGACAAAATTCATCTTGTGGGGAACCAAGAACAAGAAAATCAGTAGGATAATTAATTTCCCACACAAGACATCAACATCTCTAATAATCCCAACTGGTGAAATAGTATCTCTATTGGCAAGCTTAATAGTAACATCAATACCTTCTATTTCAGCGGGTGCGATATCATCCATAATTTCTTCGTATAAGGAATGAGGTATTGCACTCGCACTAGCACCCATATCACATAAGCCATGATAACAATGATCTCCTATTTTAATAGAAACAACAGGCATGCCAACAACAGGTCAATGTTTATTTTTAGTATCGGGTCTAGCAATTCTAGCAACGTCATCACAGAAGTAAATAACATGCCCATCAATATTATCGACCAAGAGATCTTTAACCATAGCAATACTAGGTTCAACTTTAATTTGCTCAGGGGGTGTAGTTCTAGCATTACTCTTACGAACCACAGTTAAAGCTTTTGCATGATCCGTTATTCTAACAGGGAAAGGTGGTTTCTCAATATAAGCGGTAGGAACAATAGGATCAACATTATAAGTGATTATATTTTCTTCAACTTTAATAGGTTCTACTAGTTTTACTTCAATGGGAGGATGATATTTAAACCACTTCTCCTTAGGGAAATCAACATGATTAGCAAATGATTCACAGAAAGAAGCTACTATCTCAGAGTCAAGTCCATATTTAGTGCTAAATTCATGAAAAACATCGGTATCCATAAAAGATTTAACATAATCAAATTTAGGTGTTATACCTGACTCCTTACCTTTGTCAAGCTCCCAATCTTCAGAATTGCATTTAATTCTTTCCAATAAATCCCATCTGAATTCAATAGTCTTCATCATAAAAGAACCAGTACAAGAAGTATCGAGCATGGAGCGATTATTGAGAGAAAGCCGAGCATAAAATTTTTGAATAATAATTTCTCTTGAGAGCTCATGATTGGGGCATGAATATAACATTGACTTAAGCCTCCCTCAATCTTGAGCGATACTTTATATATATAATTACGATTACGATGAACCAAATGCATAGGATAAAAACTTTTGATGAAATTCAAATTTCAATCGGTTGTAGTTCCATGATCCAATATCATCACATAGCCTAAACCATGTCAATGCCTTTCCCTTCAAAGATAAAGGAAAGGCATTCTTCCTGATAACATCCTCGGGCATACCTGCAAGCTTAAATAGTACACAAACTTCATCCACATAGATTAGGTGCATATTGGGATGTAATGTTCCATCTCGTGTAAAAGGATTAGCTAGCAGTTTCTCTATCATACCCGAAGGAATTTCAAACATTTTTAGTACGTTCAGTAGGTTGAGGAGCAACTCTTTGCTCTACTGGTCAGGGTGAAGATACCCCGAACAAGCCCCTCAAAGGATTATTTTCCATAGTCACAAGTGACAGTAAATTTTAGCACTGTAACGACCCAGATTTGGTAAAATCCAAGTCTCTATGCTTACTGCGCTATCCCTGGATCATAGCTAGCACACACAGTAACAAAAAGGAATATCAGTAAGACATACATCATTCTACTACAACGGTAGATCCAAATATTTATACAAATCATACCTTAGGCACAGCTCAAGTTAGCAGACAATACAGCGGAATTATACTTAGTCGCTAAGTTAGGCTCCATCAACGCCACTGGGCTCGTTGAGTGTATACCATAACCCTATCGTCTCTTAATCTGTCAAGATCTGCACATGACAGGTGCATGTGAGTACGTGGAATGTACTCGCAAGTTGCAAAGGAAAGTTTGACAGAATATATATGCAGGGTAAGTATTGTGGAGGTTTCATTTGTGTGAAGCCAATTTTCTCCTATACTAAATTTTATAAACTACTTTTGGAATAGAAATAGTTTTTAGTATAAAAAGTAGGAGCAAGACGCTTGGATATACGCACCAGTGCTCAGTCTCCAAAATAGTTTTAAAACATACATAGGTTGAAGTGAAACACATTCACTGTGCTCATTCCTCAACTTTAACCCTTAAAACAGATTTTTAGAAAAGAGAGGGGAGATTCTTCTTCAGTCCAAGTCTTCAGTTGCTCAAATTGCCTGTAACCGGGGGCACGGCTAATCAATTAGGTTAAACCCTCTGCAGAGGTCATACACGTTCCCCACATGACACAACCAACCCCGTTTATCATTACACACTTGGGTGTATGACTAGGAGGAGATTGTGATGAAGCCTTTCCGTAACAGCCCCCTTTACCTGACCAAGCCGCCCGCAACTTAGGCAATGAAAGCCCCTCTCCGATGGCGGTCCTGAGGTAAGGGTTTCCCGTTAGTACTAAGCTAAGCCAAAGCCCATAGTAGCATGTGGCTGTACTGGAAGCTACATCAAATTGTACTTGGAAGATCTCATTCCCCTGGACGACGGTCCCCACCAAAAACATGTGTGCAAGACCCCAGTCGGGCGCATTCACTGCAAGACCCCGATGGGCGCAATCACTTGTAGACGCTCCCGTCAATACCATTCCGCCCAGGGAGTAAATGTAAAATAATATATAAATAATTTTTCTTTTCAAAATAGTTTCACAAACGTTGCTCCAAAAAGAGAGCAAGTTTAAAGGTTTAAAATAAGTTTTGTTTTCATCCCACCCATTTTGTGCAAGCGTGGCCAAGCATGGTGGTCAGTCTTGAACCTATGGCTCTAGCTATAAATAATATTTTGCAAAACCTTTATAAAACATGCATAGCATTAAAAGTTAAAGAGATATGCATAGTATGAAAATATAGGTCGAAGCATGATCAATTTGCAACTTGCCTTTGGTTTCGCAGTAACAAGGTTCTACCTCCTCGTAGAATTCACCTTCGCACTCGTCATAATCTAATGTGATAAATAACTCAAGTAAGACGCTCGGCATATCCACATTCACATAACAATGGTGCAAGCAAGCATTCAACATACAATAAACATCCAAATGAAGATCCAAATAACAACACAATTATTCAGTTGCCACTATCGTAATTTCTAGGGCATTGTTAAGGTTGATATAGGATCAGGTGTGGTCTTGAAATAAAATATGACATAGTCATATTCTAGGGTCGGATAATATTGATACTAAGTGAGGATTACGGTTTGAAGGGTTGTGAGACCAAGCTCATACGACAAATTTATCACAAGACTATTCGGAATATTTGACTTGGGTAAACGGCAATGGTATGGCATAGGTTTCGAGATAAAAGAATTAAATCCATAATCTTGCAACTCTAGATTCTTGTCGTGGTTCAAATGACCAGAGAGGTTTTCTAGGGATCAATCTAAGAGATTTATCCTAGGATTAAATTTTTAGTTCAACGAAGTTTCTAAACGATGACCAAAGAAGGTCAAATTAAGGTGTTGATGATAAAACATCATCTAAACTATGTTGGAAAACTAATCCATCAGTTCCAACAGAAAGGTTAGGTCCTAAGGTCCAACTTCCATATATAAAACATTTTTATATGATTTACGGAATAAAAGATATAGCAGAAATACCCAATTCCTTATTTAAATAAAAACTAAATTATAGTTTACTCAAAGGTGAAATTATATATTTTTATAATAAACTAGAGGTTCCAACGAACCCGGGGATATCTTATTTGTTACAATCGGACATATGGTTTAGGAGATATGAATTTCCGAAGTTTGGATATTTCCTGAAAATGAATTACGGAATTAAGAGAGAAGCTCACCGGAGTTGGTCGCCGGTGATGAGGAAGATGGTGGTTCGGGCGTGCTCTGGCGAATTAGGAGTGGCGGACGGTGGAGAGATGGTGATGGAGAATTCAATGGACTCTGTAGGATCTCGGGAGCTTTCTCCTGCACTCGACACAAGCGGCTGAAGTTGCGCACGACGGCAGTGAGCCTCGGTCCTCGCGTTCTCGTTCTCCTGCTGCGAAATACAGAGGGAAAATGGGTCACCGAGATGCGCATAAACAAGGGAAAGAGAAAGGTGGAGGATTTGGGGTTTGGGGTACCTCGGTCGCGACGGAATCCTCGTCGGACTTTGATGCTATTGTTGAACTCCGGCGAGCAATTGCTCGCGTAGGAGAGCGACACAGAGAGGGGTTTCTGGCTTAGGGATGGTGAGATATGTTGTGCTTTCCGGGGTCCTATTTATAGGGGAAGAGGGGGTCGGTATGGGGAGATCAAGGGAGCTCACCGTGGCCTTTAATGGCTGATTGTGCAGGAACGTTTCACGGATCCGTTCGTCCAATTAAAGCAACGAAGTTGAGTTTTAATTTCCTGAATGAGTTCTCCTGACATTCCTCTTTAATTTTCGAGTTGGTGGCAAGTTGAAAGGATGGCTGTGGTTAGCACTAGAGGGAGAGGAAGAGGTGGAGGTGCCATGCCTGTCTCTCTGTGTTCCTGAAGATTGAACGAACAGAGGTAGACGAAGACCAGCGCATGGGCCTGCGCTAAGTGAGAGAAATGGGCCTTAGTGGGAAAGGTAGCCCAAGGGTAAAGAGAAAAAAAAACAATAGAAGAGATGGATGGGCTAGATGGGCTGATAGAGAGAAAGCATAACTAATAACAATATTAGGCTAGATAATCAATGAATAAATTGCTCGCTCTCTCAGAATTATTATGTAGATCTGAGAAAAATGTTCACATATTCTGGTTGATTATTTCTAGCCTAGGAAAAGTGGTTTCATAAATAATAAGCAACAATTTTGTGTACGTACATGTATCGATAAGGCACTATAGGCTTCATAACATAGTTCTTAGTATCTTATGAATGCCAAAAATTCCAAAGAAGAAATATTAAATACTTCCAATCATAGTTCTGGAGAAGTCATATTATCTCCTCTCATTTTTATTTATTTATTTAGTAATTTGGAAATATTTATATGACACTAACTCCAAATAAGATCCATATTCAAATAGAAATCCAAAATCAAAAGAACTTCAAATAAAATATTTATTCGCCACATTTTGATAAAGTCATTTTATTCCCACTCCATTTTTTTTATTTGTGGTTTCAAAATATTTCATAGGTGTCCAAAAGAAAAGCAATTGGATGAAATATTTGGAACAAGAATCAAAAGGTTTTAATTTCCCATGAAAATCATAGCAATTCACTCGATAATATCTTATTATTAACATTCCAAAATTTGGAAAATTTTGGGATGTTACAAGCACACTATATAAGTTTTTCCTTACCAAATTCCACCTACCAAAGGCGCTTCACTCCCCGGCAGGCGCCAGAAAAGAGTCTTGATGACCCACAAGTATAGGGGATCTCTCGTAATCATTTCGATAAGTAAGAGTGTCGAACCCAACGAAGAGCAAAAGGAAATGACAAGCCGTTTTCAGTAAGGTATTCTTTGCAGGCACTGAAATTATCGGTAACAGATAGTTTTGTGATAAGGTAATTTGTAACGGGTAATGAGTAACAAAAGTAGACAAGGTGCATCAAGGTGGCCCAATACTTCTTGTAGCAAAGGGCAAGCCTGGACAAACTCTTATATAAAGCAAAGCACTCCCGAGGACACATGGGAATATCATCAAGCTACTTTTCATCGTGCTCATATGAATCTCGTCCGGTACTTTGATAATTTGATATGTGGGTGGACCGGTGCTTGGGTATTGCCCTTCCTTGGACAAGCATCCCACTTATGATTAACCCCTCTTGCAAGCATCCGCAACTACGAAAGAAGAATTAAGGTAAACCTAACTATAGCATGAAACATATGGATCCAAATCAGTCCCTTACGAAGCAACGCATAAACTAGGCTTTAAGCTTCTGTCACTCTAGCAACCCATTATCTACTTATTACTTCCCAATGCCTTCCCCTAGGCCAAAACAATGGTGAAGTGTCATGTAGTCGACGTTCACATAACACCACTAGAGGAGAGACAACATACATCTCATCAAAAATATCGAATGAATACCAAATTCACATGACTACTTATAACAAGACTTCTCCGATGTCCTCAGGAACAAACGTAACTACTCACAAATCATATTCATGTTCATAATCAGAGGGGTATTAATATGCATAAAGGATCTGAACATATGATCTTCCACCAAATAAACCAACTAGCATCAACTACAAGGAGTAATCAACACTACTAGCAACCAACAGGTACCAATCTGAGGTTTTGAGACAAAGATCGGATACAAGAGATGATCTAGGGTTTGAGAGGAGATGGTGCTGGTGAAGATGTTGATGGAGATTGACCCCCTCTCGATGAGAGGATCGATGGTGATGATGATGGCGACGATTTCCCCCTCCCGGAGGGATGTTTCCCCTGCAGAACAGCTCCACCGGAGCCCTAGATTGGTTCCGCCAAGGTTCCACCTCAAGACGGTGGTGCTTCGTCTCGAAAGCTTCCTTATGATTTTCTCCAGGGCAAAAGACACCATATACCAGAAGATGGGCATCGGGGGGCTGCCAGGTGGCCCATGAGGCAGGGGCGCGCCCAGGGGTAGGGCGCGCCCTCCACCCTCGTGGACAATGGGTGGCCCCCCTCTGGTGCTTTCTTTGCCCAATATTTTTAATATATTCCAAAACTAACTCTCTTGGAGTTTCAGGACTTTTGGATTTGTGCAGAATAGGTCCCTAATATTTGCTCCTTTTCCAGCCCAGAATTCCAGCTGCCGGCATTCCCCCTCTTCATGTAAACCTTGTAAAATAAGAGAGAAAAGGCATAAGTATTGTGACATAATGTGTAATAGCAGCCCATAATGCAATAAATATTGATATGAAAGCATCATGCAAAATGGACGTATCAACCGCCGCCCTCGACCGCCGCCACTACCACTATCGGCTTCCCCTCGTCGCACCGCATCTTTCTCGTGACTTCGCCCGAAGTAGACGAGCCCCGAAGACGCCGCCCCGTTCGAGCCCGAATTCGCCGCCACCGTCTTCCTCATCATCGACACCGTTCGCCGCCACGGTAAGCCGCCACGCGACCCCGTCTGTCTGATCTTAGATCTAGGGTTGGGATTAGAACATATTGTTTTTTTCTTTTCGAACAGGTATGCGCTATTTAGTGGCCATTTGCTGTTAGATCTATAGTGAACGGTTTTCAGCCAACAACGGTTTGACACGTGGCCAGGGATTTATTTGTAGTTATTTTTTTCAGTTTAGCCCCTATTTTTCAAAACATCACAATTTTTCAACCGTTTGTCCAAATTCAGCAAAACCAATGCCAAATTCTTCATCATGATCGCATCTATCCAGAGAGCCAGGCTAATTTTTTTTGAAATTTTTAAAATTTGATTTTGAACAGATTTGTTTACAAACTTCATTAGGTCATAACTTGAGTTTCATAGAGTGATTCTTTTTTGCAAATCAAAGTTTATGATTTGTACTTTCTATTAAAACCAAAATCATACTTTTTTACTACTATTAAAACTAATTTCTGTACAGAAGCTTTATTTGGTTGTTTTTGAAGTTTTCCGAAGTCTTTTCCTCGATTTCTTTTTAATTCTTTGCTTGTGTGCTTATGTATGTTATTGTTTGCTTCGTTAGATCATCCAGAGTGCGAAGCTTGCTACTACGAATCCCTGGAGTTTAACGAATGTTAGCAAGGCAAGTTACACTTTGATCATATTTTTCCATACCCAGTTTTCACTATGCATCAGTTCACCCTTACAAATTTGCATGAGTAGGGTTGGGAATTGGGGCATTGCTATGTAGTTCATGAGGTAGGAACCTATGACTTTGAATCACCCCGGTAATATTTATTATGTCATATATTGCTTAGCCATGCTTGTAGATGGGGATTGGTATGTGTGATTCACGCAAGTTATGAGAGAAACAATAATTTTGGCTTAACCTTAAGGTGGCAACATTAACACAACTCTGGGTGGAACGGTTGAGGCACCTGGAGAAATCCAATGCTTGCCCTAGGTGATCCTGGAGGACCCGTGTGATCACCCTACGGAATGCCACCCAGGATCAAAGGGATCATATGATATTTCATGCCTAGAAACTTTCGTGTGCAACCACAAGCCAATATGGTCTCTGGCATAGTTGAGTAAGTCGTGTGAGCCTTTCCGGGTAGGCTAGCAGATGTAGGGGAAAGTAGGTGTACCGGCCTATCCAGGGTTAAGGGGAACACATTCATAAAGACGATGTCTCAATCTTTCGATCATGGAGGTGGTCGAGTCTTGTGGGGAGAAGTGCGGAAACCTTTATAGAGTGTACAAACTAATCATGATTAGTCGTGTCCTCAGTTATGGACAAATTTGAGAATCTAGAAGTGAATTATTGGTTGATCTCGTCACTTTATTTAAATAATATATTGGGTTATTAATAATTTGGGAATTTTGGGATTGAGTTGGAGGAACCTTCTCAATAATGGCATAAACTTGGTAGGAAAATAAAAATTTATTTCGTTGTTGTAGGAAAGAATTAGCTTTATGCAAAAATAAACATAGAGCCTCCACTAGCCAAATTTCATATAGAGATAGTCTTTTTCATCATTATTCTATAGCGTGACATTGCCAGCATATTCCATGTGCTGACCTACACGGCTGCAACGTCTCATGTTGCAGAGTTTTCTGACGAGGATTAAGGTGCGATAGGTCATTGTTCTGCACTCAGTTTTGTCGTGCAGTTGGATGGACTCATTTGCCTTCGAAGCTTCCGCGGTTATTTCATTTGGATGGACTTCAGCCATATTTATGTAATAAATACTCTTTTGAGGACCTCGATGTAATAAAGTGTGTGATTGAACTTTATTATAATTCTTCGAGTATTGTGTGTGTCAGCATACCAATCCAGGGATGGCACTTAAGCACAGAGACTTTGATCCATTGGGATCAAGTCGCTACAGTTATTCACTTGTTATTGAACCATTTGATGTTTGGGGATTTGATCATATGGGACTTTTTCCTTCCTCCAATGGGTATACACACATTTTGGTTGTTGTTGATTCTGTTACTAAGTGGGTAGAAGTTATTCCAACTAGTAGTGATGATCACAATACATCCATTTAAATATGCTTAAAGAAGTTATTTTCCTGAGGTTTGGAGCCCCTGGATATTTAATGACTGATGGTGGTTCACACTTTATTCATGGTGCTTTCCGTACATTGCTTGTTAAGTATGACGTTAACCATATAATTGCATCTCCTTATCATCCTCAGTCTAGTGGTCAAGTAGAATTAAGTAACAGAGAAATAAAATTGATCTTGCAAAAGTCTGTTAATAGATCTAGGAAGATTGGTCTAAGAAACTTGATTATGCATTATGAGCTTATAGAAATGCTTATAAAAATCCTATGGGTATGTCTCCATATAAAATGGTTTATGGGAAAGCATGTCACTTACCTCTCGAACTAGAACATAAAGCTTATTGGGCAATTAAGGAACTCAACTATGATTTCAAACTTGCAGGTGAAAAGAGGCTATTTGACATTAGCTCACTCGATGAATGGAGAACTCAAGCCTATGAAATGCCAAATTGTCTAAAGAAAAAGTTAAAAGATGGCATGAAAAAAGGATACAAAAGCGTGAATTTAATGCAGGTGACCATGTCTTGCTATACAATTCGTGTTTAATATTTTTTGCAGGAAAACTTCTCTCCAAATGGGAAGGGCCTTACATTATCGAGGAAGTTTATCGTTCCGGTCCCATCAAGATCAACAATCCCGAGGGCACTAACCCAAAGGTGGTGAATGGGCAAAGAATCAAACATTATATCTCAGGTACTCCCATAAATGTTGAAACTAATATAATCCGTACCATAACACCGGAGGAGTACATAAGAGAAACCTTCCAGAATGCTCCAAAACCCTAAAAAGGAATAGGTATCTGATACGGTAAGTAAACCGACTCCAGAAGTTTTCCAATGGCAATTTTACTCCATTTAGGAATATTTAAAAAACAGGGAAAATAAGAAGTAGTCTGAATAGCGCACGAGGAGGTGACAAGCCGTGGGGGGCGCGCCCTACCCCTAGGCTTGTGGCCACCTCGTGTGCTCTCCGGACTCCGTTTTCTCTCAGAACACTTGTTTTGCACGGTAAAAATTCATTATATAATCTCTCAAAGGTTTTGACCACCGTATCACGGCAATATCCACTGTTCTTGTTTCGAGCTGTCTTTCTAACAGATCTAGATCGCCATGACATCCCCAAGCGCCCCCAAGGACAAGTTCTACGAGAAGGTGATCAACCCCTACCTTCCGGAGGTGTTGCAACACCCTCAAACCATTGAGATGCGTGAGGGGGTGCTTCACATCCGGGATGTTCAAGGGCCAAGGAGGACCGAAAACGTGGAGGCCAGGCTCGAAGCGGTGGAGCAGGAAGTCTTCAAGTGCTAACGGATGGTGGAATGCAGACTCAACGCCAACCACTCCATGATCACGGAATTCACCCGTGACCACGAGCTGGACACCAAGGATATTGGAGAGGCCATCTTCAAGCCCAGATCTATGACCTGCAAAACCAAAATTGTGAGGATGAATAGAGATTTAAGAGGATGAGTTTGGCTACAAATTTGAGGATTCCGGAGACTCGTTTGTCCTTTTACGATGGTGATCCTATGCCTTGGAAGACAGAGGACAAGCCTTCCACATCATCAACCTCATCATCACCACCCCCGAAGAAAGAGACTTGAGTACATGGGTATGGGCACTCCCCTTGGCTTGTGCCAAGCTTGGGGAGGTGCCCCGGTATCGTATCGTATCACCATCACATGTTTATCTTTACCGTTTATCTTAGTTTGATCCTTTTGGTCTTGTCGTCATCTAGTAGAATAAAAGTTTTAGTATGATCTAGTCTTTGAGTTTTGCTTTGTGATCTATCTATGTAATCGAGTCCGAGAGTTATATAATAAAGAGTAGTTTTGAGTTGAGGGGTTTGCTTTCTTGCTTTGATCTTGGAAAGGAAATTAAATAAAAGAAGTAATGACTTCACATATAAGAAGTATGTCACATGAAATTTACTGAGGGTTGACAAACATACTTGTAACGCCCCGGATTCGATGCGCCAGGTGTCTGCCAGTTATTCGCCGTCGTTGCCATGTCATTTGCTTGCGTGTTTCACTTTGCCATGTCAGCATATGCATTTCATATCATGCCATCATGTGCATCGCATTGGCATATGTGTTCATCTCATGCATCCGAGCATTTTCCGTCTCATGCATCCGAGCATTCACCCTCAGGAAGTGGACTTCCTATCCACTTTGTCTCCCGCCCAATCGGAATCCGTGAAACCTTCAAGCTTGAAGTTTGCTCCTCTTGGGTACCATAAGCCAAAGTTTGGGGTATGAGCCAAATATCGAAAGATTCGCTTGACCGCCACAAAGTGACTTTCCTTTGGTGCGGCTTGAAAACGTGCACACATCCCCACACTCAACATGATATCCGGTCTAGATGCACAAAGGTAAAGCAAGGAGCCAATCATGGAGCGATATACCTTTTGATCCACCGCTTTACCATTGGGATCGATGTCAAGTTGGCACTTGGTAGGCATTGGTGTAGAAGCCGGCTTGACATCACTTAGCTTGAGTCTTTTAAGCATGTCTTGAGTGTATTTGGCTTGGTTGATGAAGGTTCCTTCTCTTCTTTGTTTGATGTCAAAACCAAGGAAGAACTTCAACTCTCCCATCGAAGACATCTTAAACTTGGAGGTCATGAGAGCGGCAAATTCCTCATTGAAAGCTTTGTTAGGAGAACCAAAGATAATATCATCAACATATAGTTGGCATACAAACAACTCCCCGTTGACCTTCTTAGTAAAAAGAGTGGGATCGATTAGTCATACTTCAAATCCACGATCTTGTAGCAACTCGGTAAGGTGGTCATACCACGCACGTGGGGCTTGTTTAAGGCCATAGAGTGCCTTATCGAGTTGATACACATGATCCGGGAAGTAGGGGTCCTTGAACCCGGGGGGTTGCTTGACATAAACCAACTCATTAATAGGACCATTAAGAAAAGCACTTTTCACATCCATTTGTTGCAACTTAAAGTTGTGATGAGAAGCATAGCCAATCAACAAATGTATGGATTCAAGACGAGCAACGGGAGCAAAGGTTTCACCGTAGTCGATACCCTCGACTTGGGAGTAGCCTTGTGCTACCAATATTGCCTTGTTGCGAACGATGTTCCCATGAGCATCTTGCTTGTTCTTGAAGATCCACTTGGTTCCAATGACATTGTGGTTCCCCGATGGCCTTGGCACCAATCTCCATACTTTGTTGTACTCGAAGTTGTTGAGTTCTTCATGCATGGCATTGAGCCAATCCGAGTCTTCGAGCGCCTCATAGACCTTTTGGGGTTCAACACAAGAGACAAACGTGTGATGTTCACAATAGTTTGCTAATTGTCTACGAGTGCTTACCCCCTTTCTTAGGCTTCCAACCACATTTTCCATAAGATGGCCTTGGGTGGTGAGCTTGGAAGCAATCTTCGCGGCACGACGCTCTAATTCCTCCTCGGATGTGGAGGGAGGAGGGTTGACTTGATCATCTTGAGCGCCGTCTTGAGCTTGTTCTTGGTCTTGAGCTTGCTCTTGAGATTGAGTTTGCTCTTGATCTTGAACTTGCTCGAGGGGGAGAACTTGACCTTGGGCATCATTTTGAGGTTCACCACCATCTTGAAGTTGATCTTGCCCTTGGTCTTGTTCACAAGGTTGAGGGCCTTCACTTTGTTCTTCGGAAGCGTGTGGGTCTTGATGAGGTGATGGCTCTACTTGAGTAGAGCATTGTCCTTCTCCTTCGGCCACAAGGGGTTCCTCAATGGGTAGAATTTGACCAATACCCATTCTTCTTATGGCTTGGGGAGGAATTTCATCACCTACATCACAAGTACCACTTTGCTCCACTTGGGAGCCGTTATTTTCATAAAATTCCACGTTACACGTCTCCTCAATGAGTCCGGTGGACTTGTTGAGGACACGGTAAGCATGAGAGTTTGTATCATAACCAACAAATATGCCCTCATAAGCTCTAGCCTCAAATTTAGACAAACGAACACCTTTCTTGAGAATGAAACACTTACAACCGAACACCCGGAACTACTTGAGGTTGGGCTTGTTGCCGGTGAGAATCTCATAAGGAGTCTTGTTCAAGCCTTTGCGAAGATAGAGCCGATTGGATGCATGACATGCGGTGTTGATGGCTTCGGCCCAAAAGTTGTACGGAGACTTGAACTCCGCCATCATGGTCCTTGCCGCATCCATCAACGTCCGGTTCTTCCTCTCCGCAACACCATTTTGTTGAGGGGTATAAGGTGCCGCATATTGATGCTTGATCCCCTCATCACTAAGAAACTCATCCAAGGTGTAGTTCTTGAACTCGGTGCCGTTGTCACTTCTTATTGTCAAGATCTTTGCATCATGTTGACGTTGAGCTTCATTTGCAAAGTCTATGACGGTTTGTTGAGTCTCACTCTTCCTCTTGAAGAAGTATACCCAAGTGTACCTTGAATAATCATCCACAATCACCAAGCAATACTTTCTCCCTCCAAGACTATCAAAAGATGGAGGCCCGAAGAGATCCATGTGAAGGAGCTCCAAGGGTCTCTTCGAGTAGATGATGGTTGAAGGAGGGTGAGCCTTTTCATCAAGCTTTACTTCGATACAAGCACTGCAAGCACGATCTTTGGCAAAACTAACATTTGTTAGTCCACGAACATGGTCCCCCTTGAGAAGACTTTGCAAAGATCTCATATGGACGTGGGCTAAACGGCGATGCCAAAGCCATCCCACGTCAACTTTAGCCATTAGGCATGTCGCGGTCTTAGTGGGTCGCTCCGAGAAGTTAATCACATAGAGACCGTTCTCGACATGCCCAACAAAGGCTACTTTAAGAGTCTTGCTCCACAAGAGGGCCACGATATCAATATCAAAGAATGTAGCAAAGCCCATGAGTGCAAGTTGACGAACGGAAAGTAAATTGAATGCAAGGGACTCAACAAGCATGACTTTCTCGATCGTTAGATCATGAGAAATGACAACCTTGCCGAGTCCCAATACCTTAGAATGTGATGCATCACCCCACTCGACATTGGTGGGCATAGATGGAATCTCTTGCACGTCCACCACCAAGTCCTTGCTCCCGGTCATATGATTTGTTGCTCCACTATCGAGCAACCATGATCCCCCACCGGAAGCAAACACCTACACGAGATCAATGCTTGGTTTTAGGTACCCATTTAGTAATGGGTCCTTTGATGTTAGTAACAAGGGTCTTGGGAACCCAAATAGACCATTCAATGTACTCATAAGAAGAACCAACAAATCTAGCATAAACATGTCCATCACTAGCACGGCACAACACATATGACGGGTTAAAGTCACCGGCTTTGTTTGAGGAAATGCTTTTGCCCTTTTGGACATCAACTTCCTTCACTTTCTCCTTCTTCTTATTAGGAGCACCCTCTCCCTCTTTCACGAACGTTTGTTTGAGAGGAGGAGGACGATTGGTCTTGTTGTTCTTCTTCTTCTTGCTCTTGGACTTGGGTGCAAACCCAATTCCTTCTTTGGCCACAACTTCCTTTTGATTGCTCAAAAGGTCGTTGAGGTTTTTCTCACCTTGAATGCAAGACACAAGGCCTTTCTCAAGTTGATCCTTCAACTTGGCATTTTCCTCCACAAGATGCACATGCTCACAACAAGGGTTAGTAGCACATGCATTATCAATTAATACCATATGAGGAAAGGTGGCCTTTTCCTTGATTAGCTTGACTTGGAGTTGAGCATGAGACTCTTTGAGGCTAGCATGAGTACCCTTCAAGACCTTGTGGGCCTTGTCAAGTATCTCAAACTCCTCTTTGAGTCTAGCATGATCAACCCCAAGTTTAGCCTTCTCGAAGGTTAGCACACGAGACATGACAAGAGCATGATCAAGATCTTTCTTTAACTTAGCATGGTCATCATTGTGTGACTCCTCAAGAGTCAAACGATGCACACGCTCTTCCTCAAGAGCATTAGAGAGATCCAATATCTCATCGGCATAGTCACGACTATGACCTTCCATCTTGGAGATGGTTTCTTTGTGAGCCTCGATCATGTCATTGGCCTCACCAAGTTGTTCCAAGAGAGCAACAAAGTGCTTCTTGGACTTTCCCTTGAGCTTACTCATAAAAGACTCAAATTCATTCACTTCCTCATTAGACTCAACATGTCCATCAATGCAATCCTCCAAGGAGGGATTGGTAATGATGGTGGTTGTGATGTTGGGGGTTGCCTTGTTTGAAGCTTTAGCCATGAGGCATCTAGCGGTGATGTTTTCGTTGGGTGATTCGAAGAGAGACACCTGGGGAGTAGCAATGGCAACGGACGCCATGGCCGTTGCTTCTTCATTTTCATCATCATCGTCATCCTCTTGGTATTCTTCTTGAACCACCAACCCACGAGTGGGAGTCTTCTTGGCGAAGTTGTTCTTGTTGGGGAAGGACTTGGCTTTGTCTTTCCGAATGAACTTGCCACCATTGTCTTCCCGCTTCTCGTAAGGACAATCCGCAACGAAATGGCTCACATTGCCACAGTTGAAGCAAGTTCTCACTCGTTGCTTGCCCTTGACGCCACTTGAGTTGTTCTTGTTGAAGTTGGGTCTTGAGCTCTTCTTGCTCCAAAATTGTCTTGAAGCAAGGGCCATGTGCTCATGGTAGTCAAACTTGGTGTCTTCAGGGTTGCTTTCCTCATCTTCCACTTCTTCCTCTTCTTCCATAGTAACCTTGGCCTTCAAAGCAAGGTTAGGCTTCTTTGCTCTTTGAGAACGGAGCACGCATTGTCGGCGGTCTTGTCCAAGATGCTCATTGCAACGAACTCATCCAACACTTCACTTGAGGTCATGGAGTGGAAGTCCGGTCGTTGACGAATGACGGAGGACATGGCCTTGTTATAGGGCATCATGGCCTTGAGGAACTTCCGCTTGATCCAATTGTCATCCATGTCCTTACTTCCATGATCTCGAAGTGCGACTGCGAGTTTGGTCACTCTTCGAAAGAGCACACGAGGTTCTTCATCTTCTTTCATTGCAAACTCATCGGCTTCATCTTGCACCACTTCATAGTTGGAGCGTTGAATGCTAGCACTTCCACGATAGAGACCCTCGACACATTTCCATGCTTCTTTAGCCATGACATGGTGATGTAGGGTGGAAACCTAATTCGTCGATCTTTCACGTTTGAAGGGGATCCTATGGAGGAAACACGAAGAACACGCGGAAGCACGAGGGGAAACACGAGGAAAACGAGGGAGGAACACTCAACCAACAAGGAATCGATCACACAAGTGCTAGATCAACATACACACATGAGATCCACAAGGTACATAGTCAACTAGGGTAAGGATACAAAGGAACCGTTCATCTCCTGGAGGAGGCCTTGAATCCACGAGGGGATCTTCCCAAAGAGGGGTCTTGTATCCGATGAGGGATCTTCTCCTAGACGGAGGTCCTGATCTCCGAGAGAAGTAACCGAGTGGATGAGCAAAGGCTCTCACACAAATATGAGCTAATCCAATGCTAAGTCTCAAAGTGAGGAGAGGGGGTCCTATATATAGAGTCTGGGGCGAAAGGGTACATGGGCTCAGCCCAACACGCGCACACAGGCGCTGGCCGGATGATCCGGACGGGGGTCCGGATGATCCGGGCTAGTCCGGATGATCCGGGCGGGGACCCGGATGAGCCGGAGGGTCGGCTGATGGTCGCGAGGGGCCGGATGTCCGGCAGGTGGTCCGGACGTCCGGGCGGGGTCCGGATGATCCGGGACGAGACCCGGATGGTCCGGCTTCGGGGGAGAGCTTCTGTTGCCTTCGGTCGTTGTAGCCGGATCGTCCGGACCGGGTTACGGATCATCCGGGCTCTGTCCGGATCGTCCGGGCCTCCGTCCGGATCGTCCGGCCTCTCTGATCCTTGTTGCTTTCTTCTCTCCGTCTTCATGCATGCCTTCCGCTTCCGGTTCTCCTCGCTTCCTAGCTTCTTCATGGTTGACTCCTTGGTGCCTGAGTATGCATAGAGTTTCCGTTTGAGGTAGTAACCATGTCTCATGTGAATCGAAGGAGAGTTGTGAGAGGAGTGATGTCACCTCGGTTTCAAGAGCTCTTGCACGTGCTCGATTCATCGGTCCTTGTGGTGTTGTAGGTGTTGATGTAGAGTCCATGGGGATGATGGAAGGATGCTCCGCATCATATCCCCTCCCTTCGAAAGGATCCGACCTCGGATCTAGATCTTCATCACCATGGAAAGGCGAGAGGTCTTTGACGTTGAAGGTGTCGCTCACGTTGTACTTGTCGCTTGGTAGGTCGAGCTTGTAGGCGTTGTTGTTGTAGCGCGCTAACACCTTGAAGGGTCCATTGGCTCGAGGTAGAAGTTTGGACTTGCGTTCGTTGGGGAAGCGTTCCTTGCGAAGGTGTAGCCACACGAGATCACCTATGTTGAAGATCATGGGTTGCTTGTTGATGTTGAGCTTGGACGTTAGTCGTTGTACTTGGCGCTCAATGGTGTTACTTGTATCTTCATGCATCTTCTTGATGTAGCTTGCACGGGCACCTGCGTCGATGTTGGTGCGCTCTTGTAGAGGTAGAGGTAGAATGTCCAATGGGGACAATGGGTTGAAGCCGTAGACGACCTCGAAGGGGGACTTGCCGGTCGTCGAATGTCTTGCGCGGTTGTAGGCGTACTCGGCGATGGGTAGACACGTCTCCCACTCCTTGATGTTCTTCTTGATCAACACGCGAAGTAGAGTGGAGAGCGTCCGGTTCGTCACCTTCGTTTGGCCGTCGGTTTGAGGGTGGTATGCGGAGGAGAACAATAGCTTGATTCCGAGCTTGGCGCAAAGAGTTTTCCAAAAGTAACTCAAGAACTTGACATCGCGGTCGGAGACGATTGACTTTGGTACTCCATGGAGGCGCAAGATTTCCCTACAAAAGAGATTTGCAATATGTGAAGCATCGTCTACCTTGTTGCAAGGGATGAAATGTGCCATTTTAGAAAATCGGTCCACAACAACAAATACGGAGTCCTTTCCATTTTGAGTTCTAGGCAAACCAAGTACAAAGTCCATGCTAATGTCTTCCCAAGGTTGATAAGGAATAGGAAGAGGCATATAAAGACCATGAGATTGAGCTTTTGACTTAGCTTTGCGACATGTTGAGCATCTTGTGGTGAAGCGTGATACGTCTCGAAACATCTTTGGCCAAAAGTAGTTCTTGGAGAGCGTGGCGAATGTCTTGTCGCGTCCAAAGTGTCCCATGAGTCCACCTCCATGAGCCTCTTGCAAAAGGAGCAAACGAAGAGAAGACTCGGGTATGCATAGTTTGTTAGCTCTCATAAGATAACCATCCTTGAGGTAATATTGTTCCCAAGATGTATGCGTCAAACATTTAGCATAATGAGGTGCAAAAGATGGATCACTAGCATACAAATCCTTTATGTGCTCAAAGCCTATGACATTCAACTCAAGTTGAGTGACAAGCGTGCATATGCGTGAAAGTGCATCGGCAACTGCATTTTCCTTGCCCTTAATGTACTTGATCACATACGGAAAAGATTCGATAAATTCACTCCATTTGGCATGACGCTTGTTCAATTTAGTTTGACCTTTTAAGTACTTAAGTGTTTCATGATCGGTATGGATGACAAACTCATGAGGTCTAAGATAATGTTCCCAAACATGTAGGACACGCACTAAAGCATACAATTCCTTGTCATATACGGGATAGTTAAGTTGAGCACCGGAGAGTTTTTCACTAAAATAAGCAATGACTCGTTTTTCTTGCATTAAAACTCCGCCAATTCCGGTACCACTTGCATCACAATGAACCTCAAAAGTTTTGTCAAAATTGGGCAAAGCAAGAATCGGAGCATGAGTAAGCAAGGACTTAAGCTCATCGAAAGCGTTGGATTGCAAAGGTCCCCAAACAAAAGGAGTATTCTTCTTACTCAAAGCATGCAAAGGAGCTGCAATAGTGCTAAAGTTTTTCACAAAGCGACGATAAAAACCTGCAAGACTAAGGAAACTTCGCACTTGTTGCAAATTGGTGGGTTGGGGCCAAGTTTTAATTGCTTTGATCTTAGTTTCATCAACATGGACACCCTTGGAAGAGACAACGAAACCCAAGAAAACCACTTTGTCAACTCCAAAAGTGCATTTTTTTCAAGTTGGCATAAAGGCTTTCCTTTCGAAGCGTTTGCAAAACAAGCTTAACATGATCAAGATGCTCTTTCATGGTTTTGCTAAACACAAGAATATCATCGAAGTAAACCACAACAAAGATTCCAATGTATGGACGAAGTACATGATGCATGAGATGCACAAAAGTTCCGGGAGCTTCCGACAAACCCATAGGCATAACCAACCATTCATATAAGCCAAATTTGGTTTTGAAAGCAGTTTTCCATTCATCACCCTCATGAATGCATATTTGATAATAGCCACTTTTAAGATCAATTTTTGAGAAAAAGTTGGCTCCACTAAGTTCATCAAGCATATCATCTAAGCGAGGAATGGGATGCCTATAGCGCACGATGATAGCATTTATAGGTCTACAATCGGAACACAAGCGGAAACTTCCATCGGGCTTAGGCACAAGAATAATGGGAACGGCACAAGGGCTTAAGCTTTCACGTACATGACCGTTGTCGAGTAGTTGTTGTACTTGCCGTTGAATCTCCTTGGTTTCTTCGGGATTGACACGGTATGGAGCTTTGTTTGGAAGTGGTGCTCCGGGAATGAGGTCAATTCGATGCTCAATGCCTCGAAGAGGAGGTAGACCCGGAGGTAGCTCATCGGGGAAAACATCTTGAAATTCCTGCAAAAGAGATTGAAACACCAAAGGTAGCTCATGAGTGGTGTTAGTTTTTGGTTCGCCATCCTTGCACACAAGGACAAAGTGCATCACACTCGATGGGTTCTCACACACTTCTCTCATCTCATGTTTGGTGGCGAATAGTATGAGGTTTTTCTCTCTAGGCGAAGAGGCGCTCAAATTTGGCTTGTGGCTCTCACTCACTTTTTGGTGGCTCACTTTCTCACTCTTCTCTCTTTGGTTGGTGGCTTGTTTGTCGGCTATCACTTGACTAGGAGACATGGGTCGTAGGACATATTCTTTGCCTTTCATCTTGAAGCTATAGTGGTTTGTACGCCCATTGTGGTAGACACCACGGTCGAATTGCCATGGCCGACCAAGGAGGAGGTGGCAAACGGTCATTGGGACCACATCACACTCCAAAGTGTCTTCATACGCACCGATTTTGAAGGATACTTGGACCGTATGCTCAACTCGTATGGTGCCGGAGTCACTTAGCCATTGAACTTTGTAGGGTTGCGGATGCTTCTTCTTGACCAATTGGAGCTTGGAGCATAGTTCTTCGCTTGCCAAGTTGTGGCAACTACCTCCATCGATGATGACCTTGACGGATCTCCCATTGATGTCGGCCTTTGTGTGGAAGATGTGGCATCGTTGGTCTTCTTCTTGTTGATGTTGAAGTGTCAAGACTTTGGAGACAACAAGAGCGGGACTTGTATCTTCATCACAAAAGACTTGATCATCTTCATCCTCGTTGATGTGCCGGTGCATGGCCACTTGCTCAATAGCGTCCATTTCATCTTCACTCATTGAGTCGTAGGTTCCATCGTCGTTGAGTATCATGGTGCGCTTGTTGGTGCATTCATATGACTTGTGGCCTCGGCCGCCGCAAGTAAAACACTTGAAGGAGCTTGTTTTGACGGTCTCATCGGTTGGAGTAGATGATGAAGCATGTGGCTTGGAGTTGCTTGTAGTAGGAGGAGGACGACTTGAACTTGTAGAAGCTTTCTTGTAACTTGACTTGTCATCGTTGCTTGGAGAAGGCTTGGTTGATGTCGAAGTTGGAATAGTTGTTGAGGCTTGGTTGTTGGAGAAGCCGTATGTCTTGGATGAGTACTTGGCGTACTTGAAGTCATCTTGTACTTGACGTTCCGCCTTTGTAGCTTGATGCACGAGCTCAATGAGGTTGGAGTAGGGTTGGAAGTCGGCGATCTTCTTGATGGGATGGTTGAGTCCGTTCAAGAATCGTGCCATTGTTTTCTCATCATCCTCCGTGACATTGGCTCGAATCATGGCAATCTCCATTTCCTTGTAGTATTCTTCAACACTCTTTGTTCCTTGCTTGAGGAGTTGTAGCTTCTTGAAAAGATCACGGTTGTAGTAGGTGGGCACAAAGCGTGCTCTCATGACATCCTTCATTTGAGCCCAAGTGGTGATTGGAGGTTCACCTCTTGCTTGTCGGCGCTCAAGGACTTGTTCCCACCATATGAGTACATAGTCTTGGAACTCAAGTGATGCCATAGCGATCTTCTTCTCTTCCTCATAGTTGTGCAAACGAAAGATTTTGTCGACCTTCAATGCCCATGAGAGGTACTCTTCGGGATCATTGGTTCCATTGAACTTGGGCATTGTGAACTTGAGCTTGCCATAGCGTTGCTCTTCATTGTGTTGAGGTCGATGTTGATGGTGACGTTCTTGTCGTGGAGGGTAATCATCCTCATGTTGCTCTTGGCGAGGAGGAAGTCCATGATCAACTTGCTCTTGTTGACCTTGAGGTTGAGGTTGAGCTTGAGGAGCTTGTGGAGGAGCTTGTGGAGCTTGACGTTGCGCACGCGGATGGTAGTTCCTCTCTTGTATTTCTTCTCGAAGGGCTTCCTCTTGATTGCGCGTTTCGCGATTGCGGTTGGTGATAGCTCGACTTGATGCTTGAAGGGCACGTTCCGCCTCAAGAGCTTGTGCTTCTCGTTGTTGTTGTTGAAGACGTTTATCCTCGGTGTCTTGTTGCTCTTGGTGTGGGCGCGCTCGTTCTTGTTCTTGTTGGTGACGAAGACGTTGTCGTTCTTGAGCTTGAGCAAACGCCACTTGGTTCGATTGAGGACGAGGAACTTGTTCATCAACTTGCTCTTGGGAATGCTTGTCGTGTAGCGGGTTGCGAGATGCATGACGGTCTTGACGCGCGGCTCGTCGAAGAATGTTCGATGAAGGTGTACTTGTGTCGGAGAAGGAGTCGTCGGAATGGCGACTTGAGTGGCTCCTACTTGAGTGTGAGGAAGTAGAAGGACGCCGGTTCACCAACAAGGCGCGGATCTCGTCCATTCTTTCATCGTTCTCTTTCTTGTGCGCGTCGAGTTTGTTGTCGAAGTAGTCTCTTGTACGTTGCTCGGAGAGTCGCAAGTCGGTGGAGAGGTTGTCGATGCGTTCGCTCATTGCTTGTTGCTCTTGATGGAGAGCTCGTTGTGCGCCAAAGAGGTGGCTCTTGGTGACGTATGATGACATGTCGTCGTCTTGCTCGATGAAGAGTGGATTTGTAGAAGAACTTGGCCTATCCATCATTTCAAGCAAATTGTGAGTGGTAGAAGGGGAAGAACGAATACCAATGTACCTTTGACCGAAGTTGAAGATGAATCAAGTTCACTCAAATGCGGACAATGAAATAGCACTATTGGTACCGATCCTTGTCGATTCTCACACCTACACAAGTAAAAGCTTTTGGTGGAGCTTGGTTAGGATGGTGGCACAAAATTGATTGCAATTGTTAGCTTGACTCAAAAATGTTGAAGAAGATTCGCAAATTCGCATATGCAACAAGTAGACCAAGCAAGTAGTGGTACACGGAAACACACACGCAAATAGATAAATGGGATTGTGCAAACCAAAAATGAGCCAAAATGTGGAATCCACGAAAATGCTCTTGTTGCACAATACTAGAGAGACGCTAGCACGATTGCACTATAGGCGGATACGTAGCTTGTGCACAACCTACTAGGCAAAAATGCAACGATCTCTATCCCAAGTATGCTATATGTATGGTATATCGGTGCAACGATCCAAGATGATCTTATATGACAATCTTAATGTTGTATGATGCTATGCTTGTTGCTTATAAGCTCTTTGCTTATCTTTCCTCTTTGCTTAAAAGCTTGAGTGGCTCTTTCTCTTTTGAGCTCTTTTCTTATGCAAACTTCACGAACCAAGATAGCAATTGTGTATGCGATGACAACTTTGTGACACACAAGTTGATTCCAAGATATGCACCACGATTGTATGTATGATATGGTGTATGCAACTAATGTGCACAAGTCACATTGCCGGCAATACTCAATGGCTAGTCTCGATGGGTAAGCAACGCAAAAGATGGTATATGATGGTTATCAATGCAATTGCAAGGTATGACAAAGATGTCGACGAAGTTACCGTTCATAGCGAAGATGAGTAGCCGACCAAAATGAGCTTTGTTGTTGATGTCACACCGCGCCTAAATAGCCGAAACACAAGAGGACACGGAAATCTCACTCAAATTGTCGAACTCAAATTCGAATGGTAGTACGGAGGTTGAGTGTTGGGGTTTGGCAAGTGGAAATGGTGGTGGATGGGGTGGGGAGGATGTATGTATGTGTGGATGGTGGTGGAGGTGGATGGTGGACTGCAGAACTGCAGTTTCGGCAGAGGAAGCCGGATGATCCGGGCCAGGAGCCGGATGATCCGGGCACGTCCGGATGATCCGGGACTTGGTCCGGATGATCCGGGCAGGTCAACCACGCACGGGTACTGCTCGGGAAGAACTCGAAAACGGGGAGAAATTTGACGATTTCGGGGATTTTGGGTGGATTTCGAGGGGGAGAAGGTGGGGAAACACAAGATCCATGAGTTACACACCGAATCCACGGATCAAAATCAACAAAACATCATCAAAACTAACAAATCACAAAAAAATTTGGGGGTATTTTTGTGGGGATTTTTGGATTTTAGGATGAAAACAACAAAATCAAGCTAGAAATCACGGGGTAGGGGCTCCAAAAACGTGATCAACGTGGCTCATGATACCATATGATGTAGGGTGGAACCCTAATTCGTCGATCTTTCACGTTTGGAGGGGATCCTACGGAGGAAACACGAAGAACACGCGGAAGCACGAGGGGAAACACGAGGAAAACGAGGGAGGAACACTCAACCAACAAGGAATCGATCACACAAGTGCTAGATCAACATACACACATGATATCCACAAGGTACATAGTCAACTAGGGTAAGGATACAAAGGAACCGTTCATCTCCCGGAGGAGGCCTTGAATCCACGAGGGGATCTTCCCAAAGAGGGGTCTTGTATCCGATGAGGGATCTTCTCCTAGACGGAGGTCCTGATCTCCGAGGAGAAGTAACCGAGTGGATGAGCAAAGGCTCTCACACAAATATGAGCTAATCCAATGCTAAGTCTCAAAGTGAGGAGAGGGGGTCCTATATATAGAGTCTGGGGCGAAGGGGTACATGGGCTCAGCCCAACACGCGCACACAGGCGCTGGCCGGATGATCCGGACGGGGGTCCGGATGATCCGGGCTGGTCCGGATGATCCGGGCGGGGACCCGGATGAGCCGGAGGGTCGGCTGATGGTCGCGAGGGGCCGGATGTCCGGCTGGTGGTCCGGACGTCCGGGCGGGGTCCGGATGATCCGGGACGAGACCCGGATGGTCCGGCTTCGGGGGAGAGCTTCTGTTGCCTTCGGCCGTTGTAGCCGGATCGTCCGGACCGGGGTCCGGATCATCCGGGCTCTGTCCGGATCGTCCGGGCCTCCGTCCGGATCGTCTGGGCCTCCGTCCGGATCGTCCGGCCTCTCTGGTCCTTGTTGCTTTCTTCTCTCCGTCTTCATGCATGCCTTCCGCTTCCGGTTCTCCTCGCTTCCTAGCTTCTTCATGGTTGACTCCTTGGTGCCTGAGTATGCATAGAGTTTCCGTTTGAGGTAGTAACCATGTCTCATGTGAATTGAAGGAGAGTTGTGAGAGGAGTGATGTCACCTCGGTTTCAAGAGCTCTTGCACGTGCTCGAGTCATCGGTCCTTGTGGTGTTGTAGGTGTTGATGTAGAGTCCATGGGAATGATGGAAGGATGCTCCGCATCACATGGGGTCGAAGGTGAGGGAGATCTTCGGGAAGGATTGCATCTTGGATGATGAAGAGAGCACTCTCATTGAATTGATTGTCCACGGCTTCTCGAGGGGTGAAGTTGCTTGGGTCATGAGGATAAAAACCTTCTTCAATGATTCTCCAAAGGTTAGTGTTCATATGTTTCAAATGACGCTTAAAGCGATAGACCCAATTATCAAAATCTTCATGTTTCTCATATTTAGGAGGTGGACCGGCATGATTCAAATGAGTGGAGGGGATTGGCCCTCCATAAACCGGGGGTTCCACATGGGCAAAGATGTCGGTGCCATTTCTACCACTAGTAGAAGGACTCTTTTCATTGTTAGCTTCCCCCTTGTCGGAGATAGCATCCATCACCTTGTTAGTAGGATCACCCACTTTCATTGGCGCGGTAGATAGTTTAAGTCCCTCTAGAAATTCATTAAACATGCTTTTAACCTCGGCCGTCATGGAGGTTTTCAATGTGTCTAGAGCCACATTGAATTCCTCACGAGAGACCGAGGTTCCCCCTTCGGCCGAAGACGAGATGGGATTCACACCGGAGTGTTCCTCCGCACCATCGTTGGTGTCAACCATACTCTTCGGACGGCGAAGTCCTTAATAAAGAGACAAGGCTCTGATACCAATTGAAAGGATCGATATGGTTGACTAGAGGGGGTGAATAGGCAACTAACAATTTTTTAACCTTTTCTTTACCAAATTAAACTTTGCAACAAAATAGGTTGTCTAGATGTGCAACTAGGTGAGCAACATATATGATGCAATAACAACTAGTACACAAGCAAGCAAGGGATGTAACAACAAGTAAGCTTGCAAGAGTAAAGGCACGAAATAACCAAGAGTGGAGCCGGTGGAGACGAGGATGTGTTACCGGAGTTCCTTCCTTTTAAGGGGAAGTACGTCTCCGTTAGAGCGGTGTGGAGGCACAATGCTCCCCAAGAAGCCACTAGGGCCACCGTATTCTCCTCACGCCCTCACACAATGCGAGATGCCGTGATTCCACTATTGGTGCCCTTGAAGGCGGCGACCGAACCTTTACAAGCAAGGTTGGGGCTATCTCCACAACAATCGGAGGCTCCCAACAACAACAACAACACCACGAAGCTTCACCACAATGGAGTATGACTTCGAGGTGACCTCAACCGTCTAGGGTGCTCAACACCCAAGAGTAACAAAATCCGCAAGGGATAAGTGGGGGAAATCAAATTTCTCTTGGTGGAAGTGTAGATCTGGGCCTTCTCAACCAATCCTGAGCAAATCAACAAGTTTGATTGGCTAGGGAGAGAGATCGGGCGAAAATGGAGCTTTGAGCAACAATGGAGCTTTGGGGGAAAGAGGTAGGTCAACTTGGAGGAAGAAGACACCTATTTATAGTGAGGGAACACATCCAACCGTTACCTCACTGAGCAGCCCCGCACAGAGCGGTACTATCGCTGGGGCAGGGCGGTACTACCGCTGAGAGCGGTACTACCGCTCCCTGCCCAGCGGTACTACCGCGCTAAAGAGGAAGTCAGGCCACTGGCCCCAGAGCGGTACTACCGCGGGAGTAGGAGCGGTACTACCGCTCGGAGCGGTACTACCGCTTCTACTACCGCTTGTAGTGCCGCAAAACCCGACACGAGAAAACATCGTCTCGAATCGAGGCGGTAGTAGGCGCGGTACTACTGCGGTACTACGGCCGAAACCCTCGAGCGGTACTACCGCTCTGCGGAGCGGTACTACCGCTGAGAGCGGTACTACCGCTGAGAGCGGTACTACCGTTCGGTGGGGCGGTACTACCGCTGGGGGGCTTCGGCGGTACTACCGCTGTAGATCGCGGTACTACCGCTGGCACAGGGCGAAGCAGGTTACGGAAGAGAAGTGCAACTGCAAAGATGCGAAGGGAAGACGACGGGTGTGATAAGGATGTGTACGTGGTGATTCCACCCTAGTCTTACCAAAGCGGATCCCCTCTTAATAATACGGTGACTCCTACGAACCTAGTCCACCACAACGAAACGCAGGAGCTACACCGTCTTGAGTAAAACACCGAGGGGAGGAAATCGTCTCGTGCCAATGGATGATTCTCTGAAAGAACTTAACGCACACGATTAGTCCGCAAAAGCATTGTCATCAATCACCAAAACCACTGGTAATAAATATGCCCTTACAACGAAGCGCCGCCGTCTCAAGGCGGAACCTAGGCAGAAGCATCTAGGGTTTCAGCAGAGCTATTCCGCCAGTGAAACTTCCCTCCGGGAGGGGGAAATCAAAGCCATCGTCATCACCAACAATCCTCTCAGGGAGGGAGGGTCAATCTTCATCAACATCTTCATCAGCCCCATCTCCTCTCAAACCCTATTTCATCTCTTATATTCAATCTTTGTCCCAAAACCTCGGATTGGTACATGTTGGTTGCTAGTAGTGTTGATTACTCTTTGTAGTTGATGCTAATTGATTTATTTGGTGGAAGATCATATGTTCATATCCTTAATGATATTCAATACCCCTTTGATCTTGAACATGAACATGCTTTGTGAGTAGTTACGTTTGTTCCTGAGGACATGGGAGAAGTCTTGTTATAAGTAATCATGTGAATTTGGTATTCACTCGATATTTTGATGAGATGTATGTTGTCTTTCCTCTAGTGGTGTTATGTGAACATCGACTACATGACACTTCACCAAGATTTGGGCCTAGGGGAAGACATTAGGAAGTAATAAGTAGATGATGGGTTGCTAGAGTGATAGAAGCTTAAACCCTAATTTACGCGTTGTTTGGTAAGGGCTGATTTGGATCCACATGTTTCATGCGATGGTTAGATTTATCTTAATTCTTCTTTCGTAGTTGTTGATGCTTGCGAGAGGGGTTAACCATAAGTGGGAGGCTTATCCAAGTAAGGACATCACCCAAGCACTAGTCCACCCACATATCAAATTATCAAAGTAACGAACACGAATTATATGAGCATGATGAAAACTAACTTGACAGTGATCCCATGTGTCCTCGGGAGCGCTTTGCTTTATGTAAGAGTTCATCCAGGCTTATCCTTTGCTATAAAAAGGATTGGCCCACCTTGTTGCACCTTTGCTACACTTGTTACTTGTTACCTGTTACGAATTATCTTATCACAAAACTATCTATTACCGATAATTTCAGTGCCTACAAAAAATACCTTGCTGAAAACCACTTGTCATTTCCTTCTACTCCTCGTTGGGTTCGATACTCTTACTTATTGGAAGGACTACAATTGATCTCCTATACTTGTGGGTCATCAGGAAGCATGGATGTGTGATTAAGGAATTGTATATGAAGGACGACAACACTTGAAACTATGCATTACGCCTAATTAGGGCGTAAAACAATAGGGCTTGTTGGGAGGCAACTCAATAGCTATCTTTATTTTTCTTGTTTCTTTTCTTTTTGTGTGATTATGCTATTGTTATGTTGTGTTTTGTGTTTAAATTATTGTGCCAAGTAAAGCCTTTGGGATGATTTGGATGAATGGCTTAGGAATCCAAAATAGCATTATATTTAGGCACCATCGTAGATGCACACTAGTGGGGATTTCGAACCCTGGGAACTCTCTTAATCATTTGTCTCAAGTCTAGTCATTTTACTTCTTATTTATTTCAGCTCATTTATTCACCTTTACACTTGCAACCTTATTATTATCATCACTACTATCTCGGATCACTTACAATTTGTAGGCACATTATTTGCACCTTGCAAAGGACTAAAGATTGATTCATGTGCTCCTTGTGGGGTCGATACTCTTACTTCGAAAAGGCTACAACAAAACCCTGTGCACTTGCAGGCTATCACGGGGTAAGAAATGCTGCAGCAGCTTGTTAGTTCGTGTACCTGCATGGGATTTGAAAAAAGGTGTTTGAAATAGTTAGTTACCACCGCCGCCATCTCCTCCATCTCCATCTCCACCCCTCCATCATCTTTTCTTAATATTTTACTCTATTCCTTCTCGTACTCTCATAAGCATATTGTGGAAGTACTTTGTGTTTCGGTCTCCTTTAGCCAACCAATCAATGTGTGCCCTTTTTTCCAATACATGTTGCGCTATATGTGAGAACATGTTCCTTATTTATGTCTCGATATCACCTTTGGTAGGGGATTAACTGGGCATGATCTTAAGATAGTACTATTACCATTGTACATGCCATAAGAGCATCTCTTGTAGATCCCGTAAAAGCTGGCCGAGCTGCATTTTTCCGGCGGTTTTACGGGACGAGCGAAAATGATGGCTTGAACAGGTCGACTAAAAATGGCCCGGCCCGTAAAAGTTTGACGAGAGGCCCGTAAATCGACACCGAATCCCACTTATATACTGGATCCGGTCGATTTTAGGGTATCCATCCACCATTTTCCTTATCCACTTGGCCGCAAATCCTCTCTACTCTGGCGAGAAATCCCTTTGCTCCGGCAGCCGTTTGCGCCGCGCATAGCTACCATAGTAGATATGTGATGTCGTGCGCGGGCGGCAGAAAGAGTGGCCGAGGGGGGTTCGACGACCGCGGCAGCGAGCCGCCTCGCAAGCGCTGCAATGATGGTGAGGCGGGGATCTCCTCCCTCTGCCCGTCGTTGGAGGAGTGGCGCCGTGCGCAGGCGCGGCGCCCACTCCAGCAGTGCCGATGCACATGCGTGGATATCCGGCCATCCAGTGCCTCCGGGCGGTCGAGCACGCCTGGTTCGAGGCGAAGGAGGTGGTCGCCGCTGGGGACGAAGCTGTAGTTGCGCGACTCAACGCGTCGAAGGAGGAGTACTAGCTCGCCTTCGTCCTCTCCAACTCCCTCTTGGAGCACCACCTCGGTGTCGGCAAGTCCGGTGATGGTGATGGTGACAAAGAGTAGAACTCCGGCGGCGAGTAGTTTAAGTTTAAGTATGAACTAGTTTAAGTTTGAAGTATGTTTTATGAGCTATGTTTATATCACATGGTATGAACTATGTTTATGTGGAACTTCGGTGATGTTTAAATGGCGCAAACTATTAGTTTGAAAATCGAGTAAACTCCGGTGATCCTTAGGTGATTTTTACGGGATACCATAATCGAAATTTGCAGGACGACGGTTTGCGGGATCTACCCGAGATGCTCTAAGATCCAACGGTCTCGATGAGACCACGTGGGATCTCTTCCTCGGCTGTCGGCTCGTGCCCCAGAGCAGGTGATCCAGGCGGCTGGGCATCGACTTCCCCTGTCATGGCCTTGGCCTCCTTCGCGGTCTCGCCCCCAACCGCAGCCTCCGCCGCCGTCCTCCGCCGCGCCATGTCGTTCTCCTCCGTCTCCGCTGCGTCGCAGGCGAGGGTGGGTGTGGTGCAGATGACCTCCGTGGGGGACCTCGACGCCAACTACGCCACCTGCTCCCGCCTCACCAAGGCAAGCCTTCCTCCCTTCCCCTAAGATCTAACCCTGCACCGCCGGGAGCATGGAGTTGATCGCCTGCTGCGATTTGGAACTGGAAGAAACATTTAGTTGCAGCGAGAAGGAGATATGCAAGTGTGTAGTTATCAGACAATGTGTTTTGGCTATTGAAATGAAGAAATTGTAGCATTTCGTCTCGGACAAAGCTAGTAAGAGAAGGAATTCTGCATTCGATATGCTCTTCTGGGATCTGGAATGCACGAATAGATGAATTATAAGCAAACCTTTCGAAACTGAGTTCTATGTTATGTGTGTGCTGCACCTATCGCAGTCCTCATTGGTTTTATTCTTTCTACAGTACTTAATGCTGTTCTTTTTTGTTTTCCTACTTTATTGGTAGATAAATGCATATAGACTAACATGAGATAATATTTTCTTAGGAAGCTGCTGCGGCCGGAGTCAAATTTCTTTGCTTCCCTGAGGTCTTCTCCTTCATAGGATCCAAGGATGGCGAGTCTGTTAAGCTAGCCGAACCATTAGATGGCCCAATAATGCAGAGATATTGCTCACTTGCAAAGTTAGTAAGAACACCTTTCTCAATTGCTCACTTGCAAAGTTAGTAAGAATATCTTTCTCAATTTATTTTTCCATTTCAAAGCAGAGCTTTCTCACTTGTACTTTGTAGTGAGTAAGTGTTAGAGTACGTAATGGGCCTAATGGGCCCATTAGTCTTAGGGTTAATTAGAGATAAGGGTTGCTTGCTTAGGGGTCAAGTAAGCCTTGCTTGGGAGTCAAGTAAACCTCTCTATATAAAGAGAGGAGATGTATCAATCTAATCAAGCAAGAATTAAGAAGGAAATCCCTTCTCTCTTGCCTGGCCGTGGGCAAAAGGCCCCCGGCCGGCCCTCTCGCGTCCTCCTTCTAGCAGCGCCATAACAATTTGGTATCAGCTAGCTTCGGTTCGATCATGTCTTCACCGCCGCCAAGCTCGTCTCTTCCGCTGCTGGTCACCTTGTCGCCTCCGGCGACCATCACGACCCTCACCCCGCTCCTGCCCGCGTCGGGATCCTCTGTCGCGCCCGCCCCCACCGTCCTCACCTGGGAGGAGGTGTCCGGGGTGCTGCGGGACCTAACCCAGGCGGTCCAGGAGATCCACCTGTTCTTGGTCGGGTCCTACGGGCCGCACCCGGTTGCGCCGCCAATCGTCGCCCCTGCGCCGCCGTGGCTGCCGTGGCAGCCGCCGCACCCGGCGGCCTTCGCCGCGCTCGCCGGGCCGCTGCAGCATCCGCTGCAGCCGCCATCCATCTCCACCACCGCTCAGCCCTAGCTGCAGTGGCAGCCGCCGCTCCTGGCGGCCTCCGCCGCGCCCGGCGCTCCGCCGCAGCAGCCGCTGCCGCTGCCCGGCGCGACAGCGCAGCAGCCGCTGCAGCTGCAGCAGCCACCGCCGGTCAGCTCCGCCGCCCAGTATGGGATGCCCTACGACGGGAGTGCGACGACCTCGTTCCCATCAGCGCCGCCGCCATCCCAGGCGTCCACATCCAGCAGATCAAGTCCCTGCCGCCGCCGTCACCGCTTCCGTCTTGGATCGCTACCCGCCACGTGTCGGCGGCGGTGAGGCTGCAGGCTGCTGCGCGCGGCCTCCTAGCGCGTCGGCGTGTGCGGGAGATGCGTGGTCTGCAGCTACCGCTCCTCCAAGTTGCCCTTCGCTGTGCAAAGCACCTCGATCTCGTCCGCTGCGTCGGGGATCTTGGGCATGCAGTTTCCCCCACGGGCGGCTGGCATGCTGTTTTCCCCGCGGGCAGCGACCTCAAAGTCTGCGACATCGGCGGTTGGGGGGGCGCACCCCTCCTCGTCATTCTCCATCGCAAGCCCTCCACTCTTCCATGTGCGGTGCAGACCAACAGCCATACACATGCACTCCTTTTGTCCAGGTGGTGTCCATGGGATCCAGGTGGCTGTACACGTGCACGTCCAAAATAAAGCGTCCTAGTCTATTTCAGGTTGAGAGTAATAACACAAGCCGAGATGTAAAAGGCTTGTTTTTAGGTGTTAGGTTTGTGTTGTGTCGAGTCATGATTATACGTTGGTTAGGCTGCAGCTCGAGGACAAGCTGCATGTCCAGGTGGGGTGTAGTGTTAGAGTACGTAATGGGCCTAATGGGCCCATTAGTCTTAGGGTTAATTAGAGATAAGGGTCGCTTGCTTAGGGGTCAAGTAAGCCTTGCTTGGGAGTCAAGTAAACCTCTCTATATAAAGAGAGGAGATGTATCAATCTAATCAAGCAAGAATTAAGAAGGGAATCCCTTCCCTCTTGCCTGGCCGTGGGCAAAAGGCCCCCGGCCGGCCCTCTCGCGTCCTCCTTCTAGCAGCGCCATAACAGTAAGCCTTTTGATTTGATACGCTATCAGCTCTTTGATTTAGGAATAATTGTTTCGCACTATCTTACAGATGATTCTTTCTAACTATATATTCAGTATGTGGTTTTTTATTTCGTTCATCTGTTAGCTTACAAATATCTTTTAGCTTATATAGATACGTACGCAAGTGTATGTAATGCTCCTTCATTAACTATCTGTTGGCACAAAAAATCCTTGTGATTTTGAGGTTTTTAAATGGAGTGAATCAGCATGTCGAGTCCTTATCATAGCTTCATTCTGCAGTGAGTCAAGTATGTGGTTGTCTCTTGGAGGGTTTCAAGAAAGGGGCCCGGATGATTCGCACCAGTACAACACTCATGTATTAATCGATGAATCTGGAAAAGTTAGGAGCTCATACCGGAAAATTCATTTGTAAGTGCTTCTTTCACAGCTCTTGGGAGAAACTTGCTTTCAGTAATATTTGTGAGAGACTTGCATTCAGTAATATTTGCGAGTACTTTATTTTAGCTGGCTATATTTATCAGTCGTTATCATAGCTTCATTCTGCAGTGAGTCAAGTATGTGGCTGGGGCTTTCAGCAATAGAATGTTAAACAGTAGGTCTTCAATTTACATGGTAAGGGCAAATGATGCTATGAACTGAAGGGCTATAAGCTGCATATATTGTCACTTCCAGATAAGAGAAATGTTGATCACAACTACATTTGTCACGTCATATCACAGAGCTGCAAAATCATATTTCTGGACTTGTGTCTAAATAATGAACTTTTGGCAAATGACTGTTGCTTCTTTCTTCCTTTTACTTTTTCCTTCTTGTTGTGGTGCATTTGCAATACTGTAGTTCGGTAGTTAACCTTGGCATTGTTATGCTGAAGGTTTGATGTGGATGTACCTGGCAACATGGTGTATAAGGAAAGCCGTTTCACGACAGCAGGTGCTATTTATTAATCCCGTTTTCCAAGTTTTGTCTATTCTGTGCAATATATGTATATTTGCTAGAGTTGGTCTTAAATGAACATTTTATCCATCGGATTTGTTTTAAAATCTTGTAGATCTGTGGTGCATAAGTTTCTCTTATAAGTTTACTCTCATATTGAAATTATTATTAATTTCTAACTCGTTGTCACTTTTCTTAACGTCATGTTGTCGTCTAGTTAAACAACTTTCAATGCTAGAGATCATGCTATAAGTATAATATGATATTCAATTGCAGTAATACTCTGTGTCCCATTTATTCTAGATACCTAAATTTGAACAGAATTGTTTATGGTGTATCTGGTTTGCCATTTGCAATATACTTCATTGTCTTAGAAGATTTTGCAAGACATTCATTATGGATTACCGGATATTTTAGTGTTCTCTGTGCGGTAAAGCTAAATGTTAGAAAATCTTGAAATCTGTTGTATGTGAGCCCATATCCAGGCTGGCCCATAAGGCCCAAGCCCATGTACCCGGCCTAGAAGAGGAGGAGGTCGTCGATGTCTGGCAGTTAGCGCCGCCAGAGCTATCAAGAGGTTAGGCCAACTGCGACGCTGGGACGCATTAGGTTTGTTCTTGTCCGTTTGGGTCCTTGTCCGCCACGACCCATTTCTAACCCAAATTCGGGCCGGGTTTGCGTACGCGCGGACATGCCGCGGACGCTCGCAATGCCCTCCCCTTGTCCTCCCCTAGCCCGCTTGTCTGTGGCACAAACGACCATTGTTCACCTCGCCCTCCATTGCAACACCCCGACCTCGTCACCCTCGCCGCCGGCACCCAGTTCCGCCCGCTTCGCCACCACCCCAGCTATCGTGGTCGCATCCATCGACGACCCCACGGCCACCGCCGCCCACTCTTTGTCAGTGTTGTTGTAGCTACTCACTGCCATTGGAGGACTTCAAGGCACGTCGAGGCCCAGGTCGCCGACAACACCTCTACCTCCGTAGACACCGCCGAAGGATGCGGGCTTCCGCATGCCTGTTGCGACGAGGCGAGGGCGGGCCCTTTCACTGGTCGCCCCTCTTCCACGCCCGAGGCAATGGGCGCTCGCAAGGTGTTCGGCCTTTTGCCCGGCCGAGCCTCCTCCACACCACAAGGTACGGATTCACCACAACTCCGAAGGGGCAATGATGGATAGCTCGGATGAGTTTTTTTTTTCAACAACATCCTATGTACATCGACCGACGATGTGGAATTCATGGTTGCTTTTATGGTCGTCAACGAGCACATCTCGAGCTAGCGGCCAATGTTTAGGGGATCCATCCGAGGCCATGCTTCGGGCTTGAATCGTGATAGAGAAAGCAACCATTGCCTACTCTACGACGATTATTTCGAGCTCACAAGCCCACTTTTCAATGCCAAGCTTTTCCCGCGACGCTTCCGAATGGTGAGACATGTGTTCAACCGTCTTTGGGGGGGGGGGAGCGAGGGAGTATGATGATTACTTGCAATGCAAGCCCGATGCCCTTGGGAAGGTTGGCTTCTCTTATAAAAAATGTACTGCAGCTGTTCGGATGCTTGCAAGAGGAAGGAGGCCTTGGGTGGCGATGATCGCCCTTGCCGCCTGTTGAAGCGCAGAAAGTACTTTGCCGTGGACGAGTAAGTCCTCTCTCTCTCTGCTCCTTTACCTCACTGTTCTTGCAGCTGATCGCGGCCTTTCAGGGCCCTTCCTGCCGAATTCGCGGAGACGGCCAAGGAGCCATCCCCCCAAGCTTTGTCTTCACCGCTGACCCTGGGCGCGCTGAGCTCGAGCAGCGCCCCCGCCGCCGGGCCGGTCAGAAAAGTGGTCCGTCCCGCTGGGCACCTCGAGCCTGCGCGCCTGCTGTCCTCCCTTCACGAGCTCTCCTGGGGCACAGCTAGCTTGCTCCGTGCTCCTTCCCTGATCGTGGATGGTGCCTGGCTGAAGTTAGTCTTGAGTTCCTCCTCTGGGGACGGACCGGCGCCAGGCTGGATTCCCGCGCGAGGTCCGTCCGGCGATTGCTGGGGCGCCAGCCCCCAGTCCCGCGCCGGGAGCGGGCGTACCGCCTCAGGGCCCTCCACATGCACCAGTGGCAGAGGGTGTCGCGGAAGACGTGCTCAGGCGCGCTCGGGAGCGTCGCGCCCTTCGTCAAGAGTTCCTCCAGGGGGCGGCGGATGCGGTGAGCCGGATCGGCGCGGAGCTTGCTGGCGAGGATGCGCGCCTTGAGGCCGAAGGCCTGCGCCTCGCTGAGGAGAGGCGCAAGTTGAAGGTAGTCGTCGCCCTTGCGCGTCACCAGCGTGACCTTGATAACGCGAAGGCTGAAGCGTCGCTGGCGGCCTCGCGAGAGGTCTGCTCCCAAGCCGTCGAGGAGGCCCGGGAAGCAGACCGACGGCGCAAGGATGCGGAGGAGCGCGGGTGGGAGCTCCAAGCCTGGAGCAGCTCTCTGGAGCGGCAAGTGGAACTGCGCCAGGCGGCCCTTGTGTCGCTGAAGGGGGCTTCCGTCGACCAGGCGGAGCTCCTGAAGCGCGAGGAGGCGCTGACGCTGGAGGCCGCCGAGCGCAACCTTGACCTTGAACGGTTGGAGACGAGGAAGCGCCTGGTGACTCAGGTGGAGGATGACGTCGCCGCGCGGGAAGCCCGAGTCCAAGAAGAGGTCGACCGCCGCGTGGCGGGAGCTCGCTCGGATCTTGAGCGCAAATACGAGGTGAGGTTGGAGCTGATCAGGGCCGAAGCTGAGGGTAGGACCGCGGCCCTCAGGGCCAAGCTGGCTGAAGTGACGCGGAGTGCGGACTCCTCCGTAGCCGCCCTCGGCGGAACACAGGCGGAGCTGGCCTCCTCCCGCGCCGAGCTGCTTCTTCTCCAACAGAGGGTTGATGGCGCCGAGGCCATCGCGCGGCGGAATGAGGACGAGATCCGTCAGCGGCAGACTCTGGAGCATGAGCATGCCCCCATGCTCTAGACGCTCAGGGAAAGGGCCAATGCGGCCCTGGGCAACATTTGCGAGGCGGCTGTTGCTGAGCCTCGCGTGACCAACTACGCTGGCAACCTCCAGTTCTTCACGGATGTGGTGACACAGCTGGAGACCCGCTCTGACAGGGCCCGTTGGCTTGTCGAGGAGAGGAGCCGAGCCTTGCTTGGGCGCGCCTTCTCCCGTGTCTTCAGCTATCTGCAGGACAGAGATCCCCACTTCGATTTCGACGCCGCCATCGCACCGGTGCCCGTAGCCATTCGGGGTTACCTGGCGCAGTGGGTGGAAGATAACGTGGACGCCCTCGTCAGGGCCTTCGCATCTGATGATGACGGCGTGATCGTGGCCGCCGATGAAGGTGGCGTTGTGGACGAGCCTGGCGTTGATGGAGGTGATGGCGGTGGCGGTGACGATTTCAGCGATGCCAGCGACGCCTCTGGAGGTGCCCCAGAAGACGCGATGAGCGACATGTCCGACTGATCGTGTGTCGCCGCTGTTTACCCTGTATAAAAAAGGTTCGGGCTCGGCCCTGAAGATTGTAAGAGCATTTTGGGAGGGGGAGACCCTCATGCAAAGGTTTGTGATCAGTATCCTTGCAAACATAACGCCGCGTGTGAGCTTACGCCGGGCTACCAGCCTGGCGATGGGTCAGCTGACTTGTTTACCTTTTGACCCTGACAGGCCCCGAGCGAGCCTGTGGGAGCCGGAGCGCCTGGGTGAACCCATTGATCCTGCGACGAGAACCTCCTGAGAGGGTGCGACGACAGCGGTCCGGATTGTAGACGTGCTTGGCCCGGCCCGGCTCGCGAGGGGCTCGCGAGGGGAGGCAGCTGACGCTAACTTTGGACGCAAAGCCGAAACCAGAACACGAGAGATTGCTTGAACGAGACTAAACACCCCTTCCCCAAACACACGCAAGTCTCAAGCTCAAATCCAACTTAAATTCGAATCGAAGAACATCGACAACAGAGGAAAAGGCAAAAGGCAAAAAGCCGCGTCCGGCACCTAGTCTAGTCTTCGACGTCTTCTCACCAGCGCGGAGCTAAGTGCTGCCACTGCGCGTGGGCGGGAGCCCCCGAGGCCCGAGGGTGGCTCTCCGGAGACTCCGGGGCGTGTACAGCCCCACTCATTATTACGTGAGTGTCACGGGCGGCGAGCTTCACAGGCACTGGGCCTTCTTCACAGGTACCGGCCTTGCTTCATATCGCCAGAGGAGGGCCCCGCCTTGCGCCACACTCTACCGCCATCGACGGCGACCGGAGACCAAGGACGACGCCAATGGGGTAGAGCGGTCGCCAGCGGTTCCCCCGACGACCACGGGTCCTCTGCCGAGGGCAGGCCCTGAGGCACCTCCCCGACAGAGGGCCTACCTCCTGAGAACGCCTTGCTCCGAGCGCCGAGGGGGCGAACCCGGATCTCGGCCCCTCCTGCAGCCCCCGGTGCCCTCCTCCTGAGGGGTAGGAGGCTGCAGCATTGGGGCAGCCATCTGCTGCGGCGACCTGTACCTCCTGCGACCCATGGTTAGCATAAGCTTGCTCTTGAGGAATTAGTGGTACCTGATAGTTGCTGCCACCAGCGCGGTTGTCGAGGCTCTCTTGGGGTTCCTGAAAGAGCTCAGCTTCTGGTGTCTCCTCGCCCCAGCCTGGCCCGAGGAACGAGCCATGGTCTTCTTCCAGTGCGCACTCTTGATCCACCATGTGGGGCACATAAGCTTCTGGGGCCACCGCCCCGTGGGCCTCGCCGTAGTGCCCCATACGCCACACAGTTCGGCTTGGAGCGCTGTCTTGGGGGTGGTGGCGTGGTGGCCCGCTGAGGCCAAAGGCCGCGGCGTGCACTCCTTCGCCAGCCGGAGATGGGGCCGGCGCGACTTGTCGCCCGGTGCTGACGGCCGAGTTGGCGTTGGGTAGGCCCTGGAGTCCGCTCGGAGTTGCGTGGGCACGTATGGGGCCGCCATACGGCCTGCCCTGGATCTGGGGTGGCAGCTGGACGCAGAAAGGAGGTGCTCCCGAGGCGGCGGTGTCTAGGAGCTCGGCCACTCGCTCTAGTAGCACGTCGCGGCCGCCCTCCAGCAGCTTGCACCGCAGCAGCTCTCGGGCTACTGTGAGCGCGGCCCTTGAGTTCGCCTGCTCCCGTCGGGTGTGCAGCGCTGTGGCCGCGGCGTGGCTTGAGGCTTTTGCTGCTGACCGCACCTGCCGCGGTGTGAGGGCTGGCGGTGTTTGGCCGCATCGCCCGCGCCCCGCAGCGCCCTGCGGAGCGCGAGGTGCCTGAGACGCAAGGTTGAGGTCGCCCTGGGCCGGCGGCACGACGTGGGCGGGCCACGCGGCCCAGCGGTCGGCGTTGGCAGTCGGGTCGCTAGACATCAGAACAGCGGGCGACGGAACGCGAGGCGGTGGAAGAGGGATTCCGGCGCACCCCTACCTGGCGCGCCGCCAAATGTCGGATTTCGGGTTCCGGTAAACCCTTGAGGTTCGAACTCTGGGGTGCGCATGAAGATCTCTCCCCTGCCAGCTCACGTCTCGAAGCCTCGCAAGGGATCTAAGCTAGAAAGAAGAACACACAAGGGACACGAGGGTTATACTGGTTCAGGCCACCATTGTGGTGTAATACCCTACTCCAGTGTGTGGTGTGGTGGATTGCCTCAGGGGCTAATGATGAACAATACAAAGGGAGAACAGCCTCGCGAGGGGCTGTTCTTGAGCTGGTGCGATGAACTGTTTAGGTGAGTTCAGTCGCCTCTATCTCTCTAGTCTACCCGAAAACTCTCTCTCTCACTCTGTGGTGGCTAGCTCTATTTATAGAGGGAGGCCCTGGGCCTCTTCCCAAATAAGGAGCGGGAAGGGCGCCAACAATTGGCCATTTTGAAGGGGAATATCTAGTACACTTATCCTGACTAAAGTTGGTCCCCGACTGCCAAAGACTCTGACGGTGACGCCGTCCTGGGCTCCACGATGACCTCCATCCTGCCGCTCTGCTGGTCTTGGTCTTGTTGCACCGAAACGGTAACCTTTGACTGATGCCTTGGCCTGTGCTTGCCCCCTTTGCACCAAAGGGGAAACAAGGACACTGCGCAGGCCGGCGCCCGCCTGGCGCCCGCCTGGTCTCGGTCGTCATGGCTTGTGTCACGGGCACCTCGCGAGGTACCCTGCCTTGATCTCTCCGCCTCCTCGCGAGCTCGCCTGATGAGGCTGCTCCTGAGGAAGCTTTCTGTCGTCCGCCCCGCGAGGCTTGGCCCCTCGCGAGGGTCTTGAGCTTGAGCTGATGAAGCTGGGCTGCACTGGGCCTCCGCTTGAGCCATGCCGCAGGCCGCAGGCAGGCAAGTCTGGGGACCCCCGTTCCCAGGACGCCGACACCTATAGTAAGATCCCGCGGGGCAGGGGCATATGTGCTAGTGGACGTCCTCATGCTCCAAACTTTGTTACTCTCTCTAATCCATATTAATTGTCGCCGATTTAGTACAAAGGCACTAAAAATGGCAATTCGGTAAATACAATTTGGTAGTATTTACCGAATTGCCATTTTTAGTGCCTTGATATGTTAGTCCAAAAATGTTTCATGGAACTATTGAAGAAAAGATGAGAACTGAGCACATCACAATTCACAAGTGGCTATATTTCTTGTGAAAGGGAGTAGTTCATTTGGTATTTGTCTTCTTCAATGGTGGTATTTACCGAATTGCCATTTTTAGTGCCTAGATATGGTATCTTTTCTTCAATAGTTCCATGAAACATTTTTAGACTAAGAGTTGGCCTTCGGTACCGTACACGCTACTAAGATGTCTGCAGGGAAGAATGTATAGGGCCAACCGACCAGCCCCGGGCCGATACTAGCTGGCCCGTGCCAAACAATAAAGCAACTCGAAAATTGTGGAGATGGCCCCCGAAGGTCGCTCGGGGTTATCCTTTTTGTGCGCGGTGCAAAGATATGCGGACGGGAGCTCACATTGCTTTTCGCGCAGACAGGGCGAAGGTGTCTTCCTACAGACGGCCCGAGCCTCCGGTCGGTCCGGGGGTGGCCTAGCCGGTCTGGCCCGAACCGGCCAGGAAGCTGAGTGGGAAGGCTAGCCCAGCCGAACTGGCCCCGGCTGGCCAGACAATTGAAAGGGTCGGCTGGCCCAAACGACCGTCCACTTTTCTTTTTCTTCTCTTCTTTTCCCGGGACAGCCAGCCGAAGCAGGCGGCAGGGAGCCGGCCGCGTGGGGTGCGGTGCGAGGTGATGCGGGCGCGGAGCCAGCTGGAGCGGCGAGCCGACAGTCGGGACGGGGCCGGTGCGGGCGCGGAGCCGGTTGGAGCGGCAAGCCGGCAGGAGCGGGGTAGAGACGACTGGAGCGGGGCGAGCTCGCGAGCATGTGGGCATGGCCCGAGCCGGGGTGCACGGACGTCGGGGACGGGGCGGCACGGTCGGCGAGACGAGGTGCACAGACGCCGGGAACGGAGCAGGCACGGTCGGCGAGATGACGAGGAAGCGCGGCCGTGGGGGCGCTTGGGAGCTGCGGTGCGGCCCAGCTCCTCCGCAACCATTGGGTGTCGTCGGGGACGGGGCGGCGCGGCCGCAGCGGGACGGCGGCGAACGACACGGGGCTCCCGAAGCGGGAAGAGGCGGTGGAGTCATTGGGCAGCAAGAGGAGCACGACGGTGAGGTCAAGCGCGGCGAGCGAGCGAAGCGGCGACGCGAGGGTGAGCCCGCGGGAGCGGGCCGAGTGCGGCGGAGACCCAGGCGACACACTCGGCATTGGTGGTTGAGGACGGGGCCAACACAGGAAGCGCCGTGGGAGGCGGGCGTCGGGCAAAGGGCGTCCATGCCCGGCAACGGACTGGCGAAGGAAAGGGGCGTTAAGCGCGGTGCCGAGACGGGGCGGCTGGCCTGGTCGCCGGCGCGAGGAGGCACTGCCTCGTGCCCCTCGGGCGTCAGGGCAAGGGAGGTCGGTTGCTTGGCGCGAGGACGGTGACAGCTCGGGGAAGCACTGTCTGGCCGTCGAGCGGGGGTTGAGCACGACGGCGTCCAGAACGGAGGGCATCTGGCGGCGGGGAGCAGCGACCAGGGAGACAAGGCAGAGAGGGGCTTGCGGGGAAGAGAGCAGCGACGGGAGGCACTCGATGTCGATCTGCAGAGGAATGGAGGACCACGGCATCGGCGGTGAGGCAGGCAGGTGCACTGCGCGCAGAACGGCACGACGTCGGGCTTGCGGGCGGCCAGAGACGCTGTGGTGGCGGCGGATGACTTGCAGAGACGAAGACGCGCGGCTGCCGGAGCTGGAGGTCGAGGAAAGCCGGCTCAACGCGGCAGGCGCGGCGATGGAGCTTGGGAGGCTGGCAAAGAGTGAGGGAGTGAGGCCGGGAGCCGGCGGCCATGGGGGGAATGCGGTGCACGATGGGGAGCGAGGGGAACGGAGTAGAGCAGCCGTGAGCATTGAGGGTGCGGGGATGGGCGTTCACGAGCATGACTCCACGGGAGGCTCCCTGGCACGCCTTATAGGATGGTGCCTAGGGGACAGGGAAGGGCCCGCGGCGCCTAACAGCACCGTAGACGATGACGCATGACGGGCGTGCAGTGCCCGCTTATTCATCAACAGTGGCCAGGGTGTGGGCGTCTTGTCCGTGCAGGTCCGATGTGACGTCGCGGCCCGGCTCGCCGTCTTGGGACTACCCGGGGGTCACACCCCCCCCCCCCCCCCTCCCCCCCCCCCTCCTGCGGACAAGATGCGAACTGAGCATTTCACAAGTGGCTAGATTCCTTGTGAAAGAATCTACCCCCCTAGGTTACAGTCCTAAACTCGGCATGGGTGATCGCATTTTTTAGCGGTATGGTGTACCTGTTAAGTACAATGTGTCCATGGTCACTTCGTCAATCTCAAGATTTGCTGGTCAGTCCCTTGGAGTTCATTTTTCAAAGAAAAAACTACTCCCTCCAATCCAAAATAAGTGAGGTGATTTTAGTTCAAATTTGAACTAAAACCACGACACTTATTTTGGATCGCGGGGAGTAGTATTTAAGAGAAGGCAGTATTTCACCCACTTGTAATGAATTACTACCTCGGTAAAGAAATATAAGAGCGTTTAGATCACTAAAAGTACATATTTTAAATAATGTAATACAAGATAAGAAAAAAGTGGTCCATATTTACAACAATGCAAGCTGCGTACAGAGGTGTTTCGTTAAATAATCCAATTTTTGTGGAAGCATCAGTGCTTATATATATAGCGCTGGGGATAATCCAATTTTTGTGGAAACATCAGTGCTTATATCTATAGCTGGGTTGCGTAGTTAAGCATCTGCTCTCTAGAAATAAGTACCGATTCTCAAGGTAAAGCCGGTTTATTTTCTAGACACATTTGCTCCCCACAAATATGCACCGTGCTTAAGGTAAAGCTGGTTTATTTTTTAAAACACCTTGCATTGTACATGACCTTGGTTGTGGACTTGGCTTGGTTCAAAGTCCGTTAGTCTTGGCTATTGAGTCGGGTTGGAGTCCGGCTTTGGAATTGTATGCATTTGACATTTGAAGTTATCCCGAGGGAGTGAACTAATTATACACATGTTTCCAGATTGATTTTATCGAAATCTATATTGTGAATGAACTATGTATCACATGTTTTCAGATTGCTCTTATCGAAATCTATGATATACGTAGTTGTGAAGCATATTTTTGCAGCTTCAGATATTATAACAACAGAAGCAATACTATTCTGCATATATGCAGACGCAAATTGTCCATCAGAGAGCGGATGCCATTTTAGGAAGACATTCTGTCGATAATAACTTTGTACATATGCAACCGTCCATGCTCTGTTTTACCCCATAGATGCAAGAGAACACTGTTAGGAATTTAAGGTTTGTGGTCTACCCCATATTCCTCTGCCTTTTTTTGATGCCGCTCACAATTCGCATATATGAGGCTGGGTAGGGACCTTCTTATATTGTCTTTCCAAAAGTCCAACTCTTATACAAATTAGCACGACGCCCGTGTGTTGCTACGAAATTATAAAATACGAGTGCAGTCACTGTCTTAGAAAGTCATCAAAATATTATGTCATGCAGCCTTTGCGCATAGTTTACAATTAAAAAGAACAGAAACACTATGAAAAATCATACGGTGAGCATTGGAGAATCTTAAGCGATCATTGCAAGGCACAACATTTCGAATGTTTTTTTTCGAGAAAACGCAAAAGACCTTTGTGTTTCATTTCATTGAAAAGATGGGGTGTACAAGTACAATCCTCCTAGGAGGCGGGAATTACATAGCAGGCGCTAGGATCAGTGGACATCCCATGATTGTGGCAAGACGACCTTGAGTCCTTGGGCCCCTGCTGTGGCCCAGCAGCTGATCTCTACCTTGATCTTGTCCAGGATCTGTTCGGAGGATGGTCTCGCGTGCTCGAAGACACAGTCATTTCTGTGTTTCCAGAGCATCCACGACACTAGTAGGGCGACAGACTGCAGGGCTTTGCGCAATCCTGGTGGCATGGCCTCCTTCGCGCGCAACCACCAGTCCATGAGGTTGGCCTCGTGCTCCGGGACAGGGGCCGGGATGCGCAGCCATGCCAGGGTTGCGTGCGATGTCTGACAGGCAAAGGGGCACGCGAGCAGTAGGTGTCGGATCGTCTCGGGCGCTTGGTCGCAAAGGAGGCAGCGGGGGTGGTGTTGTAGCCCTCGACGAGCAAGCCTGTCTGCGGTCCAACATCGGTCTTGGTTAGCCAACCAGTGAAAAAATTTCACCAGCGGTGGCGCCCAGCTCTTCCAAATGAGCTTCCAGGAGCGGCAGGCAGTCGATTCCTGGAAAGTGGCCAAGTACCATGAGTGCGTGGAGTAAATCCCGTTTGTAGACCATTTCTAGCGCAGCTTGTCCGGCTCGTTGGGAGAGTGTACGTCCTGCCACAGCAGCAGGTATTACCCGATCTCGTGGACCCCGAGGGTGCCATGAATGTCGCGCGCCCACGCATTCCCGTCGAGGCCGGCAACCACAGTTGTCGACTTGCGGCGTCGCTTGGGAGACACTGGTAGAGCAGGGGCGCGATCTCTCGGACGGACTGCCCGTGCAGCCATCGGTCCTCCCAGAAAAGGGCAGTGGAGCCGTCTCCAAGCACCATGGATGTGAATGCGAAGAAAAGGGCTCGCTCATCGGCGGTGAACTGCAGGTCTAGACCCTGCCACGCGCGCTCGCTGTCCATGCGAGCAAACCAGAGCCAACGCAAGCGCAGTGCCAACCCGGCGCGCTCCAGGTCGCGAACTCCAAGTCCGCCATATTCGATCGGACGGCAAACATGTCGCCAATTGACGTGGCAGTGTCCCCTGTTTGCAGCTGGGCGTCCTGCCCAGAGAAAAACCCTCGCTGGATCCTCTCGATTTGTTGTAGGGTTTTCTTTGGGGGCGCTAGCGCCAACATTTGATGGACGGGGATGGCACTTAGCACTGATCTCACCATGGCCAGCCGCCCGGCTCTATTCATCAGCCACGCCTTGCACGCTGGAAGCTGCCCTGCCACCGAGTCGACGAGGGGTTGCAGCATGGTAGCAGAGGGATGGCGCGTCGTCAGCGGGATGCCGAGATATTTGATGCGAAGGTTCGCAACCGGGCATCCCAGCTGCTCTATCAGTTTCGTGGTCGCATCGGTGCCATGAAGAACCGTGGCCGAACTCTTGGCATAGTTCACCTGTAGGCCAGAGGCCATGCCGAACAGGTGGAGTATCCCTTTGACTGCGTCGACATCCCCGGGTGTGGCATGGAAAAAGGGCATCACGTCGTTGGCGTAGAGTGAGATCGCCGGGATGTCGCACCGAGGGTGCAATTGTTGCAGGATGCCTTCCTGGAGGGCACGCCGAATGAGGGAATAAATAGCATAAAACTACTACTTTACAGGCTAGGGTTCCAAAAAACTTCTGGTTTTAAATTTTTCGCTGATAACTACCAACTCGGGGGTCGGTTGTTTCAAAAAACCCCAATGCCCGTTGCTTAAAAATTAAACCTGTTTATGACAGGTCGGGCCCGCACCTAAACATTCCGTCTATTTGACTGTGTGTTGACCATTAACTGACATGTGGGGTCCACATGTCGGTTTGGTCTTCCTCTTCTCTTTCTTCTTCCTCCCTCCCCTCCCCAGCCTCCCCATGGTCGCTAAAGGTGCTCGCCGGAGCTCATGGTGGTGGAGTTGGCGACGAGGAGGCATTCCAGAGGCCGGCCTCGTCCTTGGCGGCGGGAGGTGCGCAGTCCAGCAACATGCAGGCCGTTTGCGTTGGCCGCATGCAGGCATGGAAGGCAGGGCGTGGCCGCCGGCGCACACAGGCGAGGGCGGCGTGGCGGCGGCCACGGGCGAGGGGCGGCGTGGATCTGGCCACTGCGGGCGCGGCTCGCCGGCCGCAGGCGGTGCACGGCGTCGGCCCGGAGGAGGTGGCATCGCGGCCATGGCGGGTGCGCCGGAGGACCTGATTGCTTTTTTTTTGAGAACTTCCTGGGACCTGATTGCTTTTTAGAAAATTTCCAGGGACCTGATTGCTTTTTCAGACACTGGCATGTGGCCCCCACATGTCAGCTAACGGTCAAACAAATGGTCAACCGAACGGTGCGTTTAGTGGCGGGCCCAACCTGTCATAAACATGTTTAATTTTTTAACAAAGAGGATTTGTTTTTTTTTGAAACAACCAACCCTTGACTTAGTAGTTATCAGCGAAAAAAACAAATTCAGTAGTTTTTTGGAACCCTAACCCGTAAAGTAGTAGCTTTATGCTATTTACTCTGCATGAGGCGACCGAGGGTGTCGACGGCGAGCAAGAAGAGCTGCGGTGATATAGGGTCTCCCTGGCGCAGCCCGCAACGGTGCCAGATCGGAGGGCCGGGTTCTCCGTTGAGCATGACTCGAGTGCTGGCCGTGGACAGGAGGATTGCGATCCACTCCCTGAAGCGATCGGCAAATCCATATTGGCGCAAAACCTCGAAGAGGAAAGGCCATGAAAGGGAGTCAAAGGCATGTGTTAGGTCGAGCTTGATCATAATCCTCGGAGCTCCCAGTTGGTGCAGCAGTCGTAGTGATTGCCTGACGAGGACGAAATTGTCGTGGAGGCTCCGGCCAGCGATGGACGCATTTTGGATGCGGCTCACCAGGCTGTCCAGTTTGGGGGTGAGGCGCAGCGATAGGGCCTTGGCGAAGATCTTAGCCACAAGATGGATAAGGCAGATCGGCCGGTAGTCACCAAGTTGATGGGCGTCAGCTTGCTTGGGCAGTAGTGTCAGGAGCGCTTGGTTCAGTTTGCTGAAGCCGCGCCCGCGCATATCAAACAGTAGCTGGAAGCCGTCGAGCAGGTCCTGTTTGATGATGCTCCAACACGCCCGGAGAAATTCTGCAGTGAATCCGTCGGGCCCCGGCGCCTTGCGGGGCGGCATGCGCTTTATTACGTCCCAGATCTCTTCCAGGCTGAGTGGCGCGTTAAGGCACGCCAGATCAGTTGGCTCGATGAGCTGCGACAGGTCCAGCATGTGGTCCCTGTCAACGGCGGTGCTGAGCAAGCCGTCGAAGTGCGTGAAGGCTTCTTGAGCCATCTGCTCGTGGCTGGTGAGCACTTGCCCGTCGACGGTGATGCTGTGCATGCGGTTCTTCTGCCGGCGGTTGGAGCACTGTCGGTGGAAGAAATTGGTGTTGGCGTCTCCGTCCTTGAGATTGGCGATGCGTGATCGTTGCCTGGCGATGGTTCGCTCCATGGAGGCAAGGCCGAGGTAAGCGATCTTGATCTGCTTGCGCAGCCAATCCTCCGGCGGCGAGAGCACGCGGTCCTCCATGGCCTTGTCGAAGCGCAGGATGAGTTCACGGGAGATGGCCATCTTTTCTCGGATATTGCCGGTGGTCTTGGCACTCCAACTTGTCAGTCGTTGAGCTGTGGCCTGTAGGCGCAGCACAAGACGTCAGAAGGGGTCGGGGTTGTGGACTGAGCCCCCCAAGCTGCAGCGACCGTGTCGTGGAACCCGTCCAGGCTCAACCAGTATTCCTTGAAGTGGAAGCGCCGATGGGCCGTCGGTGTGGGTGAGCATTCCAACAGGAGGGAGCAGTTGTCCGATACGACCGACGCAAGGCAACGCAGATGGCAGTTGGCATGTGCATCCTCCCAATCGGACGAGCATAGCACACGGTCCAGGTGCACCAGAGTCGGTGGTGATTGCTCGTTAGACCATGTGAAACGGCGTCCGTTGAGGTATACCTCCTTCAGGGCGAGGTCGTTAATGACGTGACGGAACCTTCCCATCATGCGCCGGTTCACCCGCCGCTGCTCTTGTCCTCCGCGCGATAGATGAGGTTAAAGTCCCCACAGCATCCAAGGGCCAGTGCAATCCTCACGGATCTCACGCAACTCCTGTAGGAACGAGATCTTATCCGCGTCATCCTGGGGTCCGTATACGATGGTCAGCCACCAAGGCGCGCTGGTGCTGTGGCCACCTTGCCCGTGATCGCATTGGTGGTGAACACCTGGTCCGTGATAGTCACGGCCCTGCTCTTCCACGCCAGGAGGATGCCGCCTCGTGTGCCCAGCGTCGGGAGGTAGGTGTAATCGCCAAATTCCGGTCCAAGTGTGTCAAGGACAACAGACGAACAGATCAACGCCATTTTAGTCTCCTGCAAGCGGACAATCGATGCCCCAATGGTGTCTAGTAACGATCTAATGGCGGTGCGCCGGGCGCGCATTGAGACCGCGCACATTCCAAACTACAACCGTCAGGCCGTGATCCATGGAAACGGGATCAACGATTAGGCAGCCGGTTGGGTCTAGTTCTTGTCTGTGCCATCGACGCGCGCCGAGATGGTTGGCGATGAGGCGAGACACGCTGGGATCTCACGATCAAACCAGGGTTGCGATGGCCTTGATCACCACCAACGGGATGGGCACCGCGAACATTCCCTCATAAATCTTCATCTCGGCCGCTGTTATCTTTTGGTTGGTGCCCACGATCCCCAGCGTGCGGAGAAGTTGCACCCGCGCTCTTCGCTCGGCGGTAGGCGGCAGCCCCGCAGGGGTGGCAGATGCCGAGCGCCCGCGTCGAGGGGAGAAGTTAAGCGGGCGACGCGGCCGTTTCCCAGGTGTCGGCAGCGCCGCACACACCTGCTTAGTGGCGGCGGCTAGGAATTCGCCCAACGTCCACGATCGCTGCGGCGCGGCGTGGCTAGGAGTGCGGCGGAGAGTGACGAGGGGGAAGTGAAGCGATTAGGCGCAGCTGGGTGCGGACCAAGGGTGGTGCATGCGGCTGCGGAGGTTGCTGCTGTGGTGGGGACGTCGTTGGGCCTCCCTGGCGTCGCGTGTTGGGCTTGACCCCGCTACAAAATTGCAATGGGGCCTCTTGATGGGAGGGTGGCAACGGCGGTCCAACAGCTGCAATGGGGACTCGATGGGGAGGGTGGCAGCGATGGCCCATCAGCTGGAGCTGCAGGGCCTGGCGAGCTGGCAGGGGTAGTGGCCTCGCGCGTCTCCCCGCCTGGCGCATCGCGAGGGTGGGGCTGTGTGGACTGGTCAGCGTGTGCGCTGGGTCCCGCTGGCGGGGAGGACGTGTGCACATCATCGCTTTGTCCCGACAAGGCGGTTTGCTCCGCTAGCTCCTCAGGCTGCGAGTCTGGCACCTCGCTCAGAGTGGCCAGGTCCCGACAAGCCATCGGATCATGGGAGCCAGCGGTTGGCCCAACAGGATCATCCTCGGGCTCGTGGGATGGGGCGGGGTTTGAATCTCTGGAGGCTTCTGATGGCCCTGCAGCCAATGACGTCTCGCCAGCAGGCGTGGTGGCCCCAACCCTGGCATCTCCTGTGGCGGTCGCAACCTTGCGCGCCTCGTCCATGCCAAGAAAGTGCCTTTGCCTTCTCTTGCCTTTTCTTTTTCTGGAGCGGCGACGAGATTGGGTGGGCCCCTGCTGACCTGGCCATGGCAGCATGCTGTTCCTTGGGGTGGGCGCGGGCGGCCGCGCCGCCGCGCCGGCCAGAGCGGGCCAGGAGGAGGCCGTGTTCACCCCATCGATGCGGCCGGAGTGGTCGCCTGCATGCCAACCCAGCGAATTGACGACCATGCCATCCGCACGCCCGCCTGGCTGTGCATCGGTCCTCCGTCGCTTGTGGCCGCGTCGGCGGGCGCGTCCACGGCCAGGTCCTTTGGTCTGGGCCTGGTGGGTTACCGGCGCCATTCCTGTCGCGGTCGTTGTCGGCCTGGACACTGGTGGTGGGGGCCTAGATCATGTCGGCGCGCGTGATCACCATGGAAATGGGGAACGTGAGCGTCCTGATGGTCGGCGCTTCGGAGCATATGCGCGAGGGAACCTGCTCGACGATGGCAGCGCGACGGATGTGGGCGAGGTCGTGCGTGAGGCCGGATAGCAGGAAGGTGGCCAGGTCGTCTCGCGAGCGCGTGCGAGGATGCAGACGCTCGATCCAGCAACTCTCCCTCAAGATGTGCTCCGCCGTTGACAGGTGCCAGGCTTGGGCCGGAATGCCGCGGAGTTCTAGCTCAACGCGGCATTCGAACACGCCAGAGCCGGCGTGGGCGAGCTTGCTCCATGGCCGGAGTGAGAGGGAGAAGCGCGGCGTGTTGATGAAGTGGTCGCCGTCGAGGCGGCATTTGGTGGTGTGGGAGGAGAAGAGGATAAGGAAATCCTCAGGGTGGTGCTCGTGGACCGTGAAGTCACCCTCCGAGAGCTCGAGCGAGCTGATGAGCAGGTCGGAGACCTCGGCTGTGGACACGGGTGGCCTGTTGCCGGTGATGGAGGCCACCATTGCGCGGGCAAGCACCTGCTCGGCCTCCTCCATCTCGACCGAGTGCGCCATGATGACTCACACGGGCTCAAGGACCATCTGGGCAGTGGGAGGAGGAGGGGGCGTGGCTGGGGCGGCGTGGCGGTGGGCTGGCGCGGCCCCTGCTGTTCCAAAGGCGTAGACTGTCGCAGGAGCGGGAGTCGTGGCCGGAGGTGAGGCAGCGTCTGCACCGGATGTCATTGGTGCAGTCGCGCACGCGATGGCGGTGGTCCAGGCAACGGTAGCAGAGGCCGGCGACCTCCTCAGGGGAGGGGCTGCGGCGGCGGAGCGGCGGAGGGCTGGGCGTGGCATCCGAACGGGGGCAGCGGTGGTTGGGTCGTCTCGGTTGTTGGAAGCCGTCGGCGTCGACCGCGGCGCCATTGGTGACGCGGTGCACCTCCGAGCGTGGGCCGAGGCGGGTCTTGGCAGGCCGCCTGCTTGGTTCCAGAGGACGCTCGGCGGTCGACAGGGTCAGCACCAGAGGACGCCATGGCCGCAGGGCTGGGGTGCGGGGAGGGCTTGGTGGCTGTGCGGCGGTTGGGCCGGGGCTTGGAGGGGACGACGGTGGGGCTGGTGGAGGAGGAAGGTTCGGTGGGGCCGGGGCTCGGGCTCGGAGGGGGCGGCGGCGAGGCTGGTGGGGGAGGAGGGCTAGGCGGAGCTAGGTGGAAGGGGGGAGCGGAGCGGAGCCATCCTTCAACATTTCGAATGTTGAAAGTTGAAACATGTGGGAATAGACAATTAGTAAGCTGACAGCACAAGGCACAATGGTAGGACAATGGATATCGTCGCTTTGGAATTGCAATTTGTCCACTCTCACAATTCTGTGATATGGAACCATATAGAACCGGGAAAAATTGGTTAGGAAGAAACTAAAAACAAGGGCATTATTTTGAGTTGGAGTTGCATTTTTGCATTTGTTATGTGCTCTTTCTTTAAGTGTTGATCTCGCATAAAAGTGGTAATGTAGTTGTTTATTGGTGGTAGGTCTCATATGTGAGTAAAGTACATTTATTTATGTTTTGGAAGGTTTTTGGTCCCATGTGGGTGGGGGTGCATTTGATTATTGGTAAAGGTTGTTGGTCCGACATGTGGGCAGAGGTGCATTTGTTTATTGGTGAAGAATTGTTGGTCTCACATGTGGGTATGGGAGCATTCGTTTATTGTTGCATTCGTTTATTGTTGAAGGTTGGTTATCTCACATGTGAACTCACCACCAACTCCAACCTTTATAAGTAGGAAAGATAACATATCCAGTAGCCTTCAAATTTTCTTGGATCATTAGGAAACTGTGCAAGGAAAATTTGCAATTTTTTGTACGTGCAACCCACCAAGATGTTTTTCTTTGAAAACACACTGGCAGCCGAATACGGATTGACCTGACTGTGGAAGGGATTCAACAGTGTTATAACATTACCTGGAGATTCTTCGATTGAGTTCTAGTTCACAGATTTATATGTGATTTCTCATTCTATGTTTACTCACTTATCAGGTGATACCGTCGTAGCGGTGGATAGCCCTTTTGGACGATTGGGCCTTACTGTTTGCTATGATTTGAGATTTCCAGAGCTTTACCAATGTTTGCGTTTTAAGCATCAAGCTCAGGTGATTGTGTATGCCACTGTACTATACTCAGTATATATATAATACTACCTCTGTTTTTAAATATATAAGATGTTTTGGCAGTTAGCTGAACTGCCAAAACGTCTTACATTTAGGAACAGAGGGTGTATTTAAGATAGCCTTGTATTAAGTTGTTATTCATCATACATTCATACCCTTTAGATTGTTCAGGAAATTTCTTAGTTTTCAAATCTTTTCTTAACATTTCATCTTTTTTTAGGTCTTGCTCGTACCATCTGCATTCACAAAGGTAACTGGGGAAGCACACTGGGAAATTCTCCTTCGTGCTCGTGCAATTGAGACACAATGTTATGTACGTAAATGTAATCCTTCTCGCTGCCCATGGACTTTTGCATGTAGGTTTAGTTGTTTCGTGTAGTTGACACTTGGCAACATGAGATACGATAATGTAGAAGTTAATGCTAGACTATTACCGAAAAAGGCTTTCGCCCCGCTTTATAAATAAAGCAAACCGCCACAAAGCATACAACCGAAGCAAGTTCACTCACACCACCCGAGTCTCACAACACAGTAAACAGGTTCTGCTGAGGGCACAACTCAACAAGCCCAAAAGAAAGAAAGAAAACAACACACTCCAGACGCAAGGAGTCTAGTCTGGATCCGGCGGGGGCGGCAGAGGCGGCGGCGACAGGCGGACGGCCATCGAGCGGAGGTCGGTGATGAAGGCTGAGATGGCGTCACGGTCCGGGGGGCGGCTAAGCGGCCGCCAAAGCTGCAAGAAACCCGAGAGTTTGTATAGAGCGTCAGTAGCGCGACGAAGGGGGGTACGCTGGATCACAAGCTTATTGCGAACGGTCCAAAGAGTCCAGGCAAGAACCCCAACCTCAAGCCACCTAATGTGGCGAGAGGACGCGGGGGACGTCTGGAGTTCAGCAAATAAGTCCGGGAAATTGGTGTGGCACCAACTTCCACCGACAACCTCGCGAAAGCAGCTCCAGAGGAACTGGGCGGAGACGCAAGCGAAGAAAATGTGGTTCGAGTCTTCAGGGACACCATAGAGCGGGCAGATACCAGTGCCCGGGCCATTGCGCTTGCAGACCTCCACTCCAGACGGGACCCGGCCGTGAATGCACTGCCACATGAAGATGCGAATCTTCAGGGGGACGCGGACGGACCACACCATCGATAGGGGGAGGGGGGCGGAGGAGGGGGCAATGGCCATGTACAGCGACTTGGTTGAGAACTGGCCCGACGGCTCCACACGCCAGCGCACAAGGTCCTGACTCCCATCCACCAACGGCTCATGCAGAGCAACGCAATCAAGCAACTCACGCCAGGCGGCGGATTCCGCCGGCCCAAAGGGCCGACGGAAAGCAAGGCGCCCTAAGTCAAGAAGGGCCCTATCGACAGAAATCATGGGGTCGACGGAGATAGAGAAGAGGACGGGGAAGCGGGCCACAAAGGGAGAGTCGCCGGCCCAACGATCAAACCAGAAGAGCGTCGAGAGGCCGGACCCCACCGAGATGGAGGTTCCAATGCGAAGCACCGGGAGAAGCTGGACAATAGACTGCCAGAACTGAGAACCGCCCGATTTCTGGCAGAAGGCAAGGGGTTGACCCCGCAGGTATTTATTCCGGATAATGTCGAGCCAAAGGCCACCTTGACCCTGCGCGATGGGCCACAGCCAGCGGGAGAGAAGGGCAATATTCATCCTTTTAGAGCACATGATGCCCAGGCCACCTTGCTCCCTGGGCTTGCAAATGTCAGGCCAGCTGACCATGTGATACTTCTGCTTGCCATGCTCGCCAGCCCAGTAGAATCGGGACTGGATTTTGGCGATCTCCTTATGGAGAGACTCATGGAGGCTGTAGAAACTCATAAGAAACAAGAGGAGGCTGGAGAGGGATGAGTTGATGAGAATAGTCCGGGCCGCCTTAGAAAGCCACCTCCCCTGCCAGGGCTCGCACCGGGATTGGAGCTTAGTCACGGAGGGCCGCAGGTCCGCGACGGAGAGTCGCGAATCGCTAATGGGCGTCCCTAGGTAGGAAGTGGGGAAAGAACCCAGGCGGCAATTAAGTCTGTTGGCGATGGCCACAGACTCAGCAGGGGAATATCCCATCACCATAACATCACTCTTGTCGAAGTTGATCTTGAGGCCCGACATCCGTTGGAAGCAGAGAAGGAGGAACTTAAGGTTGGCGATGTCCACCTCCGAGCCTTCGACCATGATGATCGTGTCGTCAGCATACTGGAGGATGGAGATCCCCGAGCCCCCAGAAAGGTGGGGGGTAATCCCACGAATGTGGCCAGCGGCTTTTGCCTTATCAAGAATGGAGGCAAGAGCGTCCACTACCATATTGAAGAGGAACGGGGAGAAGGGGTCGCCTTGGCGTACCCCACAAAGGGTAGGGAAGAAAGGACCGATCTCGCCGTTGATGTTGACCGCCGTGCGACCGCAAGAGACCATTTGCATGACTCTAGTGATCCATCGGTCATCGAAGCCCTTCCGAAGAAGGACTTCCCTGAGGAAGGTCCAGCTAACAGTGTCGTAGGCTTTGTGGAAATCGATCTTCAGAAAAACCGCCTTCAGGCGTTTAACCCGGACCTCATGAAGAACCTCATGCAGTACCAGGACACCATCCAGGATGTACCAGCCCTTAATGAAGGCCGACTGGTTAGGGTGGGTTATCCGATCCGCAAGCAGGGTCACCCTATTGGCGTACCCCTTGGCCAGGATTCGGAAGATCACATTAATGACCGTGATCGGGCAGAACTGGCGGATGTCAGACGCCCCAGGGACCTTGGGGATGAGAGAGATGATCCCGTAGTTGAGGCGACCTAGGTCAATAGAACCAACAAAGAATTCATCGAAGATGGCCATGACCTCGGTTTTAATCACGTTCCAGAAGGTCTGGAAGAAAATGACCGGGAGACCGTCCGGGCCCGGCGCAGAAGAGGCATTCATACCCTTGATGGCCTCCCAGATCTCTTGCTCAGAGAAGGGGGCCGTCAGTGCCGCGTTCTCGGAGTCGGACACTAGTTGGGCACCAGCCCAACAATCGGAGGCGAGGGAGATGCCGCTCCTAGGGGCGGCAGAGAAGAGGGATCGATAGAAGCCGTCGACATGGGTCCGGATGTCACGGGGTTCCTGGAGGAGGGTCTCCCCATCCCAGAGAAGGGGGATGGTGTTGCGTCTACGGCGGCTGTTGGCGATCGCCTGGAAGTAAGCAGTATTCGCGTCCCCCTTCAGGACCCATCTCTGAGCGCCCCGAAAGCGCCAATATGCTTCCTCATCGGTGTAGATCAGGAAAGTTGGTCCTCGAGGTCATAGCGGGATAGCCACTCGTCCAGGGAGAGACCCACCGCGTCAGCCCGAAGGTCAAGGGCCTGGATCGCGGTCAGCAGCGCCTTCTTACGCTCCCTGGCGTCGCGGCCCAGATTGGCCCCCCCACCCCTTCATAAATTGTCTGCCACGTTTCGCACAAAAGTGCCACGCGTCAATAGCAGAGGGGGGACGAGGGTGGGGGTGGGCCCAAGCCTCAATCCACCGAGCGCAAACGGCGTCGGTGAATCCAGACTGGGAGAGCCAGAAAGTCTCAAAGCGGAAACGAGGGGGGATCGGCGGACGTTCGTCCGCGGAGGAGAGAAGCAGGGGGACATGGTCCGAGCCAATCCGAGTGATGGCGCGGAGAGAGGCTAGGGAACAACGGAGGTCCCAATCCGGGGATACCAGGACCCGGTCCAAGACAGACTGGGTCGGGGAGGCTTGCCGATTGGTCCAGGTGAACCGGGCACCAATCCGATCAATCTCCCGGAGGGCGAGGTCAGCAATGAAGTCATTAAACAATTGCATCCGGGCAAAGCACACATTGTCATTGCTCTTGTCTTCCGCTATGCGCAGCAGGTTGAAGTCGCCACCTACTACCACGGGGAGGGAGGCCACCGAGATCTTCCGGTGGAGCTCCTCCAGGAAGGCGGCCGACCTACTATGGTCGGCCGGCCCGTAGACAATGATGACCTCCCACTTGAAGTTGAGCGATCTCTCGAATAACTCCATGCCGACGAAGAATTCGCCCCTATCCATGCTGCCCACCTCGAAGGTGGCATCCTTCACACCTAAAAGGATGCCACCCGAGTGGCCCGTGTTCCCACTAGAAGGGAGCCAGTGCCACGCAAAGAGGTGAGAGCTCAGCCGGTCAAGCTCAGGAAGCGAGAAATCGCAACGCATGGTCTCTTGAACATCAACAATGTCGATGTGCTCATCCCGCATGTACTCCACTAACTGGCGGCGACGACCATCATGGCCGAAGCCGCGGATGTTCCAGAAAAGAGCCCGCATTAAGGAGCCATAGGGGGGCTGCTTGACCCCAGAACACGAGAAGCGCTTTGCGCGTGAAGAGCCGCCGTGCGGGAGCGGGTACGGCCCCGGATCTCCGCCCCGGCCACAGGGGGAGGAGGCGCCGTCTGCCGCGGCACGGGCGGAGAGGGGGACGCCCCAACCGCAGAGGCGGCTGGAGGAACGAGGAGGGGCGCACGGGCCTCCGCGAGTTTCCCATCGAGAACCTCACGAGCTCTGATGGCCGCGATCTGGGCTAGAGGAGGGCCAGCTTCTCCACGGAAAATGATCGCGGAGTCGGAGGCCACTTTGGCGAGGTTGCCCAGCGGCACAGACTCAAGCGCAGAGAAAGAACAAGACGAAGCAGAGTGGGGAACGGAGGGCCTACCTGGCTCCAGGTTACGGGCGGCAGCGCGGAGCTCCGCCTGCTCGGGAATGGGCAGAGCCGGGCTGCCCTCAGGGTGAGCAGCATCCAGCCGCGCACTCCGGCGGGAGGCAACCACCGGGGAGGAGGTCGACCGACCGCGACGGGAGTAGGCGGCGGAGCGGGGGCGGGGGGGGGGGGGGGGAGGGGGCTGGGCCGCCAAAGGCGTGAGAATCCGAGCCGCCTCCACCCCTGGCAGAGACGACGCAGGAGTGGTCAGCAGCACCGGCCCAGCACAGCCGAGGTGGAGAGGCGCTGGGGGTGACGACGCAGCCGGCGGGGGAGGCGGCGCGAGGAGGGCCGATGAGATGGCAGCCGGGGCGACCCGCGGTGGCGACGAGCGCGGAGGAGCTTCAGGCCGAGGGGAGGAAGGGGCGACGGGGGGTGGCGAGGCCGGGGCGGGGGGGTCTGCCACAAGGGGCGTCCCCCCCACAGCGGGCGCTGCCGGAGCATCCGGGAGCAGGCCGATGGACGGGACCACCGAGTCCAGCACAGAGGGCGGAGACGAGGCGGGGGAGCGCGGGGAGGAGGCCGGACAAACCACCAGGCCCACACTGGAGATGTCGCTCCCCTCGGAGGGCGACGCTGCAGAGAGCTGAAGGCCATCCAGCGGAGGGCAAGTAGCGGCCTGGCGGCCCTTGCCCCCCGCGGCAGGAGGGGGGGGGGGGCGAGGGGGAGGGGGAGCGGGAGTCCTCAGACGGCCCCTCCTCATCCGAGCGGTGGGAGCGGGAGCGGTGACGGCCGTGGTAGTCCCCGCTGGCCCCCGGGTTGCCACCGGGGAGGCCGACGTCGAGGGAGCGGGGACGCCCACTGTGGTTGGGAGGCTCGGGGGCGATCCTGAGGTCGAAGCCCTGGTCGTTGAAGAAGACTCGGACTGAGGTGTGAAGCTTGGAGGAGTCGAGGCACTTGACCTTGACCCAATGCTAGACTATTAGTACAGATACCTACTGTATTTGTAATTTTACACATGAAACACGTGCAAATCTCATCACATCAGTGGAGGTGAATAGTTGGTACATGAGCTACTTGTTAATCCACCATATATATGCCTCTGATTGCAGATTCAGAACAAGTGAGCTATGCTTATATTTCAAAAGCTTTTGCTTTATGTGGAATTCAGTTAAATATGAAAATTGTTTGGTTGACTTTCGAAGTTAGGCAGCTTAAAAACACTTTTCCAATATTTCTTAGGTTATTGCTGCGGCTCAAGCTGGAAAACACAATGAGAAAAGAGAAAGCTACGGCGATTCTATAGTTATTGACCCATGGGGAACAGTTATAGCTCGACTTCCAGGTACGGCTTTTCACTTTGTTATACTTAGCTGTTACTCCCTTCGTTCCTAAATATTTGTCTTTCTAGAGATTTCAACAGGTGACTATATACGGAGCAAAATGAGTGAATCTACACTATAAAATATGTCTATATACATCCGTATGTGATAGTCCATTTGAAATCTCTAAAAAGACAAATATTTAGGAACAGAGGGAGTACATACTAAGTTATGATTCTTGTGACTTGGAAGATTATATTGGGTTCTTTTCATGTTTTGTATCTTAACTGTTAAGAATCATCAATAGTGACTTTCTCTTGAGTTCCTTGTCAGTATTTGCTTCTTTCATATGGTTGTGCTGGAAAATAGTCGTCAATTTTGTAATGCTGATAATTTTGTGTTCGTTTTTATTCATTTTATTAAAATAATATTCTATGGACTACTTTTACAAGGTATTGCCACTAGTACCCTTTTTTATTGTTAGATAAATGATCTGAATTTTGCTACAGATCGACTGTCCACTGGATTTGCAGTAGCAGATATCGACTTGTCAAAAGTTGAGGCTGTGCGAACCAGAATGCCAATCTCTGAGGTAATAATGTCTCATGTACCATCTGTTTGCTCCGGTCCAAGTACTCCAGAAGCTGTATTTCTGTAATGGCTTAATTATCCTATGTTTTGCAGCACCGCAAGTTTGAGAGCATCTGGAAATTCTCATCACTATAATAGTTGAAGGTGATCTTGCACGCTTCGCCGCTCTTATTCTCACATTCCGGAGATTCTTCTTTTGTGCATAATAACTGTCATTTTGTTCACAAGATGGTCCAGTTCGATTGGGATTTCCAGTGAGACATGTCATAGAACTAAATAAGCTACAACTGTAGTAGCATATCTAGTAAATAGGGCATATCCAAACATGGCTCAGAGCACCTTATGACTTGGTTTGAGATGGCTTCTATCTCTGCTTATGGTCCAGACAAACCAGAAGCCGTTCCAAACCCAAAGCTTAGGAACAGCTTAGGTTGTGTTTGATTGGGCCTTAGGGTCTTTTAAGCCAAAAGCTCAACCAAATCCAGCGAATTTGATGTTTGTGTGTATGTTGACATGTACAAATGCATGGTAGCAGTACTTTCATGACTTTATGTCACTTTATTCTTATGTGCTGGAGTAGTTCTTTTACTGTGGAAGAGATGTAAAGGGCAATTTGGGGATGAACATTCCACAAATGTTTTTCTTTTTGTGAGATATGGAAAAAAGAGGTAGATAATCATAATCGGCCATTGGGCTTGTTGAACCAGAAAGGTTAAAAAGATCTTGGAGATGGTCACTAGGATTAGAACCACTACAAGGGGAAAATGTTTCAGCTAGACCTGACGCCGTTGACACGAACAATCTATGATACAATTGCCAACTCCTCGATGACAATGGAATGACGAGTTCTCAGTGTGTTCATATACAAGTGACTACTTTATTTTGGCGGACCATCTCGTCTCGCTCCGCGCTCGTCTCCGTGCCTGAGCCCGTCGTGCGTCACTCCGACGCCGGCGTCCACCTGCCTCGGCGCTCGCCACTCTGGCCCCGTTGGCCACCTTCCCGCTCTTCCCCGCCATGGACGTCAGCCCGCACTCGCACTCGGCGACCTCGCGCCCCGCGGGGGAGCGCCCCGTTGTGTCTGGCTTGGGCCTCTCGTCCTGCTCGGCATCGTCGACCGCTTCGGAGGGGCCGGCGGGCATGGCCGACGGCCTGCAGCTGGTCCCCTGGGAACGGCCTCCCCTGTCTGGGCGTGCCAAGTGGCGGCGCCGCCATGACTCGGCCGCGCAGCCGCAGCGTGTGCCGCCACGCTTCTCCCCTCCGCGCGAGCTGTCGCCGGAGATGGTGGGCCTGTGCTTCCGCTGCTTCCAGGACGGGCACTACCGGAAGGATTGCACCAATGACATTGTCTGCTTCAGGTGTGGGCTGTCGGGTCATGGATCCAGGGTCTGCAAGCGGCCCCTACAGCCCGTTGTCGGCAGAGGAGCTTCGGAGGCTTGTCGTCAAAAAGGTGGCTCGCCGGGGCATGGGATCTGCTCCTGCTAGTCGCGGCTCGGGTGGGGCGTTGGCGGGAGCGCTGCTCTGCTCCCGCCGCCGCCCCCTGCGGCTGCCGCGGTGCCACCGGTCTGGCCCCGCCTCTGTCGTCGCCCCCTGCGCCTCCGGTCGGGCCTTGCCACCCGGTGCCGCGACCGGTGGTGCCTGTGGACGAGGAGTTTGACCCGTCTGAGCTCTGCTTGGTGCGCCGCACCCAGTCCATGGAGGGGTTGGAAGGCCGGCTGCAGTTATCCATGGTGGCATACGCGGCGGGCGCTAGGAAGGATATCTCGCTGGAGTTCGTTCTTGAGGTGCTGTAGGTCAATGTGTGCATAGAGCCGCAGTGGGTGTCTGTGCACCGCTTCCGGCCGGAGGACTTTCTCATCATCTTCGCGCGCCCGGAGCACATGAACAGACTTTGCACCATGCCGGCGGTGGAACATCGTGGGGTTAGACTCTTCTTCCGTCAGTGGAATCGGCAAGCTTAGGCGGTGCATTCAGTGTTCAGGACCAAGGTGTGGATCGAGATGGAGGGCATCCCGCCGCACGCCTGGGAGCTGGAGGTGATGGAGCGGCTCCTGGGTTCGTCTTGCTTGGTGGATGCGATGGCGCCGGAGACGAGCTCCCGTGTGGATCTCTCCTCCTTCAAGGTTACGACGTGGACGGCTGACCCAGAGGCGATCCTGACGCTCCGTTGGTTGGGGGTGCCAGAACCTGGCCTGGGGGTGCGGCCATCCCAGCCAGCGTTGCTGCAATACAGAGTCCTGATACATCTCGTGCAAGTTCAGGATTTCGCGGAGGCAGAGGAACCATGTTTTCTTGGGGGCGGTTCTTCAAACAGTGGTCAGAGTGGTTTGCCGATCTCCGAGGACATCATGGATGGTGGCGATGGGGCCGTCGCTCGCTGTCGGTCATGGCAGTTCGGTGCTCGAGATTCTCGGGGAGGCGCGAGCTCGGGTCGCGGCGGCAATGGCGCGAGGTCAGATGGAGACGGCCGCGGTCGGGCCATGTGTAAGGACCTAGCTATGATCTATGCGAATTATAAGAAGATTTGTGGCTTGATCTATGCTTGAACTCTCTCTCAGATCCCCTTTGTAATGATATGTTCGAACTATAAGAGAGTATGATAAGCCATTACGGCAATATTCTGGAAAAAGATAGATGTCGATGGCAGCCACACCCCGGTTGTATTTATAGGGGAATCCATTGACCCGGCAAGACCGTGAAAAGTAACAGTAACGGGCTCCTAACGGTAAGTAACGATCGATGGTTCGCGACGAAGCTCTGGTGAGGAGCGATCCTGATCGTTGGTTGAAGCGAAGCGTTTTTTTCTGAACTTCTACAGTTAACTGAACTTGCCGATGCCTGACATTGCCCCCTTCTTGAGACACGACGAGTCCTCACGTCGTTGTTGCTGCCTCCCTCCACGCTTTAGTAGTTGTTCTGAAGAACTCCGTGAATGAGTATTTAATACTTATTCTGAAGTTTTAAAGCACCTCGAAATCCAAATGCAGCCAATCGATATGGAGCCATTTTCGAGTATACCATATCTCCCACTGAGAAGGTTCTTTCCACTCTCTTAAGATCTGCATATCTCTTCATTCTCTGTTGAGCTTTGCATAAGTTCTCCTTCAAATGTTCCAGCATCTTCTGTTTGGAGGAGAGAAAATCCTGTGCTTCCTCATCCTCAGGACCAGGAATTGCAAGTTCTGATATTAAGGGTGGAGGAAATCCATACAAGGCTTGAAAGGGAGACATTTTGAGAGCGGTGTGATAGGTAGAGTTGTACCAGTACTCAGCTAATGAAAGCCAAGCTACCCACTTGTGAGGCTGATCAGTAGCCATGCATCTCAAGTATGTTTCCAAGCACTGATTCACCCTCTCTGTCTGTCCATCAGTCTGGGGGTGGTAGGCTGTGCTATACCTTAGCTCCACTTTTAAAGCAGTAAAGATATCCTTCCATAATTTACTTGTAAAGATCCTGTCTCTGTCAGATATAATCAGTTTTGGAGGGCCATGCAGCCTGACAATATTGTCCACAAAAGCTTGCGCCACAGATAAAACTGAATAAGGATGAGACAGAGGAATAAAATGACTGTATTTTGTAAACCTATTCACTATTACTATAATCACATCTTTGCCACTGCATTTAGGCAAACCTTCCACAAAGTCCATTGTTATGTGTTGCCAGGCCATATCTGCCACAGGCAGGGGATCAAGCAACCCAGGTTGCAAGCAAGTTTCATGCTTTGCTCTTTGGCATATGGGACAAGCAGCAATGAAGTTTTCCACATCAGCTTTCAGCCCAGGCCAATAGAAAATGCCTTTAACTCTATGATAAGTAGCCCTTCTTCCTGAGTGTCCCCCCACAGGAGAATTGTGTAAAGCTGCTATTAGTTTGTTTCTGAGTTCCACTGACTTGCCCACTAATAACTTTCCCTTGTACCTTATGACCCCAGCATGGATTGTGTAGTCAGAATTTTTGCTCTGTTTTTGCACCAATAACTGTTCCCTCAGATTCCTTGTGTGTTGATCCTGTTGATAACTAGTTATTAGTTCCTCAGCCCAAGTAGGAGTGATAGCAGAAATAGCAAAACACTTAGGAATGAGCCTTGACAGTGCATCAACCACTCTGTTTTCCACTCCCTTTTTATACTGTATTGTGAAGTTGAACTCTAGCAACTTCATCATTAGTTTATGTTGCACCCCTTCAGTGATTTTCTGATCTGTAATGAACTTCAAGGACCGCTGGTCAGTTTTAATCACTACTTCATTGCCTAGCAGATAATGCCTCCACCTTTTAAGTGCTTCCAGAATAGCCAGTGCCTCTTTCTCATAAGTGGAAAGTGCTTCATTTCTAGGACAAAGAGCCGAGCTGTAGTAAGAGATTGGTTGGCCCTCTTGCATTAGAACAGCACCAATTCCTTTTCCTGATGCATCCGTTTCCAACACAAATGGTTTACTGAAATTTGGGAGTGCCAACACTGGTGCTGTAGTGAGTTCTTGTTTCAGTTGAGCAAAAGCTTGATCATGCACCTGTGTCCACTGGAATTGGCCCTTTTTCAGTAAATCATGCAGTGGTCTGCAAATTAAGCCATACCCTTTGATAAACCTCCTATAATACCCAGCTAGGCCCAGGAAACTTCTCACTTTAGTAACTGTGTCAGGGGTGGGCCATTCAGCAATAGCAGCAATCTTTTAGGGTCAGTTGCAACTCCTTTTTCTGAAATGACATGCCCCAGATATTCCACTTGTTGCACTGCAAACACACACTTGGAGAGCTTTGCAAAAAGCTTGTTTTCTCTCAACACCTCCATTACTATTTTAATGTGCTCCAAGTGTTCCTTGAGGTTTCTGCTGTAAATGAGAATGCCATCGAAGAAAACTAACACAAACTTTCTCAGATAAGGCCCAAAGATAGTGTTCATCAGTTCCTGGAAGGTGCCAGGTGCATTAGACAACCCAAAAGGCATCACTAAGTACTCAAAGTGACCTAAAAAAGTTCTGAAAGCTGTTTTGTGTATATCTTCTGGATGCATCCTGATTTGGTGATATCCAGATCTCAGGTCCAATTTAGAGAAGTATTTAGCTCCATGTAGCTCATCCAACAAGTCCTCAATTACAGGAATAGGAAATTTGTTTTTAATTGTCAAGGAGTTCAACTTCCTGAAGTCAGTACACAATCTCATGGAGCTGTCCTTCTTTTTGACCAACAGTACTGGGGCAGCATATGGGCTCTGACTGTGCCTAATCAGGTGTGCTGCTAGCAGCTTCTTGATCTGCTCCTCCATTTCCTTCTTTTGGTGTTGGGGCACTCTATAAGGCCTCATATGGGGAGGGTTAGCACCAGGTACCAATGGAATTTTGTGGTCTAAAGCTCTGTGAGGAGGGAGTGTAGTAGGTTCCTCAAATAAATCTGCATATTCCATTACTAACTTCTGTATTTGAGGAGGTGTTTTAGTTCCTTCAGGTGCTTCCATCAAAACATTGTGCACTTGCAAAAGGAATACCTCTGCTCCTTTTTCCATTTGCTTCTGCACTCTCTCCACTGGTACTTCCTTGGTTGTTTCAGGATTTGTGTAAATGGCCGTGGTCACAGTTTGCTGGCCCTGTTGTGTAAAACTGAAGTTCTGTTTGGGAATATCAAAGGAAACTGGACTGACTGCAGTAAACCAGACATATCCCAAGATAACATCATGACTGGGCAGGTCTAATGTTCTGAAATTGTGAGACAACTTGATTTTTGCTAACTGAAACTCACAATTTGGTATGACAGCAGTAGACATTAATTTTCCTCCTCCAGCTACCTCAATAGCTTTAGGTTTTACTAGAATCATGCTGCAATTGAGTTTAGCTGCAAACTGTGCATTAATGAAAGAAGTTGTACTGCCTGAGTCCAGCAGAGCAACTGCTCTCTTTCCATTGATATGTATCACAATTGTTGGGGTGGGAACTGCCAATCTTTGTCCCATAGCATGAGCTGAAAAACATAACTTGTTCTTCTTGTTCTACTGCTTCCATTTGTTCTTGTGGTATTGCATCTTCCACTTCTTCCTGCTGTTGGTCCTCACTCTCTTGTTGCAACAAATGCACATTAGGAATTAATTTGCATTTGTGGCCATGCATCCATTTGTCCCCACATATCCAACACTCTCCCACTTTTCTTATCTTCTGGGAATTGTTAACAGGTATCTCTGCTTGCCTTACTGGCAGTTGTGTTGGTAAGACAGGAGTGCTTTGCTTCCCTGGATTAGACCAATTATTTTTCTAATAAAAATTGGTATAGGATGCCCCTGTTTTCTTAGGTGCTGTGGGCACAGGAGGGTGACAAGGCTCTATATCCTTAGCTAAGCAATAAGCATCTGTAAGAGTTTGAGGACGAAGTGGCCTCAACTGATACTTGATCCCATCCCTTAAGCCATTCACATAGCATCTCACAAACCAAAGTTCCCCCAGCTCAGGATTTTCCTCTTGAACATCAGCCATTAAATCCTCAAACATTTTGGTGTATTCAGAAACTGTACTCTGCAATTGTTTAACTGAATTGAATTTCTCAGTTAGATCATATGAACCCTTGTCCGAGAACCGTTTAACCACCTCAGCCCCAAATTGCTTCCATGTCAACTGCTTTTTCAGTAACCCAGACCTTCTCAACCACACATCTGCATCCCCTATGACATACATTTGGGCCAGGGATATCTTGTACTCCTCAGGAGCTCCTGACATTTGAAAATACTTGTTGCACTGTCTCAGCCAGCCCACAGGATCTTCACCTGAAAATCTTGGAAAATCTAGCTTGGGACCTTTTGTTAATGACCTCATGAATTGTGCCTGCATATCTTGTTCATAACTTCTGCAGTAGCCTTGCCATAGTTGCCTATCTCTGTTGGTCTGATAGTACTGATTGAAAGCAGGTGTATGCATCTGATCTCTAGCAGTCATGGGAGTTCCAACATTTGGTAATGTCTCAGTTCTGATAGGATGTGCATAACCTGGGAGTGCCTGAACTCGGGTTGTTCTTATAGGAGGTAAATTCTGCAGTTGTTCTTCGATTTGTTTGGATTTTTCTTTTTCCAACTCAAATTGTTTCCTGAGTTGCTCTGTTCGGTCCACCTGATTCTGCATCTCTTCCTGCTGTAATGTTGGGGATTTGGGGACCTGATTAGAGCTAGATGGTCTCTCCTGTTGCGTGTTGGAGGCTGTGGTTTTCACCAATGTCTGCAAGACAGAACTCATCGCCGACAGTTGCTTGCTGAGGTCCAAAACCACTTGCTCGACATTACCCACATGCTTGGAGATTTCCCCTTGTTTGCCACTCATCGACTGCATTTCCTCCTGCAACTTGGTCATCTCTGCACGCAGCAGTGTGCTCTCCTGCTGTAAACCTCCAAAATCATCCCGAAGCCCAGCACCTCTTGCAAATCTGCTTCATCGATACCTTTAGCTCACCCCATCACCTTGATCAGAGATTCGGGTGAGGAATTTTACCACTGGATCTCCCCAGCAGCCCTGCCCTTGCCTCTGATCCTGCCGCCGCCATGGTCCACGCCGCCGTAGCACACGGATCTGTGCTAGAGCTCGGGATTTTACCAATCGAGCAGTTTACCCGATCAACCGACTCTGCTCGACAGATCTGTGCTCGAATTTCACCGCCGCCAACTCCCGCAACCCCGCCTCCACACGCCCGCAGGCGCCGCCGCCGATTGCGAAGAAGGGTGGGAGAAAAAGGGTGGGGAAACCCCGATCGGGATTTTTTTTTCTCAATCCACCTCTCCGCCCAGGATCAACTGCTCAGAATACCACTTTGTAAGGACCTAGCTATGATCTATGCGAATTATAAGAAGATTTGTGGCTTGATCTATGCTTGAACTCTCTCTCAGATCCCCTTTGTAATGATATGTTCGAACTATAAGAGAGTATGATAAGCCATTATGGCAATATTCTGGAAAAAGATAGATGTCGATGATAGCTACACCCCGGCTGTATTTATAGGGGAATCCATTGACCCGGCAAGACCGTGAAAAGTAACAGTAACGAGCTCCTAATGGTAAGTAACGATCGACGGTTCGCAACGAAGCTCTGGTGAGGAGCGATCCTGATCGTTGGTTGAAGCGAAGCATTTTTTCTGAACTTCTACAGTTAACTGAACTTGCCGATGCCTGACACCATGGCGGCCATGGAGTGGAGGTTGCCCGCGATGGATGAGGCGCCAGTGATGGCCCCGGTGCGCCAGCAGGTCCATGCCAGCGATCGTCTTGCAGTCAGGACCTCTGCTTTTGACCGTTTGACCGGGCGGGCTTCCACGAGGCAGGGACATGATCAGGTTCAGCCTGGCGCAGCTGGGGCGGGGCCTAGAGAACTTTCGCCAGATGCTTTGCCTTTGTATGAGGCCGCTGATCGCGGTCCAGCTCATGCAGAGGATTCGGTTGATGCGGGGATAGAGGACCAACAGGCAGTTCGCACGCCCATCCCAAGGCCACAACTGGCTTTGATTCTGGTGGTGCCTGAGGTGCCCCAGAACGTGGCCTCCGTCTCGGATCCCCAGGCATTGGTGGTAGGACCGGACGCAGGTTTTGGCACGTTCCCAAGTTCAAACCTAGATGAAGTGACCAAGGCTGTTTTGGCGAAGCGCGAGCCTATCCAGAGTTCTCTGCCTTTGCAGGCGGGCCGAACTGCAGTCTTGGCGGTTCCAGATGTGGACAGTGGGCCATAGCAGTGAAAAGGGAGGGGCCAGCGACCCTACTCTGATAGGGCCGGAGATCGAGACAGTGGAGGGCCATCCTCTAGGTTAGGGATCATTCCAATTGGTGGGCACGTTGCCGCATGCACGAGAAGGAGTGCTGCCTGCTGCCTCCACTGATAAGGACAAGGCTGTGGAGAGGGACCCACCTGTGGTGTTGGGATGCGTGGAAGGGGAGCTGGCTCCCCCCGTTGGTCCATGCCCCTTTTGCTTGCAACGGAGTGCATGCATGCATGGAGGGGCGGGATGCGTTTGTCGCATCACCACTTGATCCAAATTCTGAGAGGGACAAGGGGCGCAAGAGGGACCCACCTGCTGTCTTATCGGGATGCGAGGCGGAGTTGGCTGCTCCCCAGTTGGTGCATGCACATGCAGGCATGGAGGAGCGGGACGTGAATGTCACTTCACCTGTACATGTTGATGATATCCATCATGCATCTGGAGGAGGCACGCAGGATGATACGCGCGGTTCTGTGGCTTTGGCTCAGCTGGACGAGGTGCAGTTGGAGCCGGTTTCCGTTGAAACCCAGGGGTTCTCGCGGCAGGAAAAGGTGGTGTACGGCCGAATGAAGACCTTCTGCTCTAACATAATCAAGAGGTTAGCTCCACCTATTCTGAAGGAAGTCCAGGCCTCGACCCTTCACTTGGATGCTTAGCCTTTCACCCCCGTCCTACAACCAGGGCAGCCAAGAGGGCTGGGATACATGCACCATCAAAGGCGACACCGGCAGAGAATGTCCTGTTGAGAGCACTAGGTTTGGTCCCGGAGGATTTGGAGCCAGATGAGGCTGTTTTGGATGAGCTCAAAGAGCTGTTTGACTCACCACTCCGCGAGCAACATGTGAGAGTGATCGCTGCGATTTTTGGCAAGATGCTACCACTAAGGGCTGAGCTTGAGGGAGGCAACACCATGGCGATCGCCGCATAGTCCTTGCGCTGTTGGGTGCTGGTGTTTCACACATGTTTTGCATGGATACAAGCCCTTCGATTACATGTTGGAACATGCGAGGTTTGAACAATCCGGCGAAAAAGAAGGCGGTGAGGGAGTTCATCTCCGCGATCAAGTCTAATATGGTGTGTCTCCAGGAGACGAAACTTGATGTTGTAAACCAATTTACTATCATGCAATGTATCAGACCATCATATGATGGCTTTGCTTACCTCCCGGCGATTGATACTCGTGGAGGTGTGGTTTTGGCTTGGGACTCGACTGTGGTGCAGGTGGATCATGTTGTCTTGGACACACATGCTCTCACCGGACTGGTTCATAACCTAGACGGGAGCCAGTGGTGGATCACAGTGGTGTATGGTCCACAAGGAGATGAGCAGAAGCTGGAGTTTTTGCAGGAGTTACGGTTACGAAGGACGGCATGCCCCGGCCCCTGGACGCTTCTGGGTGATTTCAACATGATTCTTAGAGCTTCGGAGAAAAATAACACCAACATTAACAGGCGCACATGAACTACTTTAGGGCCTTCGTGGATGATCTTGAGCTAAAAGAGCCATACATGCACAGGAGGCGCTTCACGTGGACTAATGAGAGGGACTGCCCTACCCTAACCAAAATCGACTGTGTCCTTGTTTTGGTGGATTGGGACCTTGCGAATCCAGATTGCTTTCTTCAGGCGCTGGGAACAAACGTTTCGGATCATGCCCCTCTACATTTAAGTATGCAGGCCATGTGCAGCCCAAAGCGGAGGTTTAGATTTGAGCTGTATTGGACTAAGTTGGATGGGTTCGAAGACGCAGTCAGAGCGGCTTGGGTGTGCGATGAGGCCATTGTGGATCCATTCAAAAGACTTGACGCCCTATTCCGGAACACGGCCATGGCTCTGCAATCGTGGGGGCAGAGGAAGACGGGCAACTTAAAAATCAACTGGGTGATCCTAAGGCTGGAGCAAGCGCAAGAGTCTCGTACCCTTACCGCGGAAGAATTATGGCTATGGAGAAACCTGAAGATGGCCGTGCTTGGGTTGGCTTCGCTTGAGAGGACGATTGCGAGGCAACACTCAAGGATTAGATGGCTGGGTGATATGTCTCCGTCGTATCTATAACTTTTGATTGTTCCATGCCAATATTCTTCAACTTTCATATACTTTTGGCAACTTTTTATACTATTTTTTGGGACTAACATATTGATCCAGTGCCCAGTGCCAGTTCCTGTTTGTTGCATGTTTTATGTTTCGCAGAAACCCAATATCAAACGGAATCCAAACAGGATAAAAACGGACGGAGAATTATTTTGGAATATTTGGGATTTTCCGGAGGAAGAATCAACGCGAAATGATGCCCGAGGTGGCCCGGAGATAGGGGGCGCGCCTGGCACTCTCCTGGGCCACCCGTAAGGCGGTTGACGCTCTTTTTTTGCCGCAAGAAAGCTAATTTTATGAGAAAAATCTGGGCAAAAGATTCACGCCAATCGGTGTTACGGATCTCCGGATATAAAAGAAACGGTTAAGGGGCAGAATCTGAGAATGCAGAAACAGAGGGAGACAGAGAGACAGATCCAATCTCGGAGGGGCTCTCGCCCCTCCCAAGCCATGGGAGCCAAGGACCAGAGGGGAAACCCTTCTCCCATCTAGGGAGGAGGTTAAGGAAGAAGAAGAAGAAGGGGGGCTCTCTCCCCCTTGCTTCCGGTGGCGCCGGAACGCCGCCGGGGGCCATCATCATCACCGCGATCTTCACCAACACCTCTGCCATCTTCACCAACACCTCCATCACCTTCCCCCCTCTATTTACAGCGGTCCACTCTCCCGCAACCCGCTGTACCCTCTACTTGAACATGGTGCTTTATGCTTCATATTATTTTCCAATGATGTGTTGCCATCCTATGATGTCTGAGTAGATTTTCGTTGTCCTATTGGTGGTTGATGAATTGCAATGATTGATTTAATTTTCTTGTGGTTATGTTGCTATCCTTTGGTGCCCATCATATGAGCGCGCGCGGATCACACCATAGGGTTAGTTGTATGCTGATAGGACTATGTATTGGAGGGCTAGAGTGACAGAAGCTTCAACCTAGCATAGAAATTGATGCATACGGGATTGAAGGGGGACCAATATATCTTAATGCTATGGTTGGGTTTTACCTTAATGAACGTTAGTAGTTGTGGATGCTCGCTAATAGTTCCAATCATAAGTGCATAGAATTCCAAGTCAGGGATGACATGCTAGCAGTGGCCTCTCCCACATAAAACTTGCTATCGGTCTAGTAAATTAGTCAATTGCTTAGGGAAAATTCCACAACTCCTACCACCACTTTTCCACACTCGCTATATTTATTTTATTGCATCTTTATCTAAACAGCCCCTACTTTTTATTTACGTTTTCTTTATTATCTTGCAAACCTATTCTATCACACCTACAAAGTACCTCTAGTTTCATACTTGTTCTAGATAAAGCGAACGTCAAGCGTGCGTAGAGTTGTATCAGTGGCCGATAGGACTTGAGAGAGTATTTGTTCTACCTTTAGCTCCTCGTTGGGTTCGACACTCTTACTTATCGAAAGAGGCTACAACTATCCCGTATACTTGCGGGTTATCACTGGGTGCCAGCGACGCTAACTCCAGACTCTTCCAGGCGGTGGCTAATGGTAGACGCACCAATAACTACATTGCGCACGTCAAGAGGGGTGATGATATTATCACTGAGCAGCACCAAAAGGAGGAAGTTTTCACCACCGAGTTTAGAAACCGAATGTGAAAGTATCATGCCCGAGATTTCACCCTTGACATTGATTACCTAGAGATGGAATCTGTGGATTTACATGATCTGGACGACATATTTACGAAGGAGGAGATTTGGAATGTCATTAAGGATATGCGGCCGATCGCGCTCCGGGCCCTGATGGCTTTATTGGCATTTTCTATCAGAAGGCCTGGCCTATAATCAAGCATGATATTATGGCAGATATTCTGAAGTTATATGTCGGAGACAGCCGCAGGTTTGGCAAGTTGAATAAGGCTTTGATCACCCTGATTCCTAAGCGCGCGGATGCTGATTCAGTGGGGCATTATCGCCTGATTAGCTTGACACACAGCTTCACTAAGCTTTTCGCCAAGGCGCTGGCCCTTAGGGCAAGGAGACACATGAAGGAGATCGTTCAGGCAAACCAGTCGGCCTTCATTGCAGGAAGATGCTTGCACGATAATTTCCTTCTTGTCAGACAGATCGCTAGGAAATTACACGCGAGGAAGACGCCGGGAGTGTTTCTGAAGCTTGACATCATGAGGGCGTTTGACTCCTTGTCCTGGCCATTCTTGTTCCAAGTGATGAGAAAGAAAGGCTTGGATCAGCTGGGTGGCCATCTTGCTTCAGACTGCTGGCACTAAGGTTGTGGTGAATGGATGTCCGGGACAGAGCTTTGTGCACGCATGTGGACTTCGCCAAGGGGATCCCGTCTCACCACTCTTGTTTGTCGTTGCTATGGAAGCCCTAACGGTGCTGTTCAGGAAAGGAGCCGAGGAAGGAGTGGTTAGAAAGCTTAATGGGATCTCTCCGACACAAAGGTTATCTATCTACGCGGATGATGTTGCGTTGTTCATCAGACTGACTGAGATGGACTTGATCTTCGTCAAGCAGGCGCTGGCGAGCTTTGGCGAGGCATTAGGATTGGAGGTCAACTACAATAAATCCAAGGCGATTTTGATTCGAGGCACGGAGGAGGACCAGCAGAGAGTTGCCGCACACTTGCAGTGCGACATTGGGCAGTTCCCATGCAATTATCTGGGCATTCCCTTGGCGATACACCAGCTAACTAGAGCAGACTGGCTGCCTCTGTTGGATCAAGTTAGGAAATTTATCCCGGCGTGGCAGCGCGGCCTCATTCAAAGGCCAGGATGTCTTGTTCTCATCAAATCTGTGGTGGCGGCGAGACCTATCCATCAGCTCATGGTGCTTAATGCTCCTGATTGGGTGTTCGATGAAATTAACGCATGGATGAGGTCGTTTTTCTGGGCAGGGAAGGACAAGGTTAACGGAGGGCAATGCCTTGTGGCATGGACACTATCTGTCGTCCAACAAGGTTTGGAGGCCTCGGAGTAAAGAATTTGAAGTTGCAAGCCCTTGCCCTAAGGGTGAGATGGGAGTGGTTGAGGAGGATGGACCTGGACAAATTTTGGCAAGGTATCCCGTTTATGGTCGACGAAGAAGCGAGGCAAATGTTCAATCAACTGGTTCAAATCACAGTGGGAGCCGACGATAGAGTGCTCTTCTGGAAGGATAGATGGATGAACGGCCTGGCGGTGGAGGATATTGCGCCGGCCATCTTACCTTTGGTGCCCACCATAGTGCAGAACCAACAGACGGTCGGCCAAGTGATGGTTGATAGCAGGTGGGAGTTGGGCATAAATGGATAGCCACCTTTCATGGCCCTCTTGCAGCTCATGCACCTCAGAGTGGCCACTATGGATGCTTATCGAGACTCTCAGGGGCTGGATACGTTTGCATGGCCTTGGGACACATCGGGGCAGTACACAGCTCGGTCGGTGTATCGGACTCTACACCTTGGGCTTGCAACTTCTCCTACTTACGAGTGTATTTGGAGGAGTGGGGCGATCCTCAAATGCAAAATCTTTGCATGGCTAGCGCTGCAGTATAGGCTTTGAACATCGGATCAGCGAGCTAGGCATGGCCTGCAGGACACTACGGCGGTGTGCTACACGTGCCTACAAGAGGAAGACACAGTTGACCATATATTACTTCATTGCCCCTATGCTAAGGAGGTATGGCATCTATGCTTCACGACAATCAGTGTCACCATTCGGCAGCCGCAAACATGCGATTCGCTTGAAGCGTGGTGGCTTCAGGCGCGTAGTGCAATCTCAACAAGGGACAGAAGAGGCTTCGACACCATTGTCATCTTCGTTGCTTGGTCTCTTTGGAAGCAAAGGAATGCCAGAGTATTTGGGCGGGTGGAGCAACAAAGAAGGCCACGGCAGTTGGTGCACCAAATCTTCGATGAACTTAGAGAGTGGGATGAAGCTGGAGTTGGGAGAGTACATTGTTTTGTGAGTAGTTAGGCCTAGCGTTGTTTAGGTGTTGAGTGAATCTTGCTAGCTTGATGATCGCATCTATGCCTAGCTTATTGTAATTATGTTTGCTCCCTTCTATAAAAGTATGGTACGCCATTGGCGTACTCTCGAAAAACACTACTTTATTTTGTGATGCGTGTACAGTTGTATATAATTTTTTGGTCGTAGCCCACTGTATCAAAATGTAAGACAGTTATATATAATTTTTTGGCCGTAGCCCACTGTATCAAAATGTAAGACGTTTTTTAACAGAGTCATGGTGTCAAGAAACGTCTTACATTAAGTCACCGAGGTAGTCTTAACGTGGTTGTTGCGCTGCAGTGTTCTGTTGATCTGAATTGGCAAAGTTACGCATGTTATTTGCTGGAGTGTTCATAGTTCTGTTATTTGCTTTCTACCTACAGAGTAGTGTTGTTTGCTTATTATGTCCGAGGTGATCAACGCTGTCGGATTTTAATTAGTTAAGTTTTTATTAGTGCGCTCAATTTGCTAAAGCATTCTCTCAAATATTTTTGCTAAAGCATGATCCACCTTTCTATCCGAAGTAATCAACCAAGCGTGCATGGAAAATATCGTCTTCGTTGAACAATATGTGTTAGTTAACTAATTCAGAAATTCCACACCAAATAATTAACTGGATAATGTTTCAATTAGCTATAGCATGATCATTTGCAAATAAATCTACCTTTTAAAAGTGTAAGCAATCTCTTAGTTATTCAACAGACAGTAAAACAATAACTAAGAGTAATTCTAGCATAGCTTCGTCCATAATTTTTTGGAGGTTACCGGCCTTGTGCGCAAATACAGAATTGCCAAAAGCATGCTCCATTTTTCTTTTTGCATGTTCTTCAAATTTGCAGTTTCAGTTTAAGCCATTCAAACAATGACTAAACATAATCAAACACGATCACTTAATTTGAAATTAAATTCGTGGCCAAAATTCATCGCATTTATATTTATTTTGCAAATTGGAATGTCGCTATTCGATATTGCTAGCTATTACTAGTGCTAACTACTCTGACACCGACGTTGTCTTCTCATCGTCGACCTCTTCATCTTCCTCCTCGATCTCATCGAGTTCGTGGTTGTCGACGGGCGGCAGAACCAACCTTGCATCAGCAGGCGCGCTCTACCTCGAACCGTGGCCTCCTCCTCGGAGTTGTGAGTGAGGAGGGTAGTCTACCCGTGTTCCTTCCCATCGTCGGTTGCGAGACCGAAGCGCTTACGGCGGGCTTCCGCGAAGGAAGATAGCTCAAGCACGACCCGATTGAGCCATCGGGCTTGGGCTCGACAGGTAATCTGATGAGGGGGGATCAAGGGCGTTGGCGTCCTCTTTCTGATGAAGGGTGTTGGCATCATGCCCCTCGTTGAAGGAGTCGTACCGAGCACGTGGCACGAACGGCAGGCTAGGGGCGCCCATGACAAGGACGACATCGTTGACGGGGACGATGGTGCGCGAGTGCAACAACCATTAGTTTAGGAGAGAGCGAGATTTTTTTTTTCAAATGTGCATTGCGTTCATGCATCCTTATTTGGGGGAAATTGGAAACCTACTTTTCAGATCTAAAAGAATTAGACCATGTTAGAATTTGGGCATGACCTTCACTCTTTTCTAGACATTTGGATCACAATTCGAATAATATTATACAAGGATCACATTGCAAAAGTACATCTCACTTATTGAATTGGAAGTTGACGTAAACAATTAAATAAATATTGAATAATGAACTCAATGATACAAAGTCATAGTGCAAAGGCTTTCGCTGTACTTTATATATAAAGCAAACCACCTGAGTCAAACAGTCCAACAAGAGTTCACATCTCTCTCACACACAATGGTAGCACAACACATAGTACCAAGAGGGTTCTGCTGAGGGCACATCTCAACAAGCCCTGAAACAAGACAAAAAACAAAGACGACAGCACGCGGAGCCATCGCGCGAAGATCTGTTATGATGATGTTGATGGCGTCTCGCTCCTGAGGGCGGCTAAGCGGCCGTCAAAGTTGCAAATAGCCACACAATTTGAACACCGCGTCAGTAGCACGTCAAAGAGGCACACGCTGGATCACAAGTTTATTCCGGATCGTCCAGAGCGACCAGGCAAGGACCCTAATAGTCAGCCACCTAATGTGGCGAACTATTTGTGGGGATGCCTGGCTTTCGGCGAAGAGGTCGGGAAATAGTTGTGGCACCAGCGACCACCAACCACTTTGCGGAAATATCTCCACAGGAATTGAGCGGACACGCAAGAGAAGAAAATGTGATTCAAGTCTTCCTCCTCCCACATAGGAGGCAAATCCCTTCGCCCGGGCCATTCTGCTTGAGTACCTCCACTCCTAAGGGGACCCGACCCCGGATCCATTGCCACAGGAAGATCTGAATCTTCAGTGGCAGATAGATGGTCCATATCTGGACAAGAGGCTCCGGGCCAGGCGTGGCCGCGATGGCATGGTATAGGGATTTAGTGGAGAAGCTACCCGATGGCTCTAGGTGCGATGATATGGGATCGTGCGCCTGATCCACCTCCGGTTTTTGAAGAGTGATGCACTCAAGGAGTTCATGCCAAGCGATAAGGTCCGGAGGCACAAACGGGCGCCGCAACGCGAGGCGCCCTAAGTCAGTAAGGGCCACCTCAACGGACATTCGAGGCTCCACAGCGATGGAGAACAAGTCCGGGAACTGGGCTGCAAAGGGGAGATCCCCAACCCATCTGTCAAACCAGAATAGGGTGGAAGCTCCTGATCCAACCACGTGGAGGTCTCGTTGCGGAGGACTGGGAGCAACTGGATGACTGATTACTAGAACAGTGAACCACCAGACCGCTGACAAAAGGCGAGCGACTGGCCTCACAGATATTTGTTCTGGATGATATCAAGCCAAAGGCCGCCCTCCCCATTTGCAATCCGCCACAACGAGCGGGTCAGGAGAGCAATGTTCATGCGCTTAGAGGACATGATCCCAAGCCCGCCCTGGTCATGTGGCTTGCATATGCCGGGCCAGCGAACCATATGGTACTTCTACTTATCACCATCCCCGACCCAGAAGAATCTAGCCTGGACCTTGGCGATCTCATGATGGAGAGTCTCATGGAGGCTGTAGAAGCTCATGATGAATGAGAGCAGGCTGGAGAGGGACGAATTGATGAGTATCATCCGCGCCGCCTTAGACAACCATCTACCCTGCTAGGGCTCGATACGGTGCTGGAGCTTGTTCACTGTTGGCCGCAAGTCCGCCATGGATAGCTGAGAGTCACAATGGGTATCCCCAGGTAGGTCGTGGGGAAGGAATCCAGCTGACAATTAAGACGATCGCGACACTCTGGCGCTCGGTGGGGGAGTAGCCAATCACCATCACTTCGCTCTTGTCGAAGTTGATTTTGAGACCCGACATTTGTTGAAAGCGGAGCCTTCCACCATGATGATGGTGTCATCAACATATTGTAGGAGGGATACCCCACTCCTTCCACAAGGTGCGGAAGTACACCATGGATATGACCCGTGGCTTTAGCCTTGTCGAGCATGGTAGCTAGAGCATCGACCATCATGTTAAACAGGAAGGCGGAGAAAGGGTCACCTTGCCTAACCCAACGTAATGTTGGGAAGTAGGGACAGATCTTGCCGTTGATGTTCACTGTGATCCACCCAGAGGAAATCATCTGCATGACCCGGGTGACCTCGGTCATCGAAACCTTTTCGGAGTAAAACTTCCGGAAGGAAGGACCAGCAGACCATGTCAGGCTTTGTGGAAGTCTATCTTTAGGAAGACGGCCTTGAGGTGCTTGGAGGGGACCTCATGAAGGACCTCGTGAAAGACTAGGACCCAATCGAGGATATACCATCCTTGGATGAAAGCCGACTAGTCGGGGTGGGTAATGCGATCGACTTGAGGGGTCACCCTATTCTATACCCCTCCGCCAAGATGTGTAAGACCACATTGATCACTGTGATTGGGCGGAACTGGCGAATGTCGGAAGCTTCGGGGACCTTGGGAATGAGCGTGATGATCCCATAGTTAAGGTGGGAGAGGTCAATTGCACCTACATAAAACACCTCAAAGAGGGCCATCACCTCCTGCCTAATGACTGTTGAGAAACGTAGTAGAAAACAAAAAAATCCGCCCTACGATCACCCAGGAACAATATGAAGATACATAACGGGTTTGGATCAATGACCGTTACTGACTCCGGGAGTGTAGTGGAAGTAGACGAGTCAGTGTAGATCGTACTTGGAGTCCCGCGAACGTCGATGACGATCCCGCGAACCGCCCTCGAACGGAAGACCAAAAGCACGACCTCTCTACTTGGTTGAAAGCGTACGGTCTTCGTGATCCGACAGCGCTTCGCCTTCCAGAGCTAATCGTCGCCGGAGAATTAGAGGGAGGAGATTAGAACCACACGGGGCTTCTAATTATGAGGATTAGAGGTGGCTAGGACTAGCTCTAATTAGTTAACTAGGACCAACAAGAACTAGAACTAGATCAACTAGAGCAGGCTCCAAAACTTGTGTTCACAATAGAGAAAAATCCCCTAGTATATATAGGTTGGAGGGGAGAGAGGGGCACCCACCAAAGGGGAAGGAGCCCCATTGGTGTGCCGGCCTTGGGGGGGGGGAGTCTAACTCCCACCCCTAGTAGGATTCGGCCCACCTTGATAGGAAGGGGGGCGCCACTTCCGTATGGGCCTTTGTGGACCATATCTCCTTCCACCACTTGGCCTTTTACGGCCCGTTGATATTAATTTAAATATATAAATATTCACTGGTATGCGTCGGTGCTATACAAACGGTTTTTAACCCCTTTTCGCGACGGCATTTGGAACCGTCGCCAAGTGAGCGTGGGCGATAGGGAGTCCTTCCCACACGACCCAGAAACCGCCGGGGATAGGGAGCCAAGATGCATATAGAGTACTCCTACTCGTTTGTGCTCGCATTGCCATCACAATCGGTATTCTGTGGTGCTACGTTTATGATGCGCAGTCCATCACAAACATCTCACTATTATAGAATGCGTATGATAAGCATACAATCACACACATTCGCTTTTCCCAAACCGTATGCGATAACTAACTAAGAAGATTAGTTAATCGTTGTATGAGTGTCGGATAGGATTACGAAATGTCGGACCGTTGTAACATCGTCATACACAACAACTATCGCACACGCTATTCTGTGGTGCAACGTTTACAATGCATACTTCATCAGAAACACTTCATGGTTGCGAACCGTGTACGATAAGGCAACTATCACAAACATTTAGATTTCCCGCACCATTTGTGATAT